>JALJEV010000296.1:0-1357799 GCA_026586105.1 Hylodesmum podocarpum | reverse complement strand
ATACATGTAATGAATAACATAATGAATGTGGTACTGGTGGTAATGATTTTCATAAGCAACTTGAAGAGTAACCCGCTGAACATCATCAATAGAGATGAGAGGTGATGAACAACCACCTCAAGTTGATCTTAGGATGGAATAGATTGAATTGATTAAGTAACACAAAAAGAAAGACAGTAAAATATAACTAAAAGACCTCCTCATAGAATCTAGCTAATTTCGTATTTATATTTGAACTTGACTTATATTAATCTTGTTTCCTATATTGTTTTTGCATCACTTTAATATTGTTAATGACTTTTTTTTTTTTTTGAAGAAAATAGATTTTTATACACAAATATCACGTAGGCCAAGGGTAACAAATATTGTTAATAAATTTTCTTAATATAATCGCACATACCTAACTATGCTAGGGCTGAAGATATTTTTAGTAGCAAAACCACGCAAACTGAACGAATTTGATACTGGAGAAATTTTCATGCCAAAATCACGTGGGCATAACGATTTTTAAACGTAAATCGTTTCAGACGTATAATTTTAGAAATACAACCATCCAACATTTAAATAGCCAAGGATAACAGTTTTAAAAGTGAAAATCACATGACGTTTACGATTTACACGATTACAGCAAATATTTTCAAAACTACCCTATTTAGGAATTTGTATAAGAGATTGTACTATTTTAGTAAATGGATATGCTTTAGGTAAATCGAAGGGTTAGACTTCCTTTGTCTCTCCTCAATAAGTTTTTTATTTTTAATAAAAAAGAAACCATTCGATAAAGTTGGAAATTTGGTTTAGCTTGAATTTATCACGTGTGGCTATTTTCTTGCCCTGTTCTAATATTGTTGGCACGTGAGAATAGATCAAATTGACATATTCAACTTTTCATTTATAAAAAATTTACAAAAGAAAAAATATAAAGAGTTAACATAATCACGAAAATGGAGGACTTATCTTCGAAAAATCATACTAGAAAATTGATTTCATTCAAATTTAACCTATCCAATTAGTACTCTCTCTGTTCATAATGTTAGGTTCCTTCTAAATTTTGTACTAGGAATTAAATTTTTAATGAGTCCACCAGGGACAGAATTAGACGGGACAATATCTTATTTTATTTTTTTCATTTTAATTTAATTTAATTTTATATATTTTTAATTTTTTTAAATAAGATCAACAAGTTAATCATAAAATAATTTATTATCAAATTAGAAATCAAATAAATTAAAATGTATTATTAATATATATTAAGGAGACTGCCGCCCCTGTCTCAAACTTCCCAACATATAAGTCTATTTTAGTGAAAGATATGAAATATTGGTGTAGTAAACAATTAATATTATATTTTAAATAAGTTAATTACTTAAAATTCACTATAATTATTAAAAATTCAGACAAACTATTATTTTAGTTTTCATAATTTATTTGAGTTACTTATTTTTAAATAATGTCGTATGAATTGTTATTTTAAATTTTGATGGCTAGAAAAATTTAAATATTTACGACTAATCATTTAATTGATTTCTAATCCATTATAACTTTTTTATTTTTTAATGTTTTCTATTAAAATTTCTTAACCAATCCAATAAAATATTATATCTTCTTAAAATGCAAAATTTTAAAAGTTTATAGATAACAAATATACTCTATTTTAACACGTTAATACATATTTCGACAAAATATATAGCTTTGATTAATATTATTAGTATGAATAAAAGTGATATAAACTAATGAGGAATAAAAAACTAAACAAAATTAATAATTTTACTTAAAAAATATAGAAATAAAATTAAAAAATTTAATACTTTTAAATATGTAAAAATACATGAATTTAACTATATTATATTAACTTGTATTTTTATTTTATTTAAGATTAATAAGTCACTAATATTTTCTAAATTATTAAATATAAATGCACTTTAATTTTTAATTATTTTGTAAAATAAAAATTAGAATACGAGAATAAAAAGTTGTGACAAGTCACTAAATAAATCATATATATTTGTTTTGTTAAAGATTCCGATTCAATTGATGCCAAAATAAGAGGAAAACTAGACGTTGTAAATGTAGACATCTTGAATAAGGAAGATGTTAAGCGAATCATTTTCATACGAATATGAAAGCGCCGAGTACTGCAGCGCATTCCTCCACGTGGACAAGAAGACCCAATGGACATTGAAATTGTCCATTCTTAAGACGCTTTTCGGTGGAGGCGTCATTATTTTACGTGATGTTTTCTTCATACTTAATTGATTACATCTTTAATATATATATATATATATATATATATATATATATATTTATTTATTTATTTATTAGACATTGAAATATATAACTTAAAAAATTTCATCTTTTTAATTTAATTATTATTTTTTAATTGCAAGTGTGAGTAAAAATTATTAAAGGATTAATTATAAGATAATTAATTTTTTATGATATTTTTATTTATATAAATTGATAATAATTAAATAATTTATTTTAAAAGAAGTATTTATTTGTTAGTTAATTTGTAAAGAGATGATTAATGTAATTATTATTATTGTTGATATTAATGATAGAATTATTGCAAGTGATAAGATAATAATGTTTGAAAGATCTCGAAAAGACAATACAAATCAAGCGTGAAATTAGTTTTAATGTATTTAAAAAAAAGAATTTATTATAAATTTTAATTAAATTATGAAGTTATTATTTCTTTTACAACAAGAAATTTTGTACAAATACTTGATGATAAAAATATGGAAATTATGATTACTTATGTTACAACAAGAGAACATGAATCCTATAGAATTATATGCAAAAACAGTTATAGGTGGTGAGACTGTGTATAAAATAATTGAGGCAAATGTTAATAGCTTCTATAAAGCAGGTTCTACAAGGTTAAATTCTAGCGATAATGGTGAAGATTATGTTATTTTTGATTCATATGTTGAATTATTATCTGATGAAGAAGAATTTGACAGCAATTTACTAGAACTGGATAACAACAAAAGAAATGAAGATTATCACAATTTAAGCATTAACGTGCAATTGATTGTTGTTGTTGAAACACAAGCAGGTTAATATGAAATAAAAATATTTGATGTTGATGCAAGAGGAAGCCAACAATCTTTTTGGCAAGGAACACCACATTGTACAAATATTAATTGGACTTATCCTAATAAAAAAGAGTTATGAAGTGTAAGTGTTGATTCAAACTAGTAAGTTGGACAATAATTATGTGTGGTTTGGAAGAGTTCTGAGCCTCTTGATCTCATTAACTCTAGATCCTTCTTGAATTGATCAAGTGAAGGGAGTCTAGCATCACTTGATCAATCCATCAAGGATCCTAAGGCTAAGAAGGACTCATGGCCAAGGTACCAAGGCATCCATATAACTTAGGCAAATTCTCATTGTAAGACACTTTTGAATTGAATGAAATAGAATTTTTCTAAGACTTGTGTCTTGAGAAAGGGAGAGTGCTCTCCTAGGGTTTCTTCAAAGAACCTTGAATCTTATCTTGATCCATGACTCAAGTGGCGATTCATCACTTAACTTATTGATTCCTTTGGATCATGGCGCTATCATGCTTCTAATCTCATTCCATTTTTGATTTTCTTCTTTTTGGTCACAAACCGAAACCATTACATGTCTTAGCCTATATTCCGCAAGCTTTTCTTGGTCTTGAGTGAAGATCACTTGGTGAATTGAAGGTTGGGCAAACAAAGGGTGTTAGATCCGTGGAGCATCTTCTAGCTACATTGATTTGCATCAGTATTCCATTATCCATGTTCACATATTATTGTTGTGTGTTGACATGTTAGCATTAATTTCTTTCAATACGTTGACGATGTCTTCAAAAATGAAAACATTTTGAAGGCATATTCAATTGAATGGTGGTCATTGGAAAATGAATATGCATTTTCACCCGTTGACCAAGATTAGAGTCAGTTCCTAATTCATCAATCATTCATGGGAAAGGAAGTGAAATCAACGAGAATTCAAATCGAGGTGGATTGGGTTGAACCGTCTCAAAGGAGACAAAAGAGTTGAAGATGTGGTCAGGAAGGTTATAACTGACGTTTGTGTCTTTCCAACACCCGAGATGATTGAAATGAATAAATTTAAGCAATTCATATTCTTTGATTATCACTTTTGTTATTGAATGTTATTTTTTTGACTTATGTTTCTACGTATTTAAATTTAGTAAATTAAATTAGAAATTTAATTGAAATAATAAATGACTAATTTCATTAACTAATGATAATAAGGACACAAATCAACTTAATGAATAAAAAAGGGTAAACTACAAATAAAAATAATTAAGTACTCATATGGATGACATCTGTGTAGGTGGCTGCGTAAACTAACTAAGTGTGTAGTACAACCCATGACCCCTAGCCGGCATCGAAGGGATGGTGTATGGTTCGGGATACATGACTAGGCGATTGAGTATAATGCCACATGTCTTAACACTATTATAAGAGATCTGCACCTTATCAATTGGGATCATATAGCATCAATATGGTGCACTATTTGCCAAATTGGTGACACACTCATAATCACAAAAAGAACGATCATCCTTTGAGTAATATGAAGCAACTCATTTGTAATATGTGCTAGCCAACCCTTTGGTGATGTCATTAAAATAGGGAATTAGTTATCTCACCCTAAAATAAAATTATTATTTATTAATTATGGGTAAACAAAAAAGTTATACTTAAATAAAATAAGGGAACATGAAATCAATTTAACTTTATGTTATACAATTTATACATCTTTATTTTTTCGGCGATACCATATCAAATACTGATTATTATAACTCATCGGCTTGTCATCAACAACACGATGTAGATGATTGATCCATATTTGCACTATTGGCCCAAATGTCACCATCCAACTGTTACTCTCTTTGCCTTTTGTTGACTATTTAAAATGTGTGTATGTATGTGTCAATCTTTCGGCAAGTGTACCGGTCGTCACAAGTTTAGAAATAGTGAGAAAAGGTTGTCGAACCACAGAGACTGATTGTGAATTACCAAATGCTCAACATGCCTTGCTATCAGGACGAATCAGGGAGTGACTGATGTATGTAAAACTAAGCTATTGTGTAAAATAAAGCAATACTGTAAAGTAAAGAAGCAAGTAAATGTTTAAGTTTCAGAGATGATGAAATACAGTTAGGGAATTGGTTCAGTTGATTCCTTCCTCAAGTAACTACTTCCTATGTTAATCTAGCAAATCTCACTCAATTGGAGACTAGAATTCGTGATGCCGTAGACTAATCCTATCTCTAGGTCTTAGTCCCTTTGAATGCCTACTATCATCCCTAATCTCTTAGGTGAAAACAGAGATTCATTCAAGAAGCGAACAGATGAATTCGTTACAACATCTCATAATATGCAAGTTCTATCTCTAGACTCATGCACTACTATAGTGATACATTTCCTCTCCTTCTTCAACTATTCATCTCTCGATCTCATAGTTGACACGAGGTACAAATTCTCAAGACAAAGTTCAATTCAATCAAACATTAATATCTCTATCTCTATCTGAATTTCATGAATTAAATCTCAAGAATAAGCATTAAGCAGGGAAGAGATCAATCAATTCGGTGGAATTATACTTGAATTAACAGAAGAGATTCATTACAAGAATTCTGAAATCAACATCCCCATTCCTAACTGCAGAATTTAGCCTAACATGGAAATGAGAAAAGAAAGAAACAAAACAGAAATCAAACACCAGAGAAGCTCCATAATTGCTTGATTCTTGCTCTCGCAAGCTCACAAACTCAGGAATCTCAAGGTTGATTGAGAGAGAAGGAGAATGAAAGTGGAGAAGAGAAAAACGAGAGAAACTCGCAAGAGAAGGAAAAACAGAGTAACTGAAAAATGTTAGTTATGGATCTACAATTCCAATCCGGATCCCTGTTTTCGCGCCCAAGATATCCTTTTATAGATGAGGAAGTGTGCTCCCATTTACTAGAATTACGTCCAGGTGCATTGTGATAGTTTGAATACATTGACTTGCTTGATTACAAATGGTATTAACCGCAATCGCAAATTATTGCTTCCGTCGATGAAACCTTCAATTGATTCCTTCAGAAAATACTTCAGTTAATTCCCTCAGACGATACAGATGACCACGACTTTTATTTACTTTGCTGCAAGTCTCGAGAAGTGCACAAATTGAGTAATCTTGCATTCTAGGTGTTCTTCCGTCTGTGAGATCTTTCGTCTGTGAGATCTTTCGTCTGACGAGGCTTCGTACCGTCTGTCCTGGCTTCGTCTGTCTTTGTCTTGGTATCGTCTGTAGTGAACTTTGTATCGTCTGTCTTGGCTTCGTCTATATGAACTCAAATGAAGTAAGCATAGACGAAACACTCTCAGACGAATTAAGCAGAGACGAAGTAACTCGGATAATACTGGTACAGACGAAGTGACTTGGAGACTACTAGTACAGACGAAGTAACTCCCTAAGAAGCACGCATAGACGAAGTAGCTCTTCAGATGAAATAAGCATAGATGGACAACTCAGATGAATCGAGTATAGACGGAACAACCCATCAGACGGAACAAGAGTTCTTGCATCTTAATCCCTTCATTTGAGCTTCCATAAGGCACGAGACGCGTCCCTAAGCGCGCTTGACTAATCGAGAGTGGCATGAGCGCGCCCCTGAGTGCGCCCTCGCGTATTTTTGCCGCAAGCAGAGCATGAGGCGTCCCATGAGTGCGCCCTGGCGCGTCTTGACAGACGATATCATTTTAACAGCTTTGGATGCTCAACTTGAGGTTTGGTTTGCTCTACTCTCTTGGTCCGATGCGGTTGCGTCGAGCTTGATGCTTGTTTCGTCTGTTGTCGCAGCAGATGATACTCCCGAGTGTCTTTCTCAGATGAGACAGACGATTCCCCTGGATGATTCTTACAGACGATTCCTCCACAGACGATACATATGATTACCACTTGCACTTCATTTAATGCAAGCCTTGAGGGACTTTGCACGAATTGGACGGACTTTCTTGCTTCAATGGGATTTGTTCGTCTCATGTTCGTGGGCTTTCCTTCCAAGCTTCTATCTTCTCTTCAATCAATCTACAATTAACAAGAAAATGGATAAAATGACTTAAAAATACACGAAACTTCTATAAAACTAACAAAACACTAAATTAAAGACTAACATTAGACAAATATGATATTTTTACTGCTTTCTTGTCTAAACTATGACTAAACATACTGAAAATAGATGGAAATGGACTGAAAACACCTTGGAAAACATGTATAATTTAGCACTTATCACCTTTCAACATTAGTTGATGCAGATTTTGTGGTTAAGGGCAACCCCTAAAAAACGTTACCATTGTATGGTTGCCACAAACACTACAAAACAAAATTCATGACAATATTAGTTTTAACAAATTAAGACCTACTATCAATGGATAAACATTAAAAATAACTAAATTTACACTTGATTATTTTTTTTTAGTAAATCTAGTTTGTAGAGTACAAATTCTACACCACGGTCAAAGAAAATATATTTTTTTGCACAAAAAGCAACCTAAAAACAAAATTGAAATCATTAGTTATTTGCCTTTTTAATGAAATTATAAAAAAATTGATAGTTATATATATATTTTTTTTGACATACCTATGACCAACTAGAGTCTAAATAAGATGTGGCACATAAACACATGGTGCTAAATAAGTAAAGTGCTCCAAAGCTTATAACTGCATCAACATGGTCACGCTAATAATGGATACTATGTCCATGTTCGCGGCGTTACATAATTCTCGATATAGATATCCGAGCACAACACTCTCTCACGCGTATTTCCTTGTTTCCTTTAAATCCACTAATAATTGGAGATATTGATGGAGGACCATCTCCAATGGCTCAACAACACCAAGGTCTAAGTTGGATAGTGATAAGGTCAATGCTTAAGAAAATGCAAAAGGAGTTAGAAGAAGAGTTGACTAAGTCAAAATCAAAGTCAACCTTTGAAGATCTATTTCTAATTTCAAGTCCTTGTAACTTTCTTTTTAATTTGCAAACACTTAAATACTCTTTTTAGGATGTAATTCGGCCAATGCATGGGGCTTGAAGCTCATGGCCTAAGTATAACTTATGGACCAAAAATTTTAAGTGAGAGAGAGTGTGCGTGACTTGCCAAAGGAGAAAGTAAGCCATGTGCATGATCAAGTGAGTTGAAATTCCACTAACCAAGTTTAAATTGTAGTCTCAGGATGAGATCTAAATCTTAATAGCCTCAATTTAAACTTGATTCCATTAACTAATTTAAATTCTATCCATTAGATGAGATCTCATCACATAGTTAGAATTTAAACTAGCTAGTCACAAGCTAGTCACATTTTTTACATCACTTTTATTTAAATTTGGACCATCGAATTTGCACCATAATCTAGTGGATGACATCAATCAACGACTAGTGATCCATACCTAATGCAGGATCCATCTCTTATTTGTTGATTGATGCCTAATCTAAAGGTTATGATGCAAACCTCATGGAGAATTTCTCATGAATGTGGACCTTCATGCTTCAATGGAGTCTTCACGGCTAGGAAGAAGAGAACCTCATGGTTCAAAGAGAAAAGAAAGAAGAAAACGGTTTAAGAAAGAGATGGAAGCACCATGGCAAGTGACAATAAGCTCAAGGTGGAACCGCCACAATGGAACAAAGAAGCCATTGATGAGATTCAAGGTTCTTCACAAGAACACAAGAGAGAAAACACTCTCAATTTTCTGAATTCTATTCTCAATTTGCCAAAAGTGATTACAATTCAAAAGAAAGACTACTTATACTAAGTGTTGGTGGTGCCAAGCTTGCCCTACAAGGATTAAATTCTAGCCCTAGGATTAACAAGTGATCAACGTGTATAATGCTCTCTTAAGAACTTCACACGGATCACCAAGCCAGCCCTTAAATTAGAATTCAATCAAGTGGTCATGGTTTGCTCTAGGAGAGGCATGAAACTTGTGAGTCAAGGTTGAATCTCCACCTCTTGATGAGATCTAGATCAAAAGGTTGTAATTCACTTTTGAGTGGTGTGGAACATGTGACTCAAGTTTGAATATGAACCCTTTGATGAGATCTAAATCAAGAGGTCTAGAATCACTCTTGAGTTGGTGTCAAAAGCACGTCTCTCACGTTTTCAAACTCCACCCTTGATTAAGATCTAATCTAATGGTCAAGTTTGAATTTGAGTTAGTGGAATTGCCACTAACTTCCCTCCAAAACTCTCTCCACTCTCCCTAGGGAGAGTGTGCGCCACTCTCTCTCATTTACTCAATTAAATTTAGTCTTAAACTATTACAAAGATAAGGCCCAAATTAAAGCCTTTAAACAATTACATAATTGAAAGGAAAACTACTAATAAACCTAAAACACTTAAGCATTCGTTGTAAATTCCTGAAAGCATTCTAACACAAACTTCAAGCTTATTTTCCTACTGGATCCATTCCGAACTGAGATTTGGTGTCTTCATAGTTTTTGTAGCCCTTGAAGTCGTCTTTAATTTTCCACCAAAACACCTAAATTGGAGTTGTGTAGCTCGAGTTATGGTCCGAACAAACTGGTCAGATATTAAAATTAGCAACAAATTTTATTAGAAGCCCAAAATTAAAGAGTAAGATTGGAGAGTTTGGTTGGGCTTTTGGAGATGGTCCTCCATCATGTTACAAGTGCAATTTGGATTCTTAACACCGAATTGGATCTGTCACATACTTAGTCACTTCCTTAGGCAAGCTTGGCGCCATATGCATCTATATATAACTAGAAATTCAATGTGTTAGGAATTTTGGAAAAATTTCATAAGTTGAATATAGCTTTGAACTATTCTTGAAAGAGTCTTCTCTTAGGTTTCTTCTTAAAACCTTTTGAATCTTATTAATGGAGATCGCTCCTTGTTGCAATTCTTCACTTGGGTTATTGCTCTAGCATGGTGCTTATCATCTCTATTCTACATAAATTTTCTATTTTGATTCTTGTTCTTGAATTCAAGTTGAGCTTTCGCATCTTTTTTGAGTGAGTCATGGAGATTTTCAATTGAAGAATGAAGATGGTGACAAATTCATGCAAGTTTGCATGCAAGCATGTAACAAGTGGTATCTAGAGCTTGTTCTTCTCCAATATTGGAATCTCAATTTGTGTGGTTAGTGTTCTTATTCAGCCATTGATGTTATTATTTTGATCAATTTTTCTGCATTTATTACATCATACTATAGCATAATTAATGGTCAATTAATATGTTTAAATGCATTTATGATGGAGAACCATCTCTAAAACCCCAACCGTTCTCCAAGTCAAAGTTAGAGGAGGAGGTCAATGCTCAAGTCAAAGTCAAAGAAGAATGAGGACCTTACTCTTTCAAATTTGGCTTGAAATAAATTCACTGCCATTTTGGGTGCCTGACTAGGTTCAATATGTCAAGCATAACTTGGGCTACACAACTATGACTAAGTTTCTCTTGGTATCTTTTTAAAAAAGATTTAATGGGCTACAAAATCTATGCAGACACCAAAGCCTATTTTGGGATGCATCTAGGAGGAAAGTAGGATTGAAGTTAACGTTTGGATGCTGTCAGGATGTTCAAGCGGGGTACCTGACTAGGTTAAGTATTTCAAGGATAACTTGGGCTACACAACTCCGATTAAGTTTCTCTTGGTTTCGTTTTAAAGAAGACTTAAAGGGCTACAAAATTTATGAAGACACCAAAGCCCGATTCGGATTTCATCTAGGAGTAAATTGAGCTTGAAGTTAATGTTAGGATGCTTTCAGGATTTTCCAGTGAATTGCTTAAGTGTTTAGGCCTATTAGTTTCTTTCAATTATGTATTTGTTTTTACGACTTGAATTTGAGCCTTGTAATTGTAAAAGTGATCAACCTAAGATGTCTCTCATCTCACAATTGATCACTCAATTCATCCTAGGGTGGAGAACATTTCAGATTTCTACCCTTAGGCCCATTACGCTTTCATTAAATTGGTCTACATTTCTATTATACACACTTTTAGTCAAAATTAATGACAATTTGATAATTGTTTCTCTTGAAAGGAGTAGAGCTCTCCTAGGGTTTTTCTTCTTGAAACCTTGAATCTATCTTTGATCCTAGCATTATTGAATTTTTAATTCATGGTGCTCCCATCTCTTTTCTAATCCATTTTCCAATTTGTTTTTCTTTTGGTTCTTGTTCTGTGAGCTTACCCATTTCATCTATGAGTTATGTGTAATTTCTGGGAGATCCTAGCTTGTTCAAGAGTGATTGAAGTTTGGTGAATGAAGATTGGGCAACACTTTGTGAATCCATGAAGAACCTCACTAATCTCCTCATGGATTTGCATAAATTTGGTATCTAGAGCTTGTTTTTCACTTTCTTGTTCATTACTTGTGGTATTGAGTCTTGTGTCTATCTTTTCATTTCAATTTTTGCTTCACTTGGAATGTTGATTGTGCCTTGATCGAGTGTTCTTGGCTGTCCAATTCAATTGGAATATGTTACACATCATTTGGTAGTTCATATATGGCCTATTTCACTTGTTAGAAATATTCTAGTCAATATACTCCATGTGTTTAATGTTTTGTCTCAATGACTAATATGTGTTATCTTGCTGGAAATTGATTCTCCGGCATTATACTTGGCTTAATTAGTGTTGGACTTAAAGCTTGAAGATGTTGTTGTGCCTCCTAAGTTGTTTTGATTTTGATGTAATGTATCTTTCGGTTTTCCATAGTTGAATGTAACTAGGATATATCTATGTATTGTGTGTTGAGTATAGGCATATATGTGTTGAGTTCTTTGTTTAAGACCCCAGAGATGTGTAAAACTTATGTATGATTGATCATGTGACTAATGTTTGATTTCCATTTGAGAAAAACAGTTTTAAAAACCTTGGAAATCCATTTTTCACTGATGTAATCGATTACAGGCTTGGTGTAATCGATTACATTGATCTTTCTCTCTGGTGTAATCGATTACATGGATGATGTAATCGATTACATGCTTTCTACTCTCTGGTGTAATCGATTACATCCCCTATGTAATCGATTACATGCTTTGAAATTCACTATTTCTGGGTTTCCCTCTTCAATGTAATCGATTACATGCTCGTGGTAATCGATTACATGCCTGGAAAATTCAAATTGGAGGGTTCTAACGGCTAGTGTAATCGATTACATTCATTTGGGATCAATTACATTGACCGTTGTAGCTCAGTTTTGCACGTTTTCTCCCTCCAAATTTGTTCTATAAGTATAATCTTGATGAAACATATGAAGGAGCTGAAAACCAAAACATTTGCAACTACTTCTACACTTTCATATGCTCTAAATTAAGAGTTCATAAAGGTTTTCAAAGTCCAAGGGGAAACTTGTTTCATATCTGTGTTGGGTGGATTTCATAGAGCTTATTTGTGATCAGATTCTGCACTTGAGGTGTATTCTTTACTGATCTTTGTATTTTCCAATTCTGGGTTGTTGCTCTAGGAGAGAGGTCTCTCTAGATAGAGCATTGTGTTTGAGAAGTGATTCTCAAAGTTTTGATCTTGGAGGTGCCAAGGTCTGGGAAGTTCTGTTCTTCAGGTTGAAGAACAGTTTTGGGTGTTTTGATTTCGTTTTTGTGTTGCTTGTTGCAGAGTGAATGTAAAAGAACACAAAAGGGATCATTTGATAGTGGAAAGCCAATCGCAACAGTTGTTGGGTTGGGACTGGACGTAGGCAGTTGGCCGAACCAGTATAAATCGCTGTGCACTCATTTTCTTCCTTATCCTCTTTACAGTTTTCCTTATATTGCTATTATCATTGTTTAAATTCTGCAGTATATTTGGTAACTCTATTGATAATCAACTCAGTAATTGATACGGTAATTGAATCAGTAATAGAATAGGTAATTGAATCGGTAATTGATACGGTAATTGATAGGTGAATCTAGAATCGATTTGTTTGAATTCAAAAGGAATTAGAGTCTTGCGAGTTTCGACTAAAATTGAACAAGAATCTATTCACCCCCCCTCTAGATTCATACATAGGGACCAACAATTGGTATCAAAGCTACTTCTAGTAAGTTGCTCTAGAATTTGATCCATAATGGCCAGTAATCAATTACCATTTGCTGAAGGTGCCTCTATTAATAGACCTCCTCTGTTTTGTGGTGATAACTATCCTTTTTGGAAAGTTAGGATGAAAATTTTTATGGAGTCTATTCATAGAAGTATTTGGCAAGCAGTTATAACTGATTTCAAAATCCCCACATATATAGTTGATGGAAATGAATTAGAAAAACCATTTGAGAAGTGGGAACCAGAAGAAATTAGGAGAGCAGAAAATGATGCTAAAGCTTTAAATATCATACATTCTGCTTTAAACTCTGATGAATTTTTTAGAATTTCAGCTTGTAACACAGCCAAAGAAGCGTGGGATCTAATAAGGGTCACACATGAAGGTATCGCTGAAGTACGAAGGGCAAGGAAGAATACCTTGATCCAAGAGTACGAAACATTTAGAATGGCACAAGGCGAGTCCATAATGGATATGCAGAAACGATTCACACACATTGTGAATCATCTTAAAGGACTTGGTAAGATATTCGTTGAAGAAGAAGTCAACATAAAGGTGCTGAAATCCTTGAGCGAGAAAATGGCAACCAACCGCCACAAAGAATCACCGAATCAAAGAACTTAGCATTGATGACCAAAGCAGAGTTATTTGGTAAAGTTTCGAGGAATACGAAATGGATATGTCCCGTATTGCTGATGAAGAACAAAAAGATAAGAAAGCCAAAGGGATAGCACTAAAAATGGAAGACACAGCTAGTGAGAGTGATGCATCATCAAGCTGTGGTAATGAGTCTGAGCTAGAAAACATGAATCTCATGGTAAGAAAATTCAAAAAGTTCATGAGGAAGAACAATGACAAAAAGAGATTCAACAATTCAAGAAAAGGCTTCAAGAGGAATGAAGGTTCATCTTCAAAGGTCACGTGTTATGAGTGTGGAAAGATGGGTCACTACAAATCGGAGTGTCCCAACATAAAGAAAAATAACAATGAAGAACCTAGAAGAGTAGAACATGAGGAAAGGCCCAAGAAGGATAAATTCCGCAAGAAAAAGGCCTACATTGCTTGGGAAGAAAATGACTCCTCATCCTCTAGTGAGAGTGACAATGAAGAAGCAAATCTATGTCTCATGGCAAAACCAACTTCAGATGAAGAGGTAAGTGATTCCGATTCATCTGTACAAGATTATGATGAGCTATATAATGCTTTTTGTGAACTCTTCAAAGAAGCTGAAAGAATAGAAAAATTGAACAAAGTTTTGAAAAACAATATTTCTGATTTAGAAAAAGATATTTCTGTTTTAAAAACTAATGTTCAAAATCTGGAAAAAGAAAATAATGCCTTGAAACTACCTTGTTCAAAGTGTAAGTCTTTTAATGCCTCTTTGAAAAAGAATAATGTGAAGTTCTCTGCATTTAAACAAACCAGTAATAATAGATCTTTCTCATGTAGTTATTGTATGAAACCTGGACATAATTTTACAACTGCATGATTAGAAAGAAAGGTATACATAGTGGAATGTTTAAATGGATTAGGAAAGATTATCACAGTTCTAACATGAAAGGACCCAACAAGATTTGGGTACCAAAAACCAAATGATATCTTTCTTTGTGTAGGTGTGCTTGAGAGCCAAACACTCAACATGGTATTTGGATAGTGGCTGCTCAAGACATATGACGGGTGACAAGAGTAACTTTATCTCCTTCAAATCCAAAGAATCTGGTTCAGTAGTATATGGAGATAATAACAAAGGCAAAATTCTGGGTATTGGTGATGTTGGAGACAAATCCAACTCCGTGATTGAAGATGTACTGCTTGTAGAAGGTTTGAAGTTCAATCTTCTGAGTATTAGCCAATTGTGCGACAAAGGCTATCAAGTTTCATTCGACAAAGGCTGCTGCAAGATCAATAACAGCGAATCGAATGAGATGTTGATGGTAGGTAAGAGAAGAGGTAACATCTATATACTTGAACTTGATCATTCATCATCATATCATGCATGTCTTACGTCTAATGATGATCTATCTTGGCTTTGGCATAGACGTATAACACATATTGATGTTCATCAACTTAATAAACTCATCATCGAAGAGCTTAGTAGAAGGACTACCTGAATTAAAGTTCAAAAAGAGAAGGCCTATGTGATGCATGTCGAGAAAGGCAAGCAATCTAGAAACTCTTTCAAATCTAAAAATGTTGTTTCAACTTCTAGACCGCTTGAATTGCTGCACATGGATCTCTTTGGTCCATCTAGATCTGCTAGTTTAGGTGGAAATCTATATGGATTAGTTGTTGTAGATGACTACTCTCGTTTTGCTTGGGTTGCTTTTATACCAAGTAAAGACACCACTTTCAAAGTTTTCAAAATACTTGCTAAAAAGATTCAAAACGAAAAAGATTTGAAAATCAAGTCCATTAGAAGTGATCACGGAGGGGAATTTGAAAATGAACATTTTGAAAAGTTTTGCGAAAAATATGGAATCGATCACAATTTTTCCGCTCCAAGAACTCCACAACAAAATGGGGTTGTTGAGAGGAAAAACAGATCTTTAGTAGAACTAGCAAGAACTATGTTGAATGAAAGTGATTTGCCTAAATATTTTTGGGGTCGATGCGTTTCATCGCTGCTATGTTCTAAATAGAATTGTGATTCGACCTTTTTTAAAGAAAACCCCCTATGAACTCTATAAAGGCAAGAAACCCAATATCTCTCATTTTCGGTATTTGGGTGTAAGTGTTTTGTTTTGAATAATAGCAAAGAGCCTCTTGGTAAGTTTGATGCCAAGGCTGATGAGGGTGTGTTTATTGGGTATTCATCATCAAGTAAAACATATAGAGTTTTTAATAAAAGGAGAATGTGCATTGAGGAATCTGTGCATGTCAAGTTTGATGAAACTAACAATCCCCAAAAGGGAAGTGTGTTTGTTGATGATGATGAGCATGTAGGTGAAGAAAGCACAAGCAAAGAAGAAGCAGAAGAACCACCAACTACTTCTCATGAGTTTCCAAAAGAATGGAGGAAACCAAGAGATTTATCTCTTGACAACATCATTGGAGACATCCATAAGGGAGTATCTACTAGATCTACTCATAACATGTTCTGTGATGATTATGCATTTGTATCTCAATTTGAACCTTCTTGTGTTGATGATGCTATAAATGATGAATATTGGATGAATGCTATGCAAGAAGAATTGAATCAGTTTAAAAGGAATAACGTATGGGAGTTAGTACCTTTTAAAAGAGATATGAATGTAATTGGAACAAAATGGGTGTTTAAGAATAAGTTAGATGAGAATGGAGTTGTGGTTAGGAATAAGGCTAGACTAGTAGCTAAGGGATATAATCAACAAGAAGGAATAGATTTTGGTGAAACATATGCCCCTGTTGCTAGACTAGAAGCTCTTAGAGTTTTACTTGCTTTTGCCTGCATACATGATTTCAAGTTGTTTCAAATGGATGTTAAAAGTGCTTTCTTGAATGGCTATATCAATGAAGAAGTTTTTGTTTCACAACCTCCTGGATTCACTGATTTCAGATACCCTGAGCATGTGTACAAACTGAAAAAGGCCCTCTATGGTCTAAAACAAGCCCCTAGACAATGGTATGAAAGGCTGAGTAAGTTTTTGTTGTCAAAAGGGTTCAGCAGAGGTAATGTTGATAAGACTCTCTTCATAAGGAGAAAGTCAAACTGTATTTTGTTGGTTCAAGTTTACGTTGATGATATCATTTTTGGATCAACTAACAAATCTCTGTGTGAAGAGTTTGTGAATTGCATGCAGGGGGAGTTTGACATGTCTATGATGGGAGAACTCAAATTCTTCCTAGGATTGCAAGTCAAACAACTGAAAGATGGAATCTTCATACACCAAGCAAAGTACACCAAGGAATTGTTGAAGAAATTCGACATGGAAAGTTGTAAGATCTCAAACATTCCTATGTCAACTAATCTCTACTTGGATAATGATGCAGCTGGACAAAGTGTAGACCAATCAAGATATAGAGGATCATTGGATCACTCTTGTACCTCACAAAGAAGTAGGCCGGACATCATGTTCAGTGTGTGTGTTTGTGCAAGATTCCAATCTGCACCAAAGGAATCACACATGGCAGCTGTGAAGAAAATCTTGAAGTATCTCAAAGGAACTACGAACTGTGGTTTGTGGTATCCAAAAGGTACGTATCCCACATTGGTTGGTTTTAGTGATGCTGACTTTGCTGGTTGTAAACCGATAGGAAAAGCACAAGTGGTGTGTGTCATTTGTTTGGAGGAAGCTTGGTCTCATGGTATAGCAAGAAGCAAGCCTGTGTAGCTCTTTCAACCCTGCAGAGGCGAGTATGTGGTCGCTGGAAGTCAAGTTTGTGCTGGACAATCTGGTTGAAGCAACAACTTGAAGATTTTGGACTAAAGCTTGATCACATCCCAATCAAGTGTGACAACACAAGTGCAATTAGTATCACGAAGAATCCGGTCTTACACTCAAGAACAAAGTACATCGAGGTGCGTCATCACTTCATTAGAGATCATGTTGAGAAAGGAGATTGTGAGGTGGAATTCATTGACACAGAAAATCAACTCGCGGATATCTTCACAAAACCTCTGCCCAAGGAGAGGTTCTTCAAACTTAGAACCAATCTTGGTATTCTAAGTGAAGAACATCTCACATAAAGTGTTGTAAGTATGTTAGTTTAATCATTCATTTGTGCTTAAACTTGATATGAATTCATTGCATAATATGATCTTGACCATTTCTAAGTTCAAAATATGTAGAATCAAATGTTTTTCAACCATCCTATAAGTGAAATTCATTAACATTGTAGTACAAAGTTCATTTTCAACTTGTTTTTGATTTTCTATAGGATGTAATCGATTACAGCATGTATGTAATCGATTACAATAGGTTTTGGCTCTGATGTAATCGATTACAACAACAATGTAATCGATTACAGGTGTGTGAGGTTCTGATGTAATCGATTACAGGACCAATGTAATCGATTACATGGTGTTCTGTTTCTGATGTAATCGATTACATCATATATGTAATCGATTACACCCTTCTCTGAAGGGTTTTTACAGCCTTGTTTTGAGGTTCTGGGCTTTGCGTTTTGTGTTCTTGGAAGCCCATTGATCTTGTGAATCTATTAGAAGTGTTCCCTAGGGTTTTAGCTCTCACTTACATTCACATTCTCAAAACCCTAAAAATTCCAAGAGCCATTCTTCAGTTCTCTCTCTCGTACCACCACCATTCTTCATCCTCTTCATCTTCAACCTTCGTTCTTCATCTTCTCCTTCACTATTCTTCAACCATGGACGGACAAGGAAGCAGCAAGAGGACGAAAACAAGTGCTCATAGGAACGTACAAGAAGAAAGACGTACGAAGAAGCGACAGGAATCATCTTCCAAAAGGAAGGCTTCTGAAGAACCTATGCATCACAACCCATGGTTCACCACGAAGGAACAAGAAACTCGTTTCTTCACTGATTTCGCAAACAGGGAACTCGTACCCCCAAAGATTATGGACTTAAGATGGCTGGACCATGAAGGATTCACCTTTCACTCCTTGCTCCGAGATCAGAACTTGGAGAAATTTGTTGGGCTGAAGGGTTTCATATACCCAGATTTGGTAAGGGTATTTTATTCCAATCTGAAATATCACTCTGTATCTGGGAGAGTTATGTCTGAAGTTAAAGGAGTGAGTATTGTTCTGACTCATGACATGTTCTTCGATCTTGGTGGAATAACAAATGAGGGGATAGTCCCTTCTCCGGAGAATCTTGCAGAGGAAGGCTTTGAACTAGAGAAGGATGCATTTTATATGAGCATGTTGAGAAATCCCGAGTCTTGGGAGGCCGAAATGACAAGAAGAAGAGAAAGAGGTATGAGGAAGACCTTTGGCATTGGTGGTCTCAACATTGACGACCGTCTTCTTCATTATACAATATCTTTGGGTTTTGGCGCTAGGGGTACCAATCATGCACAAATCATGGAAGAAGATATGATTTTGATGGCTGCCCTGAAAAATGGAATTCAGATTGATTGGGCTCATGTTGTCATGGACAACATGACCAAGGTAAAGAAATTCCATGAATTTAAGTGCCCATATGGTTTGTTCATATCACGTGTTCTTGAGAGGTGTCAAGTGGATGTCTCCAACGAGCACGAGAATTGGTCGGGATATCCATGTTCTTGGTGATATGATCTTTGAAAAAAGATGAGGTTGACCAAGACAAATGAGGGCTAGGTACCTAGAGAGGAAATTCATCACCAACCACAACAACAACAACAACAACAACAAGAACAACCACAACCAGAAGAACATCCTCCTTCTGATGATGATGGGGATTCAGCAGCTGGGGAGTACATCCCTAAGTCCAGATTTGAGTCCATTGTCATTGATAGGCTGGATGAGATGGATAAGCGCCAAGATGATCTCGGGAAAGCGATTAAAAAATTGGAAAGGAATCAAAATCTGCATTTCCTTGACATGAGATCATTGATGGAAACCATCATGGAGCGCCTCAACCAAGATGATGATGATGGTGATGATCAGTGACTCTCTCACAGTATCTCTCTTTTTGGTTTGATATACCAAATAGGGGGAGAATAGTATAGATTATTCTAGTAAGGGGGAGTTGAGTTGAGAGTAGCTTTGATAGGTTGTTTCTGTTTTTTTGTTTAGCTGATATTGTTTAGGAGAACTTATGTTTTTGAAGTTTTTACTGCTTTATTGATTTCTGAACTATGTTAAGTGTTTGTCTTTGATATTAAATAAAATTTGGTTTGTTTTATGATTCATTGGTCTTGATCTATATTTGTAGTTGAATCATGTCATACATACTTGAATGAATGGTTGATTAGTAGTGCATATGCATATGGTATTTTCTGGAGATTTCTAACATATGCAGGACTTTCAAAGAACAACACATATCCTAAAAGCTCTAGGAAAACCTCATATGTGATTTGGTACATCAAAACCAAAAAGGGGGAGATTGTTGGACTTAAAGCTTGAAGATGTTGTTGTGCCTCCTAAGTTGTTTTGATTTTGATGTAATGTATCTTTCGGTTTTCCATAGTTGAATGTAACTAGGATATATCTATGTATTGTGTGTTGAGTATAGGCATATATGTGTTGAGTTCTTTGTTTAAGACCCCAGAGATGTGTAAAACTTGTGTATGATTGATCATGTGACTAATGTTTGATTTCCATTTGAGAAAAACAGTTTTAAAAACCTTGGAAATCCATTTTTCACTGATGTAATCGATTACAAACTTCTTAATCGATTACATTGATCTTTCTTCTTTCGTGTAATCGATTACATGGATGATGTAATCGATTACATGCTTTCTACTTTCGGTGTAATCGATTACATCCCCTATGTAATCGATTACATGCTTTGAAATTCACTATTTCTGGTTTCCCTCTTTCAATGTAATCGATTACATGCTCGTGGTAATCGATTACATGCCTGGAAAATTCAAATTGGAGGGTTCTAACGGCTAGTGTAATCGATTACATTCATTTGGGATCAATTACATTGACCGTTGTAGCTCAGTTTTGCACGTTTTCTCCCTCCAAATTTGTTCTATAAGTATAATCTTGATGAAACATATGAAGGAGCTGAAAACCAAAACATTTGCAACTACTTCTACACTTTCATATGCTCTAAATTAAGAGTTCATAAAGATTTTCAAAGTCCAAGGGGAAACTTGTTTCATATCCGTGTTGGGTGGATTTCATAGAGCTTATTTGTGATCGATTCTCGCACTTGAGGTGTATTCTTTACTGATCTTTGTATTTTCCAATTCTGGGTTGTTTCTCTAGGAGAGAGTCTCTCTAGATAGAGCATTGTGTTTGAGAAGTGATTCTCAAAGTTTTGATCTTGAGGTGCCAAGGTCTCAGGAAGTTCGTTCTTCGAGGTTGAAGAACAGCTTTGGGTGTTTTGATTTCGTTTTTGTGTTGCTTGTTGCAGAGTGAATGTAAAAGAACACAAAAGGGATCATTTGATAGTGGAAAGCCAATCGCAACAGTTGTTGGGTTGGACCGACGTAGGCATTGGCGAACCAAAGATAAATCGTTTGTGCACTCATTTTCTTCCTTATCCTCTTTACAGTTTTCCTTATATTGCTATTATCATTGTTTAAATTCTGCAGTATATTTGGTAACTGTATTGATAATCAACTCAGAATTGATACCGGTAATTGAATCAGTAATAGAATAGGTAATTGAATCGGTAATTGATACGGTAATTGATAGGTGAATCTAGAATCGATTTGTTTGAATTCAAAAGGAATTAGAGTCTTGCGAGTTTATTTTTAAAATTGAACAAGAATCTATTCACCCCCCCTCTAGATTCATACATAGGGACCAACAATTAGTACTTATATGTTTCATTACTATGTGCATTGCTCATTATAAGTTAAAGTTATCACTACCATGCATTATCTTGCTTGTTAGCAAAGTTTGACTTGACTTGCTTGAATTTTAAGCCATTATTTGGACTGTCCAATAAAAGTGTAGTCAAAAGAAAATGTAGAAAATCAAAAGAAAAGAAAAGATCAATAGAAAAATATAAAAAAGAAAGAAGCAAAAGAAAATACAAGAAAAGAAAATATATAAAAAATGAGTTTGAAGAAAATTGAGTACCAAAATTAGTAGTTCTTGTTGAGTGAATTTCTAGAAAATTTTATGTGCAGTACCTTGGCTGTTTGGGCTCATTAAACACCCACAAAATTAGTGTTCAAGTTCAATTTTGGCTTTTATTACCATTAGGCTCAAACATCATCATCATAAATTGGGTCAATTTTACTAATAGCTTGATATTTGAACTTGTGATGTGCTTTGCATGTGCCTGTATGTATAAGCCCTGTTTTGCCCTGTATTTTTACCTCTACTTTATGGCTGCCCTGCACCTATTTTGAGCTTATTTTTTCCTTAAATTCATCATAAACTGCCCCCATAAATTCGTGACAAATTGGTCAAATATGCATGCAATTTTCTAGCTATTGGTGACAACGTGTTCATATGGATTTTGATGGCTTCTGGGCACTTTATTTGATATTATATACATATATAAGCTCAAATGGAAGATTTCATAATTTTCCAACATCATTTAATATGTTTTTGAGTGTTGACAACATTGGAAAAATAGTGACGGTTTCCTGAAAATTTCCAACATTTGGTACTTGCTCTTGTGTCCAAATTTTGAATTCTTTGTCTTGAAAATTTTTCCAGTTTTTAAATTGTGTTTTCCTTCATTTTAGTTACAGTGGCTAAAATAGCCATTGTCTCATATTAATTCTCCTTTTGAGTAGCTAATTTTTCTTCATTGAGTGTCCTTTTATTGCTTATCTCCTTTGACTTCCTATTAGTTTTGTCTTGAGTATTTGTCTCTTTTGGATTTCCTAATATCTTTGGCTGGACTTTTCCTCTTTCACTTTGGAAAAATAGGACTTGAAATTTGATCGAGGTTTCTTAAGAAAGCTCTTAAGAGTTGAGAGGAAAGAAAAGGTTAGAGTGCAATGGATTCTGGTTCCCTTATATGGATTTATCGTCTAATTCACTTCCCTTCCTATTTACTATCGATCCTAAGTTTGTCGATTTTACAACTTTAATGATCAATATTAATTCAGAGTAATAACGGTGGATTGATATAGGAAGTAAATGAACTTTTCTTTTTCAAACTCTTTTGAATCAGCACAGACAAGAATTGTATTAAAAATATGATTCATCAAAATAAAAGAGTTCAACGTAAAGAGAGATTTGCACAGAGAGGAATCAAGGTTTCTCCTTTTGAGTAGCTAATACAAATTGTTCTTTACCCAAGAACCTTTCTCCCTAATTCTTGAGACCTTCAAGAATCAGCCTTGAGAATCCTTTCTCAAGTTCCTAAAACTTTTTTTCCATAGAATACCTTTCTCTAAGAGTTTGAACAATTCCAATTCAAAAAGAAAATTAAAGATCAGAAATGAGTACACCTGTTGTACAAGAACTGATCAACTTGAAGTCCAATCCTTCATGCCTTCACACACAATTCATCTCTTGAGAAGAAATTTTTTGAATTTTTGGAGAAGAGAGTTAAGAACACAATGTTCCTCTAAAACTTGTTTTTCACTCTCCTTTTCTTTCTTGGAAAATCAAAGATTACTCTCTCTTGAAAAGGTTCCAAGAAGATGTTTATATAAAACATTTTGAAAAAGCATTTGAGATGAATTCTGGTGTGGGTAGTCGATTACTATGGAGAGGTAATCGATTACTACAGAGAGTTATAAGCTTCCTTTGTTTCTCAAGCACGAGGTAATCAATTACGGATATGGGATAATCGATTACTCCAGAGAGATTTTGGTTTCCTAATTTTCAATCACTGTTGGTAGTTGATTACTTTAAAATGGTAATCGATTACTTCAGTTAAAACAATTTGAAAACTATCAAACTAAGTGTTTTATCACTTAAGCTTGGTTTTTCTCTTTTCCTAAACAAAATGTGGGTTCCCAAAATCACTTAGCTTGAATCCCAGAGCAGATTCAAACTCTCTATGAAGCATAACAAAATAAAGCACACACTCAAAGCCTATTCTAAACAATCAATAAATTTGAGATCCTATTTACAAACTATTTAAGTTTCAAGATTACAAGTATATCAAAAACAAAATCAAAAGGGTTTGACTTCTTCATGCTTCAAGTCCAATAATCTCCCCCTTTTTGGTTTTGATGTACCAAATCATAGTGTGTAGTAGAGGATCTAGTGTAGATGGCTTTGTTGTGTCCTGAAATGTTAGTAAGCATTGTATAGTTTCTCATGCTATACATATTTCACATATTTCCCAGTTATCAGAGATATATCATGCATCCAATATTTCAAAATCTAAAAATTTTTAATTTTATTACAGTCATCCAAATTAATTGTTCTGATCTGATCTGCTCCCCCTAAGTGAAATACTACACAAATCTAAATCAAATCTAAAAGAGTTCAAAATTACAAAAACTTAATACTCTAAGATAACAAAATAAAGGCATATAATAATAACTACCACAATAATAACTACCACACTACTACTCCCCCTATTTGGTATATCAAATAAGATTTTGAGAGGTAGAGTTGAAGTTACTAATTTGTATCATCCTGGTTAAGTCTCTCCATAATTGTATCCATTAGATCTTTCATCTCTAGATAGTTCATATCTTGACGTTTCCTAAGATCATCGATCTTTTTGTTGACAGTTTCCTCCAATTCATCCAGTTTGTCTTGTCTTTGGAATGTACTCTCCAGATGCAAGATTATCTTCCTCTTCTTCTTGTACTCCTTCTGGATTTTCTGGTGGATGAACTTGTTGTTATTCTTCTTTGGTTATCCATCCAACATCAGTCTTGACTAGCCTCATTATCTTCAAGGCCTTCTCACTGATGATGTGGACATCTTTGACTAACTTCCTTGTTTCTTCTGTTGTGTCAACTTGAAAAAGTTTGATTAGTCTAGAGATAAATAGAGAATATGGACATTTGTTGTCAAGAAGCCTCCTGGTCTTGAGCATGCTGTCCATTATTATGTGTGTCCAATCCATCTGGATTCCATTCTTTAGAGCTGCCATGAGGATCATGTCATCTTCACTAATCTGAGCATGATTGGCTCCTCTTGCTGCCAATATCTAGCAAATGGCGTAGTGTAGAAGCCTGTCATCCATGTTAAGGCCTCCTATGTTGTATGTCACCTTTTTGCCTTGTGCTCTTCTTGAGTTCTTTTCATCTTCCCAGTTCTGTGGGTTTCTCAACATACTCATGTAGAAGGTATCCTTCTGTAGATCAAAACCTTTCTCACTGAGTTTGTCCACATGTGCAATGATTCCTTCTTTTTGATTCCAGCAATTTGAAGAAAGTGTGCAGGGGTTTGTGTTATAGAAATACCCTTGACTTCAGAACTTACAGTCCTTGTAGCCATGTTTGGTTTGAGATTTGAGTAGAACACTCGAACCAAATCGGGGTATACAAAACCTTTCATCCCTACGAATCTCTCCAAATTCTATTGCCTCAGATAAGTCTGGAAAGTGAAGCCTTTCTCATCAAGCCAACGTAGGTCGAGAATCTTTGGTGGAACTAAGTCCTTGTACGCGAAATCGAGGTTGAATCGCGTTTCTTGACCTTTTGACGTAAACCAGGGAGTGATGACGCTCTGTTCTGGTGGTAGAGTTGGATTCCTTTCCGGTTGAGTCGATGACGAAGGGTTCTTCCTCTTGGATGATTCCCCTTCCTTCTTCTTTCCTCGAATTTCTTCTTGAGAGTACCTGTTTGCTCTTATTTTAGTTCTCTTTCCTCTTCCTTGGTTTTCCATGGTTGTTGTGAAAGAGTGGATTTCTAGGGTTTGTTGAAGAAGATGATGAATAGTGAAAGTTGGAATGTGAGGGGTTTCACCTGTATTCCTTATAAAAGAAAAAAGCCTAAAAAAAGGTAATTGATTATCCTTCGTTGGTAATCGATTATCTCGTGTTCCTTTATATAGACAGTGGAGAAAATCAAGTAAAACTGGTTGTGGTAATCGATTATCCAATTTTTGTAATCGATTATCCCAGGGGATTTTAAAACTTATTTTCAACATAGGTGTTGTGTAACACCCTCCTCTTATTTACTTATTTTACTTATATTTTGTAATTTAAAGTGGGTAATGATATAGTAGATAAAAGAGAGATTTAGAAAACAACACTTTTATTACATAGGTTTTAAAGTTCATTACAACCAGATTACATAACTTTGTCCTATTATTATTTTACATAACTACCTTTCTACTACCTTAGAATATTTACTCAACACTTCTACATGCAAAACATAGCAAGCATCTTCAACAAGATAATAGTAACAACCATAGCGAAACAGTGACAACTTCTCAATCCTGCCAATCTGTAAAAATAGAATTGCAAGGGTGAGCTTTCCTTAATCCTTAAATAATTTTAATTATAGTAAAACTTTTGAAAATAAGGAAAAATATTCATAAAACCAATATTCTTTAATATTCTTCAATTTCTTTAAAAATAGTAATTTATTGATATAAAACCTGTGTCCAAACCATTAATTCAATTCACAAGGTAAAGCCACCAATCAACCATAAAACGAATCAGTAATTTATCACAATAATTATGTATTCAATCAGAACACATAATCACTATTGCATGCTCTTATTCCTATATGATGCATGTATCCTCACGATGTACTTTCCCTATTTACTCAACATGTAATGTGGCGCCATCCACTGAAAATAGCACGGGGCATCTCGGTCCTCACATCCTCCGGACCCACCAAGTGGTAGACACTCCGTAATTGTCGAGTTCCTCGGTGTCCCAGACCTCCCCCGCAACATGTGATCATCATGAGCGGGGCAATTTCCCCACCAAGAGAACCCCCTCTAGTCCACGGTATTCCACTCACACAGACGGAATCCGTAATCTTACGGACTTGGTCTACTACTATCCAACATCATGCAACATGCTCTAGGACCTTGAATTGTATAATGACCTTCATCATATCTCAAATATCGACCTTTCCACCAGGTCATCTTTATCTCACCTCATTCTAAGCATTGCCCATTCACCAAGCAATCTTAGAATGTTGCCTCTCCACTAGGCATTTCAAATCGGTCATTAAGCAATTCAAGTCCATCACCAATTTCATGCAACCATGCATGTCACCACTTATTCATATCTATTTCAAAACCAGACATATTTCGATATGAAATCAACACCAAGAAACACCAATAAACACCAATAAATCAAGAAACCAAGAAACAAGAAACACCAAGAATTATCAAGGAAACATCAAGAACCAATAAACAAGTACCACACTTTTCCTTGTAACAAGAATAATTCTGTTCGATGTGGAAGATCGAACAAAACCGCAACCACGAGCATACTAAGAATTATCTTCGCACCTTAGTATCCGAAAAACTAAAGAAATATAATGAAAGTAACAAAAAACAAAGAATAGAAAGAGTAGGATAAGGACAAACCCTTACAGGTTTCTCTCACTTTCTTATACTCTTCCTCTACTTACTTGCTCCTCTTTTAGAGATATTTCTTCCTAAGAGAGAGCTTGAGAGAATATAGAAATATTCTTTGGTTTGTTTTCTCATCTGAAATCCCTAGGCCCTATTTATAGAATTCCCAAGGTACTATTTGCTACAGAATATTCTACAGAATATAGAATATTCTACAGAATATTCCACAGAATATTCCACAGAATATTCCACAGAATATTCCACAGAATATTCTACTACAGTAATTTTACTATTTACCTCGATTTTACTATTTACTACAAAGAATTTTACTTTTTACCACGATAATTTTATCACAAAATTTACTATTTACCATAGTAATTTTACTATTTACCACAGTAATTTTATTATTTACACAGTAATTTACTATTTACTACAGTAATTTCAAAAATTCATAATTTTTAATTATTTTTATATTTCTCTCTGTTATAAAAACCTCTCTTAAACTATATTTAAATTTTTGGGATGTTACATGTTGTGGTAATCGATTACGGATCGTGTTAATCGATTACTACAGTGCTAAAAGATTTTAAGCAATGTTCATTTGTACTTGGTAATTGATTATCTCTTCGTGGTAATCAATTACTTCTATCAGAAAAAGTATTTTTGAACAAAAATGATCATAAAATCATGTGTTTGGATAAATGCATTCAAATAGAAGGGTTTAGTTTAGATGTTCCTCACTCAGAATGTCGAGGTTTGATCTAAGTTTGTAAAACCTTTCTTTTGGTAGTGCCTTGGTGAAGATATCAGCTAGTTGGTTTTTTGTGTCGACGAATTCGATGTCACAGTCTCCTTTCTCTACGTGATCTCAGATAAAATGATGTCTAACTTCTATGTGTTTTGTTCTTGAGTGTAAGACAGGGTTCCATGTGATACTTATTGCGCTGGTGTTGTCGCATTTCAGGGGAATGTGGTCTATCTGTATCCCGAAGTCCTCTAGTTGGTGTTTCAACCAAATAACTTGAGCACAACAGTTGCCTGCAGCTACATATTCAGCTTCTGCTGTTGATAGTGCCAAACAAGCTTGTTTCTTGTTGTGCCAAGATATCAAACATTCTCCAAATATGTGACATATTCCACTAGTGCTTTTCCTGTCTGTCTTGCTACCTGCAAAATCAGAGTCACTAAAACCAATAAGTAATGGTGAGGTTCCTTTTGGATACCATAAACCACAATTGATGGTTCCTTTAAGGTATTTGAGAATCTTCTTCACCGTTACCCAATGTGATTGTTTAGGTGTAGATTGAAATCTAGCACATAAGCATACAACATACATAATATCTGGTCTACTGGTTGTTAGGTATAGTAAAGATCCTATTAGTCCTCTGTATAAGGTTGGATCCACATCCTGACCTGTTTCATCATTCTCAAGATAAGTGTTAGTTGATATAGGTACATTTGACACTTTGTAGTTTATCATATCATATTTTCTTAATAGTTCATTAGTGTACTTATCCTGGTGAATAAACATGCCACTATCCATATGTTTGACTTGGAGTCCTAGGAAGAAACTCAGTTCTCCTATCATGGACATGTCAAATTCTTCCTGCATATTGTTCACAAACTCTTCACAAAGTTTTTGATTAGATGATCCAAAGATAATGTCATCAACATAAACTTGAACCAATAAAATGTAGTTAGATTTGTTTTTAATAAACGAAGTCTTGTCTACCTTACCTCTGTGAAAATCTTTTGATATGAGAAATTTACTTAACCTATCATACCATTGCCTGGGGGCTTGCTTCAACCCATACAAGGCTTTATTCAGTCTGTAAACATGTTTCGGCCAAGTAGTATCTGTGAAACCTGGTGGTTGAGCTACATAGACTTCTTCATTGATGTAGCCATTTAGGAATGCGTTTTTCACATCCATTTGAAATAGCTTGAAGTTATTGATACATGCATAAGCAAGAAGTAGTCTTACTGCTTCAAGTCTTGCAACTGAGCGAAGGTTTCTTCAAAGTCAACTCCTTCCTGTTGATTATAACCTTTTACTGCCAGTCTTGCTTTGTTTCTGATTACAACTCCATCTTCATTGAGTTTATTTTTGAATACCCATTTGGTGCCGATCACATTCATGTTGCTCTTGTTTGGAACAAGTTTCCATACTTCATTCCTTCTGAACTAGTTTAATTCCTCTTGCATAGCTATGATCCAAAATTCGTTACTTAAAGCTTCTTCTAGGCTGGAGGGTTTAACATGTGATACAAAAGCAGTGTTATAGCAAAAGAGATTTTGTGAGGACCTAGTGGTTACTCCTCTTTGGATGTCACCAATGACATTGTCCAGAGATAAGTTTCTTGGTGTCCTCCATTCTTTTGTTTGATCTGACACTGGAGGTGTTTGATCTTGTTGATGCAGTTGTTCATTTTCTGTGCTCACTTCACCTGTTTCATCATCATTATGTAGCAGGCTTTCCTTTTGGAAAGTGTTAGTTTCATCAAATCTAATATGGATTGACTCTTCAATGCATAATGTCCTTTTGTTAAAGATAATATATGCTTTACTTGTATTTGAGTATCAAATGAAAATGGCTTCATCCACCTTTGTATCAAATTTTCCAATATGATCCTTGCCATTGTTTAAAACATAGCATTTGCATCCAAAAACTTTAAAGTAGGAAATGTTTGGTTTTCTGCCATTAAAAATAAGGGGTTTTTAACAAGATGGGTCTTATAGATACTCGATTGAGAACATAACATGTTGTGTTCACAGCATCAGCCCAAAAGTATTTAGGCATCCCTTGCTTATTCAACATAGTCCTTCCTAGTTTTATAAGAGATATGTTTTTCCTCTCCACTACTCCATTTTGTTGAGGAGTTCTAGGAGCCGAAAAGCAGTTGAGATCCCATATTTTTCGCAAAAATTTTCAAAAGAATTGTTTTTAAATTCATATCCATTATCACTTTTCAAAGTCTTTATTTTCAAATCCTTTTTGTTTTGAATTTTCTTGGCAAGTATTTTAAAAGCTCCAAAGGCCTGATCCTTTTTCCAAATAAACAAAACCCAAGTAAACCTTGAGTAGTCATCTACAATGACTAACCCATAGAGATTACACCTAAGTTGGTTGTCCTTGATGGACCAAATAAGTCTAAGTGCAAAAGTTCAAGAGGCTGGGTTGTAAAAACATATTTGATACTTTTGAAAGATGTTTTTGACTGCTTGGACTTTTGACAAGCCTCACAAAGTCCTTCTTTGGAAAACTTCAGTTTTGGTAATCCAATAACTAAGTCTTTAGACACTAGTTTATTTAAATGCAATATGTCAATGTAAGCTATTCTCCTATGCTATAACCAAGACAGATTATCATTTGATGTTAAACATACAGAGTAAGAGGATGAATGATCTAATTTTAGTATGTAGATATTGTTAAACCTTTTGCCGACCATGAGTAGCTCATCTGAGTCTTTGCTACTGATAAGACAATGCTCATTATCGAATGTCATTTTGTAGTTCTTGTCGCATAGTTGACTGATATTTAGGAAATTGAACTTCAGTCCATCAACAAGAAGTACGTCCTCTATAACTGTGTTTGCTTTATATCCAAATGTGTCGTAGCCGAGGATTTTTCCTTTATTGTTGTCTCCATACACAACTGATCCTGTCTCTCTTGGTGTAAAGGTGCTAAGGTTCCTTTTATCACCAGTCATATGCCTTGAACAACCGCTATCCAAATACTAGATTGAGATTTTGTTGCTCAGGCTTTCCTGCAAGAGAGAAGGGTTTATTTTGTAGTTGGTACCCAACATTTCTTGGGTCCATACATGTTAGTGCAATAGTTTTCTTTTCTAATCCATTTGTACATACCACTGGACATACCTTTCTTTCTAATCATGCAACAACATTATGACCATATTTCATGCAGTAAGTACATGTCAAGTTAGCATACTTAGAGTTTCTAGCTTTCAGGTTATTATTCTTTTTCACATGAAGACAATTCCAAGAGCAGTTATTAGTTTGTTGTCTTATGTTGTGTTCTTTTCTTAGTTTTGAAAGATCATTTTCTAAATCATGAACTTTTTGATTTAATAAAGAGATTTCCTTTTTCAAAACTCTGTTTTCTTTTTCAAGTGTTTCAGCTTCTTTATAAAGCTCACAGAAGGTTGTGTGCAATTCATCATAATCATCCATAATAGTGTTTGAGTCACTTACCTCACTAGATGACTTGACCATTACTTCAGTAATGTTACTTCTCTTCAGGTTAGGACAATCTGACTTATAGTGTCCAATCTTTCCGCATTCATAACATGTGACTTTGACTGAAGTGATGTCTTGTCTTTTGACTCTTTTTCTTGGTGGGCCAAACTTCTTCTTAGAATTCTTTCTCATGAACTTCCTGAATTTTTGGACCATCAGATTTACTTGGTCTTCTTGTGAGTCATTTTCTTCTTCAGGGGATTCAGATTCAGTTTTCAGTATTTTCCATTTTAAGAGCAAGTCTTTTTGCCCTTTTGTCCTTCTGTTTCTTATCTGCCATGCGAGACATATCCATCTCATATTCTCTCAATTTGCCAAACTGCTCTGCACTTGACATTGCAGCTAGGTTCTTTGATTCTGTTATGGCTGTCACGGTAGGTTGCCACTTTCTATTCAGAGATTTCAGAATCTTAACATTCACTTCTTCTTCAATGAAGTTCTCCTTTGAGATGGTTGATGATATGTGTGAACCTTTTTTGCATATCCATTATGGATTCACCTTGGGACATCCTGAACGTTTCATATTCCTGAATGAGTATGTTTTTCCTAGCTCTTCTAACTTTAGCTGTTCCTTCATGGGTTACCATGATAAGTTCACATGCTTTTTTCGCTGCAGAACATGCAGAAATTCTAAAAAAAATCATTAGAATTCAGGGCAGAATGTATAATGTTTAAAGCTTTAGCGTCGTTTTCAGCCCTCTTAATCTCATCCATATCCCAATCCTCAAATGTTTTTTCTATCTCATTCCTATTTACAATTTTAGTTGGGACTTTGTATTCAATTACCACAGCTTGCCAGAATGCTTCGTGAGTAGATTCCATAAAGATTTTCATGCGAACTTTCTAGAACGGATAATTATCATTGTAGAACAATGGAGGTCTATTTATAGATGCTCCTTCAGCAAAAGGTAACAGATTACAAGCCATTACAGGGAACTACGTAGGATTACTAGATTATCTTACTAGTCCTAGCTCTGATACCAATTGTTGGTCCCTATGCAGAATCAAGAGGGGGTGAATGAATTCTGGTTCCCTTATATGGATTTATCATCTAATTCACTTCCCTTCCTATTTACTATCAATCCTAAGTTTGTCGATTTTACAACTTTAACGATCAATATTAATTCAGAGTAATAACAACAGATAGGAAGTAAATGAACTTTTCTTTTTCAATCTCTTTTGAATTAGCATAAACAAGAATTGTATTAAAAATATGATTCATCAAAATAAAAGAATTCAAGGTAAAGAGAGATTTGCACAGAGAGTTATGCTGGTTCGGCGTTCAGCCTACATCTAGTCCCAATACATCAACTGATGTGATTGGTATTCCACTATCAACAATTTTGATCCCTTGTGTCAATTATAATCACACTGCACAAACACAAAACGAAATCAAAATCAACTAATACAAATTGTTCTTTACCCAAGAAACTTTCTCCCTAATTCTTGAGACCTTCAAGAATCAGCCTTGAGAATCCTTTCTCAAGTTCCTAAAACTCTTTTTCCAGAGAATACCTTTCTCTAAGAGTTTGAACAATTCCAATTCAAAAAGAAAATTAAAGATCAGAAATGAGTACACCTATTGTACAAGAATTGATCAACTTGAAGTCCAATCCTTCATGCCTTCACACACAATTCATCTCTTGAGAAGAAATCTTTTGAATTCTTGGAGAAGAGAGTTAAGAACACAATGTTCCTCTAAAACTTGTTTTTCGCTCTCCTTTTCTTTCTTGGAAAATCGAAGATTACTCTCTCTTGAAATGGTTCCAAGAAGATGTTTATATAAAACATTTTGAAAAAGCATTTGAGATGAATTCTGGTGTGGGTAATCGATTACTATGGAGAGGTAATCGATTACTCCAGAGAGATTTTGGTTTCCTAATTTTCAATCACTGTTGGTAGTCGATTACTTTAAAATGGTAATCGATTACTTCATTTAAAACAATTTGAAAACTATCAAACTAAGTGTTTTATCACTCAAGCTTGCTTTTTCTCTTTTCCAAAACAAAATGTGGGTTCCCAAAATCACTTAGCTTGAATCCCAGAGCAGATTCAAACTCTCTATGAAGAATAACAAAATAAAGCACACACTCAAAGCATATTCTAAACAATCAATACATTTGAGATCCTATTTGCAAACTATTTAAGTTTCAAGATTACAAGTATATTAAAAACAAAATCAAAAGTGTCCGACTTCTTCATACTTCAAGTCCAACAAATTGTATATGCTTGATGACAATTTCGGCCAAGTGTGGAACTTGTGTACTAATGGTGCTCATAAAGAATTCTTTAGGCAAGATGGATACCTTTTCAAAGGTAGATGCTTGTGTGTGCCTAAGAGTTCTTTAAGGGAGTTGTTAGCATGTGAGGCACATGAAGGTGGAATTATGGGCCATTTTGGCATTGATAAAACTCTGGCTACTTTGAGTGAAAATGTTTATTGGCCTAGCATGCAAAAGCTAGTTAACCGAATTGTTTCAAGATGTATTACTTGCCATAAAGCAAAGTCTAAATCAATGAATCATAGTTTATATTCTCCTTTGCCTATACATACCTCTCCTTGGATTGATATCTTTATGGATTTTATTTTGGGTCTTCCTTGGACCAAGAGAGGTATGGATGCCATATTTGTGGTTGTGTGTAGATTTTCTAAGATGGCACATTTTATTGCATGCCACAAAGTTGATGATACACCATATATAGCCGATTTGTTCTTTAGAGAAGTTGTGAGACTCCATGGCATGCCCAAAACTATTGTAAGTGATAGGGACTCTAAGTTTCTAAGTCATTTTTGAGAAGCCTATGGAGTAAGCTTGGCACAAAGCTCTTATTCTCCACCACTTGCCACCCTCAAACGGATTGGCAAACTGAAGTGGTGAATAGAACTTTGGGCCAACTTTTGAGAAGTTTTGTAAGAGGACACATTAAATCATAGGAAGAGTGTTTACCACATATTGAATTTGCCTATAATAGAGTTGTTAATTTACCCTAGGGTCCATGTCGAGGGTGTCCTCGGTGGGAGAGGGTGTGCCTGGTAAGGGTGCTCGAGATAGGTCCGGGGATGTTGAGGTTGGCCGGGTAGGTTAGGTTGAGCTTGATGAGGTCGGCCAAGTGGGTTGGGTTGTGCCTGGTGAGGTCGGCCGAGTGGGGTGGTTGGAGCCGAATGGAGGTGGCTGGGTTGGGTAGGTGCTGCATGATAAGGTTGGTCATGTAGTGCTCGACTGGTTGAGGTGGACAAGTTGTATGGTTTCTACGTTGTGGCATTGTTTTGGTTGGTCGGTGTCCTCTTTTGGACTTGAAGCTTGAAGATGATTGAATATAGTCTCCTTAGTTGTTTTGATTTTGACGTTTACGTAATTTTGGGTCTTTTTAGATGAAGTGTATTAAGTGTTTTCATGTATGTTGGATCGAGCGCTTACCACTAGACCAAAAGCTATAGCTTTTAGTAAGGGCGCAACTCTTTCTACTTAAATAATAGAAGCGTATTCGCCAACTGAACTCTGATGGAGTGAATTCTTTAAATAGGCACCATCTTCAGATATCCGTTAGACACAGAAGAATGTCGTTGAATATTTTCTTGAGAGCTTTCCAAAAGGTGTCAGATAATACTTGAGTGATTGATGGCGTGTGCAGCGGATTTAGATTGCGTGCGCAGTACTTTTTCTGACACGTACAGAGACTTTGACAAAAAGGTGAAGACCTTTTCGAGTTGCATGTGTAAGCACGAATCCCCATACTGATCTTGGATGCTTCTAAAGAGTACTTCCCAAGATTTGAAATCTTGTCACGAGTGACTCATACTTTGCTTCACTTCTTGGACAAACGATACAATTCTTCAGTCTTAAGAGATTTCGTCTTATCCTATCGTCTGTTGACTTTGACTTGAGACAGACGAATGACTTCAATTTGAGGAGTCATCTTCCGTCTGTGCTTGTTTCGTCTGACTTGCTTGCTGATATTCCGTCTGACAAAGTTTCGTCTTTCTTGTAGAAATCAAAACTTTAGATGTGTCAAACATCTTGATCTAACAATCTCCCCTTTTTGATGATTACCAGACCATACTAATAACTTTCTCAAGTAGACATCTGCATAAGACAAAGTTAGTGATCACAGATAAAACACAAGTCAGATTTACATCAAGACGATGTTTTCTGAAATAATACCTCTTTATAAAAAGAATTGTTACATCAATGTGATGTAAACCATATACAATGTTACAAAGGTATACAGAAAACCAAAGTTCTAAACAAAATACATGTATACGCTTTATAAATAAATAAAGAATCAATACAATATAAAGAAGAAAGAAAAAAAATATATATCTCCCCCTCATATAGCTCCCCCTCAGACGATGCACCCCTTGGCATAGCAACTTCTTCCTTTCTAAGATTTTCTCCCTCTTGGGCTGAGAATCATCAAAAACGCGATCAAGAAGAAGGCTTAGGCCTCTTTTGAACAAGGCTCATAACAATCTCTTTCAGCTGTTGCATCTCAGATGTAAGAGAAGCTTGATTATCCTCAAGCTCTTTGTTCTTTTGCTTCAGATGCTCGCAATTCTCTTCTAAGGCATCATACTTACGCTTTAGAGTATTATACTCATCAACGTCCCTTGCGTCATCCTCAATAACCGTAACCTTCACCGTATCAGCAATCTCTACAAGCGGTGATTGAGGCTCTTCCACGATTGGATCAGACTCTTCTTCTTTGATTACCACAGTTAAAGGCTCAGAAACAGGCGTTTGAGGTTCTTCAACTAATGGTACAGAGTTATCTTCAATAAGCAAGGTTGGAGTCTTCTTCAGACGCAGAGTGAAGAGTGGAAGAGTGAGATACGCGGTGAAGTCTCTTTCCCATTGCCAAGAAAACATTTTAGAGGGAACAGAGAGCTCAAGATTAGGATGCTCCTGTGATGGATGTGTATAAGCAAAGGCTTCTCCAGGATACACCCTGCCACAGATTGTGGAATCTTCATCAAATGAAGTTCCAGAACAGAAAGCAGAGGTGGCTTCATGATCTTCTATCATCCTTTGAATCTTCGGATTGATAGGTCTTGAGGCATTGGTTTGAAGAGATTTGAGATGCGAGTATGCAGCAGACGGAAGTCTCTTGGGAATGTGCCTTGCAAACTTGAAGATTCTGGAGACAGATAAAGTCTTCTTCTCTTTTCCTTTAGCCAAAAACTTAACCAAGCAAGGTCGTTTTCGGTCTAAGACGATTGAAAACTTGGTTTCGTCTGAAACCAGAGAAGAGAATTGAGATCACACCATGAATGGACAGTCTCTCGTCTCCTTCTTTGCTCTCCTTTCAATGTGATAGAAGGAAGTTGATCTAGCTTTTTCTTCCCTTCTATAAGCACTGGCCATCAGCTTGAATGCCATATTGTAGTCTTCAGGAAGAGCATGAGCAAACTCTTCGGGGTCTTCAAACTAGTTGAGGAGGATGGAGTAGCGGGGGCAGATTCCTGAACAGTGTGGTCTTGTCCAGGGAAGAGCAATTCCAAGAGTATGTCCTAGACCTACATACTCTGTTTGATTCATGGGAATTGTGAAGGGTACAGGATCATGACGGTCAATAGCGTCCAGATGCCAGTGAGAGCAATCTTTTGGCTCATAGATGGTGGAGCTAGGATCTCCATATCTGCAGTGGTGAAATGCAGGTGCATTGATTTCATACTGAACCTTCCACTTGATGTTTTCTCTGAAAGGGATGCGGGGTTCATAGCCAAGAGCTGGTCCTTCAATCACCGACTCAGCTAGATGATCCTTGTACCTGTTTATTCCTTCTAACCCCTTGATGTCTAAGGAGGCCAATTTATCCCAAGGCAAACGCTTAAGCCATTCACGTTGCTCTTCAGAAGTGTAGATGAAATCTTCTTTGAAATCTACTGGCTTCAGGGGTTTGTGATAGACGATGGGGTTGACAAATCTCCCAAGTTGAAATCCCTTTTTACCTTTGTTACGATAGGGATTCTTCAACTCAATGTAAGGAGTGTCCTTTATAAAGCAGTCTTCATCGTCCGCCAAGTAACCATCTTTAGCAGACTCAGACGGTTCACCATCGTTGGAGATATCTTCAATTTTCTCTCCAAGAATCCAGTCAGGCTTGACTGGTCTTTCAGCACAAGAGCTTTCAGCAAATCTTCTCATGACTAATTCGTTGAGGAACGAATAGTCAGTCTTGTGCTTGGGTGGAAGATCTTCAGGATTGATGACTTCAGCGTGAGATCTCACCCATGATGCATCCACCTTTATTATGTCAACATGTTCTTCATCAGACGAAGAACTTGCGTTCTCAATAATTATTACTTCAGACGGAATCTCCATCGTCTGTTGGTGGGATGCTTCTTCAGACGCAGCAGGTATCGTCTGATCAAAGGCAGCGTTGAGAGGAGACGCAACAATAGGATTGGAAACATTTATCCTATGTTCGTCTTGGAGTGTTGATGCAGAAACCTCCATAGTTGGAGCTTCGTCATTAAGCATGGTCTCCAATTCCTCTGCCAACTGAGCATTATCTATCTGGATCTGGGCAGTTTCTTCACTATTTGATGTAGGGACATCTAGAAGAGTTACTAGAAGCATGCAAAGGAGGCTAGAAGAGGAGGTGGGAAGACTCCAAGACCATGAAGCTAGTATAAGACTTATCACTTGTAACCTACTTGTAAATTCATTTGAACATGGTTAAGTCCTATTTTGTAATAGCTCTAGAGTATGACTTGGGCTAAGCCCATGGGTTCTTAGGGCCAAGCCCACAGTTCCATATAGCATACATGCCATCCGAATCAAGGTCACACAAGGTTTAAAAGAAAACCAAAACATTTTTCCAAAAGACTTGTGTGAACCTTGAAACACTTGCTAAACTAGGAAGAGCCCTTGATTAAGTATTGGATCCATGCCAACACTTAATCAAGGATCTCCACCCTTGATTAGGAGGTTCCAAGGATTGATGACATGGCTCATCACATGGGCTACAAGGGGAGACAAACCCATGTGCACCCATGTGAAGGCCATGTGACTTCCTAACAACCAAGTAACCACCATAACTACCTTGGTTACTTGGCTTGCAAGGAAGCCCACGGATTGGTGCAGCCCTAACCTTGGTTAGGAGCTCTCAAACCGTGGTTGAGGCTTGCTTGGAGGCCAAGCTTGATTCCCTATAAATGCCATGGCCAAACCCCATTGTATGGACCTTTTGACAAATTAATGAATGAATGAAGCTTTAAGCTTTTGAGAGATTGTGTTCTCTTGTTCCCTTAGGGAATTTTCTTTGAATCTTATCAATGGATCTCTACACCCATTGTGGCGGTTCCTCCTAGGCTTATAGGTTCACCACCTTGGCGCCACCACCATTCCTTTCCTTTCCCACCTTTTTTTCCTTTTCTTCTTCTTTTGTTAACACTTACCTTGCACCTTGGCCGAGACTTGTTCTTGGGTCTTCCATGGAGCTGGTTGGAGACTAGATTGGGGCAACCTTTTGGAGCTTCTTGGAGCCTTCCATGGAGCACCTACATCACTATTCATGCCCTCTGAAGTTGCTGGAGCAGACGCAGCTTCAGACGATCCAATGCCCTTAACGCTTTCAAGAAAAATTCTTTCTCTTTCAGCTTAAAGCAGCATAGAGACCCTCATAGCCTCTTTTAGTTGTTTTGCTTCGTCTGTTTCTCCAACAACCATAGACGCAAGCTTCTGCTTCATTTTCTCTTTTCCTTTGGCAGCCTTTTGAAGAGCAACCTCTCTGACTCTTGCTTTTTCGTCGACTGCTTTCTTCTGTTTTTCTTCATCTGAAAGGATTCTAACAGACGAAACACCTTTAGACGATATCATGGCCCCTTCATCTTCACTTGGGGATATCGTCTTGTCTTGCGTCTTAGCCGCAACATGCTTTATTCTGATAGTCCTCTTCTTCTTTCTAAGAGGCTCTTCTAGAACATCTTCGAAAGGGACTTCAGATATGACCACGGGAGGAAGAGAAAAGGATGTTTGAGTTTGTGCTTGGTCTTGTGTTTGGGCTTGTGTTTGGGCTTGTGTTTGGGTTTTGGTTTGGGTTTGTGTTTGGGTTTTGGCATGTTTGATGCGAGCTCTGTGAGGAGGATCTTTGGTGATGGGTGAAAGGGGAACTTGTTCTTCACTTGCTTTGTGATGAAGAAAGCTAGGGTTCAGATGCATCTTGGCAAAGGTGCTTCCTTTAACCTCCTTTCCTTCTTCATGCCAAACAACGCCAGTGGCATCAAAGCCTTGGTTGATGATGATTTTGGTGAAGAGAATGGCGTAGGGAATACTGTTCTTCCTACGGATGTTCCTATTTCTCAACGCGCTTATCCAATGGTCAAGAATGATGTGAGGGAGACTCATCCTTGCTTTCCTCAGACAGTAAAAGATGCAAAACCTGTCTCGAGTACTCACATTATCTCGTGAGCCTGTTCTGGGTGTGAAAATGTTGTAGAGAAGGTTGTGGATGACTCTTCCTGTGGGATAAAGATTCCCTGATCTCAGAAACTTGGGATCTTTAGGGTCGCGGTACTTTCCGTAGAGAATCTTGTCCACGTGTTCTTCAGACTCAATCCTTATCCAGTCAACGTTGTAAAAGCGCCCTTCTGCTTTGCAGTTTCCAGCTTCAGCAATGGAGTCTATTGTGATAATATACTCCTTGTTGTCAATGGTACCTACAATACCATCATCAAATTCTTTTGCGTCACTCCAGAATTCCATCAACCATGGCCCTCTCATCTCTGTGAAATCCATCCAGCCATTGTGTACCAGCATCTTAGCTACCCTGTCAGAGATGCTCTTAATGGTGGCTATTGAGATCCATTTGCTGGGCAAGAAGAGATCTTGCGCGAAAAAGGTTGTTTCGGTTACCTTGATATTCTTGGTGGCCATAGTTAAATTTTTAAAAGAGAAAGAGAAGTTGTGTGAGTAGAGTATTCAGAGAAAGTGTGAATGCAGTAAAGAATAAAAATGTGAACTTTAAGGGTATTTATAGTCAAAGATAAAAACGGTTGTGATTCATCAAAAGAAAGAATTAGAAACCGCCCCTGATTTGACGTGTCTCCATCATTGCCCTTTTAATGATTGATTTGACTTCTGCAATTCACAGCGCGTGCTTTTCAAAGTCCTAAAATAGTGCAATAAATGACAGACACATTTATTGCTACTTTTAATTTGTCCCTACACACTTAACTTTAAAATAATTAAATAATAACCTTGCGTCTGTTGAATTTTCTCAGACTGATTCAACTTGATCAGACGCAATGTTTCGTCTTAACACGAAAAGATATACGAAGGCACAAACGAAATGAAATGCTTTAGACGGAAAAACTTAATCAATTAAAGAGACAATTCCCAAATTTTCTTTAATGAAATTGAAGCGAGTTTCATCTAAAGCTTTTGTAAAGATATCTGCCCATTGAAAATCAGTTTGAACAAACTGTATATCGAAATTACCTTTTTGAACATAATCTCTTATAAAATGAAATTTGATTTCAATATGCTTGGCTTTTGAATGTTGAATAGGATTTTTGCTGAGATTGATTGCACTTGTGTTATCACAAAATACTGGTATTTGAGTTTCAAACCTGGAGTAATCCTCAAGTTAATGTTTTACCCAAAGTAGTTGTGAGCAACACCCAGCCGCAACAATATACTCTACTTCCGTGGTTGAGAGTGCAATGGAGTTTTGCTTCTTGCTTAACCAAGAAATTAGTGATGAACCAAGAAACTAACATCCACCACTTGTGCTTTTTCTCTCCACTTTATCTCCAGCATAATCAGCATCACAATAACCACTTAAATTGAAATCACTACTTTTCTTATAAAAAGGAGAGAGATTAGTGGTTCCAATAAGATATCTTAAAATGCGTTTAACAGCTTGTAAATGTGATTCTCTAGGATCAGATTGAAAATGTGCACATAGACAGACACTAAACATAATGTCAGGTCTACTAGTAGTGAGATAGAGAAGAGATCCAATCATACCTCTGTATACCGTCTGATCAACGGTCTTACCTGATTCGTCTTTGTTGAGACTGGCTCCAGACGAATGCATGGGAGTTTTCATTGGTTTGGCATTTTCCATTTTGAATTTCTTTAGAAGTTCCTTAGTATACTTCTGTTGATGAATGTATATGCCTTGTTTAGTCTGTTTGATTTGAAGTCCTAAGAAAAACTTCAGTTCTCCCATCATGCTCATCTCGAATTCTTCCTGCATTAACTTAGAGAAATCCTTGCACAAGGATTCGTTAGTTGCTCCAAAGACTATATCATCTACATATATTTGAACAATAATAAAGTCTTTTGAAACGTTTTTCTTGAAGAGAGTAGTATCAACCTTTCCTCTTGAAAAACCATTTTGAAGAAGAAAGGAACTCAGTCTTTCATACCAAACTCGAGGAGCTTGTTTAAGACCATATAGTGCTTTCTTCAGCTTAAAAACATGATCTGGTTGAGATGAACTTTCAAACCCAGGAGGTTGTTTTACGTATACTTCCTCTTCAATAAAACCATTTAGAAAAGCACTTTTTATGTCCATTTGATATAGGATGATATTCTTATGAGCAGCAAAGGCAAGTAAAATTCTAATGGCTTCTAATTTAGCTACAAGAGCGAAAGTTTCAGTGAAATCTATACCTTCTTGTTGATTATAGCCTTGAGCTACTAATCTTGCTTTGTTTCTTACCACTTTTTCGTCTTCATCAAGTTTATTTCTGAACACCCATTTGGTTCCAATGATACTTTTGCTTCTTGATTTCTCTACCAAAGTCCAAACATCATTTCTGGTAAATTGGTTTAGCTCTTCTTCCATAGCTAAAATCCAGTCATTATCTTGTAGAGCTTCCTCAATATTCTTGGGCTCTATATTTGACATGAGAGCATATCTAAACGATTCTTTTAGTTTAGATCTGGTATGAACACCTTGATGTCTATCTCCAATGATAAGATCTTCTGTGTGGTTTGATACAAACTTCCATATTCTTACAGGAGTTTGATCATCATGTTGATGAGCATCAGACGAAGAGGGTTCATCCGTGTTTCTATCGTCTGCTCTTGTGTCTGTTCTTCCGTCTGACTCAGGTTAACCATTTGAACTTGAACTTTGACCAGAAGGGTTAATCTGCAAATTATCAAATGAATTTTCTAGGTCTGATATTTCCTTATCAACCTTTGAGCTATCTTAGAATTTTACATGAATTGATTCCTCTATAACTTGCGTCTTAGAGTTAAATACTCTATAGGCTTTAGACGTATTGGAATATCCAAGTAAGAATCCCTTCACCACTTTTGAATCAAATTTACCAAGTTGATCTTTGGTGTTTAAGATGAAACATTCACATCCAAAAGGATGGAAGTAAGAAATGTTGGGTCTTCTTCCTTTCCATAGTTCATATGGAGTCTTATTCATTATTGGTCTTATCAATATTCTGTTTTGAATATAACAGGAAGTATTAATTGCTTACATTAATAATATTTTGGAAGAGAGCTTTCATGCAACAAAGTTCTAGCCATTTCTTGTAAGGTACGATTTTTCCTTTCCACAACTCCATTTTGCTGAGGAGTTCTTGGAGATGAAAAATTGTGAAAGATACCATTTTCAAAACAAAAGGCATTGAACTCAGAATTTTCAAATTCTGTTCCATGATCGCTCCTAACAAACGCAATACATATTCCTTTTTCTTTTTGAACACGTTTGCAGAATATTTTAAAAACACTGAATGACTCATGTTTATGTGCTAGGAAGTATACCCATGTGAATCTAGTATAATCATCCACAATTACAAATCCATATCTTTTTCCTCCAAGACTTTCAGTCTGAGTAGGTCCAAAGACATCAATATGTAACAGTTCTAGCAGTTTTGTCGTGGAAACAACATTTTTTGATTTAAAAGAAACTTTGAGTTGTTTCCCATGCTGACAAGATTCACAAAGACGATTGGATTTCCAAGATATTTTTGGCAAACCTTTTACAAGATCCTTTTTAGAAATTTTCGAAATATACTTGAGACTTAAATGTCTAAGCTTTTTGTGCAAAATATCTCGTTCATCATCTGCTGAAATCAAACATGTCACATTCTGATTACTAAGATCAGAAAGGCAAACCTCATAAAGGTTATTCCTTCTTTTCCCAATAAATAGAATAGATTTGTCTTTGTTTTTTACTATACATTCGTCTGAGTTAAAAGCTACTTCATATCCACTGTCACAAAATTGACTTATGCTAAGTAGATTAAAGTTAAGACCTTTAACATAAGATACATTTTGGATAAGAGGATTGGGTGTCTTACCAACAGTCCCAATGCCTAAGATTTTACCTTTCCCTGAACCATATGATACAGACCCTTTACTTGGTCTGAGATCTTGGAACATAGACAGGTCTCCCGTCATGTGTCGTCAGCACCCACTGTCCAGGTACCAGCTTGAAGTCCTCTCTTTTCCTATTAAGGATGTCTGCAACAGGAATAATGAGTGACTTTGGTACCCAAATCTTTTTGGGTCCTTCTTTGTTAGTGAAAGAAGATTTCTTTTTGTTTAAGGTTCTTTTATCTTTTCTATAATTATTTGGAACCTTATTGTAATTTCTTATCTTCTTTTTATGAGCAGACGGAACAAAATTGTTTTTCTTTTTATCTGACTCTTCAACATAACCAAGTCCACTCTTATCAGATGGAGATCTCCCATATTTTAAAATATTTTCTAGCACGGAGGATCCCTTAGTGAACTTTGTTAAGTCTTTGAGTAAGGATTCATTTTTTTTCTTCAATCTTTCAATTTCAGAAATAAAATTATCCTTTTCAGACTTAGATGATTTTTCATCTGATACCTCTTTTTGATTAACTCATTTTCAGTTCTCAAAGTAGCGTTTTCTTCCAAGGTTTGTTTTAACTTGGCTTTGCATACTTTGTATTGCTTAGCAATAAAATGTGAGTTAGCCAAAAGTGTATCGTATGAAATTTCTTCTGATTCTGACTCAGACTCAGATGAGGAGGATGAAGAAGTTTCAGATTCAGTTACCTCTGATGAGACGGTGTCTCCAGCCATGAGGCAGATATTTGCAGTTTCTTCTTCTTCAGTGGATTCCTCTGAGCTTTCGCTATCAAGGTCTTCCCAAGTCACTAGACTTTTCCTACCATTGTCTTTGCGAGAATTCCATCTTTTCTTTAATCTTGGACACTCTGATCTCATGGGTCCAGGTTTTCTGCATTCATAGCAGATAACTTCTGAGCTCTCCTCCTTGCTTGAAGATTTTTCAGGGAGCTTTCTTTCCTTCTTCTTAAAGAAGCGTTGACCTCTCCCCTTTTTCATCATCATCTTCTTAAAGCGTCTGTCCATGAGAGAAATCTCATCATCAGACGATTCATCAGACGAATCAGATTTAGTGGTGTCAGCTTTCAAAACTTTGTGCTTCTTCTTTCTTTCTTTCTTAGGAGTTTCCTCCTTTGTTATGTTGTTGACAGATGGAAGAGCTATGGGTTCTTGAACCTTGATCTTGTCTCTCTTACACAGAAGTACCTCATGTACTCTCAAAGCTCCTATTAACTCGTCAAGAGTTAAAGTCTTCATATCACGCCCGACTGAGATGGCAGTGGACATAGCTTCCCATGGAGGAGGAAGACTATCCAATATCTTCATGTTGTTTTGAGCTTTGGTGAAAGTAATATCCAGCGCAGTGAGTCCATTCAATATCGTTTGGAATCTACCAAACATCATATCGATAGATTCTCCTTTCTTCATTGAGAACATCTCATATTCTCTTTGAAGAGTAGCAGCTTTCCTCATTCGCACATCCCCAGTTCCTTCATAAGAAATCTCGAGGGCATCCTAGAGTTCTTTAGCTGTTTTGTATGCACAGAATCTGTTGTATTCTGTCCTTGATAATGCACACATGATGGCATATCTGGCTTTGTTGTTAAGTTCCATAAGCGAGAATTCTTCATTTCCCCATTCAACCTCAGGTTTGACAATAGGGATGTTTCCTTGAGTTATGATGTTCCACAGTCTGTACTGAGTGGATTTGATGTACATCTCCATTCGATCCGCCCAGTAAGGATAGTCATCACTAGAGAACGTCGGTGGCTTGTTCATGGATGACCCTCCAGACAAGAACGAAGGTCCTTATGACTCTATCTAGGATCTTTTCCTCTAGCAGCTGTAAAGCGCTCAACCCTTAGAGGCTGAGCTCTGATACCAATTGTTGAATCGAACGCTTACCACTAGACCAAAAGCTATAGCTTTTAGTAAGGGCGCAACTCTTTCTACTTAAGAGCGTAACATCCCAAGCGCCACGAGTCGATTATGACTTGACCTACCCGGCCTCTGTCATGGGACAATTGATGTATACCCACAACAATGCATTGTATGTTTATCTTAGGCTTTTCTATGTGATTGCTTTGGTTTGTTAAGTCATAGTGAGCTAAAGCTTGTCTTAATGATTTGCTTGAAGATTTAGATTGCTTTGGTTTGTTAAGTCATAGTGAGCTAAAGCTTGTCTTAATGATTTGCTTGAAGATTTAGATTGCTTGTGATTCCCTTTTTGAAAAATAAAAGCTGAGGTAATCAATCACCAACTAAGGTAATAGATTAAATCAGGATTTTGCTAACTAACTGAAGTAATAGATTACCTGGGAAGTGTAATCAATTACAAACAGTAAGTAACTATGTGGGAAAAGCATTTTAGCTCTGTGGTAATTAATTACCATACGGGATAATTGATTACAATGTGGAAAAATCACCAAAGAAGACTTTGATTCATTGGGATAATCAATTACCCTATGGTAGTAATCAATTACCCTTATCACAAAGTCAATTTAATTGCCAAAATCTGTTTTGTTTTAAGATATATATAAATATCTTTTTGAAAAATTTAAATAGAGAGACTCTTGGAAGAGCGAAAGAAGAGTTCTAACACTTTCAAAATCTTTGGAAAACTGAGTTTACATTTTCTCCAAGAAAAGCTTCAAAGATTGTTTTGAAAAGTTTTTGCAAATGACAATTAAGATTGAAGTTTGATGATTGACTAAAGTTTGAGGTTATCTTGATCATAATCTACACAATTCAGGTGTATTCTATCTGATTACTTTTGTACTTTTCGTTTTTAGAGTTGATTACTCATAGAGAAAGTTTTCACTAAGGAAGAGTAAGGAACTTTGAGAAGGTGTCTCAAAGGTTTTTGGTTTCTTAAAGGATCAAGAACAGAATATGAGAGTTATTTCCGTTGAAGAACTAGATTGTACTGATTGGTTTGATTTCGTTTTGTGTTGCTTGTGCAGAGTGAATGTAAAGAACACAAATGGGTCATAAGGGAATACCAATTGCAACGGTTGTTGAATTGGGACTAGATGTAGGCCGAATGCTGAACAAATATAAATCATTGTGCAATCTTATTCTCCTTAATTCTTTTACATTTCTGTCAAATGATTGTTAATTCAAAGTATAATATTCATTTGAAGAATAACTTTAAAATCTAGAAATATTAATATTTGTATATGAATTTGAACAAGATTAGTTTGATACATTGTTTCGTTAATCTTCTTGATATTTTGTTGTTATACTCTGAATTCTATTTTGTTTTATTCGCTATATCATATCTTGCAATAACTGTGATTAGCATAAACAAGATAGGAACATATTTCATTCTAAACGAAGATAGAAACAAATTTGAAGAAAGTATAAAAAGGAACTCGAATCTATTCACTCCCCCCCTCTCTTTGGTCATGGTAGTGGTGGCATGTGTTGAAACTGAGTAGGAAGTAGTTCACAGGCTCATGGCATAACATTCCCTGACTGTTCGGGGGTCGGCCTTCACTGTGATAATTTTGTTGTTTTCCCCCAAGAACCTCATAGCTAAGTATGGGGTGGAGACAATAGCGCTAAGCTGGTTCAGTGTGCATCGTCCGATGAGGACATTGTAGGAAGTGTCTGCCTCTACTAGTATGTAGCGGACTTGTACCGTTTTGCATGCTTTGCTTATGTCGAAGGTGGTTAGTAAGTCCATGAATCCCCGTGCATGTACCCTCTCGCCTGTGAAACCTACCAAGGGGGCGGGATAGGATTCGATCATATCTTCCAACAAGTCCAACTTTTTAAAAGTAGACCAGTACAGAATATCCGTCGAGCTATCCTGGTCAATTAGTACCTTCCGCACCCTCCAGTTTGCTACCGTGGTCGTAATGACGACCGGGTTGTCGTGCTCGAGTCCATTAGTGTTGAATTCTTCATCTATGAAGTTGATTGGGGGCAAGATCCTCTGGGGTCGGAGCTAACGACGTTGACATTGCGTAAGCTCCGAAGGTGTCGCTTCTGGGCGGACCGCGTACACCCACCTCTAGCGCACCTAATAGAGGCCTCCTTAGAGAATTTTCTAACAAGCCTTGAAGTTCCCGATCTAGCTTAACGGAAACCCTAGGGGGGTTTCGGTCAAGACCTAATAAAAAGAACTCAAACAAAACGACAAGGAAAAGGTGGAGGGAGGAAGAAGATGAAAAGAATAGCGACATGGAAGATCCAATAAGCCTAGGAGGAACAGCCACAATGGAGACAAGATTCCATTGATAAGATCCAAGAAACCTTCCTAAGGAAGACAAGAGAATCCTCTCTCAAAAGCTCAAAGCTTATTTCATTCAATTTCGTCAAAAGGTCCTTACAATTTCATTTTGGCATGTACTTATAGGCCTAAGCTACTTGGGATGCCAGTTAACCTAACTTGGGCACCAAGTTTAATCTAAATCCAAACAAAATCTAATCTAATCCTGGGCTCCAAGTTTAATCTAAATCTAAATGAAATCTAATCTAATCCTGGGCTCCAAGTTTAATCTAAATCTAAATGAAATCTAATCTAATCTTGGGCGGCAAGTTTAATCTAAATCTAAATGAAATCTAATTTAATCTTGGCTCAATTATTCTAAAACACTAAACAAAATATTCAAAAGGAATAAATGATTTTTGGTCGTGAGCTTTGGGCTCACTTACAAGGCCTTACAATTTAAACAATTTGCTAGAAAATCCTGGCAGCATCCAAATGTTAACTTCAAGCCCAGTTTTCTCCAAGATGCATTCTGAACTAGGCTTTGGTGTCTTCATAGCTTTCGTATCCCTTTAAATCAGCTTTAAAACGCCACCAAGACGAACAAAATTGGAGTTGTGTAGCCGAAGTTATGCTCGAAATACTGAACCTCCTCCTCTAGCTTTGACTTGGAGAGTTTGTTAGGCCATTGAGATGTTCCTATATCAGCACCCTTCGGCTCTAGTGTTGATGGTTCCACATACTCGGTCAGGGTTTTGGTGCTTAGGTGTCTTCTTTCATCTATCATCCTCGGGGCCAGGCTCGTAGTGAGCACGACGTCGGCTGTCGCTCTCCCGAGGTCAGATGTTATAATTTTTCCCTCTATAATTGTTGCGGCTCTGGTCATGGTTGTGTTGGTTATCGCGCACAAATTTTTGTAAGGCTCCCGACTGGATTAATTCCTCGAGAATGTGTCGCACCTATTGGCATTCTGCAGTAGTTTGTCCGTGGTTTTGATGGTAAAGGCATGACTTTGTTGGATCGGCATTGGGTGGAGAACGTTTTGGAGCTGGGAAACGGACTAACTCCAGGTTGTAGGCCTCCCTTAACACCATCTCACAAGTTGTGGTCAGGGGAGTGTAAATGGAATATCGGTCTGCTCTCTATCTCTTGGGGTTGGCGATGTTTGTGGCAGTTGAACTTGGCTGGCGAGATATAAGGTCGACTGCTCTTTTTCTAGCGGTCGTGTTTTCCTCTATGCTTATATATCAAGCCGGCCTGGCCCGGAGCTCGTCCATGTTGGCAAGGGGTTCGCCATGGTAGGGCGTTCGCAAGGTCAGAGGCCTACTTTGATGGCATGCATGGGCACGACGGGATGGATATCGGGTATGGTCATAGTAGCCTTGGTGAACCGGGCCATAAAGTGGCATAGGCTTTCTCCTTCTCATTGTATTGTGTGTTGAAGACAGGCAAAGTCAGTGGTGATGGGTTTGTAGTCGGCGAATCAAGCTTGGAACCAGATGCATAAAGTGTCGAAAGAGCCAATGGATTGGAAGGGCAAAGTGTAATACCACTCTAATGCGAGGCCTTTTAGTGTGGTGGGGAACAAGCGGCAGTGAATTCGAGAGTCATCGGTGATCGGGTTAGCCTTTATCATATATGCCTTGACGTGAGCTGTCGGGTCGGTGGTTCCATCATATTTTTCAAAGGTAAGCCATCGCCAACTGTCGGGCAATCGCATCTACATAATTTCTGTCACAAAGGGGTAAAAACTGGATATGCGTTGGGTCACGGCCTGCAGTTGGGGAATCAGAGAAATCACATTGAAGGGTAGTTGCTGAGGGGAGGGCTGAACTTTTGGTGCGTACGAACGCTCATCGGGTTGAGGGGCGCGAGAACGGGTTTTAGAGGGAGGGGTTGGCTAGGCAGTCCGTGGATGGGGCTGCCCCTAGCAGGAATCGGCCTCCATGTCAGCCTGTGGAGGGGGTTGGCCAGATTGAGGGGGTCTTGTTGCATGGTTACACATGTTGCCGAAGGGCTTGCATCTCCGCGTGGTGTTGTTCTTATATCACCTGCAACTCCTCCTGATGCTGGGTTCGGAGTGTTGCTATTTCTTCACCAATTTGCTGCCTGACCCCGTTCATCGCAACATCAATATAGGACCGGAGAGCGTCCAAAATTGAGGGATCCATATGCTATATTGATGATCTATTTCATGTCGTAACCATTAACCTTATAATCGTGGGGAGTTTACCAATCCCACGGTGGGCGTCAAATGATCGTATCTAGATCACAGTGATGAACTTGCCTGCATGATCACCTTCCTTTTGAGTCGTACGCGACAAATGGTGGGTACATGCAAGGGACTCGATGATTAAAATTTGTAATAATCAGAGTAATTTGAGTGAGTGAGAGAGTGAGATGATAGAACCTGATAATGTACACATTTATACCCATATAATGCACGTGTCATTGAATAAGGGTAAACATGTAATTCAACAAGGAGTAGTTACTTAATTAAATGCACACGGTTATATAATCCAAGAATTGGTTGGTACACATAGAATGCAACTGTATATTTAGATAATTTCATAATTAGTTTTAAAATAAAATCGAACAATTGCATTCAAAACCTAAATAATAAATAACCATAGTTAATGTAAAAAAAGTTAAAAAACTATAAGTTTAACTGTTTGGGCTCCATTTATATCATAGACAAAATGTTATTTGATCACCGCTGTAAAAATCCACTATCACTTACAGCGTGTTTTGTGTGTCTCAGCTCATCGACACATATTTAAACATGCATCGTATATATTATGTAACGCCTTTATGTAACACTTAATCTCGATTATAAGATTTGTACGAAACTGCGAGATATGGAAGAGGAATGTCGATACAAACAAATTAACACTAATGTTTTGCTCATTAGGAAAAAAAAATAGAAAAAAATACATCATTGGGATGGATAAAACAAAATATAAATAATTAGAGAATTTTTTAGAAATGATAAATTTGGTCTAATAATGAGAAAAAAATACAATAATTTCCAATAAAAATTGTTTGAATGAATCAAAAAAAGTGAAAATATATAAATTACACAAAAATATTTTTATACTAATTAAAGAAATAATTCTTTACTCTGTTAGCTTTCTGTTAACATGGAACTATTTATTATTTTTTTTATTTTTGTTATAATTTTTTTTTAAAAGAAATTAAAACGAAATCTTGAAATAGAAATAATTTTCCTCCCACTTCATGCCAATTTGGATGGAAAGTTAGTTCCGGTGAGTTCCACTAAAAATTTTCTCGTTTTTACTTCTCCCTGACAAGGTTAAAAAACCAAATAAATGAAGAGTTTAGTAACAATATAATCATATGTGGATATGGATACGGTGAAATGGTGAATCAATTTCACTTCCTTAATGATATGATTGTGTAGTGTTAAATTGATTAACACCATAAAAAACTTTGGACTTGAAAGTTAAGAAAAATGTACACACAACAACAATGTTCTTCTCTAGGAGAGGTTGGTCTCGAGGATGAAGGAAAAAGGGTTTAAATTCCCAATTAACTTTTCTTAAGAAAAAAACTAATAAAATAATATAAAAGAAGTTATAATATTCCATCACAGCCATTTTAATTTTAATTAGAGGGCATTGCCCACGTTGGAAGGTGCAGCACCGATCAGTGCATGCCTCCATATATCCCTACAGGCCACAAATGGTCATGAACCATAAAGCAGGGTGAATACATTCTACATGCACTGAATTTGGACCAAGACATGTTTATTTGGAATATGAAAAGAAGAAAGAGAGAGAAAAAGAAATTTCAACCATGTTTAGAAGTACCCTGCCCACTCCTCTGAGTCACTACAGTACCTTTTTTGTTCCTCTTGGTTTAATATACAATTCAAAAGCTCTGCCACATGGTGCGTGATGGTCGAATGTTCTCTATTCGAAGCATTAAGACAACTTAAATAGCCACAATTTAGTGCAGAAGCATTTTATTTTGTATAAAATTAACACTGTTGAAATTAATTTTCTCATAGTAAGTTTAAACATTTTCATTTGACTCTAACCATTTCAAAAATAATTACTATTTATTGAAAATTTATAGATTGATATCATTTAGCTTGAAAATCATACATTTCGTAACTAATTTACATTTAATTGATAATGTAAAACACTATTCGTGCTAAACTTGTTTGTAACTTAATTAGATATAAACATTATTACATACTACATAAATGAGTATGCGTATCATAAAAATTCTATATCAAGGATATCTTCGATATTAAAAATTCACTTGGTAACGAGTATAATGTCAACTGTCCTTGTCCTATAGGTAACAAGTATTCAGTGACCATTACTTGACAAAAAGAAAATCTACTAATTTAATATTTTAATAGATCTCAAATATTGCTGAATGAGAAGAAAAAGAACCGTAGCTCTCACCCAGAAATTGATATGCAAGCATATATAAATATGTGGATTCAAAAAATGACTTTTCAGTCTAATCATACAATTCATATTCTAGAAGTTTAAGCTATGATCATCTACCATTAGCGCTACGGAATGGAACATTTTAAAATGAGCTACAATGGAACATTTATCAACAACTTGAAAATCTGTACTCAATTCCGTTGTTCAAGCCACACACCAATGAGGTCAAAACTGTAAGGTGCACCCTACAACAACATACTCATTCCTCAATCTCAGTGGCTATAGTTGCCCAAGAGAAAATAACGTGACAACAACCAGCAAGAAGAGCTTGTCATTAGAGGATTCAGTGGCATCTCACATCCCCCACATCCAATGGTTAATGGTTACCAAATGCGAAAGACAAGCCTCCTTATAGGCTGTCAGTGGCCAGACATAATCTGAAACTTACACTGATCTGTTCCAACAGATAAATGACCTACAATATGAAAAGTCAAATATTTCAGCACCAAATATATGAAAAATCAATGCATTGTTTTCACAACTACAGTCCAAAACTAATGATTTTGTCCCAGTTTATCATTATTATTTAATATTCGGGGAGGTGGGGTGCTCGTGTGCAATCATGTTACTCACAAGATATTAGATACAAGGGAATACGACTATGATACTACAAGAAATTGACAGTTGCATTAAGTCTAGAATGTCTCAATGCAGAAGAAAACAGAACCATGACATTGGGCTGGTTTGTTAATAGTTTTTCAATAAGAAAATCACTTTTAAAGTTGTCCGTGCATTCGTTTCATATTTACAAAATTTTGAAATCTCATTAAATCAGAACTTATTTTGTATAGCTTCTCGTAAAACCACGCACCTTAAAAAATGAAGTGAATTTTATGATAGTAAACAAACATAAATTAACTTAGTTTTAAAATCTCCAAAAAAAAAAAATCTCTAGATATGCATTATCTGATGTTAATCTTAACTACGTAAATCTTCTAGAATAAAGGAAAATAAAATAAAATCAGATATGAATTATTTGATATTGATCTTAACTGCCTAAATCTTCTAAAATCCTTATTTGATGCTTAAATTTAAAATAAAGGCACATATAACTGTTAACAATCACCTGTTTAGCGGCACAATCAAGAACTTAATTATGCATCGCATAATATTGAGGAGCCAGCTCAGTTAACCATAGATAATCAACTCTGGTTAAATTTCGGATATACTTGTTATTAGTTTGGAGCAATTCGTTGAATATCACACATTCTGGTTTCTGCCGGAATAATACAGAAGAAGGGTGGATCTGCACCACCTGACCACTGGCCAAAGCCCTGTAATGGAACAAAGCAATAAGAGTCTTTGTATACCAAAAGCAATATGAGGTAAAATTATACATGCAGTTAAGGATTCCAATTAGTGAGTAAAAATACCAATAAAGAATTTCAAAACTAAAGGAGCAAAATTTGACATTATTACAGTGGGAACAAAAGGCAATCCAAATAAATGGCCAGCCCAAGAATTTGAGTTGAATTAGATACCTGTATGTCCCCTCTGGCTGCTTTACAGCCGCATTGAGGAAAAAGGAAGCAGCAAGGCATCTGCGGAATTGAAGCATATCATCTCCACACGAAGAAAGATTCAGACCCATGTCTTTAACATGTCTCTCTATCTGGCTGCAAAAAGTATTTTAGGAATGAGGATGCATAAATGTCTGGACTGGATTACACAACATAGAAAATCTTGATATCTAGCTTAAACCTAATAAGATTACCTGTGAATGTCATGAGCATGTCTAAGAGACCGGCTATTAACAAAATTTTCCCTGCACCATTTTCTATAAACCTTATTATCACTCTTCTCCATACTCATTCCCATCTTCTTCAAAAAATCATTAGATGCTCGATACACATTAATCAAAGTGATATGGTCTCCCTCTGGACTTGAGAAACATTTCATTGCAGTTCTTGACTGGTCAAAAATAGGATAAACACAATAACTTTAACTAATTATTAAGAGGGAACAGATGGTATGCGGAAATATACGAAGACTAGAACCTTCATACAGTCAGTGAATTGCTTTTGTTCAAACCATTCACGCAATATTTAAAAATATTTAGTTAAATGGTTAATAGAGAGATAATACCACAGAATATATCCACTGACTCATTTTTGTAATATGTTATACAATAGAGTTCAGTTTGCATACCTCTTCTAACTTGTCACGAGGACTATAAAATATGGATTCCACAGACAGCAGTGCTACAATTATCAACATTTCCTCCAAGCAGTTAAACTGACTAGCTAAAATGAGAGCTTTAGAATAAATAGGATCCAAGGGCAGTCGAGCCATTTGCTGCCCAACGGGATCTGATAATTGACATTCATCTGTTAGAGCACCTAATAAAAATAGATGCTCCAGTGATTTTATAATAGCTGCCCTGTTCAGACAAGTGAATAAGCACAGGCTGATTAATATTTTGCAAGGTCAAAATACTTTTAGAAGTTACAGCAACAGAGATTACTAAAAAATGGTAACTAAGTTCTGGAGTGCTAACAAAGATTCTTAATTGGGCACAAAAGAAAAAATTATTTTTCTTTATGTAACAGGACCTCTTTTATATTTGTTCTATCATTGGGCAAAAAATCATTGATAAAGTACAGTTGAAATATTTTGTAGTTTTCAGAATCAGATAAAAAGATTTATCATTCCAGGTACAACATCTAGCACAAGTTCATGGTCGGAGCAAGATTTTGGTAGGTTTGATCTCTAGATTCTTCTGAGTTACTTCCTCAGTGGATAAATATTCCTACAAGTATTTCTGCAATAATATATACAAAATTTTTATCAATTTTGGGTTATTTATTTATATAAATGCCATACCTTATCCTTTCTGTACATGAATACCTAGTCTAGCTCTAGCTACTCATTCAATCACTTTAATTTTCAAGATAGAGAGTTTATCAACATAAAATTGTAATCACATATATATCCACAGTTCCACAAATGCCAGACCAAAATTCTGGAAGGTTCTCTGACCTTGAAGGTTTCTCAATGAAATCAAACCCAAGTATGTCATCAACACCCAAAGCCTTAAGCTGCAAAATGACATTAGAAAGGTTGCACCGCTTAATCTCCGGCATTGTTGAATCCTCAAGTTTCTCAAATTCTTTTTCAGGATATAAACGGAAGCATTTTCCAGGTCCTTCACGTCCGGCACGCCCACTAATACCAAAAAACCACAATATTAATAATCAATTTGTACTACTCTTTCAGTAAAATTATTTCTCATATATATTAAATTCATGAAGTTAATGTAGCTAAAATTAACTGCATGAATATAACATGCCAATCATTTCATTATAACAAAATAAGATTTAAAAAGAAAAAACATAACACAAATCATAATTCAAGAACAAGAAATTGTACAAAATAAAAATAAAAATGTTTGGAACTTGAATACTTCATGAAAAAAATTATACTTTACATTAACAGGTTTACTCTTTTTTTATAAGATACTCCCTCCGGTCCTTTTTATAAGAAACAAATACTTAATTCATCAAGACCAATAAAAGTAGTTAGATTGAAAGATGAGTATACAGTATGTTGTTGATAGCTCAATAAATACACCCAATTTGATAGGGAAATGAGTATATATCACTAATAGACCTCACACTTAATTAGGGGTAAAAAGGAAAGTTAGCAACAAATACACCTTTTGTTTCTTATATTTAGGACCAATAAAATGTTGCATTTTGTTTCTTATAAGTAGGACCAGAGGGAGTACATTACAAGGTTTATTACCATATTCCCCAATAAACAAATTTAAAATGGACAGGCACCACTGCATCAGCAAGCACACTAATTTAAAAATAAGCAATAGACCAACTGAATTAACCAAACGGAACTGGAAAAACAAAAGGAAGCCATCCTCAGTCAAAATGAGCATAGGTTACTTCATTTTAACCAACTGAATTAATTTAACCAATATTTGCATATGGCAATTAAACACTATAACAGACTGAAACATAACTAGCACCAGACCTTCTTTGAAGAGCTTGGGACTTGGATGTAGCTACTATAATTAAGGATTCCATGCCTTTTCCAGGGTCATAAGAACGTGCTTTAACAAATCCAGGATCAATTACATACTTGATTCCAGGAATTGTTACCGATGTCTCAGCAATATTAGTTGCTAATATTACCTTCAAAAACAACAGAGGTAAGTTCTTTTTCTGTTTTTTATTGCTGAAATGAGATATAGGTTTAATACAATTAAAAATCAGTACTTACCAGATATGATATAAACATCAGAAGTTTATTTTAAATATACATAAGCTCGCATTAAATAGTGATGCTCAAGTAGAAAATTATAAGGTCCAACAGATACCATATTGTTGTATACATGTATTAACCAACAAAATTCTCAATCCTTGAAGCGGGAGCATTATATTTCATCGAGAAGAGGCTATTACCATTAAAATAACAATTAAAGATTACCCGAGGTTGATTGATATCAGATTTGAAGAAAGCTGAAAATATTCTTCTTATTATTCAAAGGCTGAAAAGATACAAATAAATAGAGGAGGATTGGCATGTCCATCCTCATAATCAGGAAAAAAATCTCTCATAATCAGGAAACAAATTCCTTTAAATAAGGAATTCCACTAAACTAGGAAACTAAAAGTTTGCCAAATCTTATTAATGATACGTAATTTGCTCTAAAATAAATAACACCGAATATTTACAAATAATGATTATTTTCTACAAGGTTCATTGACTGTTTAAATATTGAGGAGCTAGCATGATTAGTATCAACAGTTTACAAAGTTGTCCGTACCGAAGGACCTAATGGAATTACAGAACTAAATGCTATGGGTGCATCATTTGATCATGGGGAAGATGGTAAATTGCATCTAGTGAGAAAAGGGGGGCATTAACATTGTAAGATTGCTCATGCAGCTTATATGACTGGATAAGAGATTAAACTTGCTCTATTGCATGCAGTTGTCAATAATCCTACTATTTTTATGTTTGAGCATAATTTTGCTATAGATCTTATCACTTGTCAAGATGGATTTAATAAATTAGTATAACTAGTCTTGATATTGACACATTGAATACTAAAATGTTAGAGGTGGTAAGATTTCTTTTGAAGGTGACTTTACATGCTTCAGGTGGAATTGGACATATATATCCTGGAACTACAAATCCATCTTAGAAGGATGAACTTCAGTCCAACTTCTAATATGGAACTTCAGTCCAGTACACCTTTGGTGACGGCTTGAAAGGATGAAATTGTATTTGAAGAAAACCTATTGAATTCAGCCTTGAAGGCAAGAGAGACTTTAAAGGGGGGTTGTATTGATAGGTTCTTGACCACAGGCCAAAATGTACAAGGCCCACTTAGAATAACCTTCGGTGGGAAATAGGGGAATTAGTTACAGACAATGTTATCAATGGTGGGTGGCTGATAATGGTGGAAGGCCAAATTCTGCCATGTAAAGCCACCATAGAGCCGTCATCCCATGTGCTCCTTCACAAACTGCAATGGCAGGTGGCAAAAAATCCACCACACATTCCACCATGGCTGCTATTTAACAACACTGGTTACAGAGAGATAAAAAGGATCATAGAGTTTGTTATAGGTAGGAAAGGGAGAAGGAAAGGATAGGGAGCTTGTATTTTCAATTTTGGAGTCTAGAGTGTATAGACTTGGGAAGAGAGGGAATCTTTCCATCTCAAAAGCTTTTGCTCTGGGATTACAAGGGTTTATCTTGTAATCCTTCTTACATTTTCAATCAATAATACTGTTAGGAACCCACAGTTAGGATGAAATAGAAAAGAGAGATTTTTATTGATTAGGACAAAAGAACAAAGAAAAACAGGAGAGAAAGCTCTCCTCCAAGGGTTTCCCCTTCACAAAGGATTTCTCCTTTTACAAAGAGCTAAGGCTCAATTTACAAAATGATTAATTCCCCCTTCTTTCTATCCTTCTTCCCCTATTTATAATAATAAACCCCTCCAACTTATTAACTAAAATCCTAACTATCCTAACTAACCCCCTTATCCTAATATCCTAACACTACACCCCACCTCAAAACAACCTTGTCCTCAAAGTTGAAATCGACAATGAAAGAAAAAAAAAAAAGGTAACAAATTTACATAAGTTTTTTTTTTTTCTCCCAAATACAACCCATAATTTGTCAGCCACATCTTGTTCTAAGGCATTCACCAGTGGGTAGCTCATATGACCCAATTTTGCAGTACCCATGGTGTAGTTTGATCCAACTAGTGTTGTACAGAGATTTGGATCCAACAATTTGATGGATTCCACATTCTCTTTAAGTCCGTCAACCTTCTTCTTGATCTTGATTTCAGGCGGTTGTAAGTGACCTCTTTCTGCAACTCGCTGGTTGTCCTCTGCAACTCGTTGGTCATCCTCTCCACCGTTAGCATTCTGTATTCCATCGTGATCAAGATCCAGCAGCCCCTTCTTCTTGGCCCAGATTTGGATCCGGCAGCCCCTTCTTCTTGGCCCATATTTGGACCCGGCAGCCCTTTCTTCTTGGCCCAAATTTGGATCCGGCAGAACCTTCTTCTTGGCCCCAAATTTGGATCTGGCAGAACCTTCTTCTTGGCCCCAAATTTGGATCTGGTAGAACCTTCTTCTTGGCCCCAAATTTGGATCCGGCAGAACCTTTTTCTTGGCCCCAAATTTGGATCTGGCAGAACCTTCTTCTTGGCCCCAAATTTGGATCCGGCAGGTCGGACCAATTTGTAGGAACCCACAGTTAGGATGAGATAGAAAAGAGAGATTTTTATTGATTAGGACAAAAGAACAAAGAAAAACAGGAGAGAAAGCTCTCCTCCAAGGGTTTCCCCTTCACAAAGGATTTCTCCTTTTACAAAGAGCTAAGGCTCAATTTACAAAATGATTAATTCCCCCTTCTTTCTATCCTTCTTCCCCTATTTATAATAATAAACCCCTCCAACTTATTAACTAAAATCCTAACTATCCTAACTAACCCCCTTATCCTAATATCCTAACACTACACCCCACCTCAAAACAACCTTGTCCTCAAGGTTGAAATCTGACAATGAAAGAAAAAAAAAAAGGTAACAAATTTACATAAGTTTTTTTTTTTTTTCTCCCAAATACAAGAACATAACAGCATCCATGGCTGTTCAACTGTTAGAAAAAAAAACCCTGGCCTCCACGTTTGCTGCTTGCATCAGGTGGCTTTGGTGGTGGTGAAGGGAGAGCTGGATTCTGCATTAACTGCTTTGACCCGTTGACCAGATTATCTAAAACCCATAATTTGTCAGCCACATCTTGTTCTAAGGCATTCACCAGTGGGTAGCTCATATGACCCAGTTTTGCAGTACCCATGGTGTAGTTTGATCCAACTAGTGTTGTACAGAGATTTGGATCCAACAATTTGATGGATTCCACATTCTCTTTAAGTCCGTCAACCTTCTTCTTGATCTTGATTTCAGGCGGTTGTGCTCTCATCCTTTATTCTTCGCCTTTCACTTCAAGAATGACTTCCGGGCTTTTTTTTGGTTCCTGTTTCTGCTCTAAAATGGTGACCTTTTCGCAAGAATGATAGGGCAGTCCACAAGAATCGGACGCTCTTTCCAACCAAGAACGAGATAACCCCTTTTCTTGATCACTGTCTTCTTTTTTCTTGTTGTTCAGACATTAAATCACTAGCTCTTTGAGTTGCTGCAAATCTAGCATGTGTGCCTTGATGTAAGTGACCTCTTTCTGCAACTCGCTGGTTGTCCTCTGCAACTCGTTGGTCATCCTCTCCACCGTTAGCATTCTGTTCTCCATCGTGATCAAGATCCAGCAGCCCCTTCTTCTTGGCCCAGATTTGGATCAGGCAGCCCCTTCTTCTTGGCCCAAATTTGGATCCGGCAGAACCTTCTTCTTGGCCCCAAATTTGGATCTGGCAGAACCTTCTTCTTGGCCCCAAATTTGGATCTCGAACCTTCTTCTTGGCCCCAAATTTGGATCCCGTGAGAACCTTTTTCTTGGCCCCAAATTTGGATCCTGCAACCTTCTTCTTGGCCCCAAATTTGGATCCGGCATGTCGGACCAATTTGTAGAACCCACGTTAGGATGAGATAGAAAAGAGAGATTTTTATTGATTAGGACAAAAGAACAAAGAAAAAACAGAGAGAAAGCTCTCCTCCAAGGGTTTCCCTTCACAAAGGATTTCTCCTTTTACAAAGAGCTAAGGCTCAATTTACAAAATGATTAATTCCCCTTCTTTCTATCCTTCTTCCCCTATTTATAATAATAAACCCCTCCAACTTATTAACTAAAATCCTAACTATCCTAACTAACCCCCTTATCCTAATATCCTAACACTACACCCCACCTCAAAACAACCTTGTCCTCAAGGTTGAAATCTGACAATGAAAGAAAAAAAAAAAAGGTAACAAATTTACATAAGTTTTTTTTTTTTCTCCCAAATACAAGAACATAACAGCATCCATGGCTGTTCAACTGTTAGAAAAAAAAACCCTGGCCTCCACCTTTGCTGCTTGCATCGGGTGGCTTTGGTGGTGGTGAAGGGAGAGCTGGATTCTGCATTAACTCGCTTTGACCCGTTGACAGTTATCTAAAACCCATAATTTGTCAGCCACAACTTGTTCTAAGGCATTCACCAGTGGGTAGCTCATATGACCCAGTTTTGCAGTACCCATGGTGTAGTTTGATCCAACTAGTGTTGTACAGAGATTTGGATCCAACAATTTGATGGATTCCACATTCTCTTTAAGTCCGTCAACCTTCTTCTTGATCTTGATTTCAGGCGGTTGTGCTCTCATCCTTTCTTCTTTGCCTTTCACTTCAAGAATGACTTCCGGGCCTTTTTCTGGTTCCTGTTTCTGCTCTAAAATGGTGACCTTTTCGCAAGAATGATAGGGCAGTCCACAAGAATCGGACGCTCTTTCCAACCAAGAACGCGATAACCCCTTTTCTTGATCACCGCCTCTTCTTTTTCTTCTTGTTCGAGACATTAAATCACTAGCTCTTTGAGTTGCTGCAAATCTAGCATGTGTGCCTTGATGTAAGTGACCTCTTTCTGCAACTCGCTGGTTGTCCTCTGCAACTCGTTGGTCATCCTCTCCACCGTTAGCATTCTGTTCTCCATCGTGATCAAGATCCAGCAGCCCCTTCTTCTTGGCCCAGATTTGGATCCGACAGCCCCTTCTTCTTGGCCCAGATTTGGACCCGGCAGCCCTTTCTTCTTGGCCCAAATTTGGATCCGGCAGAACCTTCTTCTTGGCCCCAAATTTGGATCTGGCAGAACCTTCTTCTTGGCCCCAAATTTGGATCTGGCAGAACCTTCTTCTTGGCCCCAAATTTGGATCCGGCAGATCCTTTTTCTTGGCCCCAAATTTGGATCTAGCAGAACCTTCTTCTTGGCCCCAAATTTGGATCCGGCAGGTCGGACCAATTTGTAGGAACCCACAGTTAGGATGAGATAGAAAAGAGAGATTTTTATTGATTAGGACAAAAGAACAAAGAAAAACAGGAGAGAAAGCTCTCCTCCAAGGGTTTCCCCTTCACAAAGGATTTCTCCTTTTACAAAGAGCTAAGGCTCAATTTACAAAATGATTAATTCCCCCTACTTTCTATCCTTCTTCCCCTATTTATAATAATAAACCCCTCCAACTTATTAACTTAAATCCTAACTATCCTAACTAACCCCCTTATCCTAATATCCTAACAAATACAGTAGTCACTTTATCCTAAATCGGGTTCTTATCAACTTAGTTTCCAAAGAAGAAGCAGTGCTAGTTTAGAACAATAAAACAGTAGCAGTAGTAGAGGTGATGACAAAGATAAAAGTAGTTGCAAATGACAGAAGCAGCACATGATAATCTTGCAAAAAGAATAACATTAATCCCTCAACTGGCACCAAAGGAGATGGATCCTGTTGAGAGAGAATAATGCTGTCTACATGCTTATAATTAGTGGTGTGTTATCAATCATGAATGAAGAGGGAAGATGATCATTGCACAAGTCATATGTGCCCAAGAGAACTTCCAGCAACAAAATTTGCATATTAAAAACTAAGCAATACATAATCATGCAAAAAGAATAACATTAATCCCTCAACTGGCACCAAAGGAGATGGATCCTGTTGAGAGAGAATAATGCTGTCTACATGCTTATAATTAGTGGTGTGTTATCAATCATGAATGAAAAGGAAAGATGATCATTGCACAAGTCATATGTGCCCAAGAGAACTTCCAGCGACAAAATTTGCATATTAAAAACTAAGCAATACATAATCATGCATATCTCCTAAACCTACTGGGACTTAAAATAACACAACCAGCATTTACTTTAAATTTGTAGACATGATCAGATAAAACAGGGTGCTTCAAAAGAAGGAACAGAGACCTAGACAAGACATGTCAACTGCTTAAAAGAAATAAAAAGAGTTTTATTGCTACACAATCATCTAAAACTTAGTTTTCCTATTTACACTGAATTCTATCCACAACATGTATAAATGAGAGATCAAATGTATAGCAAGGATACCTTCCGAAACCCAGATGGGGCTGGTGCAAAGACCCGCATTTGCTGCTCAGATGGAAGAGCTGCAAATATAGGCACAACTAGAAGCTTCTGCTTTTCTTGAGATAATTGTGGGAGTTTCTCTTTGATAAGCCTTTCAACAGATTCAATCTCTTCTTGCCCAGTCAGAAATACTAGTATATCACCGGGTCCCTCCTCTAAATGAATCTATAAAATCAAGGACACATGACTTTAAGCAACAATTTTATGAATTTTATTTATCATTCATCACTACAATGTTAAACATAAACAAATATGCCATAACCAAGAAATATAAATACCAAAAATGCATACACAGAACCAAAGCACCAAGACTGATGCATTTTTGGAATTCAAAAATCTAAAAACAATAAAATAGAAGTAAAATAACATAATATTGAATTGCATGAACTGAATAAACCGATGACCTGGAATATTGTTATCAAGGAAGCATCTAAATAATCTGTCTCTGCATGAAGAGTATAAAATATATCTACAGGAAACTGTCTCCCTTGGATGTGAACAGCTTTGGCACCACCAAAATACTCAGAGAAAGCGCGTGCATCAAGACTTGCAGACATTATGATTAACTTCAATGGAGCATACTTCTCATGGCGAGGATTTTTAAGAAAACTGTCAGTCTGGTCATTTTCTTTCTCCAACAACATGGCATTATTCACATTCTTGCTCCCAAATTTAAGGCCCTGACCATCATTGACAGACCTTGACCGAGCAAGTTGTACGTTTTTCAGCAAGCCCATCAAGACATCAGTGTGAACAGTCCTCTCGTGTGCTTCATCAACAACTATAACAGAATACTTAGAAAGATATGGATCCAACAATGCCTCCCTGTAAGCACAAGCAAATGTTTATCAGCTCTTCTATATTCATAAAAACACGGGAAACAACATTTTAATTCAAAGCATCTTTAGCAGCTCCAAATCATGTAAACATCTTGAACCCACAATCCAGCCTCAATAAGAGGGGTGATTTGTGTGAGGGGGGCCACGGGTGAAGATGGATAACTAAATCACTAACTTTACATGAATAAAAAGATAAAAGAAAGATATCTAAAACTTAGTGATATACATAATATTTTGTGTAGCTTGGTATCAAGAAGTAAAAAAATTATAGCATTGCATTTTGACTGGACAAGTTTTATGAAATCAATCTTAATGGAAAAAGCAGACAAGTAGTCAATATTATGTGAAACTAGTACCTCAAAAGCAACCCATCTGTCATATATTTGATCCTTGTTGACTCAGAAGTGACATCAGCAAATCTAACGGAATAGCCCACCTTTTGACCTAACGCAACACCACACTCTTCAGCAACTCTTTTGGCGACAGTGACAGCAGCCACACGTCTAGGTTGCGTTATCCCAATAACCTTTCCATTGCGGCAAAATCCAGCATCAAACAGAAACTGAGGAATCTCTACACAGCACAACAGAACATTGTGAATTCCACTATCCTTAAAACCTCTTTCCATTTTCTCCTAATAAAACTAAATTAGGGCCTGCTTGGATAAACTACTCCATAAACACAATAAGAGAAGAAATGTAAAATGCATTGAATTTCTCCATAAGCTAAAATCAACTAATACATCTTTAGCATATGCAAGCAGCTCAATTCATTTTACCTTCTTATTTTTTTTCCCCTATAAGTGTTTAAGGAAAAGTTAATCCGAACAGGACCTAACCAATAACATTGAAAAAAGCTCTTCATAAGGATAAAATGTAACCTACGAGTGGTCTTTCCACTTCCAGTTTCACCAACAATAATCAAAACATCATTCTTCTGAACCTCTTCAACAAGTCTTTTCTCAACTGCAACAGAAATAAACAGTGACAACACTAATAAGCACATTCTAAAAATGAATGATTCCTCATTTTAGTCCTAAACTACAGCAACTAAAATGATAATAAGTGGTTACATTTAGGGACCAAAAGAATAGTAAATAATTAAAATCATGGACGAAAATGATAATAGGCACTATCAAGGACTAAAACGAAAAACTAATTGTACTTATAGGGATCTTTTTCAAATTTTACTACTTTCAGGTACTAAATTTACACTTTCAAGGACCAAAGGTGATAGATAATCTACCCTTATTATAGAGTATAGATTGGGACAGGCTGAAACTGAAAGCGAGAAAAGCAAAAAAGGTCAAGTCAATGCATACCTGAAGCGATGGTAAGAGACTTCCTCTCTTGTGCAATTTTGTGCCTCCTGCATAAGAAAATATTACAAATATCATGAAATCATATATTAAATGAAAATTGAGTGTATTGGATTTTGTGGTGTTGAAGTGATTACTAAACCCTAAGTAGGTTTTGAAGAATACCTTGCAGAGAATTGGGTTTGGCGATTGGAGAGATTTCCCCGATAAACTGAAGGCATGGTGGAGAGATTTCCCTCTTCTTTAATAGGTGCTATCAAGTAGCTGGTTTTGATTCTCTTTTTATGATTACAATTCAAAAATATCTCGGCCTCTCCATTCCTTTATCAAAGTCAGTCTCTTCAAGTGGAAGCAATCATAGGGGGTTCTGGTCTGAGGTCAGCCTTCCTCTATCACTGGTAGGCAAAAAAGGGGTAAGCCAAACCGGGCTGTGGATCAATGGAAGTGTGCATCAAAAAATTTATATAATTTTAAATATATTATCAAATCATAAAATATATTCTAATATTATATATTATTCGTTAAAGATTCAATGAATTATTACACAATTTTAAAATTATATAAAAATTTATATTTATTAACAAAAATATTAAATTAAACTATTAAATAATTTAAATTTAATCTATGTAAAAGTTATTAAAAAGTGTCATGTACATTAGTACATATATAATCATTTATATCATATTGTAAAATTAATTTGAATAATAGATAAATTATTTTAAAAATAACTTTTAAAACTCATTAATGATGAAGATTTAAATTTATCATATATATATAATAGCATTTTAACGTAATCCAGGAAACAAATTTTATTGAAATTTATAATAAATAAATGATTTTTACTTATGATATATAGTAACATGCTAACTTATCTACTATTAAAGTGATTAAATTTTTTTAAACTTGAAAGGACGAATTCTCCTTTAGATATGATCCTTTTGGGATTATAATTTAACTTTTAAATTACTTAATTCAAAACATAAATCATTATTCCTAATGTAAAATTATTCTTAGTTAATAATATGATTTTTATATAAACGTCGACTTGACTCCACTAACTACTCGATAAGGATGTTAGGTTAGTAAGTCAGGAATTGATCTTATTCATTAATTGATTTGTTCTATATTAAAAAAAAAAATTAGAAATAACGTATAACTTGTAAAAAAAAAAATCTATTAAAATTCAACAGATAGAAGTTTAATCATAACATAAATTACCATAATTATAATTCATTTAAATTTAAATACATGGTCACATATAAGTTTTAATTAAGCAAATAATAAAATTTTAATTAAAAAATTCTCAATACTACCAATAACTAAAGTCAATAATTTTATATTATAAACTTAATTAATATAAAAAATTAAAAAATTAAAAAATATAAATAATGAATTACGTAAGGTAATTAGGTCAACTGAAACGTCAAGTCATCAATTCAAATGTAAAACTCATTAGGTCAACGTTGGGTCGCAATGATCAAATGCATGACCGATTTGATGAGTGGCTCAAATCAATTACGGATACAGTTCCTAAGGTAACTAATTCAACCAGGTAAGTTAGTCTAAGTATGATACTTTGAAAAAGTGCTTTTAAGAATTATTCTCAATCTCTTTAAATTATGCCATATTTTAATTTTATTGTGATTATATATCAATTATGTTATAAAGAAAATTTAAATTAGACTAATAATGTTAAAAATATTAAACTTTTAAAATAAAAAATCGTGCTCTAATTATTAATAATAACTTTTGATAAGAAACATTCAATCCAATAATTGATATCATTCTCATGAGTAATAAAATAATTTTTTTAAGGATTTTTTTTTGTTATTTTAAATATATTATTAATTTTAATTTAAAACTTAATTTTTGTATAATTTTCTCATAAATTACCTTTTTATCATCTCAAACGATTCTTTTTGATTTTTTTTGGATTTTACTTTCAAATTACATATTGATACTTTTTGAAATAATTTATCAATAAACAAAAATAATTTTGTATTGTAATATAACATACATGATTATAGGATTTTTTGGCCTAAAATTTAGTAACCGATAATCTTTTAATAATTTTTCATAAATGAAATTTAATTGATAATTATTACATTAATAAATATTATTTTTAAGATTATGTACATAAAGTTTTATATAATTTTGAAATTATATAAAATTACATGTTGAGAAAGTATACTTAGAAATATATAATAATGAAAATGTAGATATTAATTGTATTAGATATGTTAAAAGAAAAAAAGGGTAACGATTTAATAAAGTAAAATCGTAAGAAATTATAGTTGATGAAAAATATATAAAAAATGAATTACTGTTAAATCTAATTATAATATTAAAATATTAACATCAATTTAAATGTTAAAATTATTTTAAATATGTTGTAATTATTAATACTATTTTTTTTATTTTTAGAGATTTTAAAGAGATTTGTTATCACATTTTATATATCAATTATAGGTGGTGATAAATATATAAAAAATTATTATAAAAGTAAGCAATTGAAGAAATGATGTTGTAAAAGGTTGTGCTATATATTAATGTTCTCGAGAATCACAAAATTAGGTAGAGAAATCTAAGATTTGTACTTTGATTTCTCTCTAGTGTTTATCTTGGCAGCTAGGTTAAAAATCTTTTGACCTAGAATGAGGTTGACCGACTTGTGTCGTCTAGCGACTGGACTTGTCATTGTCACCTTAATGAATGACTTGGTTGTTCGTAAATTTTATTTTACTTGTGCAAATTTCATTTTCTTCTCATTGACACCTTAGTCAAACATGTTCTTGTTAGATGGGAAGTGTTGTACCTGGTCAATTAATGACTATGTTAGTAGGAAAATGTCATCCATGGTTGGTTGATGATTATGTTAGAGTAAATGGTTGACCTTCGGTCAAAACATGAACATGTTATGGAGGAATGGTCGACCTTGATGAAGACATAATCATGTTAGAAGAGAAATGTCATCTATGTTTAGTTGACGACTGTGTTAGAGGAAATGATCGACCCCTAGTAAAAATGTGACCGTGTAGAAAGAGAAGTATCATCCTTGGCCAGTAAAAGACTATAACAACCTAATGTTTTTGAAAAATAAAATAATTAAATAAATGAAATAAAAGATAAAAGAACAACAATAAATATCTTGGGGGAGTAGATATATTTAGAGTGAGTGGGTGAGTGGGTTATTGTTACTTTCTCTTACTAGAAAACTCTATTTAATTATTATTTTTCTTGTTCACTTTTTTCCATCACTCTGGTACATCCCTCATATTCTTACGTTGCACACTTTTCCCAAAAAGATATCAAAATTTTCAACTAAGAGTAGAGACCAGGATCCCACTCATCTCAACTTTTTCGCTTACACATGATCAGCTCACATCCATTTCAGGGTATTATCAATTTTAATAGTAATATGCAATTTTTTCCTATTCACTTTTATTTAATTAATTTGATTATGTGGGATTGAATTTTATTTTTGGATGGGCATTGGTTCCGCTTCGTTTCTATTGATGTGCAACCTTTTTTCTTGATATTATGTTATTCTTATTACTTTTGAATCAACCTTTCGTTCTTTCCCTATCGATGATATGACAAGTATAAGTTTCAGGAGTTCTCATTCTAATGATAATAATAAACTCTTTCTCAATTACCAACCTGTTTCCTTTCTTCCACTAAAATTTTATTCACCTCCTTTCTCAAGATTAAGTTCATTACAAAATGCTTCTTTGAGGATTGTCATGGTTTCATTCTTATGTCTCGTTTTGTACATGTAATTCAATTCGTGAAATCTCACCTTATTGTGTGGCCCGGTGTGATTATTTTGTTTTCTCTACATTTCTTTCTTCAACGTGTTTTGCACTTGACATACCAATTTGGGGTAAATGATTATTTTGTGGAATATCTTGGTTCTCCTTCGTGCGACTATTATATTGCATTTGGTTGAACATTGATAAATGATATAATGCACCCTGTGTATACCCCATTTTTTTCTTTATTTTGTCTTTCGATTGCTGGGGCAGAGTAATTAATCTTGTTTTGATTGTGGAAAAATGGTTCATGTCTAATTATTGAAGAATAAATCAGTAATAAATTAAGAAAGAAATTTTTGATAAATCTCATAGCATTTATGTTATTTATTAGTCCAACGTCCAGGGTGTTTTGAAGATGCTTGGAGTTGCTCTCTTGTGTTTTGATTTTGATGTTACATGTAATTTGTTTTTCTTAGATGAAATGTATTAGGATTTTCCAGTGTATTGGTTGTTTAGCCTAAGCATGTGTTTGTGGTTGATCTTTGTTGACAAGTCTTAGTTAAGTGAATTCATAACTTGTGTTAGAAATCTTTGATTTGGCTAAGTAATCAACTACCATGGGAAGGTAATGGATTACCAAGCTTCTTAAGATTTAAATAATTTATTTCCCTCTAAGTTTTTTAAAATAAACATGAAGTAATCAATTACCAACCAAAGTAATAGATTAAATCAGTTTTCTGGTAACCAACTGAAGTAATAAATTATCTGAGATCAGTAATCGATTACCACGTTTGGTATTGGAGAGGAGATTTTGATTTGTCTCTGAAGTAATCGATTACCACTTCATGTTAAACAATTACCACAGATGGAACACTTGGTTTGCATTTCACTAACTGGGATAATTGATTACCAACTGCTGTAATCGATTACCACCATCAGAAATCAATTTGGATTGCTCAAATGGGTCTTTTGTTTTCAACTATAAATAACCTATCATTCTAAAACTTTAACACAACTTTGGAAAACGAAAAGGATCACACTTACACTTTCAAATTCTCTCTGAAACTGAGTTTTATATTTTCTCCAAGAATATCCTTCAAAGAACTTCAAGGTGTTTCAAGAAAAGTTTTTCAAAGAGCAATCTTGATTGAAGTTTGATTGGTTGGTATTGTCTAGTGTTTCATATTGATCAGATTCTACACTCCCAGGTGTTTTCTAAACTGATCTTTATTGCTACGTTTTGTTTGGGTTGTTTACTCTAAGAGGAGGAAAAGAGTAAGGTTCTTTGAGAAAAGTTTCTCAAAGGGTTTGGTTTTTTGGAGTTGCCAAGACCAAGGAGAGCTATTCTTTGGGTAAAGAACATGTTGTTTTGGGTGTTTTGATTTTGTTTTTGTGTTGCTTGTGCAGTGTGCTTGTAAGAACACAAAATGGATCATAGTGGAAAATCAATTGCAACAGTTGTCAAGTTAGGACTGGACGTAGGCCGAAAGCCGAACCAGTATAAATCACGTGTGCACTCTTCTTCTCCCTTACGCTTTTATCTATGCCAATTTGCTCAACAATAACATTGAATTTCTTTATTTTCATTCGGTAATTGATTCAGTAATCAACTTTAATATGGAATGCTTGAATACTAGTATTTGATTCTCAAGATAATTGGTTACTAACGTGTTTCTTTAATCTTCCTTAAATTTTCCACTGTCAACTCTTGATCTAACGCTTTATTCGCTTCTTTGGTTGTATATCTTGATACCCTCTTTAGAGTGTGGATATGTAAAATACAAATACACAAGAAGGAGGTTGAATTGTGTTTATTAATTAAAACTTTTTCAGACGATACGCTTTGCGTATGTTATGAAAGGGTTTGATCAGATACAAACTTAAATTTCTCTTTTAAAGATTGATTTTAATTAAAGATTCAGTTTAAGTTATTAGCCCCGGTTAGTAAGTAGATAAAACTAATAAAAACAATAATATTTTTATATTGGTTCGTCTATTCAAGATTATGTCCAGTTACTCAGCAACTTGCTGAGGTTCCATAAGAGTATTCTTTGAACCCAGCCACTCCTGGCTAATTACAGATATTCTTTGAACACAGTCTTCTCAGGCTAAACCGATATTCATTGACCCCAGCTGATGCAATCCTCAAGGAGAATAGCATCATGTGCTCGGATCTTCATGCTTCAATGGAGGCTTGGAAGAAAATGAAGAAGAAGCTCACGGTGTGAGGAAGAAGAAGCGTAATCAACGGTGAAAAGAAAATAGAAAACAGATTGAGTTTAGAGATGGAAGCGCCATGACAAGTGTCAATAAGCTAGAGGTGGAACCACCACAATGGACAAGGAAGTCATTGATGAGATTCAAGGTTCTTCACAAGAACACGAGAGAATACTCTCAAAGAATAAGCTCTTAGCTTAATTTAATATTCAAAAATTTTATCAAAAGTGTTTGAATTACAAAGGAAATCTTATTTATACTACTAAGGTGGGGTGCTAGCTTGCTATACAAGGAACTAATGTCCACCCTTAGATTAGATTCTAATCTAATGGCCACGGAAGGAAGCTTGTGGTGCAAGTTTGATTAACTTGGAGAACAAGGATCAATCCTCCACCCTTGGATGTAGATCCTCATCCAATGGTCACAGCGCCAAGCTTCTAAGCTTAGCCCTTGGATTAGTATCCTCATCTAATGGTCACTAATTCTTTTGTTTATTACAAGTTTAATACCTTAATTACAATTTACAAATACTAGAATAATTACAAGTCCTATTACAAGTTAAGAAGAAGTCTTGAGTTGACTCTTGACTTGAGAGTTGACTTTGACTTTGAAGTTGACTCTCCACTTCTTCTTGTATTTTCTTGGTCATTGCTCTTGTAATTCTTCTTGTGATGGATGGTCCTCCATCAAACCCTCCTTCTTGAGTTGAACATGTCCTCAAGTTATCTTCCTCTTCCCTTACAACAAAAGGAGATAAATCACTAACATTGAAAGAATTGTTACAAGTATAAATGTTAGGGAGGTCAAGTTTGTAAGCATTTGGTCCAAGTTTTGGGAGAACTTTGAATGGACCATCTCCTCTTTGCATAAGCTTGGATCTCCTTAGAGTAGGGAACCTCTCTTTCCTTAGATGAAGCCAAACCAAATCTCCTTCTTGAAATTGGACATCTTTCTTATGTTGGTTTGCTTTAGCCGCCACCTTGATATATCTCCTCTCAATTTGATCTTTAATCTTAGCATGGAGAGTCTTCACCCTTTCGGCCTTGCTAGCTTCATCTACATCCAAAGTAAACTCAATTGGCAAGGGAATAAGATCAAGAAGTGTTAGTGGGTTGATCCATATACAATCTCAAATGGAGAACACTTAGTAGTTGCATTTACTACCCTATTATAAGCAAACTCAATAAATGGTAAATGCTCATCCCAAGTCTTCACATTTTCCCTAACAAAACACCTTAGTAATTGACCTAGTGTCTTATTAACCACTTCGGTTTGGCCATCCATTTGAGGATGACAAGTGGTAGAGAACAAGAGCTTGGTGTCAAGCTTGCTCCAAAGGGTCCTCCACAAATGACTAAGAAATTTGGAGTCCCTATCACTTACTATGCTCTTTGGCAATCTATGCAATCTCACCACCTCTTTAAAGAACAAGTTTTCTATGTGTATGGCGTCATCAACCTTGTGGCATGCAATGAAATGCACCATTTTAGAAAACCTACATACTATAACAAACAAGGAATCCATTCCCCTTTTAGTTCTAGGCAAACCAAGGACAAAGTCCATAGAGATATCAACCCAAGGGGAATTAGGAATGGGTAGGGGAGTGTACAATCCATGATTTAAAACCCTAGACTTGGCCCTATGGCATGCTATGCACTTAGATATGAATCGGTTCACATCTCTTTTCATGTGTGGCCAATAAAAATGCTCTTGTAATATGGCTAGAGTTATATCAATCCAAAATGCCCCATGATGCCCCCTTCATGTGCCTCACATACTAGTAGGTCTCTTAAAGATGTCTTAGGCATACACAAAGTTTTCCCTTTAAAAAGATAGCCTTCATGCCTATAGAAATCTTTATGAGCCCCATGCACACACATCATGTAAGCTTCACCAAAATCAATGTCATTCTCATACAAGCATTTGATATGTTCAAAACCTAGCATCTTAGTTTCTAGAATAGTAAGCAATGTATATCTCCTACTAAGTGCATCAGCTATAACATTATTCACACATTTCTTGTACTTAATGACATAAGGAAAAGTTTCAATAAATTCAACCCATCTTGCATGTCTTTTACCCAATTTTCCTTGGCCTTTCAAGTACTTCAAAGCCTCATGATCGATATGCACTATGAACTCTTTGGGAAGGAGATAGTGTTGCCACCTTGGAAGGCTCTCACTAGGTGATAAGTGCTAGATTATACATGTTTTCCTAGGTGTTTTAAGCCCATTTCCATCCATTTTTACTAAGTTTAGTTATAGTTTAGATAAGAAAACAATGAAAATATCATATTTGTTTAGTGTTAGTCTTTGATTTAGTGTTTTGTTAGTTTGATAAGATTTTCTTGTGTTTTTAAGTCATTTTATCCTCTTTTCTGTTAATTGTAGGTTGATTGAGGAGGAGATAGAAGCTTGGAAGGAAAGCCCATGAACTTAAGAGAAAGACCTGGAGTGCAAACCATCAAGAAGAAGAGGAATAGAAGCTCAAGTCAAGAAATCAAGGCAGGAAAACGCGCCTAGGCGCATGTTGAGGCGCAAATTGGACTCCCTTGCTGTCAAAACGCGCCTAGGCGGATGCCAAGGCGCAAATGGACCTTCTCCTCTGCCAAGACGCGCACAGGCGCGGATAGGGGGCGCAAGGATGCTTATTTGGGGCGCAATTGCAAGGCGCAAAGCAACCCACTTCTTTGTACAGATGCGCCAGGGCGCGAATAGAGGCACAAATGGAGCCATTCTTCTCCAACATTTGCGCCAAGGCGCAAATCAACTTGATGGGAGGCGCAACTCTTCACCTATATAAGGGCTTTTGGGCGCGAATTCACATATACATTTCATAATTCAGTTTTCAGTTTCTTCTCCTAGACGCTTCTCGCAATTTTCTCTCTTCTCCACTTTCGTTTCTCCTCCTCCATCATCAAACTTAGAGATTTCTGAGCTTGTGAGCTTGTGGAAGCAAGAATCAAGCAATTATGGAGTCTCTCTTGTGTTTGATTTCTTTTTCTCTTCTTTCTTTTCTCATTTCCATGCTAGGCTAGATTTCTAGGTTAGGGATGGGGATTTTGATTCCAGAACTCTTGTAACGGATTTCTATGTTAATTCAAGTGTAATTTTAGTTAATTGATTGATCTCTTCCTGCTTATTGCTAATTCTTGAGGTTTAATTCATGAAGTTCAAATAGTGATAGGGATATTAATGTTTGGACTGAATTGAACTGTTCCTTGAGTGTTTGTATCTCGTTTCAATTATGCAATTGGAAGATTGATAGTTGAATTAGGAGAGGAAGTGTATCATTATAGCTATGCATGAGTCTAGGGATAGAACTTGTATGCTATGAGATGTTCTGAATTTATCTGTTTCGCTTCTTGAATTACTTTCTATTTTCACCTAAGGGATTAGGGATTATAGTAGTCATTCAAAGGGACTAAAGACCTAGGAATAGGATTAGTCTTCGGTATCACAAATTCTAATCTCCAATTGATTGATTTCTGTTGAATTGACATAGGAAGTATTGTTACTTGAGGAAAGAATTAATTGAACCATTTCCCTAACCTTCTCCATTATTCTGTTTAGAAACTTAAACATTTACTTGCTTTCCTTATTTGTTTTACAGTGTATTGCTTGATTTTACATAGTTGTTTAGTTTTACACAAATGATTAATGCATCGGTTAGTCCTAATAGCAAAGCATGTTTAGTATTCGGTAATTCATCAACTAGTCTCTGTGGTTCGACAACCTTTACTCATTTTTTCTAAACTTGTAACGACCGATACACTTGCCGAAGTGTGACTAAAATAAGTCAACACTAGGGCATACATCTCCTTATCATATGTTGAGTAGTTCACTTGTGCACCTTTGAGCTTTTCATTATAGTAGGCCATGGGATGCGCTCCTTGTGTCAACACGGCTCCCACAGCTACATTAGAATAATCACACTCCAATTCAAAAGACAAATCAAAATTAGGCAAGACAAGAATAGGTTCATTAGTTAGCTTTTCCTTTAATAACCGAAAGGCTTCTTCTTGTTTAGGCCCCCACACAAATGGAATTTCTTTTTTAACAAGTTCATTTAAAGGAGATGCAATTGTACTAAAGTCTTTAACAAATCTCCTATAAAAACTAGCTAAGCCATGGAAACTCCTAACATCTTTTACACAAGTGGGAGTAGGCCATTCTTGTATAGCTTTTACCTTTCCTTCATCAACTTGAACTCCTTGAGAGCTCACTACAAAACCGAGAAATACTACCTTGTTGGTGGAGAAGGTGCATTTGCTCTTGTTGGCATATAGATGTTCCTTCCTAAGTACTTCCAAGACACACTTCAAATGTGTTAGATGTTCAAGAAAATTTTTACTATATATCAAAATATCATCAAAATACACAACTACAAACTTCCCTAAGAACTCTCCTATCACATGGTTCATGAGTCTCATAAAGGTACTAGGTGCATTGGATAAGCTAAATGGCATAACAAGCCACTCATATAACCCAAATTTAGTCTTAAATGCGATTTTCCACTCATCTCCTTGTTTCATTCTAATTTGGTGGTAACCACTCTTAAGATCTATCTTTGAGAATACACAAGCACCATGCAACTCATCTAACAAGTCATATAACCTAGGGATAGGATGGCGATACCTTATAGTGATGTTATTGATTGCTCTACAATCGGTGCACATCCTTCATGTTCCCTCCTTCTTAGGCACTAGTATCACGGGTGATGCACAAGGAGAAAGACTCTCATTCACCCAACCCTTGTCCATAAGCTCTTGTACTTGCTTTTGTATCTCATGGCTCTCTTGAGGAGAACTTCTATAGCTTGGACGGTTTGATAGTGGTGCACCCGATATCAAGTCAATTCAATGTTCAATGCCTCTAATAGGGGGAAGGCCGTAAGGTATGTCTTTGGGAAAGACATCTTGAAACTCCTCCAATAAGGCCTCCAAGCTTCCTTACTCACCTACAAAGTTAGAACTCAACACCAAAGGATTAGCCATGCAAAGAAACATGGACTTCCTAGCTAGATAATCTCTCTTGAGCTCACTCCTTTCTATCAAGAAGCTCTCTTTCTTTTCATTCTTTTTACTTTTCAATTTTTCTAGCTTATGGACCTTAGGATTGGATAACTTCCCTTTGGCTTTACCTCCCTTGGAGCTCTCGGCCGTGGGCTTGCCACCATGCTTGGATGCACCCTTGGAGCCCTCGGCTAGGGTAAGTTGCTTCTCTTGGTCCCTCTTAAGCTTCATCTTTATTTGATCTTCACAAACCTCCTTAGGTGTTAGTGGTTTGAGTGTGACCTTCTTACCTACATGAGAAAGAATGTAAGTGTTGGTAACTCCATCATGTACAACTTTCCTATCAAATTTCCAAGGTCTACCAAGGAGTAAGTGTGTGGCCTCCATAGGAACTACATCACAAAGTACTTCATCATTATATTTGCCAATAGTAAAAGAGATAAGTACTTGTTTGTCTACCACTAACTCTCCTTTCTCACTCAACCATTGTAGCTTATATGGTTTCACATGTGAAGATGTTTTCAAATTTAATTTATCCACTAATCTAGTACTTACTACATTAGTGCAACTTCCACTATCAATAATTAAGGAGCATACCTTCCCTTCAACAGTGCATCTACTATGGAAGATATTTTCCCTTTGTGAATCATCAAGCTCCTTACTTACATTGCTTAGCATCCTCCTTACCATCAAAAGGTCTCCCTCTTCGGCTTGCTCATAGGAAGAATGCTCACTTGCACTTGATGCTTCACTTCCACTAGATGATGAGCTTGAATCTTCACTTATGATTGCTCGATCATTCCTCACCATCATAGCTTTCTTGTTTGGGCAATGGGAGGCTATGTGTCCATGACCTAGACATTTAAAACACTTAATAGAACTAGGTTTAGAAGAGTTAGAATGTACCTCATTTACCTTTGTAGTGTCTCGGTCATGCTTGCTTCTTGTGTTGGAATAGTCCTCCTTCTTGCCTTTGTCCCTCCAAGAGTTTGAGTATGAAGTAGAGGATCTATTGAAGGTGTCTTTCCTCTTGATTTGTGATACAACTCCATGTAGCTAGTGTAACGCTCCACAGATCTAGCACCTTTTGTGCATCAGATCGTCGTTTCACCAAGTGAACTTCACTCAAAATCAAGAGAAGCTTGCGGAACTTAGATTAAAAAAATTGGTTGATAGTTTCGGTCTGTGACCGAAGAAGAAGAAATAAAAAATGGGAGTAGATTAGAAGATGGATAACACCATGATTCAACGAACCAATAAGCTAAGTAGAAGAATCGCCACTTGGTTCATGGATTCATGATAAGATTCAAGGTTCTATAAGAAACCCCAAGAGAGAACTCTCTCTTTCTCAAGACACAAGTCTTAGAAAATTCTATTTCATTTCATCAAAAGATCCTTTACAATTCGAGTGTTCAGGTATTTATACTAGTTGTAAAACAACCAAAAGCTAAAAATGTAAGTAGTAATTTGATCATCCGTCTGTGTATCGTCTGTCTCCAGTATCGTCTGTATATCGTCTGTTGGTGTAGTATCGTCTGTCTGTGTGGTATCGTTTGTCGTGTCTACAGATGGAAGCATCAGACTGAAGACTCAGACGCAACAAGTACAGACAGAACATCCTCAGCATCAGACGGAACAAGCCTCAGACGGAATAGCGTCAGACGGAACAAGCCTCAGACGAAATAGCGTCAGACGGAACATCCTCAGCGTCAGACGGAACAAGCCTCAGACGGAATAGCGTCAGACGGAACAAGCCTCAGACAGAATAGCGTCAGATGGAACATCCTCAACGTCAGACGGAACTCAGACGGAACAACTCACTCTCAGCATCAGACGAAAACACAGACGGAAAGAAGAGTTCTTACTTACAAACATGAGGCCGCACACTTATTCACTAAACAAGACCTAATTTACTTGTTCCTAATCTAATTACAAAATGCATAGAAAATTACAAGGCTTCATAAGCCCATTATGTTGACTATCAAGAGTTGACCATTGACTTTGACTTGTTGATTTTGACTTGGTCAACTCTTCTTCAACTTGGGCTTCAATTCTTCTTTGCATTGCCCTTGTAATCCTCATGCTTGTGGATGGTCCTCCATCAATTTGTTGCTCAACCTTCTCGGCCTTGTGGATGGCCTCCTCTATGGTCACATAGCTTTGGAGTTCAAGAATGTCTTGAATCTCCCTATTAAGTCCATGGGTAAACCTAGCTAGTGTGACCTCTCTATCCTCTTGGTAGTCACACCTTAGCATAGTTAACTCAAGCTCCTTATAGTACTCTTGCACACTCTTGGTTCCTTGAGTCAACCTTTGGAGTTTTATGTGTAAGTCTCTCACATAGGTTGGTGGTACAAACCTAGCTCTCATAGCTTCTTTAAGTTAGGTCCATGAGGTGATTTGTGGTCTCCTCCTCCTCTCACCCTCTACTAGAATTTGGTTCCACCACACTAGTGCATATCCCTCAAACTCCAAAATAGCTAAGTTCAACTTCCTTTCTTCATTTAAAATGGAATAGCATGAGAAAACTTGGTCTAATTTCATTATACACTCTAGGTATGTCTCGACACTTCCCTCTCCATTAAACTTAGGTAGGTTTAGCTTAAGGTTCCTCTCATCTATCCTACCCTCAGCATCATAGAATTGGTTGCCTCGGCCATACCCTCCAAAATTACCATAGTCTTCTCTTCTAGCTCCCCTTCTACCTCTCCTATGACCCCTATACTCATGGTCATCTTCATCATTGCTCCCACCTTCACTACTCCTAGGTGTATGTTGGCTTCCTCTACTAGCACTCCCTCGGTGGCTAGAACTTCCAACACCTCTATGTTCATGGTTTGCTTGGTTTCCACTTGTCTCTCGAAGGATCTTTTTCTCTAACTCCTTCCTAATCTTCCTTTCCTCTTTAGCCCTCCTCTCTAGGTCAAACCCCTCCTCTAAACTAGTTTGTAGCATGCTCTTCATTAGATCGGTCATTTTTCTAGTTTTAGGTGAAAGGTCATTTCCTACACTAGGGTAACTATCCATAGCTGCACAACAAAGATTAGTACACAAAAATATAGAGAAAATAGGATCCTTTCCACTCACTAAGTGTATGCACTCAAGTCACTCGTATTTCACACTTTAAGACTCTTTCTCAAATGTTCACTCTTATCTTTTTCCAATCAACCTCTCTTTATGCTCTTGTTCAAACCTCTAATAAATCATTCAAGGTCCAAGTTTCTAAAGTGAAAGAGGAACGGTTCTAGAGTCAAGTTTAGGAATTCCAAGAAATACAAACTCAAGACAAAACCTTAGGAATCCAATAGAGACAAGCAATAAAAGGTACTCAATGAAAGGAAAATTAGGCTACTCAAATGAAGAGTTAAGTATGAGACAATGGCACCTAAACTACTGCACAAAATATGCTTTCAATTTAAAGCACAAATCTGGAAAAATTGGACAGCAACTCAAGTACACAATTCAAGCCAAATTTGAAGTAATTTGAAGCCAAAATAGAGACCGATTTTTAGGGTAAATTCCAAGTGATTTTGTGAAATGATTTTAGGCAATTAGGTACAGTTTCTCACCACTGTACAGTCAATAATAATGTTCAAAATACAGGGGAAAAACAGAGTTTCAAGTTACCAAGCACATCATACATCACAAGTCCAAGAATCTAGGCTACTAGTAAGCTAAACTCAAATTTTGATGCTAATGCTTAGTCCTAAGTGTCTCTATTATTCCAAGTCCTTTGGACCACTAATTTTGGGAGTGTTTAAAGGCTCAATTAGTCAAGGTACTGCACTGCACAATTAGGCTTTAATTTCACTAAAATCACTTTTCATTTGCTCTTTTTCTAGTCACTTGAATTTTCACTTTTCTTGTTTTCTTCTCTTTGAATTTTCTTATGATTCTTTTCTTGTAATCTTTTTCTTTTGAATTTCTTTTTCCTTTGACTTTGTACTTCTTTTTCTTGACTTTCTTTTGCTGGACCAAATTTAGAAAAACCTAAGACTAAGGCAAAATTAAGTCTAAAATTACTAGTAAACTAGATTAATCATAGTGATAGCTACTTGAACTTGTAATGCACAAATCTTAGCACTTAATTCACGTGAAAAGCACCTCAAACACATTCAAACCAGTAATTCATGGATTAACATGGATTTGGCACAGTTTATATGAAGCAAAAACAAGAACACATGTGAAAAATTACTAGAACAAGCTTAGGAAGAAATTTAAACGGTGAATTCACAAGAAATTGATACGAATTTTAGATCTAGGAATTTTTTAACATGAAAACTCAAATTCAAAATGAAGACAACTCAAGGAACATGTGAAGAACTCAAGAAAGTTCATACAACACGGAACTACAAGAAAATTTGAAGAGAAAACGAAAACTCAAGGTAAGAAACTCAAACCGGATAGGATAATGCTCCAATTGAAGTAGAACAAGCTCTAGATACCAAATTTGATGCAATCCTCAAGGAGAATAACTTCATGTGCTCGGATCTTCATGCTTCAATGGAGGCTTTGAAGAAAATGAAGAAGAAGCTCACGGTGTGAGAAGAAGAAGCGGAATCAACGGTGAAAAGAAAATAGAAAACAGATTGAGTTTAAAGATGGAAGCGCCATGGCAAGTGCCAATAAGCTAGAGGTGGAACCGCCACAGTGGACAAGTAAGCCATTGATGAGATTCAAGGTTCTTCACAAGAACACAAGAGAGAATACTCTCAAAGAATAAGCTCTTAGCTTAATTCAATATTCAAAAATTTTATCAAAAGTATTTGAATTATAAAGGAAATCCTATTTATACTACTAAAGTGGGGTGCTAGCTTGCTATGCAAGGAACTAATGTCCACCCTTGGATTAGATTCTAATCTAATGGCTACGGAAGGAAGCTTGTGGTGCAAGTTTGATTAACTTGGAGAACAAGGATCAATCATCCACCCTTGGATGTAGATCCTCATCCAATGGTCACGGCGCCAAGCTTGCACTCCAAGCTTCTAAGCTTAGCCCTTGGATTAGTATCCTCATCTAATGGTCACTAATTCTTTTGTTTATTACAAGTTTAATACCTTAATTACAATTTACAAATACTAGAATAATTACAAGTCCTATTACAAGTTAAGAAGAAGTCTTGAGTTGACTCTTGACTTGAGAGTTGACTTTGACTTTGAAGTTGACTCTCCACTTCTTCTTGTATTTTCTTGGTCATTGCTCTTGTAATTCTTCTAGTGATGGATGGTCCTCTATCACCAGCCTCCGCAAACTAAACTCAGGTATTCTTTGAACTCAGCCTCCTTATGCTAACCAAATGTATTCTTTCAACACTTAGCCTCCTTAGGCTAAAACATGTATTCTTTTGGACCTTAGCCTCCTCAGGCTAAAATTCAGGGTATTGTTTAAACAATTAGTCTCCTCAGGCTACAAATACCACAACAGTGGTTTACAATTAAGATAAAAAAGAATAATTCTATGCACAGAGAGGGATTTTACAAAATGAGTTCTATTCTAAGTTCAGGGTGAGTGAACTTTTGCTTGAGAGTGAGATTTGAATATGATCTTTGCAGTGTAGTTCGCCAACTTCAACTCGCTGCAATGAAATCCTTTTATAGACGTCTTCTTAAAGTATCCGTTAGGCTGAAGATTTGAACGTTAGTCCTTTTGTCTTGGGTACTTCCACATCTGGTAGAGTGAGCAATCAAAACATTTATTGCAAAGTTAGCGGATGTCAGCGTGAGATCGGACTTTGATTGATTTGCTCAGAGATTTCACACAAACGTGCAACTGTTTTTTGTGTTTCAAAAGTTTACTTCAAAATCTCTTTTCACCTTTAGAAGAAGCTTCTAAACGACTTGATTTGAACGAAGGCGCGTGTTACTCAACATCTAAACTTCATTAACTAACTTGATAGACGAATGAATGAGGATAAGCTTTATGTTGTACTCATTCGTCTTCAACTTCAGTTTTCATATCTTCACTCTTGAGCGCATGACTTGAGGTTGAGACAAACTCTTCGTCTTGATCTTTGAAAGTTCTTCATCTGATGAGGTTGCCTTGAAGTATGATGACTTGAATACTTCATCTTTTGCGTCTTCTTGTTTGAGGGTGCATCTTTCGTCTATGTTGACAATGATCTGTCTGATCATTTGTTCCTCTGCGTCTGTTGATACATCCATTTGTCTTGTGATTATCAAAATTAAGATTTTAAGTCATTTTAACTTAATAAGATAATTAAATAAGATTAGCATTTATTTGAAATAAAAAAAATAAAAATAAAAGTAATTTAGGCAAATTAAGAAGTAGAATCTATTCGCCCAACATTGAAAAAGTTAATGTCTCTGTTTATAATCTATAAATCCCCTTTCTTTTGTTTGTTCCTAAGTAGAATAATGTTTCAACCGAAAAACTTGTTGAACTGATCAAACATAATAACTCACACTAATTATGTTAGAAGTTGAAAAAGTTAATGTTTCTGTTTATATTGTTCTATAAATCCCCTTTCTTTTGTTTGTTACTAAGTAGAATAATGTTTCAACCGAAAAACCTTGTTGAACTAATCTAACATAATAACTCATATTAATTATTATAGAAGTGATTATATATATATTGAAATGGGCCGCAAAGTTGTTCTACCACAAATTTGACTTCACTATAGTAGTAACAAATTTGGCTAAGAAATAGTCCCAGCTCTGTTGCAGTTAAAGATGTGAACTTTTCAAGCATAATTTCGAGGATAGCCTCAGCCATCTTCGAAGATCTAACTCTCAAACTGGAAGTGCAAATTGGGTTTCAAGGATCAGAAATGGGAATGCAATTCAGTCACTGTTGCAAGGAGATATTATTAGGCAGCAAAAATCTTGTAGCCATTGCAATTATTGGTCTGGTTTATCCGCTCCGTGGTTCATATGTTATTATCATAATATTTTATGTATATAAACAATACTTTGAATAATTTAAAGCATAAATTACAAGTAAACTAAGAAAATTATTAAATTCAAATATTAGTCAAAAGGTATTGCTAAAATAAATTATTACTTTTTTGGTAACTGAGTTAAACAATACGTGAATTTAAAGTAATTCATACAATGCATAAAATAAAATAGTTTAAAATATAGATGTATATGACATAATAATACCTGAAATGAAGAAACAGCAGTTAAGTTGTTGATTAAAATAAATATGAATATTTTAATTAGCTTTTAATATAATATATATATATATATATATATATATATATATATATATATATATATATTTTAAAGAAAATTAATAAAATATAATATAATATATGTAATTATACTGATACACAGACGTAACAGTGTTTTTAAAATATATAAATAAATATTTTCCATTTATTTAAATTAATAAAATTATAACGTATTTTGTATTATAGAGTGAAATATATACACAAATGAGTTTTATATTAATATAAACACTTATACAATTCTATAAAAGTTTACCATGTCAATATTATATAAATATTAAAATCATGTAGACATATCCTTATTAATATATTAAGAAAATATTTGCTTTATATTTAATGAAAATTATTTAAATTAATTATAAAATAGATTCATTTTAAAAACATCTTCCTTGATTGTTTATATAATTTTGTAAAATAATAATGTTAATGTGCAGGTTAAAAAAATGCCTATAACAAGCATATAAAAAAAGAAAATGTGCGAGAAGACTATAAAAATGTATGAAATGTGAAAAATCTGTGGAACCAAACACTAGAAATAAACCACTCATGCAAAATCAAATCAATTTATATTACAAATTTGACTCACAAATGCTACTATGCCTAGATAATTAAAATGCATTGATCCAAAATTACAAAAATGAATAAGCTCTTCAGGTAGCAATATCATGTACACTTTGTTCTCCATACATGATATAGTATTCAGCAGCAGCAGCAAGTAACAAACAGCTGAAAACTCCAATTTTGACCAAGGACAAAGGATCCAACCTTTTCTTTTTGCTTTTGACTGGTTTCAAACCTGCATCAAGGCGGCTAGGCAGAGCTTGAGATGAGATCTTCATGAAAGATGAGTATGAGTCAATTTCTGCATTTGTTAAGGCTGGTTTTAAAGAATTCTTTGCAATGTGAAAATGGCGGTCACAAACAACAGTGGCTGTTATGTCTTCCCTTAGAGCTACAATTCCAGCTTCCTTGCATAATCCCTCCAGTTCAGCACCTGTGAAGAGCTCTGTGTCTTGTGCTAGCCTTCTGAGATCAACATCATTCCCTGTTTTCATTTCACGTGTATGTACACAAAGTATCTCATGGCGAGCTTCCAAATCAGGTGGTGGTACATACAGAACCTACCATTCCACAAAAATGGACTAGAATTAGATAGAATATATAACCAATCCCTATCAACTTGCCAAACTCAGTGTCAGCAGCTTGGAGTATATTGTCGGCAACATTTTTATAAGTAATTCATGAAATTCTTCCATTATTGTACATGTACAAACCCTTGGTATATTTTAACATGTATAATTCAAATTACAACTGAATCACAAGTATGGTAGAAGATGTTATTTTGCACCAGATCAAAACGGCCAGGACGCATAAGTGCAGCATCAATTGCATAGGGGCGATTTGTAGCTGCCAAAACAAGAATTCCCTGAAAACGAAATAATGGGGCTGTAGTTAACAGGCAGAAAGAAACTCAATGCTGTTTACCATCTCCTGAATCTAGTTGTATGCTTAGTTTTTTTTTTATAAAAGAAAAATTCGTTGGTAGAGAGGAAAAAACAGGGTGGGGGGATAAAATGATATTAAAACAAACAGCAAAGAAGAAAAAAGGCACACTTACTTTAGCTTCTTCTAAGCCATCAATCTCAGTCAGCAGAGTCGATAAAAGTCTCTCTCCAACTGTAGCACTATTGCTTGAACAGTCACCCCTGCCATTAAGGCAAAACAGTTAACTTATGCACTAAAAGAATATTTAAAAAATTTTATGTTCCCATCTTGCAAATCATAGAAACATTTGCATTAAGGAAGTCAGCACCGGGCTTTATAAGGGACCCAACATTTTTTACCAGAAAATTTACCAGGAACAGTACATTTTAGTTTGATGCAATCCTACTTTATAGGAGAGTCTAGATATAAGAACTGATAACTACCATCTACTGAGACTAATCATTGAGAATGAGAACTACCACACTTTGTTGCTTTCAATATTAAAAGATTTGTGCAGAACCGGATATTCATATTGTCAAAATCTGATCATTAAATACTATCACAGAGGATACAATACTTGGAACAACAATCCAATGACGCTTTATAATTTTTCCATAGTAGTTTTTACAAGAACATTTACTAACCGTTTGGCAGCTACCACATCAGCCTCATCAAAGAATATTATACTTGGTGCTGCAAGGCGTGCTCTCTGAAATGTTTTACGAAGCAGAGCTTCCCCCTCTCCAACATACATCGAATACAATTCTGCACCACTAATTTATTACATTCATTGTCATAAATTTTTCAATTATTGGTAAATCAGTTTCTTATAGGAATTGAATTCCAAAAGAAATATAATCACAGATCAGAATGTTATATAACTGTATGATCCTATCAAAGCAAAACATAACCAATAAAGAAAATAACACAAGTGCTACTCATAGTGGGTTGGAGATGATAGAGAAGCAGTGCTAACAGAGCTTTCAACTTTCCAAATAACTGGAAATAATCTAGTCACATTAGCTTACTCATTTATGAAAGGCAACTTACTTTGTTGGATTTCAAACCAACTTTGTTAATTTCTTTGGCATGTATGATTCTACAAGTCATTTTCTTTTTCTTTTATGAAAAACCATGTATCCTATAATGATTTGGGTACTCATTCGAAAAGGATGGCATCATATTCAGAAAAGGATAAAAATAATTACTGAGTAGGGTTTTTAGAGAATTCAAAATAAAATAGTAGGTGCAAGTACATGGGAGTGTCTTTTGTGTCTTTCTCTCGTCCCAAAGAAGGAACAGATCCGTTTAATCTCAGTAATAAACTTCTCCTAATAACACCAAGGCTCATTTTCCCGAACACAAAGATAAACTTTAAAATCACTAAAACCTTAAAGAAAAGAAAGAAGCTTGGGCAGCATGTGCAGCAGCTTTGGCAAGGGTAGTTTTGGAACATCCAGGAGGTCCATGGAGAAGAATTCCACGAACAGGGGATATTCCAAATCGTGAAAAAGCAGCAGAATGCTTAATAGGCCATTCAACAGCTTGCTGGAGTTTTTTCTGTTGAAGAACATGCACAGATATCAGTGACTTCAGAGATTCTCACAGTCAAATCAAATGCAAAATTTAACAAACCTTTAATTCTTTTAATCCACCAATGTCTTCCCAAGTCACTTTGGGAATTTCCACAGTAACACCTCTTGTTATACTTGGACCAACAACGGATCTTGCACTCTTCCAATCTTCCATTTTTAGACTGAAATTACTAGTTGTATTTGAGGATCTATTAATGGCAAACATGGTAGTTTCACGACACAAAGCCTCCAAATCAGCTCCAACATAACCATTGCATGATGCAGCAACAGACTTTAAGTCAAGACTGGGATCCAAGGGAATTGTCTTTGTATACAACTGTAATAAGTTAATGTAGAAAACTACATAAATACATACTATCAAACTTCAGCAACCAAGAATTCTATGAAACAAGTGACAAAGAAAAGAAAAAACTTAAAGATTGACCTTTCTTACTAAACATTGGCCTGAGAAATTACATAAACAAACTTGTTAAGTTATGATACTGTTAAGAAACAAATAATATTGAATGTATAAGTTGTTGAGTGGAGACCATGAACGGTGGTTCAATATGTGCAATCCATAATTTTATTTAATTATATATTGACTGAAAATGCAGATATTGTAAATTAAATATAAATTATTTTAGCATATCAGGTTTTAAATACTACATTTATATTTCTAATCATTATAAGAAAGTATAAAAACAATACAAATGGAGTAGAGTGTAATATTCAAAAAGTTTGGAGTTTAGAGTCATTTTGATAAACCTTAAGGTAGTGGAATATAATTTACTCAATATTTTATACCAGTAGAAGTTACCTTTAGAGTCATTTTGATAAACCTTAAGGTAGTGGAATATAATTTACTCAATATGTTATATCAGTAAAAGTTACCTTAAGAATTTGAAAGCGCTCCTCTTCATTTGGGACAGTAACTTCAATTTCAGCATCAAAACGTCCAGACCTTCTTAGTGCAGGGTCAATTGCATCCACTCTATGTATGCAGAAACAAGATAAATGGCAATAATCAGTGTTACAAGAAGACCTATATTAATGACTAAAGCAATAGGTTTTAAGAAAGCCCAATAAGCACATAAGATAAATTTACAGGTTCCAGACATCATCCAGAAACAGAGGATCAGAGAATGAAAGAATATAACATAACAGCACAGCAGTCATAATAACCTATCAACATACAGAAAACAGCTTAAACCACTCACTCCTCTTATTAATATATCAGAATAAGTACAACAACCTGAAAGCACTTAAAGGATAAACATACAGAATGATAACTTCTCCAAACACAATATATGGACCATTGAATTGCATAAGAGAACCAATTTCCATTCATCTTCATTCCTCATACTTTACATTCCAATAAATTCATAAATAACCTGTTAGTTGATGCAACCACAACTACACCTGGCGTAGAAAAGGTTGGTTTGTTTGAGTCCATCAGAGTAAAGAGTTGGGAGGCAACTCGGACATCTTGTTCCCTTCTGCATGTAGACAATCTGAACCAGTGAGCTTGCTGCACGTGCAAATAAATTCCTTCTAAATTCAAAAGAATTCACTAGAGCCACAGACCCACATGTATCACTTTATAATATGAAGGGATAAAATACTGTGCAATAGCATAATGCAACAGAAGTTCGAAACTCATAATTTGATAGAATTCGTCTAGAAATAGCAGAATAATACTGTATTATCAGTAAGGATTTTAACCTTTTACCCAATAAATGATAATATTTCACAGCATTAACAGTTTTATTTATCATATATATACAAGTTAAGGAGATTATAACAAAGACAAAAAACTATAATTATGCAAGACTAGAGAGCCCTATTACAGGAGACTTTATTTTTTTCTTTTACATTTTCTCAACCATCATAAAATTATTTCACAGACTAAATTTATCCTATTAAAGTATGAGATAGAAAAAACCAAAGCTAAGACAAATCATAAAAGTGCTCAGCATATAAGTCCCCAATTGTTCCATACTTGGAATCTCGGCGAGCACAGAGTGCATCTATTTCATCTATAAAGATAACCGATGACTTGCCCAAGGCTAGATGAGATGATGCCTCTGAAAAAGCCTCACGGAGAATTCTTTCACTCTCACCAGCGTGTGCTCTATGAACAGAGTGTGGACTGCAAAATATATAAAAGGACAAATAGCAACAAGAAATTGACTCAGTTCAAAGAACTTTGTACACATGATCCACCAAACTACATACTGAAAAGACAAGTACCTGATAATTGTCAAATGTGCCCCACACTCCCGAACAACTGCTCGTACCAAACTTGTCTGTAATCACATTCACAAACAGACACAGATATAACTTATTTTACATTTCAGAAGCCAAGCAAAATGTAAGTTTAGCATGATCACACCATATTAAGACATTATCTAAATATCCTATCTATGCTAAACTACTAGTTAAACTATTTTTCAATAACCCTATTTTTCTATATCTGTCTGTCTTCTTATAGGCACGTCTTCCCTTTATTCCTCCAACAATAATTCAAGATTTTATCAGCAGAATGTCTCTAATTGTCTGTATCAGTGGATCAATCTGAGTGGTTGGTCTTCAACACCCTTGGTACGTGAAGTATGCTAAGTACTCAAGCCCAAGTAACCTAAAACATAAGCGAGTAGCTGACATGATAGCTACTAAAATTGAATCTAGTACTAACAAGCCTACGTCGGTATATTCTTGAAGGCCCAAGAAAAGGATTTAGGAAGGAGGTCAGTAAGAGAGGATAGAGAAAGAGGGAAGAAAATCATTCATTCTTTCAGAAAAGGGAGAACGGAAGGAGTGAGAGAGGTCTTTCTCGTGCTGGATTGTTCGGTATTACCCTGGGGTTCGGGGAAATCCTCCCTTAGCAGGGAGCAATGCACTGTTTCTTCGGAAACACACACTGTTTGAATTTGATAATAGTATAATACAATACTCTTTCTCTTCAGTAGGAACTAGATTCCTATCAGAATTCAGAACCTCTTATTGGATGGCTCTGGAAGTAATTCAGGAGACTCATTATGGTGGAAAGGTATTGTGCTTCCCAGAATTAGTCAACCTGGTTTTCTTAGCTCGCCTTCTCTTGTTGCCACTGTACTTCATATCCTCCTTGCCTCATTTCCTTTTTCTTACTCCGTAGATGCTTCTTAGGTTAAAAGTTCAAGTTGTAATACCATATTGGCAGACAACAATACTTACATATGTGTATATATAGTTACCTTTCCAGTTAAGTTACATTAGAAATAAACAAGAATTGCAGCATATCTTCGTCCCATGTTAAGTTAAAAAAGGGGTCATTTCTCAAAAGAAATTACCTTTCCAGTTCCTGGTGGACCATACAACAGCAATCCTCTTGGCCACTAGAAGGAAATCCAAAAAACCAAACAAAGGGGAATAAGTAAATGATGATTACGAGAACAAGACCCACATGATTACAAGAAGTAAAAAAATGAAGAACGTATGAACCTTGAGGCCAAGCTTCTGTGCTTGGTGAGAGAAATGAAGAGGGAATATGATGAGTTCTCTAAGGGCCTGAAGAGCTTCAGCATTGCCACCGATGGCTTCCTCTGCTCTCCAGTGATTGTTGCTACCACTGCTGTTGCTGCTGCAGCTTTCCATCACTGCACACATTAGTCATATCCCACTTGAGCAAACAATCAAATAGGTGATGTGCGCACAGATACGAAAACAACGCAAGCAAAGAACAGTCCCAAAATGGTTTGAACTAAGACTAAGAGTGGAAGGAAAAATACCCAGTTAACAAAATCTGAAATTGAGATAAGAAAAAATAACATAAAAAATAAGATGTCAGCAATATGTGCAATGAGAATGAGAAGGAGAAAAACCTTTGTATTAGACGGTTGATGTCGTACCATACAATATTTCACGAATGCCTTACTTCTTAGCAGTGACGTGGTGGATACATATGGACAACACATTTAAAACTTAAATATTACATCAAAATATATTAAAAGTGGACTTTCAAGTAGAACTTTTGAAGCCCAAATTTCTTCTTTCATCTTTAACAGAAAAATAAACATACACATGTCATAAATAACACAAATAAAATAATATAAATTTTATAAAAATGTTTTATTTAAAAATAATTATTTTCTATAATTTATAATAAATATATAGAAGTAAGTTAATTCATTAATAGTAATAATTGAATATAAATAATATAATAAGATTAGTATAGATAATAGAGAATATTAATTTAAAATAATGAAATTTTTAGATAATTAAAATTTATATAAAATGATTTAAATTAAAAAAATATATGTAAGTATATGTATTTTTTGAAAATATTTTACACATTATATAATTTTTTATTTTGTGATTTATCGATTAAAAATATTAAATTTTTATATTATGTCATCTGTCTAACTTATGTTGTTAAATTCAAATTAAATATTGAATAGAAATATTTATCCATACATTAGTTTTTAATAAATCAAGTGGATTTCATATGTTTTTCATGTTGATTTGATGATTAAATGCTATATTTTTTATTATTTAATTTTTACTAATGATTAGTATTGATCAATTTTGTATTAAATTTTCTACATCAGTTATTTATAGTTCAGTTACTTTATTATAACTTAATGAAGAAGTATTGTAGAGTATTAATTATAATTTGTTTATCTTTGTTTCTTGATTTTAGATCACTTAAAGTTTTAAGAAAATTTGATATTCTTGATCTTTTTTTGGTTCCTATGTTATGGAACCACCTTTTACCAATGAATTTACTATCTCCTTAGGTTTTACTAACGAGAACAAAGCTGACCAACGTATACACACTTTTAAGTGTTACAATAGAAATCCTTTGAAAGAAAGGAACAATAGAGTCCCTTAGACTCTCTAGATCTTTTAGAATTTAAGAATAAGAATCAAATTTAAACAAATTTAAGTTATAACTCTAGGTAGAAAGATGTTGGATATTTTTTAATTCTCATTCTAAGTATTTAATGTTATTCGTATAAATTGTCATTATACATAACAAATTTAAGTTATAACTCTAGGCAGAAAGATGTTGGATATTCTTTAATTCTCATTCTAAGTATTTAATGTTATTCTTATAAATTGTCAATATACATAAATATAGTTATGTCCTCTGTTTTGTGATTACTTAAGTAATATTTTAATGCATTTTCCCTTAATTTTCTCAACATAATAACTACTTTTTTAGAAGGATTTGGAATGATATGTGTGATGCATTTCTTAAGTATACTATACTATACTCTCCCAAAGAAAACCAAATATAAAGTTTTAATCAATATGAGACTATGATACCACTAATATGTAAAGGTCAAAGCTCTAGACATTTTGTAGATAGATCTACAATAAGCCTATATTTAAGAGGATTAGATAGAATAACTCTAAGAGTAAGTAAACCTATATATGGAGAATCTAAAAAGTCAGAATCTCCTCAATATTCTCCTACATCCTTACAAGTACTAAATACTTTAACTAGAGAAGAACAGTTTGAAATTGATAAAGAATGGATTAAAGAAGATTTTACAGTATAATATAATAAAGAAAAAGTAGATTGGTTTCTTAAAAATTATTCTCAAACAATTAAAAGAATTTACAGAGAAATTTTATGCTTATCTTAACAAACATGAGATAAATCTTTATATCTTTGATTAGTTTGCAAAATACAGTAAAGAACTGTAAAAGATAAACACAAGAAAGGGGGGTTGAATTGTGTTAATTAAAAAAATTTATCCCTTTCGTCTGTGGGTTTCAAAACGGTTCAGACGAAACAACGTTTATATTGAAAGATTGATTTTAATAAACAAACGTTAGATTATGATTATCCCCAGTTAGTCAATCAGACGAAACAAATAAACACAAGTATTTTTATATTGGTTCGTCTATTCAAGACTACGTCCAGTTACCCAGCAACAACTGAGTTTTCACTACAAACCGTGAAAAGGTTTACAAGTATTGTTTGAACCCAGCCACTTCTGGCTATTACAAGATATTCTTTGCTCCCAGCCTTCTCAGGCTAAACAATCAAGGTATTCTTTGAACCCAGCCTCCATAGGCTAATACAAAAGGTATTCTTTGAAACATAGCCTCCTCAGGTTAAAGTACCACACAAGTGGATTTGAAAGGATGTTTGAAAACAAAGATTTTCCTCTTCGCAGAGAGGGTTTTACAATAAAGTTCTTAGTACAAAATTGAGCGAATTCTCAGAAGATGGGATAAGAGAAGCGTATTCGCCAACTGATTCTTGATGCTGTGAAGTCCTTTTATAGGCATCTTCTCCAAATAGCCGTTAGACTTATTTGAATGTTGTTGAGAGTCGTTGAGAAATGTTCTTGAGAGCTTTCCAAAAGTTTATCAGTTGTACTTGATTGATTGATGAAGAGTCGCAGCGGATATAGCAGACTAGATTGTGCGCAGTACTTTTTATGACTTGTACAGAGATGTGACAAAAGGTGAAGACCTTTTTTGACTTTGGTGTGTAAGCTCGAATCCCTATATTAATCTTGGATGCTTCTCATGAGTGCTTCTTCAGATTTGAAATCTTGGCGCGAATGACTCAACTTGACTTCACTTTTGGAACAGACGATGTATTTCTTCAGTCTTCAGTTGTTGTTGTTTCGTCTCATCCTATTGTCTTAAGACTTTACTCTTTGGACAGACGAAGGGCTTTAGCTTGAGTAGTCTTCTTCCGTCTGTGCATGTATCGTCTTATGGCTTGGCTTTTGGACAGACGCAGAACTTCACTTTTGAAAGGTCATGTTTCGTCTGTGCTGGTTTCGTCTTAGCAAGTCTTGGGTAGCTTGGTTTCGTCTGTCTTGTAATTAATCAAAATCTTGAGACGTTAATCATCCTTGATCTAACAATCTCCCCCTTTTTGATGATTACAGACCATACCAAGAAGATCTGCACAAGACATGGTTAGACAGAAACAAACAGTCTCAAAAAGCCAGATTGACACCAAGACGATGTTTTCTGAATAATACCTCTTTATAAAAGATTGTTACATCAATGCGATGTAATCTTTGTACATTATTACACTGGTATAGACAGAAAACCAATAAAGAATAACCAATAAAGAATTACAATGTATTTTCTATACTAAAAAGAATAAAAAAAAACATTGATACAAGTATAATACATGGCTAAAAAAAATACATTGATACAAGTATAATACATGGCTCCCTTATTGTTTAAGACTCCCCCTCAGACAATGCTCCTTGTTTGCTTGCTCTTGGTCGCTCCCCCTCAGACAATGCTTTCTCCTTGTACCTTTGTCCTTTCCCTTGGGATAACTCTTTTCTCTTTTTCTCCCCCTTGGGCTGTGAATCATCAAAACATGATCACGAAGAAGGCTTTGGCTTCTTGTTAAGCAGGGTCATCACAATGTCCTTCAATTGCTGCACTTCAGATGATAGAAAAGCTTGTTTTTCTTCAAGTTCTCTGTTCTTTTCCTTCAAGTGCACGCAATCCTCTTCCAAGGCATCATACTTACGCTTCAGAGTCTTATACTCCTCAGCTTCTTGAATATCAGCCTCAACAACCTCAACTGCCTCAGCAACCTCCACCACATCATCAACTTGCACTTGTGGTGTTTGAGGTTCTTCCACTATAGGTACAGTGTCATCAATAATGAGCACTGATGGAGTCTTCTTCAGACGCAGTGTGAATAGTGGAAGAAAGAGGTAAGCTGTGAAGTTCCGTTCCCATTGCCATGTGTAGTTCTTTGTTGGAACAGAGACTTCAAGATCCGGATGTTCCTCAGAAGGAAGTGTATAAGCGAAAGCTCCACCAGGAAACACCCTGCCACAGACGGAGGAATCCTCATCAAAGGAGGTTCCAGAACAAAACTTGGATGTGGCTTCATGATCTTCTATCATCCTTTGTATCTTTGGATTGATAGCGCTTGAGGCTTGAGCTTGTATTTCCTTGAGGTGCGCATAAGCAGCAGACGGAAGAAGCTTAGGGATGTGCCTTGCAAATTTGAAGGTTCTGGGGACAGACGGTACTTTCTTCTCTTTACCCTTAGCCAAAAACTTGACCAAGCATGGTCGTTTTCGGTCTAAGACGATTGTGTACTTAGTTTCGTCGACACCGGCGAAGAGAACGTGAACCCACCATGAAGGGCGGTATCTCTTATCCTTCTTAGCTTGACGATCAATGTGATAGAAGGAAACTTCTCTTTCCTTGGCTTCCCTTCTATAGGCACCCATCAACTTGAAGGTCAAGTTGTAGTCTTCCGTAGGGCGTGAGCGAACTCCTCAGGATCTTCATATTCGTTGAGGAGGATGGAGTAACGAGGGTTGATCCCGGAGCAATGGGGTCTCGTCCATGGGAGCACAATTCCTAGAGAGTGTCCTAGACCAACATACTCTGTTTTATTGAGTGGAATTGTGAAGGCATTGGATCATGGCGATCTATGGCGTCGAGATGCCAATGTGTGCAATCTTTCGGCTCATAGTTCGTAGAGTTTGCGTCTCCATATCTACAATGATGGAATACAGGCGCATTTACCTCATACCGAACCTTCCACTTTGTGTTTTCTCTGCGTGGGATGTGAGGTTCATAGCCAAGTGCTGGTCTTTCAATCACAGACGCAGCAAGATGATCCTTATATGCTTGTATGTTTTCTAAGCCCTTGATGTCTAGGTTGGCCAGTGTGTCCCAGGGCAGACGCTTCAGCCAATTGCGTTGCTCCTCTAGGGTGTAGATAGTGTCTTCATTGAAATTCACCGGCTTCAAGGGTTTATTGTATAGAATGGGATTTACAAATCTCCCTAGTTGAAAACCCTTCTTCCCTCTGTATTGGTATGGGTTCTTCAACTCTATGTAAGGAGTATCCCTTATGTACAGGTCTTCATCGTCTGCTAAGATGTCTTTTGTAGCAGACTCAGACGATTCAGCTTCAGTGGAGAATTCTTCAATCTTCTCTCCAATGATCTAGTCAGGTTTGACCGGTTTCTCAGCACAGGTGCTCTCAGCGAAGCTCCTCATGACTAATTCGTTTAGAAACGAATAGTCCACCTTGTGCTTTGGGGGTAAGTCTTCTGGATTGATCACCTCAGCATGTGATCTCCCCCATGTAGCATCCACCTTGATAACTTCAAGTTGTGCTTCATCAGACGAAGAATCAACTTCTTCAATAAGCACATAGTCTTCAGACGGAATCTCCTTCGTCTGGTGGTGAGATGCTTCCTCAGACGCAGCAGGTAGCGTCTGTGCAAGGAATGCGTTCAGCGGAGAAGCAACAATAGGGGTTGCCCTATGTTCGTCTTGGAGTGATGTTGATGGAAAGACTTCCATTGTGGAAACTTCCTCACTTAGCATTGTTTCCAACTCCTCCGCAAGCTAGGCATTGTCCTTCTAGATCTGGGTCGTTTCTTCACTGTTCATGCCCTCTGAGTTTGCTGGAGCAGATGCAGCCTTAGACGATCCAATGCCATGAACTCTATCGAGAAAGATCCTTTCTCTCTCAGCATGAAGCAATATGGAGACCCTTTTGGCCTCTATCTGCGCTCTTTCTTCGTCTGTCTCACCAACTACGACAGACGCAAGTTTTTGCTTCATCTTCTCCTTGCCTTTTGCAGCCTTTTCAAGAGCAATCTTTCTGGCTCTTGCTTTTTCCTCTGCTGCTTTCTTCTACTTTTCTTCATCTGTGAGAATCTTCACAGATGGAACATCTTCAGACGATATGTTGATCACTTCATCTTCACTAGGGGATATCGTCTGATCTTTTGGCTTGGCACCAATGTGCTTAATTCTGATGGTCCTTTTCTTCTTCTTGAGAGGTTCTTCAAGAACGTCCTCGAAGGGGACTTCAGAGATTACCACAGGTGGAGGAGGTGGAAGTGTTTGGGTTTGTGTTTCGGACGGTGTTTGGGTTTGTGTTTGGGGTTCTGTTTGGGATGGTGTTTGGGCTTGTGTTTCGGTTTGTGTTTTGGTTTGTGTTTGGGCTTTAGCACGCTTGATGCGGGCTCTGTGTGGAGGGTCTTTGGTGATGAGTGAAAGTGGTTCTTCTTCCCTTGGTGAATGAAGGAGGAAGCTAGGTGTCAGATGCATCTTCGCAAAGGTGCTGGCTTTAACTTCATTCCCTTCTTTGTGCCACGATACACCGGTGACATCAAAGCCCTGGTTGATGATGATTTTGGTGAAGAGGGTGGCGTAGGGAATGCTACTCTTCCTACGAATGTTGCGGTTCTTCAACGCACTTATCCAGTGGTCAAGGATAATGTGCGGAAGGCTCATCCTTGCTTTCCTCAGACAGTAATAGATACAAAATCTGTCTCGAGTACTCACGTTGTCGCGAGAGCCTGTACGAGGAGTGAAGATGTTGTAGAGCAAGTTGTGGATGATTCTTGCGGAGGAGCTTAGGTTCCCTGATCTGAAGAACTTGGGGTCTTCAGTGTTATTAGTCTTCCCATAAATGAACTTGTCTACATGCTCCTCAGACTCAATCTTCATCCAATCTTGACTATAGAAACGTCTTTCGGCCTTACAGTTGCCAGCTTTAGCAATGGCGTCGATGGTGATGATGTACTCCTTATTGTCGATAGTACCGATAATACCATCTTCAAACTCCTTAGCATCGCTCCAAAATTCGGCGTATGCCTCCATCAGCCATTCCCCTCTCATAGCAGCAAACTCCATCCAGCCAATGTGAGTTAGAAGCTTGGCGACTCTGTCAGATACGCTCTCTATAGTCTCTCTTGAGATCCACTTGCTGGGCAAGAACAGGTCTTGAACAAAGAAAGTGGCTTCCGCAGCTTTGGTGTTCTTGGCGGCCATTGTTGATATTTGAAAAAGAGAGAATAATAACTTAGTGAGTAATAGGTTTAGAGAGTTCAAAAACTTCGAATGCAGTAAAGAGTAAAAGAGTGAACTTTCAAGAGTATTTATAGGCATAGATAAAAACGGTTGTGATTCATCAGACGAAAGAGATTTCGAAAACTGCCCCTGATTTGACGTGTCCACATCATTGCCTTTTCAATGATTGATTTGACCTCTGCAATTCACGGCGCATGCCTATCAATGTCCTAGAATAGTGCAATAAATGACAGACACATTTATTGCTTCTTTTAATTTCTCCCTGCACACTTGAGATAAACTTGTTAAACAGTAACAATTGCGTTTGTTGAATTTTACCACAATAACTATTCAACTTGATCAGACGCAATGTTTCGTCTTAACACGAAATAATGTACAGACGGAACAAATTTAACAAATAGCTCAGACGGAACAATTTTCAATCATTTAAAGAAATAATTCCAAGATTTTCCTTAATGAAATTGAAACGTGTTTCGTCTAATGCTTTAGTAAATATATCTGCCCATTGAAAATCAGTTTGCACAAACTGTATATTTAAAATACCTTTTTGGACATAGTCTCTTATAAAATGAAAACGGATTTCAATGTGTTTAGCTTTCAAATGTTGAATGAGATTTTTGCTAAGATTAATTGCACTTGTATTATCACAAAATACTGATATATGATTTTCAAACCTGGAGTAATCTTCAAGTTGATGTTTTATCCACAGTAATTGTGAGCAACACCCTGCCGCAGCAATATACTCTGCTTCGGTTGTTGAGAGTGCAATGGAGTTTTGTTTCTTACTTGACCAAGATATTAGTGATGATCCAAGAAATTGGCATCCGCCATGTGTGCTTTTTCTCTCTACTTTGTCTCCAGCATAATCTGCATCACAAAAGCCTCTTAAACTGAAATCACTATTTTTCTTATAAAACAAAGAGAGATCAGTTGTTCCAACAAGATATCTAAGAATTCTCTTTACAGCTTGTAAGTGAGATTCTTTAGGGTCAGATTGAAATCTAGCACATAGACGGACACTAAACATAATGTCGTCCGCTCATAGCTAAATAAAGGAGTGAGTCAATCATACCTCTATATACCGTCTGATCAACGGACGTACCTGATTCATCCTTGTTGAGATTTGCTCCAGACGAATGCATTGGGGTCTTCATAGGCTTGGCATTTTCCATCTTGAACTTCTTGATAAGTTCCTTTGTGTATTTCTGTTGATGGATGTAGATTCCTTCTTTCGTCTGCTTGATTTGAAGTCCTAGAAAGAACTTCAATTCTCCCATCATGCTCATTTCAAACTCATCCTACATTAGCTTTGAAAAATCCTTGCACAGAGAATCATTAGTAGCTCCAAAGACTATATCGTCTACATAAATTTGGACTATAATAAAGTCTTTTGAAACGCTTTTCTTGAAGAGAGTTGTATCAACCTTTCCTCTTAAGAAATCATTTTCAAGAAGAAAAGAACTGAGTCTATCATACCAAACTCTGGGAGCTTGTTTAAGACCATACAGTGCTTTCTTAAGTTTGAAAACATGATCAGGTTGAGATAAACTTTCAAAACCAGGAGGTTGTTTTACATACACTTCTTCTTCAATGAAACCATTTATAAAAGCACTTTTTACATCCATTTGATATAGGACGATATTCTTGTGAGCAGCAAAAGTAAGTAATATTCTGATTGCTTCTAATCTAGCTACAGGTGCAAAAGTTTCTGTAAAATCAATACCTTCTTGTTGATTATACCCTTGTGCTACTAACCTCGCTTTGTTTCTTACCACTTTTCCAGCTTCATCAAGCTTGTTTTTGAACACTCATCTGGTCCCAATGATGCTTTTGTTCTTTGGTCTTTCAACTGGGGTCCATACATCATTCCTTGTGAACTGATTAAGTTCTTCTTCCATAGCCAAGATCCAATCGTTATCTTGAAGAGCATCTTCAACATTCTTTGGCTCTATGTTTGATACAAGAGCATATCCAGACGATTCCTTTAGCTTCGATCTAGTTAGAACACCTTGATTCCTATCTCCAATGATAAGATCTTCAGTGTGGTTAGACGCAAACTTCCATGATCTTGCAGGGGCTTGATCTCTTTGTTGATGAGTATCAGACGAAGAGGGTTCGTCTGTGCTTCTATCGTCTGCTCTTGTTTCGTCTGACCCTTGTTTATTATTTTGACCAGAATGGTTAATCTGCAAATTATCAAACAAGTTTTCTAGGTCTGATATTTCTTTATCAGCTTTGAGTTATCTTGGAACTTTACATGAATTGATTCCTCTACAACTTGTGTCTTAGAGTTAAAAACTCTATAGGCCTTAGATGTGTTGGAATATCCAAGAAAGATTCCTTCTACCACCTTTGAATCAAACTTGCCAAGTTGATCTTTGGTGTTTAAGATAAAGCATTCGCATCCAAAAGGATGAAAATAAGAAATGTTGGGTCTTCTTTCTTTCCATAGTTCATATGGAGTCTTATTCAATATTGGTCTTATCAATATTCTGTTTTGAATATAACAGGAAGTATTAACATACGCTTGAATAATATTTAGGGAGAGAGCTTTCATGCAACATAGTTCTAGCCATTTCTTGTAAAGTACGATTTTTCCTTTCCACAACTCCATTTTGTTGAGGAGTTCTTGGAGACGAAAAATTGTGAAATATACCATTTTCAAAACAAAAGGCTTTGAACTCAGAATTTACAAATTTTGTTCCATGATCACTCCTTACAGACGCAATACATATTCCTTTTTCTTTTTGAACACGTTTACGGAATATTTCAAAAACCTTGAATGACTCATGTTTATGGGCTAAGAAGTATACCCATGTGAATCTAGTATAGCATCTACAATGACAAGTCCATATCTCTTCCCTCCAAGACTTTCAGTCTGAGTGGGTCCAAAGAGATCAATGTGTAACAGTTCTAGCGGTCTTGTCGTGGAAACAACATTTTTTTATTTGAAAGAAGCTTTGAGTTGTTTCCCATGCTGACAAGATTCACACAGACGATTGGTTTTCCAAGATATTTTTGGCAAACCTTTTACAAGATCCTTTTTAGAAATTTTTGAAATATACTTGAGACTTAAATGTCCAAGCTTTTTGTGCCAAATATCTCGTTCATCGTCTGCTGAAATCAAACATGTTACATTCTGATCACTCAGGTCAGAAAGACAAACCTCATAAAGGTTATTCTTTCTTTTCCCAATAAAGAGAATAGATTTATCTTTGTTTCTGACTATACACTCATCAGAGTTAAAAGCTACTTCATATCCACTATCACAAAATTGACTTATGCTAAGTAGATTGAAGTTAAGGCCTTTAACATATGATACGTTCTGGATAAGTGTATTGGGTGTCTTACCAACAGTCCCAATGCCAAGAATTTTACCTTTTCTAGAATCGTAGGAGACACACCCTTTACTTGGTCTGAGGTCTTGGAAAATAGACAAGTCTCCCGTCATGTGTCGTGAGCAACCACTGTCTAGGTACCAGCTTGAAGTCTTGTCTCTTCCCATTAAGGATATCTGCAACAGGAACAATAAGTGACTTTGGTACCCAAATCTTTTTGGGTCCTTTCTTGTTAGTTTTAAAAGGCTTCTTTTTGTTTTTAGCCTTTTTGTAGTTATTAGGAACCTTGTTGTGATTCCTCTTCTTTTGAGCAGACGAAACAAGTTTGTTTTTCTTTTCGTCTGTCTCCTTAACATAACCGAGTCCACTTTTATCATTAGGTGATCTCCTATATTTTAAAATATTTTCAAGAATGGAGGATCCCTTTGTAAACTTGGTTAAGTCATTGAGTAAGGACTCATTTTCTTTCTTTAATCTTTCAATTTCAAGAATGAAAATGTCCTTTTCAGACTCAGACGAAACATCATTTGATACTTTCTTGTCTAGTAACTCAATTTCAGATTTCAAAACTGCATTTTCTTCCAAGGCTTGTCTCAGCTTGGTTTTGCAAGTTTTGTATTGCTGAGCAATAAAGTGAGAGTGAGCTATAAGTGTATCATATGACATTTCTTCTGATTCTGACTCAGACTCAGAAGAAGAGGATGAAGAAGTTTCATTGTAATTTACCTATGTTGAGACATGGTCTCCAGCCATGAGGCAGATGTTTGCTATTTCTTCTTCTTTAGAGGATTCCTCTGAGCTTTCACTGTCAAGGTCTTCCCAAGTCAGTAAGCTCTTCTTTCCTTTATCTTTTCTAGAGCTCCACCTCTTTTTCAGTCTGGGACATTCTGACCTCATATGTCCCGGTTTTCTGCATTCATAGCACACAACCTCTATGCTTTCTTCTTTGGTTGATGACTTCTCAAGGAGCTTCTTCTCCTTTTTCTTGAAGAAGCGTTGGCCTCTGCCTTTCTTCATCATCATTCTTTTGTATCGTCTTGCCATGAGGGAGACTTCGTCTTCAGACGAACCATCAGACGATTCTGATTCGGTTGAATCAGCCTTCAAAATCTTTATTTTCTTTTTACTGTCCTTCTTGACAGAATCTTCTTTAGGGATGTTATTGACGAATGGAAGAGCTATAGGTTCTTGAACCTTGATCTTCTCCCTTTTACATAAGAGTACCTCATGTACCCTTAGTGCTCCAATTAACTCGTCTAGAGTTAATGTCTTCATATCTCTTCCAACAGAGATAGCTGTGGACATGGCTTCCCAAGGAGGTGGGAGACTGTCCAAGATCTTCATGTTGTTCTAGGCCTTTGTGAAAGTGATTCCCAAAGCAGTGAGTCCATTCAATATTGTTTGGAATCTTGCAAACATCATATCGATTGACTCTCCTTTCTTCATAGAGAACATTTCATATTCTATTTGAAGAGTAGCGACCTTCCTCATTCTGACATCTTCAGTGCCTTCATATGAGATTTTGAGAGCATCCCATAGTTCTTTAGCAGTTTTGTAGGCACAAAATCTGTTGTACTCAGTTCTGGAGAGAGCACACATAAGAGCATATCTTGCTTTGTTGTTCAGCTCCATCATAGATTATTCTTCGTTTCCCCATTCTCCTTCAGGCTTTACAATGGGGATATCTCCTGTGGTGATTATATTCCATAATCTGTATTGGGTTGACTTGATGTACATCTCCATCCTGTCAGCCTAGTATGGATAATCATCTCCAGAGAATGCTGGAGGTTTGTTCATTGAAGCTCCTCCGGATAGAAAAGATGGTCCTTGTGAGTCCATGTTGGATCTTTTCCTCTAGCAGCTGTTAAGCGCTCAACCCTTAGAGGCTGAGCTCTGATACCAAACTGTAAAAGATAAACACAAGAAAGGGGGGGTGGGTTGAATTGTGTTAATTAAAAAAATTTATCCCTTTCGTTTGTGGGTTTCAAAACAGTTCAGACGAAACAACGTTTATATTGAAAGATTGATTTTAATAAACAAACATTAGATTATGATTATCCCCAGTTAGTCAATCAGACGAAACAAATAAACACAAGTATTTCTATACTGTTTCGTCTATTCAAGACTACGTCCAGTTATCCAGCAACAACTGAGTTTTCACTACAAACCGTGAAAAGGTTTACAAGTATTGTTTGAACCCAGCCACTTCTGGCTATTACAAGATATTCTTTGCTCCCAGCCTTCTCAGGCTAAACAATCAAGGTATTCTTTGAACCCAGCCTCCACAGGCTAATACAAAAGGTATTCTTTGAAACACAGCCTCCTTAGGCTAAAGTACCACACAAGTGGATTTGAAAGGATGTTTGAAAACAAAGATTTTCCTCTTCGCAGAGAGGGTTTTACAATAAAGTTCTTAGTACAAAATTAAGCGAATTCTCAAAAGATGGGATAAGAGAAGCGTATTCGCCAACTGATTCTTGATGCTGTGAAGTCCTTTTATAGGCATCTTCTTCAACTAGCCGTTAGACTTATTTGAATGCCGTTGAGAGTCGTTGAGAAATCTTCTTGAGAGCTTTCCAAAAGTTTGTCAGTTGTACTTGATTGATTGATAAAGAGTCGCAGCGGATATAGCGGACTAGATTGTGCACAGTACTTTTTCTGTCTTGTACAGAGATGTGACAAAAGGTGAAGACCTTTTTTGACTTTGGTGTGTAAGCTCGAATCCCTATACTGATCTTGGATGTTTCTCATGAGTGCTTCTTCAGATTTGAAATCTTGGCACGGATGACTCAACTTGACTTCACTTTTGGAACAGACGATGTATTTCTTCAGTCTTCAGTTGTTGTTGTTTCGTCTCATCCTATCGTCTTAAGACTTCACTCTTTGGACAGACGAAGGGCTTTAGCTTGAGTAGTCTTCTTCCGTCTGTGCATGTATCGTCTTATGGCTTGGCTTTTGGACGGACGCAGAACTTCACTTTTGAAGGGTCATGTTTCGTCTGTGCTGGTTTCGTCTTAGCAAGTCTTGGGTAGCTTGGTTTCGTCTGTCTTGTAATTAATCAAAATCTTGAGACGTTAATCATCCTTGATCTAACAAGAACAAAATTTAAATTATCCTTTTAATCTGAAAATAATTACTCCATTAGAAAAAATAAGCAATACATGGAAAACAATAAATAATGATATCATAGAATCAAAATATCCACTAGTATAAGGGATAATGGTACAAGCCACTAAAGATTTAGAGACAGAAGCTTGCCCTTATAAATATATAAAAAATGAAGATAAAAATATAGAGGTTAAAGATATAAAAAAAAATATATTCTCAATTAAATTACTCAAATATAGTATTGAGGGTAATGACAAAACAATTAACTAGAATAGAAAACAAATAGATATAAGTAGACACACCCATTAGCTCTAAACAAATAATAAAACCGATATATAAAATATTTAATGTTCCACGAAAAAAATTAGATACGCTAAAGTTAAAAAGTGATACTGACTTAAAGATAAATGAAATTAAAAAGAAACTAGAGGAACTCAATAAGACATCGATCAATACTTTAGAACTTAATAAAATGAGACATTTTCGAAAACTTAGGAATTATTGTCCTAGGCCTGTATAATTTGAAGAAAGAGGAGAATTGATACAAAACTCGTTTTGAGGAAATGATATAATAGAATGGAATTTAAATGGATTAAGTGAGCAAGAAATATTAGAGTTAACTTGTCAAATGAGTATGTCGACCACTGCCCATAAAACAAAGACTTGTAGCGATAAATCAACAATTATAGTATTATTACAAGGATTCACTAGTCAACTAAAATGCTGGTGGGATAATTTTTGTACTGAACAAGATAAGATGACAATATTAAATAGTATAAGACCTAAAAATAATCAAGAAGATGTTGTATCAACATTAATCTATTCAATAATTCAAAATTTTGTAAGAGATCCTAATATTATTAAGAAAGATCACCTAGTCAATTTTTAAATCTTTAATGTCCAACAATATTTGATTACAGTTGGTATAAAGATAACTTTTTATCTAAGATAACTTTAAGAGAAGATGTAATGGAGGACCATATCCAAAAGCTCAACAACCTCTTCAACCTTACTTTTTAATAAATTGAGCTTCTAATAAAATTCGCTATGTTTTTTTACTGTCTAACAAGATTTATTATTCAGAGCATAACATGGGCTACACAACTCCAATTGAACTGTTCTTGGTGGCACTTTAAAGTTGACTTAAAGGTTTACAAAAGCTATGAAGACACTAAAACCCAGTTCGGATTTCATCTAGGAAGAAATCAGGCTTGAAGTTCACGTTTGGATACTGTCAGGATGTTCCAGCGGGGTGTTGACCAGGTTCAGTATTTCGAGCATAATGTGGGCTACAAAACTCCAATTAAGTTCTTCTTGGTGGTATTTTAAATCTGACTTAAAGGGCTACAAAAGCTATGAAGACACCAAAGCCTAGTTCAGACTGAATCTAGGAGGAAATGGAGCTTGAAGTTAACGTTGGAATGCTACCAGGATTTTCCAGCGAGTTATTTAATTGTTTAGGCCTATTAGTTTCTTTCAATTATGTATTTGTTTTAAGACTTGAATTTGGGCCTTTTAATTGTAAAGTGTGCGCAGCCTAGGGTGCCTCTCATCTCACCATTGTTCACTCATTTCATCCTAGGGTGGAGAACATTTCAGATTTATAATCTTAGGCCCATTGCACTTTCATTAAATGGGTCAACATTTCTATTGTACACACTTTTAGTCAAAAATGAATGAAAATTGAGAATTATTTCTCTTGAAAGGAGTAGATTTCTCCTAGGGTTTTCTTTTTGAAACCTTGAATCTTATCATGGATCCTTGCATCCAAATGACAATTCTTCCTAAGAGCTTATTGAATTTCTAATTCATGGCGCTCCCCATTCTTGTCTTCTCCATTTTTTCTTTTCTTCTCCTTTTGATTTAGTTTCATTAATTAGCACCTTGACCATGAGCTTCTTGCTGCATTTTTGTGATATCAAGAGTGTTTAACCGTGATTGAAGGTTGGTGAATGAAGATTGGGGCAACTACTTGCTTATCCATGAAGATCCCTTCCAAGTTCCTCATGAGTTTGCATCAAGATAGTTTTGCAGGTTTCTCGAAGGAGAGATTCCTTGCAGGAATGCCAAATCAACTACTACTTTGTAGTAAAAGTGGACATGGATCATTTCCCACGGATTACTCTCTTATTTCTCAATAGCTGAAATTATAAAATGCGAATTAGGGGGTTTTGTGCTTAGAGAATTAAAACAATGCAATAGAAATCAATTAAAGTAGCAAAAGCAATAAGGAAACAAAATTGCAGAATCGAATTAAACGCAAGAACAATTAATTAAACAAACATCAATCTGACCTTTGTCGGTCCCTAATTTCCCTTATTGGTTCAACAAAATAAGAGCAATCATCTATGAAATGCATTGAAATTGGAATCCCTGCGTTTCAATCTCGAACTAATGCTCTAAAATCTTAGAGGATTTTCATCGAACACTTGGTGACCTTTAAACTCACACAATCGCATGAGAGCACTCAACTCAGTTTCAAATCATAGAATTAATTCCCTAAATTCGTTTTTGATCAACAACGTCAACACAACCACAAACTCAATTCAAAACATCAATCGCATAATTGAAATCAAAATTGCAGCAACTAAAACAAGTACTCTACTCAATTAAAATAGAGAACCTAAGGAATTTAAGGAACCAATTGAGATCGAATTGATTAATGGAATTAGCTACTCATGCTCGTAATTAAAGAATGCAGTAATTGAAAACACATAATTGAAACCAAAAACTCAAGCAAAAGAGGAAAAATGTGAAGAACAAAGTAAACCTAGCAGAGCACAAATGAAAACATAAGAGAAAGATAAAAAAAAAAAAAAAGAATTCTGAAAAATTGAATTGCAAGTGGAGTAAAAGTGTGTTCAGATTTGTGTTTTTGGTTATTTAAAGGGTGAAGGTCATGTGCTAGTCACATGATCTTTTAATGAATTAGAAGTGCACCCTTTAGAATCCCACTCATTGCACCAAATAAAATGGTTCAATATACATGTAATTAAATGAGCCTAAACTAAAATCTTTTCGTTGGAATTTTCTCGCAGCAATCAAACTTTAACTTCATGCTCAAATTCACCTGGATGTGGTCCGAGTTGTGATGGAGGACCATCCTCAATAAGAAGAGTTACAATAGTCATGCACAAAAGGATTCAAGAGGAGCTTGAGAGAGAGTTGACCCAAAGTCAAAATGATGCAATTTTGACTCAAGGTATTAGACCTTGGGGAATACTTGAATTTGCTAAGTTGGAATTCTTGATTGTGCCTAATGATTGTTATGTTGATCATATTGAATATCTTTCTAGGTTGATGAAATATTTTAAGGAGGGTACATTACAAATCTTTACACCTAGAAGAAGAATTCTTACTAAGAGTTCTAACTTAGACATATCCACATTTGAGGAAATGCTAGTATCAACACAACTTGAACTTGAAGTAGAAGTTCAAAAGAGCTTTGGTTATGCTTTAAGGAATCAATTAATTTCTTCTTTTACTTCATTAGTTTGTGATGTTGATATTAGAAAACAAATTATCTTGTTGTTATATGATTGGACAATAAATAACTTAGGTAAATTAATGCAAACCCTTGAGGAAATTGGAAGGGATCTTCATGGATAAGCAAGTTGTTGCCCCAATCTTCATTCACCAACCTTCAATCACTCTTAAACACTCTTGATCTCACATAAATGAAGCAAGAAGCTCATGGTCAAGGTGAAAATTAACGAAACTAAATCAAAGCGAGAAGAAAAGATAAAATGGAGAAGACAAGAATGGTGGGAGTACCATGAATTATAAATTCAATAAGCTTTTAGGAAGAATCGCCAATTGAATGCAAGGATCCATGATAAGATTCAAGGTTTCAAGAAAAAAACCCTAGGAGGGCCCTACTCCTTTCAAGAGAAACAATTCTCAATTTTCATTCATTTTGACTAAAAGTGAGTACAAAGGAAAGTGTTGACCAATATAAATGGCAAGGCCTATTCCCAAGCACTAGGCCATGAATAATTCCGCACCCTTAGATCCTTGATTAATCAATCAAGTGAAGCAAGGCATTTAATGTATGGTGCATTTAATTGTATTATTTTAACCGAATACAGCTTCGATCAAATCTATACAGAGAATTTTGCAACGCCACCAACCCTGATACAGTGTCCATTGGTGGTATGATTGTGTTAGCGCAGGTATGGGCATGTGAGAGATTTACATCCATAGCACCACGCGTCAATACACCTCGACTTGATCAGACACCATTTGTGATGCTAACCCATGAGGAACTTGGAAGGGATCTTCACGGATTCACAATGTGTTGTCCAATCACTCACTAACACTCTAGATAATCACAGAAGCAAACTCAAACTCATGGTTATGATGTGTTGATTCATGGATCCAAGAACAAAAGGAAGAACAAAATAGAAAATGGATTAGGAAACAGGTGGGAGCGCCATGAATGATTAATTCAACAAGATCTTAGGAAGAATCACCACTTAGATGTTAGGAACAAAGATAAGATTCAAGGTTTCAAGAAGAGAACCCTAGGAGAGCTCTTCTCCTTTCAAGAGAAACAATTCTCAATTCTATTTCAAAGTTTGACTAAAAATGTCTACAATAGAAGTGCTGACCAATTTATGCAAGTATAATGGGCCTAAGGGTAGAAATCTGAATTGTTCTCCACCTTAGGATGAATTGAGTGATCAATGGTGAGATGAGAGGTATCCTAGGCTGAGCACATTTTACAATTACAAAGCCCAAATTCAAGTCTTAAAAATAAATATATAATTGAAAGAAACTAATAGGCCTAACACTTAAGCAATTTGCTGGAAAATCCTAGCAGCATCCAAATGTTAACTTTAAGCCCAAATTCCTCCTAGATGCAATTCGAACTGGGCATTGGTGTCTTTATAACTTTTGTATCCCTTTAAGTTTTCTTTAAAACAACACCAAAAGAAACTTAATCTTAGTTATGTAGCTCGAGTTATGCTCGAAATATTGAACCTAGTCAGGCACCCAAGAAATTCGCTGGAAAATCCTGCCAGCATCCAAACGTTAACTTCAAGCCCAATTTCTTCTTAGATTCGATCTGAACTGGGCTCTTGTGTCTTCATAGCTTTTGTATACCTTTCAGTCTTCTTTAAAACGACACTAAGATCAACTTAATTGGAGTTGTGTAGCCCTAGTTATACTCAAAATAGTGAACCTGGTCAGAAACCCAAAATAACAATGAATTTATTTCAAGCCCAATCTAAAGAGTAAGGTCCTCATTCTTCTTTGACTTTGACTTGAGCATTGACCTCCTCCTCTAGCTTTGACTTGGAGAGTTTTGTTGGGTTTTTGGAGATGGTCCTCTATCAAACCCTCCTTTTTGTGGCCAACTTGTCCTCAAGTTGCCTAAACTTCTTACCTATAAAACAAATTCCACCCGGATTAAAGATCAAGCAAACCTTATCAAATTTATAATTTAATAACAAAGTGTTTAGCCTACTATTATCAATAACACATTCTAGAGAATTAAAGGAAGAATATAGGTGATTCTTAATGGTATAACCGAAACTTTAAAGAGTTTCTAATTCCTTCTTTAGATGTGTAGATATTAGTCTTTCATCACATGTGGAGTCCACTTGGTGGCAACTCTTGTTCAAGATCCTTCTTTTAGGTGTAGAAGCTTGTGATGCTCCCTCCTTCTTAAATTCATTCTTCTACCTAAAAAGGTATTCAACATCAAAAAGATGCAAAGCTAATTTCAAGGCATGGGGGTTCCTTGCCTTGGGTGGATTTGATTTGTGTTCATGCTTGCTATCTCTACTTAAAAACTTCACTTTTATGGTTTTTTGGGTCTCTTGTTGTTGGCTAGAATTTGTGTGTGTGGGTTTGTAAAAATGGTGCAAGAATCATGTGTTAAATATATGTTTGGAATAAAGTTTTGTGGTTATTTTCGTGCTGTCTGTTTCACCCTGTTTTCTGAATGTGTAAGAACTTTATTTTGTGATTGTAGATGCCCCAAATGAGAGATAAAAGAGTATATAAACCTTGGGCTTTGATTTCACATGATTTGGAGAAGAAATGAGAAAGTTATGGTGATTTTTATGGAGGTTGTACTTGGTGAGCGGGAATGAACTTGATTTTTAAAAAATCTGTAAAGTTTGTTTTTAGCCATTGCTTGGAAGTTACAAGAGCATGTTTTAAGAGCATTTAGAGTGTAAAAACTAAGGAAATTGGTTCTATACAAAAAGGACCTAAAATGACAAAGTTATGATGATTTTTGTGAGAGTAGTGCCTTGTGGGCGGAAATGAATTATAACTTTGTGCAAACTGGACAATATTTTGAGTCATAAAAAAATATGTTTTAAGATTATTTTGAGTACATAAATTCTGTGTCTTGATTTCAAGTTAAAGGATTTAAAATGACAATGTTACGACACTTATACTATTAGCCATCAATGTGTTTTGAAAATCACTTTTGCTACTGTAAAACTTGTAAAATTGTTATAAATTTTTTGAACGGTAGTCCAGGAAGTGCTTGAACATTAGAAATTGGTTTTATGCAATTTTATGTTCAAATAAAAATGTTATGATAGTTTTGTTCAAGATTACCTTTTTGAAATCAAAACGTTTAAGAACCAATTTTACTGTTGTAATGTTTTTGTGAAAACTGCACTTGTTTTAGAACTTATAAAAATCATTTTTAACATTTGGAATGATAGCCCAAGAGATGCTTAAACATTAGAAATTGGTTTCATGCAATTTGATGAAAAAATGAGAAAGTTATAACGCTTTTTTTTTGAATGTTATACGTTTTATGTGGAAATGAATTACTTTTTCTACAAAGTGTGTCATTGGAATGGCTGGTTTTCTTTGGCAGCCATGTGTTGTCTTTCACATCTATTTTAGACCCATGTACTTTTGAACAATCATATTTTAAGTTACTGAGAAATGGTTGCATGAAGGTGTCGAAATGCATGCAATTGTGACAATGAATGGATGCTAAGGAAAACTTGGATTTTTAGACGAGGTTCTTCTTGATTTTGGCATGATAAAATTCCTAGAAATATGGTTGGAAATTCATTTAGTTTGTCATGGATATATGTCTTGAATCTTAGATAAGTTGATGTAGAAACCTTGCTGGAAAATTTGTTAAGTTGCACCAAAACAGAGCCTTGTATCTTGGTTAGATAAATGTGAAACCTTTCTGGAAAACCTATTAAGTTAAAGCAAAATCATGCCTTGTAACTTGGTTATATTGGTGTAGAAATCTTGCTGGGAAATCTGTTAAGTTGCAACAAATCATGCCTTGTATCTTGGTTATATTAATGTGGAAACCTTGCTGGAAAATCTGTTAAGTTGCAGCAAAATCATGCCTTTTATCTTGGTTATATTAATGTAGAAACGTTGTTGGAAAATCTGTTAAGTTGCAACAAAATCATGTCTTGTATCTCGGTTAAATTAACAGGGATGCCTTGCTGAAAAATTGTCAGAATTAATGTGAAATTGAACTTTGAATTTTGAGTTCCTGAACCGGTAGCTCACTTTTTCTAAGTAATGGGAAAAAGGACTGAAACATGCCACTGAAAGACTCTACTGAGACAAAGATGGGCTGTCAAGAACGTAGAGGAGGTAGGATGGGCAGTTGGTCAGATCTAGTATGGATCGTACATGGACGGTAGTTGGAGTCGGTGGCTCTCCTAGGGTTTCCCCATTTGGGATCCTAGGGAAGAGGATAATCCACATGGATGACTTACTGGATTATTATTTAATTAGTAAGGGAATCTTACTTCATAGTATAGAGTCCATCTCTTGCAAAATATAATTATTGGTTTCTTGGTCTCTTAATATACTAAGAATCTGAGTTTTCATGATTGTTATGTTACGTCTTCCATGGTAAATATAAGAAATGATGAGTCTCATTAATTTCTTTGCATATGATGAATTGATAAGAATTATCATTGAACGTGGCTATACAGGTGGTTCCTCTCGACACTTGGATACATAGACCAACGTGTGGAGGTAGTGATGAACTAGAACGCTATTTTGTAATGTGAATTATGATTGAAGTCTCAAGTCTCTTCTATGTGATTGATGTGTAAATTCTGAGTGATTAATTATGTGAATATATAGGAGTATATGGTTAGATTTCTGATTAGTAGAGAGATGAAATTGAGAACCTATGTTACTTCTCCATGATTTTTAGGTGAAACCTGAGTGGTTAGTAGTGTATGTTTATACATGAGTTGTGATGAGAATTGGTGAATGGAAGTAATGTGAAGGTTCCACAATGGGTATTGTTTTTGGATGATACCTAAGGCGTGACGATGCTCCTATGGTTTAGCTAGGATGGCTTTGCTAGTGAAGCATAATGGCATGGCAATCTCTATTGTTATTATTTATCCCAAACGTACTTGGGACAACGTGATAGAGGCCACCTTGGGGGATGATCTAAAGAGGCTTCAAAACATTTCCCAATCTAGCTTCAACCAAAGATCATCAAAGGAATCCAAGAACAAAGGTCTCGACCATGGAGATTGTTTAGGTGTTTTGGTGTTTAAGAAATCAAAGCAAAGCGGAATAGGTAAGAGATGGATGATTAGAGCCAAGGAGAAGCTCCCATAAGCCTAGTAATGAGTCATTATTTTTCCCTATTTATTTGTCTTTCTGCACCTATTTTAATTAGTGAATTGTGCTTAACTGCTTATTAATTTCTCATTTTCCCTTTTGGGCTTCATTGGGTCAGAAATTCGTTTTTATTATTAAACTGGATTTTCTTGAGCTTAATTTCATTATCATTATTTTCAAGGCAATTTTGGAAATTAATTGGGCTTGTAATTATTTCTGGACATGAAGAGGAGCTACCAAGTCATTACTTCATTAATCCACGTCAGAATTTTATATTTTATTTTCATTTTATTTTTTATTTTTTTATTTTAATTAATGGGTCAGATTTGGAGAGAGACCCAATTAGCATTAGTAAAGGGTTGTCCCTTATACATTGGATTGCATTCAAAATTGAAGGAGGACTCACCCATTCATTTTTTACGTTTTAGATTTAGTTTAGGTTAGGTTTTCTTCTTCTTTTTCTTCTTCGTCTTTTTGCTTCTTCTTCAACAATTTATTTCCATATTTCAATTCCAGTTCATCAATCAATTACAATTCATTTTCTTCTTCTTTATTTTATTGCACTTTCATCAATTGCATTTTATATTTTGTTGTTCATCAATTCAATTTACATTCCTGCACTGCAATTTTGTTTTCAATTTATGTTTCTGTTCTACAATCTCGGTTCCATTTCGATTTCATTTCCTTGCTGTTTCATTTTCTGCAATTTCATTTATGTTCTGCATTTTCAATTTCATTTGCATTTGAATTTCATGGATTGCTAAGTAGTTAGGGTTATCCTCTTGAATTGGGTTACAAAGAAGCTTTGAGGTTTCTGTTCTGTAATGTTTATGCTTTGTTAATGCTTAACTCTGCATCATTTATTCCAATGCTTAATGCCCTAATTGTTGTACATGCTTAATGTTCAGTTCATAGGCAAATTGTATCTTTGTTCATGCTTAATGGGTTGATTTACATGTTTGCTGGAATTGGGATAATTGATGTGTGTGGATGCTTAATTCGCATAAGGAAAACTTGAGTTAATTTTCTCTTAGTTAATTAATTCGGGTGGATTGAGGGTTGAGTAAATTGAGCATTTGTTGTGATTAATTTTTGCTTAGTTAATTAATTCTGTAACCTAGGATAAGTGATTTGCAATTTGATCAAGAGGGTAATCCCATTTTAATTCTTGTTAATTTTTCTATCTTTATAATTCCGTCTTAGTTCTAATCACAACCTCCTCCCCTTCGTGTCCTGTCTTTGATAGAAACACAATGATGGTCCTTGAGAGACGACCTAGGAGTCACTTCCTATTATTTTGAGTGAGTGCGACCTCAGATCACCTAGGAGGAACCGCCGCAATGGAAGCAAGATGTCATTGATAAGATCCAAGGAATTTTCCTAAGAGAACTAAGCTCTCACAAAACTAGAAGTTTCATTTAAAAATTCATCAAAAGTTCTTACACATGTCACGACCAAGGCTTTATATAATGAGACTTGCTTGGCCTTTAAGTAATCCCTAATCATGGTTAGGTCCTAGGCTAACTCTAATTAACTAGGCTAATCATAGTTAGGCTAAGCTAACACAAAATCCTAGGTAGTTAGTGTTAGTTAGCTTTGGACCAATAGGAAATAAGTAGTCACATGGTCTTCAAACGGGAGCACATGGCTTTATCCCTAATCCGTGCCCATGAGATGTGCCATGTCACTAATTAAGTGAAGGCATGGATACTTTACTTAATTAGAAGTCCTTCTTTAATCTTAGTTCTTAAGACTTCACACAATGTGTTTTTGAAACTTAGTTTTGAATTTTGAAAACTTGGAATTTTAAAAACCTTGTGTGAACTCTTTAGGATTTGATGCTTGCCTATCAATCTAAAGAAATTGTGGGCTTTGGACCCAAACCATGCACCCTAAAGCTATTACATAGGACTATTCTTGTTCATAAAAGTTTACAATAGTATTACAAGTTTTAAGCCCTACACTACCATGGTCTTCTTTGTCTTGGAGTTTCTTTACTTCCTCTTCAAGCTTCCTTTGCATTCTTCTAGTAATCCTTCTAGATGTTCCTACATCACAATGCCCTCGAGACACTTGTCGGTACCATATTTAAGAAAATCCGCACACAGTACAATGTTGATCTTATTGACCTCTAGTGAGGAGAGATGGTGAGGAAACCGTAGGCTATATGGAAAGAGGTGACCACGTTGGTACGCGATGTAATATAAGAGTGTGTGACTCGCTAGGGGAACAAGTTGCTAAGTTTTGATACTCTAAGGGTGGAGGATTCATGTAACCAGCTCGACATTCCTGATGAAGCTCCATATGGACATGATTGAGGAGCGCTTCCAATCTTGTACCACCCAGATTGTTGTGCCTCATGACGTCACCCAGCAGTTGTAATGATGTAAAACCTCGCAGTAGTTAACCCTAGGCATGGGCCATATGATTTACCTTGAGAGAAGTTGAGTAATAGAAATGAGTAATGAGAAATGAACGATGAGTGATGAGTGATAGATGGAAACTAGTGTTGAGTGATGATTGGTTACTAGGCTTAATGCTTGTATCCATTTCTTGTGCAAGAACTCGCCCAATATTCATGACAAATGACAGGTGTTGTCGATGACCATGAGACTGGTATTGCAGTTAGTGATCATTCCCGAGTTGAGTCACTATACAACATTGGGATTAGGTGATGTAGGTGCTCCAATGAAGCTCCAAGGATTTCCCCAATCTAGTCTTCAACACAAGCCGCACGGTTGCACCAAGAGAAGGTCTCGACTGAACAAGTGTTTAGTGTTTAAGGGTGAAGAAAGGAAACGGAAAAAAATGGAGGAGGAAGAGATGGTGGTGGCGCCAAGGTGGTGACACCTATAAGCCTAGGAGGAACCACCACAATGGGTGTAGAGATCCATTGATAAGATTCAAAGAGAATTCCCTAAGGGAACAAGAGAACTAATCTCTCAAAGAAGCTTAAAGCTCATTCATTCAATAATTCATCAAAGGTCCTTACATTGGGTTCAACCATGGCATTTATAGGGCACCAAACTTGGCCTCCAAGTAAGCCTAACTACGGTTTAAGGGCCACTAACCAAGGTTAGGGTTGCACCAATCCATGGGCTTCCTTGCAAGCCAAGTAACCATGTGGGTTACTTGGTAGTTAAGGAAGCACATGGCTTCACATGGCCTTCACATGGGTGCACATAGGTTTGTCTCCCCTTGTGGCCCATGTGATTAGCCATGTCATCAATCCTAATCACTTCCTAATCAAGGGTGGAGATCCTTGATTAAGTGTTGGCATGGATCCAAAGCTTAATCAAGGAACTCTTTCCTAATTAGCAAGTGTCTCAAGGCTCACACAAGTTTTTGAAAACCATTTTAGCCGCTTTTTGAAAACTTTGTGTGGCCTTGACTAGGAAAGTATGTCATGTGTAGGTGTTTATGGAAACCGTGGGCTTGGCCCTAAGAACCCATGGGCTTAGCCCAAGTCTTACCCTAGAGCTATTACAATATAGGACTTAATCATGTTTAAAGGAATTTACAAGTAGATTACAAGTGATAAGCCCTATACTAGTTCCATGGTCTTGGAGTCTTCCCACCTCCTCTTCTAGCCTCCTTTGCATGCTCCTAGTAACTCTCCTAGATGTTCCTACATCATTAGGACTTCTTCACCATATGTCTTGACATCATCTCTTGAGGAAGCTGAGAAGTTGGGGTAAAGTCTTTGTGTAGGATGTATATGCAACTAATATTTTCATCCCTTTGTCTGTAATTATGGGATGGGTAGTCCATTGTGTTGATATCTTACGCCATAATAATTAACTGTCTCTTGACATCCTACTTTCTTGTATACATGTATATTCTTTAATAGGTCTGAGACCATGTAATTAGTATTTTAACCAGTGACAACCGAGATACTTCCTCTTAATTAAGGCTTATATGTCTACTCATTATTTCGTTTGTTTCACAATACTTCTATTATTAAGAATATTATTTCAATTTAATTTGCATCCTTCGAATGATAACTTCATATTATTATATTTATTGTTATAAAGTGGTAATTGTAAATAAGGTCATCTTATTCATAAACCACCGAGTTAAGACATTTTTGTTAATGGTTTACATTGAATATATAGTGAACAAGGGTTATTTTGATAATGTCTCTGAAAGATTTGGGAATTAGATTTGGGTGAATTAATATTTTGCTCCCACCTTTTTTAAAAAAAAATACTGTCAAAAATATCGATTCACAAAATATTAATTAATTTTTCGCAAGTTATTTCAAAGATTGAGAAATTATATTTCGAAATCTATTTTTGTCTTTTTATAAGTAAAATAGAGTGTTACAATAAAATGATTGAAGCTTTCATACTTTTAAAGTAATCAGATGAAACAAGCACTCAACAAATGAATTTTGCATTTCAAACAAAGCTCAAATCAGATCAATGAAGTAACAAACAAACCACAAAAGCTAAGATATGTATCAACTCTATGTGTTATTTTTTCATACATAGACTTTAAGTATTAAATGTTATTTCATGTAAAGTCTTATCAAGTAAGCACATATTTCAATCAAATACGAGGAAGTCAACTAGATATTCACTAAAAGACGTATGTTATCAAAGTCAATGAGGGTATTTTTTAATACAAAGATTCATTGCAGAAAGAAGTACAACCTTTGTGTACAAAATCCTCAAATTGTGAAGATGTTTTATAACTCTAAAGGTGACAGCTCAATGATACATTTAATGCAAAGGAATGCTGAGCATGATTTCGTCAGATGGAGTGAAGAATTTGAAGTTGTTGAGTCTAACAACTACTTCAAGTTCTTCATCTATATAAAGGTTAAAGAACAAAGAATTGAAGTAGAGAGCACATAGAAGAGAGAAAAACAGTCTGAAAATTCGCTTTGTATAACTTCATATTTCGTATCTCTTAAAAAGCCTTTCATCTATAATCTTTATTGTATATCCCTCTCTGTGTAGAGGTTGAACTTTCTACGTTAGACAACCTTTTATAAATTCACACTTTTAGTGGTAGTTTAACCTGAATAGGCTAGGATCATGAATACTTGTTTTTGATAGCCTCGAGAGGCTGGGACCAAAGAACACTTGGAGTTTTAGCCTGAAAAAGTTGGGTTCAAATAATACTTTAGAAGTGTTAGCCTAAAGAGGTCGTGGCCAAATAATATTGGAGTTAGTTAGAAATTGATGTATTCAAATAATACTTGTATTCACTTTGATATAGTGAAATCCTAGTTGTTGCTAAAAATTTGGATATAGTTTTGATAAGATGAACTAGTATAAATGTTTTGTGCTTCTCTTTATTGATTTATTGTTATTTTTACTAATTGGGGCTATGCTGTGAAATATATCAATTTGAAAATATTTATATTGTCAATTAAACTTTGTGTATAGAATTTATCAGACAAAGCTCAAAACATAAAATAATAAGTTTACGAAAATGTTTTAAAACATTGTTCAACCTCCTTATTGTGTCTTTATCTTTACAATAAGGTGTGTCAATTCATGTCTAGTCCTACTATTGATCACTAGTAGTAGTCAAGTGCATCATTCGTTACCTCAAGAGCACTTTACCCATGGGACTTCTGTTAGGATTCAAACAATGTCCCAAATTTAACAGAATCTGAAGGAGAACCTCAAAAGATTTTGTTGTTGCAGAGGAATTTGTAATAATGTAGGACTTTGAATTAAGGGAGGATTTTTTGTGTATTTTGTTAATTCAAATTCCCACATTGACATATTCTAGAAAGAAGAGGAGTTGAATACTTATATAAGAGAGAGTGATATATGTTATTCACTCGCACCACACCTTAGATCTACATAATATTTGTATTTAGGTTATAGGTAGTGTGTGACCACTGGTGTGTTTTCCACATAGTCCTGAGTAGAGCATTTTTTGTGAGTTCTTTTGTAAAAGTTATTTTTTTGTACTCTTTGACATAGTGGAGTTTTTCTGAACTAAGTCTCGTGGTTTTTGTCCCTCTTATTAGGGGTTTCCAGGTTAAAAATTGTTTGTGTTCTTCTTGCTCCTCTGCATTTTGTTTTCCCTACTCCTTGGGATTTTATATTGCCTCTCATTACAGTTCTCTTCTCTTCCCTTAAGGGAAAGGTTTTTATTTTACACGTAGACTTTCAGAGTTTTGTGTGTAATTGGGATTTTATATTGCCTCTCATTACAGTTCTCTTCTCTTCCCTTAAGGGAAAGGTTTTTATTTTACACGTAGACTTTCAGAGTTTTGTGTGTAATTTTTCTGTTGCGCACCCGCGCCTTTCCTAACAAGTGGTATTAGAACATTTTTGCACAAAAATGCAATGATCAGAAGTAGTCTTCCTGAATCCCTGTTGGATCATAACAGACTCAAACTTCTTGTACTACTGTCTCGGGGCTTTTTCAACCCATACAAACTTTTCTTCAACTTTGACATATCTATTTGTGTAGATTTTTCTGTTGCGTTTTCGTGCCTATCCAACAAGTGGTATCGGAGCCGATGGTTCGACTTGGTGACCGGCTCAGATTTGTGTGCAATGATTGGAGTGGATCTAAGTGGTCAGATGGACCTGCTTTTTTGGGATCCCTTGGGTCGAAAGTCTTTCTAGCGGTAGAAGGGCTAAACAAGATATGTCTAGTGGGTGGCTAGGTTGCATGTCCCGTTGATGTGAACTATCAGAATGGCGGTACAAGACTAGAGCATATCGGCGATAGTGTGAAGCTCAAGAATTGTCACAGAGATGGAAGCTCTAATGGTCATCATTGACAATGGCTTCCGCTGTAGGGGAGGAAGCTTTGTGGTTCTTTGTTTTAGGGGAGGTTTGTTGGGATTCAAACTGTAAAAGACAAAAACACAAGAAGGGGGTTGAATTGTATTAATCAAAATTTTTTGTTCTTCTATTGTTTTGAAAGCGATCAGACGGAGCTTTAAGCTCTTCAACTTTAAGCTTTTCCCCGTTAGTAAATAAAACAGTTAAAGACAAGGTATTTTTATACTGGTTCGTTGATAATCCATTTTGTATATATTTTCTTTACTTTGTTTTCAGTTCAATTAGCTGTTATATGTGTCATATTTTAATAGTTTATCTTAGATATTGTGTTAGAGGTATATTTTAGTAGTAGTAGTAAACAATAGTTAAAATTCCATAAGTTCTTATGTTTTTATATTGATTCTTGTGCAGTCACTTCTAGAACTATGAGAAATGAAGAAGAGATAGGAGCAGGGAGGAGATTGAATGCTAGAATGGAAGCCTGGATTGGAAGACCCAAGATCTGAGATGAGGATTTAGAGTGCAAGTCAGCAAGAGGAAGAGAAGTTGAAGCTCAAGTCAAGGGAGCACCTCCATTTGAGCCTAGCTTTCACTCAATTTGCACTCCGAATTGGCTCTTCGTGTCTTCATGAGAGTTCATTGAAGAGAAGATAGAAGCTTGGTTGAAAGCCATGGACATAAGATGAAGATGCCATCAAGAAGAACAAGAATGGAAGCCCAAGTCAAGCAACTAAGAGCAAGCCAAGTCACAAGTGCTCCTTCATACCTGTCAAAACGCGCCAGGGCGCGTTCCATGGATCACTGAAGGGCGCATGGGCGCCCAGGCGCACTTGAAGGGCACACTCAGGCCCTGCTTTCGGCTGACAAACCCGCCTAGGCGCGCCCGAGGACTTCCGGGCGCGCACGCGCCGGCGCGCTCAAGGGGCGCGCTTCACGCTCCTTAGGCGGCCCAAACGCGCCGGGCGCGTTACGCAAGTGAGGCGCGTTTCTCTGCTATAAAAGGGGTCCTTGGGCGCGAAATCAAGGGGGAATTTGGGATAATTCTGTTTCTAGCTTCTTGTGCAAGTTTGAGTTGTGCGATTGCACAATTCTCTCTTCTCTCTTCGCTGTTCTCTCTTCTACTCACTCTTTTCTTCTTAGATTTCAATCTTCATGTATTCAATCTCTCCTCACAACTATAGCTATTGCAATAATTGAATTTAGTTCTTCGATTTTGATTCTTCTTCAATTCCTCAATAGATCTCTGGTTCAATTTACATTTACGCTCTATAATTCTGTTCTTGATTGTTTAGGTTTTCTCCTCATGTTTTATGCTACTGCTCGGTATTCCTTTTCTGCATTTACTTATTGTTCAATTCACCGTTGCAATTTACATTTCGTTGTTCTATTCTACAATTCTCATTTTCCTTGCATTTCATGCTAATGTTCATTGTTCCTTTCTGTTTCAAATTGCTTAGTTCACTGCTGCACTTTACATTTTCCTGCTATATCTTCAAATTCTAATTCTCCTTGCATGTTATTTCTATTATGTTTCTTTCCTTGTGCTTAGTTGCGATTTCAATCTACATTTCGCTACTCCCCTTTCTATTTCTAGTTTCGCTGTTTTATGTTCAAATTCTAATTCTATCTTTAGCTCTTCATTCAGTTTTGTATTTTCTATTCCGTTTAGGTTTACTTTGCATTAATTCATGAAAATCCCCTCCTAATAGTGAGCAATTCGAATTGAATGTATGTATGTCTTCTGAGAGATGACCTAGGTTGATTCCTCTATATTACAAGTTTAATTGGGGATAAATCTAGCTTTTGATAGTCATTCGACAGTGGTTATCAAAATGGCGCCGTTGCCGGGGACATGCGTCATTCAGTTTAGAATTATCACTTCTCATGTATATAAATCTTGTGTGAATATTACAATTGTATAGACTAATCATAAATTCATATAGTAGTTGTTGTTTCTAGTATAGGTATTGACTGTTTTGTTGAGTTCCTGCATAGATTCTAGCTCTTCTCTAGATATTCTTGCTGTTAGTTGTTCTAAGTTTGTGTAGTATATGACCAGATCTAACATAGATAATTCACTAAAATTCGATCCTGAAATTGAAAGAACAATTCATAGGCTGAGAAATCAAAATAGGAGTAGAAACCACACTTCTCACCGTGATTCTAACCTTGATTAATTCTTGCTGAAAATATGGCGCCAATCCACTTGAAAGAACTCTCAAGGAATTGGCTACACGATATCAATTACCACCCTTGTGTATCCAATTTCCCATACCGAGAAGGTGTTGTTAACTATGAATTAAAATCGGGTGATTCATTTGTTGCCTAAGTTTCTAGGACTTGCGGTGAAGATCCACATAAACATCTTAAGGAATTTTATGTGGTTTGTTCTACTATGAGGCCTCATGATGTTCTGAAAGAAAATTTGTTAAAATGAAGGCATTTCCATTCTCACTAGGCAATGCTGCAAAGGATTGGTTGTATCTTCAACCAACACCTATTACTACATGGAATGACATGAAAAGAAGGTTTTTAGAGAAGTTTTTCCCTGCCTCTAGACCGCACTATCCGGAAAGATATAAGTGGGATAAGACAAGCTGCAGGGAGAGACCTTATATGAGTATTGGGAGAGATTCAACAAGCTATGCTCTACATGTCCAAACCATCAAATAACTGAACAACTCCTCATTCAATACTTCTATGAAGGACTCATACCTATGGAGAGAAATATGATAGATGCGGCAAGTGGTGGAGCTTTGATGGACAAGACACCGGCTGCTGCAAGATATTTGATTGCAAACATGGCAGAGAATTCCCAGCAGTTTAGTTCCAGAAATTCCACCTCTTTCAAACATGTGAATGAAGCTTCCATAGTCTTCTGATGATACACATAGATTGGAAAACAAGCTAACGAGTTAACTTCACTTTGGTGAGACAGTTAGCTTTGGGTCAACAACAAAGGCAACCAAATGTGAATGCGATAAGCGAGATTAGGCAACCGTGTGGCATTTGTGGTGGGGCTAAACATTTCACCGATGCTTGTCATAGCTGCAAATAGAAACCGAACAACAACAACAACGGTCCAAAAGTTGTGGATGTAGTGGGATATATTACGACAACGAAGTATAGACCTCCAAAGACGGTATAATCCATACTCCAATACTTATAACCCTGGCTGAAAGGATCACCCTAATATGAGATATGGTCCAGGGCCTAGCCAACACAAGCACCCAACAACAACCAAGGTTTTGACCTCTAACAAGTACCAACCTCCTCCCATGAGACAACAACAAATGGTCCAACCTGCTCAACCACAACCTGTGAATAGTACTGGACCATCCTTGGAAGATTTGATGAAACAGATGGCAACTTCCAATCTGCAGTTTCAGCAAAATGTAAGTGCTTCAATTATAGATTTGAAAACTCAAATTGGACAGTTGGCCACCACCGAACCACTTGCGGCAACAAGGTTAAGCAACATTCCTTCCCAAACCGTAGCTAATCCAATGGGGAATGTGAGTGCCATCACTTTGAGAAATGGTAAGGAATTACAGCCAAAGGTTCGGATCTTGAAAAATCACAGCAGGATGAGGTAAAACAACTTCCTCTTCCTTTTCCTTCTGTAAATATGCAGCCAAAGAAATTAGAATTAGAAAAAGAATTATTAGAAACATTCAGGAAAGTAGAAGTTAATATTCCTTTGTTAGATGCTATTAAGCAAATTCTCAAGTATGCCAAATTTTTAAAAGAATTGTGCACTCACAAAAGGAGATTTAAAGGAAATGAAAAGGTAAACTTGGGAAGAAATGTTTCTGCACTTATACAAAGCACACATGTTTCTCCACTCCCTCCGTCTAACCTTCCACAAAAGTGCCAAGATCCTGGAACCTTTACAGTGCCTTGCACAATTGGGGATCGCACTTTTGTGGATGCCATGATAGACTTAGGAGCTTCCATTAATGTGATGCCTACTTCAGTCTACAGGTCATTGCAGATTGGTGAGTTAAAGCCAACTGGAGTCATTATTCAGCTTGTCAATAAGAGTGTTGTCCATCCACGTGGAGTCCTAGAGGATGTGTTAGTTCGAGTTAATGAATTAATTTTTCCTGCAGATTTCTACATTCTTGATATGCAGGATAGGTCACCTTCACCTACATTGATCCTAGGGCGACCATTCTTGATGATAGCACGGACTAAGATTGATGTTCATTCCGGCACATTGTCTATGGAGTTTGGAGATGACATTGTGAAGTCATGAAACTACCTGCTGAAGAGCATTTTGTTTTCTCGTTAGATTTAATTGATGATTTTGTAGATAGTTGTACAGATTTTAATTCTGAATTCGATTTTGATTCTACTAATTTTTCTGGATTCAATTCTGATTTGGCTTCTTCTTGTGGTAATGATGAAGATAGTGTTTGTACTATATGTGCGAGATTAATACTTTGCCATTGCGGATGCGAGGTTCTAACTTGCATGTTGCAGACCTTAGTCTACAGATTCTTGCATCCACTGATATTGCAGCAAGCAAGCCATTACTACCTTCCGTTGAGCAGCCACCAAGCTTGGAGTTGAAGCCACTGCCTCATCACTTGAAGTATGTCTACTTAGATGATGCTCATAAGCTTCCAGTTATCATTTCCAGTACCCTGCAAGGTGAGCAAGAGGAGAAGCTGCTGAAAATTTTGAAGGTGCACAAGAAAGCCATTGGATGGACGTTGGCCGATCTCCCTGGAATTAATCCAGCCATTTGTATGCACCGAATATTGCTAGAGGATAAGTCTAAGCCTGTGAGACAGCCACAAAGGAGACTCAACCCTACCATTCTGGAGGTAGTGAAGAAAGAAGTCATGAAATTGCTTGCAGCTGGCATCATCTACCCTATTTCAAGACAGCACATGGGTTTCACCTGTGCAAGTGGTCCCAAAAAAATCTGGCATAACCGTGGTGCAGAACAAAGATAACGAGCTGGTGCCAACTAGAATCACCAACAGTTGGAGAGTTTGCATTGACTATAGGAGACTAAATCAAGCCACCCGAAAGGACCACTTCCCTCTCCCATTCATTGATCAAGTTTTAGAGAGGTTAGCAGGTAAATCACATTTTTGTTTTCTGGATGGATTTTCGGGCTATATGCATTCACATTACCCAAAGATCAACATAAGACCACATTCACTGTCCATTTGGGACTTATGCTTACACAGGATGCCATTTGGCTTGTGCAACGCACCCTGGTACATTTCAAAGATGCATGGTGAGTATTTTCTCGACTATTAGAGAATTGCATGGAGGTGTTTATGGATGATTTCACTGTATATGGTTCATCTTTTGACACATGTTTGGATAGCCTCTATAGAGTTTTGAATAGATGTATTGAGACTAACTTGGTGCTGAATTTTGAAAAATGCCATTTCATGGTTAGTGAGGGTATAGTCCTAGGACATCTAGTTTCTAGTAGAGGTATTGAAGTTGATAAAGCAAAGATAGATATCATTACCTCTTTGCCTTACCCCCGCTTCTCACGTGAAGTGCGTTCTTTTCTTGGACATGCGGGTTTCTACGGAGATTTATTCAAGATTTCAAAAGATTGTCCTGCCATTGTCCAAGCTCCTCCAAAAGGATGCAGATTTCTCCTTCGACCAAACATGCATGAAGGCTTTTGATGAGCTAAAGATAAGGCTTACCACAACACCTATTGTGCAGCCACCTGATTGGGAGCTTCCCTTTGAGCTAATGTGTGATGCTTCTAACTTTGCGATTGGGGCAGTTTTAGCTCAAAGAATTGGAAGACACTCTCATGTTATTGCATATGCTTCCCGTACATTTGGATCTTTGCCCAAGCAAACTACACCACTATTGAAAAAGAGCTTTTGGCAATTGTTTTTGCTTTAGATAAATTTCGTGCTTACTTGCTTGGCTCTAAAATCATTGTTTTCTCTGACCATGCAGCTCTGAAATTTCTGTTGAAGAAAAGGTGATGCTAAACCAAGGTTAATCGGATGGATGCTTCTTCTACGGAGTTTGACATAGAAATCGGGGACAAAAGTGGTGCGAAAAAACCTAGTTGCTTGATCACTTGAGTAGGATTGAGGGTAACCTTGATCTTTTACCTATTAAAGATGATTTTCCCGATGAACATCTTATGCTGTTATACTCTTGTGATATAGTACCTTGGTTTGCTGATATTGTTAATCACTTGGTTACATCTGTTATACCTCCTAATGCATCTAGATCACAAATTGAAAAATTAAAAAGTGATGCAAAATATTATGTCCGGATGACCACTTATTTGTGGAGGTTTTGCGGCGATAGCATTATCCGAGTGTACTCCAAGTCATGAGATCCAATCGAGTCCTCCGGTTTGTCATGCTTCACCGGTGGGAGGACACTATGGACCTCAACGGACAACCGGGGAAAGTGTTGGACGGTGGATTTTATTGGCTACTATTTTTTCGGGGATGCATATAAGCTTTTCAAGCACTGTGAGCGTGTCGGAGAGGCTGGGATGGCCATCACTCGAAGGCATGAGATGCTCCAACAACCTATTATTTTCTACGTGAAGTATTTGATGTTTGGGGTATTGACTTCATGGGCCCTTTCCATGTCTCCTCTGGTTATTCATATATTTTGTTAGCTGTTGATTATATATCAAAGTGGGTTGAGGCTAAGGCCACCAGGACTAATGATTCTAAAGTTGTTGTGGATTTTGTTAGATCCAATATTTTTTGCAGGTTTGGTGTGCCTAAGGCCATTATCAGTGACAAAGGGAGCCATTTTTGCAATTTCAGCATGCGGTCGCTGCTACATAAGTATGGGGTGGTGCATAGAGTTTCCACAGCCTATCATCCCCAAACTAATGGTCAAGCTGAAGTGTTCAACAGAGATATCAAACTCATGTTACAAAAAATGATCCACCCTAACAGAAAAGATTGGAGCAAGCAACTTGAAGATGCTCTTTGGGCCCATAGAACAGCTTATAGGACACCAACTGGGATGTCTCCTTACAGGATGGTCTTTGGTAAAGGCTGTCATTTACCTGTGGAGATTGAGCATCGGTCGTACTGGGCTGTGAAGAAATGCAATTTGGAAATTGACCAGGCTGGTGCACACAGAAAGTTTCAATTACAAGAACTTGAGGAGCTCCGCTTGGAGGCTTATGAGAACTCCAAGATCTATAAGGAAAAAGTTAAGAAGTATCACGATAGTATGATTTTGAGGAAGGAGTTCAAAGTGGGCCAGAAAGTGCTGTTATTCAATTCTCGGTTGAAGCTCATAGCCGGTAAGCTTCGTTCTCGATGGGATGGTCCTTTTGTTATTACTAATGTCTTTTCCCATGGTGCAGTTGAAATAAGAGATGAAGCTGCTGGTAAAGTTTGGAAGGTAAACGGTCATCAACTCAAGGAATTTCATGAAAGTCCGAAAGCGGAAGAAGGCGAGCGAGTTGTCCTTGGTGAACCTAGCTGGCGGACGTGCGATATTTGGCCCTTGAGGGAGTTTTCTATTCCCTTTCTGTCTTGAATTGCAGTTGACCTCATTGATGCACTTTATGTTACATTGAGGACAATGCAAATTTCAAGTGTGGGGGGGGATTGTGTGAATATTTTGTTGTTATGTTTTTTGTTCTGTTTGATTGTTGAAAGGAAAAAAATATATATATATGAAGAATAATGGTAAATGTGAAATATACCTTTTTCTTTGAAGTCATAGGTGTATAAATTAAGAAAGTTACAAACATTTTTAGTTGACAGATGTTTCAACTTTCCTATGACCTATCTGTGCATCCCTGAAGTGAAATTGACTTGAAACTGAAGTTGGATGATTTGTGATAGAAAATAAACCTTGTGAGAGTTTGAGCCTTATATGGAGGAACCAGTTTCTCCTTCAAAAATTCTTTCTTGTGTGATTACACTCATCTTGTTAGTTGCTCTAGATTTTTCCTTGACTCTTGCTGATATTTCTTGATCACATGTATTATTGAAATGATTTAGGCAATTTTCTTCTTAAGCCACTAGCCAAATGAGCCTACCTTACATATCTGTCCCTTGTTATCCCCCTTTGAGCCTGTATATCCCTTTCTTCAATTTCAAGCTCATTACAAGCCGAAAAATGAAAAAAAATGATGTCCCCTAACCTTAGGGACTAAAGGAGCTTTGGAATTGTTTTGGGAATAAGTTCTAAATAAGTGTGGGGGTAAGACCTTTCAAAACAAGTCTGGTATGTGAGATGGTGAATGAATTGGTATTAGTTATGCAGAAGAAAACAAGTATACGGAAAAATATATGTATGCGTATATATATAGAAAAAGATACAAAGAAGGAAATACCAAAAGCTGCAAAGAAGGAAATCTAGAATTGCATGTGTCTCAAGTTATTGAAATTAGAGGCTTGTAAAAATCTGGTAGTGCTAGCTTGCATGATGTGTCTGAGTGCAAATACAAGCCTAAAACACTTGAGAGTCAAGAGGAAACACTGACTTGTGAGGTTCTATCACTTTGAATTCATTCTTTAACTCAACTTGTCAAATTGTTTGTTTTGGATGCACATTAGATTCATGAATCGTTGTTGATCTTGATGTTCTGAATTTTGTCCCTTTCTCTTTATATGCATCTGTGGCTCAACTGGAATTGGTTCAGTTCACATAGCATCAATTCTTCTTTTAGTAAGTTTTGCCCCAGAGTGCAAAAGAATAAGTGTGGGGGTATTTGATAATCCATTTTGTATATATTTTCTTTACTTTGTTTTCGGTTCAATTAGCTGTTATATGTGTCATATTTTGGTAGTTTATCTTAGATATTGTGTTAGAGGTATATTTTAGTAGTAGTAGTAAACAATAGTTAAAATTCCATAAGTTCTTATGTTTTTATATTGATTCTTGTGCAATCACTTCTAGAACTATGAGAAATGAAGAAGAGATAGGAGCAGGGAGGAGATTGAATGCTAGAATGGAAGCTTGGATTGGAAGACCCAAGATCTGAGATGAGGATTTAGAGTGCAAGTCAGCAAGAGGAAGAGAAGTTGAAGCTCAACTCAAGGGAGCACCTCTATTTGAGCCCAGCTTTCACTCAATTTGCACTCCGAATTGGCTCTTCATGTCTTCATGAAAGTTCATTGAAGAGAAGATAGAAGCTTGGTTGAAAGCCATGGACATAAGATGAAGATGCCATCAAGAAGAACAAGAATGGAAGCCCAAGTCAAGCAACTAAGAGCAAGCCAAGTCACAAGTGCTCCTCCATACCTGTCAAAACGCGCCAGGGCGCGTTCCATGGATCATTGAAGGGCGCATGGGCGCCCAGGCGCACTTGAAGGGCGCACTCAGTCCCTGCTTTTGGGACAAACGCGCCTAGGCGCGCCTGAGGGACTTCCAGGGGCGCGCACGCGCCTGGGCGCGCACGCGCCTGGGCGCGCTCAAGGGGCGCGCTTCACAGCTCCTTGCGGCCCAAACGCGCCAGGGCGCGTTCTGCTTAAGTGAGGGGCGCGTTTCTCTGCTATAAAAGGGGTCCTTGGGCGCGAAATCAAGGGGAAATTTGGGATAATTCTGTTTCTAGCTTCTTGTGCAAGTTTGAGTTGTGCGATTGCACAATTCTCTCTTCTCTCTTCGCTGTTCTCTCTTCTACTCACTCTTTTCTTCTTAGATTTCAATCTTCATGTATTCAATCTCTCCTCACAACTGTAGTTACTGCAATAATTGAATTCAGTTCTTCGATTTTGATTCTTCTTCAATTCCGCAATAGATCTCTGGTTCAATTTACATTTACGCTCTATAATTCTGTTCTTGATTGTTTAGGTTTTCTCCTCATGTTTTACGCTACTGCTCGGTATTCCTTTTCTGCATTTACTTATTGTTCAATTCACCGTTGCAATTTACATTTCGTTGTTCTATTCTACAATTCTCATTTTCCTTGCATTTCATGCTAATGTTCATTGTTCCTTTCTGTTTCAAATTGCTTAGTTCACTGCTGCACTTTACATTTTCCTGCTATATCTTCAAATTCTAATTCTCCTTGCATGTTATTTCTATTCTGTTTCTTTCCTTGTGCTTAGTTGCGATTTCAATCTACATTTCGCTACTCCCCTTTCTATTTCTAGTTTCGCTGTTTTATGTTCAAATTCTAATTCTATCTTTAGCTCTTCATTCAGTTTTGTATTTTCTATTCCGTTTAGGTTTACTGCATTAATTCATGAAAATCCCCCTCCTAATAGTGAGCAATTCCGAATTGAATGTATGTATGTCTTCTGAGAGATGACCTAGGTTGATTCCTCTATATTACAAGTTTAATTGGGGATAAATCTAGCTTTTGATAGTCATTCGACAGTGGTTATCATTCGTCTATTCAAGACTTCGTCCAGTTACTCAGCAACTTTTTAAGTTTTCACTGCAAACAGTGAAATGGTTATAAGTATTCTTTGCACCTAGCCACTTCTAGCTATACATATATTCTTTGCTCCCAACCTTCTCAGGCTAAACAACTAGGTATTCTTTGGAACGTAGCCTCCTTAGGCTAATACAAAGGTACTTTTTGAAATACAACCTCCTCAAGCTAAGGGCACCACAAAAGTGTTGGACTTAAAGCTTGAAGATGCTTGGAGTGTCTCTCTTGTTGTTTTGATTTTGATGCAATGTAATTTTGGTTTTCTTAGATGAAGTGTAACTAGGAGTTTCCCATGTATTGATTGTTTAGTTTAGGTTTGCATGTGTTTGTTCTTGGTTGGAATGCCTTAGAAAGCTAAGTTGATCTTGTGTGATTTCTCATGATTCAAATGGTTGAATTTCCCTCTAAGTTTTATTTTCAAAAGCAATCAATTACCAACCGAGGTAATAGATTACCTGGAAGTGGTAATCAACTGTCAGAAGTGGGTAACAGAGTGGGAATCAGCATTTGTCTCTAAGGTAATCGATCACCCCCTCGGGTTAATCAATTATCATGAGTGGATTTCACCTAGAATAGCTTTGTTTTTTGGTTTAATCGATTACCAGCCTGTTGTAATCGATTACCACGATTAGAAAGTCATTTGATTGCCTAAATTGGGTTTTTAATTTCAAATATAAATACCCCTCTTTCAAAATTCTTTTAACAACTCTTGGAAATACACGTTTTAGAATAACTCTAACACTTTCATATTCTTTCTATCTTTTCTCCAAGAAACTCATAAAGAATTTCAAAGTTCTTCAAAGAACTTGTTTTCAAAAGGATATCTTGATTGAATGTTCTGATTAGTTGGAATTCATAGTACTCATATGTGATCAGAATCTACACTCTAAGGTGTTTTCTAACTGATCTTTTTGTTTCCATATTGGAATTGGGTTGATTACTCTAGGAGAGAGGTCTCTCTAGATAGAGTAAGGTTCTTTAAGAAGGATCTTCTCAAAGGTTTGATCTTGGGGTGTCAAGGTCAAGGAAAACGGTTCTTTGGGTTAAAGAACTGGTTGTATTGAGTGTTTTGATTTCGTTTTTGTGTTGCTTGTGCAAAGTGAATGTAAAGAACGCAAAAGGGATCATAGTGGAAAACCAATTGCAATAGTTGTTGGGTTGGGACTGGATGTAGGCAGTTGGTCGAACTAGTATAAATCACCGTGCAATCTTCTTCTCCCTTATATTCTTTATCTTTTGTCTTACGTTGATCTTTAACATTTTTTAAACACTGTTTTACGTTCGGTAATTGACTCAGTAATCAACTGAAATCTGGTATAGTTAGATATTGCAATTGATTACGCATGCATATTGGTTACTAACGTGTTTCTTGATCTTTCTTTTGTGTTTTTCGTTGTGCATCTTTGATCTATCTTGTCTTTCTGTCTTAAGGTTAGATAGTTAATCAAGAATAGTATTTGGTTGAATTAAAAAGAAAGTAGAAACGCATGAAATTGGGCTACCTAGGAACTAGAATCTATTCACCCTCTCTCTAGATTCACCCTTAGGGACCATCAAAAAGTGGATTTGAAATGTTTCTAAGAAACGAAAATCTTCTTCGTAGAGAGGGGTTTACAATTGAAGATCATAGTTCAACAACATAAAAGCGAAACTTAGATAGATTTCTTATCAAGCGTAATTTCGCCAACTTGAACTGTTGCTGGTGAAGTCCTTATATAAGCAACGTCTTGAGGTAGCCATTAGACTCATCCAATGAGACAGTTGTCCTTTACTTGTAGAAGTCTCCAAGTGTGTTAGAGAACAATCATGAGTTCGACATTTGCACAGCGGAGTCAGAACCTTTAACTGACTTGTTTAGAGAGATCACCAAAAAGCTGACTTGCTTTTCGTGTTGCAGAGGTTAGCACAGATCTCCATTTTGACTTTAGAAGCTTCTTTGAGTAACGAATAGATTTGAAATCTGGCGCGAGTTACTCAGATGAATGACTTAGACTTCACTGATGACTATAGACGAAGGGTCTTAATAATCTTCAGTCTTCAAACTTCGTCTTTTCTTTGGTCTTGTGCTCTCATCATGAGGCATGTTTGGGCAGACGATGACTTCATAAGATGCAAACTTTGAAGAGTCATCTTTCGTCTGTACTTGTTTCGTCTGGCTTTGACTTGTTGTGCTTCAGTCTGATGCTTTATCATCTATTCTGTAATTAATCAAAATTTGAGACGTTAATCATCTTGATCTAACACAAACAATGTCCCACATTTTGCAGAATCTGAACGAAAACCCTAAAAGATTTTGTTGTTGCAAGGACTTTGAATTAGGGGAGGATTTGTTGTGTATTCTGTTAATTCAAAGTCTCACATCGGCAGACTTTAAAAAGAGAGAGGAGTTGAGCACTTATATAAGATAGAGTGATATATGTTATTCACTTCCACAACACCTTAGATCTATATAATGTTTGTATTTAGGTTATAGGTAGTGTGTGACCACCGATGTGTTTTCCACATAGTCCCGAGTAGAGCGTCTTTTGTGAGTTCTTTTGTAAAAGCTCTTTTGTTGTACTCTTTGACATAGTGGAGTTTTTCTGAATTAGGTCCCGTGATTTTTTGTCTCCCTTCTTGAAGGTTTCCACGTTAAAAATTGTTTATGTTCTTCTTGCTCCTCTGCATTTTGTTTTCCCTACTCCTTGGAATTTTATATTGCCGCTCATATTACAGTTCTCTTCTCTTCCCTCAAGGGGAAAGATTTTTATTTTACACGCAGACTTTCAGAATTTTGTGTGTAATTTTTCCGTTGCGCACCCACGTCTTTCCCAACAACTTCTTCTTCAACCTACTCTCCCTTTAGTCTATATGCCTATTGTGATGCAGATTGGTCATCAATCCTGATGATCGTTGCTCCACAACTAGTGTTGTTGTTTATCTTGGTCCTAATATGATTTCATGGTGGTCCAAGAAACAAATCCATCATAGTTAGATCAAATACAAAGGCAGAGTACAGAAGTCTTACTTATGCCATTACTGAAGTTCTGTGGATCAGACTAAGTTGTCTGAACTGAGAGTTCCCCACACTGTTCCATCTCTGTTATGCGACAACCTAAGCACAGTTTCCTTGGCTCACAATCAGGTTCTACATACTTAGACCAAGCATATTGAAATAGACATATTTTTTGTTTGTGAAAAGGTTGTTAGCAAGCAGTTATTTGTAATTCATATTATCGGCTTTGACAAGACAACATATATTCTCACCAAAGTCCTCTCTCTTACTTAGTTTACTATGCTTAGAGACGAGCTCAAAACGATTGGTCCTCCTCTTGTTACTCATCCCTCTTGAGTTTGTGCTTTGGGGTGGAGGTGGAAGATAAGGATATTAAAAATATATTTTATTTATTATAAATAAACAGAATAGTTTTACTATTTTTACATTATTATAATTTTACTCTTATTGTATTTTTACACATTATTAGAGTTAGGATTACAAGTACACGAGGCACATCTTGTTGGCTAAGCACCTTTAACTATATAACACTCTCATTATATACAGTAACAAAGGAGTTCCCTTTATAATGGTAATGTATTATTAACACTTTCTTGAATTTTAAAGTAAAAATCAATATATGGATGTTAAGAATTATTATTTGATGATGAAAAATAATTATAGCAAACTTGGATATAAGTTTGTAACATGCAACAAAGTATAACAAAAATGTAATATCTGAATTCACGTTGAATTCCATAAATGGTCACGTGGAGAAAACACTGTAGTCTGTTTGAAACTTTCTATATATAAACCTCTCAACAAACTATTTGTTTGTGTTTCAATCTTTCTATATATAAACCTCCCAACGAACTATTTGTTAATGATTAACTTAATCATTATCTGGTTAATCTTATCTTAATAAATATTTTGATATTTTCTTATTATTAATTATTAATAATTATTATTTTTTAATCAGACCCAAGTCTCTCTTCAACTAAATCAATTTTATCATTCATTTTAACATATAATTGATAAATACTAACAGCGTAGATATTTTTTATAATGCCAATCAATTACAAATTAATACATCTTTAAGAAAAATTTACTTTCATCTAACTATCTTTAAAATTCATATATCATAAAAATGTTATTAATTGTGTAAAGAAATTGATTAACGAAAGTTTACACGAAATAAAACTTATATGTTGGATTTGTGATGTGTTTGATTAGCATAACGCCTATCAAATGGATTAAGCTGGGGTGTGTTTTTGAATAGATTTTATTTTACCTGGTTCAGTCTGGTACTGTGGTCCGTCCGATTTGGTCAAATGGACGGATTAACGGGTTAAAATGACTCATTTTATTTTATTTTTATTTTTATTTAAATTTAAAAAATAAAATAAAATTTTAATTTATGTATTTTAACATTAGTTTCATGTATTTAATTCGTTCTAGCATTATGCTCCATCAAATGACTTTTTTAACCTTATTTTTATATAGGCTATGTTTTTTTTACCTGGTCTAGTGCTAGCCGGTGGATCATAAGCCTGTTTTCAAACAAAATGGAAATAAAGAAAAACATTAACTGTGATGTATGTTTTGTATTTGATAGAAAAGAAAGTGAAAGAAAAAATTAAAAGATTTCATCGTTACTATCTTACTGTTAATATAGTATCATCGTGACTTATCTTACAGTGAAATAGCAGTATAATCATACAGTGAATTAGCAGTATAATCATCCTCTTGCACAAATTCAAAAACTTAATTATCTTTTTTATTTTTGCAAAAAAATAGCCGGCTATTTGCGTTATATATGATTATTTTTTAAATACAAAATCCAAATCTCTGAATCCTCTCCTATATTAATTACCATTAATTTTGGCTTCACCATATGTCATAGCAAATCAGACTATATAATCAACCAAACGGTGAAGATGCCAAGTTGCCAAGTTGCAAATCAGAATATATAATTATGTCATTATAGCTGGTTTATTAAAAAAAATAAGAAGAAAGACCAAATAATTTTTTTATAAAATAAAATTGGTTTATGCATTATTTAATTTGCAAAAATTCTCTTATATATTAGTTTCTTTAATATCTAATTTTTAATTTATGCAAAGTTCATTTTAGTGTGTGTGTGTGTGTATATATATATATATATATATATATATAACCTTATTTAATTTATTTTTTTCCTATTTTCTTCTCTTAGAAGACTGGAGACATTATCTAAGTATTCCAAATTTTTTTAAAAAAATAATAAGAATAGAAATTTTTATAATATGTATACTTTTACTAATTATCTTACTATATAAACGAGAAGGAATACTTTTTTATGTTTCATAGATACTACATATGCTCACTTTAAACACTGCTAATCAAGATGAAAATTTTGAGTACAAATTCATTAAAAATGATGCAATTGTCTTTCATTATCTAAATTTCAAAGCGTGTTTAATTTGGTGATATTCATGCAATGTGATTCATACTGAATGATTTAGACATTTAAATTTTTTATTCAATACTTACTAATAAGAAAGTACTAGAATTAATCAAGAGGATTAATTTTCTTAAAAAAAAAAATAACTCAAGAGGATTAATAAGAAGATATATTGTACAAAGATTATATATGACATAACTCAACTACACAGCACATTTTTCAATATCAACTAAAGTCCACGTAGCTGGAATCCATCACTCAACAATATAAGTACTGCTTTCTAATATTTGGTAAGTTTTTTATAAAAGAATATTTAATAATTCTTATTGATTGTTTAACAAGCACCCCACGAATATTGCACCTAATAAAGAATGTATTAATTAAAAATATATATTGTTAAAGTGTTAATAAGCATAACCGATGGCAAAATTAATTTGGAAGTAGGTAAAAGCTCGCGGCAAGAATTGGTTGGCATCAATGGAGAAGCAGCAACACAAATAATCATGAAAGAAAATCCAAGAGTAAAGGCCTTTATTGTGCCAGAAGGATCAATTATGACAACTGATTTCAAGTGTTATAAAGTGACTCAAGCACTCAAAATTGGTTAACCAAATAAAGAGACATTTAAATTTGGTTTTTACTTATTTCAGCATAATATTTCTGGGTTCTGCACACTTCAGAATGTAGGGTTTGCAAAGGCACTGCAATGTGGTAAACAAGAGGGTTTAATATAATTAAGTAGCACCACTTAGTACTTATATATGTGATGTTATTTTATGTCAAATTATGAAAGTCATTATACCTAGTACTTTTTTTTTTCCCATTATACCCGGTCCTTTACAAATAAACTTGTTATTTTATACTGTTTTACACATAATGCAAATTAACAAATAGATAATTACTTTTAATTAAAGAATAATTAACATGGTAAGCTTGTTTTATTGAGTCAAACAGCTCCAAAGCAATCAACATAGTGATACCTTGTTTTATAACTTTTCTCTTTTAATGAGTCTGGGTTTTGAAAGAATGACACGCGTAAATAGGGTTTGCTTTGCAAGGATAGTTGTTCTATTCGATATTCACGCACAAATACCAACCCACCTTCCTTTTAAAGTTTCTTAAATCGTGTTATCTTCTGTTAACTTGGAAATTAGGTAGCATCCCTTGTAAAGCAAAAGCTTCCTTTGTGGAAGAAAAAGCTGTCTCTATCGAATATATATTTATATATATAGACGCACACACAGAAAAACACACCCAATGATGACGATGATGACCTTAGGGAAAGCAAGTAGCACACATACACAAAATATGAGGCATGACATTTAACCACTTTAGAAAGTTAATTTTGTTTCCTCGTGTAGTTTAATAAATGTATATAACATCTTTGTCAACTTTAGAAAATGGTACAAGTAGTAGAGAACGGAGAAAATGCTTCTCAACTTTAGATTTTCCAAATCCATGATTGAGATATTATTTAGGTATGCATTGATCAATGTAAATTTATGAATATCATGATTAAGATCTGCATCATGTAGCGATTTATAATTTTAGAATCGAATCAAACTAACTTAAGTAAAAAAGTAGACTATATTAAACCAAAAAATGCATTAAAATCCTCGAAAAATTATTTACTTATTACTAATTGTATAAATTTCATGAATAAAAAAAAATCATGATGACCAAGATCTATGTGAAGATATGACAAATGAATTTTTATGCACAAATAACCTCTCCTGTAAACTTCATTGTCAAGCCAACGGATTAGTAATTAATTAGAATGACGAAGTTTAAAGTTTGGTCCCTGCACAAGTTGATGAGAAGTGGATTTATATCATAAAAAAGATGAATAGGTAGTGGCAGAGGGAAAGGACACACGTACATGAAACTTTTTCATATTTGCTTTTAAGAAAACTAAATTTTGCCTTTACCCTCAAAGTAAAATTTCAGACTCCACTGCTTACTGTAGGTATGTTTGATATGAATATATATGTTCATCAGAAACATTGTTGTATCCAGTTATTTTAAAATATTGGAATTTTTATTTTGAAAAATAAACAAAAGACAGGTGAAAATCACACAGAGAAATATAATATAATGCTAACAATTATTGATGTAAAACTAGCAATCTCTACACTTTATTTAATTTTATCCAGAGAAAATGTTTTATATATTTCTTTTAAAAATAATTAATTTACCCTTATCGTTTAAATTTTGTTATCAGATATGACCTGATAATATTTCAACTTATTGTTTATTTATTTTTGTTTAGTTTATTAATTCCTTAAAGAATTTATTAAATTTAAATTTTTAATATTGAAGAGATAAGTTTTGTTCATCACCATTTATTAACTATTTTACATGTATATAAATTTATCACGTCATGTGCCATCTTAAAAGATCACTAACGTAATATATCTAAATGCATATTACATCAATAAGAAACATTTAAAAAGTAAATAAACTTATGAAAATATATATTAATAAAAAAAAAAAAACACTAAAGCCAAAATTAATTATCAACAAATTTGGAATCCTTGTCTCAAAGTATATTACTTATCAACATCATAGAATGCCAATTCAAACATGCTCATAGTTGACCACATTTTAATCAGGGACGTATCGACCATAACCCTAAAGTAAGTATATATATCATTTGCCTAAAGCCTTCCAACCAAACAAACCCTATGAAGAAAAACAAAAGCCTTTAAATTACTCCCATTAAAAAGAACTGAATGAATGTGTTAGCTATATTATTAGTTGGAAAATTAATAAAGTTTACCTGTTTAACATTTCAATAAAGATTAAATTTACTCCCCTTGAAGGGAACTGAATGAAATTGTAAGCTATATCATTAGTTGGAAAATGATAAAATTGTGCATGTGTTAAACATTTCAACAAAGATTAAATGAGTTAACCAATTTAAAAAAAAATGAAAAAATGTCATACAAAATTAATTACAAAAATTTCATAAATAATCTAACAACTTAATAGGTAAGAAAAATTAACTTCAAGTTAAGGGGGGTAAAAGTACAACACGTAGAAAATGCAAAAAAAAAAAAAAAAAAAAAACAAAAAAAAACAAAACAAAACAAAAACTTTTAAAAGATAGTCTCAAGCCATTATTGTTCAGGTTAACCCTTCTGGTGAGACATGTAAGGCATTTTTGTTTCACCAACTGAAAAGACATTTTTATTTTGTAGTATACATGGTAGATCAACAAATAAAGATCTAAAACAAACAAATTTTACCTTATACATATCCCAACTAATTTAATTCCAAGTCAAGTGTATGAAAAAAAACTATTTAAAGAGATAAAACCTACTTCAATAATCTATACCTCAAAGATTGAATTAATTTATTACTCCCCTTAAAAAGATCTGAATGGTAGTGTTAGCTATATTACTTGTTGGAAAAATAATAAAATTTTGCCTATCTTTAACATTTTGACAAAGATTAAATGAGTTAACCAATTGAAAAAAAAATGAAAAAACGTCAAAAAATATAACATTTTAATAAGAAATTAACCCAGATCAAGAAAAACAGTACAACACGTAAAAAATGCAAAAAAAGATAATAAAAAAACCCTTTCAGAAGTTTGTTTCAAGCCATTATTTATGTTCAGGTCAACTCCTGCTAGCATATGTAAGTCATTTTTGTTTTACCATGGAAAAGACATTTGTATTATGTAGCATAAATGGGAGATCAACAAATAGAGATCTAAAACTAATAAATTTCAACTTATAATGCCCCAACTAGATTTAATTCCAAGTCATCTGTACTAAAACAAAAGCTATTTAAAGAGATAAAACCTACTTCAATAATCTATACCTCAAAAACACTAGTCTTCAACAATCAACTTGATACACATTTAAAAAAGATAAAGATGAGAAGTGGGGAACTTAATTCCCCATTCCCAAGGGAGAGGCATGCATGTGTCTATATGCAATATTGTTTCATTCAAGAGCTAAGGAAAAATGGAAACAAAGAAAAAGAAGCTACCAAACTATTGTTTCTTCCCTCAATGTATATTACAGCCCTACAGTTGAAGGACAAGAGGGAACACCTTCACAAAAATGGAGAGGCAGAAGGATTCACAACAATGTGCCTAAGAGGGTGTGCAACATCCCCACCACCAGCATGTTTAACAAACTCTGCTGGAGAAAGAAAGTTTCCATGGCACACACACATGATTCTCACTTCCTCCCCTTTGCCATATTTGTATAAGATTCCCTCAATTCTTCTTCCATTAGGGCCATCTCCTCTCGTAAACACACAAGGCATGTCTCCCATTGAGTTTGTCCCAATTTCCCTCCCCATTAAATTTTTTGTAGGATTTGGTATCTTAGGTGGATTCTCCACCCCAGCTTTGGATGTTCTAGCCACATTCTCATTCGCCTTTCCCCCTGAACTCACGACATCGTGGCTGCTTCGCTCTTGAGTTGATTGATTACTAGCAGGGCTTTTTGCTTCACCACAACTACCTGATCCTGTGATGTAGAGAAAACTACATAATCAAATAGCTTCATCTTCCTTCTGTTAAATTTAGTGTTTGTTTTCCTTTCATTTCCATCTCCTTTAAGGTAAGTAATAGAATATATACAACCACAAATTCTATCTTTGAAAGTACATGGACTATAGCCAAAGGTACATAGCATCATAAAGAAACAAATTCCAACAGCATAACTGATGCTTTAAAGAAAAGGTTGGCACAACAAAGCAACATAGGAATCAAATGCAGGGAAGAGTATATTTTCCCAAGACTAGCGATTTTTACTTCCTTTTGATCTTTCCTTTCTTTTAAATTTATATTTTATTTTATTCTCCAAAAATTTTGAACCTTAAGAATCCTTGTAATAAGTACCATGGCAGGCTTTAAACATCAATCAGTCAAAAAAAGGTTGAGTACATTTGTGATCATTTCATTCAAATTAGTTATTGTATTTTGACCCAATTTCAGCAACAACAAATTATTTTAATGCAAGTGCATGCACACACACATGGGATATAATAGAAATTTAATGCTTCCATGTGTGAATCCTTCCAGGACAGGAAGTTTCAGTTATTAAATGAAAGCAAAACTTTTGTTACACCATCAGCCAAGGATAAGTAATAAATTACAAATTGAAGAACTAGTATGGATTGATGAGTATTTATTGGGCAGACTATCCATAAGTTACAGGTTATTATTCATCACCTAAACATGCGGCTATGTATGAAGCTTGTGATTGATCCTAAATGCTATTTTCTGTCCTAAACATGTCAACATAGCCCAGTAGCATCAGCTTGTTATTTGCCATATGTAAAACTCTAATGTTTTGAAGTGTGTTTTGCTAAATGAGAGACTCCAAAGCATATATTGGGTGTTTGGATGATATTACGTTAAACAATAATGTTTTTGAAATAGAGAAAGAAAATTGTGATGATAAGATTCAGAAAAGCAAAAAGAGAAAATCAGAGATCAATAAAGGAAAAAGAACTGCCTACAATGACATCAGGCATGAGATTGCAATGGTTCTGGTTCCAATCCACCCAACCCCCTTGCCCACATTATCATAGAAAGAGCCAATGAGTAAAAAATAAAGAGAAAATTTAACAAAGGAATCTTGCAGAAAAGAATGGCAAATCAATATTACAGTGATCTTGCAATATCAATGAGCATGCACAAACACAAACAATCTGGCAGAAACTAGTTTGACATTTGAAACTGTCCCGGAGCTGAATAACCAAAATGGAACAAGCAAGTATCATTGCCATTAAAGCTGTTCTCGTGTTGACACAGGTGTAAAAATTTTAAGATTAAGTTATAAGATCCATGAATTTAGCCAAGTTAAGATTCCACAATATCATCCAAACATCCAATGTATATGCTTCAACTTTCAAAAAGTGAGCATTATAAGAACATTTGACAACAAGATACCAGAGCCAGGCTGTATAATCCAAAATTCAGTACCTTTGACATACTGAGATATAGGTAAAGTATAAAAAGTACTGAGTTACTCTTTTTCCCACCCAAATTTAAGTATATCAGAACAGGTAAAGGTGCTCAGAACCAAATATCTGTTTGGTTCAATTTATTTTCAATAAATAATGAGTTCTATATTAGCATCTTGAGTAAGGAAAATAGTTTAAAATAGGTATAAAGTTTAAGAGGTCATGATTTTTAATATAATTAATTATCTGTCTCCATCTAGCAACTAGTAATAATGGCCCAGAGAAAGCTGTGTAAATTAACTACAAAGCCTGCAAAATTGGATCATTGCACTAACACAAAATGTTAGAGGAATGTCACAATTTACTTAAACAACAGCAGCAATCCATGTCGAACAAGTTCCAATGCATGCAGAAGAACAGTCTTGATGGTTAAATCTTAAAAAAAATCAGTGAAGCATAATTGTACTTCGGTCACCAAGGTATACTCTTTCAAGGAAAAAATGAAAACAAAATCAAATCTTTTATGCTCTTTCCATCACCAGCTTTTTTAACAACCGATTCACGTAATCCACTGAAGTTCAAATCGAGCAGGCCACACATATACACAAATCACAAACAGTCCACACCAAACACAAGGCAAAAAATAAACACAAGCAAAAGATCAGTCACAATTGCAAGACAAGTAATATGTTTGGATTGCAGTTGAGTTGCGATGAATGAAACACACAGTAAGTAACATTAAACAAACCAAACGAAACGAAACAAGAGGAAACTCAAGATAATTCAATTGACATATCATAAAAAAAAAATTACCTAAAAACACCTTGCTATCCATCTCAGACACAGACGAAGAGCTTCCACCTTGAGAATCCACCGAACCCTGAGAATAAGGTTGCCCAAAAAGCCCCTGAAAACCCTTCCCTTTCCCCAACACATCCCCTAGCGAAACCTGCTTCGCCGGAGCCGCCGTAACTTCATCGGCGGCGGCGGCGACTTCCCGGGAACCCCTTACCTTTTGAGAGCGACGCCGCTTTGCCTCCATCCGACGCAGCGTTTGCATCTCCTTCCGCCTCCGCCACTCCTCCTCCGTCTCGGTGGGCAACGACGACGTCCTCATCAGCGCCGGAAACGCCGCCGGCGACGGCGCCACCGCCTCCTCGTCTCGAAACAGAGGCATTGTCCCCACCACAGAAGAAGAACGCATAAGCTTCTTCTTCTTGGCATTCTTATCCACCCCAAACCTTCCTCCAAGAGACAAACCAAGGTTCAACTCAACCTCTTCATCATCATGATCATGATCATCATCACCATCACCATCACGTTGCTGCTTTGAAGTAACGTTAACGTTAACGTTTAAACGATCATCCCTCACAGCATCATCATCACCACCACGACCACGACCACCACCACCCCGAATAGCGAAACCTCCAAGCAAATCTCTCGGGTACTTGTCCATCTCCTTCTCTGACGAGTAGTAGTAAATATTTTGATGTTGAAAGTGTTGATAATGATGATGCTTATTTATATTACTCACCATCAATGTCAGTTACACAAAACAACAACATAGAACACCGTGAACTAGTACTAGGAACTAGTAAGTATCATTAGTAGTAACCCATAACAACGTGTTGTAACGCATGTTCACGCACCCCGCGTTCTCACTCACAAAACAACAAGCTTCTATGGGGTGGCAACAGATGATGATCCAAATCGGCAAAACCCATTATCACACTAAACATCATATGATGCCAAAAAAAACTGTCAATCAATCTGAAATTAATGCGATTCGGAATTGAATGAATAATAAATGACAATCCGAAAGAACGGGTTTTTGTTTTTCTCTTGCACGGTTTGGGTTCGGAGGAGGAATTGTCGGAGGAGAAAGGGAAGAAAGAGGGTAGAAAAGAGGAGGAAAAAAGGAGAGAAAATGTGGATGTCGAATAATATTTATCCCATGACGAAAATGCCCTTCGGGTGTGATGTGTGAGTGAGAATGAAACGACAAGTGGGTATAATCAAAATGCGCCACGTAACTGACACGTGGCAAGACCGACACGATTTTCACTGCTAGATGAGGTCGCTGTCAGGAAGAACACGTGTCAATGTTAGGATGGGGTTTGGATGATGTGACACGTGTCGGTCTGGATCCCGGGGAGGGAAAAAATGACGCGTGGCTTTAACGTCAATAATGATGGTGATTTGTAATTTGGCTTGTCCTAGTCCTCGTATATATACGTGTGTTGTGTTGTGTTGTTACAATAATAATAGTAATAAGTGTTGCTGTTTGGTGCAGAGGCTTTGTGCTGTGTCTGTGTTTGTGTGTGTTGGGTTTTGGGTTGGGTCGTGTTGTCGCGTCCTGTTAGGTTGTTTAGGGTTCTCATTCTCTCCAATTCGTCAAAGTTCACTGGCGCACCCATGTGCCAAACTCAACTCATTAGCTTAGCTGTACCCCATCATTGTTTATTACTGTTTTTAATAAACATCTCAATTAATAAATTCTGGGAAACTTAACACTAGACACGTGGGTTTTTCAAATTTTAAAAATATTATACTTTTCCAAATTACAGACATATTAATCAAAAGTCGCAAAATATCACAATATAATTCTTTTACAAAATATGTTGTTAGCGTGGGTTATTTTGTGTGTTGATTTGATTGACTTGCTAGTTAAATCAACGAGTTTGAAGTATGTTCCTAAGATTGTAAAAAAAGCGGAAAAGTTCATTGAATTAAGTAATTTTTTAAAATTTAAAATATCAAAATATGACTGTTTTAAAGTGTGTTTGTTGATATGGTTTTATTTTGACTATTGATGAATTAATTTAATGATTAAACTATTAAGTTTGATTATATTATGCGTGTGACATGAAATATAGTAAATTTTAAGTTACACATGCAATCACATTCAAAATAGTTAGTTTGAATTGTAAATTAACTTAATTAATAATTGAAATTCAGTACGAGGGGTATAATGGATTATTATATTTTAAAAGATTTTTGGTAGTGAATAGTTAAGATTTTTAAAAGAAAGACTTCTAGTATTTAATTAAAATAATTATTTCTTTTCTAAAAATTTATTAAATTTTAATGGTATTTAATTAAAAAAATTAATTTTTTTAAAAATATATCTTGATATTTAAAAATATATAAATTTTAATGAATTACATAATCTTGTATATTTTATCAGATTTTTGGTAAGAAATATAAATATATAAAAGACTGGAAAAGTCTTGTGATTTTTTAAAAAGTTTATATGAATATAATGATTAGTAAAAAAATTTAAATAATTTTATGATAAAAGGTTTGTAGTTTAGATTTTATTAAATTTATATTTAAAGAATTTATAAGATGTTAAGATATTTTATAAAAATATCATAAAATATTCAAGATAATATTTGAATCATATTAAAAAAGTTATTATAAAGATTAAACTTAATATAATTATTTTTATTAATATTATTATCATATTTATTATTATTTATTATTATTGTTATTAAGAAGTGTTGACAATAATAATAATAAATATAATAATGACAATAATATTAATAATAATATACGTAATTATCAAATGTAAACAATTATTTATGATTAAAGAAATTTTTTCTTTTATTAAATCATAAGAGTACGAGAGATAATTCTAAATTATTTTTATATTTTACTAAAAAGTATTACAAAGGCTTTTATGTGAACTAATTTATCCTAAATATTCTATAAAAACTCTTTCAATTTAATATTCTCTTTACCATTGAGACGTATCATTCAATTTTTGAAATATATAACTCAGTCCAATTGTTATATTCTTCGTATCAAATTTAATATTTTAATATTAAATATAATGAGACATTATTATTTAAATATTTTGAAACATATTTAATCTAATGCGCTATACCACGCAAGCTTTTAATTGTTAGAAAAAATTATAATATGTTAAAATTTAAGATTAAAATTGATTAATTAAAATATAAGATTAAAATTATGAATTAAGAATTATAAGAGGATAAGATGTAAAAATATTACATTGTCATCTGAGCTTGCATAATTACATATAAGAAATCTATTAAATTTTATAATTACTTTCTTAAAATTCATAAAAAAATTGAAGAAATTATCTACGGTTAATGATTGAAAATTTTTATATTAATAATATATGTATATTAAAATCAAAGTACTAATTTCTGTAAATGAAAGAAATATCTTTTACTTTTTAATTTTTTATATGACATTAACAAAATTTAAATATAAAATCTTGCATATACTATTCTCCATCTTCGTTAAGCCAACATGTAGTTAATTTACTATTTAATATAATTGAAATAGTTTTTGCAAAGTTTTCTTTGGATGTCATCAATTTTTCTAAATGAAGAAACAAGAAAGTACTGAACTCAAAATTATCATTGACTGAAAAACAGGGTCAAACAACAAAAAAAAGAGAAAACCCAAAACAAAGTGGCCAGGTCCAAGTCAACGATTCAGAGCGTAGAGGAGGTGGGTGACCGGGCGAAGCGGTGAAGATGCAAGAGCACGAGACACGTCACATGGTCCCAAACATAGGGTCATGATGAGGTGGGACCCACAAACCAAGTTGCACTTATATACATATAATAAATATAAAAAAAAAAAAAAAAGCGATAAGAAAAGGGTCTGAAAAGAAAAGGACATAGAAAGGACTGGTGTACGTGGGAATGCCACGTGTTGGAGTGCAGCACGCTGACACGTGTCTGTGTGGGTGAGAGCGACCCTTCGGTGTCGCTTAAGGCACCATGATTATGTCACCAGGCGCACGTGTCACCTTCGTTCACGTTGTTTAATAAACAAAATGTGCCCAGACACGACGTCGTTCGTCCAACCCAACCGGTGCGCTCCACCAAGGATCAATAACATATCTTTTTAGGATCTTGCTATTCCCAGTGGCATACTCAATAAACTAGAAAAATTTATTATATAGTTAAGAAAACTTCAAAAAGCATAATTTTATGTATCTTAATAATTTTATATTTATTTTTAATATAATATTATTAAATATTTTTATCATTTGTACTAAACATATTATAATACATAATTAAATATTAAATTTCTACTTAATCATTATATATTAATAATTTAAAAGAATTTCACATAATTAATCAAATCAATAATAAATCACCATTAATGATATATTTTTAATTTTTATTTAAATATCTTAAAATTCATATAGATAATAAATTTTTATTTAATACATAAGTTTAATATTATTAAATATAATAATTAAACTATTTTTTAAGATGAGAAACTTATGAATAAAATTGATTGTTTAATAAAATTATCCTTTTATTAAAGTGCGGAAAAATTTAATTATGTATTTACTACACTGGACAATCATGATGAGGGAGAAGAATAATGATAACGAGGAAGTGTGGAGATGCACGTTACCCACCAATGTTGAGGATTCATAATTCATTCATATATGACTCTCCTATGGATCGGAATCCATTCAAACCAACGTGACAATTCTAGATAATGTTCGAAACATGTTCACTTTATAACATATGCACTGCGAAGATATATATACTATAATATTTGTCTTTTGCATGTTGATAGATAAATTATTAAATTCGTTGTAAATTTTTTTTTCTTTTTAATCTCTACATAAATTTATTTTTTAATGTTACGATTTTATATTGTCAAACACGTGGAGATGAATTATTTTATTTTAATTAGTAGTCATAAAAGTCATAAATATTAAAATACGATAAAGATTTTTAATACATATACTCTTATTTATGAATATGAATAACAGGAAAGAGTTTTTAATACGCATTATAGTTCTATTCAACTTATGTAAAAGATATTCTTATCAAAATATTATAATTTCATTGCTACGTTAGGGCTTGGAAATTACGGCCAGATTAGATTTTTTTCATAAACAACTACTTAATATTCAATAGTTGTAAAGAAAAAAGTCATTTTTAGCTAGTGGTTATTGTTTTCTAATCTAATCATTCATTTGAAATTTTTAGTTGTATACACAAACTTTATATTTTGGTCCTTATACTTAAATATCATATATTTTAGTTTTTATATTTATATTATTTAATCTCTACCGTTAAAAATAATATAAATTAAAATGAGACTAAAATTTTTATATAAGAATCAAACCGAAGTAAAAATGTAAGTATGAAAATTTAAACATTTTAAGTGTAAAATCTAAAAGACAAGTTCGTGCAAAAATCAAATAAGGAACTATTTTTTTTATATTTAAATTTATATAGATGGATTAATTGTTAGGGGCATGAGTTTAGCCCTCAAAATGGACATTTTTAAAAATTAGGGTCTTGTCAAATGCATTAATTGAGAAATTAATAATAATTTTTTATTATAAATATGCTAAAAAGTATGATAAGATTCATCTATCTATAATATTTTTAATAAAATACTGCTATAAAAATACAGGTTAATATTAACAAAATATATAGAATGTCTAATTCTTCCTATAGAACCTATTCTGTTAGGTTTGGCATTAAGATTTTAAACATATATGACCATTTTATTTTCATACAAGCGCTAGCTTCGTGTTCATATTAATTAATTAGCCACATTCAACGTAGAATATTTGATGCAAAGGTCTTCTAAGGAGTACTCTTAGACATGGGCGTTGCTGAAAGATTGGTCTCAAGTCTCAACATAAGTAGATCTTTACTTAATCCAATATACAGATTTTGCGTTTGGTTAAAATTTCTCATTTTTATGTCAGTTTAACAATCAATTAGATGATAGATGGCATAAAAAGTGGAATTCCTGATGTGAATATAAGTGACTTGTCGATTCTACTTGAATTTATAATTAAATTCACATTAATTATGTTTATAACTACATTTGATTTTTTTTAATAGTTAATTTGTTTGACAAATAATCATAATAATAATATGTATGAAAATATTAATTTAAATATCACTCATTTAATTCATCATTAATATATATTTTAATGTTGTTAACTTTAAATTTATAGATAAATTTTTCACAACTAAACATAGAGAAATAACAGGTAAAAAGTAGTTCATTTAATTATAACTATGATAATATTCACATATAATATCATACATCGGTTATCAACAATAATTGATCACTTATCGATAATATAATTTATTATCTTACAACACCTAAGTCGTTACTCATTAATAACCAACTCATAAATACTCAATTCCAAGTTGCTATATTATAATTATTATTGTTGTTCATACGAAAATAAGATAGACAAATATTTATTCAGGCATGTTTTGCAAGTAAACCCCATCAACGAGAATAAGTTTGATTTCGAGGAGAAGACCCAAGCATCGAAAAAGGACATTGATTCCCCGTCTTCGAACACATATAAAATAATAATATTACATATAACATTATTAATAATTAAAGAATTTGTAGTATATGTGAGAAGTGCAATTGTAGGAGCTACAAACAACAAAATAGCACCATAAGAAACTCCTTTAGTGATAGTTAATAGCACCATAAGAAACTCCTTTAGTGATAGTTCTAGTATTAGTATTACCTGAAAAAGAATAAACAGATTAGTTAAGAAAATACATAGAAAGAGTCAAATTTATTGAATAATATCATATATGAATTATAACTTACCAAAGACATGTAAATTCAAATATCACAAGAAACCACTTCAAGTCTAACATTAACTTTTCTAAGTAACACATCACAACCCCAACAATCACAAACACACTCCAAACTTATCAAGTAAATATCACTTCTCAAACATGCATTTGTCTATTATATTTACAGAAGAGTTGTACCCAATATTTTACATAACTTAAGAATTTTAATAAAAATTGGGCAGAGTCCTCCTATAATTTCGATAATTCCCAAACAAAAATCTATTCAAAATCAATCAAATACAATCCAAAATTATTCAACCAATACATTCCAGAACAAAATTTCAATTTATAATAATCTAAAAATATAATTGAGTAAAATTTTGTAATCTTGATCATTTAAAGCACCTTTTTAACTTCAACAATACAACCTTCTTAATAATCTTTCATAAAACAATTACTTCCATAAAATAATTACAAAGTTCATTAACATATAAATAGCTTCCATTAAACATAAAGAACTTTGTCTATTTTAAATTACTTCTTCATACAATGACATTAGTAGTATACAACATTCATTATGTGAATAAAATATGTTGTTCATTCTTTTCCAATAATATTCATACCATCACTTTATAATGGGTTAACATCCTGAAATATATGAATATTTAGAAGACATTAATTCTTAATTATGTTATAAATATTGTATCTTTTCTGAATAATTCTATAAATATAATATTATATATATTACTTAAGTTCAAGAATTAATAATAATGATAATAATAATGATCATTATCTAATAAATGACATAATAATTATATTCAAATAAATTAACTTATTTATTACACTACATTAATAAGATTTATAATTAAATTATATTAAAAATTTTATAAATTAAGTGTGATGTATTAAATCTCATTAAATATAAATTACATATCTTAAAAATAATTTTAATAAAAGAGTACTCTTAAACAATAGCTTTAGTTGAAAGATTGAAGGATTCGTATAAGTCTTAACACCATTTTACTTCGTAAATGAATTCTAAGTAAGCATATCTATTTTAATTAAGCATAATCCCCATTATACACCCGATTCTTTATAAGAACTTATCATTATAGAAATTAATGGGTAGATTAGGAATATAAAAGTTCATTACTTCACATTAAAAAAATATTAATAATATTTAATAATTCATATTTGCTGATAAAGTAAAAAGAAGAGGGAGCATGTAGTGTCATATAATATCACGGTAAATTTTAAATCATTTTTCATGAATATACAAAACTAAACAAAAATAAATAGCTGGAATTGAATCTACACACCACCTCTTTAATAAAAAAAATTTATTACGTGACATTTAATAATTCTCTCAATTTCAAATAAAAAGTCACGACGCTTGAATTTGCTTTAATAATATATTCTTTTTTCATGGTTTTTCTTTTGCTTAAATTTTTTAATTAGTTGGTATTTTTATAATGATTTGTTCTTTTGCTTACCATTTACCTCTATTAAAAAAAAAACTTTAGGTGAAAAAACTGATTTATGTGTATTATATTACATGTTAAGTTAAATTTATTTAAAGATAAATTATAACCCTTAATTTTAATAATTACATATAATTATAATAAAAATTTTCATTTATAAGATGGATGAAGTTAGCAGACGAATAAAATTCTAACACATGAATCAAGTCTTATAAGACAAATAAAGCTAGTAGATAAATATAGTTATGTTAAGTCAAGATCATAATTTCTCAATATTTTGGTGATCACAAAACAAACGGAATATATCTCAGACAAAAAGTTAATGGAACAGTCTAAGACAAAGACATTTAGAAGAATTATCTCAAATACAGACGCACAAACCCTAGAATAAAAGACTAAGAGAAATCACAAGATAACAAGTACAAACGAATATAATTAGAAGTTAAGCTAAACGAAGACTTCAGAAGAAGTAATGAAGCTTAGACGAAATCTCAAGTGAAAGCAATGAAGAACAAATGCAAGCTTAAGTTGAAGCAATGAAGCTAAGACGCAAGTTCAAGTTGAAGTAAGAAAGAACAGACGATGTTATCAAAAAGATAAGTTTAAGTCTTTTATTTCTTGTCTATGAACTTAAGAGAAGTCCTTTATGAAGTCATTCTCACCAAAGTCAAAATAATGTCGTTACTCAGAAGTTTCTAAAGGTTTAAATCTTTTTCTGACTCAAGCCTTTGCGGCACGAAAGTAAAATGTACTTTTCAATGTTTAATCTAAACAAATCAAAAAATCCCTGATATACACTGACTTCTGCTATGAATACAATAAATGTTCTGATTATTCTCATTTGCAACCTCTAAGGTATCAAGAAAAGGACAACTTTTTAAATCTTCTCTATCAACAGATATTTCAAGAAGCTCAGTTATAAAAAGATTTCAACATTTCAAGAATGGAGAAACTTACGCTACAAAATCTATCTATCCAAAGTTTTACTTTGCAATCTTCTAAGCTTCTATTCTTCATTGTATATCTATCTCTGCGAAGAGGATAATCTTCATCTTTTCAAAACCCTTTTCAAATCCACTATTGTGGTGTTTAGTTTGAGGAGGCTATGTTCATAAAATACCAGTTAGTTTAGACTGTGGAGGTTGTGTCCAAAGAATACCAGTTGTATTAGCCTGAGGAGGCTGGGTCCAAAGAATACCTTTGTATAGTCAGAAGTGGCTGAGTGTAAATAATACTTGTAAGGGTTGTTTCAGTGAGATAGTGAAATCTTAGCAAGTCGCTAAGAAACTAGACATAGTCTTTAAGACAAACCAGTATAAAAATATTGCGTCTTATATGTTTTGCTTTCTAACTAACAAGGGTGTTAATAATCGTAAGTAAATCCTTTCTAAAATTAATCTTTCAATTGAAAAACTGTTTGCGTTTGTTTTCTTTAAAACCTTAAGACGCAAAACTTATATCGTCTGATATGTAATTTTTTTTTAATTAACACAATTTTTTAAAACCTTAAGTTTTATCTTTTACAAGTTATATCACATGAACGAAGTCGGTAGATTAATGATTCAGCAAATGAAGTATCATTACAAGATAAGTGTTGCCTTTAAGGTTACTTTTATAAATATGGACTCTAACGAGTCATTTTTCTGTAAATTCTGCTGAAAAAGCTTATTGTTCAACTAAATTACGAGAAATCAACTACTCCTCTCTGAAAAGATGAGGCAAGTCAGAACAAAGAAAATGTTTTCTAATACAACGATTTGGTGCAAAAAGGAGGATAACTATTTCAATGTCTAAGCCTACCTTTTTGAAGAAAAGTGATGCCTTTGATATGATAGTCCATGAAAATGCATTTAATGCTTATAAATGTGTGACACACTTCCATTGGATGGATTAAAGACGTTGAAGTTGCCAAGTCTAACAACTAGTTCATGTTCTTCATCTATATAAAGGCTGAAGATAGAAGATTTAAAATAGAGATTTGTAAAAAGTCTTTTTGTATTTCTTTGTGAATCCTTCTCTGTGTAAAGATTGATCTTTTGTTAGACAAACCAACTTTGTAAATCTTTCACACTTAATGATAGGTGTTAGCTCGAAGAGGCCAGTTTAAAAGAATACTTGGTTAGCCTGAAGAGGCTAGTCTAAAAGAATACTTGGTTAGCTTGAAGAGGTTAGTCTAAAAGAATACTTGTTTAGTCTAAAGAGGCTGGGTACAAAGAATACTTGTATAGCCAGGAGTAGCGGGGCAAAATAATACTTATATCATTTTAAAGATAGTGAAATCAAGTAGTTGCTAAGAAACTGGATGTAGTCTTTGTGATAAGACGAAATAGCATAAAAATCTTTTCTATTATCTTCTATTTACATCATATTTCATTAGCAAGGGCTGTCTTATTTATCAAAATTGCGTTTTTGTGAATTTTTTTTTCTTAATCTCTTTACAAACCCATGTCTGATCCATCAAACGATATAGTTATATGTTCAACAAAAAACTTTTAACGTTTTTACATAATTCAACCCTCTTTATTGTGTTTTTACTTTATAGTTTGACATTAGAGCTTAACCTCTAAAGGTTGAGCACCTAATAACTACTAAAGGGAAAAATCCATCGTGGCAAACTCATCAACTATGTTCATCATAAAAGGATCCTCCATGAATAAGCCGCCTAGCTCAAATTAACTCAACTTTGTCTAACATACGCAACTTCGTTTATTAAGAGAACAGATGATGAACGTCGTCTGATAGGTTTTCATGCATCTATATCAAACACAATATCATCAAGTTTAAACCACTCAGATGAACCATCAATTGCATTTAATTTATGTGTTTGAGTGTGCAAGGTTTGAGCATTTAATTACAACATTAAATGTGTTTAATATTAAAGGAAAATCATTACCAATGAAAGAACGTGTGTAGTAAAAACAGACTAACACATCATGTTATTTTTAAAATGGCAACCATGACACGAATAAATAGAGATGGTTTCCAAAAATGTAAACCCTAAGTATTGTTTTAGTTTTCTCTCTCTATATCACATTCATTTTCACTTTCAATTTTTACTTTTACCATTCAATCTTCGATTTTTTACTCTTAGATTTCTCTCTTACTCTTAAGCACTTTTGCATTAGGAGATCACCAATGGAGACCAAAGGTGTGTTTGATACCTTCTTCTCTGAGGAGATGTTCCTCATTAGAAAATGGATGAAGCTTTTCAAATTCTCCATTACCTCTAAAGACGTTGTTGGAATCGTCTCTTCTACTTGGTGGACAATGACGCTGAGATGCATGAGGCATGGTGTAGAGGCCAATGTAGAGTTACGGGAAAACTTAAAGGAAGTTCATGGAGGGATTTGTGGCATCATTGGAAATAAGGAGTACCTTATTTCAACCAAGACGATTGTTATTGCATCTCGTTGCATAAACAAAGGAGTCAAGTTCTCCCATGCATGGGACAGAGACATTGGGGACAAAGCTGTTGATGTTGCTCTTTAAATTTGTCTTGACCCAATGAATCCTGCAAGTTTTTGAGAGCTGGGAATATGCTTTCCTTCTTGATAGAGGCCTCCTTAGAGAGTTCTCCAAAGAAACCTTGAAGTTCTCAATCTAGCTTCTTCAATAAGTGGGTTTTCGGTCCAAGCTTCAAGAATTCAAGTGAACCAAAAGGAAAATGTGGAGAAGGTAAGGAATGGAAAGGAATGGCGCCATTGGAGACCCAATAAGCCTAAGAGGAACCGCCACAATGGAGGCAAGAGTCCATTGATAAGATTCAAGAAACCTTCCTAAGGAAGACAAGAGACTTATCTCTCAAAAACTCAAAGTTTTATTCAATTCATCAATAATTTCTTACAATTTCATTTTTAGCTTCTTATAGGTTTAGGAAAAATTGAAGAGGAAGCTAAACCACATTAGAGTACTTTACAAGTTAATGAATAAGAGTCACAAGTTCAAAGGTTCAAGTACATGTCACTTTCAAGAGCGTTTCATGTCACTTTCAAAGGTTACATGTCATTCTCAAATGTTACATGTCACTTTCCACTTGATCCTCATCCATTGGATGAGTACATCTAATCAAGGGTTGAGATTTGCTCTTGAATTAGGCATGGATCCTAATCCAAGTGAAAATCTATTTGAACCAAATCCACTTGGATTCACAATTTGAAATTCAAACTTAAATTAAATTAAATTTAAATTTCAAATGTGAATTTGATATGCACTTAAACTTAAATTCATTCACTCTATTAACCTTCACTCTTTAAGCTTACTAGCCTTTTAAGCACCATGTTAAGAAAACTCTTAAAAGAAAGGTACACTTTTGGCCGAAAAATTACAAGGCCATCAAAATTATTTACACTTCAATTACAAAAATCAAATCTTACGCTAAGGTAACTTGAAACTTCTAGTAATTCTTCTAGTTGAGTGATTTTCCTTAGAAGTTCCTACATCACTTTTGTTGGGTTCTCCATAACTTATAGTTCAATGTCTTCACCCGAAGAAGTGGGTCAAAGGATAATGTCAGCAATAGGGTCAAATTTTGTCTCTATCATTTGCTGAAGAAGGTTGAAATATATCTTCTTTTTATGATATTAGATCATTGGGTTGCAACTTTAAGGGGGAGGGATTTGAAGAGGAAGTCTAGCATTCCCTATCCAACTCTCTTATTTTAAATCATTCTTAATTTGGGATTTGATATTATTGAAGTTGATTGGTATCCGTTTGATGTTGAGTTGAAAATGGATATGTTCAACAAAATAAAAGTTGTTCAACAAAATAAAGTTGGGGCATCTATTTCCAAAGGTTAGAAATATGGAGAGACCAAGGAAGCATAAAAAACAACAAGACGAAACCACAAACACAACCACCTTCTCCTAAATAGACCAAACAAAAACCTCAACCACCTTCCCCCAAACAACCCAAACACAAACAACAAACATAACCACCTTTTCCCGAACAACCTAAACACAAGTCACAAACACAACCACCAAAAATCTCTCTACCTTCATCCGCTCTTATACAAACTCAACCATTTTTACCATCTCAACCACCAACCAAACGATCAAAACTCATTATCAAGCGATGATTTTACAAGCTCATTCCCTCCAACGACTCCACATCAAAGGAAGAAACCACTTTTGTTCCTCTTCCCCCCTCAATAACACAATCTTCTTTTCCATTTGAGCACCACTGCCACTCCAAAGAAGGAAAGAACAAAATAAAAACAGCCTTCTCTTCCCAAGATAATAGAGAAGAGCAAGAACAGAAGAATCTTCACAAGGAAGGAGAGTTAGCTAAGGATGCAAAAAAGGTCTTTGATGAAAAAGATTTTGAGAGAGCAAAGGAAGCTAAGGTCAAAGCTGAAATTGCTAGATTGAGACACAAAACCTTTGAGGTTTAGATTGTGTCTGAAAAATTCAAAGTAGATGAAGAAGTCCTCACTAATTGAGCTTCATAGGATCAACTTAAGAAGAACTTAAAATAGACTTAGAAGGAGTCTTTGGCTTCTTATGCTGAACATCACAAACGCATGACAAAGTCTATATATGGAGCCACTTTATTTACTATTGTTGCTTTTGGTGATGCAACAAAATCTACTTAGGTGTTGAAAGATAATGACATGTTAACTGATGAGCAACTATCAACCATGCTTAATGAGGAACCTCTTGATTCTTCATATTTGCATGATGCCTATGTTATGTTTGTTCCCATAGCTGTGAGTGAAGTGGATGCCCACATTGTGTCCATTCCCATAGGTGTGAGTTAAGTGGATGCCTACACTATGTCTGTTTAACTAGATGCCTCAAGTGTGGATGTCTTGCCAGAGTTTGATCGACTTGATGACTTGCAATGAGTACAAAATGCCTTGTATCTATCATAAGATGCCTTTTTTACTTCTATTTCTCCTGTATCTTTTCTTGGGGAAGAATATATACAATATGTACCATATATTCATAGAGTTCTTCTTTCTACTCTTAGCTTGTGGAACTTGTATATTATACTCCTTCTCCTCCACCTTCCCAGTCCCCCAAGATAACAACTTGTGTTGAGAAACCAGTTAAGTCTGATTGTCTAATTAGTGATCCTTTAATAATTGCATACTCTTACCCCTCAATAGATAACGAAGTTACCTACAATATCTGACGCTCCTCAAGATTCAAGGTTCAAAGAACTCCTCACCCCATGCACCTTCATCAAATATAAAGTCGGAAAGTGTTAAACTATAGCACATTTTTGTACTCTTTTTACTATATACATTGTCCATTAAACACTATTAAGCAACCTAAAACAACCATTAAATACTCTAATTCATAATATTTCGTGTTAGGACTTGTTGATGGTTTGTTTACGTGTTTCAGTGTTAAAAATAGCCAAAAACAGGAAAAAACGTGTTAAGGAATACAACTCTCGTGAGTTGGGACTTAACTTGTGCGACTTGGAGCTCCAGTTAAGAATCACTGCTCTCTATAACCTTAATTGCGTGATTTGTTACTTAGCACATGCGAGTTGGATTGAATTCATGACCATGTTTTGCCTCTGGAACCTGAGCTCGCTCAAATTGCTAATAAACTCGAATGAGTTGGGTTCACAAAAAGCCCAAGTTCACTAAGAAAGCTATATATTTACAATTTACTATCAGTAAAAGGTCATCTCTCTTAACCTAATTTCTTTTTCTGCCCAGGAATCAGAATCACTTTCGGTTCACACGGCATTCGGAGTTCAACCCCAAGCCTAAGCGAAGGAGACTCAAGAATCATTCAGCTTCTTTAAAATTCGATTACCCCTATAATCTCTTTCTTATTATTCTTGTATCGTTCCCCCTATTAGCATGAACTAACTCCCTCTTGGATTAAGAGAACGATGTAATCCTAATTATTTCTAATATAATTCTTGATGTTACTCAGTATATGATGAGACACTTATTTCTTCTATTCTTAATGCTATTTATTAACTGACCATTAATGAATTGATAGTAAACCTAAGGGAACTTTGAGATAAGAAACTTAGGAGGTACTATATAAATAAACAATTACTAGGCTAGAGTCCTAGAGATAGGAGTATGTAGTAGTGTGGACATAACCTTACAGTTATCACTGGATTCACAGATCTAAAACCCTAATTAACTTAGTTTAATTTAAGAGATTAATTAATCGGGTTAATCTAGGCGGCTTAGGTGATCCTGAGAGGGACGGTTACGAGGATGAGAATTTGATCCAACCATAGATTATAATTTGAATAACAGAGAGGAGAGTATTAGGGGGAATCAGTGATAAAATCGGGATCCCAATCGCTTTCTTTATTATTATTTCTCTTTTTAATAACTGCTTTCATAACAAATTTCCAACAAACCTTCTCAAAATAATAAGATAAAAAATAAATTTAAATCTAATTGCTTATCCTCGTGGGATCGACAACCCTGATCTATAAATACTTATTACTTGACGGTTGTGGTATACTTGCCATAACTTGCGGGTCGTTTAAGTGTCGTCTGTGCGCATCAAGTTTATAAGCAGTCTGTAAATAAATTACCATCTTTTGGATTGCCCTCTTGAAAAACCCACCATACCTCAGGCCAAAAAACCCAAATCCTATCTTAGAGACTTCTCTTGGTAAATATTATGTGTTCAACAGGGAAAGAAATCAAGCCTCCAGAAGAAAATACAAAAAATACAAAAAAAAGTAGAAAAGCATAGAAAGGATCACCAGTTTGTGATCACCAAAAAAATTAGAAAATGCTTAAAAGCCACCAGTTTTTTACAACAAAAAAATAGTGTTAATAAAGAGGTTTCAATACTTTCCCTCAAAGCCGAAAAAGAACACAAAAACAAGTTTCAAGGGCCAAGAGATTATCTGGAAAAGGTTTGGGGCCTATGGTTCATTAAGCTAGGCGACATGGTAATGAGCCTAAAACTGACTTTGTCATCACACCTTTACCTAAGTCAAACATTACAAGCTTAATAAAAGCCCTATTGATCATGGTAAGTGCTAACTTGTGTGGAAGATAATGCAGGAAATATATGAGGGGAAAGGGGTAATGTAGTTTTCTGAAATCTAAAAACACTTGACCTCATTGGAAACTTGAAACAAAAATTCACACTCACACAGATTACCACTGGCATAATCTGAACATATGCATGCATGGTTAATTCTCTTATGTAGTGAGCTAAGCAATCGAAGGATTAATTACGATGAAAAATTCGGTAACGTGATCCTTCATTCATCATGGGTAAGGCTTAGCATAACTCAAAGCTGAGAATTAAGTACTTCACTGACATATTGGGTTATGCTACTTTTATTTGCTGACTTGATAAATTTCCCCTTTGTTTGAGGACAAACAAAGTTTTAAGTTGGGGTGTTTGATAAGTCACAAAAGTGAGTTATTTTTGTACTCTTTTTACTGTATAAATTGTCTATTAAACACTCTTAAGCAAATTAAAACAACCACTAAATGATTTAATTCATTATATTTCATGTTAGGACCTGTTGATGGTTTGTTTAAGTGTTTCAGGGTTAAAAGTAGACAAAAATAAGAGAAAACATGCTAAGAAATACATCTCTCGCGAGTTAAGACTTAACTCGCGCGACTTGGAGCTTCAACGAAGAACTATTTCTCTCTGTAACCTTAACTTGCGCGACTTATTACTTAGCTCGCGCGAGTTAGACTGAATTGAAGGCCACGTGTTTCCTATGGAACCTCAACTCGCGCAAATTGCTCATAAGCTTGCGTGAGTTAGGTTCACAAAAAGCATAAGTCCACTAAGAAGGCTATATATTCACAAGTTACTATCAGCCAAATGTCGTCTCTCTTGACCTAATTTCTTTTTCCGCCCAAGATTCAGAATCACTTTCAGTTCACGCAACATTCGAAGTTCAACCCCATGTTAGGACGTCAATAGTCTCCACGCACGAGTCAAACCTCGACGTGAGGGGGTGTGTAAGAAATCCAACATCCATGCACGAGACAAATCTCGACGTGAGGGGATGTGTCAGAAGTGTCACATCGTCCACAAACACGACCTGTCACATGTATATAAGTGGAGAGCAATCCTCACCTTAAAAGTTGGTTTTGTAGGGTTGAGTTAGGCCCATTACCAACATTCTAACTAAAGGTATTACTCCGGTCCGTTATAATATAAATCCGGTCCGGTATAAACCTAACATCAAAATTTAACACATTCAACTACTTTAGAATTCGATTACCCATGTACTCTCTTTCTTATTATTCTTGTATTGTTCCCCCTATTAGCATGAACTAATTCTCTCTTGGATTAGGAGAACGATGTGATGCAAACCTATGAGGTATATGAAGAAGACTCCACGGATTCACAAGATGTGCCCCATCTTCATTCACCAAATCATTCAACACTCTAAAGAATTAAGCAAACTCAAGGGTTATGAGGTAAGGACCTCTCGGTCAAGGACCAAAATGAGAAGAAAATTAAAGTGGATAGGTGTTTAGGTATTGGAATAGCGCCAAGAACAAGAGTTCAATAAGCTAGGTAGAAGAATCGCCACTTGGATCATGGATCCATGATAAGATTCAAGGTTCTTAGAAGAAACCCTAGGACAACTCTCTCCTTTTCTCAATATACTTGTCTTAGAAATTCACTAATTTCATTCAATTTCAAAAGTGAGTATTACAATGAGAATTTGCCTAAGTTATATGGCCTTAGTGTGTGTTGATCGTGAGGCTCTCTAGCCACTTGATCCTTGATGGATTGATCAAGTGATGCTAAGCACCCCTCACTTGATCAATTCAAGAAGGATCTAGAGTTAATGAGATAAAGAGGCTCAAAACTCATCTAAGCTTGTGATGATCATGGATTAATTAAGATGAAATTCTATGCCTTGGATTAGAAGCAAATCCACAGGCTAGAATACCTTCTTAGATGAGAGTCAACACTTATAAACTTGACTTAAATTTGCACCTTTGACTATGGCATAATCAAGTGGTGGAAATTTAAATGAAGTTAGTGACAATTCCACTAATTCTCTCTCGTAATCCATCCACTCTCTTTTAAGAGAGTGTAACACACTTGCTTAGTTGGGTCATAAGACTCTTAAGCCCATCTTAAGAGGCTTTGACCAACACAAATAAAGTCAACATGTCCAAATGGGGAAGCTTGGCCGAAAATTACAAGTCAAACATAAGGTCCAAGCTTCACAAAAACTAAGCTAAACTAATTACAAAATGCATAGAAAATTACAAGGCTTCATAAGCCCACTTTGTTGACTTTGAGGTGTTGACCATTGACTTTGACTTTGACCTTGACTAGTTGACTTGGTCAACTCTTCTTAAACTTGGGCTTCAATTTTTCTTTTCATTGCACTTATAATCCTCATGCTTGGAGATAGTCCTCCATCACGATGTAATCCTAATTATTTCTAATATAATTCTTAATGTTATTCAGTATATGATTGAACACTTATTTCTTCAATGCTTAATGCTATTTATTAATTGGCCATTAATGAATTAATAGTAAACCTAGGAGAACTTTGAAGAAATATACTTAGGAGGTACTGGAGAAATAAACAATTACTAGGCTAGAGTCCTAAAGATATGAGTATGTAGTAGTATGGACATAGCTTGACAGTTATCACTGGATTCACATGTCTAAAACTCTAATTAACTTAGTTTAATTAATTGGGTTAATCTAGGCGATACACGTAATCTTGAGAGAGACTGTAATTTGCAGTACTAGGAATGACTCCTAAGTCGTCTCTCAATGACCATCATTGTAATTTCTATCAAAATCAGAACACAAAGAGGGGGGATTGATTGTCAAAACAGAACAATTAATCACAAGTTGAAATAGTAAAATGAAAACAGATTAGTCTTTTGAATTATTTGCACTCACTTATCCTAGGTCACAGAAAATTATGCCTAATTTACTGAACTCTTAATCAAACCTGAATTAATTAACTAAACGTAAATTAATTCTAGGTTTTGTTTATGCGAATTAAGCATTCCCATACACCATCATTTCAATTACAATAATAAATGACTAGTTGCATTAAACATGAATCAGAGAAACAAATTGCATATAAATCTAATTAGATGATGAAGAGTCAAGAACAGATTAAGCATTATCAATGCATAACAGGACCTCAAAGCTTCTGCAATCTACATCAAGAGATTAACCCTTAAACCTAGCCTTCTATTTGAATTCTAAGTTGAACAGAAAATTAATTAAACCTAAATGAGTCAACCCTAAATGAATTAAACCAATCACCAAATCAACCCTAAACGAATTGAATCAACACCAAATTGAACCAAACAGAATCAAACATAATAGATGAAACAGTAAAATGAAAGTGCAGTAGAAGAGGAAATGAAATCAAACCGAAATGTAATTGTATTGATTGAGCCTTAACAATGAAATGGCAAGTGAAAATCAAATTGAACTAGAGCTCCCAAATCTAGAATGTGCACTAGAGAATCATAAAAATGAAGAAGAAGAGAAGAGAGAAAGGGAAGCTAAGAGAAAAATAAAACCTAATGTAATATCTAAGTGTGTGAGTGAATCCCCAAATCTTATTGCTCCCCCTCATTTACAATTAGGCAGCCCCCATGTGCCTTGCACATGCCACTTAAGTGCCAAGTGTCCCAAGTGCAAATCCTACCTACAACATTTTTATAAAATGACAATTACACAATTTAAATGGCCCAAATTCGCTAAAATTCCCGTCCAAGTTCCGTGCTTCAACTTCAAGGCAATATTCACCCTAGATGAAGTCCGAATTGACCATGACTTTTATATCTCTGTCAATCTTCTATAAGATGAAAAAAACCGGAGCTCAAAAGGAGATCTGTGGAGGGGGATATGCTTGTTTTGGTTAAAGTGGTCAAATCTGGAAAAATATAACGAATTTGAACAAATTAAACACTTAAAGCCCAAGTGAGCCCAAACTCATAAATGTATTAAATCATGCTAATTGACCATTAATCATGCTTTTTTAGGATATAAAATATGCAAAGAAAATGATCAAAATAATAACTCATCAGTAGGAATCCAATCCAACCATAGATTATAATTTGAATAACAGAAGAAAGAATATTAGGAGGAATTAGTGGTGAAATCGAGATCCCAATCGCTTTCTTTATTATTAAACTTCTTTTTTTTTAATCATTGCTTTGCAACAAACTCTCAACAACCTTCTCTAAATAATATGATTATAAATAAGAATTAAATCTAATTGGTTATCCTCATTAGATTGAAAACCTTGATATGTAAATACTTATTACTTGACGGCTATGGTATACTTGCCTTAGCTAGCAGGCAGTTTAAGTGCCGTCCACGCACATTAAGTTTTTGGCGCCATTGCCGGGATAAGCCAAATTAGAATAATTTTTATTTTTGATTTTATTACTATCTTTTTACTTCATTATTCAATATTCTTTCTCCTTCTTATACCAATACATCTCATAACTGCTCATATTAACCCATTACATACAAGTTTTTCGGATCCCTATTTTTCCTGATATTCTCACTTGATTCGGGAAAATTCTATTTTGCAGGAAACTCAAAAAACATGGAGAGCCCCAGTTTTGGCCTTGATCCTGAGATCAAGAGAACAACTCACTTAATCTCTAGAGTAGCCAGAGAAGTCAAAGCCTGCAATTTAGACATTCCACAAAACCCTAACATGGATCCTCCACAAAATAATCCACTGAGGACCCTTGCACAATATAACAGAATGATCTTGAAGATAGGCTCACCCATAGTTCTACCATCGGGTATCAACCATGGCCAAAACGCACACCTCATAACCTACTTCTGCCAAAATGTCCAATTCCATGGCCTTTCTCATGGAGATGTAACAAAACACGTGAGGACTTTCCTCTCTGTGTGCAACCATTTTGTTGGAATAGCAGACCCGGAGATATCCAGATTAAGATTCTTCCCTTACACACTACATGGGGAAGCAAAAATCTGGTTCAAATCATAGCCTACAGGTAAATTCACAAACTAAAAAGATTTAGAGACTCATTTCATTCCAAACAATCTTCATTCCAAAAAAAATTTCTATACTTTCTTTACCTTAAGAAGAAATCTCTCCAACCAAAGTAGGAACAAGTAAGTAGAAGAAGCATATAGGAAGCTTGGAGAAACCAGTAAGGGGTTCTTTCCATATCCTACTTTTTCTATTCTTTGTTTTCTTGGTTTTTCTTTTCTTTTTTTCCTTTTTCTTACACTCCTTTTAATTCTCTAACTTTGTGTTTTCTTGGTCCTTTGAATGATTATTTCAAAGTTTTTTTCTTCCTCCTTCAACTATTTCTTTGAATACTATGACTACTTTATAAAAAGTAAATGAAATGGAAATCTTTCTTACTTATATTAAGCTTTTAACTTCTATGAACAAGTTCAATCTTTCCTCTTTTGATAAAACCTGTATTGAACATTAACATACTGAATAATTAAATATATGTCATGAAAACATTGATGGTATTAATATGGTTGTTTGGTTATACATTAAAATATGACTTGTTTTGTGCTTGATATGTAATTAATTGGTGAATTGGATGTGAGTAAGTGGTGACATGCATAGTTGCATTAAATTGATGATGAACTTGAATTGTTTAATGACCGATTGAAAATGCCTAATAGAGAGGCAATATTCTAAGATTGCTTGGTGAATGGGCAATACTTAGAATGAGGTGAGATGAAGATTACCTAGTTGAAAGGTTAGTACCTAAAGTATGGTGAAGGTCATTATACAATTCAAGGTCCTAGTACATGTTGCATTGGTGACTGTATAGTAGTAGACCAAGTCCTTAAGTCCTTGAACAGGTTTCCCGCTGAGTGAGTAGAATGTCGTGGACTTGGGAGTTCCCTTGGTTGCGGGAGTGGTCCTGCCGGAAACTGAGGGAACTCGATAAATTACGGAGTGTCTACCTCTGGTGGGTCTGTTAAATATGAGAATCAGATGCCCCAGGCTATTCTAGTGGATGGCGCCACATTATATTTTGAGTGAATAGTGAAATGCATGATGAGGGTGAATGCATCATATAGGCTTAGGAGCATACAATAGTGGTTGTGTCTTTGATTGAAAATATGGTTCATAAATATTCATGCCTAAATCATTGATTGCGATTGATGGCTTGTTTGTTTTGATTTATTGTTATTGGTTTCCTTACTTTGTGATTGATATTTTGATTATCATGGATAACTATGGAAGTATTATTCTAAAATGAGATCTTCCTTTACTTTTTAACTATTTTAGAATGTCTTCATTCATTTTTACAAAATAAAATGATTCTAGAAATTTCTACACATTTTCTTGGATTGTTTTTAAAAAAGAAATATTGTATTTGTAACTCTCAAATGAGATTTGAAATAAAGGTTTATTTTTACACATATTTTTAAACCATAAAAAGATATTTTGGAAGAAATCTTGAAGAATATTCTAGATTGATTTTAAAAAAGGTCTATTTTGAATTTTTCACTTAGTTTCAAAGGTGTTCCTTGAATTATAATCAATTGTTTGTGATCATGGTTTAAGGAAAGCTCACCCTTGCATTTTGTGTTTTCAACACCTATGATGATCCCAAACAACATTTGAGGTAACAAATTTGCAAGATTAAGAAGATGTGGATGTTTTACAATGATTGTTGCTACTGTCTTGCTATGAAGATGTTTTGCTATGTTTTGGGGTAGATTTGCTAAGATATTTTGGAAGAAATCTTGAAGAATATTCTAGATTGATTTTAAAAAAGGTCTATTTTGAATTTTTCACTTAGTTTCAAAGGTGTTCCTTGAATTATAATCAATTGTTTGTGATCATGGTTTAAGGAAAGCTCACCCTTGCATTTTGTGTTTTCAACACCTATGATGATTCCAAACAGCGTTTGAGGGAACAAATTTGCAAGATTAAGAAGATGTGGATGTTTTACAATGATTGTTGCTACTGTCTTGCTATGAAGATGTTTTGCTATGTTTTGGGGTAGATTTGCTAAGTAAGTGAAAAGAAAATTATGTAGAATAATAAAACAACAAAGTTATGCAACCTAGATGTAATGAACTTTGAATATTATGCAATAAAATTTTTTTGTTCCTAAACATCTCATTCATTCACTATATGATTAACAATTTTAAATTACTAATTAAAAAAAAGTAAATTAAGTAAGTAAAAGGGGTTGTTACATTAGTGGTATCAGAGCAGGTTGAACCAGTTCCACTTAGGAGTTATGTAGTTGCTATGTTTTCGCTATGTGTGAATAATTGTTTTCATATGTGCTTTGTGTGCTTGTTTTATTATTTGGTGTTGTAAAAGGTAGAACACAAGAAGGGGGGTTGAATTGTGTTACTAAAAAAAAAATTTCTTTCGTCTGTGTGTTTAAATATGTTTAGACGAAACAATCTTAATCTTCAAAGGTTGATTTTAATAAACAGACGTTATGGTTTAATTATCCCCGTTAGTCAAAAACTTAATAATACAAATACACAAGTATTTTTATACTGATTCGTCTATGCAAGACTACGTCCAGTTACCTAGTAACAACTGAGTTTTCACTACAAACCGTGAAAGGGTTACAAGTATTATTTGCCCCCAACCACTTTTGGCTATAACACAATATTCTTTGAACACAGCCTTCGCAGGCTAAACAACAAGGGTATTCTTTGAATAACCAGCCTCCTCAGGCTAAAACACCACACAAGTGGATTTGAACGAGTTCTATAAAAAGAGAGTTTCCCTTCGCAGAGAGGGTTTTATAAATGAAGAGCAAAAGTAACAGAGAGCGAATTCACAATAAGGTAGAATATTGAAGCATGTTCGCCAACTGAACTTTGAAGAAGTGAAGTCTTTAAATAGGCAAAATCTTCAGATATTCGTTAGACACAGAAGAAAGCTATTGAACATTTTCCAAGCAAAGTCTAAAAAAGGTGTTATAGAGCACTTGATTGATTGATGACGTGTGTAGCGGATATAGATAGCGTGCGCAGTACTTTTTCTGACTTGTACAGAGATTTGATAGGAAAAGGTGAAGACCTTTTCGAGTTGTATATGTAGACGTGAATCCCCATACTGATCTTGGATGCTTCTAAAGAGTACTCCTTAAGATTTGAAATCTTGGCTTGAGTGACTCATACTTTGCTTCACTTCTTTGGCAAACGATAAACTTCTTCAGTCTTAAGAGTTTTCGTCTTAGCCTATCATCTGATGACTTTACCTGAGACAGACGAATGACTTCAATTTTGAGGAGTCATCTTTCGTCTATGCTTGTTTCGTCTGACTTGTAATAATCAAAACTTTAGAGATGTTAATCATCTTGACCTAACAATCTCCCCCTTTTTGATGATTACAGACCACACTAATAACTTTCTCGAAGGAAACATCTGCACAAGACAAGATTAGCTAAACAGTTTAAACACAAGTCAGATTTACATCAAGACGATGTTTTCTGAATCAATACCTCTTTATAAGAATCGTTACATCAATGTGATGTAAACCATGTATAGTATTACAAGGTATACAGGAAACAAAATCTCTAAGAATACATGTATAAAGCTATACAAATTAATAAAGAATAAAAAAAATATATCTCTCCTTCTATGCTAACTCCCCCTCAGACGAAGGCTCCCCCTTAGCTTAGCATCCATCACCTTTTCTTCCTTTAAGATATTCTCCCCCTTGGGCTGAGAATCATCAAAAGCTTCAAGAGGAAGGTTTAGACTTCTGTTGGACAAGCCCGATGACGATCTCCCTCAGCTCTTCACAACTTCACTCTCAACCACAGTAACCTCTACGTTGTTATTATTCTCCACAAGAGGCGTTTGAGGCTCTTCAACAATAGGAACAAATTCCTTATCTTCAATGAACACAGTTGGAGTCCTCAACAAACGCAGAGTGAAAAGAGGAAGCGTGAGATATGCAGTGTAGTCTCTCTTCCATTGCCAAGTGAACACTCTGTTGGGAACAGAGAGCTCAAAATCTGGATGTTCCTCAGACGGATGTGTATAAGCGAAAGCTTCTCCAGGAAACACCTTGCCACAGATTGTGGAATCTTCATCAAATGAGGTTCCAGAGCAAAAGGCAGAAGTAGCTTCATGATCTTCTATCAACCTTTGAATTTTGGGATTGATAGGCCTTGAGGCTTTGGCTTGAATGGATTTGAGATGCAAGTATGCAGTAGACGGAAGTCTCTTGGGGATGTGCCTTGCAAACTTGAAAGTTTTGGGGACAGACGTAGTCTTCTTTTCCTTTTCTTTAGCCAAAAACTTGACCAAGCAAGGTCGTTCTCGGTCTAAGACAACGAAGAACTTGGTGACGTTGGAAACGAGAGAAGAGAATTGAGATCCCATCATGAAGGGATAGAGTCTCGACTCCTTCTTTGCTCTTCTTTCAATGTGATAGAAGGAAGCCAATCTAGCTTTTTCTTCCTTTCTATACGCATTTGCCATCAGCCTGAAAGTTGTGTTGTAATCTTCTGGCAGAGCATGAGAAAATTCTTCAGGGTCTTCATATTCATGGAGGAGGATGAAGTATCGTGGACAGATACATGCACAATGCGGTCTTGTCCAAGGGAGAACAATTCCAAGAGTATGTCCTAGATCTACGTACTCTGTTTGGTTCATTGGAATTGTGAAGGGTACATGATCATGGCAATCAATGGCGTCCAAATGCCAATGACAACACTCTTTTGGCTCATAAATGGTGGAGCTGGGATCTCCAAACCTGCAATGGTGAAATGCAGGGGCATTGGGTTCAAGCCGAACCTTCCACTTGACATTCTCTTTGAGGGGAATGTGGGGTTCATAGCCAAGAGCTAGTCCTTCAATCACCGACTCAGCTAGATGATCCTTGTACTTGTTTATTTCTTCTAAACCCTTGATGTCTAAGGAGGCCAGTTTTTCCCACGACAGACGCTTCAGCCATTCGCGTTGCTCTTCAGGAGTATAAATGAGATCTTCTTTGATGTCCACTGGCATCAGGGGTTTGTGATAGATAAGAGGGTTGACAAACCTCCCAAGTTGGAATCCTTTCTTACCTATGTACTGATAAGGATTCTTCAACTCAATATAGGGAGTGTCCTTTATAAAGCCGTCTTCATCGTCTGCTGAGTAACCATTTTTAGCAGACTCAGACGATTCACCCTTATTGTAGATATCTTCAAGCTCATCTCCAAGAATCCAGTCAGGCTTAACTGGTCTTTCAGCACAAGAACTCTCAGCAAATCTTCTCATGACTAATTCGTTAAGAAACGAATAGTCAGTCTTGTGCTTAGGTGGAAGATCTTCTGGATTTAAAACTTCAGCGTGAGATCTCACCCATTGTGCATCCATCTTATTTATAATAACATGTTCTTCATCAGACGAAGAACATGCATCTTCAATTGTTATTACTTCAGACGGAATTTCCATTGTCTGTAGATAGGATGTTTCTTCATACGCAGTAGGTATCGTCTGATCACAAGCGACGTTGAGAGGAGACGCAACAATAGGATCTGAGACAATTATCCTATGTTCGTCTTGGAGTGTAGGTGCAGAACTCTCCATAGTTGGAGCTTCTTCATTAAGCATAGTCTCCAATTCCTTTGCTAACTGAGCATTGTCCTTCTGGATCTGAGCAGTTTCTTCACTATTCATGCCCTCTGAAGTTGCTGGTGCAGACGCAGCTTCAGACGATCCAATGCCCTTAATGCTCTCGAGAAAGATTCTTTCTCTTTCAACTTGAAGCAGCATAGAGACCTTCTTAGCCTCTTTTAGTTGCCTTGCTTCGTCTGTTTCTCCAACAATTACAGACGCAATCTTCTGCTTCATTTTCTCTTTGCCTTTGGCAGCCTTTTGAAGAGCAATTTCTCTAGCTTTTGCTTTCTCTTCAGCTGCTTTCTTCTGCTTTTCTTCGTCTGTGAGAATCTTTACAGACGTTACACCCTTAGATGTTTTCTTAACCCCTTCATCTTCATCAAGGGATATCTCCTTTTCCTGCGTCTTAGACGCAACATGTTTTATTCTGATAGTCCTCTTCTTCTTTCTAAGAGGCTCTTCTTGAGCATCATCGAAAGGGACTTCAGATACAATCACAGGTGGAAGATGAATAGGTGTTTGGGTTTGTGTTTGGGTTTTGGCTCATTTGATACGTGCTCTATGAGGAGGATCTTTGGTGATAGGAGAAAGAATAACTTCATCTTCACTCCTATTGTGATGGAGGAAGCTAGGGCTTAGATGCATCTTGGCAAAGGTGCTTCCTTTGACCTCCTTTCCTTCATCATGCCACACGACACCAGTAGCATCAAAACCTTGGTTTAAGATGATTTTGGAGAAGAGAGTGACGTAGGGAATACTGCTCTTCCTACGAATATTCCTATTCTTCAACGCATTTATCCAATGGTCGAGAATAATGTGAGAAAGACTTAGCCTTTCTTTCCTCAAGCAATAGAAGATGCAGAATCTATCACGAGTACTCACATTCTCTCGTGAGCCTGTTCTGGGTGTGAAGATGTTGTAGAGAAGGTTATGGATAACTCTGCTTGTGGGATAGAGATTCCCAGATCTCAGAAACTTGGGATCTTCGGGGTCACGAACCTTCCCATAAAGAATCTTGTCTACATGCTCCTCAGATTCTAACTTCATCCAGTCAGAGCAATAAAAACGTCCTTCAGCTTTGCAGCTTCCAGCTTCAGCAATGAAGTCTATTGTGATAATATACTCCTTGTTGTCAATGATACCCACAATACCATCATCAAACTCCTTTGCGTCGCTCCAAAACTCCGCGTAAGCCTCCATCAACCATGGACCTCTCATCTCCGCGAAATCTATCCAGCCATTGTGTATTAACATTTTTGATACTCTGTTAGAGATGCCTTCTATGGTGGACCTTGAAATCCACTTGCTAGGCAAGAAGAGATCTTGTGCAAAGAAGGTTGCTTCAGTTGCTTTGATGTTCTTGGCGGCCATTGTTCTAATTTTGAAAAGAGAGAAGAATGTGTGAATAAAATACTCAGAGATAGTAAGAGTGTAGTAAGAGGTAAAAGTGTAAACTTTGAGAGTAATTATAATCAAAGACAAAAATGGTTATAATTCATCAGACGAAAGAAGTTGAAACCGTCCCTGATTTGACGTGACCCTGTCATTGCCCTTTTAATGATTGATTTGACTTCTGCAATTCGCAGCGCGTGCTCTTCAAAGTCCTAGAATAGTGCAATAAATGACAGACACATTTAATGTTGCCTTTAAGTTGTCCCTGCACGCTTAAGTTTAAATTAATTAAATAATAACCTTGCGTCTGTTGAATTTTTCTCAAACTAATTCAACTTGATCAGACGCAATGTTTCGTCTTAACGAAGACATTTAAAATGTACAGACGAAATGAAATGCTCAGACGGAAAAACTTCATCAATTAGAGAAACAACTCCCAAATTTTCTTTGATGAAATTAAAGCGAGTTTCGTCTAAAGCTTTTGTAAAGATATCTGCCCATTGAAAATCAGTTTGAACAAACTGTATATCGAAAATACCTTTTTGAACATAATCTCTTATAAAATGAAATTTGATTTCAATATGTTTGGCTTTTGAATGTTGAATAGGATTTTTGCTGAGATTAATTGCACTTGTATTATCACAAAACACTGGTATTTGGGTTTCAAACCTAGAGTAATCCTCAAGTTTATGTTTTACCCAAAGTAGTTGTGAGCAACACTCAGCTGCAGCAATATATTCTGCTTCACTAGTTGAAAGTGCAATGGAGTTTTGCTTCCTGCTTGACCAAGAGATTAGTGATGAGCCAAGAAATTGACATCCACCACTTGTGCTTTTCCTCTCCACTTTATCTCCAGCATAATCAGCATCACAATAACCACTTAGATTGAAATCATTACTTTTCTTATAAAACAGAGAGAGATTAATGGTTCCAATAAGATATCTTAAAATACGTTTAACGACTTGCAGATGTGATTCTCTAGGATCAGATTGAAAACGTGCACATAGACATACACTGAACATAATGTCAGGTCTACTTGCAGTGAGATAGAGAAGAGATCCAATCATACCTCTGTATATCGTCTGATCAACGGTCTTACCTGATTCGTCTTTGTTGGGACTGGCTCCAGACGAATGCATGGGAGTCTTCATTGGTTTGGCATTTTCCATTTTGAACTTCTTTAGAAGTTCCTTAGTATACTTCTGTTGATGAATGTATATGCCTTGTTTCATCTGTTTGATTTGAAGTCCTAAGAAAAACTTCAACTCTCCCATCATGCTCATCTCGAACTCATCCTATATTAACTTAGAGAAATCCTTGCACAAGGATTCATTAGTTGCTCCAAAGACTATATCATCTACATATATTTGGACAATAATAAAGTCTTTTGAAACACTTTTCTTAAAGAGAATAGTATCGACCTTTCCTCTTGAAAAACCATTTTAAAGAAGAAAAGAACTTAGTCTATCATATCAAGATCGAGGAGCTTGTTTAAGACCATATAGTGCTTTCTTCAGCTTGAAAACATGATCTGGTTGAGATGAACTCTCAAATCCAGAAGGTTGTTTTACATATACTTCCTCTTCAATAAAACCATTTAGAAAAGCACTTTTTACGTCCATTTGATATAAGATGATATTTTTATGAGCAGCAAAAGTAAGTAGAATTCTAATGGCTTCTAATCTAGCTACAGGAGCGAAAGTTTCGGTGAAATCTATACCTTCCTGTTGATTATAGCCTTGAGCTAATAATCTTATTTTGTTTCTTACCACTTTCCCATCTTCACCAAGTTTATTTTTGAACACCCATCTTGTTCCAATAATGCTTTTGCTTCTTGGTTTTTCTACCAATGTTCAAACATCATTTCTTGTAAACTAGTTTAACTCTTCTTCCATAGCTAAAATCTAGTCATTATCTTGTAGAGCTTCCTCAATGTTCTTGGGCTCTATATTTGACACGAGAGCATAGCCAGACGATTCTTTTAGTCTTGATCTTGTTTGAACACCTTGATGTCTATCTCCAATGATAAGATCTTCTGTGTGGTTTGAGGCAAACTTCCACATTCTTATAGGAGCTTGATCATCATGTTGGTGAGCATCAGACGAAAAGGGTTCGTCTGTACTTCTATCGTCTTCTCTTGTGTCAGCTCTTGCGTCTGACCCTGGTTGACCATTTGAACTTGAACTTTGACCAGAAGGGTTAATCTGCAAATTATCAAATAAATTTTCTAGGTCTGATATTTCCTTATCAGCCTTTGAGTTATCTTGGAATTTTACATGAATTGATTCCTCTACAACTTGCGTCTTAGAGTTAAATACTCTGTAGGGCTTAGATGTATTGGAATATCCAAGTAAGAATCTCTTCACCACTTTTGAATCAAACTTGCCAAGTTGATCCTTAGTGTTTAAGATGAAACATTCACATCCAAAAGGATGGAAGTAAGAAATGTTGGGTCTTCTACCTTTCCATAGTTCATATGGAGTCTTATTCAATATTGGTCTTATCAATATTCTGTTTTGAATATAACATGAAGTATTAATTGCTTCTGCCCAATAATATTTTGGAAGAGAGCTTTCATGCAACAAAGTTCTAGCCATTTCTTGTAAGATACGATTTTTCCTTTCCACAACTTCATTTTGTTGAGGAGTTCTTGGAGACGAAAAATTGTGGAAAATACCATTTTCAAAACAAAAGGCATTGAACTCAGAATTTTCAAATTTTGTTCCATGATCGCTCCTAACAGACGCAATACATATTCCTTTTTCTTTTTAAACACGTTTACAGAATATTTCAAAGACACTGAATGACTCACGTTTATGTGCTAGGAAGTATACCCATGTGAATCTAGTATAGTCATCTACAATTACAAATCCATATCTCTTTCCTCCAAGACTTTCAGTCTGAGTAGGTCCAAAGAGATCAATGTGTAACAGTTCTAGAGGTCTTGTCGTGGAAACAATATTTTTTGATTTAAAAGATGCTTTGAGTTGTTTCCCATGCTGACAAGATTAACACAGACGATTGGATTTCCAAGATATTTTTAGCAAACCTTTCACAAGATCCTTTTTAGAAATTTTTGAAATATACTTGAGACTTAAATGTCCAAGTTTTTTGTGCCAAATATCTCGTTCATCATATGCTGAAATCAAACATGTCACATTCTGATCACTAAGGTCAGAAAGACAAACCTCATAGAGATTATTCCTTCTTTTCCCAACAAACAGAATGGATTTGTCTTTGTTCTTGACTATACATTCATCGGAGCTAAAAGCTACTTCATATCCATTATCACAAAATTGACTTATGCTAAGCAGATTGAAGTTGAGACCTTTAACATAAGACACATTTTGGATAAGAGGACTGGGTGTCTTACCAACAGTCCCAATACCAAGGATTTTACCTTTCCCTGAACCATATGATACAGACCCTTTACTTGGTCTGAGGTCTTGGACCATAGACAGGTCTCCTTTCATGTGTCGTGAGCACCCACTGTCTAGGTACCAGCTTGAAGTCCTCTCTTTTCCTATTAAGGATGTCTGCAACAGGAATAATAAGTGACTTTGGTACCCAAATCTTTTTGGGTCCTCTTCTTTTTGTTTAAGGTTCTTTTATCTTTTATATAGTTGTTTGGAACCTTGTTATAATTTTTGTTCTTCTTCTTATAAACAGACGAAACAAATTTGTTTTTCTTTTTGTCTGACTCTTCAACATAACCAAGTCCACTCTTATCAGATGGAGACCTCCCATATTTTAAAATATTTTCTAGCATTTAGGATCCCTTAGTTAACTTGGTTAGGTCTTTGAGTAAGGATTCATTTTCTTTCTTCAATCTTTTGATTTTAGAAATAAATGTATCCTTTTCAGACTCAGATGATTTTTCATCTAATACTTCCTTTTGTAGCAACTCGTTTTCAGTTCTCAAAGTAGCATTTTCTTCCAAAGTTTGTTTCAACTTGGCTTTGCATACTTTGTATTGCTCAGCAATAAAATGTGAGTTAGCCAAAAGTGTATCATATGAAATTTCTTCTGATTCTGACTCAGACTCAGATGAAAAGGATGACGAAGTTTCAGATTCAATTACCTCTGATGAGACAGAATCTCCAGCCATGAGACAGATATTTGTAGTCTCTTCCTCTTCAGTGGATTCCTCTGAACTTTCGCTATCAAGGTCTTCCCAAGTTACCAGACATTTCTTTCCCTTTTCTTTGCGAGGATTCCATCTTCTCTTTAACCTTGGACACTCTGATCTCATTTGTCCAGGTTTTCTGCATTCATAGCAGATAACTTCCGAGCTCTCTTCCTTACTTGAAGGTTTTTCAGTGAGCTTCTTTTCCTTCTTCTTGAAAAAACGTTGACCTTTCCCTTTTTTCATCATCATCTTCTTAAAGCGTCTGACCATGAGGGAAATCTCATCATCAGACAATCTGTCAGACAAATCAGACTCAGTAGTTTCAACTTTCAGAACTTTGTGCTTCTTCTTTCTTTCCTTCTTAGGAGTTTCCTCCTTCTGCACGTTGTTGACAGTTGGAAGAGCTATGGGCTCTTGAACTTTGATTTTGTCTCTCTTACACAGAAGTAACTCATGTACTCCCAAGGTTCCTATTAACTCGCCAAGAGTTAATGTCTTCATATCGCGCCCAACTGAGATGGCAGTGGACATAGCTTCCCATGGAGGAGGAAGACTGTCCAATATCTTCATGTTGTTCTGGACCTTGGTGAAAGTAATGTCCAGCGCAGTGAGTCCATTTAATATTGTTTGGAATCTTCCAAACATCATGTCAATGAATTCTCCTTTCTTCATTGAGAACATCTCATATTCTCTTTGAAGAGTGGCAGCTTTCCTCATACGCACATCCTCAGTTCCTTCATATGAAATCTTGAGGGCATCCCAAAGCTCTTTAGCGGTTTTGTAGGCACAGAATCTGTTGTATTCTGTCCTTGATAATGCACACATGATGGTATATCTGGATTTGTTGTTGAGTTCCATAAACGAGTATTCTTCATTTCCCCATTCAACCTCGGGTTTGACAATAGAGATGTTACCTTGAGTTATGATGTTCCATAGTCTGTACTAGGTAGATTTGATGTACATCTCCATCCGATCAGCCCAGTAAGGATAGTCATCACCAGAGAACGCTGGCGGCTTGATCATGGATGACCGTCCAGACAAAAATGAAGGTCCTTGAGACTCCATTTTGGATCTTTTCCTCTAGCAGCTGTAAAGCGCTCAACCCTTAGAGGCTGAGCTCTGATACCAAACTATAAAAGGTAGAACACAAGAAGGGGTGTTGAATTGTAATACTAAAAAAAAAATTTTCTTTCGTCTGTGTGTTTAAATATGTTCAGACGAAACAATCTTAATCTTCAAAGGTTGATTTTAATAAACAGACGTTACGGTTTAATTATCCCCGTTAGTCAAAAACTTAATAATACAAATACACAAGTATTTTTATACTGGTTCGTCTATGCAAGACTACGTCCAGTTACCCAGTAACAACTGAGTTTTCACTACAAACCATGAAAGGGTTACAAGTATTATTTGCCCTCAGCCACTTCTGGCTATAACACGATATTCTTTGAACACAGCCTTCGCAGGCTAAACAACAAGGGTATTCTTTGAATAACCAGCCTCCTCAGGCTAAAACACCACACAAGTGGATTTGAACGAGTTCTATAAAAAGATAGTTTCCTCTTCGCAGAGAGGGTTTTATAAATGAAGAACAAAAGTAACAGAGAGCGAATTCACAATAAGGTAGAATATTGAAGCGTGTTCGCCAACTGAACTTTGAATAAGTGAAGTCTTTAAATAGGAAAAATCTTCAGATATCCGTTAGAAGAAAGCCGTTGAGCGTTTTCCAAGCAAAGTCCAAAAAAGGTGTTAGAGAGAACTTGATTGATTGATGGCGTGTGCAGCGGATATAGATAAGCGTCTTAAAGATTTTTCTGACTTGTACAGAGATTTGATAGGAAAAGGTGAAGACCTTTTCGAGTTGCATATGTAGGCGTGAATACCCATACTGATCTTGGATGCTTCTAAAGAGTACTCCTTAAGATTTGAAATCTTGGCGCGAGTGACTCATACTTTGATTCACTTCTTTGGCAGACGATCAACTTCTTCAGTCTTAAGAGTTTTCGTCTTAGCCTATCGTCTGATGACTTTACTTGAGACAGACGAATGACTTCAATTTTGAGGAGTCATCTTCCGTCTGTGCTTGTTTCGTCTGACTTGATGTTTCGTCTATAGATGTTCCGTCTGACTTGTAATAATCAAAACTTTAGAGATGTTAATCATCTTGGTCTAACAATCTCCCCCTTTTTGACGATTACAGACCATACTAATAACTTTCTCCAAGGAAACATCTGCACAAGACAAGATTAGCTAAACAGTTTAAACACAAGTCAGGTTTACATCAAGACGATGTTTTCTGAATCAATACCTCTTTATAAGAATCGTTACATTAATGTGATGTAAACTACAAGGTATACAGGAAACAAAATCTCTAAGAATACATGTATAAAGCTATACAAATTAATAAAGAATAAAAAAAAATATATCTCTCCTTCTATCTATACCACAATATTTTTATACTAGTTCTTTGATCAAGACTACATCCAGTTCCCCAGCAACACGCTAAGGTTCCACTATGAGTATTCTTTGAACCCAGCCACTCCTGGCTAAATACAGATATTATTTAGGCACAGCCTTCTCAGGCTAAACAGGTATTCTTTGAACCCAGCCTCCACAGGCTAAACAGGGTATTCTTTGAACACAGCCTCCACAGGCTAATACAAAGGTATTCTTTGAAACACAGCCTCCTAAGGCTAAGAGCACCACAACAGTGGATTTAGGAAGATGAAAGAATAAGTTTATCCTCTACGCAGAGAGGGGTTTTACAATGAGATCTATTCTAGGTTCAGGGCGAGTGAACTTTGCTTGAGAGCTTGAAGCTTGAATATAATTTCTTTGTTATGCAGTTCGCCAACCTTCTCTTGAAGTAATGAAGTTCTTTTATAGAGAGCTTCTTGAAGTATCCGTTAGACTAAAGATTTGAATGTTAGTCCTTTGTCTCGGGGTCTTCAAACGTGTGACAGAGATTAATCAAAATAATTAATGCTTGCACAAGCTTTTTCTAACTTGATCAGAGACATCAACAAAAAGCATGTTTGCTTTTCGTGTTGCAGGGGTTTTGCACATATCTCTATTTTGTCTTTGGAATCTTCTTGAGTAACGGCTAGATTTGAATTGGGGTGCGAGTTACTCCGTCTGAACTTCGTTAAACGAGGTAGACAAATAAATAAATAAATGAGTTGTGTGTTGAATTCATTCGTCTGTCTCCTTCCTTCGTCTTCAACTTCAGTATTCAAAGTCTTCCTTCTTGAGCACTTGACTTGAAGTTGAGATGAGCTCTCTGTCTTGAACAATGAAGGTTTTTCGTCTGATGTGGCTTTGAGGCTTGATGACTTGAACACTTCATCTTGTGTGTCTGTGCTTGAGGGTGCATCTTGACTATACTTATTAATGATTCGTATGATCATTCTTCTGTTTGCATCTGATGACTCTTCAGTTTCCAACTGTTCAGTCTGCTCTGTTTGCATTTGATGTCACTTCAGTCTGATGCTTCTTCAGTCTGATGCTTCTTCAGTCTGATGCCTTCAGTCTGATCATTCCGTCTGATGCATCAGTCTGTTCCTTCCGTCTGATGCTTCAGTTTGGTGCCTCTTCAGTCTGATGCTTCAATCTGATCAATCTTTCGTCTACAGGCACAACAGACTATTCTGTAATTATCAAAATTAAGATGCTAAATCATCTTGACTTAACAATCTCCCCATTTTTTGATGATTACAGACAATACTAGCAAATCCTTGATCTTCTACTTGAGACAGAGCAAAAGGATGTATCAAAGCTGAATAGATGATCTTTGTCAGACTGAACTTGAAAGAGTAACAGATCAAAATCTGCATAAAACATGTTAGTTCAAGAACGTACAGTATTTATCAGATCATACATTTTAATCACATCGAGATGATGTTCTTTGAAAATCTCCTTTCATTGATTTTATTACATCAATGTGATATAAAATTGATCAGAGCATAACATTTCTTAACATAATAAGAGAAAAAAAAAATGAAGAATCATAATTTAAAGAGCTATTCTAAGCTCCCCTCAACTTGTTCTTCATCCTCTTTTCTTCTACATCTGAACTTCCTTTCAGACTGAGCACTCCCCCTCAGCTTCTGATCTCTTCTGATCTTTTCTTTAAATTTATTTTTTATTTTTTATTTTGCTCCCCCTCAGCTTTTGCATCTTTCTTTTTCTCCATCCCCTTGGGCTGTACACATTTTTTTTTATTTCTTCAATCCTTTTCTCTTTCATTCTTATTTCTCTCTCATCCTTATTTCTCATTTCTCTCCCCCTTGGGCTGCAATCATCAAAAACATCTTTTCTTAAAACTTTTGCATCCTCTGGGTTTTCCACGAAGGCTTCCAAGGCCTTCTTATCTCTCGTTACCTTCTTCCGTCTGATGAGGTGTATCTAAGGATAGCGTGCCTCTTGCTTTAAAAAGCTAGACATATGTAAAGCATTAAAGAGCTTTGTCCTGTACACTCAACATAAATGTTAGAAGATAAGATGACGTTGCATCTGTTGAAGAGTCAGATAGACTATTTCAACTAATGATCAGACACAGCGTTTTGTCTATAGACGATAAGGATAGACAATTAGGATAGACGATAACGATAGACGATAACGATAGACAATAGAAATTTAAAAAAATGAGAAAACTTATATATTCTTGAGCTATAAAATGTGAGTTAGCGAGAAGAACATCATATGACATGTCCTCATAGTCTGACTTTGAATCTGAATCTGAATCTGAAGAAGATGAGGATGAACTAGATATATTTAAAGGATTTACCTCAGATGATAGAATGTCTCTTGCCATGAGACAAATATTTGCATTCTTTTCTTCAGATGATTCGTCTGAGCTTTCATCATTGAGATCATCCCAAGTGGCTTGTTTCTTCTTTCTTCTAATCTTTTTGGGATCCCTCTTCTTCATCAATCTTTTGAATCTTCTTGCCATCAAGGAGATTTCTTCTTCAGAGGAATCTTCTGAGTCTGTTGATTCTGCTTTCTTCATACTTGACTCTTATCCATCAAGCTCATCAATGTTGGATAGAGCAATAAGCTCTTGAATTTTCAGCTTCCCCCTTTTACACAAATGAACTTCATGCACTCTCAGCGCTCCAATGAGTTCATCCAGAGTAAGAGTCTTCATATTTCTCCCATCAGATATAGTAGTGGACATAGCTTCCCATGGTGCAGGTAAGCTGTCCAAAATCTTCATGTTGTTTTGGGCTCTTGAAAAAGTAATTTCCAATGCAGCTAGCCCATTCAGAATAGTTTGGAATCTTCCAAAGATTCCATCTATAGATTCTTCTCTCTCCATAGAGAACATCTCGTACTCTCTTTGAAGGGTGGCAGCTTTCCTAAGTCTGACATCTTTAGTTCCTTCATAATAGATCTTCAACGCATCCCAAAGCTCTTTGGCTGTTTTGTAGGCACAGAGTCTGTTATATTCTGTCCTAGAAAGAGCACACGTTATGGCATAACGTGTCTTGTTTTAAGCTCTGCGATTTTATATTCTTCATTTCCCCACTCTGATTCAGGCTTGGTCAGGGGAATGTCTCCTGCTGTTATGATCTTCCAAAGTCTATATTTTGTAGACTTGATATACATCTCCATCCGGTCTGCCTAGTAAGGGTAATCATTTCCAGAGAAAGCTGGAGGAGTGTTCATGGAGGAGCCTTTTGCAATGAGCATCGTCTAGGAGTTCGCCATCCCGGATCTTTTCCTCTAGCAGCTGTTAAGCGCTCAACCCTTAGAGGTTGAGCTCTGATACCAAACTGTAAAGTACAAAAACACACAAGATGGGGGGTTGAATTGTGTAGACTGTTTTTAAAACTTTTTCTCTAAGACGATGCGTTTGCGTCTGCTGTTTTCAAAGCTTGATCAGACGCAAGATTGTTTTCTTCTTTAAGATTGATTTTATTATCAAACTGTTCAAGTTATTATCCCCTGTTAGTTAACAGATAAATCAATAGAGAAGACAACAATATTTTTATACTGGTTTGTCTGATCAAGACTACATCCAGTTCCTCAGCAACACGCTAAGGTTCCACTATGAGTATTCTTTGAACCCAGCCACTCTTAGCTAAATACAGATATTATTTGGGCACAACCTTCTCAAGCTAAACAGGTAATTCTTTGAACCCAGCCTCCACAGGCTAAACAGGGTATTCTTTGAATATAGCCTCCATAGGCTAATACAAAGGTATTCTTTGAAACACAGCCTCCTCAGGCTAAGAGCACCACAACAATGGATTTAGGAAGACGAAAGAATAAGTTTATCCTCTACGCAGAGAGGGGTTTTACAATGAGATCTATTCTAAGTTCAGGGCGAGTGAACTTTGCTTGAGAGCTTGAAGCTTGAATATAATTTCTTTGTTATGCGGTTAAGCGACCTTCTTTGAAGTAATGAAGTCCTTTTGTAGAGAGCTTCTTGAAGTATCCGTTAGACTAAAGATTTGAACTTTAGTCCTTTGTCTTGGGGTCTTCAAACGTGTGACAGAGATCAATCAGAATCATTAATGCTTGCACAAGCTTTTTCTTACTTGATCAGAGACATCAACAAAAAGCATGTTTTCTTTTCGTGTTGCAGGGGTTTTGCACAGATCTCTATATTCTCTTCGAAAGCTTCTTGAGTAACGGCTAGATTTGAATTGGGGCGCGAGTTACTCCGTCTGAACTTCATTAAACGAGGTAGATGAATGAATAAATAAATGAGTTGTGTGTTGAATTCATTCGTCTGTCTCCTTCCTTCGTCTTCAACTTCAGTATTCAAAGTCTTCCTTCTTGAGCACTTGACTTGAAGTTGAGATGAGCTCTCTATCATGAACAATGAAGGTTCTTCGTCTAATGTGGCTTTGAGGCTTGATGACTTGAACACTTTATCTTGTGCGTCTGTGCTTGAGGGTGCATCTTGACTATACTTATTAATGATTCATCTGATCATTCTTCTGTTTGCATCTGATGACTCTTCAGTTTCCAACTGTTCATGATGGTCCCTACGGGTGAATCTAAAGGGGGGGGGTGAATAGATTCTAGTTCCACTATAGCCCAATTTCGCGAGTTTCTAATTCCTTTTAATTCAAACAAAACTATTCTTGATTACCTATCAATAGATGAGACAGATAAACAGGAAATATCAAAGATACACAGCGGAAATACCAAAAGGAATAATCAGAAACACATTAGTAATCAATATACAGCATAATCAATGTCAGTATCTAACTGTTCCAGTTTTAGTTGATTACCGAGTCAATTACCGAAGAAATTACAGAAATTAAACAGTGATAACAGCAATGTAAGGTAAATGGTAAAGAGTATAAGGAAGAAGAAGAGTGCACATTGATTTATACTGGTTCGGCCCACTGCCTACATCTAGTCCCAACCCAACAACTGTTGTGATCGGTCTTCCACTATCAAATGATCCCTTTTGTGTTCTTTTACATTCACTCTGCAACAAGCAACACAAAAATGAAATCAAAACACCCAAAAACCTTTCCTTTGACCCAAGGAACAATTCTTCTCTGACCTTGGCACACCCAAGATCAAACCTTTGAGAAAACACTTCTCAAATATCCTTACTCTATCCAGAGTGACCTCTCTCCTAGAGTAATAACCCAGAAATCAAAATGGGTAAACAAAAGATCAGTTTAGAGAACACCTGGAGTGTAGATCTGATCACAAAATAACAACTCTATGAATGTCACCTAGTCAAAAATAAGAATCAAGTTTGCCTTTTTATGAAAACTTGTTGATGAACTCTTGAAGTTCTTTATGGGTTTCTTGGAGAAGATGATGAACTCAGTTTAGAGAGAATATGAAAGTGTATGAACTTTTCTAAAACTTGTATTCCAAGAAGTGTTATGGATTTTTGAAATAAGAGTATTTATAGGTTCAATTAAAAACTCAATTTAGGCAACTTAATGACTTTCTGATAGGGGTAATCGACTGCCAGAAGCTAGTAATCAATTAAACCAGTGAGCAAGGATTTCCTCGGAAATTTTGGCCCATGGTAATCGATTAACCCGAGGGGATAATCGATTACTCTAGTGGCAAATGCATTCCCACACTCTATTACCTACTGTTGGTAGTTGATTACCTGCTGTTGGTAGTTAACTACCTTCTGTTGGTAATCTATTACCTCAGTTGGTTACCAAAGACATTTTCAAAAGATTTTAGAGAGGGAAATCAAAGATTTGACACATGAGAAATCGCACAAGATTGCCAAGCTCTCCAGGGCATTCAAACAAAGAACAACCACATACATGCCTAAACTTAACAATCAATACATAGGAAACTCCTAATTACATTTCATCTAAGAAAACCAAAATTACATAGCATCAAAAGCAAAACACCAAGAGAGACACCAAAACACCTTCAAGCTTTAAGTCCAACAATCTCCCCCTTTTTGGTTTTGATGTACCAAATCTCAACCAAGGTTTTCCTAGAAGTTTAGAATGTGTGTTGCTCTTCTAAGAATCCTGCAATTGTTAGAGATTTCCAAATACGCAGTATATGCATTGCAGATTCACTGTACAATCTATTTTAATCAGAGCGTTATACTATTAATCAGCAAATAGAGTCATCCATACAGAAATATAAGACATGATTCAATTCACAATCATTGACCAAGACTAGAAAAATTTAAAAATAACAGAATCAGAATATAAAACATAACGCGATTAACAAAACAAAATATTATAGCCAAATCGAATTGTTCAAGTCTAAATATCCAAATTATTCAGAACAAATGTTGCATAGAGATTAAAAGTTCAAATAGAGCAGAGCCTAACACATTTCTACCCAACAGCGCCAGAAATATAATCAATTAAGCACAAATCAAATGCTACTCAATACTCCCCCTATCTAGGATAACCTATAGACATTCTCCCCCTATTTGGTATATCAATAAGCAAAAGAGAGAAGTGATAAGAAGGGAATACTAGAGAGTATCAAAGCGAGTATGAAGGGACTCCAGCAGCTCCTTGAGATCCAAGAAGCGGGCATTGTTTGCAGCCTCCATCTCGTCCAATCTTTTGGCGGTGGTAGCTTCCAGCTCATCTATCCGATCAATGACAATTGATTCAAAACGGGATTTAGGGATGTACTCCCCAGCCGCCGAATCATCATCATCAGAAGGTAGATTGGTTGCAGCTTCTGTTTGTTGTTGTTGTGGTGCTTCTTCCCTTGGCACCTATCCAACATTAGTCTTTGTCAAACGCATCATTTTCAACGCTTTGTCTCCAATGATGTGAATGTCCTTCACCAAATCTCTGTTCTCATTTGTGGTATCAACCTGAAAATGCTCAAGCAAACGTGAAATAAACAGAGAATAGGGGCATTTGTTATCAAATAGCCTTCTTGTCTTGAGCATGTTGTCCATCACAACATGTGCCCAATCGACTTGAATGCCATTTTTCAACGCTGCCATCATTACCATATCCTCCTCATTGATCTGAGCATGATTGGCTCCTCTTGCAGCCAGAATCCAGCAAATTGTGTAGTGGAGAAGACGATCGTCGACGTTCAGCCCGCCGATGTTGTAAGTTATCTTCTTCCCACGCTCCTTCCTTGCAGCCTTTTCAGCTTCCCACATTTCGGGATTTTTGAGCAGGCTCATGAAGAAAGAGTCCTTGTGAAGCTCGATTCCTTGTGCTTGCAAGTGCTCAATCGTAGGACGTATACCTTCATCTTTAAATCTAGCAAAACAGAAAAATATATCATGAGTAAGAATCATGGGTTTTCCCTTTACCTCAGAAATTACCGTTCCGGTGGCTTGGTGTGGTCGGAGGTTGGAGTAGAAAACTCTCACCAGATCGGGGTATATGAAACCCTTCAGACCAACAAATTTCTCAAGGTTCGATCACGAAGCCAGAGAGTGAAATGTGAACCCTTGTGCATCCAGCCATCGGAGGTCCAAAATCTTCGCCGGAACGAGTTCCTTGTTGGCTAAGCTTTCTCCAAACAAGTGACATACACCACTCGTGCTCTTTCTATCTGTTTTGCAACCTGCAAAATCTGAATCACTAAAACCGACTAGGGTAGGGGACGTACCTTTGGGATACCACAAACCACAGTTCGTTGTTCCTTTGAGGTACTTCAGAATTTTCTTCACAGCAGTCATGTGTGATTGTTTTGGTGCAGATTGAAATCGCGCACAAACACAAACACTGAACATTATATCAGGTCTGCTCGCTGTGAGATACAAGAGTGATCCAATGATCCCTATGTACTTTATTTGGTCCACTCCCTGTCTTGTAGCATCATTATCTAAAAAGAGATTAGTTGACATAGGGATATTAGAGATCTTACAACTCTCCATGTCGAATTTCTTCAGCAATTCTTTAGTGTACTTCGCTTGATGTATAAAGATTCCTTCTTTCAGTTGCTTGACTTGAACCTTTCATACCATTGTCTGGGGGCTTGCTTCAGACCATAGAGGGCCTTCTTTAGCTTGTACACATGCTCAGGGTAACTGAAGTCAGTGAAACTAGGAGGTTGTGAAACAAAGACTTCCTCGTTGATGTAGCCATTTAAGAACGCACTTTTAACATCCATCTGAAACAGCTTAAAGTCATGAATGCAGGCAAAAGCAAGTAATACTCTTACAGCTTCTAATCTAGCAACAGGGGCATATGTTTCATCAAAATCTATTCCTTCTTGTTGATTATAACCCTTAGCTACTAGTCTTGCCTTATTCCTAACCACAATTCCATTCTCATCTAGCTTATTCTTAAACACCCATTTTGTTCCAATTAGATTCATATCTCTATTAAAAGGTACTAACTCCCAAACGTCATTCCTTTTAAATTGATTTAACTCCTCATGCATAGCATTCATCCAAAATTCATCATTTATAGCATCATCAACACAAGAGGGTTCAAATTGAGATACAAAAGCATAATCATCACAGAACATATTATAGGAGGATCTAGTGAATACTCCCTTGTGGATGTCACCAATGATGTTGTCAAGAGAAAGATTCCTTGGTTTCCTCCATTCTCTTGGCAGATCATGAGAAATGGTTGGTGGATCTTGCTATACATGTGGTTTGCTACTGCTGTTTTCACCTGTATTCTCCTCATCATCAACAAAAACACTTCCCTTTTGGGGATTGTTAGATTCATCAAACTTTACATGCACAGATTCCTCAATGCATATTCTCCTTTTATTGAAAACTCTGTATGCTTTACCAGTTGATGAATACCCAATAAACACAGCCTCATCCGCCTTGGCGTCAAACTTACCAAGAGGCTCTTTGCCATTATTCAGAACAAAACACTTGCACCCGAATACCCTAAAATGAGAGATATTGGGCTTCTTGTCCTTATAGAGTTCATAGGGGGTTTTCTTTAAAATAGGACGAATCACAATTCTGTTTAGAACATAGCAAGCAGTGGAAACTGCATCAGCCCAAAAGTGTTTAGGCAGAGCATTCTCACTTAACATAGCTCTATCTAGTTCTACTAAAGATCTGTTTTTCCTCTCAACAACCCCGTTTTGTTGCGGAGTTCTTGGAGTGGAAAAGTTGTGATTGATTCCATATTTTTCACAAAATTTTTCAAAAGATTCATTTTTAAATTCACCTCCATGATCACTCCTAAAAGACTTGATTTTCAAATCTTTTTCGTTTTGTATCCTTTTGGCAATAATTTTGAAAACTTTGAAGGTATTGTCTTTACTTGGTATAAATGCAACCCAAGCAAAATGAGAGTAGTCATCTACCAAAACCAGTCCATATAGGTTTTCACCCAAACTAGCAGTTCTAGAGGGTCCAAATAGATCCATGTGCAATAGCTCAAGTGGTCTAGAAGTTGAAACAACATTTTTGGTTTTAAAAGAGCTTCTAGACTGCTTGCCCTTTTGACATGCATCACATAGGCCTTCTCTATTGAACCTCAAGTAAGGTAACCCTTGCACTAGGTTTTTAGATGAAAGCTTATTCAGCTGATGAACATCAATATGAGCTATACGTCTATGCCAAAGCCATGATAAATCATTGTTTGACGTAAGACATGCATGATATGATGATGAATGATCAAGTTCAAGGATGTAGATGTTACCATGTCTCTTACCGACCATTAATACTTCACTCGAGTCACTACTACTGATCTTGCAGCAACCATTATCGAATGATACTTGATAACCTTTGTCGCATAGTTGGCTAATACTCAGAAGATTGAATTTCAAACCTTCCACAAGCAGTACATCTTCAATCACAGTGTTGGATTTGTCTCCAACAGCACCTATACCCAGTATTTTCCCTTTGTTGTTATCTCCATACACTACTGAACCAGATTCTTTTGATTTGAAGGAGATAAAATTGCTCTTGTCACCAGTCATATGTCTTGAGCAGTTGCTATCCAAATACAAAGTTGAGTGTTTGGCTCTCAAGCATACCTACACAGGAAAAGATATCACTTTGTTTTTGGTACCCAAGACTTGTTGGGTCCATTAGTGTTAGTCAGACTATCTTTCCTAATCCATTTAAACAACCCACTAGTTATTCCTTCCTTTCTAATCATGCAATTATAAGAGTTATGTCCAGATTTCATACAATAACTACATGGGAAAGTTCTTTTTTTGGTTTGTCTAAATGCAAAGAACTTCATGTTATTCTTTTTCAAAGAGGCATCAAAAGACTTACACTTTGAACAGGGTAGTTTCAGGGCATCATTTTCCTTTTTCAAACTTTGAACTTCAGTTTTCAAAACAGAAATATCATTTTCCAAATCAGTAATTTTGTTTTTCAAAACCTTGTTCAACTTCCCTAGTTTTTCCGCTTCCTTGTAAAGTTCACAAAAAGCAGTTTGCAGCTCATCATAGTCAAAAGTAGATGAATCGGAATCACTTACCTCATCATCGGATGTTGGATTAGCCATGAGAAACAAATTTGCTTCTTCATTATCACTCCCACTAGAGGTTGAGGAATCATTCTCTTCCCACGCAATGTAGGCCTTTTTCTTGCGAAATCTGTCCTTCTTGGACCGCTCCTCATGTTCTACTCTTCTAGACTCACTGCTGTTACTTTTCTTCATGTTGGGGCACTCCGATTTGTAGTGACCTACCTTTCCACACTCATAACACGTGACCTTTGAAGACAAATCATCATACCTCTTGAAGCCTTTTCTGGAATTGTTGAATCTCCTTTTATCGTTGTTCCTCTTCATGAACTTTTTGAATTTCCTTACCATGAGATTCATATTTTCTAGTTCAGACTCACTACCACAGCTTGACGCATCGCTCTCACTAGCTATGTCTTCCATCTTGAGTGCTAGACCTTTGGCTTTCTTATCTTTCTGTTCCTCATCAGCAATACGGGACATATCCATTTCATACTCCCTCAACTTACCAAATAACTCTGCACTTGTCATCAAGGTTAGGTTCTTTGATTCAGTGATTGCTGTGACAGTTAGTTGCCATTTTCTGCTCAAGGATTTCAGCACCTTCACATTGACTTCTTCCTCAACGAAGATCTTACCAAGTCCTTTGAGATGGTTCACGATGTGTGTGAAACGTTTCTGCATATCCATCACGGACTCACCTTGTGCCATTCTGAAAGTCTCGTACTCTTGGATCAAGGTATTCTTCCTTGCCCTTCGTACTTCAGCGGTTCCTTCGTGTGTGACCCTTATTAGATCCCAAGCTTCTTTAGCTGTGTTGCAAGCTGAAATTCTGAAAAATTCATCTGAGTTCAAAGAAGAATGTATAATATTTAAAGCTTTTGCATCATTTTCAGCTCTCCTAATTTCCTCTTGTTCCCACCTCTCAAATGGTTTCTCAATCTCATTCCCATTTTCTATGTATGTGGGGACCTTGAAATCAGTCACAACCGCTTGCCAAATGCTTCTATGTACAGACTCCATAAAGATTTTCATCTTCACTTTCCAAAAAGGATAGTTATCACCACAAAACAGAGGAAGTCTATTAATAGAGGCACCTTCAGCGAATGGTAATTGATTACCGACCATTCTAAGGAACTATGGATCAAAATCTAGAGCAACCTACTAGATAAAGCTCTGGTACCAATTGATGGTCCCTACGGGTGAATCTAGGGGGGGGGTGAATAGATTCTAGTTCCACTATAGCCCAATTTCGCGAGTTTCTAATTCCTTTTAATTCAAACAAAAATATTCTTGATTACCTATCAATAGATGAGACAGATAAACAGGAAATATCAAAGATACACAACGGAAATACCAAAAGGAATAATCAGAAACACATTAGTAATCAATATACAGCGTAATCAATGTCAGTATCTAACTGTTCCAGTTTTAGTTGATTACCGAGTCAATTACCAAACAAATTGCAGAAATTAAACAGTGATAACAGCAGTGTAAGGTAAACGGTAAAGAGTATAAGGAAGAAGAAGAGTGCACAGTGATTTATACTTGGTTCGACCATCGCTTACATCCAGTCCCAACCCAACAACTGTTGCGATCGGTCTTCCACTATCAAATGATCCCTTTTGTGTTCTTTTACATACACTCTGCAACAAGCAACACAAAAATGAAATCAAAACACCCAAAAACCTGTCCTTTGACCCAAGGAACAGTTCTTCCCTGACCTTGGCACACCCAAGATCAAACCTTTGAGAAAACACTTCTCAAATATCCTTACTCTATCTAGAGAGACCTCTCTCCTAGAGTAATAAACCAGAAATCAAAATGGGTAAACAAAAGATCAGTTTAGAGAACACCTGGAGTGTAGATCTGATCACAAAATAACAACTCTATGAATGCCACCCAGTCAGAAATAAGAATCAAGTTTGCCTTTTTATGAAAACTTGTTGATGAACTCTTGAAGTTCTTTATGGGTTTCTTGGAGAAGATGATGAACTCAGTTTAGAGAGAATATGAAAGTGTATGAACTTTTTTAAAACTTGTATTCCAAGAAGTGTTATGGATTTTTGAAATAAGAGTATTTATAGGTTCAATTAAAAACTCAATTTAGGCAACTTAATGACTTTCTGATAGGGGGTAATCGATCGCTGGTAGTAATCGATTAAACCAGTGAGCAAGGATTTCCTCGGTGATTTTGGCCCATGGTAATCGATTAACCTAAGGGGGTAATCGATTACTCTAGTGGGAAATGCATTCCCACACTCTGTTACCTACTGTTGGTAGTTGATTACCTGCTGTTGGTAGTTAACTACCTTACCTTCTATTGGTAATCTATTACCTCAGTTGGTTACCAAAGACATTTTCAAAAGATTTTAGAGAAGGAAATCAAACATTTGACACATGAGAAATCACACAAGATTGCCAAGCTCTCCAGGGCATTCAAACAAAGAACAACCACATACATGCCTAAACTAAACAATCAATACATAGGAAACTCCTAATTACATTTCATCTAAGAAAACCAAAATTACATAGCATCAAAAGCAAAACACCAAGAGAGACACCAAAGCACCTTCAAGCTTTAAGTCCAACAGTTCATCTGCTCACAGATCTGATGTCTCTTCTCGATGCCTCTTGATCATCTAATGCTTCTTCATGATGCCTTCATCCCGATCATTCATTCCTCGATGCATCAGTCTGTTCCTTCAGTCTGATCAATCTTCCGTCTACAAGCACAACAAATTGTTCTGTAATTATCAAAACTAAGATGCTATATCATCTTGACTTAACAATTATAGCACTATAAGTTTTGATCTATGTTTTAGATAAGCAGAACGATAGTAAGCCAAGTAGATAACAAAGTATTACAGAAAAGGAATGGTTGTTGATCTTATAAAGGAAGTTTTTACCAATTAAGACTAGCAAGATTTAAGGAGGAAAAACTAGACATGAAGATGACTCTCTAAGAAATAGAATCAAGGGATATCCTAGGTAACTTACCTATAGTAGAAAACCTTTTTAAGAGTATAAAAAGAACTCCCTTAGAAGAGCAAAAGATAGAAATTTTTAGAACTAAAATCAATATATAAAGTTCTCCTTAGAAAAGTAGCAAGGCATATAAAGAGGATCTAAAGTGAACCCTAAAAGAAGCCAATTTTAGGAAATGATCCATTCAAAAGAGAAGTTGTACTAAGGATTAGAAAAAACCTATGAACGTCACAAAAGTTAAAAGACCTTAAGATATCATTATAGGAAATGATTAGTAACTACTTAGCTCTTATCCTAATACAAACCTTTTGACAACACTAAGATGCATTTAGAAGATATATTAGGATAATACAATAATGGTTGATAAATTTTAATGGTTGAAGAAACCATAGAGGAGCTAGAAAGATTAGAAATAAAAAGAGTAACAAGTAATTCTACGGAAGAAAATGTTTAGTTAAAGGAAGGATAAGTAGTGACCTAAGGAGGAATTAAAGTTAACACACTAAGGAAGATTACCTAATGATAAAAGATTAACCACCTTGACTTGAGAAGACTAAGTTTTGTATAACATGACTAATAGTTTTAAAGAGGCACCAACAAGATTCAACTAGGTAAATTAAAGGCTGTGGGAAGAACATTCATCCTCGATGGAGTTAAGGCCTCGAATACCGATAATCTAGTACAAGGTACATGTTCCATGCATGGAATTCCTTTACTTGTGCTATTTGACTCTGATGCCACTCATTCCTTTATATCTTTTGATTGTGCTAAAAGGTTACAACTTCCACTATCTTTTCTAAACATTGATTTAATAATAACTACTCCTACCATGAGTCTATTACAACTATTTACATCTGTTTAGACTGTCCGATAGAACTAAATAACAAAACCTTCCTAGTTAACTTGGTTTGTCTACCTCTAAAGCAAATTGATATTAACCTTGGAATGTGATATGAGCTAGCTTGGTGTGGAGCTAGGATGTTGGCCGATCTTTATTCTTCAATTGGAGATTCTACAAGAAATTGGAGTTAGCTTGCGGAAGACTTAACACCATGAAATCAAACAAGAAGAAATGATAAAATGGAAGAGGTAAGAAGATGATAATGGCGCCATGCTAAGCAATAAGCCAAGAGGAAGAATCGCCACAAGGATGAGCATCCATTGATAAGACTCAAGGTTCTTAGAGAAACCCAAAGAGAGAGCACTCTCAAAAAATAGCTCTTGCTATATTCAATTCATCAAATGATCAAAAGACCCCTCTACAAATGAAGTTCATCCTAATTATACTAAGGCAAACTGGGTTGCTTGCTCACCCTTGGATCAAGGCTTGATCAACGCATGGAAAGCCTTCACTTAGGCACCTCACAAGGTTCAAGCATTGACCCTTGGAATTGCCACTACTTTTGCATCCAATCTCTCTCCACTCTCTCCCAAGGAGAGTGTGGGCCACTCTCTCCCATTTGCCTTGCATATTTTCGGTCAAAACATAGTCAACATGGCTGTGAGCTTCATGCTCCAATCCAAGGCCAAATCCTACTTATTACAAGTGTTTAAGTTCCTAAGAAAGAAGATTACAAAATATGAAGGAAATTACAAGGCTTAATTACAATAGTAAAGTCTTCTAGAGTTGACTGTTGACTTTGACTTATGGTCAACAATTGACTTTGAGTTGATTGTTGACTTTGACCTTTAGTCAACTCTCCTTCAATTTGCTCTTGTATCTTCTTAAGCATGAACCTTATAATCCTTCTTTGACCCTCTTGTGTTGCTTGAGTGTTTAATGGAGATGGTCCTCCATCAGAATGGACTGGTTATCTACCAACCATGTCCTAATAAACTGCTTTGATAAAACCTTAATCTTTTCCGATCCTAAAGCAAGAAGGGATATGGAGATAATTTCTGCCAACCAAGTAAAAAGGAACTTAAAAATAATGACGTGTATATGATTCTTTCTAACCTAGAAGTGGAACGAAAGCTCACCTTCGATAATCTACCCATAGTAAAGGATTTTTCTGAAGTATTCTCTAAAGAGGTAAACCAACTACAACCTGAAAAGGAAATAGAATTTTCTATAGACCTTATACCCGAGACTAGACCAATTTCTATTACGCCTAACCCTTAGAACTTGCAGAGCTAAAGAAGCAAATAGAAAAACTATTGAAGAAACAATTTATTAGACCTAGTTTATCACCTTGGGAAGCACCCGTACTCCTAGTAAAGAAACAAATCGACTATGTGTAGATTATAGACAACTAAATAAGGTAACCATTAAGAATAAGTACCCTTACCAAGGATAGATGATCTTATGGACCAACTGGTAGGAGCTTGTGTATTTAGCAAGATTGATCTAAGGTCCAAATACCACCAAATAAGGGTAAAAGTTGAAGATATACCTAAAACAACGTTTAGTACCCGATACGGACACTATGAGTACATGGTTTTTCCCTTTGGTGTAACTTATGCACCCGTAGTATTTATGGATCACATGAATAGTATTTTCCAACCATATTTGGATAAATTTGTTGTAGTGTTTATAGATGATATTTTGGTATACTCAAGAACCGAAGAGGAACATGCTAAACATCTTAGAGTAGTATTACAAATCTTGAAAGATCAACAATTATATGCAAAATGGTCCAAATGTGAATTTTTGTAAGAAGAAGTCAGTTTCTTAAGACACGTAATATCACAAAGAGGAATTGCAGTAGATCCACGTAAGGTAAACACAGTTCTAAAATGGGAAAGACCTAAAAATGTGACAGAAATAAAGAGTTTTCTAGGATTAGCTGGATATTCTAGAAGATTTATAAAAGATTTCTCCAAGATAGCCTTGCCTCTCACAACCTTAACTATAAAATGCCAAGCTTTTGTATTGAATAAATAATGTGAACAAAGTTTTCAAACCCTTAAGAAAAAACCAACCGCTGCTCCTATTTTGACCTTACAAATCCCAAATGAATCTTTTGGGGTTTATTGTGACGCCTCTAAACTAGGTTTAGGAGGAGTACTAATGCAAGAAGGAAAAGTGGTAGCCTATGTATCAAGACAATTAAAAAACCATGAAAGGAACTACCCTACCCATGATCTAGAACTGGCTGTAGTAGTATTTGTGCTTAAAATATGGCGACATTATCTTTAGTAGTATTTGTGCTTAAAATATGGCGACATTATCTTTTTGGAACAAGATTTTAGGTAGTCAGTGATAACAAAAACCTTAAGTATTTGTTTAGCCAAAAGGAGTTAAATATGAGACAAAGAAGGTGGATGAAATTTCTAAAAGATTATGATTTTGATCTTAAGTACCACCCAGGCAAAGCAAATGTAGTAGTTGATGCATTAAGTAGAAGAGCATAGCGATGTCAAGTTTAATGGTCAAAGAGATGGATTTAATATAGAAATTTAGGAACTTCAACCTTGCGTGTGAGTTTACCCTTGTTAGTATGAAGTTAGGAACCTTGAGAATAACTAATGAATTTATGAATGAAATAAGACAGAAATAAGAAATGGATCCTTTTTTTAAGAATCAGATGGAAGCCACAAGAAAAGGAGAAAATAGTAACTTCAATATAGGAATTAATGGAATTTTAAGATTTCAAAATAGAATCTACATACCCAATATATTGGAACTTAAGAAGGTAAGCTTAGAGGAAGGACATAAAAGTAACCTCAATATTCACCCTGGAGCCACCAAGATGTATACGGACCTAAGGACCCTATTTTGGTGGCCTAAAATAAAGAAAGAAGTGAATGAATTTGTATATGCATGCTTGGTATGCCAAAAGGCTAAAATCGAACACCAGAAACCTTCAAGAATGTTGTAACCCTTAAAAATACCCCAATGGAAGTGGGATAGTATCTCTATGGATTTCATAGTAAGATTACCAAGAACTTCAAAAGGAACATATTCTATTTGGGTAATAATAGATAGGTTAACCAAATCTACCCATTTTATCTCTGTTAATGTATGGTATTCATTGGAAAAGCTAACTAGTTTATACATAAGTGAAATAGTACGATTACATGGTGTACCCACAAGCATAGTTTCAGATAGAGACCCTAGATTCACTTCTAGATTTTGGGAAAGTTTACGCGAAGCATTAGGAACAAGACTAAGACTAAGCTCTGCCTATCACCCACAAACAGATGGATAGACTGAAAGAAATATTCAATCTCTAAAAGACTTATTAATGGCATGTATTTTGGAATATCAAGAAAATTGAGATAGTTATCTACCCTTAATAAAATTCACATATAATAATAATTACCATTTTTCATTTGGAATGGCTCCATATGAGGCATTTTATTGAAAAAGGTGTAGGACACCTCTATGTTGGGTAGAGCCAGAAGATCACATAACCTTAGGGCCATAAATAATACAACAAACTACTGAAAAGATCAAACTAGTCCAAGAGAATATGAGAAAAGCACAAAATGATAATCGAAGGAATAACCTTGAGTTCGAGGAGGGAGATCATGTATTCGTGAAAGTAACACCTTGGTCTAGAGTTGGCAAGGCTCTCAAATCCCGAAAGCTCACTCCTCGTTTCATAGGACCTTTTCCAAATTCTCAAAAGAATTGGACCCGTAGCCTATCAAATTGCCTTACCACCTACTCTATCAAACCTTCATAATGTCTTTCATGTTTCCCAATTAAGAAATTATATCCATGACCCTTCACATGTGGTGAAACTTGATGATGTTCAAGTAAGGGAAAATCTTACGTATGAAATACTACCTGTAAGGATTAAGGATAGGAGGATCAAGTTCCTGAGAAGAAGAAAAATTCCCTTGGTCAAGGTTATTTGAAAAATGAAGCACGTGAAAACGTTACATGGAATTGGAAGACCAAGTAAAAAGGAGCTACCCTGAATTATTCGAATGAAGGTAAATTTCTAGGACGAAACTTTTTTAAAAAAGGAGGGGATTATTGTAATATCCCAAAAATTTAAATATGATTTAAGGAAGGTTTCAGATGAAATATAAAAAAAAGAAGAAAGAAATATTAGAATAATAATAATAATAATAATAATAATAACTAAATTAATAAATAAAGATCTATGGGAAATATTGGTGATTTAATTGTGTTTGCTAGATTAATTTCTTAATTGTGGTTACTTGCCTTTGTTTGTGTCTAATATTAGAATTTTTCTTTACCTTTGTTGTTTTTTTCTTATTCATTGTAAAACTTCTAAGTTATTTTAGAAACTTTATATTCTACTTATTTCTAAAAACTTCTTGATTATTCTATTTATTTCTAGAAAATTCTTGTTTATTCTACATTTTTTAGAAACTTCTTGTTTATTCTACATGTTTCTGGAAAATTCTTGTTTATTCTAGAAACATCTTGTTTATTCTACATATTTCTAGAAAATTCTTGTTGATTCTAAAAACTTCTTCTTTATTTTACTTGTTGCTACAAAACTCTTGTTTATTCTACTTATTTCTAGAAACTTATTGTTTATTCTACTTGTTTAAGAAAGTTCTTATTTATTTTACTTATTTCTAGGAAATTCTTATTATTTCTAAAAATTTCTTGATTATTCTACCTATTTTTAGAAAATACTTGTTTATTCTACATTTTCTAGAAACTTCTTGTTTATTCTACATGTTTCTGGAAAAATCTTGTTTATTCTAAAAACATCTTGTTTATTCTACATATATCTAGAAAATTCTTGTTGATTCTAGAAACTTCTTATTTATTCTACTTGTTTCTAGAAAACTCTTGTTTATTCTACATATTTCTAGAAACTTATTGTTTATTCTACTTGCTCTAGAAAGTTCTTATTTATTATACTTGTTCTAGAAACTTCTTATTTATTCTACTTATTTCTAAACAATTCTTATTATTTCTAGAAATTTCTTGATTATTCTACTTATTTCTAGAAAATTCTTGATCATTCTACGTAGTTTTAGAAACTTCTTATTCTACATATTTCTATAAACTTCTTTTTCTACTTATTTCTAGAAACTTTCTATTTTTCCAACTTATTTCTAGAAATTCCTTAATTCATTTTGAACATTTAGTTTAAAATATATTTCTAAACTATTCTAGAATTTTATTTTACCTTTTAAGATATTTCTAGAAGAATTACTAGAATCTCTAAGATCAAGCACACATTCAATCAAGTTATCTTAGTTTAGGATATGATTTTTGTAATTGAAGTGTAAATAATTTTGATGGCCTTGTAAGTTTTCAGCAAAAAATGTATTTTTCTTTTAAGTGTTTGCTTAAAATTGTGCTTAAAAGGCTAGTAAGTTTAAAGAGTGAAGCTTAATAGGAGTGAATGAATTTAGGTTCAAGTTCATATTCAATTCAAAATTTAAATTTAAATTAATTTGATTTAAGTTTAAATTTCAAATTGTGAATCCAAGTGAATTTGTTTCAAATAGATTTTCACTTGGATTAGGATCCATGCCTAATCCAAGAGTAAATCTCAACCTTTGATTAGATGCATTCATCCAATGGATGAGAATCAAGTGGAAAATGACATATAACCTTTGAGAGTGACATGTAACCTTTGAAAGTGACATGAAACACTCTTGAAAATGATATGTACTAGAACCTTTGAACTTGTGGCTTTTATTCATTGACTTGTAGAGTACTCTAAAGTTGTTTAGCTTCCTCTTCAAGTCTTTCTAAGCCTATAAAAAGCCAAAAAGAAATTTTGAAGGGTTTTTTATCATTTTGAATAAAAACTTTGAGTTTTTGAGAGATAAGTCTCTTGTCTTCCTTAGGAAGGTTTCTAGAATCTTATCAATGGACTATTGTCTCCATTGTGACGATTCCTCCTAGGCTTATTGGGTCTTCCATGGCACCATTCCTTTCCTCCTCCACATTTTCCTTTTCGGTTTCATTGAGTTCTACTAAGCATCTTGGCCGAAACCCACTTGGTTTACCATTGAAGGATCATTAAAGAAGTTAGATCAGGAACTTCAAAGACTCTTTGGAGAACTCTCTAAGGAGGCCTCTATCAAGTGGTATCAATGCTTTTTCTCTTCTTCAATGGGTGTCTTCTTCAAGGGGTGTCTTCAATTTAGTTAGTAATGGGTTTTCCCAAACTCCATAGTTTTCCTTTGTGTTTTTCATGTTCTATCTTTTTTTTTAGTAGCTTAGTCTTTGTTTCCTTGATTCGTCTCAATTTTGTTCGGTTGGTTTGTGTCTAAGCATGCTTTTCTTCATTGTTTCTTCTTCAAACCATGGGTTTTCATGTCTATGCATGCTTGCCTTTAAGTTTTACCCATAGTTACTTTAACTTTCATAACAAGATTTCTTGTTCTAGAGTAACTTTCTTTGTAACCTTTCTTGTTTGATGTGTTTTCTTGTAGTTTTGTTTAGTCCTTGTTGTTTTCCTTCATGACTGTGAGTTTATTGTATGTGTTGCACCATTGATGATGAGGGTTTCAAGTTTTTACATGGGTTTCAAGTGGTAGAAGAAACTCACACGTACATGCTTGTAATAGCTTCTATAACACTCTTTTGGTCCAATTTGTGTATAACCTTGTGAATTTCGTGTTGGGTTGTGGAAATTGAACTTGGAGGTTGCTCCTCTTCATCTTGTGGTTTCAGCCCAGCCATACATAGTGTGTGGAAAAGATACAAAAATCAAAATAAAGAAAAGAAACAAGTGAGAAAAACAAAAGAAAAAGAATAGTAGTAAAAAGAAAAGTGTATGGGATAAAAAAAAAGTATCAATTGAATGAGGACCATACAAGAACAAAATAAAAAGAATGAAAACAGCAAGAGAGTGATTCAAAAGTGAAAAGAATTGATCATTAGACACACCCTTGGACCATGTTTGGAGCACACATCATTCAAGTTGAATTTCTAATAACTTTGCTTTGGACTTGAATGTGTAGTTGACTTTGGGTGTATATTTTCACTTTGTGCTTGTATTTCACTTGCTAGATTATGATGATGCTATGACTATAAGAGCCTTTTATTACAATTGAATTGAATTTTTTTGAAGGTTAGACAATTATAGGACCTAGCTTAAATTCAGTCGCTAATTGGATTTGTGATTTTCCGTCACTAATTTTGGGTGCCAAATCGGTTGCTACATTTTTGCTTGGTTGTTGTCCAGTTTTGATACATATAGTATTGCTCTCGGTTTTGGTTTGTTTTTCCCTGCAAATACATGCTATTTTATTGTCCATATATGTGTCAATGTCTCATCAAAGTTTACTCCACATATGAGTAGCCATTTTTTTCATTTTTGAGCTTTTTATTGCTTGTCTTTCTTAGACTCCTAATTTTGTCTTTGAGTATTTGTCTCTTTGGAATTCTTAAGCCTAACTTGGGTGTTGTTCCTCTTTCACAATGGTTAGATAAGGACTTGATAATTGATTAGAGAATAATTCCTAAGTGAAAACCAAGAGATTAGAGAGGAAAAATGCAAGAGAGATTCATTAGAGAAAAATCCACTAAGTGTGAAACACAAGTGTGAGTGAATACACTTAGAGAGTGGTGAGTTCCTTATTTTCCTATTATATTTTCTTGTGTACTAACATTTTCTTGCAGCGATGACTAGTTCTCCTAGTTTTGGTAATGATCTATCACCAAAGACTTTAAAGATGATGGATGTGTTGATGAGTAGATGATAAGTGCTAAATTATACATGTTTTCCAAGGTGTTTTCAGTCCATTTCCATCTAATTTCAGTATGTTTAGTCATAGTTTAGACAAGAAAACAGTAAAAATATCATATTTGTCTAATGTTAGTCTTTGATTTAGCGTTTTGGTAGTTTTATAGGATTTTCGTGTATTTTTAAGTCATTTTATCCATTTTTTTGTTAATTGTAGATTGATTGAAGAGAAGATAGAAGCTGGGAAGGAAAGCCCACGAACATGAGACGAACAAATCCCATTGAAGCAAGAAAGTCCGTCCAATTCGTGCAAAATATGAAGTGCAAGTGGCAATTCTGTATCGTCTGTGGATGCGACAACAGACGGAACAAACATCAAGCCTCGGACGCAACTGCATCAGACCAAGAGAGTAGAGCAAACCAAACCTCAAGTTGAGCATCCAAGGCTGTTAAAATGGTATCGTCTGAAGAAACGCGCCAGGGCGCACTCATGAGGCGCCTTCATACCCTGCTTGTGGCAAAAATGCGCTAGGGCGCGCTCATGCCATCCTTACTTATTCAATCGCGCCAGGGCGCGAGTTCACTCAATACAGGGCGCGTTTCGTACCTTATGAAAGCTCAGACGAAGGGATCAAGACGCAATGGATTAGTTTCGTCTATGCTTACTTCATCTGAAAGCTATTCCATCTGTGCGTACTTCTTATGAAGTTGCTTCGTCTGTGCTTGTATCTTCCAAGTTGCTTCGTCTGTGCTTGTTTCTTCCAAGTTACTTCGTCTATACATGTTTCATCTGGATTAGTTTCGTCTGTGCTTGCCTCATCTGAGTTGTCTCGTCTGTACTTGTTTCGTCTGAATCCCCTGATTATTGCTTTCGTCTGTAACCAACACAGACGATACCAAGTTCGATACAGACGAAGCAAAGACAGACGATACGAAACCGAGTTACAACAGACGAAAGAGCTGCATCAGACGAAAGACTTGACAGATGGAAGAACACTTAGCCGTTGCAATTACCATTCTATTACAAGCAAGCAAGTCAACGTATTCACATGTCACAATGCACCTGGACGTAATTCCAGTAAATGGGGGAACACTTCCTCACCTATAAAAGGAAGTATTGGGCGCGAAAAGAAGGGGGGATTCGAATTGTAGATCCACAACTAACATTACTCTGTTTTTCCTTTTCTTGCGAGTTTCTCTCGTTTTTCTCTTCTCCACTTTCATTCTCCTTCTCTCTCCATCAACCTTGAGATTCCTGAGTTTGTGAGTTGCGAAAGCATAATCAAGCAATTATGGAGCTTCTCTGGTGTTTGATTTCTGTTTTGTTTCTTTCTTTTCTCATTTCCATGTTAGGCTAAATTCTGCAGTTAGGAATGGGGATGTTGATTTCAGAATTCTTGTAATGAATCTCTTCTGTTAATCCAAGTATAATTCCACCGAATTGATTGATCTCTTCCCTGCTTAATGCTTATTCTTGAGATTTAATTCATGAAACTCAAATAGAGATAGAGATATTAATGTTTGATTGAATTGAACTCTGTCTTGAGAATTTGTATCTCGTGTCAACTATGAGATCGAGAGATGAATAGTTGAAGAAGGAGAGGAAATGTATCACTATAGTAGTGCATGAGTCTAGAGATAGAACTTGCATATTATGAGATGTTGTAACGAATTCATCTGTTCGCTTCTTGAATGAATCTCTGTTTTCACCTAAGAGATTAGGGATGATAGTAGGCATTCAAAGGGACTAAGACCTAGAGATAGGATTAGTCTACGGTATCACGAATTCTAGTCTCCAATTGAGTGAGATTTGCTAGATTAACATAGGAAGTAGTTACTTGAGGAAGGAATCAACCAACCAATTCCCTAACCGTATTTCATCATCTTTGAAACTTAAACATTTACTTGCTTTCTTTACTTTACAAGATTATTGCGTTATTTTACACAATAGCTTAGTTTTACATACATCATTCATTCCCTGATTCGTCCTAATAGCAAAGCATGTTGAGCATTTGGTAATTCACAATCGAGTCTGTGGTTCGACAACCTTTTCTCACTATTTCTAAACTTGTGACGACCGGTACACTTGCCGAAAGATTGACACATACATACATACTTTTATAGTCAACAAGTTTATGGCGCCGCTTCGGACCGTGTTGATGAATATCGATAGTCTTAACGAGCTTGCTACTTAGGTCACTTTCTTTTACCTTCTTTTGTTTTCATAGATTTGTTTTCTTTATTTTTAGTTTTCTTTGTTTTCTTTATCTTCTTGGTTCTAATTGCTTTTCTTTTGATTTCTTTGATTTCTTTGATTTCTTCGTTTTTATTCTGTTCATATTATTTCGTCTGTAGCAGATTTGTTCTGTTTCGTTTCTATAGGTGTCTCGTTCTGTTTTCAGTAATTTCTTTTATTCTTTGAATCTGTTTTATTTTGTTTTGTTTTGTTTTTATTCTTTGAATCGGTTTTGATTTTTACTTAGAATAAGTGTCTTTTCTTTTCTTTGCTGTTAATAATTGTTTCGTCTGTCCATTTGAGCTTTCGTCATTAATATTGTTTCGTCGTATGGACTTGTTTCGTTTTGTTTTCTATATTTGTTTTGTTTTGTTTTCTAGAGTCGTTCTGTTTCTTATTGATTTCTTTATTTTCTTACTTGTCGCGTCTGATCATACTATAGCTTGTTTGTTTCATCTATACCTATTTCCTTTCTTTCCCTTTTTTGTTTCGTCTATATCAAAATTTTCATTGTTTCGTCTGTAGTATAGTGTTCCGTCTGTGAATACTGGTATTATCTGTTCATTTTGTTTCGTCTGTTCATTGTGTTTTGTTCTGTTTTACATAGTTGGTTGTTTTGTCGTGTTTTCATTAATTCTTTCATTCTTTGAATTTGTTTCAGTATCCCTGTATCCTTTTGATTTGTGGTTTATGCGAAGAGCTAAGGAAACTGATCTCTTGTTTGAACCAGAAATTGAGAGATTTTGCAGGAGAAATCGAAAAGCAAATAAAGAAAATAAAGAGCCTGTTCCAGAGACTATACTAGAAAATATGGATAATAACACAAGACGCATGACATTGGAAGAGTTGTACACTCCTAATGCAATGGGCTGTGGATCCAGTATTGCACCCCCAAATGTTACAGCCAACAATTTTGAAATAAAACCTGCTCTGACACAATTAATAAGGCAAGAGCAGTTTGGAGGTTTAGAGGAGGAAGACCCAAATCAGCACATTCATAACTTCCTACAGATTTGTGGTACTATCAGGATGAATGGAGTGCCAGACGATGCAATTCGTCTGAGACTATTTGAATTTTCGCTTAAAGGAGAAGCTAAAATGTGGTTACAGAGTTTTCCTTATGGCTATTTCACTGTTTGGGAGGACTTGGTGAACACTTTCTTAGCTCAATACTTTCCACCAGAGAAATACAACTATTTCAGAGCAGAGATCTCTTGTTTCAAGCAGAAAGATGGAGAGTCCATCAGTGAGGCATGGAGAAGATTCAAATCTTTGCTGAGAAAATGCCCTCACCATGGATTCTCTGATCTTCAGCAAGTTCATATTTTCTATAATGGACTACGGACGCATACAAGACTTCTAGTGGATGCGTCTGCTGGAGGCTCATTAAGGAAGAAGGATGCTCAAGAAGCAAGAGTGATCATTGAGACCATGGCGTCAAATCGCTATGATGCTCCCAGTGATTTCTACGGTGAGAGAAGAGGAATGATCGAGCTTGGAGCTAATGATGCTTTGTTAGCTCAAAACAAGTGATGAATCGAAGATGGACCAAATAATGAAGCAACTTCAAGTGGTCCACCAATGCAATTCGAGCACCTCCTATCGTCTGTGAGTATTGTGGTGGAGGACATCAAATGGAATTTTGTGAAAGCTTAGGGACCAACACCGAGGAACAAGCTCAAGTGAATTATATGGGAAATCCTCAAGGTAACCCCTATGCCAACACAAACAATTATAATCCTCACAATAGAAACCATCCAAATCTGTCATATAGGAATAACAATTATTTGCAACCCACTTCCTCCGCTTATGACCAGAATCATAAACAAACCTTCAATTCTAGACCACCTTTCAATCCAAACATGCCATACAACCAAAACTTTAATCAGCATCAAAATCAAACATCTTCATCTAACCAGTATTACAATCAAAGCCAGCCACCAAATTTACCTTTCAACCAGACTCAACCTAAATTACCAACCAACCAGCCAAGAATTGCTCCATCAAGCTCTAACATAAATCCTGCCCCGAGAGAAGGTTCATCCAATCTAGAGAACATGTTCATGTCTTTTATGCAAAGGACTGAATCTATGTTCACAAATCAAGAAGCCTCTATAAGGAACTTAGAATCACAGATTGGTCACTTCTCCCAAAGAACTCTCTCGAAAGAACTCAAGGAAAGCTGCCAAGTGACACTGTGATAAATCCAAAGGAGCAGTGTAAATCCATTACCACAAGGAGTGGCAAGGTACTGGGAAAGGAAGTTGAAGAAGAACAGAAAGGAGATATGGTGGAAGAAGAAGTCAATACTGCGAAAAACGATAGGCAATCGTCTGTGCCTATAACTCTCAATGAAATGAAAGAATCACCTAGAAAAACAAAGAGACAGATCCTAGCAGAAGCTGGTCAGACGGAACATATTTCACCCTACTGCAAACTCCCCTATCCACAAAGGTTAAAGAAGGCCAATGATGACAAGCAGTTTGCTAAATTCTTCGACATCTTGAAGAGCTTGAGAATTAACATTCCATTTTCTGAAGCACTGCAAAAGATGCCCTCTTATGCTAAATTCATGAAGGAGATTCTGTCTAATAAGAGGATGCTGCTGGATGATGAGACGATAGCCATGACAGAGGAGTGTAGTGCCATCATCCAGAGGAAGCTACCTCAGAAATTGAGAGACAGAGGCCCCTTCACCATTCCTTGCTCCATAGGAGAAGTTTCAGTAGGTAAAGCTTTAATAGATCTAGGAGCCAGTATAAATTTAATGCCTCTTTCTGTGCTGCAGCAGTTGAATATAAAGGACATGGACATCCAACCCACCATGATGACGCTGCAACTGGCAGACCGCTCCACCAAACGCCCATGTGGAGTAGTGGAGGACCTTTTGGTAAAGGTGGACAAGTTTGTGTTCCCTGCTGACTTTGTAGTGCTGGACATGGAAGCTGATAAGGAAGTCCCGATCATTTTGGGAAGACCATTTCTAGCAACTGGCAGAGTCTTGATAGATGTAGCACAAGGTGAACTCATCTTGAGAGTAGATGAAGAAAAGGTATCTTTTAACATATTTGATGCCATGAAATTTCCGTCTGATAAGTCACAGTGTATGAGTGTTGATGCGTTGGAACCAATAATAGAAAATGCTGAGATTTTTAACTTCGCAACAGAGGAGGAAAATTTTGATCCCTCCAGTTTTGAAAATGAAAACCAAGAAGTTGAGAATTTCATAGCTGCACTAGAGACCAACACATCAACACCATCATGCGTTGAGCCATCAGACGAAATATCAGACGGAACATCTACTATTGCAGACGAAACAGAGACTGTACCCAAGAGTGAACTTAAGCAACTTCCTTCTCATCTTAGGTATGCTTTTCTTGAAAAGAATGACACCTTCCCGGTGATCATTAGCAATTCTTTGAATGAAAAGGAAGAGGATAAGTTGCTTAAAGTTCTGAGAGAATATAAGTCTGCTATTGGGTGGCAGATTTCTGATTTGAAAGGTATAAGTCCCTCATTTTGCATGCACAAAATCCTGCTTGAGGACAATTTCAAACCTGTGATACAACCTCAAAGGCGTCTAAATCCTATCATGACGGAGGTTGTACACAAAGAAGTCCTCAAACTACTTGATGCTGGAATTATTTATCCTATTTCGGATAGCTCATGGGTGAGTCCAGTGCAAGTAGTTCCCAAGAAAGGGGGCATGACCGTAATTACAAATGAGAGGAATGAGCTAATCCCCACCAGAATAGTGACTGGGTGGAGGATGTGTATAGATTACAGACGGTTGAATGAATCAACAAGGAAAGATCATTTCCCTTTACCTTTTATGGACCAAATGCTTGAAAGACTAGCTGGTCATGCTTATTACTGTTTTCTAGATGGCTACTCTGGTTACAACCAGATTGTAGTAGACCCTAAGGACCAAGAAAAAACTGCTTTCACTTGTCCTTATGGGATCTTTGCCTACAGACGAATGCCATTCGGACTGTGTAATGCACCAGCTACCTTACAAAGATGCATGATGGCCATATTTGGGGATATGGTTGAAAAGTTTATTGAAATTTTTATGGATGATTTTTCAGTCTTTGGGTCCACTTTCGAAAACTGTTTAGAAAATCTGACTTGTGTACTCGACGATGCCAAGAAACTAATCTTGTTTTGAACCGGAAAAATGTCATTTCATGGTGAAAGAAGGTATCGTCTTAGGACACAAAATATCTGTTAAAGGTATAGAAGTGGACAAAGCAAAAATCGAAGTGATAGAGAAGTTGCCTCCTCCAGTGAATGTGAAAGGAGTGAGAAGTTTCTTGGGTCACGCTGGTTTTTACAGACGATTCATCCAGGATTTTTCAAAAATCTCGAAACCATTGTGTGACTTTGTTGGTGAAGGAAGTGACCTTCAATTTTGATGAAAACCGTCTAAGAGCCTTTGAGACTTTAAAAGAAAAGTTGATAACACTCCTATCATCACCGCTCAGTTGGAGTTTACCTTTTGAAATTATGTGTGATGCTAGCGATTATGCAATAGAGCTGTACTAGGACGAGAGGAAGGAAAAACTTGTAAGAGTGATATACTATGCTAGCGAGTCTTTGGACGGTGCTCAAGTTAATTACTCAACTACGAAAAGAACTGTTAGCCATAGTATTTGCTCCGAACAAGTTCCGTCCGTACCTCATTGGCTCAAAAATAATAGTGTACACGAGACCATGCGGCCTTGAAGTACCTTCCGATGAAACATGAGAGTAAACCAAAACTAATTATTGGGTTCTCCTCCTACAAGAGTTTGACATCGAAATTAGAGATAAAAAGGGAGAGAGAACCTAGTCGCGGATCACCTTTCAAGGTTAAATCATGCTACAATAGAAGGTACGATATCCCTATTTCGAAAACTTCCCAGACGAAAACACTCTTTGCCATTTCTAATGCTCCTTGGTTCGGATATCGCGAACTTTAAGGTCTCCAATTATATTCCACCTGGATTGTCTCATCAACAAAGAAAGAAACTGTTTTCTCGATGCTAAATATTATGTTTGGGATGAGCCATTCTGTTCAAGTGGGGTATAGATGGACTCCTTAGGAGATGTATCCCCGAGGAAGAGGTTAACTCGTTTCTTTAGCACTTGTCATAATTCTCCTAGTGGAGGTCATTTTAATGGGGAAAGGACAGCCAAAAAGGTTTTGCAAAGTGGTTTGTATTGGCCATCCATTTTTAAAGATGCAAAAGCCTTTGTACAAAGCCGTGACAGAGATGTCAAAGAACTGAAATATTTCTAGAAGAGACGAAGGACCCTTGAACAACATTTTAGAGATAGAGGTCTTCGATGTGTGGGGAATGGATTTCATGGGACCATTTCCTCCATCATTTTCCCACACATACATCCTAGTAGCTGTTGATTATGTGTCTAAGTGGGTGGAAGCTATTTCTGCTCAGACGAATGACTCTAGGATAGTAGACGCTTTTATCCATCGAAATATCTTTGCTAGATTTGGGGTCCCTAGAGCTTTCATTACTGATGGTGGAAGCCATTTTTGCAATAAGCATTTGGAGAGAGTCCTTAAGAGGTTAGGGGTGAAGCACAAGATCGCAACACCATATCACCCCCAAAACCAAGGGCAAGCGAGCTAGTAAATAGGGAGATTAAAAGATTTTAGAAAGAACCGTAAGTCCTGTCCAAAAGATTGGTCAAAAAGACTAAATGATGCTCTTTGGGCATATAGGACAGCTTATAAGACTCCCATTGGCATGACACCATTTCAAATGGTTTATGGAAAGGCATGCCACTTGCCTGTGGAACAAGAGCATAAGGCATACTAGGCCTTAAAATACCTCAATTCTGACTCTCATGCGAAAGGTGAGAATACGACGATACCAACTCCATGAGTTGGAAGAGCTTAGGCTTCAAGCATACGAAAATGCCAAGATTTACAAAGAGAGAACAAAGTTATGGCATGATCGTAAGCTTAGACAAAGAGAGTTCTACCCTGGACAACTAGTTTTACTTTATAACTCTAGATTAAGGTTGTTTCCGGGAAAACTTAAGTCTAGATGGTCTGTCCATTTGGTTGTAAACGAAGTATTTCCACATGGTGCAATTACTTTAAAAAACCTCGAGGATTCCAGTGAATTCAAGGTAAACTGCCAAAGAGTTAAACCATATCTGGGAGATAACTGTGAAAAGGACAAGGTCTCTATAAAACTTCAAGACCCTCTGTGACAGGGCCAAGTCACATGTCAAGCTAATGACATCTAAAAGAAGCGCTTGGTGGGAGGCAACCCACCCAATCAAGAGAAGTTTGCTGTAACTTCTCATTATAATATACTTGTGAATAGTTTAAGTGTTTGAGGAAAACAAAAAGAAAAGAGAATTTGATGATTAGAGTAGAAATATAAATACATAATACAATATAATAAATTTGATTTTTGAGTTGTTAATAAACAGTAGTGACAGGAATAAACACTTGAAATTACAGTGTTCTTGAGTTGATAAGAAATAAGAGAAGAGGTGAGGTGTTATACCGTTAGTGGGAGATTTTGAGGTTTCGTCTGATGCTTGCTCACAGACGGAAGCCTAATACTTGTACATTCTAAAGAGAGCAATCCCACTTTCTATCAATTCCCACCTTCACCACCTCACATTGCAAGTAATTTTGAGTTGATCTCTCCATTTCCTTCAATTTTGTTTCACTGATATTTCACTGTTTTAGTTCATTTTGACCATTGTTGATATTTTTAGCATCTGACCACTGTTGGAAAGAACATGGAAAGATAGCACTTGCTGCAAACTCTGTGAATATCGTGGCTGGTCTTCAACAGGGAGTGTTCCTATACTCTATCGTTTTAAATGTTGATTGATGATTATTTAGAGTACACTCCTCCTTTATACACCACAGTACGGAGGTTGATTTCATTGGTATAATATTGACTCTGTAGTTCAGTAGAATAAGTTATGCATATTCTGGCACTTAGGATCAACTTAAGGTTCTGTGACAAAGTTGCATGTTCTCAATTATTCGAAAAGATACTGTATGAGAATTCTAGCATGACAATTTGCAAGATTGACATGATTGATGAATTTAGCAATGTTAAAGCAATTATTAATCCTGGATAAGAATTTGAGCCTCCAACATGATTCTATTCTTGAGTGTCATACCAACTGAAGTGTTTTGTTCTAGAACTTGCTTTAGCTCTTGGTCAAAATTGCATACAATTAGAATTGGACACAAATGATAAAGGCAATTTTCCTTCTTGTAGCCTCGAGCCAAATAAGCCTTAACCTTCACATTATCCATTGCCAGCTGATGCAATCCTCAAGGAGAATAGCATATAAGTTGCGGATCTTCATGCTTCAATGGAGGCTTGGACAAATGAAGAAGAAGCTCAAGGCCTCAAGGAGAAAAAGAAATAGAAAATGGAAGGAGTTTAGAGATGGAAGCGCCATGGCAAGTGCCAATAAGCTAGAGGTGGAACCGCCACAATGGACAAGGAAGCCATTGATGAGATTCAAGGTTCTTCACAAGAACACAAGAGAGAATACTCTCAAAGAATAAGCTCTTAGCTTAATTCAATATTCAGAAATTTTATCAAAAGTGTTTGAATTACAAAATAAATCCTATTTATACTACTAAGGTGTGGTGCTTAGCTTGCTAAGGAAGGAACTAATGTCCACCCTTGGATTAGATTCTAATCTAATGGCTATGAAGGGAAGCTTGTGGTGGAAGCTTGATTAGCTTGGAGGACAAGGATCAATCCTCCACCCTTGGATGTAGATCCTCATCCAACGGTTATGGCATCAAGCTTGCACTCCAAGCTTCTAAGCTTAGCCCTTGGATTAGTATCCTCATCTAATGGTCATGGTACCAAGCTTGCACTCCAAGCTTCTAAGCTTAACCCTTGGATTAGAATCCTATCTAAGGGTCACTAATTATTTGTTTGTTACAAGTTTAGGCTCAAATTAAATCCTTAAAACAATTACATAATTGAAAGAAAACTACTTATAAGCCTAAACATTAAAACATTTCGCTGAAAATTCCTGGAAGCATTCTAACGCTAACTTCAAGCACATTTTCCAACTAGTTGCAGTTCGAACTGGGTTTTGGTGTCTTCATAGCTTTTGTAGCCCTTGAAGTCTTCTTTAATTTGACACCAAGAACGCCTCTATTGGACTTGTGTAGCTCGAGTTATGATCTAAATACTGAAACAGGTCAGATGCAAAAATCAGCAGCGAATTTTATTAGAAGCCCAAAATTGAAAAGTAAGATTGGAGAGTTTGGTTGGGCTTTTGGAGATGGTCCTCCATCAAACCCTCCTTCTTATGGTCAACTTGTCCCCAAGTTGACTTGAGCTCCACCTACAATAAAATTCCACCCGGATCAAAGATTAAACAAGGTTCCTCAAATTGGTTATTATATGATGCAACATAGAGGTAAATTTGTTTCTTAAAGTGATTGCATAGTTGTAAAAGTAAATAAGACTTCCTATTCAAACACTCTTTAAATTTGCTAGATTTACCTAAGTTATTTATTTTCCAATCATATAACAACATGATAATTTGTTTGCTAATATCAACATCACAATCTAATGAAGTAAAAATAGAACTTAGTTGATCTTTCATAGCATATCCAAAGCTCTTTGGAGTTTCAACTTCAAGTTGTGTAGATACTAGCACTTCCTCAAGTGTGGACATGTCAAGATTGGAACTCTTAGTTAAGATTATTCTTCTAGGTGTAGAAATTTGCAATGTACCCTCCTTCTTAAACTCTTCCATCAACCTAGAAGGACATTCAACACGATTAAGATAAAAATCATTAGGTACAATTAAGAATTCCAAATTGCCAAATTCAAGAATTGTCCAAGGTCTAATTCCATAATACTCAAGGTTATAACATGGAAAATCCTTTTTATTAGAAGTAAAAGGAATAGTAAGTGGTAAGGAATTTTTCTCAAAGGGAAGTTCAAACTTTATAGGTATTTCCTTTTCTTCACAATGTTTGTTCCAAGGCTCTATTATGAACAACTCTTCACGAGGCACCAAAACAAAAGGTTGTTTGTAAAGATGGTCACAAACAACTTCACAATGGTCTTCAAGTGCCTTTATTTCTACATCTTCACACAAGAGGTTGTAAATTTCCTCTTGGTAGTCATCCTTTGGAACCATACCTACAATATTCTCCAAATAAGAATTTAAACAATCAAATGAAGGGTTAGTATAAGCAAGTAAAATATCACTTTTCTCCTTCATTTGTTTTTCCATTAACTCCAATTCTTTAATTTCTTTTGCTCTCAATTCTTTTTCTCTCAATTCCTCTATCATTCTTTCTTTTTCTCTTCTCCAATACTTGTCATAATTCTTTTCATTTTCTTCTAACAACCTTCTTTCTTTTCTTTCCCTTCTCTCATGCTTTTCTCTCAAGGTTTTCTCCTTCCTCCCATGATGTTCACTACTCTTAGGTGTAGATTGGCTCCCTCTACTATCACTCCCTCGGTGGCTAGAATTTCCAGCACCTCTAAGTCCATGTTTTGGTTGGTTTCCACTTGTATCTTCAAGAATTTTCTTCTCTAGTTCCTTCCTAATCTTTCTCTCTTCCTTAGCTCTCCTTTCTAGGTCAAACCTCTCCTCTAAACTAGTTTGCCACATACTTTTCATTAAATCTAGCATTCTCTTAGTTTTAGGTGAAAGATCATTTCCTACACTAGGGGAACTATCCATAGCTGCACAAGAAAGATTAGTACACAAAATATAGAAGAAATTTGAGATCCTCTCCACTCACTAAGTGTATACACTCAAGTCACTCGTATTTCACACTTCAAGACTTTTATCTAATGTTCTCTCTTGTCTTTTTCCACTCAACCTCTCTTAATACTCTTGTTCAAACCTCTAATCAATCATTCAAGGTCCAAGTATCCAAAGTGAAAGAGGAACGATTCTAGAGTCAAGCCTAAGAATTCCAAGAAATACAATACTCAAGACAAAACTTAGGAGTCCAAAAATGACAAGCAATAAAGGTACTCAATGAACAAAATTTTGGCTACTCAAATATAGGAATGTATATGTGACAAAGGCACTAATACTACTGCAGTTTGGACAGCCACAAACAATGTTCAAAACTGGAAAAATTCCAGCGAATCAAGAATCCAATGAACAAGCCAAATTTCAAGCAATTTTGGCACCAATTTAGCAACCGAATTTAGGCAATTTTGCAAGTGAATTTTGTGAAGTGATTTTAAATGATTAGGTGCAGTTTTCACCACTGTACAGCCAAGTAATATGCTCAAAAATACAGGGGAAAAACAAAGTTTCAAGTTACCAAGCACATCACACACCACAAGTTCAAGAATCTAGGCTACTAGCAATCTAAACTCAAGTTTTTGTGATAATGCTTAGTCCTAAGTGTCTCTAGTACTCTAAGTCCTTTGAACCACTAATTTTGGGAGTATTTAGAGGCTCAATTAGTCAAGGTACTGCACTGCACAATTAGGCTTTAATTTCACTAAATTCACTTTTCATTTGCTCTTTTTCTATTCACTTAAATTTTCACTAGAATTTCACTTTTCTTGTTTTCTCTTCTCTTTAATTTTTCTTGTGATTCTTTTTCTTGTAATCTTTCTTTTGATTTTCTTTTTCCTTGACTTTTTATACTTCTTTTCTTGACTTTATTTTGCTGGACCGAATTTAGAAAAACCTAAGACTAAGGCAAAATTAAGTCTAAAATTACTAGTAAGCTAGATTAAGCATGGTGAAAGCTACTTGAACTTGTAATGCACAATTCTTAGCACTTAAAACATGTGAACAGCACCTTAAACACATTCAAATCATGGATTCACAGATTGACATGGATTTGGCACGGTTCATATGAAGCAAAAGCAAGAACACATGTGCAAATTACTAGAACAAGCTTAGAAAGAAAATTAAACGGTGAAAACACAAGGAATTGATAGGAATTTTAGATCTAGGAATTTTTTTTAACATGAAAACTCAAATTCAAGATGAAGACAACTCAAGGAACATGTGAAGAACTCAAGCAAGTTCATACAACACGAAACTACACAAGAAATCGAAGAGAAAAACGAAAATTCAAGGTAAGGAAATTTCAAACCGATAGAATGCTCCAATTGAAGTAGAACAAGCTCTAGATACCAAATTTGATATGGTATCAAGAGAAACAAGCTCTGATTACCAAATTTGATGCAAGCCTGGAGAGAATTGCACGAATTGACGAACCTTCATGCTTCAATGGAGTTTCTAGGTCTAGGATTTGGGGAAGAACGAGAATTCAAACAGAAAAAGAAGAATCAAACGGTTTAGAAGAGAGATGGAAGCGCCATGGCAAATGCCAATAAGCTCAAGGTGGAATCGCCACAATGGATCGAGAAGCCATTGATAAGATTCAAGGTTCTTCACAAGAACTCTAGAGAGAAAATGCTCTCACTCAGAAAATTCTGAATTCTATATTCAATCCTCAAGGAGAATAGCATATAAGTTGCGGATCTTCATGCTTCAATGGAGGCTTGGACAAATGAAGAAGAAGCTCAAGGCCTCAAGGAGAAAAAGAAATAGAAAATGGAAGGAGTTTAGAGATGGAAGCGCCATGGCAAGTGCCAATAAGCTAGAGGTGGAACCGCCACAATGGACAAGGAAGCCATTGATGAGATTCAAGGTTCTTCACAAGAACACAAGAGAGAATACTCTCAAAGAATAAGCTCTTAGCTTAATTCAATATTCAGAAATTTTATCAAAAGTGTTTGAATTATAAAATAAATCCTATTTATACTACTAAGGTGTGGTGCTTAGCTTGCTAAGGAAGGAACTAATGTCCACCCTTGGATTAGATTCTAATCTAATGGCTATGAAGGGAAGCTTGTGGTGGAAGCTTGATTAGCTTGGAGGACAAGGATCAATCCTCCACCCTTGGATGTAGATCCTCATCCAACGGTTATGGCATCAAGCTTGCACTCCAAGCTTCTAAGCTTAGCCCTTGGATTAGTATCCTCATCTAATGGTCATGGTACCAAGCTTGCACTCCAAGCTTCTAAGCTTAACCCTTGGATTAGAATCCTATCTAAGGGTCACTAATTATTTGTTTGTTACAAGTTTAGGCTCAAATTAAATCCTTAAAACAATTACATAATTGAAAGAAAACTACTTATAAGCCTAAACATTAAAACATTTCGCTGAAAATTCCTGGAAGCATTCTAACGCTAACTTCAAGCTCATTTTCCAACTAGTTGCAGTTCGAACTGGGTTTTGGTGTCTTCATAGCTTTTGTAGCCCTTGAAGTCTTCTTTAATTTGACACCAAGAACGCCTCTATTGGACTTGTGTAGCTCGAGTTATGATCTAAATACTGAAACAGGTCAGATGCAAAAATCAGCAGCGAATTTTATTAGAAGCCCAAAATTGAAAAGTAAGATTGGAGAGTTTGGTTGGGCTTTTGGAGATGGTCCTCCATCACCAGCCCCTTTGAGCCTGAATTTACCCTTTCTTTCTTGGATACTTGAGCTCATTACAAGCCTATATAAGTGAAAAACCAATGGTCCCACCACTGGAACTTAAAGAGTATTGGTTTCTTTGCTTAGACGATAGGATTCAAGATTAAGTTTGGGGTTGAAATTTTGGGTGCATGTGTTGTTGACTTGAGGACAAGTCAAATTTCTAAGTTTGGGGTTGAATGTATCGTCTGCTATGACTGCAGACGGAAGCATTGTTTGGTCTAGATATTGGTGAAATTTTTGTGACTAACATATAGTTATAGTATAATTGCATTCTCTGACTTTTCATGCATACCATACAAAAAGTTTATTTTTCGTCTTGTGCTGGCAATTAGTGATACCACTCAAGAAAAATAAAGAGAAAAACAAGAAAAATTGAAAAGAAAGAAAAAGAAACAAAGGAAGAAAAGAGAACATAATGTTCTCATTGGTCTTTGTAGGTATCGTCTGTGAAATATCGTCTGTGGGTATCATCCGTAAGCCTACAGACGAAATCATCAGACTAAAGGCTCAGACGATACTGGCACAGATGGGATACAGTGAAAAATAAAGAAAAACAAAAGAAAGGAAGAAAAGGAAACAGAAGAAAATGCAGTTTAAAGAGCAAAAGAAATAAAGCAAGAAAAGAAAACAAGTGGTTTCATGGGTTGTTAGTCTTTCGTCTGTCCATCATTTTTTCTTTCGTCTGTCCATCATTTCTTTGTTTCGTCTGACCATCATTTTTTTTCTTTCGTCTGTCCATTATTTTTGTTTCGTCTGTCCAGTGTTAGCTCATACATATCATGTAGGTTCTAACTTGTACTCTTTAAGTTCCTTTGATTTTTAACTAGTACCTTTTCTGTTAACCCACCTTTACCTAAGCCTCATTACAACCCTGAAAAGACCTTTTGATTGTCCAATGTCTTTTTGAAGGCAGTGGAGATTTTGAGAGTCATTGCAAGCTTATGGTAACTGACCTTCGGATTGGTAATATTGAGAGAAACACAAACCCAAAACACTTGAGAGCTTGAGGGCAAACACTTAACTGGAAGAGGATTGTTTGATGTTGACTAAATTACATATTTTCATGCCAATCTACGGTTGATTGCTTATGTGTGATGAACTGTACAATTCTTGAGGATGTTGAGTTCATGTTCAACTTTCATAGATAAATTGAGATGACTTAGGGAGTCAAGAATTGCATAATGAATTTTCGGTGGTCATTGAGTTCGGTGTTATACTATGCTTATTAACCCCGTAATGATGGAATCTATGTTTGCTTGAGGACAAGCAAAGCTTTAAGTTTGGGGTTGTGATAAGTGCTAAATTATACATGTTTTCCAAGGTGTTTTCAGTCCATTTCCATCTAATTTCGCAGTATGTTTAGTCATAGTTTAGACAAGAAAACAGTAAAAATATCATATTTGTCTAATGTTAGTCTTTGATTTAGCGTTTTGGTAGTTTTATAGGATTTTCGTGTATTTTTAAGTCATTTTATCCATTTTTTTTGTTAATTGTAGATTGATTGAAGAGAAGATAGAAGCTGGGAAGGAAAGCCCACGAACATGAGACGAACAAATCCCATTGAAGCAAGAAAGTCCGTCCAATTGTGCAAAATATGAAGTGCAAGTGGCAATTCTCAGATCGTCTGGATGGATGCGACAACGGAAACAAACATCAAGCCTCGGACGCAACCGCATCGGACCAAGAGAGTAGAGCAAACCAAACCTCAAGTTGAGCATCCAAGGTCATTAAAATGGTATCGTCGAAGAAACGCGCCGGGCGCACTCATGAGGCGCCTTCATACCCTGCTTGCGGCAAAAATGCGCTAGGGCGCGCTCAAGGGCGCGCTCATGCCATCCTTACTTATTCAATCGCGCCAGGGCGCGAGTTCACTCAATATGGGGCGCGTTTCGTACCTTATGAAAGCTCGACGAAGGGATCAAGACGCAATGGATTAGTTTCGTCTATCTTACTTCATCTCGAAAGCTATTCCATCTCAATGCGTACTTCTTATGAAGTTGCTTAAATCTGTGCTTGTATCTTCCAAGTTGCTTCGTCTGTGCTTGTTTCTTCCAAGTTACTTCGTCTATACATGTTTCATCTGGATTAGTTTCGTCTGTGCTTGCCTCATCTGAGTTGTCTCGTCTGTACTTGTTTCGTCTGAATCCCCTGATTATTGCTTTCGTCTGTAACCAACACAGACGATACCAAGTTTGATACAGACGAAGCAAAGACAGACGATACGAAACCGAGTTACAACAGACGAAAAGAGCTGCATCGACGAAAGACTTGACATCATGGAAGAACACTTAGCCGTTGCAATTACCATTCTATTACAAGCAAGCAAGTCAACGTATTCACATGTCACAATGCACCTGGACGTAATTCCAGTAAATGGGGGAACACTTCCTCACCTATAAAAGGAAGTATTGGGCGCGAAAAGAAGGGGGGATTCGAATTGTAGATCCACAACTAACATTACTCTGTTTTTCCTTCTCTTGCGAGTTTCTCTCGTTTTTCTCTTCTCCACTTTCATTCTCCTTCTCTCTCCATCAACCTTGAGATTCCTGAGTTTGTGAGTTGCGAAAGCATAATCAAGCAATTATGGAGCTTCTCTGGTGTTTGATTTCTGTTTTGTTTCTTTCTTTTCTCATTTCCATGTTAGGCTAAATTCTGCAGTTAGGAATGGGGATGTTGATTTCAGAATTCTTGTAATGAATCTCTTCTGTTAATCCAAGTATAATTCCACCGAATTGATTGATCTCTTCCCTGCTTAATGCTTATTCTTGAGATTTAATTCATGAAACTCAAATAGAGATAGAGATATTAATGTTTGATTGAATTGAACTCTGTCTTGAGAATTTGTATCTCGTGTCAACTATGAGATCGAGAGATGAATAGTTGAAGAAGGAGAGGAAATGTATCACTATAGTAGTGCATGAGTCTAGAGATAGAACTTGCATATTATGAGATGTTGTAACGAATTCATTTGTTCGCTTCTTGAATGAATCTCTGTTTTCACCTAAGAGATTAGGGATGATAGTAGGCATTCAAAGGGACTAAGACCTAGAGATAGGATTAGTCTACGGTATCACGAATTCTAGTCTCCAATTGAGTGAGATTTGCTAGATTAACATAGGAAGTAGTTACTTGAGGAAGGAATCAACTGAACCAATTCCCTAACTGTATTTCATCATCTTTGAAACTTAAACATTTACTTGCTTTCTTTACTTTACAGTATTGCGTTATTTTACACAATAGCTTAGTTTTACATACATCATTCATTCCCTGATTCGTCCTAATAGCAAAGCATGTTGAGCATTTGGTAATTCACAATCAGTCTCTGTGGTTCGACAACCTTTTCTCACTATTTTTAAACTTGTGACGACCGGTACACTTGCCGAAAGATTGACACATACATACATACTTTTATAGTCAACAGTAGATTGAATACTAACTTGGAGGAGAAAATGGATCAACTTGAGAAGAAGTGGGAGAATGAGAGAAGGATTAATGGAGAGAATAGTAGGAATAGAGATGAAAGGAGAGAGTACCATAGAGAGAGTGGTAGAAGGGAAAGAGAAAAGAATATGAAAGAAGAGCTAGAATTGTAAGAGATGAAAATGAGAGAATAGAAAGACGTGAGAGGCATCATTATTCATATCAAAGAAGTGAAAAAGAATATTTTGACTTTAAGAAGGAACATAGAGAGAGAAGAGAGAAGAGCAAGAGAAGAGAAAGAAAAAGTAGATATTGAAAGGAGAAAAAGAAATGAAAAAAGGTTAAGAGAAGAAAATGTAAAGAATGAAGCTGAGAATTTGAGAAAGAAAAAGGAGTTGAGAGAAAAGGAACTAATTGAAAAAGAAGTTAAGGAAATAGAGTTTATGGAAAAACAAATGAAGGAGAAATGTGATTCTTTACATGGTTATACTAACCCTTCATTTGATTATTTTGATTCTTATTTGGAAGATATTATAGGTATGGTTCCAAGGATGACTACCAAGAGAAAATTGACAATCTCTTGTGTAAAGATGTAAAAAGAAAGGCACTTGAAGACCATTGTGAAGTTGCTTGTGACCATCTTTACAAATAACCTTTTGTTTTGGTGCCTAGTGAAGAGTTGTTCATAATGGAGCCTTAGAACAATCATTATGAAGAAAAGTAAGTACCCATAGAGTTTGAACTTCCCTTTGAGAAAATTTCCTTACCACTTACTACTCCTTTTACTTTTAATAAGAATGATATTCCATACCATACACCAGAATCTTATGGCATTGAGCCTTGGAAAATCCTTGAATTTGGTAATTTGGAATTCTTAATTGTGCATGTTAACCTTTGTTTTCATGATGATGAATGTCTTCCTAGGTTGTTGGAAGAGGTTATGAAGGAGGGCACACCACAAATTTCCACACTTAGCGAAGGAATGTTGAATAAGGAGCAAGTGTCTACACAAGTGGGGAAAGGATTAAAAACTCCTAACTGTTTCGATTTTATTCCAAATGAATATTCAAACTTTTACTTTCATTCTTTAATCGATGTTTTTGATATTGAGAAGAAATACATGATGCTATATGATTTGGAAGTGAGTGAAGTTTGTAAATTTCTCAAACTAGATGCTAAGATTATGTTGAATAGGTGCAAACTTATGGAATTTCAATTGTTTTTACCACCATGCACTCACTATAGAATGCAAGCATACCAAAACATTAAATCACTTGCATTGAATGTTATAAAAAAATGATTTATCCTTTATTAATGATGACATTGTGATATTTGATATGGGTGGTTATTTGTTTGTAGGTAAAAAGAACTCTATTTAGGAGCAAGAGTCCGTTGAGGAAATTTCTTAGAGTGCATGAGTGAAGATCAAGCCAACTTGGGGACAAGTTGAAACTTAGAAGGAGGGTTTGATGTAGGAACATCTAAGGAAAATCACACAACTAGAAAGATTACTAGAAGCTCCAAGATCAAGCACACACTCAATCAAGTTATCTTAGCTTAGGATTTGATTTTGTAATTGAAGTGTAAATAATTTTGATGGCCTTGTAAGTTTTCAGCCAAAAGTGTATTTTTCTTTTAAGTGTTTGCTTAAAATTGTGCTTAAAATGCTAGTAAGCTTAAAGAGTGAAGTTTAATAAGAGTGAATGAATTTAGGTTTAAGTTCATATTCAATTCACATTTGAAATTTAAATTTAATTTGAGAAATTAGATCCTAATGTATACAAGTTCGATCTTCCAAGTGAGTATGGTGGTAGTAATTCTTTCAATATCAGTGATCTTTCCTTGTTTCATGCAAGTTCAAATGACTCAAGCAACTTGGGGACAAGTTCTTGCAAAGAAGGAGGGTTTGATGTAGGAACATCTCAAAGGATTACTCGAAAAATGCAAAGAAAGATTGAAGAAGAAGTGGGAAAACTCCAAGACATGGCACACCCTCAATCAAAAAATCTTAGTTTAGGATTTAAATTTTGTAATATGTTTTTGAACTTATTTGAGCAAGCACCTTTATGAGTGGGTAAATTGTAAGGCCTTGTAAGTGAGCCCAAAGCTCACGACCAAGAACCTTTTATTGCTTTTGGATTCTTTGTTTAGTGTTTTAGAATAATTGGGCCGTTAATGGGCTAATAAGAAACTAGCTTAGGTTAGTTTTCGTTTTAGGTTTAGGTTTAGATTAAACTTGCTGCCCATGTTAGGTTAGTTTCGTTTTAGGTTTAGGTTTAGGTTAAAGTTGCCGCCCAAGTTAGGTTAAGTTTTTGTTTTAACTTGCATCTCAAGTAGCTTAGGTCTATAAAAACATGTGAGCCGAAATTGTAAGGATCTTTTTGGCAAATTAAATAAAAACTTAAGTTTTTTTTTAGAGATCTTGTCTTCCTTAGGAAGGTTTCTTGAATCTTATCAATGGACTCTTGCCTCCATTGTGGCAATTCCTTCTAGTCTTATTGGATCTTCCATGGCACCATTCTTTTCATCTTATTCCTCCCTCCACCTTTTCCTTTTTCATTTTGTTGAGTTCTTCTTTGGGGTCTTAACCGAAATCCTCTAGGGTTTCCATTGAAGGATCATTGAAGAAGCTAGATTAGGAACTTCAAGGCTTTGTTAGAGAATTCTCTAAGGAGTCCTCTATCAGTAGGAATCCGATCCAACCATAGATTATAATTTGAATAACGAAGAGGAGAATATTAGGAGGAATTAGTGGTGAAATCGGGATCCAACAAACTTTCAACAACCTTCTCTAAATAATAAGATTAAAAATAAGAATTAAATATAATTATTTATCCTCACAGGATCAATAACTTTGATCAATAAATATTTATTACTTAACGACTGTGGTATACATGTCATAGCTAGCGGGTGGTTTAAGTGTCGTCTGCGCGCGTCAGTTTCCTCTATACATCTCACATTGATTATGATCTTGCTTTTGAAAATCTTGCAAATACATATAGAAGAGAGATTAAAGAATGTAAAATCTCTTGGCACCATATCAGACGGATCGCAGAGCAAGAAGATCTAAAGATCCCAAGTTTATTGGCTTTCAATTCACATACCTTGCCCACTCCCACACCAAATTCTACATATGTTTAGATACGCCCTAGCTTTGTCAGATCAAGTTGTCAACCAGAGGAAAGGAACAATTGGAAGAAGACGATACTTTTCAAAAACCAGAATTCAGAAAAACATCTTCTCATTAGAGATGAGTTCAAGACGCTTTGGGGCATGGACCTCACACCAAAGAAGTGGCTTTTTATCTGAAGGGTTATCTTCAAGATATAGCCTTCTGCTCTTAGAGATTCGAGGACTCTCAAACTGAGTAAGTTGCCACAGTAGGCACCATCTTTCTTAAAGTTGGCTCTGCATACACATGTGCACCTCAACTGTTAGATTACGTCTTGATGAAGCCTCAACAAGTGTTTGAATGGAAGTGGGAATGAGATAAGACCTTCGATGTTGTCTTTCCATATACCACTATTTGGTTCATTGAAGATTTGCACGTTCCGTCTAGGCATGAGTACAAGTCTTTGAAGACGAAGTACTCTGCTTTAGAATCTGAACATAGTGATCTTAAGACGAAGCATGAAAGTCTCAAATCCAAGGTTCAATGGTTTGAGGATGTGGTTATGAAGCTTCTCACAAAGGTACCTTCTATTGGTTCTTCTTCGAGTTTTGATTCTTCCAACCCAAGGGTGAGAGATGATTGATATGAAGAAGTTATGATTAGTTTGATAAAAGAGGGGTGGAATAATAAAAGAGTTGATTGACAAGAGAAGTCATGTTTAGTTTCATAAAAGTGGAGAGCAACATTTCTTATCCAAGGGGAACATCATCTGTGGGAGAGTTTAAGTTCAGTTCTCAAGAAAAGAAGAGTTCAAGCTTAGAAGGAGGAAAATTTTTTGTTCTTTTGTTATTAGAATTCCTTTTTATACACGGTCTATAATTGTAAACACATCATCATGATGTGAAAACTCTTATACTAATAAAAGAACAAAAGTTGATCACTTTGGTCAATCCATCTTTTGTTTGAGTTTTCATACGTTTAAAAATATATGTATGTTTTTTATGTTTAAACTAACTTTTATGCAGATAAAGCTAAGTCTAAAGCATAAGCAGGCAATCATGTCTTATAAATGACTTAAGTCTGTTACATGCATTTGATGTTGATAAGACTTAAGCAAACTTTTATTGGAATGGTTTGTAATTATCAAAAGGGGGGGTGTTAAGTTAAATTTGTTTAAAGATAAATTACAACCCTCAATTTTGATAATTACATATGATTATAGTAAAAGTTTTGTTTATAAGACGAATGAAGTTAGTAGACAAATGATGTCTTAGCATAAGAATCAAGTCTTGGTAGACGAAAGAAACTATTAGATGAATGTAGTTGCACCAGACGAATGAAGTCAATACATTAATGAGTCAGTAGATGAATCATCATTACGAGATAAATGTTGCTTTCAACAGTTACTTTTATAAGTACATACTCTAACAAATAAATTTATTTTTCTACATATTCTACTAAAGAAACTTGTTGTTTAATCAAAGTATGAAGAAGTTAACCACTCCTTTCTCATAAGATAAGCCAAGTCACAACAAAAAGAATTTTTTATAACACAAAAGATCTGGTGTAGAAAGGAAGACAACCTTTTTAGCATTTAAGCCTTCATTTTTTAAGAAAAGTATTTCTTTTGATATGATAGTCCATGCAGATGCATTTAATGCATATGGATGTGCCACACACTTTCAACAGAGTATTAAAGACATTAAAGTTGGTGAGTCTAATGAGTAATTTAAGTTCTCCATCTACATAAAGGCTAAAGGTTGAAGATATGAAGCAAATATTACTCTGAAAGAACTGAAACTCTTACTGTTTCAAAACTCAAATCTCTTGTAAAAGGTGTTTCTGTACTTTGGAAATTTCTCTCTTTGTAGAGGTTGATTTTTTGTTTGGACAAACCAACTCTGCAAATGCTTCACCTTTAGTAGTAAGTATTAGCCTAAACGATAACAATAAAAAAGATCAATCTGAATTTTCAAGCTCAAGTGATTCAAACCAACTCAAATCAAGTCCAAGTGACGCTGAGGACTCTTTAAAAGGCATGGTTGGCCCAATGACAAGGTCAAGGTATTTAAAGATGCAAGGGGTATTAACAAATTTGATCTATACAAGTTGGGTCAAGAAGGAATGCAAATCAGATTTACTTAAGCCTAATTTTGTGCATTACTTGGAGGTATCCAAGGATGAGCTATACCAATTGAAGTCCAACCCAATGTGATCAAGATGGAGCTGAAATAATTATTTTAATTATATATTTTTTGTCTAATTTTCGTGCAACCATTGGGTGCACATTTTCTAGAGATTTTTATTTTGCCTAATGGAGCAATTAATGCTTAGTGGATTATTTAATGACTTGCAAAAAAATCTGAATCATGATAATATGTGTTTTCAATGATAGTGGAGGACTAAATGTTTAATGGGTATCTTAATGTTAGTGGAACACTAAATGCTTAGTAGATTGTTTAGTGGCTGAAAAAAGCATATAAACAGTCACACACTTAGCTCTATTATTCCTTATTTTGTTAGTTTCTTTGACTAGTTAGGAGTCTTGCAATTTCCTTTGTAACATTTATCAAACTTACCTACTAGAGTGTTTCCCTTTAGTATTGGTGTCTTGGCTTAGACTCTTAGAATCCATTTGTGACATCCAAATGTGACAATTTTGATATACTTGTTGTTGTTGGGTTTTTTTGCTTAGAGTTTGGGTAACGACTTTGATTTCCTTCTAATTTCGACATTGTGGAGGTGGTAGGTTTAATATACTTATTGTTGCTTAATTCAGTTAGTTGGGGTTGGGTGTCTTGGAAATTTTCTATAAATCTTTCTAAGGTTTGACTCACAACGGTGATGAGTTTCATATACTCACTATTGTTGTGATCACCAAGGTTAGATGTATGACCTTATCTAGATCATTCAAGAAAACATCCTACAAAATTCAAACACCCATAATGTGGTTATTATCACTAAAGTAGTTGGTCTAAAAGAATACTTAGTTAACCTGACGAGGCTAGTCAAAAAGAATACTAATTTAGCTCGAAGAGGTTGAGTACAAAAAATATTTATATAGCCAAAAGTGATTAGAATTAAGTAGAACTTGTATTACTTTGAGGATAGTGAAATCTTAATAATTACTAAGATAATTGACATAACTTTTGTGACAAAACAAACTAGTATAATAATCTCGTGTCATCTTTTATTTATATACCATTTCATCAAAAGGGGTAGTTTTATATTTTAAAATTATGATTTTTTAAAAACACTTTTCTTAATTTCTTTACAAACTTACATCTTGTCCATATGACGATTTAGTTACTTGTTGAACAAAAAGCTTGCGAACAATTGAATTCTCTTTATTGTATTCTTCTTTACACGATATGTCCAATAAATTTCATTTATAATTTGTTTAAGATATTTCAAATTCTTATACTGTCAAAGATTTTTGCTTTTGATTTTTAATATTTTTCTTTGCTTTTGATTCTTACTATTTATTTATTTTTCGTTTGATTCCTAGTATTTATTTATTTTTCTTTTTATCTATTCGTATATAATCTCTTTACGAAGATAACTATCATATTCACCTTCTATTAATATGATATATAAACTCTTCTTCTTAATTTCATACCAATATCACGTAATAATGAATTAAAAACTTAATTATTTGGATTAAACATTTACCATTGTGTGAAAATCTATAAGATTAATTATGACACAATTCTTTTTATTTGAAAGTGTAACAACCATCTTCCACGACCGTGACTTAACTCACCGCCACAGGATATCATTTTACGCCAATAACGTAATCTTTTTCTTAATTAATGTTGGATTCTAATATAACATTCTTAAATTTAAAGAAGAAGTAAATTTCATAATTATTTTCATATTATAATTATATTACTTTGATATTAAGAGAGACCGACTACCATCGTGTTAGATTATGCCCAGGCCATGAATAGTTTAGATAGAAACTAAAACCGAATTGCATATATAAAAACAGAAAGAGTAAAAACTAATAAAAAAATAAAGGTTAAAGAAGATAAAAGAAAAAAATAGATGAAAGCATATTCACTAAAATATTTTAAATAAATTATATATGAATTTAAACGAATATAATAAAATAAACGTAGATAATCATTCATTACATAAAAATACTTTTTTAACAGAGATAATGAAAAAAGTAAATTACGGTAAAAATATAAAAGTTAAAGATAGATAAAAAATGTTAAAATAAAAAACAAAAATTTGCTAAAACAAATACATGAAAAACATATTTAAGTCAAATCTTAATTATATATGTAATGTAAGATCGCTGATCAACTCAAGTTTCTTAGTTATATGTAAGATTAATGATATATATACTTGCACAAATTTTATCTCAATATGTTTAGAAGTTCCTCATAAACTTTGAAGTCAACTCATCAAAATTTTGAAACCTAAAAATGATCACATGGAAAGTACGAATAGATATCAATGTTTGTTTTTATTTATTTATTTACTTTTTTATTATTGAGAAATATCAATTTTAGTTTAATAAACAACTTAAAATAAGTTCTCCTATCAAGGGTTACCTAAGATAAAGTAAATTACGTTGTCCATCTTATTAGGTAAAATTTCATGATCAAAATTCTAAATAAGTGTTTATTTTTATTACTTCTAAATTTTTTTTATAACTTTTTAGTTTAAAATATAATATTAATAGATTTTCTATATTAATTATTTAGAAAATAGTATACCATTTCCTTCTTTTCTTAAATAATGTGACCCTGTAAGGGACGTTACCATAAAAGTTTAGAAAATGTAGAATGTTCGTGAATCTCAGGAAACTTTTTAAAGTACAATTTACATTTAACTCCAAGGTAGAATTTCCTTTTACCAAGGTGCAGAGGTTATATTATGAGGCGTACATGGAGAAGGAAAACCCTTCTAGGAATATGAAAACTTCACAAGTTAGAATTATACACTACACACACCATGTTCATAGTATTTCATGTTTATTTAACCTCCCTCAGTTCATGTTAAAATCAACGTGCCATAAGCTTTTCAGCCATAAGCTTTTCAGGTAAACGCAAACATTTTTTCACTTGTCGTTGGAACAAGTGTCAATTGATGTCTCTATCACCCAAATTATAAGATTTCATTTGTACACAATATCAGAAAAATCTGGAGCTATCTTTAACTGAAGTCCTCTACAATTACAAAATAGTTTGACAGATAAACCTTGCACAACTAGTTGCAGAATCTTTAGGTTGTTCAATTTTTAGAGCATAGTCAGATGACAGGTTCATGGTGGTTATTGTTACTCATTATGTTTCTAGCTCGCAAAAAATTTCATAGGTACTTGGTACATATGAAGATCCAATGTGTATTGGCATCTGAACAAACCTATGTACCTAAAGGTAGTGGTACTAAAAACAAATGAGGCATCTGAATTCTGTAAAACTCAATCTCTCAACGGCAACATTTACAACAGGTGCAAGAAATCCATGAACAAGAAGAACAAGAAAAACAATTGAACCAGTTGGAATTACTGTCACTTGGTTTGGATGTCGCCCCAGATTCTTGTTTAGACCCGAAACAACTGCAAGAACTGGCAGTAGAGTTATTAGTTACTTCTGATTCTTTAATTTTCAATTCTTGTTGAGAAAAAACCATCTTCGTAGAATCACTTTTTTCTGCATCGGTCAAACTGCACAAACAGACTTACATCAATGTGCTTGTAATGTTTGAGCTGAAACTCAAAAGAAATTTAGAGGCCTCAAGACATTATAATGTCTTCAAGCATGTGCAAACACCAAAACAGATAACAAGGACATACTAGTGATCATTGATCAAAAGGAGCAGAAATAAATAAGGTAAACTGAATATAAAAAGAACCGTGTTGCAAAAACAAACGAACAACTCTAAGTTGTTTAACTTGATGCTTGAACATTAAACGAGTAAACTTAGGTACAAATTCTTAAGGTGTTGTTTGTGCTATCCTCTTATCAAAGTTGGAGATTGATAATCTGCATATTCATTTAATATAATTCTGATTATGCAGATTACCAAGCTAAACCGCAAATTCTGATTGGAGAACAACAAAAACAATTCTAAAGGAACTTAAGTTAATATTAAATATGTGATTAGGTGAAGAGGAGGAAACATACATTGGGGAGGTGTGGGGACGGTATTTTGTACGATTGTAGTTCCAACAGCAAGAGAATGCCCCACAAGAATTTGAACACTTGCTGCTAGGCCAAAAACTACAGAACATCTTGCTACATTTATAATAGCACCATCTCCGTGAGCGCTTCTTCTTCTTCTTTCTGCAATGCACAAAGGGGATATTCCTCACTGATTGGATTTAGCTATGAGATTTTATATATCTATAGGTGAATGCCCTTGTAAGTTACTATGCTAATAGTGAACATATGCTTGTCTATAAATTAGTTGTAAAGGACATGTGTAAGCATGTCTACATGGACATTGGACACACACACATTTGCTTACTCAGTTCAGATATATAATATTTTATTGATATTTGGTATATAAACATGTATAAGCATGTCGACATGGACATTGGACACACACACATTTGCTTACTCAGTTCAGATTTATAATATTTTATTGATATTTGGTACATAAAATGTATATGACTAAAGAATTAAAGAATAAAATGAACTCACAATGATAAATTAGTAGGGCACATGCCGGTTTCACTACTCTCAGAAAGACTAGATGCAGTGGACTTGGATGATTTGTAACTTGTACTTTTTATTTTGTTATAGGCTTTGAGCTCCTCTCCTTCTGACTTGAAAGATCCATGTGATGATTCTGTTGTTTGCAGGTTCTCTACAACACTCTTTATGGTAGTGTCTATCTCATCGTCTATAACTGAAGCGGCTTGGTTACTAGACTCTCTAGATTTGGTCAATTCCCCTGACACGTCTAATTCACCACAATTAAGTGTCATATCTCTGGAGAAACTAGGTTGCCCTAGATGAATACTAAACAATGAATCATTAGAAGCAAGACTCCATTCTGATTGATTAGTGTTTCCATCAAAGACCCAAGATGGAATCCTAGAAGCTTCAGGTCTTCCAGATCGATCCATCACTTGGACAGGAGGAGTTGCAGTTGGTGACATAATCTTTTGGCTGTGGCTCAAATTGTAAATATCATATGTTGATATTGGAACTAGAAGGCTGTTGTCAACTTCAGATTTGTCATAATTCTCACTGCTAGAAACACAATCTTTCCTAGATTTTGATACAAGGATAGATTCATCAGACTTGGAGTACTTAAATGCTTTCTCAATTCCAAACAAATCATCCGACGATGATTCCGACAAAGAGGAAGAACTTGACTTTTTATCTGAGGAAGATATGCTTTTGATATGTGCATCAGAGTGGTTATTATTCTTATTACTTTCATCTCTTCTGATAACATCTATTTCCCCTTCTGAATCACTACTGCTTCCACTTTCATGGCTTGAATCTTTACTATTTGAATGGTCATTAGTAGTTTCTAAAATTTTGTTTGCTTGCTTATCTTTTATGCTATGATGATCAGATGTCTCTCCATGCATTTGAACGTTTTCTTCTCTTCCCTTGCAAGTTTTTGGATGCTCAGAACTTAGTCCAAAGTCCATTACGGATTTTACTCAATTACTTGACATTTTATCATACTATATCTCCACATTTCAGTGCCAGGAAATTGAAATGTAAACTAGGAAGCATATTTCCAAAGTTAATTGCATGAGTGAAGGGCTCTAAAGCTTTTCTTTTCTGAAATATTAATAAAAAAAAGGATAACAACAGAAAGATAACAAAAAACAAAGGTTTTTTCAGGATTAGTATGACACATGCTTTATCAGTAATTGATGAGAAAACGATGAATTCTACGCCCCATTAAAAACTAAATATTTGGATTTTAATGTTAACACTCAAAAATTACAAAAGACCTTTAAAATATTATACCTGACAAAACGTAGATGTGATATCATAGGTGTTATATTCTACAATCAGAATTGGAGTTATATCCCGGTAATCTTTGTAATAAACAATCTCATCAGCTGTCAATAGATTACCGAAGAATTCTTATTGGAAAACAGTACTAACAATACAAAAGGAACTGCATCTAAGTTTTGTCCTAATATATTTATGGAGCCTGGTACTATATAGTTCATTGTTCTCATAGCATATCGGCAAATTATATACCAGAGGTTTTTCCATGTGGAACGACCCCTTCTCTTTGGAAAAAGGATTCACATTAACAAAAGACCTTGTGAAAATCTAAAGCTAGATGCAAAAGACCATATCCTTAATCTCATTCAACAATCTTGCATCATACTTCTCAGCAATTCAAGAACATAAATGCCATCAAATTGCTCATCACCCCATTAAGTCACCATGCCCAGAATGAAACGTGTTCAATTTCAGATATAACCATTTTAAAAATCCCTCTTCCCCTTTTTGATATCTATGTTGATTCATTCATGGTTGACACGGAATAATAATAAAAAGAAACACAAATTTCCCAGCGTAAAATGCAATTAAAACATGTAAACAAAATGCAAGAAGATATAAAAAAAATTATGAAAAACTAAAATTTTCACCAAAAAATTTAAAATTTGTTAAAACCCCAGATTTTAGAAGTCAAAAACCGAGTGAAATTTTGATGGGTTTCCACGAGAGGTTTAGGAACGTTACCTGGAAAATCAAATGACCGAGAAAACAATTTTTGTACCTAGAATTTTTTAAATTTTCGATGTTGATGATTGCATTTAGCAACAAAAAAATGGTTTAAGTTGGAAGGTGGTGGCGAAGAGTGGAATTGAAATTATGATAAAAAAAGCGAAACGAAATGAGAAATTAGGGTTTTGTGAAGGAATCAGGTGATGAGAAGCGTTGCGACATTATAGGATTTGAAGCTTTCGATTCCATTCTGTGAACAACTAATATGTTTCGCGTCAAATCTACAACGACTCGTTTATGACAGGTAATTTCCAGCATAACATCATAACATGTTTTCATTCATTTCTTTTATTTATGACTAATACTTCCATTAATTTCTTTGATTCAAAATATATTTTCATTCATTTCAATTTATTCCTTTGTATTTTATTACCGAGAGAGTGTAACTTAATTCATTAAATAAATGTGGAAGTTATAATAAATTCTTCTAGCACATTCAATTACTATAGATAATAAAATATTATAAAAGAAAAAAATAATTGATAAAAATACTAATAATCAATCCATTGAAAATACTATCCTTCCCTATCACAATATTTATACTTATACTTTCTTCTTTAAGAATTCCTCATTTTCTATCTAGTTAAATTTATTTATTCATAATATATAAATTCTGAAATGTGAAATATAACGTTGACAGCCAAATTCAATCTTTCTTAACCTGTCAACGGTTTAAATATTGTATTATAAGGTGGTATAATATTTTGATTCATTATTATTTTTTTTTTACCAATTACATTGATATTAATAACTTCAACTATTTTAAGTTTTCTTTAAAGTGAACAATGTAATGCTTCAAAATTCTAAGTAATTTTAATTCATATTTTAAATGTTTTTTTATAAAATAGTTTATTTATTAAGGCTGAGTGTAATTGTTATATATTTACGAATTTTTAGAAATTACATGACGTGAATAAGTTTTCTGAGAAACTTCCTTTAACATCAAGTAGAAAAATATTTATAATATTTAACTTAAAAGAAAATAATGTCATTAAATAAATAATGTATGTATTTATGAGTATATTAATGTACAATAATATATAAATATACATTAAAGGGTTGGATAAGCTAAAACCCATGCTATCCCTGAAAACTTATATTAAAAAAAAAAAAAAATTTGGAGTAGCATATATAACATAATGCATTACCTTGTTACTCTGCTGGTCTCATTAATTTATAGGCATTTTAAAATTTTATCATATTTAGTCGTTAATTCGTCTTATAGTTTGTTTGACTCGTATCATGAACAAAATTTGCATCATTCTTAAATTTGTTCCCCATATGTACATTTAAGATTATCACAGGTATCAACCACCATTATAAGTGTATTGTACAAACAAAGAAATATTTATGTATATACTCTACATCATCCTCCAGTGGTAATGAAAGTATTGAAGGTAGGTTGGTTCTTCTTCTTCAAAGCATACAACTAATGGTGAATCTAATCAATATTGCCATTAGGAAACCTAAACCACCTCCATCATTACTTCAATAGCTGTCATTTTCTTTATCTTTTTTAACCAACTTGTTTATGATATCTTTAAACAATCAAAATCTTTTCTTTTATTTTCACTAAGATATGATTTATTTATCCACGTCTTCCTTGGACTTGGCATGTATGTATTTACACTTTATTCATATGTCGCGATTTGTTTATTTCATTTACATCTTATAATTGCTTATAAATTGTCATCAATAATCATTATTGTCCTAGTGATTAATTTAGTATACTCTAATAATTGTTAAATTGCTCTGTTGTATGTTTTAATAATTTTTATTGGACTCATGGGGAGTTCAATTTGATTGATATATCATGTGCTATAATTAGATATAATTCTTGTAATTTTCTTCATATTGGTAAATTTACCTTTTCTCAAGACTAATTAACTTTTCCATAATCGAAAAGGAAGAGATTGTTAGAATCTAAGATGTTAGAGTCTTAAACCCCCAATCCTTATAGATAATAATGTTTTGACAATGACAAAAAAGATTAATTATGAATGAATATATCATTTATGTGGACAGAAATTGACAATATATATTTTTCATCTAAAATACACCAAAGAAACGTTAAGAAACCTAAGACATATAAGCAATTTCCTCCAAAAGGAGTGTCTTGGCAATTTTCCAATATGGTCATCTATCATAATCATCTAAAGTATTATAAGTGTAGCTACTTTTGTCTAGCATCCAAGTGGCAAAAGTGATGTTTTTAAAATTTTATATACATTAGTAAATTTTTTTTTATGGTAATTGCTCTGAATATATGTTTTTTGCTGCTATAAGCTAATGCATTTATTTTATTTGTACCTCTAACGTTCGTATTTAGAAAAACTTAGACATTCTCATAAAAATAGTCGAAACACCAATTGCATTATTGTTTACAACTGACAAGTCAAAATATACAACTCAGAAAAATACTATTAAAGCCACCTACCTTTTTTCAAGTACAACCTTTTCAACAGATGTCTTTTCTACGAGGAAGTATAAAAGGTCAACTTATCATCAACATAAAGAATGATATAGACAATAGAAAAGACAAAAAAAAAACAGAGAGAAAAGAATAAGAGACTCATGTGACAACATGTATTTTAGAAAACAAAGAATATTTATTTGTAACCTGAAACTTTATTTTAGTTGAGTGATTGTATATCCTCTTCTTAGCAAAGTTGATTTTTGTTGTTTTGATTGCAATATCCTTTCTTTAAAGTGTTATTATATTTGTAAACATTTATTTTTTGTGAAAGGCATAAGTCACTTTGTGAAATAGAATACTTGAGTAGTAAACTTGTGTTTAAGTTTACTGGGTTTTGAGTCAGAAGTGACTTTATAAAAAAGAATACTTGGGTTGAGCTAAAAGTAGCTTTATAAGAAAGAATACTTATAATCAAGTTGATTATAGTGGAAATCCTTCAAAATTGTTAAAGGTACTGAATGTAGATTAAGTTGACTGAATTAGCATAAATCTTTTCTATATTCCTCTTCTTTTCCTTATCTTATCTGTTGGACATTTATTTTTAAAACTTTGCTTTTTGCTAACCCACTCGACGATCTTTGTCAACGTCTGTTTTTATGTTAAAAATGTCCAATAAGTCTTGTCTTGTGAAGTTTTTTTATTGAAGATCCAATTCAACCCCTTTTGTATTTTCTTTGCTCTTTCAGTTGGTATCAGACCTCAACCTCTAGGTTTAAGCATCAAACAATGTAGGAGTAAAGTTCTTGGAGCAAGAGCATGGAAAGTGAAGCATAAGCTCATTAAGCTGTCAACAAACCACCACTTTCCAAAGGACAAAACTATGTTTACTGTAAGTAAAGAATGGTAGCATTCTTTGATGCTGCCAGCATAGATATGTATGATATGGTGTGTATGGAGATTACATTCCCATGAAGGATGAAGTTCCCATTGCTAAAAAGGAGTGGAATAATGAGTAGAAGAATATGTATCTTCTAAACTCTAAGGTGAGAAACATCGTCATATGTGCCCACTCTCAAGAGGAGTATGTCAAAGCACACAACTTCACTAGTGTTAAGCATATGTCATATATTATTTCCTTGGCATATGAGGGATCCTCACATGTCAAGAGAAACAAATTCAGTTTGTTATCTTGGTAATATAAATACTTAAGTGTGGAGAAAAATGAGAGCATACAAAGTTCGTTCAGTAGATTTTAGACCATACTAAATGAGCTTAGAGCTTCTAATAGAATGCATGAAAACTTTGATAATAATGATAAAAGTTTACATAGTTTGTCTAGATTATGGAGACCACATGTAAAACTCCTAGGGTTTCTAAAGATTTAACTCAGGTGTCTCTAGAAGAGCTAGTTGAAATCCTCAAAGTGTACAAGCTTAAGTTGTTGCAAGATGAGGGCAGGAAAAAAGGAAAACCTTTAGCCTTAAATGCTCAAAAGCCCATTAGAAACTCAACGTTCAAAAAAGAATAATCATTTAGAGCCATGGTAGTGGATGAATCATTTGAGGAAGATAGTGTTAAATCTGAGTTTGATAATGATGAGATATCCTTTGTATCACATAAGTTACGAGCTACATGAAGGAAGAATGGTGGAGCTTGCTCCAACAAGTTCAATAATAGATTTCCCAAGGACAAGAAGGACAAAAGTCTTATCGTCTACTACAAATGCAAAATGCTTGGACATTTCAGATCAAAATGTCTAGAGATCAAAAGTGGTAAGAAGAAACTTTTTAAGAAGAAAAGGAAAGATCTCATGGCAATATAGGAAGATGTTAATAAGGAAACATCTTTAAGAGAAGAAAACTCAGAAGAACAAACTAACTTGTGTCTGACGGAGGACACATAGGAAGAAAAGAAAGCAACCTTTTATAGACTCTCCTCGGACGAAGAAAATGAGGTAGATTTTTCTAATCTCACATCAATTGAAAAAAAAACACATTTTAAACTTGATAACTCGCAAAAGTAAGTTACTGGCATGCGCTTTTTAACTAGTAAATTGTCTATTAAACACTCTTACGCAACCCAAAACAACTAACAAATTCTTTAAATTATAATATTTTGTGTTAGAACTTGTTGATGGTTTGTTTAAGTGTTTCAGGGGTTAAAAATAGTCAAAAACAGGAGAAAACATGCAGAGGATTACACCTCGCGTGAGTTGGGACTTAACTTAGGATGGATGATTTATCTTTGTCACCTCAACTTACGCAAGTTGCCTATGAGTTCGCGTGAGTTGACCTATCTTCCAGCCCGAGTTTGCTCTATGTAAGCTCAACTCGTGTGACTTGCTAATGAGTTCGCGCGAGTTGGGTTCGCAAAGCCCAAGTTCACAAAGAGAAGGCTATATATTCACCAAGTCATTGTCAGCAAAATATCTTTTGATCAATCTAGAAACCCTAGACGACTCTTCTGATCACTCTCAGTTCATACAATGTTCAGAGTACGACCTCAAGCATAAGCGAAGGAGATGCAAGGATCATTCACCTTCTCTAGAATTTGACTACTTCTGTATTCTTTTTCATATTACTCTTGTGTTGTATTATTTACCAGTATGGAACTTACTCCCCTTTGATTGGAGAACGATGTAACCCTAATTATTTCTAATATAATTCTCGATGTTATTCAGTATATGATGGACGTTTATTTCTTCTATGCTTAATGTTATTTGTTAACTAGACATTAATAAATTGATCGTAAACCTAGGGGAACTTTGAGAAAAGAAACTTAGGTGGTACTGGAAAAATAACCATTACTGAGCTAGAGTCTTAGAGATAGGAGTAGACAGTAGTCAAGACATAACTTGACAATTATCATTGGATTCACAGAACTAAAATCCTAATTAACTTAGTATAATTTAAGAGATTAATTAATCGGGTTAATCTAGGCGGAAGACGGTTACGATGATAGAAATTTGATCCATCCAAGAGTATAATTTGAATAACAGAAAGGAGAATATTAGGGTAATTAGAGGTGAAATCGGGATCTCAATCGCTTCATTAATTATTAAATTTTCTCTTTAAAATTTATCACAATTTATTTCTCTCCAATCCTCTCAAACCCCATAATAATATAATTGAGTTAATAATTTGATTGTTCATTCTCGTGGGATTGACAACTCTATTTTTAAATACTTATTACTTGACGTCTGCGATATACTTGCCATAGCAAGAAACCGGGGCGCTCATGCAATACCGGTGGCTCAAACATCAAGTTTTTGGTTTCGATCCTGGGATAAGCCAAATTGAATTTTTAATTTAATTATATTTTTTTTATTTTTTTCCTTTCATAATTCTTCTCCCTTCTTCTTATATAAATTTTCAAGACGTCTCATATGTGCTCATATTAACCACTGTAGTTCTTGGGTTTTGATTTTCCCTGATATTCTCACTTGATCCGACAAATCTGTTTTGCAGGCATCTACTAAAAAATGGAGTGCTCGAGTTTGGCCTTGATCCTAAGATCGAGAGAACAACTTACTCACTCTCTAGAGCAACCAGAGAACCCAGAGCTAACACCCAAATACCAAAACTTTCAGACATCATGACCCTTTCACAATACTACAAGAATGATCTATTGATAGGCTCATCTATAATCCTACCACCTGGTATCGATCATGGTAAACACACCCACTTGATGAACTATTTTAGCCAGAACTGCAATTCGATGGCCTTTCTCATGAAAATACAGCTGAGCATTTGAGGAACTACTTCTTTGAATGCAACCATGTCGTCGGTACAACGGACCCTGAAATATCTAGGTTGAGGTATTTTTTGTACACACTACACAGAGATGCTAATACATGATTGAATTCACAACCAGTAAATAAATCCACCACTTGGGATGAGTTACAGACCCAATTCCTACGCCGGTTTGTTAATGAAAATAGAAGAAACAGTTTGATTCGTACCTTTTACATCTTCAAGCCTGGCACAAATCTAAAACTCTCTAAGCAAGGTGTCCAACACATGACGTAGAGGTCCACATTCTGGTACGATTATTTCTCTAGTGGCTAATAGCTGAAAAACAAAAAAAAAATATTGACTTAGCAGCTGGAGGAAACCTAGAAGAACACAAAACACTAGAGGCATGTGTTGAACTATTTGAAATGATAGTCCATTCCTCATACCCTAGCACTAGAGAAGCACCAGCCAAAAGAGGAGTACATGCGGTAACCACTGATATAGCTGTCCTAGCTAAGTTGGAACCCCTAGCCATCAATCAACAACGCTTGGAAAGACAAATAACAGCAAATGCAGCCCAAACGACACTTACAACTACTGCACCTCCACCACAATCCTATTTAGAAATTTGTCCTACATGTGGAGGTAATCATCTAACTTGTGTTTACATTAATGCTAATGAAACTACTAATTTTGTAGGGCAGCAACAATAAAGGTACAACTATAACAACAAATTTGGGAACTCCAAACATAGGAACCATCCTTGTTTCTCATGGAAGGATAACTCACAATCCCAAAGGCCTTCATACCAACCACCTCAAGAGAAGAAATCAAACATAGATGTTTTGGTGAAGCAACTAGTCGAAAGCCAAAAGGCTATGGCTGATGCACACAAGGCCCTATCCGAATCTCACCAATCATTCATGGAAGAGGTGAGAAACAAGTTCAACCAAAGTGATGCTCTAATGATAAATTAAGAAGCTACAATCCGCAATGTAGAGCATCAAGTAGGCCAATTTTCCCAACAACTATCAAACCGAAATCAAGGAACACTTCCGAGGGGGTACCACTCCTAACCCTCGGGAGCAAGTCAAATCCATTACATTGAGAATTGGTAAAGAACTTCTTAGGCCTTCCACTGAAATTCCATATTCAACTCAAGAGGAAGAAAAGGAAGAATATACTATTGAGAAGGCTGAAAACTACACAATACCCCAAAAGCATGGGGAGAAAAGCAAAGCCAACCAAGAAGAAACACCTACCAAAGAACCACCAGCATATGTGCCCCTAAGAATAAAAAAAGGCAAGAAAGACTCTCAAGAAAAGCAATATGCACAATTTTTGGATTCAAAAAGCTGGAATTAAATATACCCCTTTTAAAGGCATTGCAACATATGGTAGCTTACTCAAATTTTATGCAGGAACTATGCACCAAAAAGAGAAAATTGTCTGAAACTGAAGTAGTGGTCTTGAATGAGGAGTGTGGTTCTATCTTGACCAACAAATTACCTCCAAAGAAGACAGATCCATGTAGCTTCACAATTCAATGCCACATTGGGAAGAAATTCTTCCAAAAATCCTTGTTGGATCTTGGTGCAAGCATCAACCTCATGCCCCTATCCATCTTTCAAAAGTTGGGTTAGGGAATTAAAACCAACAAAGGTGTCACTGTAGCTAGCCGACCGCTCACTTTCTTTCCCAAGGGGCATACGAGAAGATGTTCTAGTAAAACTAGACAAGTTGTACATTCCAGTTAATTTCATAGTTCTTGATATGGAAGAAGACCGGGAAGTACCATTGATCCTGGGAAAACCTTTTCTAGCAACTGCAAGAGCCCTTATTAATGTATTAAAAGGAGAACTAACATTGAGAGTTCTTGGGTAGCAGGTAGTCTTCAATGTCTTTGAAGAAACCAAGCTACCAACGAACCATGACACTTACAAAGTGGTAGACTCCTTAATACTAATATTGCAAGTTTACCGATTCTTGATGTGAGAGAACTGCCTACTCACCCTACTTCTTCATCCAAAGTGAACCACAATCCAAAACTAGGTATAAATAATGCAAAATCTGAAAAATTGGTAAATGTATTGTGGGAATATGATTAAGAAAAAGAGTTGCACAACTATAACAGCAAAGGTATGCATCCTTTCTCACTCAATTCTATAAAGGATGACTTTGAATTTCAAGTGCAGCTTAGAGCAACTCCAAACTCGGAGAAAGTCACTCGAATTGGGCAAAACCTAATTCCACCTAATGATGGAGACCCTACTAAGCTTATGAACTCAATCCCATTGTGCAGTCCAATCTAAATCGGAGCTTAGTCTAACTTAGGGACTTGAAAACAAAGTGTTAATCGGGAGACAACCCGAATCCTTTAACATTTTTGCTTTTGATTTTTCGTTTTTATTTTTCTTTCTTTTTTCTTTGATTTTGTGAAAACTAACTGAGTCTTTAGTGTCCATAAAGAGTCATAACACCCATGCAACGATCATAGAAAGAGAAATCATAAGGTACGCATCATAAATCTTCAAAAAATTTCTAAGTTGGAGACATATAGAGAGTGATTCGGGCGAGTTCATGCCAAAACTTTTCAAAATTGCTCTATGTCAAGCCAATTCGCTTGAGTTACCCCTCCAATGATCCCTTAAGTGATCTCAACCTACTTAACTCGTGCAACTTGCTTACAAGCTCGCGAGAGTTGGCTTTACAGAGAAGAATTTATTTTTATCTGCACATTCGCGCGAGTTGAGTTCCACTCAATTCCAACTCACGCGAGTTGAGCACGATACTTAGAAAAGGGGGGGAAATTAAAAATATAGATGTGGGGAAGCGAAAGGGAAGTTACATTTTCATTGTTTCATTCAAAGAGCACTCTTTCCGTTGCACTCATTATCTTTGAACTCTCTCATACCCTAAGCACAAACTTCATTTTTATTCATCACTCGACTCTTCAAGGTATGTAATGGATCCCTCTTGATGTATTATTGCTCTTTACATTGTTGTTTATTGCCTTGCATTGCCATTTTTGGTTCCTTGAGTTCTTGAACATGTTTCGCATGAGATAAAATGCTAGGGTTAGGATTTAGTGACCAAAATTGAATGCTACACATGTGTTTTAACTTGCTTTATATGAAAAACATCCTGCATTATGAGTTTGGATTGAAAAACCATGTTCGGGGCTTAAATTGAGGCCAACTCGCACGACTTGCAAACTCTTGAACTTCCTTAAAATGCTTCAGAAGCCAACTCGTGGGACTTCACCAGCAAGCTCGCGCGAATTGGATACCATGTTTTGAAAATTTTTAGTTCTAAAGCCTAACTCGCACAACTTCACGAACAATCTCGCGCGAGTTAGCCACGTTTATGCATAAAATGTGTTTCTTGATGCTCAACATGATTAATCGTATATCCTTTTTGCATCCATAAATTGAGGTTGACTATTCCATGCCATGAATACACATTTATGCCTTCGTCCTTGATTATTTGCATCAAAGTGTATTTAGGTGCATATTTGGTCATTAACATGAGCAATTTATACATTGTAAATATTATCTGATGCTTGTTATTGATCCAGTTTCTGCTGCCTCCATCCATTTTATTCTAAACTGACTTCTCTTTTGTTCATTTTGCAGATGAACAGGCCAAAGAGAAGCAAGCATCTTGCTGATATTGGTTCCTCAGCACCACCACGTGCTAGGATCAGTGAGAGGAGCCTTATTGATGCTCAATGCTTCGCAAACACGGATGTGAAGGCCCGCTTCGAGCACACCGGCCGCTGAATTATCATCTTGGAGCGCCCCTTCATTTGCACCACTTCTGAGAAGTGGGCGCCCATTGCTTCCATGTTGGAGGCGAGGCAGTGGACTTCATGGCTCTAGAAGCCATTAGTGTCTGCCTGTGCCACTTTTGTTTGCGAGTTCTACATGAACTTCAAACATGAGGAACAGGGCATTGATAACTCCCAAAAGTGAGTTATATTTATACTTTTTTTATTAAATAAATTATCCATTAAACACTCTTAAGCAACCTAAATGACTACTAAATGTTCTTAATTTATAATATTTCGTGTTAGGATTTGTTGATGGTTTGTTTAAGTGTTTTAGGGTTAAAAAATAGCCAAAAACAAGAGAAAATGTGCTAAGGATTACATCTCTCGCAAGTAGGAACTTAACTCGTGCGAATTGGAGCACAAGTGAAGAATCACTACTCAATGTAACTTTAACTCGCGCGACATTCTACACAACTCACGCAAGTTGGCTTTACATGCAAAACATGTTTGCTCTTTGGAACTTGAACTTGAGCAAATTGGTTATTATCTCGCGCGAGTTAGGCTTGCGAAAGGCCCAAGTCCACCAACTCAAGGCTATAAATACACACTTTATTTCACTATCAGCGGGGACTTTTGGTCAGACCTTCTAGGGTTTTGCAGAGACGACTATTGACCTAGTTCGACAGCTGCTATCTGACCTAAGACAACCGGTTCATGCCCCAAGGAGAATCCAACATCAAGCCAAGCGACGAAGACGCATAAAATCATCTAACTTTCTAAGGATATCTATGTATTTTATTTCAATTACTTGTTTTGTTTTCTTCTCAAACATGAACTAACTCCCCCTTTATTGGGAGAACGATATAACCCTAATTTATTCCCTAATATAATTCTCGATGTTATTCAGTATATGTTTCAGCATTTGTTTCTTCTATGCTTAATACTATTCGTTAACTGATCACTAATGAATTGATAGTAAACCTAGGGAAACTTTGAGAAAAGAAACTTAGGTGGTACTGAAGAAATAAATCATTATTGCGCTAGAGTCCTAGAGATGGAAGTAGATAATAGTGTTGATGAAATCTAATGTTACCCCTAGATTCACAGATCTAAATCCCTAATTGACTTAGTATTAAATTAAGAGATTAATTAATCTAGTTAATCTAGGCGGCGTGGGTGATCCTGAGAGAGACAGTCACGAGGGTAGGAATCCGATCCAATCAATAGATTACATTTGAATAACAAATAGGAAAGTATTAGGGGGAACTAGTTATGAAATTGGGATCTCAATCGCTTTTTTTATTATTGAATTCTCTTTTTACAATTATTGCTTTCAAAAGCAACTTTCAATTTTCTTTCTCTGAAAAATAAGATTTAAAATAAAAATAAAGATTCCTAATTGCTTATCCTTGTGGGATTGACAACACCTGTTTATAGATACTTATTACATGACGATTGTGGTATACTTGTCATAGCCAGAGTGACGGATTGCAACTTTGTCATCGCTCCTGATAGAGGCCTCCTTAGAGATGATCCAAAGAGCCCTTGAAGTTGCCCAATCTAGCTTCTTCAACAATCTCCAAACTAATGCTTAAGGAAGCTTTCGGTCAAAGCTTTAATGGAAGGGAAGAAAACCGAAAAAGGAAAAATGGAAGGGGTGAGAAATGGTGAAGGTTGGCACCATGGCAAGCCAATAAGCCTAGGGAGAACCGCCACAATGGAAGATGGAATTCATTGATATGATCCAAGAAACCTTGTTAAGCAAGACAAGAGAATCCTCTCTCAAAGAAAAGCTCAAAGCTTTTTCCATTTATCAATTCATCAAAAGTTCTTTTTACAATTTCGTTTTTGGCTTTATATAGGCTTAGGAAGACTTGAAGAGAAAGCTAAACAACTTTAAAGTACTCTACAAGTCAATGAATAAGGACCACAAGTTAAAAGGTTCAATTACATGTCACTTTCAAAAGTGTTTCATGTCACTTTCAAAGGTTACATGTCACTTTCCACTTGATTATCATCCATTGGATGAGTGCATCTAATCAAGGGTTAAGATTTGCTCTTGGACTAGGCATAGATCCTAATCCAAGTAAAAATCTTCTTGAACCAAAACCACTTAGATTCACAATTTGAAATTCAAACTTAAACCAAATTAAATTTAAATTTCAAATGAGAATTTAATATGAACTTGAACTTAAATTCATTCACCCTATTAAGCTCCACTCATTAAGCTTACTAGCCTTTTAAGCACAATGTTAAGAAAACACTTAAAAGAAAATACACTTTTGGCCGAAAACTTACAAGGCCATCAAAATTATTCACAAGTACATTACAAAAAAATGAAATTCTAACTAAGGTAGCTTGATTGAGTGTGTGCTTGGTCTTGGAGCTTCTAGTAACTCTTCTAGTAATGGATGTTCCTACATCAGCTCCCGCCGCGCATCAAGTTTTTGGCGCCGTTGTCGGGGACCAGATTTAGGTTTATTTTTATTTTGATATAATTTTTCCCTTTTAATTTTTCTATCTTATTCAATCTTCTTTCTACTTCTCATACTTCTCTCAAAACTGCTCACACTAACCTCTTGCACTCATCCTTTTCCAGAATTAATTTTCTTGATATTCTTATTTTATCTGGGAAATTGTGTTTCTTAGGAAATTAAGGAAGCACGGAGAGCCCGAGTTTGGCCTTGATCCTAAGATCGAGAGAATAACTCGCTTACTCTCTAAAGCAGCAAGAAAAGCCCGAGCTCGAATTTTAGACATCCTTGCAAACCCTAACATGGATCCTCCACTGAATAATCAATAGAGGACCCTTGCTTAGTGCAACAGGAATGATCTGAGAATAGGTTCACCTATTGTTCTACCACCGGGAATCAGCCATGGCGAAAACACACACTTAATTCCTTACTTTAGCCAGAACGTTCAGTTCCATGGTCTCTCTCACGAGGATGCAATCGAGCACATCAGAACCTTCATCTTGAATTGCAACCATGTGGTTGGTACAACGAACCTGAAGGTCACTAGATTGTGGTTTTTCCATTACACTCTACTTGGGGAAGCCAAAATCTGGTTATAGACACAGTCTACAGGTAAGTTCTCAAACTGGCATGATTTAGAAACACAACATTTTACGCAGGTTTGTGAACGAGAGTAGGCGAAGCAACCAATCCCGTGCTATATATACCTTCAAGACGGAGGATGATGAAAATTTCGCACAGGCTTGGGATAGATTTAAAGCACTCCAACTAAGATGCCTCACGCATGAAATGGAACTCCATGTACTGATCAACCTCTTTCTCCAAGGATTAAGACCTGAAGATCTGAAAAACCTTGACCTAGTAGCTGGAGGAAGCCTGGCGGAACTCAAAACGTCAGAACAGTGCATCGAGCTATTTGAGGTAATGGCCCGTTCAGCATATCCTAGCAATAGGGAGACTTCTAACCCAAGAGGGGTACATGCGGTATCAACCGATATACCCTTTCTAGCCAAGTTGGAAGCACTAACCATAAGCCAACAGTGCTTGGAGAAATAGATGGAAGAAAATGCAATAAGAAGAATACCTACAACTATTGCTCCTCCAACACCTATCCAAGAGGAAAAACAAGAAGAAATTGTTGTTGAAAAGACTAGCACATACACAATTCCCCAAAAGCGTGGGGAGAAAAACAAAGCCAGCCAAGAAGAGACACCTAAGGATGAACCTTCAGCTTATGTGTCCCGTATTCCATATCCGAACAGACTCAAGAACGGTAAGCAAGACACCCAAGAGAAGCAATATGCTAAGTTCTTGGAGGTCTTAAAAAAAGTAGAGGTAAATATCCCATTCCTAGAGGCTTTACAACTAATGTCGGTCTATTCTAAGTTTATGCAGGAACTGCGCACCAAGAAAAGGAAGCTCCCTGAAAGTGAGGTAGTGGTCTTGAATGAAGAATGCAGCTCCATCTTGACCACCAAAGAAGAAAGATCCAGGTAGTTTCACAATTCCATGCAACATTGGGAAAACTTCCTTCCAAAAAACTCTGCTGGATCTTGGTGCAAGCATCAACCTCATGCCTCTATCCATATTCCAAAAGTTGGGGGTGGGAGAATTAAAGCCAACAATGGTTTCATTGCAGCTAATCGATCGTTCACTGGCATTCCCAAGAGGCATACTAGAAGATGTTCTAGTAAAAGTGGACAAGTTGTACATTGCGGCCGACTTCATAGTCCTGACATGGAAGAAGACCGGGAAGTATCCTTTCTAGCAACTGCAGGAGCCTCGATTGATGTAGCTAAAGGAGAGCTCACACTAAGAGTTCTTGGACAACAAGTAGTCTTCAATGTATTTGAAGAAGCCAAACAATCCATGGACCATGACACTTGCAAGGTGGTTGACTCCTTGAACCACATCAAGCCTGCACATGATGGCCAAGGTAAGAATCTAAAGCTTGCTCTTAATCTGAATTATAATGCTAACACTACAAGTTTAATGATTCTTGACAAGAAGGAATTTCCTACTCATCATCCCTCTTCACCAAAGTTGAACCACAAACCCAAACTAGGAATAAAACCTGAAGAATCTAAGAAACTGGTAAAGGTATTATGGGAAAGAGAGTCAGAACAAGAACTACACCTCTGTCATAACAAAGGTATGCATCCTTCTCTACCAAACTCTGTGAATTCTATGAAGGATGACCATAATATACAAGTGTAGCCAAGAGCAGCTCCTAATTTGGAGCAAGACACTACCATTGGACAACACCTAGACCTAATTGATGATGGGGATCCTATTGAGCTCAAGAACTCCATCCAAATGTGTAGTCCAATCTGAACATAGCTCAGTGCAACTTAGGGACTTGAAAGCAAAGTGCTAATCGAGAGACAAGTCGAATTTTCTAAACCTTTTCCTTTTGATTTTGATTTTTAATTTCTCTTTTCTTTTTATTTGTTTTTAATTGAGTCTTAGTGTTTGTAGAGAGTCATTGCACTATTGCAATCATCAAGGAAAACACAAGTCATAAGGTACGCATCATAAAACCTCAAAAATCTAAAGTTAGGAAATTGAAGAGAGCAACTCGCGCAGATTCTTTCTCATCTCGCGCGAGTTAGTGCCTAATTTTTTGAAAAATTGCTCTCTGTCAGTCTAACTCGCGAGAGTTCCTAGCTAACTCGCACGAGTTAGCCCTCCAGTTAACTCTTTGGTGCTCTCTGCTAGTCCAACTCGCGTGGATCTCTCATGATCTTGCACGAGTTGGTCTTCTAGAGAAGATTCAATCTTCTCTACATATTAATCTCACGCGAGTTGAGTTACACTCAATACGTACTCGCGCGAGATGAGCAAGATAATCAGAAAGGGGGGGGGGAATTTTTAAAATTATAAAAACGTGAAAAGGGGGATAGTCAGTCACACTTTCAGTTTTCACTTTTTAAAGAACTTTTCCCTTGCACTCATTCTCTATAAACTCTCTCTATTGCCTAAAGCACAAAAGACTTCACTTTTCCTTCATCACTAGACTTCTCAAGGTATGTAACGAAACCCTTTTGGTCTAAACATTATTATTAGCATCATTATTTATGACCTTGGTACTCTGAGTGCTTAAAGAGACTTTGCATGAAATAATTGCTAGGAGTAGTTTTCGTCGGTTAAAATTGAATGTTGCATGTTTATTTTGGGTTGCTTAACATGAAAACCATGATGCATTATGAGATTGAGTGTTATTTTAAGTTTGGGCAAGTTTCGACCCTAACTCGCGAAAGTTGTAGGGTGCTCTCAACAACTTTGCGTAAGTTGGATGATGCTACAGATTTCTCTTGTTTCAGAGATAATCTCACATGAATTGCAGGTCACTTCCAGCAATAGATTATATTTGAATAAAAAATAGGAGAGTATTAGGGAGTATTAGTGGTAAAATCGGGATCTCAATCGTTTTCTTTTATTATTAATTCCTTTTTCTTAAATCATTGCTTTCACAACAACCAACTCCTTTTCCCTCCGAAAAAATAAGATCTAAAATAAGAATAAAGATTCCTAATTGCTTATCGTCGTGGGATCGACAACCCATGTTTATAAATACTTATTACTTGACGACTGTGGTATACTTGTCATAGTTAGAGTTGCGGGTTGTGACTTTTACCATCGCTCCTGTCGTGCATCGGGAGACACGTGGAATATCGTATAGGTGACTTAGTGTTAGTGAAGATCTTGCCGAGCCAACACGAGTTCACAAGGAAGTTACATAAGGGACTTGTGCGGCGATACGAAGGACCATTCCCACTCATCAAGAAAATAGGCAAGGTCTCTTACAAGCTAGACTTACCCTCCAAATTCAAACTTCATCCAGTCTTCTATGTCAGTTGTTTGAAGCCCTACCATGGTGATGAAGAAGAACCAACATGAGGAGAGTCTAAGCATGCACCATTAAGCATAACGACCATGTTCGACAAAGAAGTAGAAGAGATCTTGGCAGACATGGAAATATCGCGCCAAGGACATCACGAAGTTAGGTGGAGGAAAATGTCACAACCTATCTAGAAAAATCTAGTTCTTTGTAGAATACTCTTGAGTCTTGTAGAATGTTGTAGAATTGTGTGAAGTATTCTAGAATAGTTTTCAACTTCTTAGAGAACTTTGTAGGTAATTCTAGAATAGTGATCTAGAAAGTTCTTTACCCTTGGATTGGTGACAGGTGTCACAATCCTAACCATTCCCTATACCAAGAGTTCCCTATAAATAGAGGGAGTCTCATTTGTGTAAATCATCAAGCAATAAGAGCAAACAAGTTCTTTAGAGTTTCTCTCTCACTCTTTCTAGCTTTGTTCTCTATTGTCTTGAGATATTTAGAAGACTTACTTAGGAGTTTAGTGGACACCAAACTTACTAATGTTGCACGGGACGTGAAGAATTTCTAGGACCGTGACATTTGTTAAGAACAAAGAAATAAATAAAATAAATAAGGAAATAAAGAAGAGAGATAAAGACACAAGAATTTAACGTGGTTCAGCAATTTGCCTACGTCCACGACTACACTAGGAACAGTTTATTCTTGGTATGCATTTCAAGCTTTACAGAGAGTTCTTTATATAGAGACAAAAGATAGTCTCTCTCACTTTTCTAAACGATGTGGGACTAAAGTCTAAATGCATCTTTTTACATGATGTGGGACTAATCAAACTACATATACTCCTAACAACATTATGCTCCCAAATCTTGAGCTACCAACAATTGTTTAATTTTTTGGCTAGACATTAATAAATAGTTGGATTCTGTGTATATTGGTCTAGCCGTAGGAGTTGTGAGGTTGACACATTGTTTAATAAAACAAAATCCTTGTTGAAAATGTTTGGTGATTTGTGTTCAAAATGTGTTAGAAAAAAATGACAATTTATATTTCTTTTTCCAGGTTGGATCCGTGGAAGATACTCCCGCTAAAAATGAAGAAGACGGTTTCGTTGAAGAATGATATCAATGACATGTAGCTATTGACAAAATCTTAAATGTAATGTTTCGTTAAGTTTGAATTAGTAGTTTCAATTTAAAAAATGTTATTCTTATACATTGAGATTTTATACGTCATCTATTTTGAAGAATATTGAACGACATTTTATATTAATTAGAAGTATTAAAATTTACCAGTTTAATTTTGTTTATATTAATCGGAAATGTTGAAATTTAACAAGGATGAATTTATCCTATTTCCACTTCTGAGAAAAAGCGGTCTTATATTGCTCGAGGCATGAGGCATGAATAGTCATGTCAAATCATATCACGCCGAACACTCAGCCAATTAGAATGAGATACATGGAGAAGTATATGGCTCTGCTTACTGCACTCTTAGAGTCGCAGAGTCACGTTTCATCGCTCAAGTTTGCTCGGTCTTAGTAAGGGACGTTATCACTCTACTTACACGCAATTACAAGGAATTATTCTAGATTGAATCTTACCTTTAACTCATTCCTACTATATCTCTCACATTAACACATTGGTCACATACTAACTTGATCGTGAGAATATCTTATACAACCCACACTTCAAAGAGGTCATCTCTATAATGAACAACGTACTTAAGAGGTTCCATGTTCCCACTTCCTCTCTCCTATGCACTACGATCCGAAGGACCCGATCAATCATATTCGATCCACTTTCTGGTAAGAACGTGTCTAAAATGAATGACAATGTTTCAAAATGTGCATAACAACATTTAAGACCTAACCCTAAATTTCAAAAAACACGTTGCCATTACTATGTATCCACGCTAGAAATAGGTTTCCTGTGGTGCATCATATTGTGGTTTAAGACTATATGCAACATTTATATATGTTTTGCAAAAATCATGAATAGTTGAATAGGGTATTCGTCCACGTTTACAAATGTGTTGTCTAAAATACACAATACTCTTATGCTCGTGGCTTAGACCCAATGATCTAGAAATAGTTGCCCGAGGTCATATTTTAGGCAACGACCGCAGACTCCATGACTGAAAATCCATTGCCTAGAGATTAGGCAATGTTTTATGTGGGGTTGTTACCTATGGTCTTTATTACTAAGTAGAATTTTGGCTTACTATCTTAGAAATGAATATTATTATTATATACACAACACAATATTCTTTGCTTAACTCTTTTAATCCATGTTAAAATAATATGTGGTCAGTTTAAAAATGTGTTGCCTAAAACAGACAATATTTTTACACCAGTGACTTAAACACAAAAACTACAATTAAATAATTGTTGTCTAAAACTTTAAAACCAAAAGCGTTGCATGAAAATAATCTAAACATGGTTAATTATTGTCACATTAGTAGAAAAAAAGTTATTAAAATTTTGTGGAGTTAGAAAATAATTATTTCCTCTCAATTTGGGCAATGGTCGCATACACCATGCATGGCTAAAAATCTAGTACCTAAAAATTAGGTAATAGTTTTTAATTTTCGACCACAATTTTGAATTGTTGCCTAAGGTCTTTTCTAGTAGTAGACTTTTGATTTGTTATCTTAGAAACGAATATTATTATTAAACACGTAAGACAATAATTTGTTTTTTGCTAATTCCTTCTATCCATGTTAAAGTAATATTGAAATAGACTTAATTTTGACAAATAAAGTATGAAAGAAAAATAAAATGCAACCGCGACTAATTAGCAAGAAACACGTTATATATAAAACAAAATCTAAAATCCAATAAGTTTGTGAAGATTTATTTCTTCAATTAAATGATAAATAAAAAAACGTGCTCGAATAATCGTGAACTTTCTCTTTTGTGAAATGGCTTGATTAATCGATTACACTCGTTATATAAATCACACTAATAGGGGAAAAAAAGAGAACTACAATATTGTTAATCTTCTTTTCAATCTTTATATATATATATATATATATATATATATATATATATATATATATATATATATATATATATACGCTATACTACTAGCATTTGTTTTAGAAATTTATTGTTCATCTATTAACTTTCTTTCAAAGTTATTTTTCATATCAACTGATGTTACAGGGAATTAAAAAAAGAGTTTTCTACAGTTAAAAAGCCAGCAGAATTAACCCTGTAATTTGTTATATTAATTAGATACAAGGGAAGTATACAAGCCAAATTTATTTATTTTTATTCTGGTATATAGGGCTCCTGGTACACAATTGGGCTCAATTTGGATGTCCACTATTTTCTGATTATGCAGACTGCACTTGATTTTGCAGAGATTGGTGTGCATGAATTATTTACTTGGTTGGTGTGAAAAATACGGGGACAAGGGGATGGAAATTGGATGGAATGTGGTTACAAGCTATTTTATCAATTAGTGTGTGTAATAGAAAATAAGCATGGTAATTGATGGTTCATCGTAAATGACACTATTATAAAGTATTTAATATTTCACTTCATTTTGCTAAAAAGTTAAAAAATAATGTGCAAAATTACGACAATTTTTCTTAATATTCTTTGAGTATTAATTATCGTTCTTACTGGATTTCAACTTCAAGTCTTTCAAAATTGGTTCGGATGAATTTAGCCAGGTTGTTGCACAACTTGGGAGATTTCAGATTAATTTGTGTTGTTGACTTGAAAAACTAATATAATCAGAAAATTCTGCTCCTCCTTCAAGCCTTGCATTGTTCTTGTAATATGAGACTTTGATTACATCCCAACAATTCTCCCTTCAAACAAAAGACTACTATACTTTCTCTCTTCTTGTAGCGGAAGATTTTCGACAGAGGAAATCATCACAAGATAGGTCCACCTGACCTTCATGGATTCATCTCTCACCAAGTTGAACCATCAACTCGAAAAAAATGTGGAAACAGAGTTTCCCAATATCAGGAGCTCTGATACCAACTTAGAAAACCAATATAATTTACTATTTCATTCTTATTCATTTTTATATACAGGATACTATATTTATAATATTACAAATCAAGGACTAGATAATGAAAAGATAAGGAAAAAGATAGAATTTTATCTAATCAGATAGGAAAAGATAGAATCTTATTTAATAAGATAATCTCTCTCTAACTATATCTGATTATGCGATATTCTTTATATCTTGACTAATCAGATAATATCTATAATCTTAACTAATAAGATATTCTCCTTTTTCAACACTCCCCCTCAAGTTGGTAAATGGATGTCATTCATTCCTCCCAAAAATCTGACTTGTAACAGCTTTGGTACTGCTAGTTATCTTCAACTTCCACATGTTTTATACGATCATATTGGATAGGGTTGCGAGCAATGTCGCGCGCAGCTTTGTTATCACAATACCACTGATTGGGACGTATATGTATATATCCTAAGTTCTAGAGAAGTAGTCTAAGCCACATACACAGAGTCCAAGAATCATTCCTCTAAGTTCAACTTCAGCGCTGGAACGAGCTACAACATTCTACTTCTTGTTTCTTCATGTGACGAGATTACCTCCTACAAATGTAAAGTATCCAGAAGTTGATCTCCTATCATCAAGAGCATCTTAAGATTCACATGACTGCATCCATGTGTTATGCACCAGGATTGTGCATGAACTGACTCACCACACTAAGAACATAAGCTAAATCTGGTCTGGTGTGTGCGAGATACATTAATCTCCCTACAAGTCTCTAATAACTTCCTTTATTAGCTGGATTTTGATCTTCTTCAATACACAACTTCAATCCCCTTTCGATTGGAGAATTTGCTGGTTTGCATGATGTCATCCCAGTTTCTTCATTTTTTTAGTCCACGATCCTATTAGGATAAAATTCACTACTTATCATTTTTGAACGGAAAAATTACAAACCCTCATTACATATAATTTTTTCTGGAAAAAATTATAAAACCTTACACGTGTAATTTTTTCTAACAAAAAATTACAAACCTCTCAATGTGTAATTTTTCTAGAAAAAATTACAAATCCATATGAAGTAATTTTTATAGAAAAAATTACAAACCCTTCAATATGATGTAATTTTTTCTGCAAAAATTACAAAACCTTTCAATATGTAATTTTTCTGGAAAAATTACAAACCCTTCAATATGATGTAATTTTTATGGAAAAAATTATAAACCCTTCAATATGATGTAATTTTTCTGGCAAAAATTATAAACCCTTCAATATGATATAATTTTTCTGGCAAAGATTACAAACCTTTCAATGTGTAATTTTTCTGGAAAAATTACAAACCCTTCAATATGAAGTAATTTTTATGGCAAAAATTACAAACCATTCGATATGATGTAATTTTTTATGACAAAAATTGCAAACCTTTTAATATGATGTAATTTTTTGTTGGAAAAATTACAAATCTATGATGTAATTTTTCTGGAAAAATTACAAACCCTTCATTATGATGTAATTTTTTTTTGGAAAAATTACAAACCCTTCAATGTGTAATTATTTTGTGGTAAAAATTGCAAACCCTCCCCAAAGTGTTTGACAAACACTACCTAAAATCTAAAACATCCATTATCGATTCAAGGATGTGGTGCAAGTGAAAAACTTATCACCCCCTCTCTCTTTCTGATACTCTCTAATGTGTGACTTTGAATTGACACAAGACACAACAAATCTCTCCTTAATTCAAAGTCTTACATTTCTACAATGATCCTTACTTACATCAAAAACTAGCAAAACTCTTCTGGAGCGATCTTCTCTTGCAACAACAAAATCTTCTAACTTTTGGAGCACTTCTCACTTGTAGCAGAATTTTCTGATGGGCAAAATTCTTCTCCTCCTTCAAGTCTTGCATTGTTCTTGTAATATAAGACTTTGATTGCATCCCAACAATCCTCCCTTCAAACAAAAGACCACTATATTTTCTCTCTACCTGTAGCGAAAGACTTTCGACAAAGGGAATCATTACAAGATAGGTCCACCTAATCTTCATGGATTCATCTCTCACCAAGTCGAACCATCAACTCGAAAAAAATGCGAAAACAAAGTTTCCCAATATCAGGAGCTCTGATATCAACTTAGAAAACCAATATAATTTACTATTTCATTCTTATTCATTCTTATATACACATGATACTATATTTATATAGTATTACAAATCAAGGACTAGATAATGAAAAGATAAGAAAAAAGATAGAATTTTATCTAATGAGATAGAAAAAGATAGAATCTTATTTAATTAGATAATCTCCCTCTAACTATATCTGATTATGCGATATTCTCTATATCTTAATCAGATAATATCTATAATCTTAACTAATAAGATACTTTCTATATTTTTTGTGGAAATTTATAATAACTGTTTTAAATAATCCAAATTATTTAAAATATCCAATTCTAACTCATCAAAATTTTAAGGTTTAGTAAAAATAATTAACAAATGTATATACTGTATTTGTTTTTAGATAATCTAATTTGATTATAGATAATCCAAATATAGAATGACTAAAATTTTTCTAACTTCGAAGGAATAATCTAAAATAATTAATGTGAATGAGTTGCATTACAGTTTCATAAATAAAGAGTAAATATAGTTTAAATTTTTTATTTGTGATAAATAAAGTTTGTAGTTTGTTGATAAATAAAATTGGAAACTTTTAACTACTATAAGTATATTCACAAAAAATTAAAAAAACTACGGAAATATTATATATAAGAATATATTTCAAAAGGTTTAATATATATATATATATATATATATATATATGTATATATTAAATGTAAAGTCTTTCAAAGTATTATTCAATTATAACCAATTAAATATAATAAATTTACTAAATTTAATAATAATTACTTTAAATTTTATTTTATTCTTACATGTTAAAATTTTATATTTTAAAAATAGACTAAAATACTCTGGCATCACCGGGTGGGGATACTAGTTCATGAAAAAAAATGTGCTAAAAAAGGTGATACTATTTTATAACAATTTAATGATTATACACCATGTAAAGATAGTTAGAAATTTTATTTTTAAGATAATTATTATAGAATTTAGTAAAATTATTATATACAATAATTTATATCAAATAATAAGATAAAATTATTTAATATTATGAGTACACTATATATGATAAATATCTTTCCATTGTTGATTAATTAAAAATATGATATAATTTTTGTGAAAACTTAAAAATATTATTATAAATGCTAATTTATTATTAAATAAATAAAATATTTTAAATGCATGTTTGATTTATTATTCAAAATATATATTTAAATCAAAAATATTTTTTCACAAATTCCAATTCATACTTTTAAATTTATTTTACTTTTCATCAATTAAATTTACGTTACTGAAATCGAATATCCACCACATAGACGGTGCATAATTTTTCATCTCATATAATAATCACTTTGATCAAATGATAGCTGATAAGTTTAAAAATATTTTACCTCTGAGATGCAGCTAATCATGTGTTACATTAGTTTATGAGAGCTTTAATAACTATGAGAACAAAAGAAAAACAATAAGAGATTTTCTATAAGTTTCTTGTATACAAATTAAAGAATATATTTTAGTAAAATTAATACATGAGAATTTTTATTATTAACTTATACATAACTCAACTGTAAATTAATTTTAATTTATAGAAAAATTTATATTATCTTTTATTCCAATTTACAAAGAAGTTTAAGTCAAACACAATGGGGTGAGAAGCAGGGGTGGGTAAGCGGGTCGGCCTGCCCTGCTTAAAGCTCGCTCGCATAGGTCTGTGAAATGTTTGGTCTGCCCCGCCCGCCCCGCAATGCTAAGCGGATCTCGCGGGCCGGTCCGCCTCCGCCCCACTACGGACCTCGCGGGCTAAACGGGCCGGTCCGCGAGTTTAGTTAAAAAATTTAAAAAAAAATGTTAAATTTGGAATTTTAAAAAAATGTTAAAAGAAATACTATATTTTATTTCTTAAATTTTTAATAAAATAAGTCAATAACATAATTTTTTAATTATGTCTAAAAACAAATTTAAATTCACCACCACTACTAAATCATTGTTATGCAACAAAAAATCTTTCTTTCAAATAATCTCGCATCTTATCATTAGAAGAATAATTATTAATGAAAAAGTTTTTCGCTCAATCCCCCATTCTTCCACAAAACTATATATAACTTTGGTCATCATCTCATGTCCTAAATGTGATAGAGAAAATAAGAAAAACTAAGCATTTGACTATTTAACTTCTAATTTGCATCAACATAATGTAATAATGTACGGTTAATGAAATATAACCCTCACATATACAAGATATTCACACATTATCATATATCAAACTTATTCAACATGTATTTCAGTTTTTTTCTTTTCATAAATATACAAATTGTTCAGTAGCAACACGCTTAAAGGGTGATGCAAATACCATAATAATTCCTTAAACTTCCTTTATTAAACAACAGAGAATGAGAGATCATGTTCAATAAACCCTAATCTCACATACCACAATATGATAAAGTTTTTTAGTTTTTAATCTTCTAGTGATTCATCAGTTCCGTAAACAGACTTTTACAAATTATACTCTAAAATTTTTAAGAAAATTAATCCAAACCTTGCAATTCGCGAGATCCATGGGCAATTTTCCACCTTATACCACCCTAGTTATAAGGGCATCATAACACTAGTAGGAGCAGCAATTTTAGTATCAGAAAACAAGTAAGGAATCTACGCACAAAAACAAACCCTTCAGGAATAGCATCTATCGTATCACAGCGATTCGCTGTTACAAATGACTTATAGCTATTTTACTATTTTTCAAGACAAATAAAAAAGTTAAATCAGAACTCAAAGAGTTCATAATCAACGACTCAAAGCTATTTTCCTATGGAAAAGCATTGGCGCAATCTGTCGTTTCTGCTAATGCTATCTTATAATCTTCTTCATCTCTCTTCTCTCTCAGAATAGAAACCATTTTAGCGCAATCTTAATTCAACCCATTAAAATTTTCGACCTTCAGGTAACTTTACTTTTATTTTTTTTATTTTTTTTTCCTGGGGTTTCATTTTTTTTCCCATTGTTTGCATCAAATTTGATGGAAATCATTTATGGGGTGGTGGTATTTACGTGAAAGGTGAAATCTTGTTTGAGACTCGGGGAAATGGTGGATGCAGTTAGTGGAAGATTAAGAGGAGTGGGAAGATGGGTATTGTTGATGATATTGAAGTTAGGATTTTGAGTGTGAGATTTAGTTTAATTGGTGGAGAATTGACCTGATTCAGTTTGTTTATTAGTTGTGTTGAAGTTGAAGGATTCCTTAGTGTGAATTGCTATTTTGGGATAATACTATAGTAGTGTTCATAAGTTTGAAGGAAAAGTACAAAATGCTTAGCTACTGGTATCTGATTGAGTTTATTTGCAAAGCAATTTTTTGAATTTGAAGATATCTTATGTATTGAATGCTGGTATTGGGTTTTTCCCCCTTTAGTTATGTTTTTCTTTTATTTGATTGTTGATTGTTTATTCAGGTTGAGGTTTTATTATTCTAGTGGATTGAAATGACTTGTCTCAGTTTCTTGTCCCTTCAATTAAAAAGTGATATGTGGTTAAAATGGAACATTCTTTTTCATATTTGTTAATTTTTTCATCTTCACGTGTCACTCTTTAATAGGGTGAACATGAAAGGGGAGTAGAAATTCGAAGAGATGTGTTGGTTCCATTCAATTCTCCTGTTAGAATATGTAAAGGAATATGAACTTCTTTTTTTCTCTTTCCAATCTCCAGTAATTTTCTTCTGGGATATGGACTATTTCAACTAACTAGCATATTGATTCTATCTTATATTCCAATTTCAGGTCTTAATTGGAGAAATAAGAAATTATGGATCAAGTCAGGTGGTAGACGTGGTTCCTGATTCCAGTTGTCACCAGTATATCAAGGTTGTGATGGAAATAAATGCTGAATAGTGATTACTGATGGGGAGTACCTCAGCTGAGAAAAACACTGTATCAATACTGCAAGTGAGAAAAGTATGATGCAATTGTTATGGAAGAAACACAAGATCAGTATTATTCTTCTAGTCTACCTGAGTCTTCCTTATCTCATGATGGTGGTGGGAGGTCTTATTTCAATGGGCAAGTGAGTCGTGGGACTAGTAAATCAGGCCTGAAGAAGAGAGGTCATGGAAGTCGCTCTTGGATTAAAATTGGTGAGGATGGGAATTGTCAGACTGTGACACTTGACAAGGCAACAATAATGAGACATTGCTCTCTGCCTTCTAGAGATCTCCGGCTATTGGATCCAATGTTCATCTATCCTTCTACAATATTAGGACGGGAGAAGGCTATTGTAGTCAACCTTGAGCAAATCCGATGTATAATAACTGCTGACGAGGTCATCCTGATGAATTCGCTGGATGGTAGTGTTGGTCAGTACAGGTCAGAACTATGCAATCGGCTTCAGAATGAAAAGGCTGGTAAGGATTGCGGCTCATATTGCTCTAACAGACATTTAGGTGCAAGGAATACTTGCAAGAAAAATGTCTTATATGTAACTAGGTTAGAAGCACACCTAATGGTCCATTCTGTTGAAGCACTGTTAGGGAATGGATGAAGAATAGTAAGGGATAGACATTGAGTGTTTTGAGCTCAAGCCTTTTTTTCGTAATACTTAGAAAGCTTAAATTGAATATGCCACTTCTTCAGATGTTGTGATTTCTTTCTTAAAATCAATGTTATGTATGCCATATTTCCAAGCTATTCCAAGGTTTTGTCTTTAAAGCTTTTTGATGGAGGTAATTATTGCATAGAATTGCTTACTTTGTTTCCCATTTTTGAACAGATGATCTACCTTTTGAATTTAGGGCACTAGAGTTGGCTCTAGAACTGACCTGCACATCTTTAGATGCTCAGGTATGAATTGACCTAAAAACTCTTGTTTGTTGGGTAATGTTCCACATTTTTGGCTGTTAATTTGTGATAGTATTTTTCTACCTTTTTTGTTGTACATTGAAAATGGTAGCAATGAGTTTATGTGCTTGCCAGTATTTCGGTTAAATTACTGCTGGATATGCTAGTATTTTTTAGCTGAATTTCATCAATTATCATATGTATTTTCCTGCAAATTCAGATAATCCATAAAACTTGATGGTGATTACACTTTATTGACTGTCCAGGGTCCACAGTATTTTCCACCATTCACTGCAATAAAGATTCAGGCCAGTAGTCCTAGGATTAATTCTGTAGAACTCACAAAATATAGGAAGATTAGAGAATGTGCAAGGAGATCTATAAGACAGACAAAAGAGGGTTGCTCTTCTAGGTAATATCCAAGCAAAATATATGAACACTTCTATTGTAAAAAAGCATACAATGACCTCTCTTTTTCAGGCCTGATATACCGGCCTCTCTTCTAAGCATGTACATACATTAAAAAGATAAAATAAAATTAAAGGTATATTCATAGTTAATAAACAGAAGTTACAAAGCTAAACACATGAGTCAATTACAGATTAGGTCAATAAATAAAGGCCAGAACAAAGCATGAATGTAGTGAATAGAACAGAGTAAGTTGTAGAGGTCTTGGGTTGGCCAGACAACACTGGACAACACCAAGTAGAGGTTTACATGGAGAGGTTAAGTGGAATAAACAGAGAGGCCATGACTTGATATAGCAACTGTTCTGCTAGTGCATGCTATTGTCATCTGTGATTCACAATTTACAGAGATGAGGAAAGATTGTGAAATACGAGTCAAAATTGTGAAAGATTGTAAAACCTGAGTAAAAACTGAGAGGCTGTGAAAGATGATAACAAGATGATCGGAGATGAGTGTCTTCCATCTGTAGTTCTTTACACTTTTGATAATGATAGAGGTTACTTTGTTACTGCCACCAAATTTGGGAGTTAGATAAGATTTTTTATGTTTAGATAGAGTTTCTTTTAATTCATTCCTCGTAGATGTCTCCAAAGTTATTTTCATCAAAACCTTCTGTTATTATTTTCATAAAATCTTTTTTTTTTTCTATAAAACAAGGGGAAATGGGAAAAATAAACACAAAGGATACAATAAACATGAATTCATGAAGTTTCACAATATTCCCTGAGAAATATGAAGGATGAGTGTTTATTGCTGCTCTCATGTTTTTAATATTTAATTATCTGTTTGGTCTCTTTAATTTCACAAACTTTATCTTTTACTCCCATAGTTTAAAAGTGGTGCTTTTAATCCTGTAGTTTACATTTTAATTCTTTTTAGTCCATACCATCTAAAGTTATGTATGGCATTAGGTCTGTCATCCAATCAATCAATGCCATTTCAGCGATGTATCTAAAGCTAGGGCTTGCATCCTCTTGAGCATCTTTCTCTCCAGCATCTCTATAGTCTGTAACTTTTTTAATTTGTTTATTATTTTTCTTCATTTCTCCATTCTCTATCTACATTTCCTTCTATTTTTTTTTTTTTCTGGCTGGAGAGGCAAGACCAAAGGAAATTATCTGTTTCCCTAATGCCTTTACTTAACTTTTGACAGCCGGGACTAAAAGGAAATTAAAATGTAAACTACAAGAACTAAAAACACCACTTTTCAATTATATGTTCTAAAAGGTAGAGTTTGTGAAACTAGGGACCAAATGGGTAATTGAACCTATTTTTAATGTTATCCTCAGATCTATGTCAATGTAGCATAAAATTCAACAGCTCCACACAGGGTATAGATTTTATTTACAAACCGTTGTTTCAGTGTTGGAAGTATCTTTATAGGATTCAGAATGCTACATTAGATGGCTTGCTAAATGCAGAGAAAAAGGCACTGACTAAGCTACTAGAAATATGTTTGTAAGTTATCATCTTGCATCCCTTATATTAAGACAGATGTTGATTTAATAGGTAAAAGAACTGGAGATGGAAATATATCCTGTGCTAGATGAACTAGCCACATCTATAAGTACCCTCAATCTGGAACGTGTTCGAAGATTTAAAGGTCACCTGCTTGCTTTGACTCAACGAGTCCAGAAGGTTGATCAACGTAAAATGTTATGCTTGTTTATTTTTCTCATTTTTCTAACTTTCTAATACCTGCAATTAGCGACTTATTGTTAATTTCCAGGTTCGTGATGAAATAGAACATCTTATGGATGATGATGGTGACATGGCTGAGATGTGCCTAACTGAGAAAAGGAGAAGATCAGATGCGTACACTTTAAGTGATGGTTTTCAAACTCACGCATCAGGTAGAGTAATTTCAAAATCAGCTCCTTCTTCACCAGAGCGATCAAATAGTGGAGTTGAGATGCTGCAAAGGGCTTTCAGCAGTGTTGGAAATTCTAGTAAATATGGTAGTTCAATGGGCTCGTCTGATAATGCGGAAAGGATTGAGCCACTGGAAATGTTGCTTGAAGCATACTTTATTGTCATTGATAATACTCTCAACACACTATTGTCGGTATGAGAATTTTGACCGACTCAGAGCTGTAGCATTAGAATCTACCTGTGTTGCTTATAACATGTAACATAGAGTATCTGTATGTTGGATATCATAGTGCTTGCTAATATAACTTAAGCACTTCATAACATTAGATTAGCTCAAGCATGCCTAAAACAATCAACTATTGCATTCTGATTTTTGTTAATGGCTAGTAGCCATAATGACTTTTTTTGTAAATTAACACCATATGGTTTTATTATTTAGGCATGGTGCTTCATGCAAATGCTAAGTTTTTTTTTTTTTTTTTCTGTTGATAATGCAGCTCAAAGAATACATCGATGACACAGAAGATTTTATCAACATAAAATTGGTAGGCTAAGATTAATAATTTGCAACCTTCTGCTGACTATTCCTTTATTTCTTTGTTACTCAAAACTGTGCAAACCAGGGAGCGTTACTTTTCACTCTATCTATTACAGGGAAATATTCAAAACCAGCTAATACAGTTTGAGTTGCTTCTTACAGCTGCTACATTGGTAGCTGCAGTATTTGCTGCTGTAGCAGGAGTATTTGGAATGAACTTTGAAACCACAGTTTTTGATTATCCATCCGGATTCAATTGGGTTTTGGTAATTACTGGAATTGCATGTGCAGCATTGTATTTTGCCCTCCTATTCTATTTTAAGTACAAGAAAGTGCTTGCAGTATAAACTTCAACAGCAGCAAATTGAGTGAGCATTCTACCAAAGCCATAAAGTCAAGGTGACAGCTGCAGCCATATAAACATCAATTTGTGGAAGATAATTTACTCATAACTCACTGCTTCAACATGGCTGGATACAACGAAGCTTTGGCCATTCATCCATCAAGATGCCATTGTTATGCTTGGGCAACTATCCGTGGTGCAGGCCAAGATGTCTCTCTAATCCCGAGATATTTTGAAGGAGTCATAGACCTTCCCATCTCTGCTCTTCTTATACTCAAACAACAAATTTGAATGATCAATTGCTGTTAGTTTTACAAGTCCACAGTCAGTCTTTAAAGATGCTCCATTTAGTTTTGAGGGAAGTAAATGTTGAAAGGCTTATACCACCACCACCAGCAACAATATGTATGGTTCCATTGTTCCCTTGTGGTGGTGTTTCTCTTCATTAGCGCAGACATTCTGTTTGGAAATTAAAAAAAATAAAAAAAGGTACTTGTTAGTAGAGAGAATATCCATTCTAATTCATAGATGCAGGTTCAAGTGATGCTACTGTGACATGTAAAATTGTTTCATTTTTCTCGAGAAGAGCATACTTGGGATTAGGGAACATGACATTTTTTTATACTTAATGCTTAATTTTCGATGCTGTGTTGTTAATGTACATGTTAACACTATATTCACCAAAATTTGAATGGATGAAGTGCACAAGGTTAAAGAAACCTGGTATATAGGCATGTCCTCTCATAGTTGTGTACATGGCCATAGATGGCAACGTCCACCTTGGATTTCTGCCAGAGCTTTTGAAGGTTCTCACGTCCTATTGGTTCAGCAAATGATCCCTCTTCTGCATAAGATACAGGAAGAGTATCTAAGGACGCGATGTGCAAGGAAGATTAGCCGTGGCTGTTTTTGACAGTTGTTTTTGTCTGTCAACTTAGGCTAAACAATTCAAAATGAACTTATATTGTTCTGTTCCTTCTCTCCAATCATGTTCAGTGTCAGCAATGCAGAAACGGAACATGCCATAGTCAATTGAATACCAATTGAATACCTGGTAAAAGAGTCTAGAAATGTGACATGTTCAAAATACCTCATGAATTCAGTCCAGTATTCTCTATCTAAAGCTTTTGATACCAAAAGCATAGGTGAACTTCGTCACAAAATTATTGCAATGGCTTTTATGATTACTTAAACCTTTCTTCCAGGTTAATTGTAAATGGAATATGTTATTTCTTCGAACACTTTAATTCTAGAATGTATTAAAATCTCTCAGACATTTGATTCTGGAAGTGATTTGTAAACTCTTTCAATAATAATAATGATAACAGTATCCAGTTCACAAATTAGAATTTTTAAAGAATTTGATACATTTTTGGGATTAAATTTGCGAATCACTTCTGGTGTTAAATAAGGGTAATTTATTGATAATCATTTCAAATGCATGGAAGTCATATTTGCATACCAAAGCTTAGCCCTGTTGGAAGCGGGGGTGTAGAACATTGTCTGTGCCAACACACCACATTCTCCTCCTGAATCCATGTTCTCATAAAAGGATCCTGTTCCAGGCCAGTCACGCTCGTGGTTCCCACTGTAAGAACAACACCACAGGAGTGCCACCATTAATAACAAAAGAAAAAGAAAAAGAAAAACACTTCCTTGACTAATTTTTGGGGTAAGCAGTAAGCTATATAAAAACCTTTCAATCAAGTAAGACACAGCTGATGCAATTGGCTCCACCTGTGATGTGAATTGATCCCACTGAGAAATATGTCCATTTGCATAGCATATATCTCCAATATGGAAAACAAGGTCAATGTTTTCTAAGTCCTGGATAAGCTGCTTTGTTGTGTTACTTGAGCCATGCTGGAAATTGTTGTATTCATTGGAACAATCAACTTCTTCCTGCACAATATGTATCAAATACTCAGGGAATTGAATAATAAATGTGGTTCACACCAAGGACAATAGGATCTCTTAGGGACAAGGTTCTAAATTTCAATCACGTCACAATTCTTAATATTGCAAGAAATTATGCACAAATGCTGCCAATGTAACCACAACTGAAACTATCGTACACTTAACAATTATATCTAAGACACAGCTAAACAATTCTTAATATTGCAGGAAATTATGGACAAATGTGACCACAACTGAAATTATTGTTCACTTTTAACAATTATATCTTACACACAGCCGAACAATTTAAATATCGCGGGAAATTATGGACAAATGCGGTTAATGTGACCACAGCTGAAACTAGTGTACACTTGACAATTATATCTTATAGATAAACAATTATACACTTATTATGCAGTCTGTTAACACTTGAAACTAGGGCATCTTTGTTAAAGAAAGTTTTAGGAATTGTCAAATTTGCTCCGAGTCCTAGCATGAGCATATCACAATTTTAGATATCAAATTATTAGCATATATTAAAATCAAACTCCATGACCAATGCTACTAAGAAACATGGCAGATGTCATCCATCGAATATATGCATGCATACTTTTTCATAGCTGTTCAAACCTTTCCCGTATCACCAAATACAACTACGTGTTTAAGTCCAGGAAAAGGAGGTGATTTAAACTGATAGTTTTCACTCCAAATATATGTAGCATTGTTCAACTTGTGTCCTATCTTGTACTCGTATCTGCACAATCAGCCGAAAGCACTACCAAACCTTAAACAAGTATCATGAGTGACATCATTATAACAAACTAATAGAAAATATGAGGCAACACAAAGAGTTCACTAGTAAAAGAAAACAATATCAGACAAAAATGTATGGCTTCAGAGTGAAGTTTTCACAAAATTACTGAAAAGGTAGTCTACTACATAGTAAAACAAAATCTGAATATAAGGTTCATGTTTGTTGGTATATACCTTAAAAAGGAAAACATAAGATTAGAAAGTTCATAAAACTAGGCCTAAGCTAGAAATAACATACATTTTGTTGGGCCACAGTTCTTTAAGATGACTGGTGTGTACGTATCCAGGGTCACTCCATCCCACTGTTCTTGCTGGTGCACCTGCTCATAAATAGATAATAACAAGAAAATTGAACTTGAGTGCACCAGCAAGTGAGCAACATTTTTGGAACAAATTTCCACCAAACTAAACTTTCAAGAAAATTGATGTTCTCATCGGTAGAGTAAGTGTTAGAACAAGAGTATGTTGATGACTTCAAAGCGTGTAACAATGTTACTTTTCTAAAAAAATATTTGCACTCTATTCTGCATGAGTTCAGTAAATCTCCTTTAGGATACGATGAAGTTCCTGTTTATACTTGCAGAGGTGAAAACAATTATACAAGTTTTCTGATGCATTTTTCTCAAATTGTTTGGATATATATATATATATATATATAGATGTGCGGATCTTCAGAAATGGTCAAAAACCGATTCAAAATTGCCGGCCGCCAAAAACCAATTTTGTAACTGCCAATAACCACCATCTTATTTTATTATTGAAAATGATCTAACAATATCTAACACATTTAACATAGGCCTTATCTCCCATATCTTTCATGAATGTTTTGGAGTCAAGCCCTTTAACTCCATGAAGTAGCCGTACTTCACATTCACATAGGCGGTCTTCATTCTAGCACCCCCACAATTTCAGTACCTTTAGAAAACCATTAAGAGATTAACTCAACCTCCTCATTTGACAAGTGGGTACAAAGCACTAAGAACCTTGGGATGACAATTAATTGCAGTGCTTACAATCACTCTAATGATGTACTTTATCTACATTGAACTTAAGACTTAACGTAATGTTAAGCGTTGAGTTGAGTTTCCATCATTGATGATTTTTAATCATGGACTTGAGACCCATCCCCCTTGATGTTTTATTCACCAAGTCTCTTGGTAATCCTTTAGTGAAAGGATGTGCCAAGTTTTGACTATATTTCACATAGTCAATTGTAATAACTCCATTGGTTATCAATTCTCTCACACAACTGGGTCTCAATCCAATGTGTCTGGATTTACCATTGCCAACCTTGTTGAGAAACCTCTTGTTAGGCTCCATTTTTATTTTTATTTATTCAGCCTCAGCCACATGCACATTTGAAAATTCCTGTGCATATCGCTCCTTTTCATTTTCTTGCATGCGACACTCCGCTTCAATACGAAGATGATTAGCAAGTTCATCAAGAGAAATATCATCTCTTACTTATGTTTCAGAGTTCGTTTAAACTCTTTCCAAATGGATGACAATTTATCAATTATAAAAGATACAATAATAGTTTCATCCATGTTCAAATTATGTTGAATAAAATAGTTAAAAGCATTGAAATTTGAGACAAGAAATTTCTTACTTGTTGCATCTTCTTTCATGTATCTCGTTTCCATTTTCCCATAAATCCTTAGCAGATTGTATGTTGTAGTCATCAGTCTCCCACTTAGTTGATCAATAGTTTCATTTTCAGATTCCTCAGGTTGTGTTGTGTTAATGACATACACCAATTGAAGCGAAGTCAACGGAAATGGAACTCGCTTCTGTCATCTAAGGAAGAGTCCTTCGTCAAAATAATCCAGTTTAATGAAGTTAGTAGCCATGTCTTTCATTGAAGTCATCACAAATATTTCTTTAGATTGTTAGAACAAGTGTATGTTGATGACTTCAAAGCGTGTAACAATGTCACTTTCCTAAAGAAATATTTACAAGTTCTTGCAGAGGTGAAAACAATTATACAAATTTTCTGATGCATTTTTCTCAAATTGTTTGGATATATATAGATGTGCGGATCTTCAGAAACAGTCAAAAACCGATTCAAAATTGCCAACTGCCAAAAATCAATTTTATAACCGTCACCGCCATCTTATTTTATTATTGAAAATGATCTAACAGTAAGCCCTTAGTTAAAGGATATGAAAACATAAAAACTTTATGTACACGTCAAATTTTGTTCCGTTACCCTTTTGATGTCCTTATCATGTTCCATGTTTTTATCAGTCACCGTGTCCGTGTCCATGTCCATGTTTCTTAGCTTCAAGCGTATTAGATGAACTTTCTCTTGAAAAAACTGAATTTGTCATACAGTAATGAGCTCCTTATTGATCAACGGGAGCTTTACAGCTCCTTATTGATCAACGGGAGCTTTACAAAAACTAGTATTGCGGCAAGACTACCATTTTTATATATGAAAGAAAAATTATCATGGATAAGTTTCATTTCCTTCTGTTATATTGTAAAGGGTTATGAGATTTGTTAAGAGATAAAGGGTTTAATTGAGTAATTTTTTCCTTGAGTATTTATAGGAGAAAGATAGAAAAGAAAAATGAAATAAGTTTTTTTCCTAAACTAAAATTAACTTGAACATAGTCTAATTTATAGAAAGTAGAAACTCTCTCATATTAGCTTCTCCAAAATCTAATTTTAACTAATACATATGCTCATTTTAGCTTATATCTTATCTCATTTATTTTTCCTTGTTTTCCTTTCCTACAAGTGTTTATAGAGAAGTTTTACTCAAAGAGACCTAAAATCCATTGCCACGTTTGCAGTCTACACCTAACAAGTTATGCTTAAATTAAATCAGTAATGCATAAAATTGGCAAGTGTTTTGTATACACCTTAAGCCAAAACCTAAAGGGTTTGTGTGACAGGACATTTTGTAGAGAAACCTGACTTTCACCTAGCAATTTAGAAACAAGTATATATAGTTTTAGATGGTAGTTAACTTGTAAGCACACCAGAAAGTATGCCCCATTTTTTTTATAACATACATTGTATAAATTATTCTCCTACACTTTTCTCCCTCATTTTAAGAAAACATTTTTTACATGAATATCCATATATCTAAAACTAAGTAATAATCTCTTAGATTTATTATGCTAACAATGTTGATTCCAAATCCTAGAGTCAAGTACAAAGTTAACATAACCAAGAAGTTTAAATTACAAGATATATTCCAACTGTAAAAATTTACAGTTATGATTTCCCTTACCACACATGCTATCACTAGTGAAAGTTAAGAGTGTCAGTTGGTGAATGAATATGATCCTCTCCTTTTGGACCCCATTGAACAAAAGGTTCAGCATCACTAAACCCATATCCACTTGTCCATGTTACAGTCATCTGATTTTTGTTCATAATGATACTACTTAGTTTGATAAAATGAAACAATAATTTAAAGGAGAAACAGTAAATATAATATGTAAATGTGTTTTTAATAAATTAACTAACAAAGATAATTGCAGCATCTTCATGTGCCATTTTCTTAAGTAGGGAACTTCCTTACCCTTGTAACATCAACTGCAAGTTTTATGCAATTTAGGATTTGAGAAACTGAACTTACCTCATTCCATGATATTCCTAGTGCCAGGCCAGGGTAAACTGGTGCATTTGGATTTGCAAAAGCTATTTTATTTGACACTGCTACAACCTTTGGTTGTAATGAGATAAATAGAAACAAATAAGAGATTGAATTTAGCTATTTCAAGATATGTGGGCAAATTAGAAGTTTCGGATAGGTATTACCGAAATAATAGAGATGGACAATCTGATTGAAATGATGGATTGAAGGATTGTTATATAAATATACCTAAATCCAAAAGAATGTATGCCTTCAATAATACCAATACGTGAAAGTGGAAAATTAGGTGAGCCAATGAGTTTGTTTAAATATCTATGAGTATGACTTGTCTTTGTGCGTGTATTTGGTTATTATTCCATGCATATGCATTAAGACTACTGTGGCTTGGTAGAAAGGAACAGCATGAAATAGCATTGATTTCCATCATGTAGATTGTTAAAATAAGGTGGAATTGAATGGAATCTGTTGCATCCAATATCTCTGCTTTTCTTCTCTCCTAATTTAGGGATGGAACCAACTTCTTGTTTAATAGTCTCCTTACGATTCCGTTCACTTCTCAAAAATGAAGTGGAAACTTTCCTATATTCTGTTCATATTATTCCACTAGCCAATATCAGGTAAGACATAAAAGCAAAAGAGAAGCTAATCTTAATCATCAATATATATGTATAAGAGACAGATTATGTTGGTGGGATATAAGATAGATTATGAATAGCAAAATCTGCAGACATAATGCTAAGGCTACGCAATAATTTGTACATGCGATTTGGTTTGTGTATGAATCATAGAATACTAATTTGTAAGAATCATATGTTTGATAAGTCACCGGAAAATAGTGCAAATGAGAAATCTGATCTCTGACTGATCTGCTGAAGCTTCAGAAATCCTTTTCCAGTTACTTGGTAGAGGGGACTTGAGTAATTTGCATATTGATACTACACAATGAAGTAAACATTCATTAGATCATCACTTCTAGCAGCGGAAAGAAATGATTGCGATAAAATCATTGCATTACAGTATAGGTTAAGGTTACTTACATCCACACATGTACCTTAATGGGCGGAGAACATAATAGTGGTGGATATACTCTACGATTTTCTTTTGGACATGTGGAAGCACTGAAATTCAAACAATTAAATATAACTTAAAGAGAACTCCAGATTGTACCAACAGTGTGTGGTGTGGTTGGAAAGTAACCTTATCCCTTAAACATGTGATTAGAGTTTCGATACCTGATTGATGCGTATGGAAAAACATTTGTTGGGAAAGATAGAAAGGCACAGGTTTTGAATATTACTAAAGTTTGCAGGAGAGAACACTCCAATCATCACTTGATGGAATTGGAGAACTGTACTCCAGACTTATCCATTCAGCAGTTTGCCCCTATAAAAGAATTCAGTAAAACTTACATTAGCCATAAGGCAATATGCAAGATATCAAGTAGAAAAACAACATAGAACTAAAAGAAATTGGTGATCACCAAGAGATTTTACAAGTAAGACCACTAATGAATTCACATTACAACTCACTTGTAGTCCAAGAACTTCTGGAGATGCTTTGATATAAGCAAGGTCAAGAAGTGATAGTGTTGCCTAATGAATACCAACTTTTGACAGAGGCTGGTCTCCATGTGACCACACCCTTTGTACAACTGAACAAGCCAATAGAAATGCCAAGTAGACAAACTTGGATTTTCCCATTTCAGTTAGCTGTTTCAGCATGAACTCTGATTAATTGCACACACCACGCCCTATGTATGTAGTTATAATCAAAGTTATATAGCAGTGAAGATCCAGTTGCAAATTCTAACTATAGTAAAACTTGGTTATACTACTTATCTTTTCCAAAACTCACCGGAAATTATGAAGTAGATAACCAACAAGATAAAAGTTAAATATGCTAAGGAAAAAAGGTTTTAATTTGAGGGAGAAGATATTTCACAGGAAAATCGCTTGCAAGAGGAATCTTGGGAACCAAAATACAAAGATGCCATTCTCACTCTAACTAGAAACTAACAAAATTATTGTATCAAGGTTCCAGTTATAAAATATAAACTAGTGCACAAGTGAACCACGTATTTTGATAGTTAGATATATTAATTTTTTAATAAATGGATGAGATTTATGGCCTGCAACTTTTTGAGAGGGTGAACTGTGTTAGTTTTTTAAAATTGCTAACTGATCCATTGTTAGAGTTATGTTTCTGATTCACTCTAAATGGGTGACTCTACTACGGTGTGGATCTTCCATCTTTACTTGTGTCAGTTCTCAACACAAAGAAAGTCCCTTGTTAGTGGTTTTTTTAATTCATCCTACGAAGGAGAGCCTAATGTATTTTTAATATATAGAAGTTGAAGCATATAATTACATCAGTTGTTTTTTTTTTTTTTTTCCCTTTGTAGGATAAACCTATTGTCATTGTTATTATAGATTATAGGTCAGTACAAATGCTTTATTTGTCTCCAATCTTACCTACCATCATGGACAGGATTGTCATGCGACACTTGTTTTGCTGTATTTTCATATTATTACATTTTTGTCTATATTCGTAGTGTTAATTAAAGGTTAATTCTATCTATCTGCTCAATCTCTTTGCTGAGTCTATTTGCTCAAACTTATACCCTATTTTTTCACATTTTTTCTAACACCTGTAAAATCATTGCTGAAAAGTTTTTTCACATTTTCATTACTGCAGCAAAACTTGTGGAAGTGTTAGGGGTTGTTTGCCATGTTTCATATGCTCAACAAAGAAAGGATTTAATACACAACACTCTTCAGGTGTGTGACATATATGTGTTCAATACATGTTCATGTAATGGGAATACTTTTGTCTAACTATCCATTTTCATTTAGTTATGTGGAGCTTTTTTCCCAAGTTCATTCTTCAAACCTCCTACACACCATGTTGATATATATTTTTTTAATTATTTGCAAAAATCTTTGATTGACCATCATTAGTTAACCTAGTTTGGTGCTGTTGTTAGAACAAAATTGATTAATACATGCTTGACCCCAGCAACAAACGATGTCGTTCCTATTGTTTTTCACCATCATGTTTTAATTTTACGTCATTGAATTTTATTTAGTTAAACTATTCTTTTTTATTTTTCAAAATATTATTGAAAATCAAATACAAGTTTTAAAATATTTTACACCTGTAATTGATATTTAATTTTATTCAATTAATATTATATATAATAACTATTTTCTAAACATCATTAAAATAAATTTTAATTCATTAAAGTAATTTATACGTTTTTAAAAATTTAAAATTTAAATATATATTCAGAAAAACGTTATTATTGTTAAAATAATTTTATATAAGTTGACTATTTTATTTTTTAAAAGAAAATTAAAACTTAATATAAAGTTAACAGTAAAGAAGCTTTAAAGTTTTTAAACTAAAAAAAAAAAAAAAAAGTTTAAGAAACAACTTCTACTATTTTTCAGCTTTAATTTATAAGTAACTCTTAAATGAAAAGTAAAAACTAGGTCAACTGCTGCATGACCTTTTTTTTTGTGTGAGTATATGTTTTTCCAACTATTTGAATCCATCGAATGCAGTTCTATTGTGTAGTTTGACATTCTTGCTTGTTACAAAGTATTGGAAGATAGATGTTATCATGTCCGATGTTGTTGCAAAAATCCTTCAGCTGATGCCATTTTCACAAACACAAGAGTTCAGTCCTTGACAAGCTCTGGCAGATAAATGTCAAGCCTCTATAATTTATAATTCTTCCAAATATAATAAATTAAAGTAGTGAAATGTCCAAAACAAAAAAAAATGCTAAAACATGGAGATGCATCTTGCACAAATCATTTGTAATATAAAATGGAGATGGTATAAAGAGAAATGTCTTCATTTAATTTTTCCAATATGTCATCCACTTATTATTTGTATAGGATGCAGCTCCTCACTTGTAAAAGGTTATTCATCAATCGTTATCATTTCCTGAATTGATGGTTATAATCCACGAGCTTTCTTTGGCTATGTATGGAATGACCAAAGTAAGTACTTGGCTTGCCATTGTGCCCTCACAAAACTGGATTTGATAAAGTCGCAGTTAGAGAATTGTAATCATTGAATGAAGATTGGAATTGCACATTTTATGTTTGGTTCATCAAGATTAAATATGAAAATAATTGATTTTTTATTTACTCAACAGACCTGATGTACTGAATGCAGAGTACCTTTTTTCAATCTGCTGATCATTTATAACATGTTGTGTAGGCCTTGTGATAAGGCAAAGCTAGGAATTTCAATGAATTCGAAGGATTGCATACACAGGGAGTCCAGGGAATTGAATGGAATCTGAGTAAGTTTTATTTATGAAGAAAAACAGAGAGAAATTGTTACAAAGAGTTACGTGTAAGCTAAAAAAAACTCATTCTCGCATTACAATTATTATTTATAGCCGCCAACAAAATTGTAATGACTTCTAACTACCCTTTTTCTCTACTGCCACGTGTCCCTATTACAATAGTCTCGTATCAATCCCCTACCCTTAAAGAAATCCTTGTCCTCAAGGATTGAAGGTAGGAAATCTTTTCTTCAAATCAAAGAAAAATTCCCAAGTAGCATCTTCAACTAACTGGTGCTTCCACTTTACCAGAACTTTGGTAACAGCTTTGTTGCCCCTCTTTACAGTCATTCTATCCAAGATGGCTTCTGGTTCCTTCCCTCCTATAGCAATATCCAAGGTAGTAGGCAATTCGGAGCAAGCGGTAACAACGGGACCAACATGTTTCTTGGTGAGAAACATGGAAAACATCATGGACTTGAGACTTAGCAGAAGGCTGCGGTTGTATGCTACCTCTCCAACACGATCTAGCACAAAGAAAGGGACCATAATACTTAGGACTAAGCTTAGCATTACTTCGAGGGCCACCGACACTTGCCTATAAGGATGAAGCTTCACATAGACAAGATCACCAATCACAAATTTCCTGTCAGTTCTGTGTTTGTCCGCAAGTTGTTTCATCTGTGTTGAGCTCTTCCCATATGGAATTTGACCAACTTCAAAACCTCTTCCCTCTTTTGCAAACTCCTATCAACAAGCTCAATCTTAGACTCTCCAGGAAAGTAAGGCAAGTAGACAGGAGGAACTTGACCATAAACAACCTCATAAGGACTTGCATTGATTGAGTTTGTGATGTGTGGTGTTATACCACCATTCAGGCAAGTGGTAACCAACGAGACCAAGTACAAGGGACATCGAACACATACATCTCAAGAAGGTTTCGAGACACCTATTGACAACTTTTGTCCCCCATCCGTTTGAGGATGATAGGCGATAGAAAGTTGTACTGACTCCTTGCAATGACATCAAATCTTTCCAGAATTGGCTAGTGAATGTAGGGTCTCTATCACTGGTGATTGAATCCGGAAATCCATGAAGCTTAAACACATTGTCAAGAAAACATTGAGCCACAATAGCTGCAGTGTAAGGATGACTCAAAGCCATAAAGTGTGCAGCCTTACTTAGTCTATCAACCACCACAAATATGACTTGCTTACCATTAGAATTAGGAAGACCTTCAATAAAGTCCATTGTGATATGCTGCCATACTCTCTCAGGTATAGGTAGAGGCTGTAGCAATCCAGGAGAAGCGGAGGTGTCATATTTACAAGTTTGACACACAGAACACTGTAAAATCCATGTCCTGATATCTTTAGTTAATCCCTTCCAATACAAGAATGCCTGCATTCTTTTCAAAGTTGTTGATCTTCCTGAATGTCCACCAACAGCAGAAGAATGTAGCCAAGTAAAAAGTTTTTTTCTCAAGGACTCAATTTGACCAACCACCAATCTCCCCTTTCTTCTCAACTCAGAATGTTGCCACATATAATGCTTATGAGAGAGAGGATCAGCTTGTAACTCGGATATCAACTTTTGCAAATGCTTTGATCAGTTTGCCAAGAAAGCTTAACACTATTCAACAAATCGGACTCAATTGAGAGTGTAGTAATGGCTTGGCACGTTATTGGTTCTGTCTAGATAGTGCATCACAACATTCTCTTGGCCTTGCTTGAATTCAATGGAGAAGTCAAACTCCATCAACTTGACCAACCATTTCTGTTGGAAGGCGGTATTCAATCTCTGCTTAAGGATGTACTGTAAGCTCCTATGATCAGTCCTAATGATGAAATGATTTCCAAGAAGGTAATGTCTCCATTTTTGAATCGCAAAAACTACGACCAAGAGCTCCTTCGTAAGTTGAAAGAGAGCTAGCTGCTGCGAATTAAGAACTCTGCTGATAAAGGCAATAGGATGGTGGTTCTGCATTAATACAGCCCCAAGACCTTGACCTGAAGCATCAACCTCCAGAACAAAAACCTTGGAAAAGTCGGGTAAGGCAAGGACAGGAGCTTAAACTAATGTATCTTTTAGCTTTTGAAAAGCTGTCTTGGCTTCCATAGACCAAGTAAAGCTATCCTTTTTAAGCATGTTAGTCAAAGGTCTAGCGATAGTACTGTAATTCCTCACAAATCTCCTATAATAACCAGTTAAGCCCGAAAATCCCCTCAACTGTTTCAAAGACTGAGGTAAGGGCCAATACTGGACTGCAGCAATCTTAGCAGGGTCAGTAGCAACACCTTCCTTAGAAAGGAAATGGCCTAAATACTCAACCTTATACACCGCAAAGTAACACTTAGATTTTTTTGCATAGAGAGAATTACTCCTCATAGTAGACAAAATCTGCCTCAAATGACTTAAATGCTCATCTAAACTACTGCTATAGATAAAGATATCATCAAAAAAGACAAGCAGGAATTTTCTCAGAAACTCTTTAAAGACAGAGTTCATTAATCCTTGAAAAGTTGCAGGAGCATTGGTTAGGCCAAAAGGCATGACCAAGTACTCAAAATGGCCTCCATGTGTCTTGAATGCAGTTTTTTGTATGTCTTCAGTAGCCATACGGACTTGGTTATAGCCAGACCTTAAGTCTATTTTAGAAAACACCACTGCACCATGAAGTTCATCTAAAAGATCATCTACCAATGGTATAGGAAACCTGTTTTTTATTATCTGTTTGTTTAACTCCCTGTAGTCAACACAGAGCCTCCAAGAACCATCCTTTTTCCCTACTAAAACTACAGGGCTAGCATAATGGCTGCTGCTGTTCTGTATGATTCCTGACTTGAGGTATTCCTTCACCAACCCATCTATAACATCCTTCTCGTTTGCTTAGAGTACACAGCCGTAAGGCCTTTTATTCACGGGGTCGGTTCCTTGCCTAAGAGGTATATGGTGATCATGACCTTCTCTCTTGGGAGGAAGTGAGGTAGGTTCCTGAAAAATGTCATCAAACTCTAACAAAAGATCATCAACATTAGTGGGTAAGGAAATAACAGGAGCATGAGTGGTAAGTGATTGCAGCAGTGGTTCTTCCCCTTGATCACACAACTGTAGTATTGACAAATGGACTCCTGAAGCAAGTGTCTTGCTTAATTGCTGTCTTTTCACAGTTTTCAACCCCGAAGAAGATGCTCCTCGCAAAACCAACTTCCTTCCCCGCACATAAAACTGCATGGACAATTTATCAAAATTCCATGTAATATCTCCAAGCTTCACCAGCCATTCAATGCCTAATACCAAGTCACAACATCCCAGAGGGAATGAGGAACATATCGAAGTAAATGCATCTTTCTTTGCAAGGTCCATTGAAACTGTTTTGTCACGAAGTTGTGGAAACCTTAGCTCCATCGGTGATGCGACACTAATGGGATCAATAGCTTCTACCTTACAACCAATCCTCTTAGCTATGTTGACATCCAGAAAATGGATACTACCACTGTCGATGAGGATGTGCAGAGGAGTCTTCTTGTAGTAACCAGTGACTCTCATTGTTTTGAAACTTGCAACTCCAGTGAGAGCATTCATTGAAATTTGGGGGTCAGTGGAATGACTTTCATATAAAGAATCCGTCTCAGAACTGAGGCCTTCCTTATCATCACCATCTGTCAACTCATCCATTTCCAAAACATGAATCTGCAATTTCTTGTGAGTTAAGGCATGTGCAGGGGTAAAGGGTTCTTCACAAAAGTAACATAACCCTTTGGCACGTCTTTCATTCATATAAGCAGGTGTGAGGTTTTTATAAGATTGGGTATTGGGTTTGTTGTTGAAAGATGACTTTTCAAGAGGTTTATCAGGTTTATTGGCCAAGATTGGTTTAGGATTATATGGAGTTTTAAAGGATTTGTTGGCTGAACTAGATGTTTGATGTGGAGAAGAAGCTGATTCATATAACTTGGCTAGGGTAAAAGCTTTCATGACACTTTCCGGTTGAAACATCCTCACCATCAACTGAATATCATTCTTAAGTCCACCCAAGAAACAGCTTAACACGTACTCCTCCGTAAGATTCAAACGAGAGATAATTGCATCAAATTGTTGATGGTATTCAACAACACTGGTTTTCTGCCTCAGTTTCATTAGTTCCGACATAGGATCATCAAAAGCATCTCCAAAACGTTCAATCAACAATTTAGAAAAAACAGCCCAGGATGGAAGGAAATTGGGATCAAGAGTTTTAACAAAACCTGTATGCCAGTGAAGGGCTTGACCCTCAAAATGCACTATAGCTAAACGTACTTTCACCTCATCAGGGGTCTCATCAATTGAAAAGTATGTTTCACATTGGTATAACCATTGATTCACTGCATCTCCGTTAAAACGTGGAAAATCGATTCTAGCTAATCGCTTTCCACAAGAATAGGGTTGATTCGAATGGTTACCTCCACGATGTCCATTTCCGTTTGCATTGAATTGCGACCGAGGATCTTGATTTCTGGTGCAATCTTGCAAGCATCGTTGAACTGAAGCTTGAATTTGTGACTCAATCGCTTGCTGAATTGTCTGAACAATCGAAGGTTGTAAGGAAGCTGTTAACGAAGTTGTTAAAGAAGCTTCAAGATTCGTCTGAATTTGTGATTGCATCATTCCTGCGTAGTGAGCCAAACGTTGATCTATTAGTTCTTCCATGTGCGACCTCAAGCGAGCTTCGACGCGTTCTTCGACTTCACGGGCTGCGACGGTGTTGCGCGTTCCTTCTGCCATTATTGTCGTTGCTGGATCGTTACAATCTGATACCACTTGATAAGGCAAAGCTAGGAATTTCAATGAATTCGAAGGATTGCATACACAGGGAGTCCAGAGAATTGAATGGAATCCGAGTAAGTTTTATTTATGAAGAAAAACAGAGAGAAATTGTTACAAAGAGTTCTGTGTAAGCTAAAAAAACTCATTATGCATTACAATTATTATTTATAGCTGCCAACAGCTTGTAACAGACTTCTAACTACCCTTTTTCTCTACTGCCACGTGTTCCTATTACAATAGTCCCGTATCACCTTGGCTGCTGAGATGGCACCAAACACTCGTGAAACTGAGTTGCTCCTGCTTTCATTCCAACTAATTTTGCTGCATTTCTTGCCAATAGTGATGCCAATAGGTTTTCCTCTTGGCTCCTTCACTGCATCACTAGTCACTCTGCATGAATGTTCATAGTATATTATTGTTGCAGAGGCAGGGGATTCAAGGGAATATATAAGCCTTTCAGGTTTTGAAAAGAAAAAGGTTAGGTTTGAGAAAGGAAACAATTTTGCCCATCGAGTGTTTTACATTTTCAGCAATCAACTGTATTGCGGTGGTTGAGGTTTAAGATTTTTAAAACTATTATAGTATATCTGGTTTAGTGAAGAAAGTAAAAGGAAAGAAGGTAAAGAAATTAAAAAAATAAAGAAGATGATTTTAAAAATTATTTTGTACATAAAGTGAAAAGAAAAATTGTATATAAAATAAAATAACTCATTGATCTTGTATATCACACTATCACAGACATTCAAGGAATTAAAATCCCTGGGGACTCAGATTTGGGCTTTGTGTTGGCTGATTATGAATGCAGCTGTGCAAAGACAATATAATGAGATTAAAAGTCAGACACAAACAAAAAGGTAGCAGCTATACAACTACAAGCTCGTATTATGTGGAAAGGTTCTAGCATAAAATGCTTTATCCAAACATTATTAGTTTAATACCATTTTAATAGAAGAATTTATGAGAAATTATGAACAAGTCTCTTATACTCCATCGTTATTCTGAAATAAGCCTCCACAATCCACACAAATCCAAAAATGTCATAGTCTTCATATTGAATTATTTAACCAGTTAGCACGTGCATAAACTAAACATCGTTTTATATTATAAATTACAAATGAATTAGCTACCACAATCACAGAATAAATCATTGAATGACCATTCTCTCTCACACATACTGCTCCCAGGAAAAAAAAAAAAAAAACTTTCTATTACTGTGGGAAAAGAAACGGAGGTTTAGATAAGGAAACAATCTGCAGGGCACTGTAATGAGAATTTTAAATATTTGTGAAAAGAAATAAAAGGTTTTCCCAATAAAGATAATAGCAATACTCGAGTCCATTCAGAAAGCATTTTTGAGAGCTTGCCAGCAGAGTCACGTTAGCTCTTCTGGAACCAAAGAGAACTCAACTTGTTCTGCTTTTTGTGGGATGGCAGCAACGACAATCCATTATCAGGCAGAATTATATCAGCTACAATGCAAGTTGTATCATCCTTTAACACTCTTGTCCAGAGTGCTTCTTTTTAAAAACAGAAGGATCATGCATACCTTTTTGCAGAGGAATGTCAAACAAATGCATGATTTTAAAAAAGGAGAAAACATGATATGGCTGGTCTGGCTGACAATAGCATAAAAAATGGAAAAGAAATAATATGAAAGGGTTTCTATAGAGAACAAATTTAATAACAAAAAAGAAGAGCAAAGTTAAATTATTGGTGCTTGACACTATTGATTGACATTTAACAAAAAAAGATTCTAAATTTGAAGTAATTTCAATCATATCAAATGACTGGCAGCATATGCTATTTCTAAAATCAAAGTTTTTTTTTTTCTTTAAGGTGTTATGATATCAAGTATAGTTATAAGAAAATTATGCTCCATCAAGCATCTCATATATAGTATATACTAGTTATCTTACCCCCAACTCAGCCAAAAATCACTAAGTAGAAAAAAAAAGTGGCAAACCAATGAATATGCAAATGCAACAACTTCATAACTAGATGCAGTTAGAGTTCACCTACCTGTCAACAATATCAATTTTTCGGTTTTAACTTGAGGGAAGAGATATTTCAGTAGACTACTAGTAGTTTGCTGGACGAACCCCGGGAAAAGGACAATGATGCCACTCTCACTCTAACTAATGTTCAAGGTTCCAGTTAAAAACCATTGCACAAGTGGACCACTTCTTTAAGTAACCGTTAGATGTATTAACTTAGAAATAAATGGTTGAGATTTGCCACCTGAAACTTGTTGAAAGAGATACTGAGATGTGTTATATTATTGCAAAGCCATATCCTAAAAACCCAATTGATGTTGGAAGAGAGTTATCTATGCTAGCATACAATTCATAGAACAAAGAGGCCATGTTTTGCATATGATTCACTTAACAACTTAGACATGTTCCTAAAAAGTTTGGAACTCCATAAATTCTCTGATATTATGATATTTTATCATTGTAAATCACTTAAACTACTTATTATTTCATATTAAATTAATGACAATGACCAAAGATTAGTGATAGTAAAATAAGCACATGGAACAAGCCTAAATCCATTTATGACTTAATTGGTTCGGATAAAGACAATAAAAAATAAGACTCATTAGAATCACAAAACAAGGAATTAGAAAATTGACTTCTATTATGTGTGATGGCATTTATCAATGCCCTGGAGTTAAGGGTTACTTCATCATTCATAAATGGTTAGCAAGAATACTGTCAACATCTAACCATATTTTTCTTGTTTTGGAGAATATTGAATTGAAACCATGCATGTATAAGCAGTTCATTGATTTCAGTGTTTTTAAATTTCCAATCATATGTACAATGAGTCAGCTGCAACAACAACCAACAGCCAAAAGTGGGGGGCGGTAGAGAACAAAATGGAAGAAATCAATAAATTTAGCCCAAAATGCAAGAATTAGCTGAATAAAATTATCAAAAGTGTCAATTAATTGCTTTGTGTAACATCGGGCAAAAAAAAGAGGGAGAAAAGGACCTCGTTGAGCTTGAGCAGAACCCTCCAAGCCTAAACAAAATGTTATCGTTCACCTAAATAAAAAATTCAAGTATTACAATGTTTTTGAAATTGAAGCTCAGTTCTTGAAATAATATGCAATGTTGAAGCTTTCATTTGAATTGTTTCAGACACGATGCTTAAATCCTCCTTCAGATAAGAAGTGGCCAGAGTTAAATGTTTATGCATTTAAGCCAGCCCAGTTCTTGAAAGCAACAAGCGCTTCCATTTTTCTAAAATTTCTTTTCCTTAACTTTGCCACTTTGAGCTTTTTATGGGTCTCCATGAATGCTTGCTTGTATCTCCACTTATCAACAAATATTTTCATCTCATTAGCTTTCTCCACAACTTGCATAACAGCATCAAAGAAACCTCCCTTGACCAAAGCATACAAGAACGCATCAACCAGATTGTGGTCAAACTTGATCCCCTTCTGCCCATCCACAGATAGCTTTCGCTTAACCTCATTCCACAACATCAGCACAAGAAAATATTTTTCTGCAAAGACATATCCATTAATCATGGACAAGTACGTCTGATCATTTGGCTCAAATTGCAGGAACATCATCCTTCTGAAAGTCCTTCTTGCATCTTCTAGTCTCCCAGCTTTACAGAAAGCATGGATGATAGAATTCCAATCATGAGTACCTACCTCAATCCTAGGATCCTCAACTACCTCATCTAAGAAAGCTGCCATCAACTCAGGCCGATGATTCTCCATCAAACCAGTCATTATAGTTAAGTAACTCCCTTTCAACTCAGGAATCCTTGCCTCTCTCATGTCCCTAAACAAGGAAAATGCCGACTGAAAATCTTGGCTGCACATGGATGCTTCTATCAAAGCATCATAGGTTTCCACATCCAACTGAAGACCTGAATTACTAATCTCCGTCACCAATTGAGTAGCCTCAGCAGTTCTATTTTCTTTGCAGTAAGCCTTCAAGATAGGTACATAGACCCCAAGACCCACCGATGCTCCCAGAGCATTCATCTCATCAAGAATGCTGTGCGCTTTCTCTGATAGTCCAAGACTAACACACGCATTAACAATACCATACCCTATAGACTTATCAACCACAACATTTTCACCTTCTAACTTCTGAGCTTCAATAATCAAACTAGCTAATCCCTTGATATTTCCCTTCTGAAAATAAGCCTTAACCACTTCACAGAAAGTTTCAACACCAAAATCCCAATCCTTCCCACCTCCTCCATCACTAAGACATTTAACAATAGTTGCCTCCACAGAAGTCAAACTCCCTGACTTAACATACCCCTTAATCAAATTACAAAAGAAACTCTTCTTGTTCAAACAACCAAACCTCCCCATCAATACTTCCAACTCACTCACCTTCTCATGCAACCCCCTGAGTGCATACAAATACCCAAGAAACCCAAAACTAAACTCATCAGGTCTAACCCCAAGACTTGCCATTGTCCCAACAACCCTCTCAGCATCACTGACAGACTCCATCTCACAGCAGCAACCTTCCAATGCAGCATTGCAAGCACCAACATCAGGCTTCATGAACTCAATCCCTTCCTCAAGAGCCACCTTACAGTTCTCCTCAAAGACCCTAAAAAAGGCAGCAAGGCTACAATTATTCCTACCAATCTCAACAAGCACAGGGCCCCACACATGGAAGGGAACAAAGAACCTGTTCCTGAACATGCTCCTGACAAGGGCAAAGGCAGGGGCAGCAGTGTTGACAGTCCTCATGGAGTCTAGCAATGCATAGAGGGTGTCATGTTGGAGCAGAATGGGGTTCTTTTCCATGAGGAAGAGGGCAGAAGCAAAGGCCCTCTTGAGGTTAAGAGTGTCACCAAGGGAGGAAAGGTGGGTGAGGAGGGAGTTGGTGAGGGGTTTGGGAGGGAAGGAGTGGTGAGTGGTGAGGGCTTTGAAAGACTTCCATGCCTCATCAGTATTGTTGGATAAGAGAGATTTGTGGAGGGTGGTTTGGAGAGAGGAGAGTTGGGAAGGGGAGAGACAAGTTTGGGTCTTTGGGGACTTTTCACAAACAGGTTGAGAGTTGTTTTTGGTCAGGGCAAAGACTGAGGGCTGGAGGAAGGAGTAAAGGCTGGGGATTTTTTCTGGGATGGAGGAGGAATACACTCTGTGAGGAAGAAAAAACACTGCCTTTCTGGCCATTTTTCTTCATTCGTTTATTAGAATTCGAAAATGGAATTTTCTGACGTCTTAATTTTCATTGCTCTCGGATGGGAATGTCAGGGGGTAGGGGAAGAGAAAGCTGATTTTCTCTGAAAGCGCCGATATTTGGTTAAATTTATAAAAAGATTAATTTAATTCGAAGCTGGAATAGCTCAGTTGGTTAGAGCGTGTGGCTGTTAACCACAAGGTCGGAGGTTCAAGCCCTCCTTCTAGCGTTTCATATAATGAGTTTTGTCCACCTATTTTCATAAAAATGACAGAGAAAATACTTTAGGGACAATTTTTTTTCTTTAGAAATTAAGAATGGTTATTATATTACACTTTAATTGTCCAGTTTCATAAAAAAAAAAAAAAAAAAAAAATTGTCGTTGAAAAGAATTGTCCATTGAGAAATTTTATATTTCAAATGAATCCACTCATATTTCTTTTATAATTTGAAAATGAAATTTATAATTAGTTTTTAATAATTTATTTTTCTTTCAGCTATTTTTATACTCTTTGTAATTAGTTATTTCCAAATTACAAACTTACTCAAACATGATTCCAATTATAACTGCGTAGAACTGCTTCTTGAGACAAAAAAAAAAAAAAAAAAAAGAGTGTAACGTGCAATTTATTTGTGACTTACGAGTTGCGACGAATTTTGAGATTCCACAAACAACCTGCGAACTGCAAAGTTTTGAAAGTTTTTGTGTGGCAGTTGAACACATTTCACCTGAGCATTGAGCATGGAAACATCTTCATCTGTTTCCAATAACAAAACCATAGTAACATTGGAAGAATGGAACGGTTCATCTCCCACAAAGCTCTCCAAGACTTTCACCATCAAAGCTTCTTCTTCTTCTGTCACCATCACAAGGTACTTACTTACCTTTTTCCATTATCATTCTCCTCTCTCTCTCTCTCTCTCTCTCTCACACACACACACACACACTTATTCTTTCTCTTTATTCACAGATCTGGTGCCCGCTTCACCCATGTTTGGAGACGCTTACTCCAGGCCTTTGTTCCTGAGGCAAGCTTCTATTTTTCTCATAGTAATATTAAAAGAAGAATTGAAATTTTGTATGCCCCTACAATTTCATCATGTGGGTGTTCTTTAATTTCATCATTGTAATAAAGGGTTTCTCTCTTTCTCTCATCTTGCTGATAACATACAGGGTTTTCCAAGCAGCGTGACTGCAGATTATGTTCCTTTTCAAATATGGGACTCATTGCAGGTAATTCACAATGAAGAAGCCCTGTAGTTGAGTTATTTTTATGAGTAAGTAGTGTAAAGTGTTTTTATATTGTTATAGGATCACAAATTGTCATAGATGGTAAGCTTGTTGACTTTAATGATGATAATCTTAAAAGTCAAACCTTTGGTTCAATGTGTAAATAAATTTATGCGGATAGTACGTTAAAACGATGTTGTTGTTTTCAAGTTAATAATGGACTGATCATGGCATGGCAGGGCCTTTCAACGTATATAAGGACCATGCTTTCCACCCAGGTCAGGCACTCCTTAACTGATTTTTTTATGTTGTAATTGTTGTTGTTGTTGTGATTGTTGACATAAAATGGCTAGAATAGTAAATGATTGTCAAGGAAATCCCTTTCAGGCTCTCCTGAGTGCTATTGGGGTTGGTGAGAAATCAGCTACAGTCATTGGTGCCACTTTTCAGGTATTGACTAGTTATGTTCTGTATTTACTCGAGCAATGATGGAAACCCAGTTTTTTAAATGGGGATTGGGGGAAGAAACCTCAACCTTTCCTTTGTTTTGTTTTGGTACATGTAGTCTTTTGTGTTTCTTAGGCTGCAATGTGTTATGTGTTGACAGTTGGATATTGAACTTTGAATCTGTTTCCAGTGGTTTTTGAGGGATCTTACCGGTATGCTTGGAGGAATCTTATTCACATTTTATCAGGTCTGCATCTCTCATATGAACATGTTCCTTTATCTTATTAATTATGAACTGAAATATGTGGCACTAACTCTATGTGACTGTCATATACATGGATCAACATGTGCTGATTCTCTCCACTCTAATGGTTCTGAAGTTTTTTAAAATTATATTTATCTTCATCTTGTCCTATATGTTGCAGGGATCAAATCTCGATAGCAATGCAAAAATGTGGCGATTGGTTGCAGATCTTATGAATGACCTTGGTAGATTCTTTCACATTCTTATTTTTCAAAAGTAAAATAAAATTTTGCTGCCGTTTTCTACCTTCAGTCTCAACAGTGTTTCTTTCCATGATGCTGCTTTGTATCAAGTTTGAAATGCTTTAGTTGGCTACTAATTTCTAAGTCTCTAGATCTTTGCTTCATTAAAGTAAAAATTAATAGCATCTCAATAATGCTTCTTTCCATAATGCTGATTTATGTTAAATTTGATCTTTCATATTGCATTCTTCATATGTCACATTGATTTGCTAAGATTTTTGCATTTTTTTCAGGAATGCTAATGGACCTTATTTCTCCATTGTTTCCATCAGCTTTCGTGTTTGTTGTTTGCTTAGGAAGCATATCACGATCTTTCAGTAAGTTCCAACATTGCTGGAAGTTCAAAATTAAATCACTAGTGTGATTTAAAGTTAGTTGCTAGCTGTAGGGTTTTATCCTCTTCTTTTTCCGTGTAAGAAATAGTAGTAATGTGACATTACATTATCTGTTGTTTTATGATCAATAATAATATAGGCAGAGATATATGATGAGTTATCCAAGATTAAGATTTTTTTGTCTTTTATTTCCTGATTGATATTTTATTTGAGTACTGATTTTTTTTGGTTTATATTTTCTCTCTCAAAATATGATTTTGAACTAGCTGGTGTTGCTAGTGGAGCCACTAGAGCAGCTTTGACTCAACATTTTGCTCTTCAGGATAATGCGGCAGATATATCTGCAAAGGTACATGTCACATTTATTCTAACTGTTAGATTAATAGTTGATAATTAAGTCTTTGTTCAGAATGACATTTTTTTTATATGTATATGTATTGACTAATTATCATTTATCTATAGGAAGGAAGTCAAGAAACTATGGCCACAATGATTGGCATGGCATTGGGAATGTTTGTTGCTCGCCTTACCATTGGACACCCACTAGCCATTTGGTTTTCTTTTTTATCTTTGACCGTGTTTCATATGTATGGTACGTCTCTAAGTTGTAATGTGTTTTATGCGTATCGTTGCATTGTAGAGTTGTGAAAAAAGAGCTGGATATTAGGTGCAAACCTGTCTCTGTATTGTGGAATATTTGTTGGTGGTTTGTGATAGAATGAAGATAGAATTTCTACTGTCTTACAAAACTTAAGCTTTATAAATATTGTACTATATTACTTCCTCAACAATTGAAAACATTATATGCTCGCCTAAATAAATCCCATTTTATTTGTGAAGTTAGAGAGCACATAATTTTAATCTGAAAGTAAGTATATGGCAGCCTTTTTCTATGCATAGTTTCCTTTCCTTAAAATACACTGGCTAAATCTGAGCACCAGCATTGTATATGAAAACCCAATAATATAAATGATGTCACTTTTCGGTGCAGCAAACTACCGAGCTGTTCGATGCCTAGCATTGAACTCATTAAATCCCGAAAGGAGTTCTATTCTTTTGCAGCATTTCTTGGAGACTGGCCAAGGTATTGTCTGTTTCCATTCTTCATTGCTTACATCTACAATATATCTTTGATGTTTGATAATCTATTTGGCTTTTAGTAATCTTACCATAGAATTGGTCACATTTAAGAACAAAGTTTTATTGCCTTGATATCATTATAGTCTATTTTCAATTATTTTTGGAGGTCTCCATCTGGTGTATCTTTAACACGTTCCCCAACCACCTCCCCAAAACAAGATTAGTTTGGTAGATTAAGCATTTTGTGAAGGGAAAAGTAACTTCTAGAGATATATTTTAAAGCCAGCTTAATTTTTTTCAGTTTTTGCTATGTATATTAATGCTTGCTTCTAAACTCTTTGCCAGTTCTCTCCCCTGAACAGGTCTCTTCAGAGGAGCGTGTTTTACCCATACAGATCACTTCATGGAGCTCAAAGAAAACTAATTATCTCCATAAGAAAATACGTTTAGGCATGAGGATTTCGTCATTCGATAACATGGAAATGTAAGTGGCCAAAATTTGCTCCGAGTACCAATCCATTTAGAAAATACATTTGTTCTTACTTTTAAGTGAAGCAATTACAGTTTCACAGTTATGTGCAGATTTGCCTGAATTTCTTATTCATTATTAGTCTTTTCCGTTACCCAAATACAAGTGGTATTCAAGTCTTAATTATCAAAATCTTATTCTGTGTGACATTGACAGTAAGGAGAATTTGCTTTTAGCTGCACCTTACTACACTAAAGGTTGGGTTTGCCTCGTATTATTTTAACTTCTCCGACTTTTCCATTTCCATCTGAAGACTTAAATTTTGTATCATTCTCTGTTGTTTCCATTTATAGCCAAGTATTTACTTGTGGAAAGGAAGGGAATCATTGATATTATTGTGCATAAAGATTCAAATGCTGCTGATGTGGTAAAGGCATTCATTCATGCTCTTGTCGTGACAAAAAATATTCATAAAAGCAAATCTTTTCATTCAGAGGGCCAAAAGTGGATAGATAATCAATATGAAGTATTTATTCAGAAGGTAATTCTAGTTAATTTTGATTTAGTTTCTTCTGTATGTTCTTTAATATCTTCACACCTTAACATTCAAATATATTAATCTTTTCCCTTTCTTTATATGATATGGGAATCAAACTTAATTGATAGCATGCCTCTTGCCTAAATTTTACATCCAGAAAGGTGGGATATTAAGTACACACTTTATGTTTGGTGCAGCTCAAGTCATTAGGCTGGAAAACAGAACGGCTTCTATCACCTATAATATGGAGGGCACACTGGATCTATGAACCATTGGATGAAAAAATTGATTAGGGTCATTAACATTGTTCTTGAGGAGGTGATTAGTGGCAGCTGCTCTGGATGGATTGACATTATTAAATGAGATAGAATTTACACACTGTTTCGAACAATTTTGACAAATTTGGTGTACGAGATTTTCTCAAATTTATAATGGCACTAAATTTCTGTCAAGACAAGAAAAACTTGACTTGGTTACTGCTGCACTAAATTTCTCTTTGTAACAGGTTAGAAAGAAAATAAAGTGGCTTTTATATATATGCGGATATGCCTGGTGAACGAACAGCTGTTCCCTTTCACAGTTATTGTTTAAGTCCATGCACCTTGCTGGTTTAACAACTTTTTCATTTAATGAATGTTATGTTGTTTCAGCTGTTATCTTGTTTAATTGTATTCTGCTGTAACAGAGAATCAGTTGTGTTCTGTTTAAAGCAACTTGTAGAGCATTTGGTATACGGCACCATTCCATGCTAGTTCATTCCAGAAGAATATCAAAGTTGTTAATATCTTGTACTTTTCAAATTTTAAATAATTCTTTTAGAAACTTGGTATAAAATAAGAGAAGGATCTTCGCCCTTAAAACACTAATTAAGAAATTAGAAAGAGAAAGTATTTCTTATATAAACTAAAAAAAGAACGTAAAAAGAATTATGTACAACATAATTTTACACATTTTAATAAAAATGTTACAACATAATTTATCAGTTTCTTAATAGCACATGCTAATATTAGTCATTACTTTATGCAATAACTTAAATATTTGCCGTGGATACCATCTAAGTTGGGAACAATGGCAAACGTGAGACCAAGTTACTTTCAGATATTAAATGTCAGCGTTCATTGACATGAGTGGGAAAAGATCTTCTCTTTATAAAATCATCCAAAAATGACCATGTAACACGTCTTCTAAAGAAAATTTGAAACATTTTAGTTTGAGAGAACAGTGCAAGAGTCATTCCTAGATTCTACATAATCTACATGTTATCAAAAACAATAAACACCTATTACTACATTGATTTGTTCCATTTATCATTGTTCACAGGATGGACAATCACAATGTCCACGCAGAGACATTTTAATATTTAAATTATCCACATCTACCAGAAAAATGTGTGGCGTATATTGTTTGAAAGAAGAAGCAATGTATAATGACATATTCTTTACAGTTAACATCATGAAATTCCAAATTTTATGCATTCAGAGAAAACAAAAGTGGATAAAAATTGAACTTACAATTGAAATTGAACTTATTAAGCACTGATATCAAAACTATGTTTTTCTTGCACGCTTTTTTTTGTGCTTCCAAAACTCATGTTTCTGTTTCCTCACCTTCACACCAATTTTACTTTTAATGACAGCAAGCAAACCACTCCTATCATTGTCTTTCGGTGCACCTTTGGCATCTAGAGTAGCATGAAGATTCTGGTAAGAACTAACATCCATCACTTGCCCATTCTTGATCATCTGTTTGTGATAAAAGAATGCACGCTTAAAATCTTGAACTCGGACAAAGGCAAATATCATAGTTGAATAAGTTACAGAATCTGGTTTTAATTGAAGGACTGCCATCTCTTTCAATAGTTGTGGCAGCTTTGAGTGTTGCCCTCCTCGCGCATAAGCGTTCATTAACATATTATAGGTCATCACCGTTGGTTGCAATCCAACCTTTCCATATTCAGATATCACCTCTCTTGCTTCCATGTAGAGACCTTGTTTAGCAAAACCATCGACAAGAATGTTGAAAGTTGTTTGTGTTCCTTCAACTTTCTCACTCATCATCAACATCCATAGTTTCATCAATTTTTGTGTATCACCTGCACGCCTTAACACATCTAGTAGAGTAGTGTAGGTTTCTATGGAAGGTTTAATACCTTCCCTTAGCATGTTTTCAAACACCGCACAGGCGCTCTTGTGCGAGCCACTAACAGAATATGCATGGATCAGTGCTGTATAAGACTGTGAAGTTGGTTTTATACCAACTTTGGTCATCTTCAAGAATGCATCTGCAGCCATGTCACTCATCTTTTTTTGTGTACCATACGCATTGATAAGACAAGAATACGATTCGGCATTTGGCTTCAAACCAACATCCTGCATTTCTTCCAGTAGCTTTTCTATAATCTTAGGTTGCATTCTTCTGCTGTATGCATGCAGTAGAATGTTGAAGGTAGCTGCAGTTGGCTTAATCCCTTTAACTTTTATCATCTCAAAGAAAAGACCTTCGGCTGCTTCTATATTGTTGGATTTACAATATGCATCCATCAGAGTGTTGTACACAACTGCATCTGAAGAAACCCCTTTTTTCTCCATTTCCGATTGGATAATGAGAGCTTCCCTCATCAGACCCTCAGCACAAATTGACTTGATTAATGCACCTAAGATTTCTTCACTCCACCCGACCCCTTTTCTGTTCATTTTCTGAAAAAATTTCCATGCATCTTTTGCACTATGGCCAAGTTCTCTCATAATAGTGACCATAATGGAGCATGTCACATGATCTGGATGAATATTCTCCGTTTCCATTGACTCAAACACCTTCCAAGCATCTTCATACCTACAACAGCAATAATAAACTCTCACACTGTGTTGTATTTCGAGGAAAATAAAACGCTGCCCTGAGCAATGTAAGAACATTTGCCAGTGTAGGAAGATCGAGTTCAGATAAGGGAAATAAATATCTTAATTATAAATAGCATATTCTCAACTTAGCACAGTATTACGTTTGATATCTGTTTCTTATATATAAGAAAAGAGGTCAACCGCAATCTAAAACTTTGGGAAGAGGCACGTGCAATATTGATTTTGACTAGCCTCCTTTAATACTTAAGCTAATTTCCGGTTCCTAGAACACACAAAAACAGAAAGATAGAAATATGGCAAACCATGTAATTGTCCAAGAATTGTGTACCTGCCACCATACATAAGACCTGAAATTGTGGCATTATAAACATGAACATCTCTGAACTCCTTGCTATATGGCAAGTTTCTGAACAAATCCATCACCTCATCACCCATCCCTCCTTTTCCCAACAATGGAAACAAAATAGTACAAGCCCTGGGTGAAACAAGGGATGGTTCCTGCAACCTCATCCACCGAAAGAAACACACACAACACAGCAGAAACTGGTCCCCCCCAAGTGTTTCCAGAACCTCACACCACTCTTTCTCACTGACCCTTCCTTTATACTCAACCAAAGCTTCCTCCAGAGTCAAATTCTGAGGCAAGTTCCTCGCGAGCTCAACAATTTCCCCCACAATGCCCTCAGGCTTAGGCAATAATTCCTTCTTTTGACAGCACCCCATTTCATGATTCTCAAAACTCATTCCAGGTTCTTGCCACGATATGTGAGGGTTGTTCTCAAGGTACAAATTTTCTTCGTCTTGAGGGTCTTGGGAGGAAACCCATTTGCTAGTTTGGAAATAATTGTAGTTTGGATCATCTGGGTCATGACCTTGTTCTTGTTCTTGTTCTTGTTCTGTGTCTTGATGTTGTTGGAGATATTGGATGGAAATGGGGATTGTTGAAGAGTGAGGGGCATTGGATGGTGATACACATAGAGAGAGTAAAGGTGTTGTGGTTTTGGAGTTAAAGAGGAATAAGGGTTTTGAAAGAGTGCGAGTGAGGAGTGAAGTGGAAGGGTGAAGGAAGAATATGCAAGAAAAAGAAAAAGAAGAATGGTGTTTGTGGTAGACGAAACTCAGAGACATCATTTGCAGAGGTTATCTTGTTAGTTCAACTGTAACATGGTACCCTGTTACGTTTTTGTGTTGCTTTTACATACGAATTTCAGAAATTTGGCGAAAATTGGTACTAAAATGGTTTGGATTGAATATTTGGAGACATACAGTTTGAAGGTTTATTAGATTGATAAATAAATAAATAAATTTTTATATTAAAATTAAAAAGTAAGAATTAAATGGATTCTTCAACGGTTAAACTCTTTTCGATCAGGTAAATCCACTCAATTTAATTGGATTTGAAAGCATTCAATTTAACTTTGATTTTGATTATTTAAATTGAATACTTGACCTTTATATTTAGGTAAATTTTACAAATAAGGATAATAAAATTAAATTGGTCAAATAAAAAAAATTTTGATAAAATGTTGCAAATATGGAAACTAATTTCCAGTTAAAGCTGGGTTTTTTTAGATGTGAAAATAAATTATTTCGATAATCAATTATAATAATTGATTATAATTAAAAAAATTATTTAGATAAATTTGTTAAAATATAATTTTAAAATAATTAATTTCATTTAGATAAAAAAATAAAATTTTACACAATAAATTACTAAAATAGGTAAGTTTTGTTATTTTTTCTATTAATAATATTTTCTTTTTTTAATTAGAATTTGTTTAAATTTTTATTTCTTTATACTTTGTCATCAATATTTTTGTACTAGTAGACATGAATAATAAAATTTGAGAACAATATAATACCAGGAAATTTGAAAGACGTGCAATAGCATATACTATACAGCTGTTGCTTCGATAATCCAAGTAAGAATACCCAATAGCCATGGATAATTATTTTTAGTTACCATAATAAAAGCATGAAATTAAAATTAGAAACACTAATTGTTAGAAAATAACTCTTTATATTACTTCCAATATAAAATATTACTACTTCCTTGAACATAAACAAAACTCATAATAAAATTTGAAAGTTCATAGCAAATGATAATAGTGTAACATCCTCAAATTAACATTACTTGGAACAAATTTTGAAACCTTCAAAGGTAATCTTAGAGATTGATTCCCAAGGTCTAGTATATCCTCTATGACCCTTCTCGTAGCTCATAATGATAACAAGTTATTTTCCTTCTATTCTTCAAGGTATTGATCACGGTTAGAGCATTCGCTAGCACAATTGGCACACTTTCCATGATGTCTTAACATAACATGCATTAATAGCTTGCTTTTATTTTGGGAGATAAGGTAGAAGAACTTGCTTAAACATGCAGTAACAAAATTGCCATCAAAGTAATGCAGGTCTTCAAATTATATTGAATTGAGAGATGACAAATTCTTTCAGGCATACTATTACACAGTGACAGACAGGATGAGCAAATCAAGTCTTAGTCAAGTTCATCTATCTCTTCCTTGGTATCTTAAAAAAATTAATTTAATTCATTCTACTTGCACAATTCATTGCTTTTCATCACCTAATATTTCATTAGATGAAACGAATCCACTTGTCACCCAAAGATCATTGGGAAGCATTGCATTCGTATGCTTGCATCTACGAGATTGAATGATTACCAAGTGTGCTCGGTTACCATTAGTGTTAATATATGCATCAAACACGACGGCATAAACATTCACACACAACTGCTTTGGCCCAAAACTGCTATAGAGGAATAGTGGTAGTAGTGGCGGGATGCACTGTTGTAAAACATAGAAAATGGTATATACAGACTATAATATCATGTCATACACAATATGTTAAAGTAATAAAAACAAAAAGGCACACAAATTTAAAGAGAAATAAAAAACATACTCAGTTTTTAAATTTAAAGAAAAAAAAAAACAGTCATTACTAACATTCAAACTACAAAGTTTAGACTAAATAAAAATTTAAAAAGAAAACTAATAATTAAAGTAAAACATTAAGATGTCGTTGCCTAATTATATTTCAAAGTTTATGCCTAAAAAACATATCTTCATTTTCTAAGTTCTTCCTCTTCACTTGACTATTGGGAAGACGCCATAGTGAATATAAAAAATAAGGAGAAGAAGAAGGAACAGCTAGTGATGAATTCAGGAATAAATGAAGAGTGGGTACCGCTGCTCTTCAAAGAAGAAAGGTAAAATAGAATAACAGATGAAGGGGTGGGTGCAAGAAGTGGGAACAGTGGGTCCACAACAGGCACTGCAGATAGGCTGCAATTCACCTGTCGCATGGCAATGAACTGGAAAATGCTACCACATTCTGCTATTCATCAATCACTGTAGTCTGTAGGGCTGCTGCTATTGACTACCTACGAAGCAAGGTTGAGAATGGAGTCCTCTCATAATCACAATCACCGGATTTGATAGCCTTCTTTCAATGTGCATCATAGTTGTGAAAATGAAACTTTTGCAGTCTTTTACCATTAAGAGAGACAATACAAACATTGTGAGGCCAAAACTTGGACAATGACAAAATTAAATTAAAATCAACGACTAAAACAAAAGTACGGTACAAACACTAATAGTTTTGATTAATAAGAAAGATTGATTAATAAGAAAGATTTTTTATTAATAGGAAAGATTTTCTAACTTAGTTAGAACAACAACGATTTTTCCTTTAATTGCAATAACTTCGCATTAAACCACTTTTAACTATTATTTTTTTACATAATTAATTACCCAAATGAAAAAAATATATTTTTTTACATAATTAATTACCCAAATGAAAAAAATAGTGAATATATTTTTTAGTGATAGACTTCCCAGATGCCTTAATACATAATAACAAATGCAAAACAAATTCTACTCTTACATTAAATTAACAAGATGGAAAAATACTCTTTCATTAGATTGACAAGATGAAAAAAAAGGACATGATTCTCTTTTTCTATTATTCTCTCAATTCTGATCCAGATCTTATTCCATGATAGATCTTTTAATGTCATTGTCTCTGTGACCCAATTAAATTTGTCTATGCTCAAAACATATTTAAATTTGTCTATACTTAAAAAATAAATCTAAAATAAGCTAACATTATTCCTTGCCACCATCAAGATCTACAGCATCTTTGAACACAATCAGCGTAATTACAATGCTGTGTTATTCCGAGAATATATACGATTTAAAATCGTACACGTTCTTTTCTTTCTCATTCCATACATCATCCAAGTAAGATACAATTATCTTCCACACAAGGGATGTCCTCCAAACTCATTTCAGAAAGGTCTGTAGTAAGGAGACATGAGATGTAATGTTTCATCTCAAGGCATAATTTTTGGAGTGCAGGTTGACTGGAAAACGATAATGCACGTAGAGGTAATGACATATGATAATGTTGGGGTTATGGAGTGTAAGAAGGTAAAGGGTTTTGAAGAATGGTGTCAAGTGGAAGGGAGAAGACTGAACGGTTGACGGTGAATGAGGCTAAGATGCGAGTGAGGCATGCGTGTGTTTGGTAACGGAATGAAAATGGCGTCGGAGATGCCCTGGTTCACCAAGGTTTCATCATCTCACACGACACGGCGGCGGCTGAATGCCTTTACTAGTTAATATTTTAGGGTTTCAGTTTCACCTATTTTATAGGTAAGTCGACTGGTCTATGAAACCGAGCCATAAAAATTATTCTTTATTTTTTTCCTCCTTGGTTTCTCCGTCGGAATATTTGTTAAGTTTTATAAGTTTTTAATTGCATAACGCATTATTTTTATTTTAAAAAAGTACATATACAATTATAAGTTAAAAAATGGATATTTATACTGTATGCTTAAATATAAATGGGCATCATATAGTAAAAATATTATGATAAGTTAAAAAAGTTGAATATACTTTTATTTTTTATTCACTTTAAACTTTTCATTATAAAAAAATTAAGTGAAAACATAAAAATAATTTTTTGTTAAAGTAGATAAAAAATTAAAATAAAATATTTGTAGTTGTGCTATAAATTAATGAAACATTAATATATTAAATATTCTAAAACAATCTTTTACATTCATAATCTATTTTTTAATTGCTGATTCTTGATAATATATAATTCTTATATTAACTGATGTATTATTTAAATTCAATTTTTAAATTAATTTATAATTTTAAATATATTTTCAATCTCTTTAAATAAAATTAATTTTTTAACTCATAAAAAAACTCAATTTAATTTTACTCTCAAGATTTATCAAATAAATTGGCTAGTTACTAGCATTATCAAATATTCATATAGTTAGAGTTATTTTGATAATAATATTAAATGTTCATAAATTCAATGAATCTATCAAATCATACTCTTATTTAATTCCATACATAATCTTATTTAATTTTCATATTTTTTTTGTTTAAGAATTTAAAATGTTTGGTGGAAGATTCATATATACCTCTTTCATTAGTTTTTCATGAAAAAAAACATTTATAATATTAAACGGTAAAAGAGATAAATTGTGGTAAGTTATTAACAAAAATAAGATTTTCAAACCAATGAAATTTTTAAAGGATATATATTTCTTGATAATCTATACCGTAACCTTTGAACAATAATTTTATTTTATATCTCTCAATTATTCAATTTGGTTTTTGTTTAATTTTAAGAATTGATTGGTATTCTTTAAAAAGAACAAAATCCCATATATTATTTTTATTAAGATATGGCATCTCCACATTCATGATTTTGGTTTATCTAGGATATGTTATAGCTTCTTGTACATTACTTAGAATAGAGATCGAGGATAATTAAAAGATATAAGATGTATATAACGATGATAATTTATGAGAGATATTTAACTTTGAATTAGATGTTTAGTTCATATCTTATTGGAGATTGATCATGGTTAGAATGAGGTGCATGATGATGTTGAATTGTAGTTACTCATTATTAGCAATGATGGTAGTTTTATATAAACAAGGATTAACTTCTAACTTAAAAAATAAAATCAACGGAAGTAAATTCAAAAGGTACATTTAAAGCCGTGAAAGAGATTGGGTTAATATGTAGTGATCAGAGGGCAGTGTATTATCAAGAAATGAAGTATCCATATTAGAGATTGGGTTACATCTTGTTAAGTGATCACCACAAGATAATTGTATATATGACACATTAAACATCCTAACATCATAATGTTGTAGTTCACTTACATTTGCTCCTATGTAAAATATTTTTTAAGATGGATGGTAAGCCTGATAACCATTTTGAGTTAACCAATACCTCACAAAAACACATTATGTTACCCATCCTTTAAACTTTGTTCACTAATGTGGGTGTAGGTGAACATATATAACACAAACAAAAACATGAGGGTAAATGTACAATGGAGAGAAGAATGTAATATTCAAAAAATAAATTTAAAGCTCTTTTAAAGTTAATCACATTAAAGGGGGTTCGCTTAATCAAATTAACTGTAGAGCACATAGCTTTACCCTATAAATAAGATGGAACCTTGCCATCTGTTAAAAGTGATTTGGTCACTTTTAAAGTGTGTCTGTTTTCCTTTATCCCCACTCTATTTTGTTGGGTGAGTACTACATTTAAGTTTGGTACAAAATTCCATTAGAGTTCATGAACTATATTAATTCTCTCTTAAAATATTCTCCTCTATTGTCCAATCTTATGACTTTTACAGATGTGTTAAATTGTGTGACTATCATTTATGAAAAAATCAAAACACATTATATACATCACTTTTATGTTTAAGCAAATAGACCCACATCACTTGAGTACAATCATTAACAAAACGTATAAACCATTTCATTCCATTATGTGTAGATCGAGAACTAGGGCCTTAAGCATTAGTATGAATAAATGAAAAAAGATAGTTAGTTTTTTTTATTGCTCAAAGGAAAAAAGAAACAATGACTCTTTGCTATTACACACTTGTTAAGTCAAATTTATTTAAAGACAAATTATATCTCTTACATTTTGATAATTACAATCTATAAGATAAAAGTCTGAACCTATAAGACGAATGAAGGTTTTAGACTAATGAGGAAAAGAATGCTTAAGTGGACGAGTGAAGCACATCAAATGAAGATTAAATCAAAATTCTGAACCTATAAGACGAATGAAGGTTTTAGACTAATGAGGAAAAGAATGCTTAAGTGGACGAGTGAAGCACATCAAATGAAGATTAAGTCAGACTAATCAAGAGATAGACACATTTTAAGAAATAAGATAAGTATCAGTTTTGTTTGTTACATTTAAGTGATCAGACTCTAACCTACTTTCTTATTCATGCAAATTTTGCTAGAAGAAAGCTCTTGCCTAACAAGCCGACGTTCAGAATAAAGGAAGTCAACCAAATTTTAATCAAAAGACGTGTCTAACAGAGCCAAAGAAGATGTCTTCTGACACAAAGATTTGTTGTAGAAAGCAAAACTCCTTTCCAATTGTGAACCTCGGATTAAGAACAACTTTCTATGTTGATGTTGACAAATCCACGCTGCATTAAATGCTAAAGAACGTTAAACACATTTTCATTAGGTGGAAAGAAGAGTTTGAAGCAATTGAGTCTAACAGCTACCTCAATATCTCCATCTATATAAAAGCTTGAGTTACGAAGAACTGAAGTTAGACGAGTTGGATAAAACTTGTGATTTCAAAGACAACTCTGATCGTTTCAATTTGAACAACTTTTCTTATTCTTCTTTGTAAATAACCTTTGATACAAGCACTAGATCCTAGTGCTTGAAGAAGTGTCCCAATATTCAATTCTCCAAAGTCCTTCAACGAAAATCAAGTGATGAGTTTTGACCATAATGGTTTAAGAGTGATTTAAGAAGAAGAAATTGAAAAGTGGTAGAGATTAGAAATGGTGGTAGACGCCATGGATGATTAGGCCAATAACTTTTGTTCAGGAATCGCCATAGAGAAAGATCTTTAATAAAATTCAAACCCCTTCAAAGTAAGAAGATAAGAGAACTCTTCCTCTTTAGGTAAAAGCTTCAAGCTTCAATTTTATTAATTTCAAGCACAAAATCTACAAAGGTTTCGGTTTGGAGCCTTTTATAGATTGGAGAAGGCTTGAAGAGTAAGGAAAATGAATCTAAGGGTGGTGGTTGAAAAGGCTTATGAACCATTGGATCCTTAGACTCAAGGTGCATGGAGAAATCATAAGGCCCATGCTCACCACCTATGCTTCAAGGTCGTGAGGATCCTTTCTTAGATTTAAGTGAAGACTCAATTTTAAGTAAGGTTCTATTAGATCAAGATGATTAACGTCTCTAAGTTTTGATTAATTACAAGACGGACGAAACACATCAGATGGAAGCATTACAAGCAAAGTCAAACTGAACAAGTACAAACGGAAGATGACCCCTCAAAGTTGAAGTCATTCGTCTGTCTCATGGCCAAGTCATCAGACGAAAAGATCAGACGATACTCTTCAAACGAAGCTTTCAAGCCAATTCTTAAGATTGAAGATATACATCGTCTGTCAAGGAAGTGAAGATCAGACGGAGGAATTCGCGCCAAGTTCAAATCTTCTAAATTACTCTCAAGTGTTTCCAAAATCTGTATAGGGATTCAAGCTTACATATTCAACACGAAAAGGCTTCACCCTTTTTGTCAAGATCTCTGTACAAGTCAGAAAAAGGTCTGAGCACGCCATCAAATCTGCTACACACGCTATCTTTTCATTGATTGCACTCTGACATCTTTTTGGGACTGCACTTGGGAAGCTCAACGACATTCTTCTATCTCTAACGGATATCTGAAGAATTGCCTATAAAAGGACTTCACTCCCTCAAGTTTCAGTTGGCGAACACGCTTATATTGCTAAGAACTTGTGCTTTCACTTACTGCTACATTCGAACTTCATTGTATACCCTTCTCTGTGAAGAGAAACTTTTCTTTCTAAGAAAACTTTGTAAATCCACTTGTGTGGTGTTTCAGCCTGAGGAGGCTAGTTGTTCAAAGAATACCTTTGGTTAGCCTGAGGAGGCTGAGTTTCAAAGAATACCTTGTTGCTTAGCCTGGGAAGTCTGTGTTCAAAGAATATCTTGTATTAGCCAGAAGTGGCTGGGTTCAAACAATACTTGTAACCATTTCACGGTTTGTAGTGAAAAGTCAGTAGTTTCTGGGAAACTGGACGTAGTCTTGAATAGACGAACCAGTATAAAAATATCTGTGTTTATCTTCTTTGTATTTGCAACTAACGGGGATAAACAACTTATTACGTCTGTCCATAAAATCAATATTTGAAGATAAGAACTGTTTCGTCTGAACCTATTTAAACCAACAGACGAAAGGACTAAATTTTTTAATTAACACAATTCAACCCCCTTCTTGTGTTTTATCTTTTACAGGTTCCTCAAGAGTCTTATCTCTTAGATTCACAAATGCAACTCAAATCTAAGCCAAGTCCCATTTGTGAATTTTTGTGAATTTATGGTCTAATTCCTTTTCGACTCCACTAGTCTTACTCTTCTAGCTTTCTACTCTTGAAAGACTATCAAACTAATGAAAAATAGAAAGGAACTCAAGGTTTGGCACATACAATGACTACCTTGAGTTTGTTTACACTTTATCAAATTAACAAGAAGATTACAAAGGGTTTGAAATAGGAAGGTTCTTAAGCCTCCATCTTCAAGAACTTCCTCCACTTTTTGAGTATCCCTCTTGTAATTCTTCTAGTAGTGTTCTTTCCCTTGGATGAACCTCCATCAATCCCTACTCCTTGAATCCAACTTGTCCTTAAGTTCGCTTGATCTTCATCACCTTTACAACACAAGTTAGTTCACAAATATGGAAAGAATTACCACTGATAACTCACAAAAGTGAGTTATTTTTATACTTTTTTTAGTGCGGAAATTGTCCATTAAACAATCTTAAGCAAACTAAAACAACCACTAAATGCTCTAAATCATAATATTTTGTGTTAGGACTTATTGATGGTTTGTTTAAATGTTTCAGGGGTTAAAAATAGCCAACAACAGGAGAAAATGTGCTAAGGAGTATAACTCTTGTGCGTAGGGACTTAACTCGCACGAATTGGAGCACCAATAAAGAATCAGTGCTCTCTGTGACCCTTAACTTGCAGACTTTCTACATAGCTCGCGCGAGTTGGTTTGACTTGCAAAACACGTTGGCTCCCTAGAACCTTAACTCGCGCGAGTTAGGCTCGTGAAAAGCCTAGGTCCACTAATTTAAGGCTATAAATACATTTTAAATCACTGTCAGTAGAGGCTTTTGCAGAGTTTGACTTTTTGACCTAGTTAGGCAGCCGTTCTCTGACCTAAATGCACCGGTTCATGCAAAGTGAAGAATTCAACCTCAAGCCAGGGCGCAGGAGACACAAGGATCATTCGACTTCTAGGAATAAATTACCTATGTATTCTCTTTCAATTATTTCTTGTGTGGTTTTCTTCTCAAGCATGAACTAACTCCCCATTTGATTGGGAGAATGATGTAACCGTAATTTATTCCCTAATATAATTCTCAATGTTATTTAGTATATGATTTGGGCGTTTGTTTCTTCTATGCTTAATGTTATTCATTAGCTAATCACTAATGAATTGATAGTAAAGCTGAGGAACTTTGAGAAAAGAAACTTAGGCGGTATTGGAAAAATAAACCATTATTAGGCTAGAGTCCTAGAGATAGGAATAGGTAGTGTAGACATAACTTAACAGTTATCACTGATTCACAGATGTAAAACCCTAAATTAACTTAGCTTAATTTAAGAGATTAATTAATCAGGTTAATTTAGGTGGCGTAGGTAATCCTGAGAGGGACGATTACGAGGGTAGAAATCTGATCCAACCACAGATTATAATTTGAATAATAAGAAAGAGAATATTAAGGAGAATTAGTGGTGAAATAATTGTTTCCATAGCAAACTCTCAACAACCATCTCTAAATAATAGGATTAAAAATGAGAAATAAATCTAATTGCTTATCCTCGTGGGATCGATGATATGTTACTATTTTAACATATCAACCTTCATTCGTCTTATAGGTTTAGTGATGTAGGAACATCTCAAAGGATTACTAGAAGCATGCAAATGAAGATTTAAGAAGAAGTGAAAAAGCTCCAAGTCAAAGCTAGAGGAGGAGGTCAATGCTAAAATCAAATTCAAAGAAGAAGAAGAACCTTACTCTTTTAAATTGGGTTTGAAATAAATTCGCTGTTATTTTTAGTGCTTGACTAGGTTCTGTATTTCGAGCATAACTTGGGCTACACAACTTCGATTAAATTGCTCTTGATGTCGTTTTAAAGAAGACTTAAAGGGTTATAAAAGCTATGAAGACACCAAATCCCAGATCAAATTGCATCTAGGAAAAAATTGGGCTTGAAATTAACGTTTGGATGTTGCCAGAATTTTCCAGCGAATTGCTTAAATGTAAGGCCTTGTAAATGAGCCTAAAGCTCACGACCACTAACCCTTTTATTGCTTTTGGAAGTTTTGTTTAGTGTTTTAGAATAACTGGGCCGTTAATGGTCTAATAATAAATTAGATTAGATTATATTTCGTTTAGATTTAGATTAAAGTTGCCCAAGATTATATTAGATTTCGTTTGGATTTAGATTAAACTTGGTGTCTAAGTTAAGTTAGTTTTCGTTAACTTGCATCCCAAGTAGCATAGGTCTATAAAAACATGTGAATCGAAATTGTATGGACCTTTTGACAAAATTGAATAAAAACTTACTTTTTTTTAGAAAATAAGTTCTCCTCTCTTCCTTAGGAAGGTTTCTTAGATCTTATCAATGGACTCTTATCTCCATTGTAGCGGTTCCTCCTAGGCTTATTGGATCTTTCATGGTGCCATTCTTTTCATCTTCTTTGTCCCTCCACCTTTTCCTTTTTTTCGTTTTATTGAGTTCTTTTTTTTTAGGTCTTGACTGAAACCCCCTAGGGTTCCATTGAAGGATCATTGAAGGAGGTAGATCGGGAACTTCAAGGCTTAGTTAGAAAATTCTCAAAGGATGCCTCTACCAAAGCTTTTACTCTTTTGAAAGAAAAACTTACTAATGCTCCTATTTTAGCTATGCCTAATTTTGAATTATCTTTTAAACTTGAATGTGATGCTTCTAACCTTGGTGTAGTGCTGTTTTGAAACAAGAGAATCACCCAATTGTCTACTTTAGTGAGAAGCTTAAAGGAGAACAACTCAATTATTACACCTATGACAAAAAGCTCTATGCATTGGTGAGAGCCTTTCAAACTTGGAAACATTACCTCTTCCCTAAGGAGTTCATAGTCCACACCGATCATGAAACCTTGAAGCACTTGAGGTCTCAATGCAAACTCAACATAAGGCATGCAAGGTGGATGGAGTTCTTTGAGACATTTCCCTACATCATCAAGCATAAGAAAGGAGTAGCATACATAGTGGTCGATGCACTTAGTAGGAGGTATACACTCTTATCTTTGCTTGAATCTAAATTTTTGGGATTTGAACACATTAAGGCCTTGTATAGTGATGATGATGACTTTGGCCGTGAGTATCTAGCAAAGGGTGCTCATAATGAATTTTATAGGCACAATGATTATCTCTTTAAAGGAAAATGTTTGTGTGTGCCTAGAACTTCATTGAGAGAGCTCTTGATATGTGAAACTTGTGAAGGAGGAATCATGGGTCACTTTGGTATTGAGAAGACTCTTGCCGTATTATATGAACACTTCTTTTAGCCAAAAATGAAAGCTCAAGTAGCTAAGTTTATAAGCAAGCGTTACATGTCATAAGGCTAAGTCCAAGCTCTCAAAACCATGCATGCCAAGATTAAAGCTAGAACTGAGCAAAGGAATCAACAAGTGGCCAAGCATGCTAACAAACACTACAAGCACCTTGAGTTGAAAGTTGGAGATTAGGTTTGGGTTCATCTTAGAAAGGAGAGGTTCCCTAATTTGAGAAGCTCAAAATTGCTTCCAAAAGTGGATGGACTATTTACTTTCATTGAAAAACTTGAACCCAATGCTTTTAAATTAGACCTTCCTAGTGATTATGGTGGTAGCAACTCTTTTAATACGTGTGATCTTACTTTGCGTGATGTAGGTTTGGAAGATGAAAATCACTCCAACCTGAGGACAAGTTGCCATCAAGAAGGAGGGTTTGATAAAGGACCATCTCTATTAGAAGCTCAAGTACAAGGAGAAAGTCAAAGAAGAATCACAAGGTCAATGCTTAAGAAGATAGAAAGGCAAATTGAAAGAGAGTTGACCAAAGGTCAAAGTCAACATAGATGACTTTTCTCTTGTAATTAGAACTTGTAATATTTTAAGTGTTTTGTAAGCTTTTAATTAGTCTTGTAATAATTGAAGTTAGGCCTTCTTGAACACTAGAATACAACGGCCTTGTAAAGCATGCAAAACAATTTAATTTCTAAGTATAGAATGCGAGAGAGTGGCACACACTCTACTTGGAGAGAGTGGAGAGAATTTTGGAGGGAGTTAGTGGAAATTCCACTAACTCAATTTGAATTTCAACCCTTAGATGGGTTATAATATCCAAGGTTTGTATTCAAATCGGTGCACACATGTTTAGCACTCATTCAAGACTAAATTACAACCTTAAGATTAATATCTAATCCTAAGGTTAGGATTTAAACTTGAATCACATGTTCCATGCTTCTCTTTAGTGAATTAAGGCCTCTAGATTAAGACTTGATCCTAGGGTGAAGAGTGATGATTCGTGCCTTGGATTCTTGAAGCTTTGAGGGATGTTGATTAGCCTATTCATCCAAGGTTTGAGTTTCAATCTTAGTTTAGAACCTTGATTCACCTTTGCTGCCACCTTAGCTAGTATAAATAGGAGAAAATTTTAATTGTAAAGACTTTTGGTCAAAATTGTTAGAAATTGAATTTAGCAAGTGCTAATTCTTTGAGAGAGTTCTCTATTAGGCTTCTTCTTGAACCTTAGAATCTTATCAACGGAGATCACTCTTTGTGGCTATTCCTCTCTTGGCTTATTGCTCTTGCATGGCGCCTTCCATTTCTAATCCCTACTCCATTTTCTCTTTTGATTCTTGCTTTTGAATTTAAGTCTTGATTCTGCATGCTTCACCTCTTAGTCTATGGAGATCCAATTGAAGAATGAAGATTGAGACAACTTCAAGCATTCCTTCAAGCTTGCTTGTAACAGTTTGTGGTTGTTTTGATGGTTTTTGAATGGTGATTTTGTATCGTTTGGCTAGTGGCTTTGATGGTGAAGGGTTCTGTTTAGGTGGATGAGTTTCAGATGATTTTTGTAGACGCTCTTAAACTTCATCCTCTACTATGGGTCTGTAGACAAAATGCATTTTGCTGAAAGTGTCTTGTTTTATCTCTTGTCCGCCAGAGTGCCATTCTACACTTTTTGCTTCAAAACCTTGATTGATGGCTATATTGGTGAAGATATATGGATATGGAATGCTTGGTTTTCTAGCCACACCTTTAGCCTTCAATGCACTAAGCCAGTGATTCACGATGATATGAGGAAAACTAATTTTTACCTTCTGTATCATGTGGAAGAGACAGAATTTGTGATAACTCACAAAAGTGAGTTATTTCTATACTCCTTTTATAATATAAATTGTCCTTTTCACGCTCTTAATCCATCTAAAATAACTCTAAACTGATCTTAATTCACAACAATTCATATTAGAACTTGTTGATGGTGTGTTAAGTGTTTCAGGGAGAAAAATAGCCAAAAACAGGTGAAAATGTGCTCAGGAAAGCATCTCTCGCGAGTTGGATCACAACTCACGCGACTTGGAGCTCCAGTAAAGAAGAGAAGCTCTCTGGAACCTCATCTCGCGCTCATCTCTTCTCATCTCGCGTGAAGTCATCTTTCTTGAAGAGTAAGTTAACTCTCTAGCACCTCATCTCGCATTCACCTCGTGTTCAACAACATCATCTCGCGCGAGGTGGTGTATCTTCAAGAAAAAGTTAACTCTCTGGCACTTCATCTCGCACTCATCTCGCGCCTAGTTCCTTTAGCTCGCGTGAGGTGACTTGGAGTATAACACAAGGTTCCTCTCTAGAACATGAACTCGTGCGAGTTGGACTCGCAGCAGGCCTAAGTCCAAGGCTATAAATACAATTTATTCAAAAACTCGAGGCATCATCTAATTAGGAGAGACCTAATTTCAGCCTTTTGACGGAAGACGACGAGAGCAGTTGTAATTCGGAATAGAGAATTTTAATTCGTGAATGACAAATGGATCCAACTGCTAGAGCAAGAGAAGGAGATTCTGACTGACATCATGTATTCTCTTTCAATCCATTGTATTGATTTCCAGTTGATCATGAACTAAAATCCCTCTAGATTGGGGAGCCGATGTAACCCTAATTCATTCTAATGCAATACTCGATGTTATTCAGTCTATTATTGAGAGTTTATTAAATTGACAACCTAATAAATTGATCTTAATCCTAGGGGAACTTTGAGAAAAGAAACTTAGGCAATATTGGAGAAATAGATCATTGCTACGCTAGAGTCCTAGAGATACGAGTAGATAGTAATGTGGACAACATCTAAGTATGCTCTTGGATTCATGAAACTAATACCCTAATTAATTTGGTGTTAACTTAAGAGATTAATTAACCTGGTTAACCTAGGCGGTGAGGGCGATTCTAAGAGGGGCGCTCTCAAAGATAAGAATCTAGTCCAACCAAGAATAGAATTTGAGTAACAAAGAGGAAAGTACTAGAGTAATTAGTGGTGAAATCGGGGACTAATCACTCTTTGAATTGTAATTCACCCGCATAATTTACGTTGTTTCATATTTACTTTCTCATCAAACTTTCATAATCTTGGTCATTAAAGGGATCATAAATAAAATAGATCACATTGTCTTATCCTCGTGGGATCGATACTCTTTTCTAAATACTTATTACTTGACGAATGTGGTATACTTGTCATAGCAAGGTATGCGCTTGGTGTAATTATCACGCGCATATTTTACGTATTAATTTGTCTCTCTTGCTAACATTATCCCTAGACCCAGTCCTAAGGGTGAATGTGTTGAACAACAAATTGTGAAGCGCTCTGCATTCTGGGACTAAACTTTTAGCCCTTAAGAACTTAACGACTTCAGATGATCTTGCCTTCCCATAGATCATTTCATCTATCTGCTTTTCGTCCAGGTGTGCATTCCAGTTGGGTTTGTATATGACACCTTCAACCTTGCATTTTCCGACAACAACAATCATTTCTATATTTATCATATATTCCTAGTCTGATATCAATCCAACAATATTTCCATCTATAACCCGACAATCACTCCAATATTCGGCATAGGCCTCTTTCAGCCATGCTCCTTGCCATTCAACATACTTCATCCATCCAGCAATAATAAAAATTTCCAGGACGTTCCCAGAAATCTTCTCCAGAGTTCTTCATAAATGAACTTGCTCGCTAGGAACCAATCCTTCTCAAAATAGTTCTCTTCAATTTCTTCAAAGTCAGTCTTTGTGTTCTTGGCGATCATGTTTGTATTTCAAAAACAAAGAGTTACAGAGAATGAGAGTTCTTTTGACAGAGAGTAAAAATTCTGATAGCAGTAGAGAATAAAGACAGTTAAACTTTGTATTTATAAGGGAATGAAACAGTTTTAGGTCAAAGAGTAGATGAAAGAAAAGTAATTGTCCCTGATTTGATGCTTCCCATCATTGTCCTTCTAATGATTTACTTGTCTCTGCGAATGTTGTGCATGTCTTAGTCGTTCAAGAATTTCGCCTTAAATGAGAGACATATTTAATGAGGCAGACAATAAAATATATTAAAAAAACACAACGTTGCGTCTATTGAAGAGTCAGACAGACTGTTTCAACTTTTGATCAGACGCAACGTTTCGTCTTAACACGAAATAGTCAGACGAATGAATAACAGACAAAATCAATGGATAGACGAAAAGTTTAATCAGATAAAACAACAATATCCAAATTTTCTTTAATGAAATTGAATCTTGTTTCATCTAAAGCTCTTGTAAAAATGTCATCCCATTGGAAATCAGTTTGTACAAATTGAATATCAAAAACACCTTTTTGAACATAATCTCTTATGAAATGAAATCTGATTTTAATATGTTTAGCTTTTAAATGCTAAATTATTTTTTTGCTCAAATTAATTGCACTGGTATTATCACAATATACAAATATATAACTTTTAAACCCGAAGTAATCTTCTAGTTGATGTTTTACCCATAATAGTTGTGAACAACACCTAACAGCAGAGACATATTCTGCTTATGTTGTAGATAGTGTTATGGAGTTTTTGCTTCTTGCTTGACCAAGAGATAAGTGAGGTGTCTAGAAATTGACATCCTTCACTTGTGTTTTTCCTCTCCACTTTATCATCAACATAATCAGCATCACAAAATCCACTCAAACTTAAATCATCATTTTTCTTGTAGAACAATGAGAGATTAGTAGTTCCAGTAAGATATCTTAATATTCGCTTAACATCTTGTAGATGAGATTCTTTTGGGTCAGACTGAAATCTTGCACGAAGACAGACACTAAACATAATGTCCGACCTGCTTACAGTTAAGTAATTAAGAGATCCTATCATACCTCTGTATATAGTCTGATCAACAAACTTACTAGACTTATCTTTACTTAGAGACTACCTCCAGATTAATGCATGAGAGTCTTCATTGGTTTGACACCATCCATCTTGAACTTCTTTAAAAGTTCCTTGGTATAATTTTGTTGATGAATATGGATGCCCTGTTTTGTCTGCATAATTTGCAAACCCAAGAAGAACTTCAACTCTCCAATCATGCTCATTTTGCATTAGCTTAGAGAAGTCTTTGCACAGAGGTTCATTAGTTGCACCAAAAACAATATCATCTACATAAATGTGTACAATAATGAAATCCTTTGAGAGACTTTTCTTAAACAACATTGTATCAAATTTTCCTCTTGAAAAATCATTTTTAAGCAGAAAAGAACTCAGTCTGTCATACCATGCTCTTGGAGCTTGTTTCAGACCATATAGAACTTTCTTAAGCTTAAAAACATGATTTTGGCAAAGATGGATATTCAAAACCTGGTGGTTGTTTGATAAAAACTTCTTCTTCTATAAAACCATTTAAGAAAGCACTTTTTACATCCATCTGATATAAAATAATGTTATTATAGATGCAAAAGCGAGTAAAATGCGAATAGCCTCTAATCTAGCTACAGGTACAAAGGTTTCTGTGAAATCAATACCTTCTTGTTGATTATACCCCTGTGCTACTAACCTTGCTTTGTTTCTGACAACCTTTTCGACTTCGTCTAACTTGTTTCTGAAAACCTAAGTTGTTCCAATGATACTTTTACCCTTGGGTTTTTCAACCAACGTTAATATGTCATTTCTTGCGAACTGGTTTAACTCTTCTTCCATGGCAAGAATCCAGTCATTTTCTTTAAGTGCTTCCTCAATGTTTTTGGGTTCAATTTCTGACACCAAAGCATATCCAAAAAGGTCTCTAAAATTTGACTTGGTTTGCACTCCTTGATGCTTGTCTCCTATTATCAGATCTTCAGAGTGATTTGAGGCAAATTTCCATGTTCTGATAAGAGTCTAGATATTGTCATGTTGATGACTAGACGATGAAGGTTCGTTTGATCCAATAGACGTACTTCCGTCTAGTTTGACTTTTGTATCTGTTAATCTACAAAAGATCAAACGAGGTTTATAGGTCTGATATTTCTTTATCAGCCTTTGAGTTATCTTGAAATTTAACATGTATGGATTCGTCTACAACTTGAGTTTTAGAGTTGAAAACTCTGTAAGCTTTAGATGTATCAGAATATCCAAGAAGAAATCCTTTAAATACTTTAGAATCAAATTTTTCAAGATGACCTTTTGTATTTAATATGAAATATTCACATTCGAACGGATGGAAGTAAAATATGTTGAGTCTTTTTCCTCTCCATAATTCATAGGGAGTCTTGTTCAATATAAGTCTTATCAATATTTTATTTTGTAAATAATAACAGGAATTTATCGTTTTTGCCCAAAAATATTGGAAGTGAACTTTCATGTAGAAGAGTTCTACTCATTTCTTGTAGAGTTCTATTTTTCCTTTCCACAACACCATTTTGTTGAGGAGTTCTTGGAAACGAAAAATTATGAAATCAATATCTTTTCTTGGAAACGAAAAATTAACAAATCCATATCTTTTCCCTCCAAGACTTTGTGTCTAGGTAGGACCAAAGAGATCAATATGTAACAGCTCTAAGGATCTTGTCGTAAAAACAACATCTTTAGATTTAAAAGAAGATTTGAGTTGTTTCCCATGCTGATAAGATTCACACAGATGATTGGTTTTCCAAGAAATACTTGGCAGTCCTTTGACAAGATTTTTCTTTGAAATTTTTGAAATATACTTGAGACTTAAATGTTCCAGTTTTTTATGTCAAATATCTCTTTCATCGTCTGCTGAAAGTAAACATGTTACATTCTGATCACTAAGGTCAGAAAGACACACCTCATAGAGATTGTTCTTTCTTTTACCCTTAAACAGAATGGATTTGTTATTATTTTTTACTATATACTCATCAAAGTTAAAGGATACTTCATATCCGTTGTCACAAAATTGACTTATGCTAAGCAAAATAAAGTTTAATCCTTCAACATAGACACATTTTGTATGAGTGGGTTGAGTGTCTTACCAACAGTCCCCATCCCAATAATCTTACCCTTTCCAGACCCATATGAGACAGACCCTCTACTTGGTCTGAGGTCTTGAAACATAGACAGGTTTCCTATCATGTGTCTCAAGCATCCATTGTCCAGATACCAATTTAAATCCTTCTTCCTTTCTATTAAGGATATCTGCAACAGGAACAATGAGTGATTTTAGTACCCAAATTCTTTTGGGTCCTGCATTGTTAATTAAGGGTTTCTTTTTGTTAAAAGTCTTTGAATGACTTTTATATACATTAGGAATCCTATTATAATTCACATGCATGCTTTTACGTACAGACGAAGTAGTTGATAACTTCTTTTCGTCTGTCGTATAGACATAAATTAGTCCACTTTTGTCAGAAGGAGGTCTTTCATATTTTAAAATATTTTCAAGCATGGAAGAGCTTGATGTGAACTTGGTTAAATCTTTCCTTAAAGAATCATTTTCTTCTTTTAATATTTTGAGTTTAGAAAGAAGATGTTTCTTTTCAGATTCAGGCTGAGAAAATGATTCTTCTAATGTGCCTTTTTGTGACAGACTTTCATTTATAAATTTAGGTTTGGAAATTTCTTCCACAACCATTTTCAGCTTAGATTTGCACATTTTATACTCTTGAGCTATAAAGTGAGAGTTGGCCAAAAGGATATCATAGGATATATCCTCATCATCAGAGTCTGAATCAGAAGATGATGAATGAGATATGTTCAGAGAGTTTACCTCAGAATTAGGTGTGTTTCCTGCCATGAGAGAAATATTGGTTGTTTCTTCTCCACCAGATTCGTCTGAGCTCTCGGTGTCAAGATCTTCCCAAGTAAGTAGACTTTCTTCTTGTTATCTTTCTTGGGATTCCATCTTCTTTTCAGCTTAGGACAATCTGACTTTATATGCCCTAGTTTTCTGCACTCATAGCAGACTACCTCAGATCCTTCTTCTTTGTTGGATGATTTCTCGGGAGACCGTTTGTCTTTTCTTTTGAAGAATATTTGGCCTCGAAATATCTTCATCATCATTCTCTTGAATCTCCTAGCCATCAAGGAGATCTCGTCATCTATTGATTTTTCTGAGTCATCAGACTTTGGTGAGTTAGCTTTAAGAACTTTGTTTTCCTTTTTGTCTTTCTTGTTGGAATATTCTTTTGGATCATCATCAATTGATGGTAGAGAAATGTACTCTTTCTTTTTAATTTTGTCCATTTTGCTCAGATGAACTTCATACACTCTTAGTGCATCAATGAGTTCATCAAGAGTTAAGGTTTTCATGTCTCTACCAACTAATATTGTAGTGGACATGGCTTCCCATGGAGCAGGAAGACTATCTAAGATCCTCATGTTATTTTGGGCCCTTATGAAGGTGGTACCCAAGGCAGTCAGCCCATTTAAGATTGTTTTAAATCATCTAAATATTCCATCTATTGATTCTCCTTTTTTCATGGACAACATCTCACAGTTCCTTTGTTCCAGCAACTTTTTTGAGTCTACTCCTCCAGTTCCTTCATAAGAGATCTTCAATACATCTCACAATTCCTTGACAGTCTTGTAGGCACAAAATCTATTGTATTTTATCCTAGATAGAGCACACGTTATTGCATAACGTGCTTTGCTATTGAACTCCATTATAGAGTATTCCTAATTCCTCCATTCTGATTCTGGTTTGGTCAGGGGAATGTCTCCTTCAGTGATTATCCTCCACAATCTGTATTGGGTTGACTTTATGCACATCTCCATTCTGTCAGCCCAGTTTGGACAGTCGTCTCCAGAGAAAGTTGGAGGTTTGTTCATGGAGGAACCTTCTGTAATGAGCATCATCTGTGAATTCGCCATCCCAGATCTTTACCTCTATCAACTGTCAGGCGCTCAACCCTTAGAGGTCGAGCTTTGATACCAAACTCTAAAATATAAACACACAAGAAGGGAGTTGAATTGTGTTAATTAGTTAAATCTTTTTCAGACGATGCATTTTGCGTCTGTTAAATAAAAACTTTGGATAGACACAAAATGTTTTTCTATTAAAAGATTGATTTTAATGAAATCTTTCGTTTAAGTTATTTATCCCCAGTTAGTAAATCAAAAGAATAAGTAAGACAATAATACTTTTATATTGATTCGTTTGTGAAAACTATGTTCAGTTACTTAGCAACACACTAAGTCTTCACTAAGAGTATTCTTTGAACCCAGCCACTCCTGGCTAATTACAGATATTCTTTGGACACAACCTTATTAGGATAAACCAGTATTCTTTGAACCCAGCCTCCACAGGCTAAACCAAGTATTCTTTGAACACAACCTCCTTAGGCTAAACTAGGTATTCTTTCAATACTTAGTCTCCTCAGGCTAAAACAGATATTCTTTGGACTGTATCCTCTGCATGATAAAACACAGTATTCTTTAAACACTTAGCCTCATCAGGCTAAAAAAACCACAACAGTGGTTTACAAAGCTTTAAAAATCAAGAAGACTATCCTCTACACAGAGAGGGATTTTACAATATAGAACAGATTTAAGTTCAAGGTGAGTGAACTGTATTTTCTAAGCTTGAGGGAAATTTGTATATGATAGCTTGCAGTGTAGTTCGCCAACTTCAACTTTTTGTAATGAAGTCCTTATATAGACAGCTTCTTGAAGTATCCGTTAAACTGAAGATTTGAACGTTTGTACTTTGTCTTAGGTACTTCAACATCCAACAGAGTGAGCAATCAGAAAATTTATTGATTTCGCAGTGGAAGTTAGCATGAGATCAGGCTTTGACTGATGTGCTCAAAGATTTCACTGAAAAGTGCAATTTATTTTTCGTGTTGCAGAGGTTTAATCCAAATCTCTTTCTACCTTTAAAAGTTTCTGAGTAACGGTTTGATTTGAGTGAAGGCACGTGTTATTTTGCGTTTGAACTTCATTAAACTTCTCTAGACGAATGAATTTAAGATTGAACTTATATTCTGGTCATTCTTCTATCTTCAATCTTCTTCTTCATCTTCAAGTCTTCATATTCTTCATACTTGAATTCATGACTTGAAACTGAGAAGAGGCCTTGAGCTCTTCGTCTTGATCATTAAAGGTTTTGCATTTGATGTAGTTACTTAGAAACTTGATGACTTGAACACCTCGTCTTAACATTGTGTGTTTGTTCTTGAGAGTGCATTCTTCATCTGTGCTTAACAATGATTTGTTTGATCATTGTTCCGTCTGCATCTGATGACCCTTCAATCTGTTCTATAATTATCAAAACTTAAGATGTTAAGTCATTTTGACTTAACACATTTGATGTTGTTTTCTTTTAAGAACTAAGGAAAGATTATTTGAATAGCTTTTGTGCCATGAAAGAGTTTTTGGGTGAAGAAATCTGGGAGAAAAGCATTCTTAGAAGAGAAGACAAGCTTAACTGATGGAGGACCATCCTCAACACCACCATTGGAAGCTCAAGGGAGAAGGATTACAAGGTCCATGCTCAAGATGATTCAAGAGCAAATTCAAGAAGAGTTGACTAGAAGTCAAAGTCAATAGTCAACTCAAAGTCAACTATTGACCACAAGTCAAAGTCAACAGTCAACTCTTGAAGACTTTACTCTTAATTTTAAACCTTGTAATTTTCTTCAAATTTTGTAATTGTTTATTAGACTTTGTAAGTAAGATTGGACCATGACTTGGAGCATGTAGCTCACGACCCTTAGCTTTGGTTTGACCGAAAATGGCAAGGCAAATGGGAGAGAAAGTGGCGCACAGTCTCCTTGGGAGAGAGTGGAGAGAGTTGGATGCAAAAGTTAGTGGAAATTCCACTAACTCTAATTCAAGCTTAACCATTTGATTTAATCCAAATCAAGTGGCTAAGCAAGCTTGCATTCAAGGTGGCATGATCCATGTTTCTAAGAGCAATTCGTAGCTCTTGATTTAATTTGCATCAAAGGGTTGACACTCACACTTGAGTCACATGTTTCACACCACTCAAAGATGAAGTCTTGACCCTATGATTGAGATTTAATCAAGAGGATGAAATTGAGTCTTAAGACAAATGAATCATGCTTACTCTAGCTAGCACCGTGGCCCTTGATTGCTTTGCTCATCCAATGGCCAATGCTTGAACCGTGTGAGGTGCCTTAAGTGAAGGCTTTCCATGCGTTGATCAAGCATTGATCCAATGGATAGCATGCCATCCAATTTGCCTTAGGAGCCTTTAGTATATGTAGGTGCATTTTCAATGTGGAAGGATCTTTGGATCATTTTATGAATTGAGTATAGCTTGAGCTATCTTTGAGAGAGTTCTCTCTTGGGTTTCTTCTTAGAACCTTGAGTCTTATCAATGGATGCTTATCCTTGTGGCGATTCTTCCTCTTGACTTATTGCTTAGGCATTACGTCACCATCTTCTATTCTTCTTCCATTTTCTCTTTTCTTCTAAGTCCTTGAGTCATTGAGTCTTGTGTTGCTTCCGCCACTCTTCATCTAGCCGTGGAGATCCAATTGGAGAATGAAGATTGGGCCAATTTCAAGCTTCCTTTCAAGCAAGCTTGTATCATTAACCTCCATATCGACCACCACTTTTAGATCACACTCAACGTGAAGCTCTAGAGAGATTCCACAATTTGAAGAATTCCACACTGACCACCACTTCAACTTTATGCTTAGTGTGGAGCTCTAGAGACATGTAGAAATAAATACACAAGAAGGGGGGGTTAAATTGTGTGTTGAAAAAATATTTTTGCAAGCCTTTTATTTTTACTTTCAAAAACTAGATCTGATAGAACTTAGACGCGGACAATATTAGATGAAGCTATGATTTTTTCAGATGATATAAATCTTTTAAAAAAGAATATTCAATTTAACCCTAGTATATTTTTTGAAAAACAGTCTGGCTAACCTAAATATTTTTTGAAAAACAGCCTCTTCAAGCTAACAACCCAAGTATTTTTTATTCCTAGCCTCTTTGGGTAACTGTTCTAGGTATTCTCATGACTCAACCTCCTCAGGTTAAACAAGTATTGTTTCCTCTCAACAAAGTTATAGGCCTTTTCAACTTGCTGTCGTAAGCATTTTGTGCACTAGTGTGCCTTACCAACAGTTCCAATGCTAAAAATTTTACTTTTGCCACACTCGTAAGAGACAAAACCTTTACTTGGTCAAAGGTCTTGGACCATAGATAAGTTTCCTATCATATGTTGCAAGAGCCCACTATCTAGGTATCAACTTGAAGTTCTTTATTTTCTTGTTGAGGATATCTGTAACAAACACAATATGAAACTCTGGTGGTTGTTGAGGATATCTTTTAGCTTGTTCTTGCAATTTTTGTTCTCTTGAGCTATAAAGTGAGAATTTTCCAATAAAGTGTCATGATATTTCCTCATCGTCTGAGTCTAATTTAGAAGAAGAAAAAGAAGATAGATTTGAGTTTAAATTTGAAATGATTACCTCAGATGAAATATTTATGTTCACCATTAGAAAAATATTAGTAATTTCTTGCTCAAATGATTCACTACTCTCACTTTCTAGATTTTCCCAAGTGAGCAGGCTTTTCATTTCTTATCTTTTTAGAGCTCCATTTCTTTTTGAGCTTGGTACATTCTAATCTAGTGTGCCCAGGTTTTATACACTTGTAACATATGATTTCTAAGTTCTCTATTTTAGTAGTTCTTTTACCAGGAAGCTCCATCTCTTTTATGATTTCTTGAATCTCATTAACATCAAGGAGACTTCATCTTTCAATGATTCATATGAGCTTTCAGATATTGATGGCTCAGTTTCATCTTTGAAGGCTTTTGCCTTCTTCTTATGAATTTTAATGAAGTCTTCTTGTTTTGGTGACTCCTCTTCTGTAGGTAGAGCAATAGACTCTTAAACCTTTATCTTGTCCTTCTTACAGAGGTGAACTTCATGGATCCTAAAAGTTTCAATGAGCCCACAAAGGATTAGAGTCGTCATATCTCTGCCAATATAAATGGTGGTTGACATGGCTTCTCATGCAGTTGAGAGGTTATCCAGTATCTTCATAATGTTTTAGACTTTGGTGAATCTGGTTCGTCCAAAGTGCAGTGAGACCATTTAAGATTGTTTGGAACGTTCCAAACATGATGTTAAAAGATTCACCCTTTTTCATGGTAAACATCTCATGTTCACGTTGAAGGTGGCAGTTTTTTTAAGTCTAATATCCTTAATTCTTTCATGAGTTATTTTAAGAGCATCACAGAGCTCATTTGTAGTCTTGTAAGTAAAAAATATATTTTACTTTAATATGGATAGTGCATGTGATAACATAACGTGCTTTGTTGTTCAACTCCATGATAGAGTACTCCTTATTTCCTCACTCTATTCTTGGCTTGGTGAGAGGAATGTCTCCTTCTGTAATTATCTTCCAAATTCTGTTCTAGGTAGACTTAATATACATCTTCATTCAATTCTCCTAGTAAGGATAATCGTCTCATGAGAACGATGAGGGCTTGTTCATAAATGACCCCTCTATGATGAACATGGTGGACGAGCTTGGCATCTTAAAACTTTTACTTTAGCAACAGTTACATGCTCAACTTTTAAAGGTTGAGTTCTAATACCAAACTGTAAAAATAAACACATAAGAAGAGGGATTGACTTGTATATTGAAAAAATATTTTTGCAAGCTTTTTATTTTTACTTTTAAAAACAAGGTTTGATAAAACTCAAAAACAGATAATATCATATGAAGTTAATAGTTTTTTAGATGATATAAATCTTTTACAAGAGAAGATTCAATTTAACCTCAATTAGTCAATATAGAAAAGCAAGATAAAGAACACAAAAAATATTATATTAGTTCATTTTATAAAAAGATTATGTCCAATTTCTTAGCAAAGGCTAAAATTCTACTATTACAGAGTAAAAGTACAAAGTATTGTTTGACCTCATCCACTCCTGACTAACCCAAGTATTCTTTGGAAAATAACCTCTTTATGCTAAACTACTCCAATTATTCTTTGGAGCTAGCCTCTTTAGGCTAAACAAGTATTGTTTGCTCCCAACTTTTTATACTAACTACCACAAAGGGTAGATTTGAAAAAGGGTTGTCTAACTTATGAAATTTAATCTCTATGCAGAAAGGAATTTATAATTTGAGTTCAGCATAAAAGCATTTACGAAGAAAACAGAAGAAGAAGTTGAGAAGGTTTATCAGAGCTTTTATCTTCTTTGAAATACAACATTTTCGCCAACTTCAAATCTTCAAGTTTTAACCTTTATATAGATAGAGATTTGAGGTAGTTGTTAGGCTTAACAACTTCAAATTTTCTTCTCCAATCTGAAACGAGTATGCTCAACGTTCTTTAACATTTAATGCATTGTGTGCTTGTCAGCATCACAACAAAAGGTTAGTCGAATGATTTGAGATTCAAAGCTGAAAAAGGAAGTTATACTTTCTGCACCAAATCTTCTATGTCAGGAGACATCCTATTTGACTATTCTAGGCACATCTTTTGATGAAGATATGATCAAATTTCTTTAATTTGAACATTGGCCAAAGAAATGTATTCTTTGTTCGTGCAGACTTTTCAAAAATTGACATTTAAGTAAAAGTCTAAGTATATAATGATAAGAGGCAAACTGATACTTATCTTGTGTTTTACAATGTGTCTATCTTTTCAATAATTTGACTAAGAATCCACATGATGTTTATATTCGTTTGTTGGGACATATCTTTGTCTGCTTAGACCTTACTCCGTCTAATAAATTTCAAGATTTCATTCGTTTTATAAGTTTAGAGTTTTATCTTAATATACTGTAGTTTTCAAATCTTGAGGGATATAGTTTACCTTTAAATAAATTTTATTTTAAAAGACACCACTCTTTTAGAATACCTTCACGTTGAGTGTCAACTCTGGCTCACACTTAGGGTGGAGCTCCTGAGAACCCTATTCCAATGTTAAGGTTACAATGAGCAACAATCTTGTTCCATGCTAAACGTGGACCACCACAAAAATACCTCTGTCTTCTTGCTCATAATGTTAAGGGCCAAAAATGCCACGCTTAGCAACAGAGGCTACCTGAAACTTAATGCCAAAGGCCTTTATGATAAGGGTGTAGGGGTCCCAAAAAAATACCCTTTGTGCAAACCACCAAGAACACTATGTTAGGGTAAAGACAAAACCTTTAATCTTTTCTAAGTTCTCTTTTAGTTGACTTCTCCATTTCTTGTACTTCTCATGGTTATAAGTAGTTAATTTCTTCATTGTTGGGGTTCAATGTAACTAAGCCAACTCTCATATAATCATTATTGCCTATTTATTCAATATTACTCCTTGTTATTGTTTTCTACTATCCTTAATGCTTGTTTTGGCTTGATCACCTTTAACTTGATTTATATCACTTGCTTTAGTCATCCTTTTAACCTTTATCCTTAACACAAGTTTTTTAACTAAACTATTCAAGGAATTGGAAGTTTAGGTAAGCATCTTAAACTTTTTCATCTAAGGAATTGGAATTAGGATATAATTAGGTTTATTGATAACTTGGATGACAATCATTAAATAAGTGTGGTTTAGTGAAGTCAAACTAAACACATTCCATTTTATCGTTAAAACCATTTTCACGCCTATTAAGTGTATGTTAAAAGTTCTCAAACAATCTCCAAATTAAATTTTAAACTATTCACAATTTGTTATCTCCTTTTATTTACAAGAATTATTTAATGGATTAATTCTTACAAATTTAGGATAGTAACAAGTATTAGTATTAAATATTACTCAAGTCCCTCGAAAAATAATATCTAATCTTATCTGATTACTATTTGTATGACTTAATATATTTGCCAAAGTCTTAACATTTTTATTGTCCAATAGAGTTTAAAATGGACTAGGAAAAACATATAGAGAGATTGAAATTTATATTGGTCCATTCCAAATTTAGTTATTTTCAGTACCTTCAAGACCTTCAAGACTTTTGAAGGATTTCCATTAATTAAAAAGATTACCATTATATAGCCTTAAATATTTTTTCTTATAAAATTACTTTTGACTCATTAGACGCTCTAAATTAATCTGAATCACTCATTAGATCAGTCAAGCTTCTAACCTAGTGTAATATTTGATATAAAATTGATGACCACCTGACGGGTCACTCTAATCTTAGTTACCTAACTAGGTCACAACAATTTTTATTTTTACATCATTTTAAAGTTAGATTTAGCTAAGTCATATTTCTATTAGGATTGTACTGTCTCTTAAAGTTATTTGAGGTAACAACATGTATTTATTATATTTTATTCACATAAATTTTTTTATATATATTAAATTATACTACATTTTAAGAAAAAAATTTATTTTAAAATATAATACACATTATACAAAGATAAATCTCTACTTCCATTTATATTGTTATTAAATTATAATTTATGGTAATTTGTGTTCACTTTTAATATATTTTTCTTTATAATTTTGAAATTATAAAATTTTATATGTTAAAAATTATTTATATTTTTTTATATATAAATAGAGTCAATGTAAATGGTCAATTAGTAAGTCCTAGTTGACCCTAAACCAATTAACGTAACCGAGTCATTAACCGTTCTATATGGTCAAGTATGGATAATATGTGTCAAAACGTATTTTGCTTCTGGTTATCCTAAAAACATGTCAATCATTTTTAAAAAATCAAGAAAAAACCCCACTAATATTGACTTATTTGTCGCGTTGAAATTTCTAGCATTGTTTGCACTCTAATTAGTAATTACTTCAATCAATAAATGTCAATCATTGTGAGCTAAATTTCGTCTAAAATACCACTTTAAAAAGTATCATTTCAAATTTTCAATAATTCAATGCTAACATTCAACTCGTTAACAAGAACCACTTTGACTTAATATTTGCAATTCTAATTAAATTTGTTAGGGTTAGGTTTCAATTTTTTTTCTCCTCGGTTAGGTTACATATATTTCCTCTTCTTTAATCTTCAAATAATATTATATTAAGAATATTGTTAGTTAACTATTTTGTGGTAATAAATAATATATTTCAATAAATTTATATCACATTATATTAAAGTAATAATTTATAATTAAATGTAAGCCAACGAAACCAAGAAAAAACAAGTAATCTTAATATACTGATAGTACAAATATTTTTTTATATAGAATATTAACACTATTCTTAGTTTTTAAGTGTTGTCACTATGGCTAAAAGTAATAGAATGGAAAAATATTTAAGAGTGTATTTATTTTAATTCCAAGTAATTATTTATTTTCATCCTAATATTTGAAAGTGACTATTTATTACCATTTCAGTCATAATTTTATATATTAAAATAACAATAAATAATGATTTTCAAATACTAAAATGATAATAAATACGTTAATATTTTTAGAAAATAAAATGAATAATTAATTGTTTTTTAATATTTAAACTTTGTTATTCTCAAGAATTAAACTTCAAGGATAAAATGATAATTGATCTGTTTTTTTTTTTTTTTTTACGTGAGACCAATTCAAAATCATCTTAAACATGATTTTTAAGATAATTGTTAAAAATAAATATTTTCTAATACATAAAAATATATGATTAAATGATTTGATAATATTTTATTACTTGATTAGTCTAATTTAACTCAAGAAAAAGTCTTTTAAGTTATGTATATTACAAAGCATCATTTGATTTCTTTACAACAACAATTATTATTATTATTATTATTATTATTATTATTATTATTATTATTATTATTATTATTATTATTATAGCACTGTTTCAATTTTATTCTCAAACTCCTGGTTAAGACATTTTTTCTTATTGGTATAACTAATGTCACTAAGAATTTTTCTACCAAGGACTGGGAAACTCTTGTCGTCGAAGTATAAAGGGAATCACTGTTAACAAATGTATACATGACAAAATAATTGATGCATAGTGTATCTTGACAATATTCGTGCTCATAATTTGCAAAAAAAAAAAAAAAAAAAAAAAAAAAAAAAAAAAAAAAAAAAAAAAAAAAAAAAAACAAGTTTTTTCAGATAACGTTTTTTATTCTTTACGAGTAATTTTTTTCTATTTTAGTCTAATAATTTAACACATTTTTATGTTTAGTACTTATAAATTCTTATTTCATATTTATCTCTGTATTTATTATTTATTTTAGTTTTTGTTCCTATAATTATTATTTATTTTTTACTTTTAATCATTGTAAATGATTTTTTACAAGTACTAGAAACATAAAAAGTTTAAAAGAAATAAAATTAAAAAATGTTAAATTATAGAGATTTAGATTAAAAATAGAAAAAAATTACTAATACTAAAAAAACGCTAAATTTGATGAATAAAAACATATTTCAACTTTATATCTTTTTTATTACTAGTACAAGGGATTAAGTTTGAGAAGTGGAAAAGTCATTACATGATCACTAGATGAGATCTTCACTCTTGAGTAATATTTTCTTTTATCATGATTTGTCTTTTAAAAAGTGAAAGTTTAATTGTGAGATTTAATTATCACCCGTGCCCGTCTCATTTTTTTTCACTGTAGATCATCTCATAACGCAGTCATGGTGGAAAAGAAAATCAATTAAAAAAAAAGTTCTAGAGATATTTATGCTAGTTAGAATAATTGAATCAAGTTCATATTTTAATCTATCCATTCAATAAATTTTTTTAATGAAACAATGTGTATTAATCAATTTATATTGATGGCCAGTAGATATTATTTTTAATCTTTCAAATTATTCAATTATTTTTTATGATCCTTCGATAAATTTTTTTTTATTCTTTTCATAAAAATAAAAGATAAAACCAATAAAAGAGTAATTTTTTAAAACCTAACAAAAATTAGGAATGCTAAAGTGGTGTGGACTGATTAACAGACAAATTTCCAATCCGTTCTGAAAATGGTGGGATAGCTCGCCATCTATTAGCCTGTAAAAATAAAAAGGGTTAACTCAGCAAGATTATATATTATTATAAATTGAAATAAATTATCATATAAGAGATTTTATGTTTGATTTCATTTATATTATTTTTAATTCTTAGGATTTTTTAATATAATTATTTCTTTTTTCAATTATTTAATAGTATAATTTGAAATTTATAAGAAAAATTATGTTTTTATTTAAAATTGAATATAACATTACAAAGCGTGACATCTCAAATTGTGAAACGTATACACGTGTTTCATTAGTTGGGGTTCAAGAGGAGATGTACTCACCTTTTTGTTATGTTTTTTTTTTTTTTAATTTATATTGAAATTAGCAGGCTCATCAACCTGTCTAAGTGGGACAGACCAGATTCGTAAACCCATTTATCCTGCAATTGCAGGCTAACCCACCCAATCCCACTTTTCTAACTTTGCTAATTACGTCAGTATATTTTAAATAAAATAATATTTAGTAGATAATTATAATATAAAGATAATAATATCTTATAAAATTCTAGAATTATAGTAGATTAATGACAGTAGTCGAGATCTATGATTAGTTATGATTAGTAAAGTTAATCGGTAGATTTATAAAAGTTTATTTTTTATAAAAAAATTAAAAAAAAATTGAAAAGAGTAATTGAACATAACATAAAAATTGGGAATAGCAATTGAATATATCAATAGGAAAGAGTAACAAAGCAATTGAACATATTAACAAATTACAAAAATAACAACAACAGCAATTAAACAAACAACATCAAAAATTGAACCTAGAACTAAACAAAGATTGAACCAATAACAGTAAATTAAACTAAAAATTAAAAAGACCACAAACAAGGTAAATGAAAGAGGAAGTTAAAAGACGAAGACTACGCGATGAGCAAACGAAAGAAGAAGATGGAAGAGGAAGATCACACGCAGTGAGTTGATGAAGAGAATGCAGAAGATGAATACGCAAAAACGTAAATCAGGAGCCCTAAACGAGAAAGAAAAAAGCATTTCAGTAAGCCCCAAAATATACCGTTTAACTTTTTCGTAACTCGCTTAACTCAGTCCGACTTGTGGGAAACTCTTAAACTCTTTAAGAGTTTGAGAGTTAACTCTAGAGTTTGGTAATCATGAGAGACATATGTATATATAAAAAAATATGAAGAGTGAAAAAATATGTATATATTCTGTAAGCAAGTTGACTGTATATTATAATTAATTGTGAAGTAAAATTATTTTAAATACACTGTCTCATTTCCCCATTCCTTAGCAAAGAAAAAAAGAAAAAAAAAAAAACTACGTAAAGCCATTGAAAATGAAATACGTACACAGTCAGCAAGAAGATTTATTGTGTTCCTAGTTACTTTCTTGGTCTATACTACATTTTTTTTCTAAGGAGGTAGGTAATTACTTTGTATCTGATTAACATCATTCAACTTTGAAAATATTTCAACACATTTTTAATATTTTCCGAACACTTAACAGAGATGCTAAACTTCATATCCTATGAGCAACGAATGAGTCGTCTGAACACCCTTCAATCTTTACTAACGTTTTCCCTTCATGTGGATTGTCATTTTCGATGCCCTGATGATGCCATTAGTACAGCAACAGCCGCAATAAACATAAGCAACATGCTCCCAAGTAACATGTATGTTGTTCTTGATGATTTCCGATACTCCCCAAACAAAACAATGCCCCAAAAGGTACTCACTAGTGGAAGTGCCTGTACAAACAAACAACACTTTTCAGTTACCATGCATTGGTAATTAGAGGAACAATCACAGGTCAAATGTTCAAATAAAAAAGTTTAATTATTAATTATTGCTGCGTAAATCATTTCTATTATCAACTCATCAGAAATTATAGTTCTTACTTGATATAACTTTTAAGTTATCTATTGAAAATTTAAATAACAGTGTATATAATGAGTTTGTCCGTATATATTCATCTACTCTAAAATTAAACAAATTGAGAAAAAAAAAAGGGTATATATAGTGTATATTTTAATGAGTTTGATGATATTCATCTTAAAAATTATACCCAATCTAATTTGTATTTAAATGATTATCTGAAACAATTTTATACCATAACAACTGAACTTAAATAAATTATGTTAATATCCATGATAAAGTAGAGAAATTATTTATCAAGTGAACTTCATGTAACAAGAATTTAACTTCAACATCATTGTTAATTATTTATTAATAAAAATTATTGTTAATACCATTTTTAACTTGTAAAATAGTTATTATAAAAATTAACAAATTTTTTATACCAAATGATTTATAATAAAATGAAAGTGTTTTATATCATCAATACATACAGTTTACTCATTTATCAATTAGTTACACTAAAAACAAAATTAAATGTAGTTAAAGTAAAAGACAATGATAACCTGAAATGGGAATCCGGCTATTGTCACCTCCTGTTCTATTGTCATTTTCTTATTCATATAATTTTTATCCAAATCACTTTCTTCATTTTTTGTGCTAATCAAACTAATAAGTTAAAGAATTTTTAAAAGAATTAATTAAATAAGAGTAATAATATACACACCCTTAACACTGTCTTAAACTTTGGTGTATCTAAATATTTATTGGCAAAGTTCTTCATAGACATGAATAAAAAGTTAAAACTCACTTGAACAGCATCTGCTGCTGCATATCCTGCAGCTTGACCTCCCATGAATTGGAGGCCATTTCCAAAGCCACAAAGGAGGCCAGCCAAGAAAGCCCAACCTCTCCCATCCCAGTCTCTCAAATAAGCCTTCAGTGATGACTTTGGTAAGTTTAAGACAGGGTAGTAAAGGAAGGTGATGTTAAGAATGATTGCAATAACAAAGCAAGAGACTGAAAAGTAAAAGAAGGCAGTGTAAACACTCAAATGGTGAACCCCTTTCTTCAGAGTGTGCCATTGGTCATTTGTTGCCAAATTGAATGCTGGTGAGAATAGAGAGAAGCAAACTCCAGCAAAGAAAGTTATAGCCAATCCAATGAATGTGCTCTTCCCAAACACCTGCAAAATGGTTTAACATTAGAGTATATCATCATGTACGTCATTCTTCATGAGGAATCAGACTAACACAATCTTTTAAACAAATTGTGTAATACACTCTATTATTGTCCTATAAATGTCACGTTTTTTAAAAGTCTGTCTGACTTTTTAGAAAATAAACTAATAATAATAATACTGTTTAAAATAAAGTCATTCTAAAAGTTTGTGTAAATTGAATTTGTCCCTCTAAAGTTAGTACGTAAGAAATCTCAAGTCATTAAGGAGAAAATCATAGTTCTCTATCTAACATATCTATGACTTATTACACTAATTTTATTTCACATTCAACTGCAATACAATCAACTAGCCAATTCATTTATAGAATCAATTTATTTATAGAATCAATTGTGCCAATTCATTTATAGAATCAATTTATTTATAGAATCAATTGTCTAAGTGCATATATATTGTAGTTGTCTACCAAATATTTACTTGTAATATCAAACATTGATTTTCTCATTCACAAATGGCATTACTTATTTATCCTATAAAGTGGGTACTTCACTTTAGAATCAGATGAGTTAAATATGTGAAAACTGTACTATTTTATTCCCTTATGCATAATCACCTGCCTTAATGGATCTTCTTTTCTCAAGCTCTATAAGAAAAGCTGCAGTTCCTGCTTTGGCATTTTCTACAGAATCACTTCCATCCTCTAGATCCTTCGAACCAACTATATGTGTAAAATGGAAGAAGAAAAAGGCCAGCATTTATCAAATAAAACAATTCCATTCGGATAAGCTGGCTAAAGACGACTTGTTACCTATACTTGTTTCTTTCAAAGTGGTTAAACTAGTGCCCCTGTCAAGAAAACAAAATTTGGTGGTGAAATATCAGCTTTAGATCAGAAAAGTGGACACACTAATATCTTAATCCAAAATGAAATCAACAGTGATCAATTAATCAAGAAACTATGATAACCATTCCAGTCAGAATCCAAAACCAACTAAAATGCTTCTGCTCCTAAAATTGGTGGAAACAATTTCTTGTTATTGATTGAGCTAACTGTGAATGTGCTACTTCTTCTACTCCAATAGTATCTAGCATTGATAAATTCATAATATACCATGACAACACATACTTGTTATCAGCAGAAAAATTCTCGAGCTTGGCCTTGTTATCAGTGGTGTTAGACGAATGAACAGCAGAACCTAGACAAACAGCAACCAAAAAGCAACCAACTCCTGGGAAGAGAATCTCAGCTTTGTTAATCTTGTCATCCAAAAAGTAATTCAAGGTTGTTCCTGTGATAATCACGACACAACAAGGGCAATGGCATTGAGTTCCATAACAAGCTATACTATAAACTATGCAGATGTTGAAACTTCTCTCTGAGCATGTTAGGATCTAGTTGCAAGGTAAGGGACTTCAGTTCCACATTAGAAGTATGGTATTCTAATGTGGAGTTTATAAGGTCTTGAGCTCTCCAATTATAACCGTTAACTTTTGTGGTCTTGTGTGGTTCTCCAAAGATTCTTATCAGAATACGTTACCGTTTTGTTTGGTTTCACGATATAAAATTGATTCTAGATGAATTTTGACATGTTTGGTTTCATATTGGAGAAGAATCATTATTGATTCTGAAATGAGAATTGATTCTAAGTAGAAACAACTTTGACTGTTAAATTAATAATTTTATGTTGAGTTTTACTACAAAGTTTTATGATTAAAACAACATCTAAACATAAATCACATCACGTTAAAATCAACTTTGGCCAAAATAAATTTTATTCGGAATCAATTTTGTCAATTCTCATCCAAACACACAAACCAAAATCTAAGATGGAAATTCATGGTGGGATACCTATAACAACAGTTATGCTTGATGTGATCACTTCAACAACTGATAAACCAACAAAAGCCCAAGCATATTGAGTTGACAGATTTCCAACACTCAGAACTACCCCACCCGCCATGGCAAACAGAACAGAAGGCCAGTTATCCTGCATCAAATATCAATAATAGTAACAAATAAAATATAAAGTTCAAGGCTGAGAATGCTGCTATTCAACTTGATAATTCCTAACCAAAGATAAAGTTGGATTAAGCTGCCACATATTAGTGGAAGAACATTGCAAAACGCACTTGAGAAGTGATTAAACGCACTTGAGAAGTCTCAACATTTTAAAAACAATTTTACTTCGCAATTAACTGTAATAGACAACCAATTAACTAACTCAACCACATAATATATATATATATATATATATATATATATATATATATTTTCTCTCTCTTTATATTTTATAACTGATTGTCTAATTATGTATGTTGTTGTCTCCTAAATATATTTTTTTTAAAATGGTGGTTTAAGTTCTTGTCTGGATTATAGCATTATAAAAACTGTTCAGTTTTAGCCACGTGTTAACTGGACAATGCATTGGGGCCAACCTCCTTTTCCTTTTCCCTTCACTTTTTTCTTTCTTTCTTGCCTTTCTAACCAATATATATGCCATAAACCATGTTTTTTTTTTGATGGAGAATCTAGAGTATCCCCTAGCCCAGAACTAAAACTAATCAAAAGTACTAAGATCCATCATATAAGGTGTTAGACTCTCCCAATATCATTAAGGTTTATATATTTGTTGAAACCATATTTGTTTAGTATTTTTACTTAATGCCAATCACTTCTAAATTAAATTCGAATATAATATTAGAACCTAGAACCTATTTTGATAAATAGACTATGTTAGTAGACTTGCCTGTTATCAAATATACATACTTGGGATCTAGATTCAAAACTCTACGAAATAATATCAACCATTTCATAGATCATATAAACAAATCATATGGACGTTTTTTAATTTTGTTTGTGCGCATTCCGCACAAAGATGTTGTCATTTTCAAGTATATTAGATACATGAACACAAGACATCAAACATTAAAACAATATTGTATTAAGGGTCCAATGTTATAGGAAGTGAGATATGTGGCATAAAAGTTTACACTGACCTGAGGAAGCTGAGACAAGAAGTTGGGGTCAGTGTGACCAATCTGACCAAAGGTGAAAGCAATGATAACAGCAGCAAGGAGATTGGTGAGAGTGTAGTCAAGGTAGGTGTGCTGAGGAAGACGACCTCTTCTCTCTAACATAGTCATCACAGCAGGCCATGTCCCCAAGAAGAAAAGGGACACCAACATGCACACTATGGCACCCCCCTTGCTCTCTACCAAATACATTATTGAAACAATGAAACTCAAAAACTCACTACAAAACTTGCTACCATGGCTCATTCTTATATCAACACAAGTCAACCATACCAAATAATGTCAAGAATCTTGAAAGCCACGTCACTTGCTTAATTATTATAGTCAAATTTGTCATTTCTATTTGTTGCAAGTTGCTACTATTTCTTTTTAAAAACTATGACTTTCGTGCAAAATATTTGCTGGCACACCAATCATTTAATCTCTTTAAAAAAAAAAAAAACCTGATCCTATTATTTTAATAGAATTTTTCTTTCTATTTTTTTTATATTAACAAAACTCCTCGTTCTTTTTCTTTATTCAAAAGTTAAGATACCTTTTATAAAAAAAATAAAAAAAATTAAGATACCGCTTACTTGGAAGATAATGAATGTATATGATATTAAGATTTTTGCTTTTATAATAAGCTCTGTATTTTCTATTAGATACCGTTCAAAACAATTTCAAGAGTTAGAAATAAGTATGAGCATCTTATGAGTTGTTTTTTCTTTTTTATTATTATCAGAATAAAATATGCCTGATTATTTCATGTGATGCTTAATATAAGATAGTAATAAGAGAGATACTTAATAGAAATATAACGGTTATAATGGATATTTTATTTTGACTCGTACTAAGATGTTTTTAATAAGATTTGGAATCAAGGAATAACGGTCAATTATTCCCTCCAACTAAATATTTAAATGTATTAATTTAAATTCATGTGTATCTGAAAAGATAATATATATATATATATATATATATATATATATATATATATATATATTTATTAATACGTAGCTGTGTGTTAATAAAATAAGAGATTAATAGACACCGGTTTTGTTAAATAAGATATAACGAAAAGAAAGATAAACAAAACATAATATAAGAAATTTCATATTATTTGTTTTATAAAAAAATTACATACACTCTCTTCGTAAGTACTGATATTTTACTATGAGATAGAAATATTATTCTGGTTATTTTGATTATACAAATATTCCTTCTGTTAGCATGGTTATACTTATTCTTTTTCTACAGTAAATAACATTGCATTTATTTAGATTGTTTTTTGGGTTCGTTAAAGATTTAAAAGTGGAAAGGAAATTATTAACATAATCAATTTATGGATCATTAAAATCAGCCTAGTAATTGGAATTACGTGATATGTATAAAGTTTTAGCTTTGATCTTCTATGCCTAAAAAATCAATTTAAACGAATCTAATTAATTGTTTTGGATTGATAATTAATTTAGGCAATCCTATTCCTATGGCACAATATTCCTATTTCCGAAGTCAACAACAAGAATAGTAATAATATCTTTTATGATTATGACAGTGTAAGGTTTATCCATAAGTAAGAATTTTCCTACAATTATATCTTTGTATATTAATTTAATTTAATTTTTTGACTAGGTATATGTTAATTTATTAGTATCTGAAACCTTACGTAGTTCTTTTTAATTTTTTTTCGTACAAAGTGAAACTGTAGTGGAAAGCGAATCTGGGAAGAATCACTTGGTCATGGTTATGGGGATGGAGACGGAGAAAATGACAGAATAGTGTGATTCATTGCAAATTTTGAATTGGTATAATATAGAGTTCATAAGTCTACACGTTAGTGTTGTTTTCTTTGTTAATTAAAATAAAACGACTAGCCAAAAACGTAAACCTAGATCTTAATTTGTCTTTTCTGTTAGGTTTAGCATAAAAGATTAACTTTTCGTATTGGAATCACTAATAAAAGACGTGCTTGCGTGTAGTATTCGATCATACCTCAAATAATGTGGGATTATACATACACTCACATGGCAGAGAAAAAAAGCAATAAATTTGTATTATTAGGACTAGAACTTCATGCCTAAACCACTTGCTTTTAAGCAAAACAACTAAAATAATGAATTGGTTTTAGAAACTAACTATCTAAATGGTTATAGTTTTAAAATATTTATTAGTATGAGTTTATTTACCATGTGCGTGTTCCACAATCATGTATTGCTAGATAAGCGTCTCACAATTCAGGGGAAAAAAACAAAATTGAGTTTGTTTTAAAATGAACGAAATTACCTAAATGGTCTGTTTAGATTATATTATATTAGGAAGAAGTCTATTTTACGGGGTAGTATTATAATTTAATTATTATAATATCATTTACAAATTAAATAAAAAATAAATTACAAAAATAATGAAGCTAAAATATATTAAAAATGAATTAATAATTCACCATATAATTGAATATTAACATAAATTAATATTATTAAATAAAATAAATATAAATTTAATAAAATTGTTTAAAATTAATAGTTATTATCTTAAAGTTTCGGCTCATTTCGAATATATTTTAAATGAAGAAATTAAAATTTTTATACGTGGCTTTAATTTATTTATATGATACACATATTCATTGATGAACATGATATAAAATGAACAGGTGTTTAATAAGAAATAATTAATGTCACCTAATAATATTATAATTTTTTTATTCTAAATGTTATTGATATGTTCAAGATTGGCGACATTGGCGATAGTAATTATTAGCTCATGGAAAATTTATCTAATATTTTATTAAAATAAAATTTTCTATTTATTTAATTTATATTACTTTATTCACAGAAGGTAAACAATGGTCGTTTTAGGAGGATGTTTGTCGTTATACTGGTATTAATGGGAGCCATTCAGATCAAAAATCAATTTTGAGTTGATTTCTCTTCAAAATAGAATATTACTGGGCAGGAAGTATTTGTGAGAATAGAATGTTTGGATAAAAAAATTTGTTAAATGCATCAAAATAGTACGTTACCAAGGTTTATTAGATATTCAAAGATGTTGGATCGAAATTCATTAAATATTTTATAAATTTTGCCTAAAGACTATTTCAAAGCGTTGTAAAGAAAGGGTTTTTGAATTTTGAAACATATGACAGAGTGAGTCTGTTGAAGTCGTTTATGACGTAAATGAAAGTCACATGAAGTCATTCAATTAGGCGAAGATTCTAGGGGAGAAGTCATTTATAAAGTATTTAAGGACTTTACTGGGTTGGAAGTCGTTTAAACCAGTAACAACTTTAGTTCCCAGACCAATTCCTCCCTTTCTCGTTTATCCTCTTAAAGACTTTAGAAGTCTATATAAACCTCCCTCCCTTCGGTTTCACTAACCTGAATATCTTATTTTTTCTTTTTTTTTATTGATTTATTTTGCAGTAACTGCAGCTAGTCATAATATAAATTTGAATGAACTAAGTCAATGAGTTATACATATAAGAAAAAAACTGTACGATTTTCCCGATCTAAATAAAGCAGGTTTTCCATGAAGAGGATTTGGTTCAGCATGTTCTATTCGATAGGGTAAGAGAAGAACCCGACTTTTTTTCTTAAAAAAAAAAATAGAGAAATCAGAACCAAGTCAAGATGATACAAATCAACCCCTCCCCTTTCATTCTTGTGCCAAAGATCTTACCATTTCCGAAGTAACTGGAGTTACATCATCTATTTTTCCATTTCAATTCAAGAGTTGAAGTAAATTTGAAAAAAATATTTACGATGATTTAATTTTATAAGAACTACATTGTGAAAACGGGAGAATATTGACAATATTTGAAATTATTTAGTAACTATAATTTTCTGATAATTGATTTAGTGTATAGTATTTGATTTATGCAGTATGTTATTGATTGAAAATTATTTATTTTTTATACATTAGTTGAAAAGAGATTGATGTAGGCCTCCTTGGGGTGATCCAAAGAAGCTTCAATATTGCCCAAATCTAGTCTTCAAACCATGCTCATCAAGAAGAATCAAGACAAGTGCCTCGATCATGAAGCTTTTTAGGGGTTTAGTGTTTAAGAAATCAAAACAAAGCGGAATAGGTAAGAGATGGAAGGGTGGCGCCATGGAGATACTCCAATAAACCTAGGAGGAACCGCCATAATGGAAGCAAGACGCCATTGATAAGATTCAAGGATTTTCCCTAAGGGAACAAGAGAACATTTCTCTTAAAAGCTCAAAGCTTCTTTCATTCAAAATTTGTCAAAGATCCTTACATGAGTTTTGGCCAAGGTACTTATAGGCTATGCTTCCTTGGCCTCCAAGTAATCTAAACCATGATTAAACTAGTCTAATCCTAGTTAAGATCTAAGCCAAACCGAAATCCTACTTGACCACCAAGTAACCATGTGAGTTACTTGGTTGTTAGCTTTCACATGGCTTTCATATGGCCTTCACATGGGTGCACATGGGTTTGTCTCCCCTTGGTACCCATGTGATTGGCTATGTCATCAATCCTAATCACTTCCTAATCAAGGGTAGAGATCCTTGATTAAGTGTTGGCATGGATCCAATGCTTAATCAAGGTTTCCTTCCTAATTAGCAAGTGTTTCGAGGTTCACACAATTTTTGTAGCTGAAAATATTTTAAGCCGATTTTGAAAATTTGTGTGACCTTGACTTAGGAACGCATGGCATGCTTTAGGTTTTATGAAACCCATGGGCTTTGGACCCTTTTGTCATACCCTAGGCTATTACAATAGGACCTAATCTTGTCCACACAAGTTTACAAGATATTACAAGTTTGAGTCCTATACTAGGGTACAAAACTTGGAGCTTTTCCACTTCCTCTTCAAGTTTCCTTCTCTTGCTTCTAGTACTCCTTCTTATCCTAGATGTGCCTACATCAGAGATAGCGTCAATAATAGTTATTGTCGTCTACGTCAACGATAGAATTATAAATGGTGACGAAGGAATAATGTTTGAAGGGTTACGCAGTTAAAAAAATTAAATAAATAGAAAATTTTATTACAAATTTCAAATAGAAAATTCAATGGTAGAATTACAAATTGATCGAAATATTAACTTTAAACGGTTAAAAAAAATAATACATCATAAATTTAAGTTACATTCTAATCAAGTTACAGGATCTATTACAACTAGATATTTTATAGGAAATAAATATGTGACATTAGAAATAGTTGACACTGTTGATGTTCAACTTATGATTAATAATTTTGAACAACAAGGCATGAGTCCTATAGAATTATGTGTTAAAGTAGTGGTTGTAGGTGGTTCGTATAATGCTAGTGGTTCATTTGACACAAGTGTTGTTAATCCTTACGAGCCAAGTTGTATAAGATTGAATTGAGAGATGATGATGAAAATTATGTCATTTCAGATTCATACATTGTAAAATGTAAATACACAAGAAGGGGGGTTGAATTATGTTTTCTAAAAAACTATTTCAGACGATACGTTTTGCGTCTGTATTAAATCGTCAGATCAGACGCAAACTTAAACTTATTTTTAAAGATTGATTTTAATAAAATAGTTTAAGTTATTATTATCCCCATTAAGTAAGCAGATAAAATATAATCAAAGCAATAATATTTTTATACTGGTTCGTCTATTCAAGACTACGTCCAGTTACCCAGCAACTTGCTGAGGTTCCACTAAGAGTATTCTTTCAACCCAGCCACTCCTGACTAACAATACAAATATTCTTTGAACACATCCTTCTCAGGCTGAAGCGGTATTCTTTGACCCCAGCCTCCACAGGCTAAACCTAGGTATTCTTTGAACACAGCCTCCACAGGCTAACTGGTATTCTTTCAACACTTAGCCTCCTCAGGCTAAAGAAGGTATTATTTGGACTTCAGCCTCCACAGGCTAGACTCACGGTATTATTTTGACCTCAGCCTCTGCAGGCTAGATTCAAGGTATTCTTTAAACACTTACCCTACTCAGGCTACAAAGATACCACAACAGTGGCTTACAATTAAGTTTAAATAGAAAATGTCCTCTATGTAAAGAGGAATTTTACAATGAGAATTTTATTCTAAGTTTGTGGTGAGCAAACTTGTTTTCTAGAGATCTTGAGCGAGTATGAATATAGTCTTGATCAGAGTAGTTCGCCAAGTTGAACTCACAGAGATGAAGTCCTTTTATAGGTGTTTGCGTGAAGTAACCGTTAGACTGTAGATGTTAACGTTAGTTCTTGTCTTTGATATTTCACATCTGACAGAGTGAGCAATCAGAACATTTAATGAAAAGTCAGCAGTTGTCAGAGTGAGATATGCCTTTGACTTGATTCACTCAGAGATTTCACTAAAACGTACAACTGTTTTTCATGTTGCAGAGGTTTATTTTGGAATCCCTTTCCACCTATGGAACATTCTAATTAATGGTTGAATTGAAATGAGTGCACATGTTACTCAGAGTCTTGAACTTCATGAAAGGCTAGGCGAATGAATAATTATAAAGAGTTGTGTATTAAATTCATTCTTCGTCTTCAACTCTAGTCTTCAAATCTTCACACTTAAGCGCATGACTTGAAGTTGAGATGCGTTCTCTGTTTGATCTTTGAAAGTTCTTTGTCTGATGAGAATGTTTTGTAGTATGACGACTTAAAGTTTGCGTCTGGAACTTCTTATGTTTTGAGGGTGCATCTTTCGTCTATGCGAATAATGATCCATCTGATCATTATTCCCTCTGCGTCTGTTGATGCTTCTGTCTGTCTTGTAATTATCAAAATTAAGATTCTAATTCATTTTGACCTAACAATCTCCCCCTTTTTTATGATTACAAACCATTTTCTTCTAAGATAAGAGCTTCACAGATATATCAGAGCTTGAATATAGTAGACGAAACATCTTGAGCTTGAATTCCTCAGACGATAAGATCATTCTTGATATATTGTGTAGATGTCAGATCAAAATCTGCATAAGACATGTTAGTTAAACAACACAAAATATATCAGAGCAAAGAAAAATATACATCGAGATGATGTTCATAGTCATTCTTATTTCATATAGAATCATTACATCAAAGTAATGTAATTTTATACAGTCAGAGCAAGAAAGAAAAATAGAACAGAGCCACATGCTCTAGAATACAGAACAAACAATTTAGAACATAAAATAGCTCCCCCTGAGCTTGATCTGTTCTTCTCTTTTAGCTTCTTCTTCTTTTTCGTCTGGCTCCCCCTCGGACTTATAACATTTTTAATTTTGACTCCCCCTCGGACTTATAACATTTTTAATTTTGACTCCCCCTCAGCTTGATTTCTTTTCTCTTTTCTTAGTCTGATCCCCTTTCTTCTACCTCTTTCCCTTCTCCCCCTTGGGTTACAATTATCAAAACATCAAAATGATGTAATCATTTAGTTCTAGATGAAGATGATGCGCCTTGATTTCGTTGACAAAGGAGTGCCTTCATTAATTCTTCTAAAGATTCAATTCTGCTAACAACAATGTTCTGGGTGGACTCATATTCCAAATTTTCTTGTTCAAGAGTAGAGCATTTTTGCTTGAGAGAATTAAAGGCTTCAATGGTAGGAACGTAAATGTTTTAACTACGTATGAAAATAAATTTTTGAGGATGTTACAACTTCAGCCTCCAAAAAGTGAATGGTTAAAAATGGAAGAACTACAGTAATAGCCTGAGGTTCATTCCATTTCTAACTAAATTCTTGTGGATTGAGAGAGACCTGAAGATTTTGAAGACATTCACCATTTCCATATGCAAAACCATCTCCAGGGTAGACGTTTCCACAAACAACCGCGTCTTGCATTCCAAGCTTTTTGCCAGAAGAATTAGCCAATGTGGCCTTATGAGCATGAATCTTGGCAATGGTCCTACTATCAAAAGGACCATGCTGGAATAGATGATCATATTCTGATTGAGACAACAATTTTAGCATGTAGCGTGCCCATAGAAATTTCTTGGGTTCTGAGTATACTTTATTTTCTTTACCCTTGGCTAAGAACTTGATTCTACAGGGACGAAATCTGTCCATTTGAATGAAGAACTTAGTTGACAGAGAAGAGATTGATGAGAATTGAGTACCAAGAAATTGAGGCAGAGGCCGTTGTTCTTTCAAGGCGTTACGTCTGATATGATTGAGAGAGCTAGCTTGAGATTTTCTTTCCTTGCGATATGCGGTTGCCATGTTGTGAAAAGCATGATCATGATCAATTGACAACGCATGTGGAAGAGCAGGACTTATCGAGGGGAGAGTAATGTCGAGTGAATATCCTAGTCCTAGATATTCAGTCTTGTTCATGGGGATTGAAAAAGTAATGGGGTCATGTCCATCAATAGCATCTAATGACCACCATTTACATCCTCTGGGCACAGAGGGACTCCATTTGTTGATATCAAAAATTGAATGGAAGAAGATGGTTGAACCATTCTTCTTTGGAGTTTCCCATGGTCGAGCTTCTCTCGTTCTAATGAAAGGCTCATATCTAAGAGCAGGACCTTCAGTTAGAGAGTCTTCAAGATAATCTTTGTAAGCACAAGCTCCTTCCAGACCTTTGATATTGGTCTTTATCAATCCATCCCAATAAAGATTCTTTAGCCAATCTCTTTGTTAACTTACAGAATATATTACTTCAGTATTAAATTGAGTTGGCTTGAGAGGATGATAAAAGAGAAAAGGGTTTGGACTCCTTTTCTTAGAGAATCCCCGTTTTCCTATGTAAATATAAGGGTCAGCAGTTTCAAAGAAAGCTGATTGAGCATTTTTAGATGAGGAAGAAGTGGAAGGATGAGAAGATCAATCACTGAGAATCCAATCTGGCCTGATTGGTTCTTCTTCCATATGCTCTGTTAAGGAGAACTTCTTCATGTACAGTTCATCAAGAAAGGAATAGTCTATCTTTCTTGGAGGTGTAGGCTCAACAATTTCATACTACAGCAATGGTTCTGTTCGAGTGTATACTGTTATTGTTGGCACATCAGATGATGATACATCAATAGATGCAGACTTTACACCACAATGGACTTCATCCATTTGTACAGGTTTAATATCTTCAGATGTGAATACTTCCGTCTGAGAATGAGCACGTTTAGCAAACGCAACATCTTCCGTCTGTTGAATCTTTGGAGAAGCAGACTCAAAAGGTACCATTATGGGTTCAGCTTCAGTTTCTGATCTATTCTTCATTCTATCTTCAACAATATCCAAATGCATAGATGTGTGTAAATTATCATCTAGAATTGTGGATAGTTGTTCTGACAACAGTTCATTATCTCTTAAAATTTGAGCAGACTCAACAGTTTCTGGCTCAGGTTGTTTGGGTTCAGGTACTGTTGCAGATGACATAATTTCTGTTTCAATTGAAAGTTGAGCAGTCTCAACTGCGTCTGTCATAATGACATCGTTTGCTTCATCATTCTTCTTTGTAGACTCAGATTTATCAACCTTCCTTTTTACTATTCGTTCATGGTATGCGTCTGATCTCTTCTTTTTCTTGTTTTCTTCTTTGTCAGATTGGTTTGGGTTAATGATAACGGAGCAAATTTTCTTTGGTGCTGGTGGTTGTTCTGGTAAATGATTAGTGAGTGATTCATTTACGCAGTCTCCTGTTTGGGTTTGTGTTTGGGATGATTTGGTGAGTTTGATGGACAAGTGTGGTTTTCTTTTTGGAGAGGATGGAGTTGATTGTTCTGTTTGGGCTTTTCTGACAGGGAGTTTTATTCTTTTAGTTTATTTGGATGGTGAGGGATGTTGTTCAGACGCATTCTTCAGAGATTCTGATGGTAAACGCATCCTGGAGAAAGTGCTTTGTTTGACCTCTTGGCCACCAGGATACCATTTCTCACTGTTAACCTTGAACCCTAGGTTAATAATGATATTGGTGAAGAGAGCAGGGTATGGAACACTTGAGTTCCTTTTCTAGTTCCTGTTGCTTAAGGCATTCAACCAATGATCCAAGATGACGTGAGGGAGGATTATCTTCTCCTTCTTCAGCAGATAATAAAGACAAAATCTATCTCTGTTGCTCACATTGTCTCTAGACCTAGTCCTAGGGGTGAAGACGTTGAAAAGAAGATTGTGCAATATTCTGCACTCAGGAATCAAGTTTCCAGCTCTCAAAAACCTGTTATTTTCAAAGACACGAGCCCTACCATACAAGGCCATGTCTATAAACTCTTCGTCTAACTCTGCATGCCAGTTGGAATGAAAGATAACTCCTTTAGTCTTGCATCTTCCTCTTACAACAATGACATCTGGGTTTATCAGAAACTCCTTTTCTGAGATGAGCCCACAGATAGTGCCATTGACTTCCTGAGCTTCACTCTAGAACTCAGCATATGGCTCTATTAGCCATGCTTCTTGCCATTCAGCAAAGTCCATCCATCCGACGACTTTAAGCAACTCAAGGATATTCTCAGAGAGATCCTTAAGAGTTTCTCTTTGTACCCATTTGCATGTGAGGAACATTTCTTCGCACCAGATGATTTCGATGTTCTCAGCAGTCTTCATGTTCTTGGCGGCCATTTTTGGATTTGAAAAACAAGAGAATATAGAGAGCATGGTTATCAAACTCTAGAGTTAACTCTTAAGAGTTGGCTGAGTCCCAGCGAGTCAACTCGCTCATAAACTCGTTTTTGGAGTAAACTCGCATAAACTCGCGAGTCAACTCGGTGACTCGAAGTAAACTCGCGAGTCGGGCCGAGTCAAGCGAGTTACGAAAAAAGTTAAACGGTGCGTTTTGAGGCTTACTGAAATGCTTTCTTCTTTCTCGTTTAGGGCTCCATATTTGTGTTTTTGCGTTTTTGCGTATTCATCTTCTGCATTCTCTTCTTCAGCTCACCTCATGTGATCTTCCTCTTCTGCCTGCTCATCACGTGGTCTTCGTCTTCCGGCTTCCTCTTCCGTTTGCCTTGTTGGTGGCTTTGTTCTTCTAGGTCAGTTGTTGTTATCCATGATCTATTTTTCATTTCGTGTGCTTTGTGATCTTTTCAATTTTTGGTTTAATTTGTTGTTATTGGTTCAATCTTTGTTTAGTTCTCGATTCAATTTTTGGTGTTGTTTGTTCAATTGTTGTTGTTGTTGCTACTATTTTTCTGGTTTGCTGATATGTCCAATTGCTTTGTTGCTCTGTCCAATTGCTCTTTCCAATTTCTCTACTATGTTCAATTGCCTATATGATATGTTCAATTGTCCAATTTTTGGTTTAATTTGTTGTTATTGGTTCAATCTTTGTTTAGTTCTCGGTTCAATTTTTGGTGTTGTTTGTTCAATTGTTGTTGCTGCTATTTTTCTGGTTTGTTGATATGTCCAATTGCTTTGTTGATCTGTCCAATTGCTTTGTTGATCTGTCCAATTGCTATGTTCAACTGCTCTTTCCAATTTCTCTGTTATGTTCAATTGCCTATATGATATGTTCATTTGTCCAATTTTTTGTTTAATTTGCTGTTATTGGTTCAATCTTTGTTTAGTTCTCGATTCAATTTTTGGTGTTGTTTGTTCAATTGTTGTTGCTACTATTTTTCTGGTTTGCTAATATGTCTAATTGCTTTGTTGCTATATCCAATTGCTATGTTCAATTGCTCTGCTATGTTCAATTACTCTTTCCAATTTCTTTGTTATGTTCAATTGCCTATATGATATGTTCATTTGTCCAATTTTTGGTTTAATTTGTTGTTATTGGTTCAATCTTTGTTTAGTTCTCGGTTTAATTTTTGGTATTTTTTGTTCAATTGTTGTTGCTACTATTTTTCTGGTTTGCTAATATGTCCAATTGCTTTGTTGCTCTGTCCAATTGTTATGTTCAATTGCTCTGCTATGTTCAATTACTCTTTCCAATTTCTCTGTTACGTTCAATTGTCAATATGATATGTTCATTTGTCCAATTTTTGGTTTAATTTGCTGTTATTGGTTCAATCTTCCATGCGAATTAATTATTTTTGGTTTAATTTGCTGTTACACGTACAGTACATACATTCCATGTGAATTAATTATTTTTGGTTTAATTTGTTGTTACACGTACAGTACATGTATTCCATGTGAATTAATTATTTTTGGTTTAATTTGTTGTTACACATACAGTACATATATTCCATGTGAATTAATTATTTTTGGTTTAATTTGTTGTTACACGTACAATACATATATTTCTGTTTGTTTTATCCTTTTTTTATATTTAGAAGCAAAATTATATTCATTTTTTTCATTTGTTGCGGTGGTCCGTGTTTGTGGGAGTTCAATGTATATTTCTATATGTGTTCAATGTATATTTTTTCATTGGTTGCGGTGGTCAGATTTTGGGCTTGGGCTACTTATATTTTTGTAGTAAACTTTACATGTCCAATTCAGATCCTGGACTTTAAAAAATTAAGCAACCAATTGTTTTTTTTTCTCTTCTTTTAAAGGTAAATCATGTATATCCCAAATTATTTTAATTCATGTAAGTTTTAAGTAAAACTACCAAATTAAAATATTATTGTTTTTTTTTGTGCAGTTGCTTGCTCCCATTGTTATCAGTTGCTAGAAGTTGGAAATGTCTAGAAGTGGAAGTGGGTCAAATTCAGCTGAACCTGAAACTTCATCTTTGCCAGGTGTTGTTAAACCTAGAAGTAAAAATTCAGTTGGAAATAGGACAGACATTGGATGGAAATATGGTCAAGATGTTTCAAGCAATGGTAAGAAGGTTATATGCAACTATTGTTCTAAGATCTTTAATGGGGAACTTTTAGATTGAAGCATCATCTTGCTGGGACTAGATATGATTCTGAACCTTGTGTTTCGGTGCCAGATGAAGTTAAAATGTTAATGCTGAAAGTTGTTATCATTGAAGAGAAGAAAGTTGCATAGCATTGAAGAAAATGATGATGAAGAAAGTGAAGGGATGGAGATAAACTCTTCAAATCAAGCAAAGGGAAGAGGTTCTTTCAAATCAAAACTTAAATTTGTTGCCAGTGGTAGCCAAGTGGTTCAATCTACTATGAACCAATGTTACAAGAAAGGTGTTGATAAAGAAGAAATTGATGCTCTAGTTGCTTAATTTTTTTATACAAGTGTCATTCCTTTTAATGTTATTAAAAATCCTGCTTTTGTAAAATTATGTGAGAAGATTGGGAGATATGGAATTGGATATAAACCGTCATCTTATCATGATATTAGAGAAAAACTTTTGAAATAAGCAATGGAAAAAACTGAGCAGATGCTCCAAGAGTTTAAGGATGAGTGGAAAAGAACGGGCTGTACACTTATGTCTGATGGATGGACAGACAAGAAAAAACGTTCAATTTGTAACTTCTTGGTGAACAGTCCAAAAGGAACTATTTTTCTTTATTCCATAGATACCTCAGACATCTCAAAAACATCAAATAAGGTTTTCAAGATGTTAGATGACGCAGTGGAGTTTGTTGGTAAAGACAATGTTGTGCAGGTGGTTACTGATAATGCTGCAAATTTTAAAGCTGCTGGAGAATTGTTGATGCAAAAGCGGGAACATTTATATTGGACCCCATATGCAGCCCATTGCATTGATCTAATATTTGAAGATTTTGAGAAACAATTAAAGGTTCAAGAGGTAACTATAATGAAGGGAAGAAGTGTCACTACCTATATTTACGATCGAACTTTGTTGATTAGCATTATGAAGAAGTTCACAAATGGTAGAGACTTGATTAGGTCTGACAAGACTAGATTTGCCATAGCTTATCTAACATTAGCTTGTCTTCATGAGTTGAAAGCTTCATTGATGACCATGTTTGGTTCTGATGATCGGAAAAAAAGCAAGTTTGGAACCTCAACAAATGGAAGAAAAATTGAGAGTATTATTTTGGACAGTCAATTTTAGAAGAATGTAACCACATGGTTGCTCCTCTCATGGTTGTCCTTCGATTGGTGGATTCAGATGAAAAACCTGCAATGGGTTTCATATATGATGAGATGGAGAAAGCAAAGGAGAGGATAAAATCTAACTTTAATGATGTCAAGAAAAGGTAAAATTAATTAATATTTCTTAGAAAGGTAAATCTAACTTTGTTAAGCGGTTAAGATTTTTTAGAGTAGAAAGTGACGAGAGAAGTTGGAAGTTTCTTGAATATATATATGAAGATGAAACAATTTTTTAGGTTAAAGATGTGGAGAAAATCTCTCTCTGACTTCATGGCTGGGTTTTGATGAAGACAAAAGGACATCAACAAAAAGAAAGAAAAAGTGAACAACATCAAAGAACTAATAATTGATCAAGACAAAGCTTAAGTTTTAATGGTTCAAGTCTTCACCTAGAAAAAGTAAGTGTTCTCTATGATATGATAATCAAGGCTCTTAACTATACAATCAAGTTAAGTAAAATCTGGTTCAAGAAGTAAACCAAGTAAAAAAATTAACTTAGAAACATTTTTCTGAAGTCAGTAATCGATTACGAAAAGTCAGTAATCGATTACGGAAAAGAGTCAGTAATCGATTACGAAGTTTACAGATTTTCAGATTTTCAAAAACAGTTTCTGAATGTTGCAACTGCCTCTTGTAATCGATTACATGCTTTCAAAATTCAAATCCGGCAATGTTATTCTTCAGTAATCAATTACCATCATTGTGTAATCGATTACAAAGTTTAAATTTTGAACTATTCCTAACAACTATATTTTTTAACATTTTTTAACTTCCCTATATAATTTCAATCTTCAATTGTGAAAAACTAAATTTTGAACTTTCATATTCTTTCCTTTATCAATTGAGAATAAACCTTTTTCTCTCATTTTGGTTAAAAACTAAGAAAACCTTTTGAGCCTTAATTGTCATATCATAAGAAAGTCTTTCTTGTAGAATTCAACCTACCTTTGGAACAACCATTATACACTGTTCTCTATTATTGAACATTTGTTGTTGTGAATTCACGGTAGTGTTCGGTGAAAGATTGTTTTTTACCGTAGTGTTCGGTGAAAAGGTATTTGATTACCGTAGTGTTCAGTAAGGGATTTGTAACCAAGAAAAGGGGTGCTTTTCTTGAGTGTTGGTGTAGAGATCTCGGGGTGAGATTATAACTCTACACTATTTGATTGTGAAGAGAAATCTCTGGCGGTGGTCGGAGGACTGGATGTAGCCTTCGGTGGAGGAAGGTGAACCAGTATAAAAATTCGTGTGTGGTTCTTTCTATCCTTACACTTTTATTTTTCATTGCGTTATACTTTCAATTAACTGGTTGGAATTGGGGTTGAAATTATTAAAATAAGGAATTCTCAAATCAATAGAAAAAAACATGAGAAACCTAATTCACCCCCCTCTTAGGTGGCGATCTGAATTTACAATTGGCATCAGAGCTGGTTTAGGAAAATTACTCCTAAGATCCATAGATGACATCCTCTTTTAGACCAGTTTTAAGTGAATGATTCAACACTTACAGACCTCCATGCTTTAATGGTGAACATTATGACTTTTGGAAAATCAAAATGAAGATCTATATAAAAGCCCAAGACCTTGAAATTTGGAAAGCCATAGAAGAAGGGCCTTTCATACCTATCACCGAACAAGGTGACAATGTTGAATTAAAACCTAGTAATAAGTGGAATGAAGATGATAAAAGGAGAGTGCAATACAATCTTAAAGCCATGAACATCTTGACCTCTGCCTTAGGAATGGATGAGTTCTTTAGAGTCTCAACATGCCAAACAGCCAAAGAAATTTGGGATACCTTAGAGATAACCCATAAGGGTACTGAAGAAGTCAAGAGATCAAAATTAAACACTTTATCGTAAGAATATGAGATGTTTAGAATGCTTGCTGGAGAGAAAATCCTAGACATGCAAAATTGATTTACTCATCTAACTAATCACTTGATTGCTCTTGGTAAGGATTTTTCAAATGCAGATTTAAACTTGAAAGTGCTGAGATCTCTAACTAGGGCATGGAAACCAAAAGTGACTACAATCTCTGAAAAGAAAAGCCTATCAAATATGTCTCAAGCAACACTATTTGGAAAACTACAAGAGCATGAAATGGAATTAAATCGTCTGGAGGAACATGAAGAAAAAGAAAGGAAGCATAAGTCAACTGCCTTGAAAGTCAAGGAAGATTCAGAAGATGACGATTATGAAGAAGATTCTGAAGATGAAAATGTGAATCGTTTGGTTAAAAGTTTTGAAAAGTTTCTCAAATGGAAAAGGATGAAATCTGGACATCCAAAGAAATTTGCAAAGAGAAATGATTCATCTGCTTCTCAAAACTTCACATGCTTTGAATGTGGAAAACTCGGACATATAAAATTTGATTGCCCAAATCTTCAAAGAAAGAAGAATGAATTCAGAAACAAGATAGACAACAAGGATAAGAAGGGTAAAAAGGCCTACATAGCATGGGAAGAAAATGACAGAAGTTCTTCATCTGAATCTGAAACTGAAGAAGCACAAATTGCTCTAATGGCTTCACACAATTCGGAAGATGAAAATGAAGATGTTAGTAACAATAAACTATCTTATGAAGACTTAGAAAATGCTTTTGAAAACTTGCATGAACTATGCTTAAATTTTTCTAAGGTTTGTACTAAACAGAAAAAGATCATTTCTTCCTTAGAAACTCTCATAAAAGCATGCAAGATGATTTAAACACAATAAAAACTAAAGTTGAAAATCTAGATGCATGTTCTAGATGTAATTCTCTTGAAACCAAAATAGATGATTTGTATAAAATTGTTGGTAAATTCGAAAATGGTAAGCATAGTCTAGGTGATATATTAAGTATACAAAGAAACACTAGTTATAGGAGTGGGTTAGGATATACACCCCAAAAGAAGTTAAACAAGGATAAAAATATTTTGTTGTAAAAGCTAGAAATCAATAAGTAAATAAAAGGTTTGAAAATAATAAATTAAATTCTTTAGGAACTCACAAAAGATACAATGAATATAAGCCTAGAGTAAGAAACTACTATGTGCCTAGAAATCATCATACTCCTGAAATGAAATATGTTTGTAATTATTACAATATGTCTGGACACACCTCTAATGTATGCAATGTCAAGAAGTATGGAATACCCAATAAGAAATACATGTGGGTGGAAAAAGGCACTAACCTTAAAGGACCCAAATCACCTTGGGTACCTAAAATTCCCTTTTAATTGTTTTGTAGGAATGTATAAGGGCAGCAAGCGACATGTGGTATTTTGACAGTGGCTGCTCCTCATATATGAAAGGGAATAAATCAAAATTTGCATACTATGTCTTGTTATGTTCCTGTCAACATATATCTTACATACATTGTTAGCAATTTTTCTTCTTTTTGATGATGTTAAAAAAGGGGAAAAATGTTGTTGTTTGTTTTTTATTGATATTTTCAGGATCATATTATTTTACTCCAAAACAAAGGGGGAGATGTACAAGACAGGGGGAGACACTTATAATGATTGATATTTCAAGATGTTTTGTCATCATCAAAAAGGGGGAAATTGTGGAGAAAATCTCTCTCTAACTTCATGGCTGGGTTTTGATGAAGACAAAAGGACATCAACAAAAAGAAAGAAAAAGTGAAGAACATCAAAGAACTAATAATTGATCAAGACAAAGCTTAAGTTTTAATGGTTCAAGTCTTCACCTAGAAAAAGTAAGTGTTCTCTATGATATGATAATCAAAGGCTCTTAAGTATACAATCAAGTTAAGTAAAATCTGGTTCAAGAAGTAAAACAAGTAAAAAAATTAACTTAGAAACATTTTTCTGAAGTCAGTAATCAATTACGGAAAAGAGTCAGTAATCGATTACGAAGTTCACAAATTTTCAGATTTTCAAAAACAGTTTCTGAACGTTGCAACTGCCTCTTGTAATCGATTACACAGTCTAGTAATCAATTACATGCTTTCAAAATTCAAATCTGGCAACGTTATTCTTTAGTAATCGATTACCACCATTGTGTAATCGATTACAAAGTTTAAATTTTGAATTATTCCTAACAACTATATTTTTGAACAGTTTTTAACTTCCCTATATAAGTTCAATCTTCAATTGTGAAAAACTAAATTTTGAACTTTCATATTCTTTCCTCTATCAATTAAGAATAAACCTTTTTCTCTCATTTTGGTTCAAAACTAAGAAAAGCTTTTGAGCCTTAATTGTCATATCATAAGAAAGTCTTTCTTGTAGGATTCAACCAACCTTTGAAACAACCATTGTACATTGTTCTCTATTATTGAACATTTGTTGTTGTGAATTCACCGTAGTGTTCGATGAAAGATTTTTTTTCACTGTAGTGTTCTGTAAGGGCTTTGTAACCAAGAAAAAGGGTGCTTTTCTTGAGTTTTGGTGTAGAGATCTCAGGGTGAGATTGTAACTATACACTATTTAATTGTGAAGAGAAATCTCTGATAGTGGTTGGAGGACTGGACGTAGCCTTCGGTGGAGGAAGGTGAACCAGTATAAAAAATCTTGTGTGGTTCTTTCTATCCTTACACTTTTATTTTTCGCTGCATTATACTTTCAATTAACTGGTTGGAATTGGGGTTGAAATTATTAAAATAAGGAATTCTCAAATCAATAGAAAAAAGCGTGAGAAACCTAATTCACCCCCTTGTAGGTGGCCATCTGAATTTACAAAAGAGTAGACGAAAGAAAAGTAACCGTCCCTGATTTGACGTTTCCCATCATTGTCTCCCTAATGATTGATTTGACTTTGTGAATCCTGCGAGTGTCTTGTTTCTTAAGAATTTTTTGCCATAAATGCAAGACACAATTAATGTTGCATTAAATGTTATATTCTGCACATTTGATTAAAATATTAGTAGATAATATAACATTGAGTTTGTTGAAGAGTCAGACGGACTAATTCAACTATTGATCAGAAGCAGCATTTCGTCTTAACACGAAATAATATAGACGAATTATGTGTATACGAAATTGATAAACAGACTAAAATAATTAACAACAAAAGAGTTTATTCATGCAAGGGAAGAATTCCTAAATTCTCTTTTATAAAATTAAAACGAGTTTCGTCTAAAGCTTTAGTAAAAATATCAGCCCATTAGAAGTCTGTTTGCACAAATTGCATATCAAAGACACCTTTTTGAACATAATCTCTAATGAAATGAAATCTGATTTCAATATGTTTGGACTTTGAATGATGAATTGGATTTTTGCTGAGATTAATTGCACTTTTATTGTCAGAAAATACAGGTATATGATTTTCAAACCTGGAGTAATCTTCCAGTTGACGTTTTACCCATAATAGTTGTGAACAACACCAACGACAGAAGTGCTATGGAGTTTTGTTTCTTGCTAGACCAAGAAATAAGTGATGATCCCAGAAACTGGCATCCTCCACTTGTACTTTTTCTCTCCACTTTATCGCCAGCATAATCAGCATCATAGAACCCACTCAAATTGAAGTCATCATTTCTCTTGTAAAACAAAGAGATATTAGTGGATCCAACAAGATATCTTAATATGCATTTTACAGCTTGTAGATGAGACTCTTTTGGGCCAGACTGGAATCTAGCACAAAGACAGATGTTAAACATAATGTCTAGTCTGCTAGCGGTTAAGTAAAGTAGAGATCCAATTATACCTTGATATACAGTCTGATCAACAGACTTACCAGACTCCTCTTTACCTAAACTAGCTCCAGATGAATGCATAAGAGTTTTCATAGGCTTAGCATTATCCATTTTGAACTTCTTTAAGAGTTCTTTTGTATACTTGTGTTGATGGATATATATGCCTTGCTTCGTCTGCTTAATTTGCAGACCTAAGAAAAATTTCAACTCTTCCATCATACTCATCTCGAACTCATTCTGCATTAGTTTAGAGAAGTCTTTACACAAAGATTCATTAGTTGCACCAAAAACAATATCATCTACATATATTTGTACAATAATGAAATCCTTTAAGAGATTTTTCTTAAATAGAGTTATATCAACCTTTCCTTTTGAAAAACCATTTTTAAGTAGAAAAGAGCTTAGTCTATCATACCATGCTCTAGGAGCTTGTTTCAGATCATACAAAGCTTTCTTCAACTTAAAAACATGATTTGGTAAAGATGGATGTTCAAAACCAGGAGGTTGTTTACAAATACTTCTTCTTCAATAAAACCATTTAAAAAAGCACTTTTTACATCCATCTGATATAAAATAATATTTTTATGAGCAGCAAATGCAAGTAGTATACGAATTGCTTCTAATCTAGCAACAGGAGCAAAGGTTTCAGTGAAATCAATACCTTCTTACTGATTATACCCTTAAGCCATTAACCTTGTTTTGTTTCGGATGACTTTTCCATCTTCATCTAGCTTGTTTCTAAAGACTCATCTTGTTCCAATGATGCTTTTATCTTTGGGCCTTTCAACCAGAGTCCATACATCATTTCTAGTGAACTGGTTGAATTCTTCTTTCATGGCAATTATCCAGTCATCTTCTTTAAGTTCTTTCTCAATGCTTTTGGGTTTAATTTCTGACACAAAAGCATATCTAGAAAGGTCTCTAAAATTTGACCTGGTTTGCACTCCTTGATGCTTGTCTCCTATAATCAGATCTTGGAAGTGATTTGAGGCAAATTTCCACATTCTGATTAGAGTCTGGATATTGTCAGGTTGAAGAGTAGACGATGAGGGTTCGTCTGATCCAGCAAATGCAGTTTCGTCTGATTTGGCTTCTGTGTCTGCTCTGACGATAGCATCACTAAGTTGACTTGATAGGTTGATCTGTAAATTATCAAACGAAGTTTCTAGGTCTAACATTTCTTTGTCAGCCTTTGAATTATCTTGAAATTTGACATGGATTGATTCTTCTACAACATGAGTATTAGAGTTAAAAACTCTGTAAGCTTTAGATGTATTAGAATATCCGAGAAAGAATCCTTTACAGATTTTAGAGTCAAATTTTCCAAGATAATCCTTAGTATTAAGGATGAAACATTCACATCCAAAAGGATGGAAGTAGGATATGTTGGGTTTTCTTCCTCTCCATAATTCATAAGGAGTCTTATTCAATATGGGTCTTATCAAAATTCTGTTTTGTAAATAACAGGATGTATTTATTGCTTCTGCCCAAAAATATTTGGGAAGTGAACTTTCATTTAAAAGAGTTCTAGCCATTTCTTGTAAAATCCTATTTTTCCTTTCCACAACTCCATTTTCAAAACATAAGGCTTTAAACTCAGAATTTTTAAATTCAATCCCATGATCACTTCTCACAGACGCAATACATGCTCCTTTCTCATTTTGAACACGTTTACAGAAAATTTCAAAGACATTGAATGACTCGTGTTTATGAGCTAGGAAGTATACCCATGTGAATCTAGAGTAGTCATCTACAATGACAAATCCATATCTCTTTCCACCAAGACTTTGCGTCTGAGTAGGACCAAAGAGATCAATGTGTAACAACTCTAGTGGTTTTATCATAGAAACAACATCTTTAGATTTAAAAGATGATTTAAGTTGTTTCCCATGCTGACAAGGTTTACATAGACGATTAGATTTCTAGGAAATATTTGGAAAGCCTCTCACAAGATTTTTGTTGGATATTTTTGAAATATATTTTAGACTTAAATGTCCAAGCTTTTTATGTCATATTTCCCTCTCATCGTCTGCTGAGAGTAAAAAAGTTACATTCTGATCACTTAGGTCAGAAAGACATACTTCATATAGATTGTGCTTTATTCTACCCTTAAACAGAATGGGTTTATCATTGTTTCTAACTATGCACTCATCAGAGTTAAAGGAAACTTCATATCCGCTGTCACAAAATTGACTAATGCTAAGCAGATTGAAATTTAATCCTTCAACATAAGAAACATTTTGTATAAGTGGGTTGGGTGATTTACCAACAGTCTCAATCCCAAGAATCTTACCTTTTCCAGACCCATATGAGACAGACCATTTACTTGGTCTAAGGTCTTGGAACATAGACAGGCTTCCTGTCATATGTCGCGAGCATCCACTGTCCAGATACCAGCTTGAATCCTTCTTTCTTTCTATTGAGGATATCTGCAACAGGAATAATTTGTGATTTTTGTACCCAAATCTTCTTGGGTCCTGCTTTGTTAGTGGAGGGTTTTCTTATGTTAAAAGTCTTTGGGTGACTTTTATAAACATTTAGAACCCTTTGGGTGACTTTTATAAACATTTAGAACCCTATTGTAATTTGTATACATGCTCTTACGTACAGACAAAATAGTTGATGACTTTGTTTCGTCTGTACTTGGATCATATCCAAGTCCACTTTTATCCAAAGGAGGTCTTCCATAGGTTAAAATATTTTTGAGTTTTTAAGAACTAGATGTGAACTTGATTAGATCTTTTCTTAGAGAATCATTTTCTTCTTTTAGCCTTTTGATTTCTGAAAGAAAATGATTCTTTTCAGATTCATCTTGAGAAGATGCTTCATCTGATGTTCCTTTTTGTGAGACTTTCATTTATAGCCTTTAGTCTTGAGACTTCTTCCACAACTATCTTTAGCTTGGTTTTACAAGATTTATATTCTTGAGCTATAAATTGAGAGTTTGCAAGAAGAACATCATATGAAATTCTTCATCATCAGAATCTGAGTCAGAGGATGATAAATGAGATTTGTTCATAATTTTTACCATAGACGATGTTGCGTCTCCTGCCATGAGACATATATTTGCATTTTCTTCTTTCCCAGATTTATCTGAGTTTTCTGTATCATGGTCTTCCCACATAAGAAGGCCTTTCTTCTTGTTATCTCTTTTGGTATTCCACCTTTTCTTCAACCTTGGACAATCATTTTTTATATGCCCAGGTTTTCTGCATTCATAGCAGACAACTTCAGACTCTTCTTCTTTGTTGGATGATTTCTCAGGGATCCGTCTGTCCTTTCTCTTGAAGAATCTTTGACCACGGCCTTTCTTTATCATCATTCTTTTGAAACTTCTGGCCATCAAGGAGATCTCATCGTCTGTTGATTCTTCTAAATTATCAGATTCAGTTGAGTCAACTTTGAGAATTTTAAGTTTCTTTTTATCTCCTTTGCTGGACTCTTCTTTTTTAGCTTCATCAACAGAGGGCAAGGCAATAGGTTCTTTGATTTTGATTTTCTCCCTTTTACTTAAATGAACTTCATGTACTCTTAGAGCCCCAATGAGTTCATCTAGAGTTAAGGTTTTCATGTCTCTGCCAACAGATACAGCAGTTGACATGGCTTTCCATGGAGCAGGAAGACTATCAAGGATTTTCATATTGTTTTAGGCTTTAGAGAAGGTGATGCCTAAAGCAGTTAATCCATTTAGAATGGTTTGGAATCTTCCAAACATTCCATCTATAGATTCTCCTTTCTGTGTGGAGAACATATCATATTCTCGTTGAAAGGTGGCAGCTTTTCTGAGTTTGACGTCCTTAGTTCCTTCATGAGATACCTTGTGATGGAGGTCCATCTACTCCAACACAAGAGGTCAACAATGCTAGAAGAATTACAAGGTCAATTCTTAAGAGAATTTAAGAAGAGGAAGAAAAGAGGTTGACCCAAAGTCAAAGTCAATAGTCAACCCTTGGAGACCTTTCCTTAGTCAACAAGCCTTGTAATAGTCTTAGCATTTTATGAGTGTTTGTACTCCATTTTGAACTTAAATTTGGACCATGTTTAGTTGATACATGTCACGGCCAAATACTTAAGAATTAGGAGAATAATTCTAAATTTAATAGGGAGAGAGTGGCGCACACTCTCCCTAGAGAGAGTGGAGAGATGGGAGAGAAAAGTGAGTGGCATTTCCACTCACTCCTTTCCATTTCTACCCTTGACCGTGTCTACTTTTGCATGCATGACCAAGGCACCATTTGGTAGAGTGAATCAAGGCCTCTTGATATAAATTAAATCATAAGGCAAAGATTAAACCTTGAGTCACATTTTACATTCCAACTCAAGGATGAATCTCGGCCTCATGATCTAAAATACATCAAGAGGTGGAGACTTAACCTTTGAGTCACATGTCTCATGCCTATTATCTGTTAGCAAACCGTGACCTCTTGATCATTTAGAGTCTTGACTTGCTAGCTTTGATTCGTATGATGTGCTTATGGCTTTCCACACGTTAGATCAATTTCCAATCCAAGGCTCCATATGCTACACGGTGCTCACTCTTGGTTCCACATTAGCATTAGTATATACTTGTGAATTTGAGATTTGTATTCACTTTTGAGTCAATTAAAGAATTAAGCATTTGTTTGGGAGAGAGGTTTCTCTTCAAGGTTTCTTCATTGAACCTTTGTTGGTCTTATAATGGTGATCATCCATGTGGCGATTCTTCACTAGACTTATTGCTTCTAGCATAGTGTCTCCATCCTCTTATCCTACTTCCATTTCCTATTGTCTTTCTTCTTTTGGACCGTGTATCCCTTGTTCCTCCATGACTAACCGTGAAGTTTGAGCTGAAGAAGTTGAAGATTGGGCAACTAGTAATCCTTCCATGGAAGGCTTACATCAAGTGGTATCATGAGCTTGTTCCTTCCTCAAGTAGAACTTCACACTGTGAGCCTACTAAGTCTTGCTTTTGATTTTTGCATTTTCATATGTTCCTTGCTTCGGTGATCTGATCTAGCTAGCTATCTTTGTGTTTGTTTTAAGTCCTTAACCATGAAATCCAGTAAATACATGTCTAGAATCCATATCTTTGTTTCTAGCCTTATTCCATAATTTTGTTCGGTTCAATTTGTAGATCTATATGTTAATTTGCATAATCTTGTGGCCTACTGCATTTGACTCACAAATCTGATATCATACAACTTATGTGCAGTATTTTGATTCGGTCAAATTGAGTCTAAGTAGTAGTAATCTCTAATTCATTGAATTAATTACTTATTAGTACTTGTTTCTATGTGCTAGTATCAATTTTGCTTATAATTTTGGTGAAATTGGTGTACCGTGAGCTATCATTCATGTATGCCCTGTTTCCCCTGTTTTGTTACTGCATTTGAGCCTATAATTCTGTACATTCAAGTTCATGAATTGCAAAATTGAGACATCAACATCAATACATGCTAGTAGAGTGCCTACTATAGGCCCAAGTCCCTATTACACCTTGTAGTAGCATTAGCACTAGTCATTGAGCTTGGAGTGCTTGTATTAGGCAAGAAACAAATTGGTCCAGCAGTTAAGAGAATAGAAAAGAAAAGAAAACAAGAGAAAAGAAATCAAAACAAGAAGAAAACAAGTGAGAAAAATTCAAAAGAAAGCTAGAAAAAGAACCTTGAAAAGTACTAGAAATTTTGAGTACTTGAAATGATGTTTTAATGACTTGTAAATCTGTCCAGCAAGAAAAGGAAGTGTTAAGAAGTGCAAAGGAAAATTTTGAGTAAGAAAATTGGACTTAGAGCTAAGGCATAGCACACTCATTCACCTAGTAAAATTACTAGTAGCTTGGGAATTGGCCTAGTAGTGTGTACTTGTGACTAGCTTGTTTTGACTCAAATTTTTGCATCATTGTAACTTGTTGTATATGATACCTGTCCAGCCACATATTACTGCACTTCTATCATTTTTTTTGAGCTCAAAATAGTGCATTGATATCTTGGAAATTCATTGTGTCGATTACTCTCAATTTAGCTCAAATTGGTTTCCTATAAAGTGATCACTACCATACTTGAGTTTGCACTTCTTTGATTGTTTTGGTGAGTGATCAATCCAGCATCCTATTGTTCCTTTGCTGTCCAGTGTGCCTTTGTCCTATTACAAATTAATTCTTACATTTGAGTGGCCTATTTCTTTCATTTGAGCCTTTATTTGTTTGTCTTTTTAAACTCCTTGGTTTTGTCTAGAGTATGTCTTTTCCTTGAAATTCTTAAGTTTAGTTGGAGAATTGTTCCTATTTCACGTGGGAATACACCATATTTGAACTCAAGAGGAGGTTCTCTTGAGAAGCTTGAGAAGAGTTTGAGTGGTAAAAGGCAAGAGAGAACACTAGAAAAAAGAAAGGCCACAAAAGAGTGATATACACGAGTGACACTTGAGTGAAACACTTAGGAGTGGTGAGGTCCTTACTTATCATTTACTTTGTTTACTAACCGTTTCATTGCAGCCATGGAAAGCACATCTAGTGTGGGAGATAATATGTCATCTAAAACCAAGAAGCTCATGGAGTTCATGACCGAGAAGTTCAACCATAAGCAACATGAGATGAATGAGTTAAGAGGTGATAGTGATAGACGGTTTAGGGAAGAAATGAGCAAGAGGGAGTATCTAGAGAGGAGGTTGAGAGAAGACCGAGAGAGAAAAGAGAAGGAAGGCCATGAAGGAGGTAGAAAAATAAGTGGAGGTAGTAGAAGTGAGAGAGGAAGTCATTGGGGACACTATTACTCACCTAGAGAAAGTGATGAAGGGGGCAATCATGATGAAAGTGATGCTTATAGGGAGTATGAAGAAGAGAGGAGGCCTAGGAGAGGTGTTGGCCGAGGTGACACCCGTGAGGCAACTATTCCACCCGAGGAGGTACTTGGGAGATGAGGAGCATAGAACTTGGGAGGTTAATCCTAAAATTAAGCTTCCAAAGTTCTTAGGGGAGGGAGGTGCCAAGAATTACTTTGAATGGGTTATGAAAGTTGACCAAGTCTTCTCTTGTCATCCCACCTTGAGTGAGGAAAAAAGACTCAATCTAGCAATCTTGGAGTTTGAGGGGTATGCCTTGGTTTGGTGGAACCAAGTTCTCATTGATGCCGAGAAGAGGAGGAGACTTTCCATCACATCTTGGACACAATTGAAAGATGCACTTAGAGGAAGGTTTGTTCCAAATTCATATGTGAGAGACTTGCATATCAAGCTTCAAAGATTGACACAAGGGGGTAAGAGTGTACAGGAGTATTACAAGGAGCTTGAACTTACCATGTTAAGGGTGAACTATCAAGAGGAGAAAGAGGCTACCATTGCAAGGTTCACTCATGGCATGAATAGAGAGATACAAGATGTGTTGGAGCTTCAAAGCTATAGAACCTTGGAAGATGCCATACATAAAGCCGAAAAGATAGAAGCTCAAATCAAGAGGAAATCCACCATGAAGAAGTCCTATGCTAGTGGATCTTCATGTTGGAAGGACAAGCATAAGAAGAAGGGTTCCTCCAAACCCTATTCTAACTTTGGTCGAGACAACACTAAGGGTAAGGATGAGGCTAAACCTATTTCTAAACCATCTAACATCAAATGCTTTAAGTGTTTAGGTCACGGTCACATTGCTTCCCAATGTCCCAACAAGAAGACCATGGTCATGAGGATGGATGGAGGAGTCACTAGTGAAGAGTCATGCCATTCTTCAAGTGATGAAGAAGATCAAAACGCAAGTGACCCCTCAAGTGAAGAGCTAGCCGAAGAGGGAGACCTTCTCATGGTTAGAAGGATGCTTGGAAGTGCCTACCAAGAGCTTGATGAGACTCAAAGAGAAAACATTTTCCACACAAGATGCAACATACAAGGGAAGGTTTGCTCTTTAATAATTGATAGTGGTAGTTGGAGAAATGTTGTTAATACTAGGTTGATAGAAAAACTTGGTTTGAAAACTTCTCCACACCCTAAACCTTATAAATTGCAATAGCTTAGTGAAAAAGGTGAATTGGTAGTTGATAGACAAGTCTTAGTTGCTTTCAATATAGGGAAATATCGTGATGAGATTCTATGTGATGTAGTCCCTATGGAAGCCATTCATATGCTATTAGGTAGACCATGGCAATATGATAGGCATGCCTTACATGATGGTGTAGCAAACACTTACATTTTTACTCATGTTGACCGCAAGGTACATCTCAAACCATTGTCACCTAAGGAAGTAATTGAAGACCAAGTAAAGATGAAGATGGAGAGAGAAGAGGAAAAGAAGGTTTTGGTCGAGAGCTCAAAGAGACTTGCAAAGTCTACACCTACTTTTAAAGGCTTGGCCGAGAGCTCAAAGAAAGCTTCCAAGAAGATTACTCCAAGTTCTCAACACAAAGACAAGAAAGGAGAAGCTAAGAGTAATGAAGCTACAAAGGGAAGTTTTCTAATTGAAAGAGGAGAGGTTAAGAGGGAATTCTTAGCTAGGAAGTCCATGTATTTATGTGTACCTTCACCTTTGATTTTGAATGCTAATTTTGTAGGTGATCATAGTACATTGGATGCTTTGCTAGAAGAATTTGGAGATGTCTTCCCTCAAGAAATACCTCACGGCCTACCACCTTTGAGGGGGATAGAGCATCAAATTGATCTCATTCCAGGTGCACCCCTCCCCAATAGGCCAACCTATAGAACTTCACCTCAAGAAACCCATGAGATAGAGAGGCAAGTGCAAGACTTGTTGAGCAAAGGGTGGGTCAAGGAGAGCTTGTCCCCATGTGCCTCACCCGTGATCCTAGTCCCTAAGAAGGAAGGTACTTGGCGCATGTGCACGGATTATAGGGCCATAAACAACATCACTATAAGGTATCGTCATCCAATCCCTAGACTTGATGATCTCCTAGATGAATTGCATGGTTCCACTATTTTTAGTAAGATAGATCTTAAGAGTGGATACCACCAAATTAGGATGAAGGAAGGGGATGAACGGAAAACGGCTTTCAAAACTAAATTTGGATTGTATGAATGGTTGGTTATGCCTTTCGGTTTGAGCAATGCACCAAGCACTTTTATGAGGCTTATGAACCATGTCTTAAGGGAATTCATTGGAAAATTTGTTGTTGTCTATTTTGATGATATTCTTGTTTATAGCAAATCTTTCCATGAACACTTGAATCACTTGAGGCATGTGTTAGAAGCACTTAGGACACAAACTTTGTATGCTAACAAGGATAAATGTATATTTGCCATGGATAGTGTTGTGTTTCTTGGATTTGTGGTGAATTCTTTAGGTGTACAAGTAGATGAAACAAAGGTCAAGGCAATCAAAGAGTGGCCAACTCCTACATGTGTGAAGGAAGTGAGAAGCTTCCATGGGCTAGCAAGTTTCTATGGGCGGTTTGTCAAAGATTTTAGCATCGTTGAATGAGCTAGTTAAGAGGGAATTACCTTTCATATGGGGGGAACCTCAAGAACTTGCTTTCAATTCACTTAAAGAAAAGGTTTCTAATGCTCCTATTCTATCTTTACCAAATTTTTCACTAACATTTGAGCTTGAATGTGATGCCTCTAATTTAAGAATTGGTGTGGTTTTGAACCAAGAAGGCCATCCTATAACTTACTTTAGTGAGAAACTAAAAGGAGCTCAAATGAACTACTCCACATATGACAAAGAATTATATGCCTTGGTGAGGTCTTTCCAAACTTGGCAACACTATTTGCTTCCAAGAGAGTTCATAGTGCATTCGGACCATGAGGCACTCAAACATCTCAAGAGCCAAGGGAAGCTCAACAAGAGACATGCTAGGTGGGTTGAGTTCATAGAAACTTTTCCACACATCATCAAGCACAAGAAGGGTTCAACCAACATTGTAGCCGATGCCTTGAGTAGGAGGTATACCCTTCTTTCCATGCTTGAATCTAAATTAATTGGTTTTGAACATGTAAAGGCATTATATGAGGATGATAATGATTTCGGCCTAGTGTATAAAGAATGTGTTAAAGGTGCTTTTAAGGACTTCTTTAGGCACAAGGACTATCTTTTTAAATGGAATTGCTTGTGTGTGCCTAATAGCTCATTGAGAGAACTTTTAATATATGAATCACATGAGGGAGGAATCATGGGCCATTTCGGTATAGACAAGACTTTTGCTATTTTACATGAGCATTTATTTTGGCCTAAAATGAAAGTTCAAGTTTCAAAGTTTGTAAGGAAATGTCTCACTTGTAATCAAGCAAAGTCTAAACTATCCAACCATGGCCTTTACATGCCCTTACTCGTTCCTTCTTCACCTTGGATGGATATTTCCATGGACTTTGTCCTAGGATTACCCAAGACCAAGAGAGGCTCAGATTCTATATTTGTTTTTGTGTGTAAATTCTCCAAGATGGCTCACTTTTTGCCTTGCCATAAGACGGATGATGCATCCCACATAGCTACATTGTTCTTCAAGGAGATAGTGAGGTTGCATGGTGTGCCGCAAAGCATAGTAAGTGATAGAGATGCCAAATTCCTTAGCCACTTTTGGAGATCACTATGGGGAAGGCTTGGAACAAAACTTTTCTTCTCCACTACTTGCCACCCTCAAACGGATGGGAAAACGGAAGTAGTGAATAGGACCTTAGGTCAATTACTTAGGAGTTTTGTGAAGGGTAATCTCAAGTCTTGGGAGGAGTGGCTACCACATGTAGAATTCGCATACAATAGAGTAGTCCATTCTACTACATCTCTATCTCCTTTCCAAGTTGTTTATGGTACTAACCCTTTAACTCCACTTGATCTTGCTTGTTTACCTTTTGAGCTTGAAGGTGATGGTAAGGTTTGGCCCAAGCCGAGAAGATCAAAGAGCTACATGCCAAGATTAGAGCAAGGATTGAGAAGAAGAATGAACAATTTGCCAAGGCACACAACAAGGGTCGTAAAGCTATTGATTTCCAAGTGGGAGATTTGGTGTGGTTATACCTTAAAAAAGAGAGATTTCCCCATTTGAGAAAGTCTAAGTTACTCCCAAGAGGAGATGGGCCATTTAAAAAGAAACTAGGACCTAATGCTTACAAATTAGACCTTCCTTTAACTTTTGGTGGAAGTAACTCTTTTAATATTTGTGATCTTTCACCATGTGTAGGTTTTGAAGAGGAGACCAACTTGGGGACAAGTTGTGTTTAAGAAGGAGGGTTTAATGTAGGTCCATCTACTCCAACACAAGAGGTCAACAATGCTAGAAGAATTACAAGGTCAATGCTTAAGAGAATTCAAGAAGAGGAAGAAAAGAGGTTGACCTAAAGTCAAAGTCAACAGTCAACCCTTGAAGACCTTTTCTTAGTCAACAAGACTTGTAATAGTCTTAGCATTTTATGAGTGTTTGTACTCCATTTTGAACTTAAATTTGGACCATGTTTAATTGATACATGTCACGTCCAAATACTTAGGAATTAGGAGAATAATTCTAAGTTTAATAGGGAGAGAGTGGCGCACACTCTCCCTAGAGAGTGGAGAGATGGGAGAGAAAAGTGAGTGGCATTTCCACTCACTCCTTTCCATTTCTACCCTTGATCGTGTCTCCTTTTACATGCATGATCAAGGCACCATTTGCTAGAGTGAATCAAGGCCTCTTGATATAAATTAAATCATAAGGCAAAGATTAAACATTGAGTCACATTTTACATGCCAACTCAAGGATGAATCTCGGCCTCATGATCTAAAATACATCAAGAGGTGGAAACTTAACCTTTGAGTCACATGTCTCATGCATATTATCTGTTAGCAAACCGTGACCTCTTGATCATTTAGAGTCTTGACTTGCTAGCTTTGATCCGTGTGATATGCTTATGGCTTTCCACACATTAGATCAATTTCCAATCCAAGGCTCCATATGCTACACGGTGCTCACTCTTGGTTCCACATTAGCATTAGTATATACTTGTGAATTTGAGATTTGTATTCACTTTTGAGTCAATTAAAGAATTAAGCATTTGCTTGAGAAAGAGGTTTCTCTTCAAGGTTTCTTCATTGAACCTTTGTGGGTCTTATCATGGTGATCATTAATGTGGCGATTCTTCACTAGACTTATTGCTTCTAGCATGGCGTCTCCATCCTCTTATCCTACTTCCATTTTCTATTTTATTTCTTCTTTTGGACCGTGTATCCCTTGTTCCTCCATGGCTAACCGTGAAGTTTGAGCTGAAGAAGTTGAAGATTGGGCAACTAGTAATCCTTCCATGGAAGGCTTACATCACCTTGAGAGCATCCCAAAGCTCCTTGGCGATTTTGTAGGCACAAAATCTATTATATTTTGTCCTAGATAAAGCACATGTTATTGCATAACGCCCTTTGCTGTTGAATTTCATTATAACATATTCTTGATTTCCCCATTGTTCTTCTAGTTTAGTTAGGGAATGTCTCCTTCAAGTGATAATCTTCCAAAGCATGTATTGGGTGGACCTAATGTACATCTTCATTCTATCCACCCAATATGGATAATCATCTCCAGAGAAAGCTGGAAGTTTGTTCATGGAAGATCCTTCTGCTATGAGCATCGTCTTGGAAGTCTCCATCCAAGATCTTTTCCTCTAGCAGTTGTCAGGCGCTCAACCCTTAGAGGCAGAGCTCTAATACCAAACTGTAAAATGTAAATACACAAGAAGGGGGGTTGAATTGTGTTTTATAAAAAAAACTATTTCAGACAATGCGTTTTGCGTCTGTATTAAATCGTCAGATCAGACGCAAACTTAAACTTATCTTTAAAGATTGATTTTAATAAAATAGTTTAAGTTATTATTATCCCCAGTTAGTAAGAAAATAAAATATAATCAAAGCAATAATATTTTATACTAGTTCGTCTATTCAAGACTACGTCCAGTTACCCAGCAACTTATTGAGGTTCCACTGAGAGTATTCTTTCAACGCAGCCACTCTTGGCTAACAATACAAATATTCTTTGAACACATCCTTCTCAGGCAAAAGCGGTATTCTTTGACCCTAGCCTCTGTAGGCTAAACCCAGGTATTCTTTGAACACAGCCTCCACAGGTTAACCAAGGTATTCTTTCAACACTTAGCCTCCTCAGGCTAAAGAAGGTATTATTTGGACTTCAACCTCCACAGGCTAGACTCACGGTATTATTTAGACCTCAACCTCCACAGGCTAGATTCAAGGTATTCTTTAAACACTTACCCTCCTCAGGCTACAAAGATACCACAACAGTGGCTTACAATTAAGTTCAAATAGAAAATGTCCTCTATGTAGAGAGGGATTTTACAATGAGAATTCTTTTCTAAGTTTGTGGCGAGCAAACTTGTTTTCTAGAGAGTTTGAGTGAGTATGAATATAGTCTTGATCAGAGTAGTTCGTCAAGTTGAACTCGTAGAATTGAAGTCCTTTTATAGGTGTTTGCATGAAGTAACCGTTAGACTATAGATGTTAACGTTAGTCCTTGTCTTGGGTACTTTCACATCTGGCAGAGTGAGCAATCAGAACATTTAATGAAAAGTCAGCGGTTGTCAGTGTGAGATCTGCCTTTGACTTGATTTGCTCAGAGATTTCACTTAAACGTACAACTGTTTTTCATGTTGCAGAGGTTTATTTTGAAATCCATTTCCACCTATGGAACATTCTGAGTAACGGTTGATTTGAAATGAGTGCACATGTTACTCAGAGTCTTGAACTTCATGAAAGGCTAGACAAATGAATAATTATAAAGAGTTGTGTGTTGAATTCATTCGTTTGTCTTCAATCTTCGTCTTCAACTCTAGTCTTCAAATCTTCACACTTGAGCGCATGACTTGAAGTTGAGACGCTCTCTATCTGATCTTTGAAAGTTCTTCGTCTGATGAGAATTTTTTGTAGTATGACGACTTGAACTTTGCGTCTGGAACTTCTTATGTTTTGAGGGTGCATCTTTCGTTTATGCGAATAATGATCCGTCTGATCATTATTCCATCTACGTCTGTTGATGTTTCTGTCTGTCTTGTAATTATCAAAATTAAGATGTTAATTCATTTTGACTTAACATACGTAGATTCATCATCTAAGGCCGAAGATTTTGAAGGCAATTTACCCGAATCAGATGATCATGAAAGAGACGATGATAATAACAGTTCAAGTATTAATGTTCAATCAAATGTTATTGCTCAAACAAAAGCAGGTTAGTATGAATTTAAATTTGTTAAATCGATGGATAAAATGAGATTAAATATTTGATTATGATGCAGGTAGAAGCCAACAACCATTTTGACAAAATACACCCCATTATATAAATATAAATTGGGATCACCCTGATCAAAGAGAGTTGTGGGGTGTAAGTGTTCTTTTGAATTAGAAACTTGGGCAAGAACTTTTTGTTGATTTGGAATTTGAGAATAAGGGCGATGTGCAAACTGCTCTAAAACACTATCTGATGAATGTTCATCACACTGTCCGAGTGGTTGAATCTAAATCAAACAAGTATATTGTTTGATGTGTCAATCGTAGCACTGATTTGCCCTGTCCATTTATCTGCGAGGTATTCAATCTAAGCAGACAAATAGATGGAAAATAACTTAATGGGGAAAATCACGTATTTGTCAAATTGTCAAATTTGGATCATTTTAGGTTAATTTTATTTGCCCCTCTATGATTTCAACCTAGGCTACACAAAACGCACATACATTGTAAAATTAGTAAATCCCCAATTTATAACCTAGCTCCTTTCACTCCTTCGTCGCATGACTCTTGTTCTGTCATTGTTGTATTTTGACATTGCCATTGTTGCATCCCGACGCCGCAACATCTATCATCGCCATGTTATGTGACTATCACATTTTGTTGTTGGTGGCATTAGTATATTGATGAATGATGCAATGATTTCCAATTTTATTATTTGTTATCTGGATTATCAAAATTAACTTACCAACAAATTAGTATATTAATAAATGATAAGTTTGTGAAACAATGTTTGTAGAAAATTGTCAATCAAAGAATGAATTATTTTATAAGATATTTTCTGAAAACTGTTGGTTTATGTCTCAATCATATATATACATATGACATTACTAAAATTTTTATTTATAAAATAAACATTGATTCCTCTATAATTTAATAAATTACAGGGTATATGATATGTTGTTCTATTTATTAGTTATTATTAATCATGTTTAAAATATCTAGAATTTACTAAACATGAATGCTCCATAAGAGAATACTAAACATGAATTTATCTAGAATTTAATAATTCAGTTAATGTGTCATTTGAAAAACAAACTATAGGAGCTTCAACTACATTTCATGGGAAAAGTTTCTGACTGCATTTTTTTTTTTTTTGGGAAAGTGATGATGTGTGGGAGCTTGTTTCATTATATATATAAAAAAAAACTAGTGAATGCACTTTTCTTTAAGCAACACCTTGTAGGTGTACAAGGTAATATAAGTCATTGCAATAAAGTGTATCATGATGTTCGTCACCAAATACTACAATTATTAAATGATATCAACAAAAAAAAAAGTAAAGGGTAATGAACATGAATTGAATGAAGTATACGATGATCAAAATATTGAGAAGGAAGTACAAAACATTTAACCTTGTCCAAATATGAGTAAAAGATTGGTGTGCTACAAAAGGAAAAGGAAGCTAATGCTGGAATTGACAATTATTTTGCTCCAATAACTACTCTTGGATATCAATCATCTATAAAAGGAGTATCATTGAGCATAAAAGTAATATACAAATCAAAGATGACAAATGCTCATTGATTTTATGATTCTTGCTTCCATTCAATGTAATAAAATTATCATATTTTCATCTTGCTTTATGCAATTAATGTTATTGATCTTGGTTATAAAACCCCATCTTATTGTGAATTAAGTGTTAACTTGTTGGGAAATTGCAAGCAAAAGTGTAGTTTATTTGTAAAAGCTTGTAGAGCAAATTGGGCTAAAAATGAATGTACTACTATGGCAAATGGATGAAATGAACAAAGGCAAAAAGTTTTTATCAACTTTGTAGTTTATTGTCCTGTAGCTATCATTTATGTGAAATGTTAATTGTTTTTAATATATTTGTTAGTCTACTCATAGCTTATGTGAACTTTGTATATGTTTGATAAACATTATAATTTACTATAATGCATATTATGTAAATTTTGTATATGTTTGATAAACATTATAATTTACTATAATACAAGTGTAGTATTTTTTAAATTTATTAATGTGCTAGATGATGTGAAAGATTCTAAGACATTGTAAAGTTTATCTTTAAAAGTTATTAAACAAGTTAGAGTTGAAAATGTTGTTCATGTAGGGACGGATAATGTAGCTAATATATAGTTAAAAAAAATAGAAGATCAAAAAGAAATTATATATCTAAGAATAACTTTTTTTAATATTACTCTATTAGTTGTGGGCATTCATTTAACTAGTCATAAATTAGTAAAGGTTATGACTAGAAAAGTTATTAGTATTATCATTTTGGATCATAAATTTTATAATTATTATTTTATGAATTCATTTGATTATTGAAAATTATAGATGAGGATGAAAAACCTTCTCTTAGTTATGTTTATAAAAGCGTGCAAAGGACAAAGAATTCCATAAAGGAGATGTTTAAGAATAAAAGGAATTTGTACAAGCCTTACATGGTATTATTAAAGCTAGTTGGGATAAATAATCAAAGTTCAATCTTCATGCAATAACATATATTTTAAATCCTATACTCTTTTATGATGAGAAATTTTGTAGCAAAAACAAGGTCATAATTAGAACTATTTCTTAGAAAATAACTTTTTGCAAAGATTTAACTTAAGACATTGATGAGATGAATATGTGTAAGAAATGATAAGGAAGTTATATAACCTAATAAGCATTAATCTATTTTACTATTTATACTTTTATACTTAAATATATGTATAATTTGTGTTCTATTACCGTGTATTCCAATATTACAAAAGTTGGCAACGTGTCTTATAAGTTTAATTAATTTATTTCTTAATATTGTGATGCTTGATTTTAGGTTGCATAAGAAAACATGTTATCGCTTATAATTGGTATTTTTTTTTTTTTTATATTGTTATGCTTGATTTTAGGTTGCATAAGAAAAGATGTTAATGTATTGATTGTGAATCAATTAATCATATTAATTTTTTGGTAACTAAAGAAGAAATATCATCTAATCTAATCTTGATATTGATCAAATTCAAAATTTTATTCATCGCATACCAATCATAAAAATTAACGAAGTTTAATATTTATTCAACTTTAATATGTCACATTTGTTAAGTATTATTTTAGTTTAAATTCAACATTTTTTACCTTTTTATTATTTAATTAGGTGAGGAAGATCTTGATATAAGAAATAAAAGTTAAAAGGGATGATAATTTAATGGATCCAACCTCCATGAATATAAAGATAATTGATGGTTGGATCAATTATGTACATTTTAGTTGTAGTCGTTAATGAATTTTATTTGGCATTAAACTTAAATGTTTCATTGTATTTGACATAGACCTTCTTTTGTTTTTTTAATTGAATTTATATATTATGAATTGTGATATTTCTAAGTGAAGTTTATTTTTTTTAATATTGCGAAGTTTAAAATAGTGTATTATTTTTATTAAATATTGTTTTTATATTTTATTGAAAATATAAAAAATAGTATTTTACTAAAACCAATTCAACCAAAGTTGAACTAATAAACCACTAAGCTAGTATTTTCAATTGTTCAATGTTTAATCTAGTTTAAAAGCATTGCTAGTATCAAGTAAAATTTTGTAAAAAAATATTAAAAATAAAATTGCAAAAAACTTCATAAACTAAAAAGTAGGGGTGTTGGTATTCAATTCAATCCAAATAAAAATAGGAAATCGTTAAAAAAATTAAAAATTGAATTAAATTATTATTATGCATACGGATTGGAATTAAATATTTATTAAACTGTACAGTTTAATTTGATATATACTTTAAGATTTGAAAATTGAACCACAATATACCCGATCATATATTTATATTTATTTAAAAATTATTATGTATATATTCTTATTTTAAATAGCTTTAATAATAATGATATTTTTTGAATATTTTTTAATTACAAGTTATAAATTAAATTTCTTAATAATATTTTAATATATTTTTATTTTTCTAATACCAAAAAAGAATTTTAAACCGCAACATTTAATCTAAATCAAATTATAAAAATGGATTTGGATGGAATCGAATTGATAATTAATTATTATTCTACTAAATGATGATGCGCACTGAAGTATATAATGTGCTCACTTGAAGACTTTTAACAGCTGGTACCATAATGTCAATAAGAGTCAAACATTTTGACTTTATTATTATTCGATAAGAGTTTAAAATATTTCGTATAATTATTAGTATAACGATTTCATATTGTCAAGTAAAATTATTATCGAGTAATAATACTAATATTAATATCTTTATTATATGAAATAATGTGTATATATATATATATATATAATACTGTAAAAATATTTATATTATTATTATATTTTAATTAAACACTCATTATAAAATTAAATGTATCATAATATGACAAGGATTTATGATTCATTAAAATACAGTAACACTTGATAGTATTTAGTTTTTATTTTTTTAAGGAAGTCTTATCATACTCTAATGTATTTAGTATTTGATATTTTTATCTCAAATAACATCTTAATTTTAATTTAATTCGGTAATTAGGTAAAACAAAAAACTTTCTCAACTATCTCAAAACATTCCTCTTTAACCTTTTTTTAGTCACTTGTTTCATTTCATTTTTTAAAATTATATTTTAATATTTTTAGAAATAATTAATTGTAAAATTTAATATTACAATGTAAATTTTTATCATAAATTTAAAATTACAACTTATATTCTAAATATTTATGATGTGTATTTTACGTATTTATATAAATAAAAATATATAAATATCACAATAAAAATATCACATCATAAATCATAAAGTAGATTAGTGAATGCATAAGCATAATAAAAATCTTGCAATAAAATATTAGTATATAAATTTATGATATAAGAATATATATTTTAAAAATATAAAGTAACTGTCATAATTGAAGATTTTTAACATATTTTATGAAAGTAAGCTTTTCAAAACGCGTGCCCCTACTGATTGCTACTTCCCATCATTACTGTATATTCTCACTTCCCAAGAAAAAAGTCATACATCGCTGCATCACAATTTCTGACAATCTGATATAAACGTAACTAGCGTGCGTATGACATTTATTATTTCTGCAACATCTTAAACGGAGCTATTTATGATTAAAAATGTTTCTTTTTATCATTAAGCTTTTATAATATCCTGACTTTTATTTTTTTATAAATTTTGATTGATTTTAGTTTCTGAATTTTTGTAGTATTTTACTTTTAGTTTATGAATAAAATTATGATTGATTTTAATTCTTGAATTATGTTTATATTTTTAGTCATAAATATTTATTGTATCAATATTCTAAATCTCTGAACATCTATTATAATATAATATTAGAAATTTTAAGGATTAAGACATATTTAATCTTAAATTTATTTTTTTTCATATATTTAAATTTAGAATCTTGAATTTGTATACAAAATATGAAATAATATGTTAAATAAATTCTTTAATCATTTTAAAATGAAATTATATAAAAATAAATACATGTCACAGAAGGTCAATATCTCTTTAAAAAGTTGTGATTCCTTGGAGAATAGGCTAGGTTTAAAATATTCGGGTGCACATTCAATGAGCAATAATTCAATGAATTATTCAGAATAAAAAAAAATTAAAATTAAAATTTATAAGAAAATAAAAGTATTATAAGAAAATAAAAATTAAAATTAAAAATGTCATTAATATTCTCTTGAGCTATTTTTTCTTTTCAGTCTCATCTCTTATTGATACCGGTACAGTATTCCTTTTCACGAATAACATTCATATTTTCATATATTTAAAAAATACGTAAAAAGTATAAGATAATTAAATTATTTATTATATATCATAATTTTATTTGATTAGATGACCTTGGATGTATAATAATTTTTATTGAAATTAATATCATACGTAATAAATAAATATTTTATAAAGTTAATAAGAGAAATAAATAAAATTTAAAAACAAAAAACATTTATCGATAAATTAGTATCTTTTAGATAATAAAACGATTATTTCCTCTTTTGATAAAAGTTTTAATTTGATTTTTCAATATTTTAATAATTTTAGGAAATGTTTGAAAAGGTTCTTTTTATCACAATAAATGTTTAATATTTAATAGAAATTACAAATATTTGTCGCAACCTAAAACGTCGTGTTTTATAATCAATCTCTTAATTCTTTATAAACCTAAAGTTTTAATATAATAAAAATTAAATAATTATGATTAAAAAGTTAATAATAAAAATTAAAAAATTATGATTAAAATGTTGATATATAATTGGATAAAAATGTGTATTTTTAAGATAAAGAATTAGCTTCATCAATCCAATATACATTTCGTCTAAATAGAGGATAATTACATCATTTTATGTAATAAAGATAATATTTATCTAAAGATTTTAATGTGATTTAATTTTTAAAGTAAATTCGTTCAATATATCAAATTGAGTAAGTGTATTTAGATATACTTTCATCTAACATCTAAGTGCGGAAGTATATTTTCTTTTAAAACTTTTAAAATACTTGTTAAGAGTGGAATGTATATGATAAATCCTCTTTAATATTTGTGGCAACCTAAAATGTCATGTTTTTTAATCAATCTCTTATTTTTTTATAAACCTAAAGTTTTAATATAATAAAAGCTAAATAATTATGATTAAAAAGTTAATAATAAAAATTAAATAATTATGATTAAAATGTGCATTCTTAATATAAACAATTAATGTCTTCATGCAAAGAATTAGTTTCATCATTCAAGATATGCACTTCATCTAAATAGAGGATAATTACACAAAATGTTTAAATAATAAAGATAATATTCATCTAGAGACTTCAATGTGATTTAATTTTTAGAATAAGTTTGCTTAATATATCAAATTGAGTAAGTGTACTCAAATATACTTTCATCTAACCTGTAAGTGCGAAAGTATATTTTCTTTCAAAACTTTAGAACACTTATTAAGGATAGAATGTATATAATAAATCCTCTTTAATATTGTTTCTTACTTTTATAAACTATCACATTTGTATAATAAATGTAAGTCTAACATTTGAATTTTGAAAAATGTTAGATATTCTTTTAAGCAATAGCAAAAAGGACAAGTACAATAGTGCCACAATGTTACAATGAAAAAAAAGTCAGATAAAGCATATTTGACGTGACAACATTTAAACGATGCAACACCCCAATTCCTATCATTATAACATCCTAATTTCTCTACAGCTCATGAAAAAAATATATATTATTCGATGAAGTGAATTGAATTTCATTGCATGGAGTAAAATTTAAAATAAAGTCTATAGTTTTATATTTCTCATGAAATAAGTAATATCTCAGCCATTGAAATTTCTAACATGTAATCGAAACCTTAAGTTTATATCATTTCCTAAATAACAACAATCATTCAAATACAAGAATGAAATAGAAATAATGGATCAAGTATTTAGATACATCAATCACAAACATAACCACAGGTTAGTTCACAACGATATAAAGAAGGCATCAAAAAATTCAATTTACCATCAAAACAATTACGATGACATCTAGGAGTACATGTCACATCTAACACTTTCACTAGAAATAATAGATAGTTACAATCATGATAACTAGTGATGCAACAGGAGTCATTCCTCACTCATGGTGATTAGCCATGGCGGAAGTTTTCCCCACTGCGAATACCCTCTAGTCCTAAGTCATTGCATCGACCCGTCAGGGACCAACTATCTTAGTTCCATTTGTCTTTACTTTTTGAAAACATTTTCTCTTCACTTTGCTTTCACGATAATCATCCTCTTTTCTTGAAACACCATGCTTCATAAGCATGTGCACTAGGGGCAACCTCATTGCTCCTCCCGTAGCAGGCATCCATCCCTCTTATTTATTTATTTATATATATATATATATATATATATATATATATATATATTTTAATCGATTATCATGAACCTATGTGACTCATCAATGCAACATAACCCACAAAATTAATTTCTCAATCCACACCAATCATTTCACTTAACATTCATAAATATAATTCACATGTCATTCAACATATCATTACACTCGTAATTTATTACCCACAATAGTTCAAAGAAGAAATAACACACTAAGGGAACCAAAAATAGTAACTTGTAGGGTTCCAAAGAATCAAAGCTCAACCTAAGGATTTTTTTTAGAAAGCACCAAATACTTAATCAAGCCTAATTACCAAATTCAACCTTTACACATTAAAAGTCTAAATATCTAATTATTTTCCCATTTCCTCTTATGATTTCTTTAACCTCACACACTCTGTCAATCTCTTATCACTTTAATTTTAATGTCTCACTGATATATTATTATTTTTATTACTTTCCTAACACTTTTTATTAACAATTGGAACATGGTTACTTTTTAATTAATGTTTTTAAAATCATTCTTAATTGATTTCGCTAATTAGGCCTTAATTGCATTAATAATCAGTTTTTTTCAAACTTGCACAATTTTAGTATTTTGGCTATATGTTTTGTTACAGACCTCCTTTTAAGTTGATCTTGGTTTCATTTTGCAACTAACTCAAAACTCTATAAGTTCTACGCAAGACTCAAAGTCAAATTCGAACTAAAAAAGAGTAAAAAGATGGTGGAAGTTGATGACCGAAATTTGGGCTGGTGCTAACGAGATTTTTTTTTTTGTTTATTTATAACTTAAGGCCCAAAGTAATTTAATTGGCACATTATTTATTTTGCTTTGACTAGGACTTGAACAGTGTGATACTCCGCCACTGCTGGGTGAGGGGGCAATTCCCCCCAAATTTTTTAATTTCTTTTATATATATATATATATATATATATATATATATATATAATTATTTTAAATAAATAATTATTATTTTCATTTTATAATTTTAAATAATTTATAAATTTATTTTTATAATTTTAAATAAATAATAATTATTAAAATATTCTTAAAATAATTATTTTAAATAATTATATATATAAATAATAATTTATAATAATAAATATTATATATATAATAATAATAGTAATAAATTTTAATTTTTTATAATTTTATATTTTTAATTTTTAATTTTATATTTAATTTTTTAAAATATATATGTTTAAGACTCTAATTTAAATGATTTTTAATTTTAATATTCATTTTTAGTTTTAAACTCTCGTCTAAATGATTTTTAGTTTTAAAATTTTTAATATTCGTCTTTAATTTTAAAATTTTATTGTTATATTATATATTTATTTAAGAAATTCTTGATTATAGCAACAATTTTTAATCATGGATGATGTACTTTTTATTAATTTATCCAAAAAATTTAATTAAAATTTTTAATATTCATCTCTATTTTTAAAATTTTACTACATATTATATATTTATTTAAGAAATTTTTTATCATAATAATAATTTTTAAACATTAGTAATACATTTTTTTATTACTTTACTCAGAAATTAAAATTTAATAAAATCAAAATAAATTTAATTTACTTTTTCACATGTATATTATCTAATTTTAAATAAATTAAATAAAAATATAATAAAATAATGAAATGAAAAAATAAAAAAAAATTATAAGAAAATAAAAATAAATTATAAAAAAAATCTTGCCCCTCCCACTACTACATCGCCCCTAATACTCAGCTACTTAAGTGGTCATGTGACTAGCACATGACCCACTTAGTATAAGTTGCACAATACTTGTATTAGGAGATAATTTCACACTTATTCTTGCTTCCTTACGTTTTCTCTCTTATTTTTGTGTGCTTCTCTTCTTTATTTTCGAGCAGTCATTTCTTTCTTTTTTTTCTACATGTTTTGCACTTTAATTTCAAATTTCATTACTTAATCATGAATAGTTATTTCTCTAATTCAATTCAGGTTGCACTGGTGCCTCTTTTGAACCTTGAGGTTCATTATTCCTTTTTGTTTGAGAATTGCTTAACTGATTTTCTTCTCAATTTTGAATTGTGTGATTTACCAATTGAATTGTGTTTTTAATCATGGTTTCATTGTTTATTGGTGATGATGGTGAAATTCTCACGATTGCATGACTCAGATAAGGTTTGCAATGCTTTATGTGATCACATAACTTGCGTGCACCAATTTTTGAGGAAATTCCTCTACGGTCGTAGAATGGCAGGGTATCAATTGACTACAAGGATTTCGATTCAATTGATCCATTTGAGCAATTTTGTTTATCTTTAGGAATCAGTGAAGGGTTTAAAAGAACCAATAATGATCTAAATTGATGTTTTCCATGAATAGTTATTTCTTAATTGTGGTATTTTAAATTTCACTTTTAATCATCCTTTAATTGCTGTGTTTCTCGTTATCTTTACATTATTTTTACGTTTTGCATTTAATCCATCCCAATTATAATTTAAATGTTTTCGGCTAAGTGAGAATTATAGAGCAATTCATGGGGAACGATCTAGGTTGCACTGTACTAAAAACTGTAGTATCCTAGTTTAATTTAATCACGTTCGACAGTGTGCATCACTCACTCACCAAATGAAACACTACAATAACTTTGAATTAAAACACTATTATATTATTGAATAAATATAGTTGGTGACAATTGTGCATATGTGCTCATATCGTGTTTGCATCTACCTTTAATTGTAGTCCTTCTCATTTTGCCATCCGTATATATATACCTAACCATATCCTTCTATCCTCAATAAGATTGATATATTTTCAGTCATCATGTTCCTTTTCAATAAACATTATCACCTTTGTACTCAGCATATCTACCACAATGGTAGAAACACATTGACAGTTCTATACTCCTTTCAACTCTATTCAAACTGTATGAGCAATAAGGTACCATGGAAATCTAATACCAAAATAAAAAAACTAGCTACATCAAATAATCACATAATTACCCATAAAGAAATCATCACCAAGGGCATTGATATGCGAGACAAGAGTTGTGATATCTCATGCCCCTTGTTATAACAAGTATATCACAACTGTTAAAAATAAGTATTTAAGAACAGGGTTGTCGATCTCACGAGGACAACCATTAAATTAAATTAATTATAGAACTGATCAGAAGGGTTTTGAAAAAATGTTTGATCTTTATCAAGTAACCAAAATTAATAAAGAATAATTTAAAACAATTTATTAAAGCGATTGGGATGCCGATTTTACTATTAATCTCCCTAATATTCTTCTCTTAATTATTCTTGTTGTATTCTTGGATGAATCAAATTCTTATCCTCGTAATCATCCCTCTTAAGATCACTTACGTTGTCTAGATTAACCCGATTAATTAATCTCTCAAATTAAACTAAGAAAATTAGGATTTATATTCTGTGAATCTAGTGATAACTGTTAGATTGTGTTTACACTACCGTTTACTCTTATCTCTAAGACTCTATCAGTAATGGTTATTTCCCCAATACCACCTAAGTTTGTTTTCTCAAAGTTCCCCAAGGTTTACGTTCAATTCATTAATGGTCAGTTAACAAAATGCATTAAGTTTAGAAGAAATGAATTTGCAATCATACAACTGAATAACATCGAGAATTATATTAAGAAAGATTAAGATTATATCGTTCTCCCAATTAATTGGGGATTTAGTTCATGGTTACTATTGAACAACATAGAGATAAGTAAAAGAGAAAGAATACATAGACAAGACTTCCCAAAGGATCTAAGTCGTGGCATGCTCTCCTCTTTCTCCTATGCCTGATGTCGCTCTCTCATTCCCAATCTCTAATTCCCTAAAAGGGAGAATGGTAGAAAAAGGTCTCTCTGCTAGTGTATTCGATGGTGTCTTCAATTGTGAATAGGATCTCCATATTTATAAATGTTTTGTTGGGCTTGGGCTTGTGAAGCACTCAACTCCCGCAGCTATGGAGCGAGCCACGTGAGTTGAGGTTATAGAGGTTGATTTTGGCTTTCTTGGGAGTTCAACTCGCGCGAGCTGTAGGGCACGCCACGCGAGTTATAGGCCAGCTCGCGCAAGTTGTAACGAGTTATAGGTTAGCTCGCGCGAGCTTGTAGGGGAGCTATAGGCAAACAGTATGTGAGCTATAGGCGAGCTGTAGGGGAGATAAATGCGAGCTCGCGCGAGTTGCGTTCTTCTGCACTTTTTCTTCCTATTTTTGTTACTTTTAAACACCGGAATACTTAAACAAACCATCAACACGTTCTATAACATAATATTACAATTCAATACATTTAACGATTGGTTTGGCTTGCTTAACAATGGACAAAATCTTGGTTAAAAAGCGTTTGTCGGTAACTCACTTTTGTGAGTTATCAAATACCCACAACTTAAAGCTTTGTTTGTCCTCAAATAGAAAGGAAAACTTATTTAAGCATTAAGTGCAACAACGTAACTCAAACATATAATAAGCGAATAAAAATTCTCTTAAGTTAATTATACTGAACAATTTCTTTAAGATGAATGAAAAACTCAAGTTACCTAATTTTTCATCATGGTTAACCTTGAATTTCTCAGTTCAATGCACAATAGGGTTAGTCATGCATGCATAGTCAGATTATGATAGTAGTCATCTATGTGTGTGTATTGTTCCAATTTCCCAATGAGATTAAGTGGTTTTAGATTTTAGGGAAAACTACATTACCCTTATCCTCTCATATATTTCCTTCTTTATCTTCCACACAAGTTAGCAATCACTAGGATCATTAGGGCTTTATGAAGCTTGTAATGTTTGGCTTAGATGTAGGTATGATGACTAGTCAATTTAGGCTCATTACAATGTTTCTCAGTCTAAGAAACCATAGTTCCCAAACCTTTTCCAGATAATCTCTTAGTATTTGCATTTTCGCTTTAAACTGTGTTGGCTTTGAGGGAATTTATTGATACCTCTTTATTCTTAATATTTTAAGTTGCCACAAGCTGATGGCTAGCTTTTTTATTTTTCAATCTTTTTGGTGATCACATACTAGTGATCCTTTCTTTTGCTTTTTCCAATTTTTTTAGTGTTTTATGCATTTTTTTAGAGGTTTGATTTCTTTCACTGGTGAACACATATTTTTTACTAAGAGAAGTCTCTATGATAAGTGTTAAGTCAAGATGATTTAGCATCCTAGTTTTGATAATTACAGAACAGTTTGTTGTGCTAGTAGACTGAAGAATGATCAGACTGAAGAGGCATCAGACTTAAGAAGCATCAGACTGATGGACAGACTGAACAGGCATCAGACTGATGATAAGACTGAATAGAACAGACTGAAGAGCGCAGACTGAATGATCAGACTGAATGAGCAGACGGAATGATCAAACTGAAAAGGCATTAGACTGAAAAGACATCAGATGCAAACAAACTGAACAGTTGGAAACTAAAGAGTCATCAGATGCAAACAGAAGAATGATCAGACGAATCATTAATGAGCATAGTCAAGATGCACCCTCAAGCACAAACGCACAAGATGAAGTGTTCAAGTCATCAAGCCTCAAAGCTATCCATTTATCTGTTTTTTACCGGATTTGGGATGAGAAGAAGGCTCTTTTCGACACCCTTCCCTGTAGATGAAGAACCTTCATTGTTCAAGACAGAGAACTCATCTCAACTTCAAGTCAGGTGCTCAAGAAGGAAGACTTTGAAGACTAAAGTTGAAGACGAAGGAAAGAAACAGACAAATGAATTCAACACACAACTCATTTATTTATTCATTCATTTACCTCGTTTAATGAAGTTCAAGCGGAGTAACTCGCGCCCTAATTCAAATCTAGCCGATACTCGTAGAAGCATCCAAAGACAAAATAGAGATCTGTGCAAAACCTCTACAACACAAAAAGCAACCATGCTTTTTGTTGATGTCTCTGATCAACTCAAAAAAAGTCTGTGCAAACATTAATTATTCTGATTGATCTCTATTACATGTTTGAAGACCCCAAGACAAAGGACCAACGCTTAAATCTTCAGTCTAACGGATACTTCACAGATCTCTCTATGAAAGGACTTCATTACTTCAAGAGAAGGCTGGCGAACTGCATAACAAAGAAATTATATTCAAGATTCAAGCTCTCAAGCAAAGTTCACTCGCCCTGAACTTAGAATAGATCTCATTGTAAAACTCCTCTCTACGTAAAGGATAAACTTATTCTTTCATCTTCCTAAATGCACTGTTGTGGTGCTCTTAGCTGAGGAGAACTGTGTTTCAAAGAATACATTTGTATTATAGCATGTGGAGGCTGTGTTCAAAGAATACCTTGTTTAGCCTGTGGAGGCTGGGTTCAAAGAATACCTATTTAGCTAGGAGTAGCTGGGTTCAAAGAATACTCATAGTGGAACCTTAGCGTGTTGTTGGGGAACTGGATGTAGTCTTAATCGACGAACCAAGTATAAAAATGTTATTGTCTTCTTTATTGATTTATCTGTTAACTAACAGGGGATAATAACTTGAACAGTCTGATAATAAAATCAATCTAAAGAAGAAAACAATCTTGTGTCTGATCAAGCTTTGAAAACAACAGAAGCAAACGCATCGTCATAGAGAAATATTTTTTTAAACAGTCTACACAATTCAACCTCCCTTCTTGTGTGTTTCTGTACTTTACAATAAGATTTGGGTTTTCTAGCCTGAAATATGGTGGGTTTTCAAGAGGGCAATCCAAAGAGTGGAATATATTGGCTCAAAGACTGTTTATCAAGAAAAAAACTGCTTAGGCACAAAGATGGGTGAGCGAGGTCATTCATTCTTTTATGAGTTGGCCGAGAAAGCTTTTTAAGGGTTCCAAATAAAGCCTGAATCATTTCCTAGTTCATGTTTCACTTGGTTTAACTTAATTAGGATCAATTTAGTTCTTTGGGCTTTATGGCTTCCTTATTATTCTTTAAACATAGGCACATTTTTAGTACTAAGAACAAAAAAGTGCATTAGTTAGAATTTTTTAGAAAAACAAGGTGATCATAGTAATATCATTAAAATTTAGAGAAACACGAGCAAATCAATTCATAATGAAGTAGTTCAGTACAATAATAATGGATGCTTCAGTTGCCTTTTATTAAATCCTAAATAAAAATGATAAAAGGGAAAAATAATCAAACCCTAAAAAATAGAAAAAAAAATAAAAATGATAAAAGAAAAAATGCAAAAGACAGAAAGCAGTAAAAATAAAGATAGGTAAGATATCACCCCAACTTTAGATTTGCGCAATCCTTGACGCCATTGTGGTGGCAAGGGGTATTATCCTCATGAACATATTGAGGACCCGAAGGTGGATAACCCCACTGATCGGTGAAGAAGTCCTCATAGGTCAAGCACTCGGGGGAAAGGCCAACATCAGAGGGGCACTTACTCCTTTTTAATCTATTCATCTGCACTTTTAAATTATAAGAGGAGTTAGCACATGGTAAAACAATACCTAAGTTATATTAGAAATTGACACAAGCATATAAATAGTCTATCAAGTATAAGCAATGCTCATGCCAAAATGAAGAAGTTAGAAGGTTAGATTAATTTGTTAGATTAGATGTTAGATGCAATATTTGTTAGATTAGAGGTTAGATGCAATACAATCAATGGAATATAGCACATGACTGTTAAATTTAGCATGGAAAGAGTAAAACCTCGATAAATAAATGCAATATAACATCAAAAATTCGACACAGAAGAAGCACAGAACAAAAAATTGAACAAATTCAAAAATATTCAACCAACTTGTGCGAGTTCTCTAAGCAAGTCGCGCGAACTAGCTGGAAGAGGTATGAAACTCGCGCGAGCTCGCATTGTAACTTGCATGACTTAAGTTGCAATAAGTTTGAAAATAGAAAAAAAAACAATCACAAATCGTTCATAACGCATTGTTAAATCTATTGGCTAGAAATTAAATAGAAAAGGTGTGGAACATGTGACTTAAGATTGAATCTTATTCCTTAGATTAAATTTAATCTCAAAGGCTAATATTTAATCTCAAAGTAGTGCTTAAAGTGTGACTTTAGCTGATTTGAATTTCATTCATTTTATTTAGATCCAATCAAGTGGTGAAAATCAAATCAAATTAGTGGAGAGAGCACTATTTCTCTCCAAAATCTCTTCCACTCTCTCCAAGGAGAGTGGTGCACACTCTCTCTATTTGGAAGCAATATTTTCGGTCCAAACTAAGACTCCTAGGTCGTGCATCACAAAAAAAAGTCAAGGCCCAAATTCAAGTTTTACAAGTCTTCAAAACAATTACAAAAATGAAAGAAAATTACAAGGCCTAAATAAAACAAGAGTAGAGTCTTCTAGAGTTGATAGTTGACTTTGACTTTTGGTCAACTCTTCTTCAACTTGCTCTTGAATCTTTTTATGCCTTGCCCTTGTAACTCTCATGGATGGTCCTCCATCAAACCCCTCTTCTTAAGGAAAACTTGTCCCCAAGTTGCTTTCTTCACCACCTACAAAACAACGACTCAAGTCACTTACATTAAAAGAATTATTTCCTATGTAATCACTAGGTAACTCAAGTCTATAAGCATTAGGGCCAAGTTTATCAATAATCTTGAATGGACCATCTCCTTTTGGAAGTAGCTTGGACTTCCTAAGATTTGGAAACCTCTCATTCCTTAAATTAAGTCATACTAGGTCACCAACTTTTAATTGAACATCATTCCTTCTCTTGTTAATGTAGTCGCCCACCTTAGGATATTTCCTTTCAATTTGCTCCTTAATCTTACATGTAAGGCCTTCACCTTCTCGGCCTTGTTTATGTCATCCCTAATCAAATAAAACTCAAGTGGAAAAGGAATTAAATCAAGTGGAGTAAAAGGATTAAAACCATAAACAATCACAAAAGGAGAGTGAAGAGTAGTGGAATTTATAACCCTATTATATGCAAACTCTATGTGTGGAAGAAACTCCTCCCATGACTTGATGTTTCTTCTTACAAAACTTCTTAAGAGTTGACACTCCTCCCATGACTTTGGTTTGGCCATCGGTTTGAGGGTGGCAAGTCGTGGAAAACATGATCTTGGTCCTAAGCTTGTTCCACAGGCTCTTCCAAAAGTGACTTAAGAACTTGGAGTCCCTATCACTCACAATAGTCCTTGGCATTCCATGGAGTCTCACCACTTCTTTGAAGAACAATTCGACTATGTGTGTGACATCATTTACTTTGTGGCATACAATGAAGTGTGTCATCTTGGAGAACCTACAAACAACCACAAAGATAGCATCCATACCCCTTTTGGTCCTAGGCAAACCAAGCACAAAATCCATTGAGATATCTATCCAAGGAGAGGTAGGGATGGGTAAGGAGAATATAAATCATGATTCATAGACTTAGACTTAGCTTTATGGCATGTTATACACTTAGAAACAATTCGATGCACATCTCTTCTTATGTGAGGCCAATGAAAATGTTCATGCAAGACAGGTAAAGTCTTCTCTATTCCAAAATGCCCCATAATACCTCCCTCGTGTGTCTCACATATTAACAATTCTTTTAAGGAACTTTTAGGCACACACAAGCATTTCCTTTTAAAAAGGTATCCATCTTGCCTAAATAATTCCTTATGAGCATTCTTAGCACATAAAGACCACACTAGGCCGAAATCATCATCATTCAAATACAAATCTTTCTGTGATCAAAACCTAGCATCTTAGTTTCAGGCATACAAATCAATGAAAAATGCCTCCTAAGTGCATCAGCCACAAGATTAGTACTTCCTTTTTTATACTTAATCACATGAAGGAACCTTTCAAGGAATTCTACCCACCTTACATGCCTTTTACTTAGCTTGCCTTGTCCTTTGATATGCTTAAGAGCCTTATGATCCGTGTGCACCACAAACTCTTTAGGAAGGAGGTAGTGCTGCCACACTTGGAAAACCCTCACAAGTGCATACATCTCCTTGTCATAAGTAGAGTAATTGATTTGAGCTCCCTTTAGTTTCTTACTAAAGTAAGCAATAAGGTGCTTCTCTTGTAATAGAACCTCTCCAATACCTAAATTTGATGCATCACACTCCAACTCAAAAGAATAAGCAAAGTTAGGCAAAGAAAGAATGGGTGCATGGGTTAGCTTATCCTTAAGTAAATTAAAAGCCTTCTTTTGAGAAGGGCCCCAGACAAAAGATACTTCCTTCTTCACAAGATCATTAAAAGGTGAAGCAATGTTACTAAAATCTTTCACAATCCTCCTATAGAAACTTGTTAATCCATGGAAGCTTCTCACTTCTTTAGCATTGGTTGGTGTCGGCCAACCTCTAATTGATTGCACTTTACTCTTATCTACTTGCACTCCTTGTTCACTCACCACAAAACTAAGGAACACCACCTTGTTAGTAGCAAATGTGCACTTCTCTTTGTTGGCATATAGCTTTTGGTCCCTAAGTACTTTCATCACAAGCTTCAAATGTGTTAAACGATCCAAGAAAGATTTGTTATAAATAATAATATCATCAAAGTAAACTACCACAAACTTTCATAGGAATTCTCTTAACACGTGATTGATTAATCTCATGAAAGTACTAGGTGCATTGGAGAGTCCAAATGGCATCGCAAGCCATTCATGTAATCCAAAATTGGTCTTAAATGTGGTTTTCCACTCATCACCTTCTTTCATTCTAATTTGATGGTAACCACTTTTAAGATCAATTTTAGAAAAGACACATGTTTCCTGCAATCATCAAGCAGATCATCTAGTCTAGGGATCAGATGTTCATACCTTATAATGATGTTATTAATGACTCTACAATCATTACACATCCTCCATGTTCCTTCCTTTTTAAGCATTAATGTAACCGGTGAAGCACAAGGAGAAAGACTCTCCTTCACCCAACCCTTGCTCATCAAGTCCTCCACTTGCCTTTGTATCTCATATGTCATTTGATGGGAAGTTCTATAGGTTGGATAGTTTGGTAGAGGTGCTCCGGGAATGAGGTCTATTTGATGCTCAATGTCTCTCAAGGGTGGCAATCCATGTGAGATATCCTAAGTAAACACATCCCTGAACTTCTCTATAAGTGCCTCCAAGTCTTCTTGCTTACCTACAACATGATTACTCAACACAAGAGGATTAGGTAAACAAATAAACATGTTTTTCCTAGTTATGAACTCTCTATTTAACTCTCCTTTTTCAATAAGCAAATTCTCCATAAAATCTCTCTTATCTTTCCTTTCAATTTTCTCACTCTTAGAGGTATTCTTACACTTGTTTTTCAACATAGAATCACTGGCATTCTTGGTAATTAACTTGGAACTCTCGACCAAGCTAGGATTTCTAGGCTTATTGGTTTCTTTCTTGCCTTACCCTTTGGAGATCTTGGCCAAATCACTCCTAAGCCCTAATTCATCTTTGTTTTCAAGTTTCTTCTCACTTTCTCTTTTCAATTTCATCTTTATTTTATCCTCACAAACTTCCTTAAGGGTTAATGGTTTCAAGGTAACCTTCTTTCCTATATTAGAAAACACATAAGTATTAGTAACTCCATCATGAATGGCATGTTTATCAAATTTTCAAGGTCTACCTAACAAAAGATTAGTAGCTTCCATAGGTACAACATCACAAAAAACATCATCTTTATATCTTCCTACGGAAAAAGAGATAAGAACTTGCTTGTTAACTACTACCTCACCCTAATCACTAAACCATTGCAATTTATAAGGTCTAGGATGTGAAGACATTTTTAGATTTAATTTATCTACTAACCTAGTGCTAACTACATTGGTGTAACTACCACTATCAATTCTTAATGAACATACCTCTCCTTCCACTAAGCACCTTGAGTGGAAGATATTCTCCCTTTGTGAGTCATCTAAGTCTTTGAAAGCATTCCCAAGCATTTTCCTCACCATAAGAAAGTTTCCATCCTTGGGTGCTTCACTAGACTCACTCCCTTGTCCTCTTGAATCTTCACTTTCACTTGAAGAAGAGTGTGAATCCTCACTAGTAATAGCTCCATCTACTCTCACAATCATAACTTTCTTGTTTGGACATTGAGAAGCAATGTGACCATGACTCAAACATTTAAAACATTTAATTGAACTAGGTCTAGAAGTAGAACTTGTTACCTCCTTTACCTTTGAGACCTCTCGGTTAGGCTTGGATTTGGGTGTATAGGAATGCTTCTTCTTGCTCTTGTCTCTCCAATTGGATGAATGTGATGTAGAACCTCTTTTCAATGTACTCTTCCTCTTCAATTGGATCTCTATCTTATTGGCTTTGTGTATGACATCTTCAAGGGTGGTGTAGTTTTACAACTCAAGCACATATTGGATCTCCCTATTCAATCCATGCACAAATCTAGCCATTGTAGCCTCATGGTCCTCTCTATATTCAACGCTTAGCATGGTGATTTCAAGGTCCTTGTATTTCTCTTACATACTTCTATCTCCTTGATGAAGCTTTTAAAGTCTTGTGTGCAAGTTTCTATGGTAGGAGGGTGGCACAAACCTCTCCCTAAGAGAATTCTTCAAGTCTTGCCAAGTGTTGATTCTTGCTCTTAAATGTCTACTAATATCTTCTTAGACTTGACTCCACCAAATAAGTGCATAACCTTAAAATTCAAGAATAGACAAGTTAAGTTTTCTTTCCTCACTAAGGTTAGGATAACATACAAAAACTTGGTCCACTTTCATGGCCCAATCTAGATATATCTCAACTCCACTATCCCCTTGGAATTTACGCAATTTTATTTTGTAGTTCCTCTCATCAAATCTAGGCTCATCTGCATAGAATTCTTTCCCTCTTTCTTGGCCTCCCCTTCTAGGTGCTCTCTTTCCCTTATTTCTTCTCTCATAATCATACTCTTCCTTATAGTATTCACCCTCTTCATTTCCTCTGGAAGATGGAACATTCCTTCTCCTAGTCTCTCTTTCTTTTCTCTCATTCTCTTTTCTAGTTCTCCTTTCATTCTCTTCTTTCAAAGTCCTTTCTTTCCCCTCTTGATCTTCTCGATTTTTGCTAGTTTTCCTCAAGTATTCTCCTATCATTTTCTCTCTTATGTTGTTCCAACCTCTTATCCAAACTAGTGTTGATCATATCTTTCATTAAATCTATGATGCTCTTAATTCTTGGTGATAGATCATTTCCCACACTAGGTGAACTTTTCATGGCTGCAAAACAAAGAAAAGGTTAGTTTTCACAAGTAAAATATGATAAGAGAAGTCCTTGCCACTTTCTAAGTGTATCCTCTCAAAGATCACTTCTATATTCCCACTTACAAGGCTCTTTCTATAATGTTCTCTTGTTTTTTTCCACTCAAACTCTCTTAAGCTTTCTTAAGATACTTCTTATCAATTATCAAGGACTATCTTTCCCAAAGTGAAAGAGGAACAATTCTAGAATTGAGCTTCAGAATTTCAAGGAAAACACTCTAGACAAAACCAAGGAATCCAAAGAAATGACAAGCAATAAAAGGACACTCAATGAAGAAAATAGGCTACTTAAGTGGAGAATTATATGTGATAATGGCTATTAAACTATTGCAAGAATGATGAAAATCAAAACTGGAGGAAATCTGGAAAATTTTGGCAGCAACACAATTCACACTAAATATCAATTTAAAGGCCAATTTAGAGATGTATTTTGAGACCAGTTTGTGGAGCAAACTTTCAAGTGAATTTATGGCACAAAATGATCAACCAAGGTGCAGTAATTATGTTTTAGGGCAAAAACAGGGGTCATAAATTGTCAAGCACAATGCACACCACAAGTTTAAGAATCAAAGCTATTAGCAATTTAAACTCAAATTTAAGGTGTGTATGCTTAGTCTTAAGTGTCTCCAATGTCAAATATTACTTGAAGCACTATTCTATGGATGTGTGGATGTTTCCTAGCTCACAGTACTGCACTTGAATTTTGCCAAATTTTTCACTCAAAGCACTTAACATAATTTTTCTTCTAAATCATTTTTCTAGTATTTTCTTTTCTTTGAATTTTTCAATTTCTTCTTTTCTTGAATATTTTTGTCTTGTTTTTCTTTCTTTTGACTTTTGCATATTTTTCTTTGACTTTTTCTTTGCAGGACAGAGAATTAAGATGTCTAGAACTAAAGCATTTTAAGTCTAAAATTGCTAATAACAATGATAATGCAAAGTAATAGCCACTTGAACTTAAAATGAACAATACACTTAGCAAGTAGGCATGTGAACACAAATATATTATGAGCATATTTTTAGGTAATTTTCTAGCACAGAATTGACCATAAAATTTTCAACAAGTCACGTATAGGACATATACCGAGCACATACAGGACATGCAACAGAGCATATATCGCATACAGGGCATATTCACATGTGACATATACTAACCCATATGTAACATATAACAAATGACAGATTCACGAAAATTCAAAGGAGACTCAAACAACAGCTCATAAAAATTAAATTGAATAAAAAATTGAATAGCTAACACAAGAAGAAATGACCAATCAACTCAAACCCAAATTGAAGAACTCATTGAAAAAAGAACAAGTTCTAGATACCAAATTGATGCAAGTTCCTTGTTGATGCTCAAATTCCTTGTTGTTGCCCCAATCTTCAATTCAACAATGAATTCTCCAAGGATCAAGTACAGACAACTCACGATTACCTCACAATAACTCAGTTTCCACATAAAAGAAGAAGAAAATCAAAATGGAATCCAGGTAGAAATGGAAGAGCACCACAATCTCTCAATAAGCTCAATGAAGAATCGCCACTATGAAAGCAAGATCCATTGATAAGATTCAAAGTTTTCTCAAGAAAACCTAGATAGGAAATGCTCTCAAATGAAACTCAATTTTATTAGATTTTTACCGTCCACTTTAAGTAAAGGTTGACCTATTTATAGAAATGTAATGGACCAAGGATGGTAGCTAACCAGATTTAATCTCCACCCTATGATGAAATGGATGATTAAGGTGTGATGGACGAAAGCTCACGGGTCAAACATAAACCATAGGATCTAGACTTAATCTATTAGCTAGAAATCAAATAAAGAAGGTGTGAAACATGTAACTTGAGATTGAATCTTATTCCTTAGATTAAATTTAATCTCAAAGGTTAATATTCAATCTTAAAGTAGTGTGTAAAGTGTGACTTGGGCTGATTTGAATTTCATCCATTTAATTTAAGATCCAATCATGTGGTGAGAATCAAATCAAGTAACTAGAGAGAACATTATTTTTCTCTAAAATCTCTCTCACTCTCTTCAAAAAGAATGGTGCACACACTCTCTATTTAGAAGCAATATTTTTGGTCCAAACTAAAACACCTAGATCATGCATCATAAATAAAAGTTAAGACTTAAATTCAACTATACTTATATTAAGTTGCTCCACACAAAAAATATTAATAACCATATCAGTGATCAAATATAAGTAAAATTTAGCTAAATTTTATTTAATGCTATAATTCTAAAATAATTTATATTTCTAATATATATATATATATATATATTATTTCCAATAAATATGAATAAGTACAATTTTTGTGTAAAAATAAGAAAATTAACATACTTAATTATCGTTCTTAAACAATATTGAATGAGGTATTTTTCTTATGTTCGAGTTTGTTAAAGTATTTCATCTAATCCTATATATAGGAAATAAAAGATGGCATTTTACTGATCGTAATTATAACAAATACAATGCATTTATAAGAAATAAGATGTCTATTAATAATATATATTTATTTCTCCGTTAAATATTTGTTGAGTAGAAAAGAAAATTATATTTTAAAAAATAACAATATCTTAAATTATTTAATGTGACATGTAGTTTTGAATAGAATTTAAAATTATGATAAATTAACTAATTTAATCATGTTTATTGATTTTGATCAATTAGATATTAATTTATTATATTATACAAGACATTTAAAAAATATAAAATATCTTAAATTATTTAAATTACAGGTAGTTTTGAAAAGAATTTAAAATTATGATAAATTAACCAATATAATCGTGTTTATTGATTTTGATCAATTAGACATTAATTTCTTATATTATATAGGACCAGAAGGAGTATTTTGCGATCTCGTGACAGTTATTATGTCATATTTTTTCTATTTTCTTTAAAATTTGTTTTTTATTAATCCTTCTTTTACACTTTTCTAACAAATTTTAAATCAAATAAAATATAAAAATTACACTTTTCTTGATTTGTGTAAGATATATCCATAAACAACTATTGAAAAGAGGAGGTAATAACTTTTAATTAATGATGATAAAACTGATGTATCAAAGTCAATAATTTTCCATTTTAATTAACTTCAAAAAAATCTCAATAACAAACATTCACAGATCTTAGTTGAAAACATTCACGAACGAAGATGTTTTAGAATCCGAAATTCATTTCGAAAGACATGATAGTGAGAATTTACCTGTCAATATTCCTAAGAAAAATGAATACAGCCACATTTGGAATTTAAGAATATTAACACCAGTAAACAGATTCTCCTTGCCATTCACAGAATAAAAAAAGATTCTTGTTCATCCAATTAAAAAAAATCAATCAATTAATATTATCAACCAGAACGTGGGAATCCTGTGTTAAGATTCTTGATTCTAGTTGATTGTGTTGTGTCCAATGAAGTGAACTTAACGCGAACTAATAATTCAAAGGTTTAATCATTGTAGCAGTTATTTTACTAGTAGGTGACTCTGACAAGGGAACCATTTCCATTCACACTTCTATTAACTTTATTTTCTCTTTTGTTTTTATTCTTAGTACTGTTCTCAACTCTCAAGTACTTCCAATTGTGCAGATCAGCAAAGTTAGGATTTTCTCCCCTCCAACAGTTCCTTGTAATTTTGAAACCATTCAAAGGTTCAAACATTTCCCTTTCATATGGCCCACTATTTGCTGTTTTGATGCAAGCAATTCGTAGAATAAGAATTTATATTTTTTTCACTCTCTCATCTTTAATTGATTAAACACCACAAAACTTTCATTCTTCAACTTTTTATTGCTGACTTCCAGTTTTTCTGATCCATGGAATCTAAGGTAGCTGGATTCTTTCTCATTTCTCTGCCGTTCATCGTGTGAATTCATGCTTGACTTTACGAAGATTATGATGCTTCATTTTCTTCTGTCATATCCCTTTTTGATGTATCATGGTCAAAAATTAGATTTTGACTCAATTATATATTTGCCTTAAGCTGGTCACCCTTTTCTTCATATTAATGGAGCACATCAGATAACTTGTTAAGGTTTCTGTGATTTATCATGGATATCCTCATAATAAATCTCTATTTTCAGTTTCTCTCCATGTGTTTGTGTGTAGATTTTTTACTTCTTTACAATAATACTCTTTCAGGAACAATCCTGTTTAAGCTGATTGATATATAAGGGATTAGATTTTTTGCTAGACTCAACTTTTGTTGGTTGTGCTTGTGTGTAGATAATGCTTCTCTTTTCACCCCTTTTATTCAATTTGAATTTTTTTTCATTATTATAAGCCTTTTATTGCAATTGTGAACACTTTTGCCCTTGCCTTGGATTTGTAACCACTTTTGTTTAGATGAACTTCTCATGGAGTCCTTACATTGCTTGTGGCGTTTGTTAGTAATAGCTCATAATTTTGATATTTTTCTTAAGTGTGACAAGCTCAATGTGCTTTTGCAGGATTTCTTTGGTATATTCTCCTTGGTTCCTTCACTCTCTGAGGGCATTTTGTGCACTAGTAGTGGATTGAAAATGTATTTGGTGGAGAGCAAAGGAGGAGCCATAGGGTGCATGTTCTTGGCTCTTTTCTTCTTAGGGACATGGCCAGCACTTTTGACTATGTTAGAAAGGCGTGGTCGTCTTCCTCAACATACATACCTTGATTACTCAATCACCAATTTCTTGGCTGCTGTAATCATTGCTTTTACATTTGGTCAGTTAGGCAAGAGCACAACTAATGAGCCAAGCTTCTTAGCTCAACTTGCTCAGGTATGGCCATTCATTGTATAATATTTAGTCAAAATGAGTTCAATCTTTAAACATAATCATTTTTGAGTTTTGATTCTCATAAACTTTTTTATAGTTCAATTTTTTTCCTCACTCTAGTATCGTAAGTTTCATAAAGAAAATCTACTATTACAGAAATTATGCAGACCAAAATCATCTTTGTTTTATAATACAAGAACTAACAGTCTATTACCAATTTTGACCAAAATCACGTGTTGCAAGAAAAAAAAAAAAAAGATACTTTATAAAGCATGAGGAAGAGGGTCATCATCTTGATCCCATATAGAGGCCTCATTAGTAAATGATATCTCGGGCAGTGAGATTTTAAAGACTGCATTCATGATCGAAGACTTACATGCATGTCACTATCATCGATAACCTTCAAGTTTTATCTCTGAATACCATAAATATAAGAATCTTAGGTGGAATAATTTTGAATTATTGATAACGTTTCAGTTTATTGTAAATCATTTTCTCAGAATTACTCCCAGCTGTTTTAAGAAAGAAATCATATTTTACACTTATAGTTATCCGTATTAAATTTTGTTATTTTCAAGATCAACTTTATTACGTTAAAATCTACAAATCAGTCAACTCAATCACAAACTCTCTTTACACACTTTTATATGTGTACGCGAATTTCTCTTTCTTCACATTTTATAACTGATTGTCTAATTGTCTGTGTATTACAGTTGTCTATCAAATATTTTTCTTTCAAGATAATAGTACTTACTTAAAAATATTTTAATTATATCAAATAAGATAAAAAAAAATATATTAAAATTTATTTATATTTAATCCTACAAATCTAAAACTTTTGTCACTTACAATAAAAAAACATGGCGGGGTGTATTTTTTTTAATGATATTAATGTTAATAGGTCCATAAAATTAAAATTGCTCCAAGTCTCAATATCTACGTTTTACAAATATCTACAAATAAAGGGTAACAAACTTCCTCCTCCCTGGGTGTACCTGATTTTCCTCAAGTATATATTCTAATTTAGATACATGAACACTTATCACTTTCAAAAAGTAAAAATAGCAGGTGTATGTTGGTTTATAACTACAGGGAACATGAGAATTAATGTATAGCTTGGAGTATTTTGCTCCATATATTACAGTGATTTAAATTCTACTGATATGTACTATAGTGAGTTTAATTTTAATAATAAATAAATAATTCATAGAATAAGTTTTCATGTTATCTTAATAATATGGGTCATAGATCTATTTCTTGTAACGTGTACTGAGTTTGATTTTATTAATCTTTGAAACTATAGTTAAAATCATGTTTAGCTTTGAAATCTGAACTTTGTATGAATTTTTTTTTTTTTTTTTCATTTTGCTTGCATGAATTTAATAATCTGCTTAAGTTATTACATGCAGGAAAATTGGCCCTCTGTTCTATTTGCAATGGGGGGTGGTGTGTTTCTTAGCCTTGGGAATCTGTCCTCACAATATGCATTCGCTTTTGTTGGATTATCAGTTACTGAAGTGGTCGCAGCAAGCATAACTGTTGTTATAGGTAATTCAATAACATAGCCACTCCAAAATGATTAAATAACTACACAAAAATTAAAGCATATATAAAATGAATAGTAAACAAATTATATACACTCAATGGCATGGATGAACATGCACTAATAAGTTTTGACTTCTGTGATGATATTTTTGGCTTGCTTCAGCACTGATTTTAGCACTATCTTTGTTCCAATATTGTAACAGGCACAACCTTGAATTACTTTCTGGATGGCAAAATCAATAAAGCTGAGATCCTTTTCCCTGGAGTTGGTTGCTTTTTGATTGCAGTTTTTCTAGGTTCTGCTGTTCATTCATCTAATAGTACTGATAATAAAGCCAAGCTCAACAACTTATCAAGTGAATATAAAGATAAAGATGGAGCCATGTATGTGTTTTTTGCTTATTCTTTATATTGAAATATGAGTATTGGATATAGTTGTCAAATTTATGGTTAATGTCCCTAATTGATTCCCTATTGTTATTGCCAACTTGCTTTTGACCCACCATCATCAATCTTATATAAATTAGCTGAATTTGTTTAGTAATTGTAGAGTTGAAGAAATCATTTTATCAGCTCAATTAATATTTTAAGAGAATTAACTTAGTGCAAGGGCTGACTCTTTTCTCCTATCCACTTTTTTTTTGGAATAATTTCTTTCTTTCTGACTTCAGATGCAGAAGCACTTTAGCTGGTTTTGAATTTGGTTTCTATTGTTATATTAGCTTATTGAATGAATGTAGATTTAGTTGTTTATATTTCTTCATAGGTGTATTAACATGCTAGTCTAGTACTGTTTTAAGTTATGCTCTGTCATAATGATAAGAACCTATGAAGAATCACACCACAAAAGCTAGTTGTTGTAGTTGGAGAATCCAAGATCTTAGAAATCCCATACTTCCTATGTGGGGACTAGCTTATTATAAACATTCAATTCTCATGCCTTGCTATTTGAACTTAGCATGCATATTATGTCAATGATTGTATTAGATCTTGAAGCTATCTTCTTTTTGCTATTCTAAATTTGGTAGGGTATTGTTAACTCTATTTATTTTTCTAGCAGAAAATCTTCGAACGAAGGAAATTTAGGTAAGATTAAGAAGCTAACATATGGTTCAACATGTGAGATTGTTGTACTAGATAACATGACAACTTATACTACCTTTTCAATATATATTTTTGTAGTTAAACCAAAAGATCTCGAGAGTGGAAGTGGTTCTGCAGACAATGTTGAAGTGGGAACTGCAGTTTTCCTCTTAGAGCTTGAGGAAAAAAGAGCTATTAAGGTATGTGATTATAATTTATAAGATATTTAATGTGATATGAGATGATTACTTAAACATTCATTCTACTAATCAACCTTGCATTTGACATATACTAGTCAAAACCTAATTCTCAGCCTTAATAATATATCTCACACTCAAATTCTTGTGCAGGTTTTTGGGAAGAGCACTTTGATTGGATTGGCTATGACTTTCTTTGCTGGAATTTGCTTCTCTTTGTTCTCACCAGCATTCAACATAGCAACAAATGACCAATGGCACACTTTAAAAAAAGGGGTTCCCCATTTGACAGTTTATACTGCCTTCTTCTATTTTTCAACCTCTTGTTTTGTCATTGCCATAATTCTAAACATCACCTTCCTCTACCACCCTATCCTAAACTTACCTAAGTCATCATTTAAGGCCTACGTGGCAGATTCTGATGGAAGAATCTGGGCCTTGTTGGCTGGTATCCTTTGTGGATTTGGTAATGGTCTCCAATTTATGGGAGGTCAAGCTGCTGGATATGCAGCAGCAGATGCTGTCCAGGTTAGTTTTATTAATTCTATTCAAAAACATTAATTAGAATACAATGACACAATAAAAGTTGTTTACATTTTCATCTTATCATAAATTATCATGTATAATAAAAATGTTTATACTGATAGTGTATTAAAATTAAACTCTTAAAACTCAATCATGACATGAACATTTTTCGTATGACATATTAACATATTACAAGAACAAAAAGCAAATGAAAAATGATACCAAGTGTGGCACAAACTACTTGTCATGTATTGGCACATGTTTTCTCAAACTGGTGTTTAGTGGATATATTTTCAACAAAATATCAATTTACTTTACTTGTTTCCTTGTTTAAACTATTTTATTAGTGGTAAAAACCAGGCAAAACGCCACCAAATTGAATTTGTATCTGACTTTTGCATGAGCAATGAATTATTGAAGCATTTGACCATCTGAATGTATGTTGATCAAACAGGCACTTCCACTTGTAAGCACTTTTTGGGGCATAGTGCTGTTTGGGGAGTACCGAAAATCATCAAGGAAAACATATATCCTGCTAGGGAGTATGTTGTTTATGTTTATTGTGGCTGTTGGTGTGCTAATGGCATCATCAGCTCAGAGAAACACTGCAAAGGAATAGTTTGGGTAGCACACTTTATCAATAGATAGCCTAGTACAAAAGTAGAAGTATTCTCACTGTTCATTCCAGTGAATAAGAGAAGAAGAAAAATCCAATAAGAAAAGGGTGTAGAAGAAGAAATAAAGCATGAATGTTGTTGTTATTGAAATATGGTTATCTTTATTGATATTTTTTTTCTTTTTGTATATATTTGAGCTTTCAACCTGGAAATTTGTACGACAAAATATATATGTGCAATGTTTGTTCTTGTTTTATTTTAGGAGAAAAAAAGTAATACATTGTAAAATATTTTACAAAGGTTTTATTAATTTTAATAATAAAATCCTTAAAAGTCTTATAAGATTTGTAATTAATTGATTATGTAAAACTAATTTTACATAAATCTTTAAATTTTTATTTTATTGCTTATTTTATCTTTAAATCTTTAAACTAATTGCTTATTGATATAAACTCCTCTACAGCAGGTCAAGTATTTATGGTTTTTTTTTATTTTTTCTACCTGATTCAATCCAAATCTAATGGGTTGAATTTGGATTAATTTTTTTGTTAGAACTTGGGTTGCTCAATAAAATATTGAGAAATAAGAAAGATTTTGTTAACAGCACAACATATTCTCTACATTCTCGTAAATCTTGGAACATATTTAGATGTCACGTTACTCATGTAAAGAATTTTAGTTCATGCTCAAATAACCATGCAACGCAAGCTCCCTTCATATTTTTACTCTCTGCTCTTGTCATTTTGTCTCTAATTTCATGTAATGGATCACTTTAGATATGACATCTTCTTTCACACCTTGTTCTACAAGAGGGGTATTTCCGTTATATTAAGCATAGCACTAAGATTAAGAGGTTGGCTAATTTATCTTGTAACCATTAATTTGCTAAATTGACCACTAGGTAGAATTAATGATAAAAATATATCTAGCTTAATAAATTAAAAAGAACATTTATAATGAATGAAAGACCCATTTTCAATAGCAATAGCTAATTTAAGAATTTAATTATGGTATCGGTAGAGCAACGTGAAAAAGATTAAGCTAAATTGGAACCTAATTTAAGAATTATCACATCTCTATGTAAAGAATTTCAGCCAAGTTGTATGCAATAATTTGAAGAGTACAATTATCCGCTCACTTAGATATAATAAACACAAATATTTAGAGAACTTGACCTTAAATGCACATGATTGGTATTTATTTGAATGAATTATTTGAATTTTGGATCGAAAAATCTATTTAGGCCCATTTCAAAATTTTCATGAATTTTTATACATTAAATAATTTTTTATTTTTAATTTTAATTTTTTAACCAGTATCCGTTTGCAAGATTCATTTCATTTTAGTTCATATCTATTTTTATAGTTACTAAGTCAGTTTTTATTTTTTGTTTTCTTAAACTTTTATATGGTTTATGGAACTAATTGGATAATTATGAAAGTTGGTGAGAAATAAAAGCACGTCGGAAGACTGAACCGGGAATTCATTTCCTGGCGAGAAGTAAAGCCTTTAGTGAAAAGTCTAAAAAATAGCTTTGTGTTGAGAATTCTACTTAAATAATATAATATGTATATATATAGAAAAAGAAAAAGAGCATACGAAAAGATTAACGTGGATTGGTGTCTTAAGATCTAGTTCAATATTTCATTAGGATAAAATTCACTATTTGTAATTTTTGGATGAAAATCCTCACCACAGTGTGATTTTTGAACGAAAGAAAAATCACAAATACTCGTCACAATGTAGTTTTTGGACGGAAGAAAAACTACAAACCCTCCCCACATGTTTGACACACATACTACCTAATATCTAAAACACCCATTGTAGATTTAAAGATGTGGTGCGAGTGAATAAAACCTAATACTTTCACTTTTTTACTCGTCTCTCTTTTTAATACTCTTTGATGTGGGACTTTGAATTAACACATGACTCAACAAATCTCCCCTTAATTTAAAGTCCTATACTTTTACAACGATCCTTCCTTACATCAAAAAACTAGTAAAATTCTACCAGAGCAATCTTCTTTTGCAACAACAGAATCTTTTTACTTTTGGAGTAATCTTCCCTTAAAACAGAATCTTCTGACTTCTGGAGCAATCCTCCCTTGCAGCAGAATCTTCTAACTTCTGGAGCAATCCTCCATTACAGTAAAATCATCTGACTAGTAAAATTATTCTTTTTCTTCAAGTTCTGCACCTTCTAATGTGAGATTTTGATTGTATCCCAACACTTTGTCAATAAATAAATATTTTATATCTAAGTGGAAGTAGAACTTGAGATTTTTTTATTATTAATTAAAAAATTAAATTTCATCTTATTAAAATAACTTGTAGTAATTAATCTTATGATTAATCACTCATATTTTTACTTTTTTATAATAGTGTCAATATCTTTTAAAAAAAAAATAAAATCATTTCCCATTCATCTTTATAATGATCAATATCTTTTCTCAATTCCAAATAATTATTTCTATTAGTAAGCAAGCTACTTATTATCTTTCTATTCTTATAAATTATAAGAATATTGAGGTTAAATATTTTAAATATCCTTTGCAATAAATGGAAGACCCATTAACTACAATAAAAATATAGGAATATAAAAGTGGAGATGTATGTAAAAGAAGGTTATGTTAAAATAAAACTCAATCCAAGAATTATCACATTTGTTCATTTTAAGACAATAATTCAGAGAATAGAATGAGTTGAACGCTGAACGCTCACTGTGTATTTATATATTGAACTTTATTTAGAACGTAGTTTTTGGACTCTATAGTTAATACTCCATTTTCCTATTTTTGACAATGTGATTTTTTGGACTTTTTGAAAGTATAAAGGAAAGTAAAAGGAAGTTCACCGTGACGACGGTTTATTGGTAAAAAAAAAAAAAAGAGATTGTAACATAATCCTCACTCTAATCGTGATTGACTTGTTGGTAAAATCAATATTATATATAAAGTGTGTCTTGAAATTGAGTTTATAACATATATTAAATTCTTATTTAAAAAATAAATTCATAATATAAATTATAAATTATTAAAAACTTTATTAGTTATTAATTATTTTTATGAATTTAAATTGTAGATATAAAATTATATAACTTTTTAATATAAAATTGTTACAATTTTCATCACATTATTATTTTAATTTAATATATAGTATTATTTTATATTATTCATATTTAAACATGAAAACAACACGAAAAGTATCAAGATTCCAAGTTATTTATTTCGTCGTCACCTGATGTTGTTAAGAGTCCAGGCAAGTTGAAACACTGGGTCAAGGGGAAACCCGTTGTCAACTTCACACATGAATATACAGTTAAGTTCAATGTCATTATTTTTCATCGATTTACTCAAAAATGAAGTCGCTATTCAACTTAAAGGATAGAATTTAAATAAAAATACCATTAACATATAAAAATAAAAATAAAAGTAAAAACATCAGAAATTTTTTTTAAAAAAATAAAGGAAGTCGGTTCAGGTAGAACCGATTTTTCTTAGGCTATTTTTGAAAAATGAAACATTCACTGTGAGTTACAACCGATTTTTAAGTTAGAAAAGAAATCACCATTATAAAAACGGTTTCTGGATCAATTTCTCTCCTAAGCAGTGAAGTGTGTATTTGCAGGAATATTGCACAAACTTGTCCAGTTTTAGATTTTTTATTTTTTCTTTTTTCATTTTTGTAAAAAAAGTCCGAAAAGAATTCCAACCATACATAACTTTTTAATTTTAGTGGTAAATGAAAGTGAGATTTTAACACAATAATTAAAGGTGTAAAATTAAATTATTAAGTAAAATCGAATATATTAACAAGTACACAAGGGAAAAAATAAAAGCACTAATTAAAATGACATGAAAATAGTTTAATAACAAAAAGAATATAAAGCATTAATTATTATATTTCTGGTTCGTGTACTTTATCTAAATATAGTTGGTCGAGTATCTTGGCCCCGTCTGCTTTCTATTTGGATGATCACATAGTGTATGGAACATGTGGGTTTTAGCCTTTTAGGGTTGGTTGAATTTGCCCTCCATTAAGCCCAAATGGTTCTACCCACCATAATATTTTTGTTATGCACAAGATGTCTAGGGATACGGTAGTAAAGTTCAGTAATAGTTTGGCCACAATTAATTAGGATATATTCTTTTTAGAAAGATGGAAGATGATTATAGGGGATATCATCAAGAATTTGTATATTGTGCTGGCCAGTTAAATACTAGCCTATAATTGCGGTAACATGCAGTAACATAATAATAAAGTAATTAAAAATAATAATAAATTGATAAAAATAAATGAAAACAGAATATCATGGGAGAGTAGATAGATATATTTTAGGGAATGGGTAGTTGCTATTTTCTCTAACCAAAAAATTTTATTTATAATTCACTTTTCTCCTGCATTGCTCATGTTAGAGTATTCTTAATTTTATAATAATAATACATGTATTTTTTTATTCATGTTAATTAGTCTGGTTAGGTAAGATTAAGTTTTATCGTTCTATTTTCGGTTATAATTTTCTTTAAATCAAATTTTTATTCTCTCTTTATAGTAATATTATGTCAGGGTGACTTTAATTTTAACGATATTAAAACATAATACATTACTTTCTGTTTGGTTTTATTAATTGGTTCAATTAATTCTCAAAAATTTAATAATAATAAGACTATTTTACCATGCACTTGACTTAATTAGTCTAAACACATGTGGTTGCGTTTAGGTGGTTATCATGCAACATCGTTCTATTTTTTATTCTATTTTTAATTTATTAACCCTTTGTGACGATGGGGACAATGTTATTTCTGTATCTTTGGTCTTTTAGTGTGAATGTTTTTGGTCGTGCCTTTTCCCAATTGAAGTAAGCATTTGTCAATTGGTTCCTTATATTTTTTTTATTGTTTTTTTTTTCATTCCTTCTCCCTTGTAACTCAATGTGGCTACCTATTTCTCTCTCTTAGATTCTTGCCTCGTATACTTCTGTAAAAGATAAAACATAAGAAGGGGTGAATTGTGTTAATTTTTTTTTAAAAAAATATCCAGACGATGTGAGTTTGCATCTTTAGTTTCAAAGCAAAGGCATATATAAATGGAGTTCAGAGCTTGAGAGTGAAACTTAGTATGGTAGTTTTTCTAGCGTAAGTTCTCCAACTTTAACTGGTAGAAGAGAAATCCTTATATAGGCGAGCTCCTTGAAGTAGTCGTTAGACTGAGACGATTTAAACGTTGTCCTTTTTCTTGGGCACTTCAGAAATTGCAGAATGAGAAATCAAAACATTTAATGATCTAACAACAGAAGTTAGCGTGAAATCAGACTTTGACTAATTTGCTCAGAGATTTCACTGAAAAATATTGTTTACTTTTCGTGTTGTAAAGGTTTGGTTCAAAATCTCTTTCCACCTTTAGAAGAGACGAAAGTCACTCTGTGTCTGAAAGGACTGACTATCAAACTAGCAGACGAATGAACTTAATCTTTTATCCTTACTGATATATTCGTCTATTCTATTCTTCTTCATCTCAAGTTTTGCATCTTATCTTTATAAACCAAGTTGAGTCTGAACTTTATGACTTCGTCTTCAATCTTCACTTGAAGGTTCTCCATCTTAATCTATGCGCATCTTAGCTTAATATACTGAGAACTCTTCGTCTTGAAATTTGATGTTTGTGCATCTGTATTGGAGGTGCTCATTCGTCTGAGTCTGTGCTTGCATAGCTTTCCGTATGATATACTTTCTGTTTGTTTTGTAATTATCAAAATACTTAAGATACTAAATCATCTTGACTTAACAATCTCCCCCTTTTTATGATTACAGACCATACTTGTTAGACCATACTTGAATATTTGTATGTCTTGACTTCATGCTTGATCCTTATCAGACTAAGCTTGTATCAGAGCCAAAATCTTTACCAGATTCCTTCATATGATATCAGAGCAAGACCACCAGAACAAAAATCTGCATAAAATAGAGTTAGAGCAAAATGCACAATACATATCAGATTCAGAATTACATCAAGACGATGTTTTTCTTTGAAGTACCTCTTTATTAATATCATTACATCAAAGTGATATAATTTGTACATTTTACAATCAGAGTACTTACAAAGTATCAAAGCATAAATAGGTCCATTGATCACACCATTGATCATTCATTTCGTCCTAAGGAGGAGAACAATTCAGATTGCTAGCATTAGACCCATCACATTTTCATTAAATAGGTCAACTTTTACTTTGTATGGACTTTTAGTCAACATTTGAATGAAATAGAGTTTTCTATTGTAGAGAGTGTTCTCTCTAGGTTTTCTTGAGAAACATTTGAATCTTATCAATGAACCTTGATTCATAGTGGCGATTCTACATTTTGAGCTTATTGTCTTGTACGTGACACTCTCCATTTCTTTCCTTATCCATTTTTTATTTCTTTCCCTTTTTTTACTTGTAATCTGTGAGCTACATTGCCTAACCGAGAGGGTTCTTGCATTTTTGAGTTAATGGAACACTAATGAATGAAGATTGGGGCAACACAATGCAATGTCTTGTAGGATCAATATCATTTCTCTAAGAGATTGTATCAACTACAAACCCTTGTCACTACAAACTCTCCCCACATGTAATTTTTCAACGGAAAAACTACAAATCCTCCTCATAGTATTTGACACACATTACTTAAAATCTAATACATCCATTTACTATATTTACGGGTGTGGTGCAGGTGAATAAAACCTATCTTTCTATCCTATATAGGTTTTTCACTCGTTTCTTCTTTTATCACTCACCGATGTGGGGCTTTGAATTAACAGAAAATACAACAAATCTCCCCTTAATTTAAAGTCCTACACTTCTGCAGTGATCTTCTCTTGCATCAGAATCTTCTGATCAACAAAACTTTTCTGCAGCGGTCATCCCTTGCAGTAGAATCTTCTGACTTCTAGAGCGGTCCTCCTTTGTAGTTGAATCTTCTAACTGACAAAATTTTTCTTCTCCTTTAAGTTTTGCATTGTTCTTCTAATGTGGGACTTTGATGGTATCCCAACAATCCTCCCCTCAAACAAAAAACCATTGTACTTTCTTCCCTTACAGCGGAAGACTTTCGACAAAGGGAATCATCTTGAAATAGGTTCACCTAACCTTCATCTAAATCCATCTTTTGCCAAGTCGAACCATTAGCTCTAATACCGAGAACTCAACCTGAAACAAGTATAGTGAAGAAAGAAAGACAACACAAAAAGATTAACGTGGTTCAGTGCCTCAAAACCTACTTCACGGTTCCATTGGAACAAAATTCACTAGTTGTAATTTTTGACGGAAAAATTACAAACCCTTCTCACATGTAATTTATTAACGGAAAAACTACAAACCCTCGCCACATGTAATTTTTGAACGGAAAAATTACAAACTCTCCCCACATGTAATTTTTGAACGGGAAAACTACAAACTTTCCCCACATGTAATTTTTGAACGAAAAAACTACAAACTCTCCCCATATTTAATTTTTGAACAAAAAAACTACAAACTCTCCCCGTAGTGTTTGACAGACACTACCTAAAATCTAATATATTCATTTACTAGATTTAAAGATGTGGTGCAGGTGAATAAAACCTATCACTCTATCTTATATAGATTTTTCACTCATTTCTTCTTTTAACATTCACTAATGTGAAACTTTGAATTAACGAAAGATACAATATAATCGACATCGGAGCAGTCATTCATAATGAAACTATGAGTTAAAGTCAATTGCATATCATGGACAAAATGTGTGGACAAAATAGGCTTGCTATTACTTCAACTATACTAAGTTAAGGTAACAAAATTTAAAGAAAGGCAAAAGTTAACTTCATTTTCACAAGAAGAGAAGTAAAAAAATAACCACCACAGTTTTGTATAAGTAACAGTGGGGAGTGGGGACGCAGGTTTAAGCGTAAGTCAAGTTTACTCCTCATGTAAGGCTCGAACATGCCTTACACCACAACTTGGCACTACATCTGTCATAAGGATGAAGCGCAGGTTGAGTTGCACCAAACTTGAGGCATTGGTTAGACTTAAACTTTCCCTAAACTAAGTGTTGGTTGAGTTTGTTTGTTTCCCGTATTAAGACACAAACGTACTAAGACACAAATGATCCTAGCACCGTGACCCTAACCAATTGCATAGGCCAAGTTAGGAATAATCCTCTGGACCCACAACAAAGAGTAATGAACGCCCCAAGATCCTTAAGTATTCAGGTTTAAAATGATCTACCAGAACCCTTATCTTGCGGAAAATGCATCAAAGACCCTAAAGTATGAAAAAAATGTCACAAGGATAATCAACCCTTGATAAGTTTGCAAGTTCAATGAAGAACTCAAGAGAAAACTCTCACTTCTGAAGAATTCCAGAGTAAAATTCATATTATCATCAAAATGTATCTAGTTACAAGTGCAATTTAGACTTAAATAGACCTTACATAACTTAAAAAAAAACAAAAAAAAACAAAATTGACTTTGACTCCACTTAGACTTTAAGCCTGCTAATTAAGGCTAACAACAACCTTTTGACATCTCTTCAGCATACTTAATTAATTATAAACATGGAAAACAAAAAATATAACTTATTAAGCATGACTACTCATAACATTAATAAAATTTAAACAAATTACAAGAAACATAATTTAAATTCGTTCAAATTTATGGCTGATTGTTCAGAAATTAATCTTAACCCAAAATAACCTATTTAGACTTAAATTAAATCTGGTGATGCATTATTTATGGGTCCTTCACTTCAATTGACTTATTTTTGGTCCTAAATCTCCTTCATTTAATCCTTCATCAGCCCATATCAAATTAAGAACGTGATCAGGCTTAAATTCAATCTTAGACTTTGTTTGTGTAGTCAAAATATCTTGAACCAGTCCAATCAATGTCTCTTTCAATTTTCGGACCCTTAACCTTGTGATTAGTCCACTTAAAATTTGCAGAGAATTCTTTGGATTATTTATTTATATAGGTGCTTGAGGTTGGTTAAACTTTACCTCTTAATTATTATCATTTTATAAATAACAGTAAAAACGCATGTTTAAGCGCAAGTCAAGTTTACGCGTCATGTAATGCTCGAACATGCCTTACACTACAGCTTGACACCACATTTATTAAGACTGAAACGCAGATTGAGTTGCACCAAATTTAAGGCGTTGATTAACTTACACTTTCCCTAAATTAAGTGTTAGTTGAATTTGCGCATTTCCGTATTAAGACTCAAACGATCCAGCATTTTAACCAATTGCATAAGCCACTTTCATATAAATATTTTACATAAAAGACCCACCTAAATAAATGTGAGTATCTTATTGTCACACTTTTAAATTTTGACAACTTATAAATTGCATGTAATTTTGTGCTAATAAGTCATATTAAAATTATGAAATGGTAAAAAAGTTTTATTGAGTTAAAATATTTTACATATTAACTAATTCTAATTTATTATATATAGAAATTTGTTATTTTTAATAATAAAATTATTACAAAAATTATAAAAAAATTATTTATAAAATTATTTTATATTATTAAGACATAATCTTTAACCTTATTAAATTAAATTAGTAAGTTAAGTTGTAATTGTATTCTTATAATTTCTAATAAATAATTTTAGTCTCTTTATTTATAAACTTGAGATTTTGATTCTTTAAATTTTAAAACTATACAATTTTAATTAATTGAATTGATCATAACGTGACATGTTGATTTTAATATCAGTATTGAATATTGGTGCAGAAGGATGGTGTAGCACATTAATGATGAGGTAGTATTAGTGCACACCGTGATATGGCAAAAAGAAGCGAGATGGATAGAACTAGAATTCAAGTCTCTCCTTTTATTACTTGAGCACCCAAATCACTGAGTCATTTTACTTAGTTAAGTCGTTAAGCCAAGATGTAAACATTATATTATCCATACATTACTGGATGAGTTAATTATATTTCTAAAATACCTATTTAGAGATAAATTTCATTTATATATAAATAATGAATTTATAAAATTAACATTAAATATATAATAAATAAATTTATATAATTTATTATTTAATATTTTTACATAAGAATTGTATTTTATCTTATTTTTATAATTTTTCTCATTTTCTATCTTTATCAATAATTTATTTAAATTATTTTAACATTGAATATATAATAAATTTATTTATTAAATATTTTATCATAAATCATATACCATAAATGGAATTAATCTATGACCTAGTGGACGGGTAGCTAGATTACTTGATCTTTGACCAAAAATATATATGATATATATATATATATATATATATATATATATATATATATATATATATATATTTACTTTTAACAATACTGCTTTAGTTTATGGTACTTTAAGTTCCCTACGAATTTAATATATAAAAATGTTATTTAAAAAATAAAAAATAACATATTTTCATAAAATCATTTATGATAAATTATAAAATAATGAAAGCTTTATTAGTTAACATATTTTTGTGAATTGAAACTACAAATATAAAGTTATATAATTTTTAAGAATAAAATTGTAAAGTTTACATTATTACATTATTGTTTTAATTTAATTTGTAATATTATTTTATATTATTTTTTATGCTGTGATCCGCCTTACTTATAGATAGAAAGAAAGACAATGAGTTGATTAAGACTTTGGTCATTTTAATTTTTAAGATTGTAAAATTCTTTAACAATATATAATTTTTATTTAAATTTTTAATCTCTGACATCAAATTAATTATTAAATATTGATGTAAAAATAATAAGTAATACTTTTTTTTGTATAATTATGTCATTGTTTTAACGGTTATAATTAATAATATAATTAAGAATAGTGAAAAATAAATCAAAATATCCAAAAAAAATTTAAAAATTTAGAAAAGTCAGAATTCTAAAAATTAAGATGACTAAAAATTTAATTAAAAAATAAATATCATACTTAATCAATTGTCATACGATGTTACGTTGGTTTTCCACCCCACTAAATTTATTGGATGATGGTGCATTGTGTCGAGAACTTTCTTCTCTTTGTTGGCTTAAAAGCGTTACTAGTGAAGCAAGATAAACCTAATCTATACTTATATTATCTTTTTTAATAACCCTTTTTGGTTTCTTCTTTATTTTTTTATTTATCACTATAATAATTTAGTTAATCAAAATTTTAAATTAAAAAAATAAAATGTTATTAAAAGTAACCGTTCTTATCGTAATCATCCACACATTAAAAGATTATGATTTTAAATTTTTTTAATTGTCATAATAATTTTGATATCAATTTATTTCATTTTTTATTATCTTCTTAAATTAATTTAAAAAATATTTTCTTTTTTAATAACTAATTTTAAAAATATTCTTCTTTTAACAAATTTATTCCCTAACTTTTTAATTGTCACACCTGCATTTCAAACTAGAGAGAGATAATGAAATCTGATTAAATTTATAAATATAAAATATAATTATAAATGTAAAAGGTGCAAATTCCATAAGTACATTCTTAGCGTAAATATAATGAATGTTTGAATATTTCACGCCTTGTATTAATATTGTAATGAATACAAAGTATATAAATTTAATGGTACACACATTCGGTCAATATACAAGGAAATTAATACAGTATAATTTAAACACTTTTGTTTTCAATTTTATGAAATTAAATCAGATAATTATTTAAACTTAAAAATGGTAATTAGAAGAGAAATTATCCATCAAAGGAGGAAAAACTGGGTTAAACAACGGTGACCTTTCATATATAAGAGAATGCACTGATAATTCTAAATGTCAAATTTTTAACATAAAGAAATAAATATTTAATTTTAAAAAATAAAAATAGAAAAAAAACTACCAAAAGTATCCAAGACTTCAATTATATTTATTATTTCCTGATGACCTAAAAATGTTAAGGGTCCAATGCATATTGAAATGCTAGGTCTAGAGGAAACCCGTTGTCAACTTCATACATGAATACAAATATAATTAAGTTCAATATCTTTAAGTTATTGTGCACGTTTATAATCGTTTAAATCACAAGAAACAAAAACGAGATAAATGAGTTTGTTACTAACCCCATGAGTTGTCAATGTTGTTTGCATTCACCTCAATTTCCATTTGAAAACGACTAAATATACAACTCTTCACAATTTTATGCCAGAAATTTAACCAAATAATTAAATTTTTTAAGTTATTTTTTTTTTCGTATTTTTCAAATTTTAATCAGTTAATTTTAATAAAAAAAATTACTCATAAAAGGAATATTACAGTAAAAAATATTAAATTGGAGTACAAACTACTAAATTTAATAATTTAGGATAAACAAATTGAACAAAATATGTTTTTGAACCATCTAAATTATTCCTCAAAATTTCTTTCTATATTTAAAACTAAGTATCATTCATCTAAATGTCTAGTTTCATGATACACACTTCTTATATGGCAAAAGAAACAATAAATATTAAATTACGTGATAATAAAGAAATTAATTTTATATATCAAACTTTTAAAGTAGACTAGTAAAAGATAAATATTACAGATATTTTTCAGAGTGAATGATTACTGATTTTGAATAAAGAAAGACAAAATGAATAAAAAAAATAGAGAAAATAATTCTAAACATAAGTAATTTTATACCAGTACACATTAACTTAACTAACGTCTTTTACAAAATTACATTTCCTATTACTCCATCTATAATTAAAACTATACTAACCTAACGTGTCTCCGCACGGGGTGATTAAGTTATTTTCTATTACACAGAGATAATTAAATAATATAATAATTATAATTTTAAAAAATTAATATTTATGTAGTAAAAATGGTAAATTATATTCTTTTAATAGTAATAACTTAATATTAAGAAAAAAGTTTTAGAAAGGAGTTAAATAATCTATTTGTATATAATAACAATAAAAAAAGTAATTTTTAATTAAAAATTGTATAAGGGATAAATATGAATAAGTATGATAATGAGACAGGTCAGAATGTTGTACTTGTGTTATCTCCACTTCCGTCTGAACTATTTGTTATTAAAGATAATAATTATATTTATCATTTCTTATTCAACATCATCGTGTATATCATTCTCAATTCATCGTTAACGTTGTCCACTCAAAATAATGATTACTTTAAATTTAACTATTTATGAATATTTTTATTTAATTTTAAATTTAAAACTAATTTTTACTTTCATCAAAAACAATAAAAATATAAACTCAATTATTACAATCGGAACAAAAAAAGTCACACTCCATTAGAAATATTGATTATATTTTAAAAAAACATAAAATAATTTTTTTTATGTAGAGTCATCAAATAGAAAGTCAATTTAAAATGATTTTTTTTATTTATTTAAATTAAATAAATCATAAGAATATGAAATTTGCAAAGAAAATTTATTGAATGAATAATTATTTTTTATTAAAAGGATACATGTACGGATTATAAACATATAATTAAATTTATATAAATTTTATATTAGATTTATTATAAGTTTTAGTTAAAATATCACGTCTTTAATTACGGAGAAATACTAATTAAGAATTTTAGTTACAGAATTAATTTTACGTGATTTTCAGGTAAACACATTTAAAGAATTAAAATAATGAATATATAATTATTCATTTACACACAATAAATTTAAATAAAAAATAAAACGTTAAATATTAGAATATATTTTAGTTTAATCTAAAATTTATAATTTGATTTAATATTATTCTCAATTTTTTCTTATTATCTTTTTACTTTCCTTATTTTTTTCATTATATATCTCGCATTCCTTCCTCCTCCCCTTTTTTTTATGTTGTCTTTCTAGCTTCTATTTTATCAATTATTAATTTTTCTTTTATTTTCATTTTTCTCTTTTATCTTATATATTCTTTAAAATTTTCCTTTATCATTTATTTTTATATTTCTCTTCTATCTTCTATGAACTTTTTCTTACACTATTTTCTTCTCTCGTCTTTTGTATTTCATAAAATCTTCTTTTTATATTTTTTATCTATTATATATTTTTCTATTTTCTGTAAAAGCAATAAAAATTTTGTTTATTTCATTAGCACGAGAATACGGTAAACAAAATTAAAAATGAAGCAAAATGCATATATGCAAAAAATTAAAATAAAAAGAAAGCATTGTCATTATGATAATTTTCCATTTTTCCCACCACCAAATTACCACCTCTGTGAAGCATTTATCCCCACTAAGGAACATTTGAAGCTTAAATTTACAATCTATTATTTATCAGAAACTCTTGCTCTATTCAACCAACTTCTGAATAAGAGTCAATACTTATGAGTAGAGACACTAAAATTGTAGAATATTGTCTTTACAGTTCTAAAAATTAGAAAAATATCAAATACAAACTTAAAAAGCATGGTTAGTGTAATAGTAATTCAAAATATTAGAAAAATAAATAAATAAATGTAAGTCTCTAAATTAATCATTGACTAATATTTATTTGTTATTTTTATTTTACTTTATAAGTAACATAAATGATGATACTAATATATATATATATATATATATATATATATATATATATATATATCAAAATAATAATAACAAGTGAAGCTTATAAACCTATTTGACATTTTTCTAATTTTGAGGCAGTAAATTAATTTTTTTTTAATTTATTTGAATTTTTTAAGAACTACGGCAATAATGTTTTACATTTTTTAAAATTGAAATAGTAATGACTTAAATATAATTTTAGTTTTGAAATTTTGATTTAAATTTAATTTAATCTCTCATATTTAAGATTAAATTTTTTAATTCTTTTGAATTTTAAAATTAATATGTTAATATCTCAAATTAATTTAGATAATATCTATAATTGCTGTTAGAAAGCGCTTAAAAAAGTAAAATTTTATTTTCAAAAATTTGAGAGACTAAAGATATTTATTTCAAATTTATATTGAAACTATATACTTGTGATAAAAATATAATATAACAAAAAATTTCATAAAAAATATTTAAAATTTTAATATTTGAATTTTATCTCACCAGAACGAAGATTGTTTTATCTTTTAACCACAGCAAAAAAACCATCATTAAATTATTTTTTTTTTAGTTCAATTTATTTATCAATTTATACCGGGCCGAACATTATGACCGATTTTATCCAATATATCGACATAATTTCTTTTTGGGTTACAATTACTTATTTATCCTTAATATTTATTCTTATAAATAAGTGTTCACCAATTAGGTTTGATAACTCGTAAAACCTTAATTCTAACCTAACTTTACTCTAATTAGTTATCGGAATCTCTGCAGGTACTCACCACCTATCGCATGGAGTTTAGAATGATGTCTTATGTCATCATCAACATCACCCGCGATCGAGGAGCCGATCTTAGCTCGGCTCATCGGAATTTGGTAAGAATATTGGCGTCCACCGTGGGGCAGAGTAAAACTATCCCCACAATCATGAACTCAGCGGCAACTGGAATGAAGCGACAAATGCATAATGAGATGGAAGCGATGAGGAATTAATCATGGTAAACCCATTAATTCAATGAACCAGGAACACATTTAATTGTCTTGAAACATCAAATTCGCGACAAAGCAAATAAGGTGTGTCCTTTCCTTTTTCTTATTGTTATATTTTCCTTTAATATATATATATATATATATATATATATATATATATATATATATATCTTTGTCTAATTGGATCAAAGTCTACCTATCCTCATCCAAAGAAACCTTGGACTAAATATTATTTGAGTACAAGAGTAGGGTCAAAGACTACCCAACCTTATTATTAAAATAATAAATAAATAAATAAAATATCAATGTTCAAGGTTGGGACAAATACCACCCAACCTCATCTAAAGAAACCTCAGACTAAATATCTTATGAGTACAAAGGTTGGGTCAAAGATTACCTAACCTTACTATTCAAGATATCATTGGATTAATAAATGTCTGTGTCATTTTTTTTTCTTATTGTTATATTTTTCCTCCTAGAAAATAAAAAATATATTGTCCAAGGATGGGTCAAAGACTACCCAACCTTATTATTCGAGATATCCTCGGATTAACCACTTTCCGAACTCTTCCTTTTTATCCTCGGATTAACCACTGTCCGAGCTCTTTCCCTTTATTCTCGGATTAACCGTTGTCCGAGTTTTTTTTTCTTTATCCTCGTATTAACCATTATCTGAGTACTTTCTCTTTATTCCCATAAATAGTTATTTATTCATCACACATATAAAAGTTTTCCACCCGTGTACCATCTTGTCAAATACTACACCAAACACGAGAGCAAGTGAAGCCGCGAATATGAACCAACAATGCCCGTTACACTGTTCTTTTCTTTTACGTGAAAGTCCTCTTCTGGGAATTGCCAAGGCGGTGCCTGCAAGTCAGCAACCAGATTTCTTCCAATTTTGGTCGAGTTGGCAAACCGACCTCAACATATATCCGACAAATGTCGACCCCAATATACGTCGAACAACTGAACTCGAGCTCGTCCTCACTCGCAAAAAAGTGCTGATCAACTCGATGTTTCCAAACCTGGATTATTTTTAACCAATTATGATAATTTTGCTTGGGACAACTTGACATTTTCAGGAAGTTGGACTTGCTATTTCCTATAAAAATCACCTCTCATAAGCGGCTTCAGCCTCTCGGCCATCCGCACCCTTAAGGAACTAATCAGAACCAATACAATTACAATTGAATAGTCACTGTCAGGTTCGGCCACCCGACCTCGACCTCTTTCTTATATAAGAGTTGCCTCGGTGAAAGTTAATCCAGCAAGTCGGTTCAACACTGATAAAAATTGGTGAATCTAGTTATAATCCTTCAATTGAATAAAATGTTGACGCCACCTTTCAATGAATATTATAATTAATTGTCAAAGTGCTTTGACTATTGTTCTGATTTTATCTAAAATAATTCATCTATTTATTTATATAAAGTATAAAATTTTCATTAAATTATTATCTTGTTTTCTTAATTGCACTTTAGAGTTCTTAATATTTTAACAACGTACTCTTTCAAAAATTAACAATTAACAATAAACAATTTTAATTCAAATGTTAAACTGGTATATTTTTTAACAAAATAAGATGCTAATTAGTGTAGTAATTCAAAATTAAGAATATTTCATCCTATTTGTAGGATTTGTCTTTTACATAATCTCATTCAAAGGATAATTAGTTGAAATTGACTATTCAACATTGCACAAATAAAGATCGAAATCGTAGAAATTAAATGGACTAAATTCAGAAAATTACTCCCTTTATTCAATCATTATCAATATATTTTTATTTTATATTTTTAAGTTATATATACACAATTTTAATACATAATTGACAATATTATTTGTTATATCATTTCAATTCTCTCTCTTTTTTCCTGTCTCTTTGTTTCTTGTAGGGCATATTATCATTTTCCAACAAAATATTACGTGGATATATCATATATAAATAAATGACTCCATATTAAAAATGAATGTGACAAAATAGGTGAAGATGGGTCTCTCTCCTCATAATGTCTCGTTTGATCAATTATTGATTGCTCTATACAGACAGCTCAATGGTTGAGTTCTAACCAAATATAAATTGATGTCTCTACCATGAAAATATTATTAACTTTGTTACAATCCTAATTGAAGTTATCTGAAGAGTGTTTTCACGGAGGGTTAGTTAAAGAATAAAGTAAAAATTTCAAATGTTTTAAATTTATCAATAAAAGAATGTTATTAATTTTCCTAAAGTAAGAAGCTTTATGGATATTTTTATACGTAAATTAAAAGATTTTAAAATATATAATATATTGATCTCTTATTTAAAATTATTTTTTTTAAAAAAAATTATTTTATATCTCACAAATTATTAGACCCAATATATTTTTATGTGGATAAAAGTCTAAAGAAGTAGATTACCTAAAAAAAAAAAATACCTCCTTAAATGTGTAATGATTTGACTAGACTAATGTTATTGGTGTGTAATAAATATTTACGCATACGTCAACTATATTTACAAATAGAAGTTCAAATTGGATGAATTCCTTAGCCTAAGGAAAAGAATTAGGCTCCTCTTAGGTAAATAATTTATTGCTTCAAGTTAATATTATTATTAATTTTAGATTTTATTAAATTTGTGATTATTTTTATTATAAAATTTAATTAATAAATTCTATGAATTTATTTTATTTTTTAAAGTATACTTATTTATTTATTTTAGAAGAGTATTTTTTTAAAAAAATAATATCATTTATTGACATATTATTTGGGTAGTTAAATTATCCTTTTTTTCATATTATTAAATTTTAAGGATTAAATAATTAATAAATTGTACGTAATATATACATGCAAGATAAAATAAATAATTTTTATAATAATTTTTTTATAAATTATATAAAATTTCATGTATGATCTTTTAATGATCTAAAATTATTTTACATTTTATTTAAGTAATCTTTAAACTCATAAAATGAATAAGCTTAGTTATGATGTTAATATTCTCATAATTTCTATATATGCGGTACTAGTTTCTTTTTTTAAAAATTTGTGATCTTGATTATTTCATTTTTAGAATGAATAGTTTTAATTAGTTGAATTGATTAAAACGTGACATTTTGATTTTAATACGACAATTTAATATTGGTGGAGAAGGATGATGTATGGTGATGTATGGTGATGTATGATGATGTATTATGGCAAAATGATTTATGATTTGAAAGCAATATTACATGACTAGTGTCTCATTTCGTTACCTTTCCCAACACTACAAAATAGCTTACTTTGGCTTCGAGTGCACCTACCTAGGTCTAAAAGTTTTCTTTTTTCTTTTTTAATATGAAAACTTACTATTATTTTAAAATTAACTTATAACTTCCTAAAAAGTTATTTAAAAGGTTCATGAGAAGTTAAAAAAAATGAATTTTCTTTTCTTAAAAGTTATTTATTACTCTCTTTTTATAATAATAATAATAATTTTATTCATCACAATTTTTAAATTATTTATCCAAATATTACAACTTTAAAATAAACACTTCTGTGAAAAACTAAACACGAAATAACTTACTTATAAGCTATTTTTAATATAGATCTTTATATTATAAACTCCTTTTCCATACAAGTTTAATTTATTTGTTTATCTACACTCACCCTTAATTAAGCCATAATGTTTAAAATTACTAGATGAGTTATTTATATTTTTAAAATACTTAATTAATGACAAACTCAATCTATAAATAAAGAACTTATAGCATAAATATAAAAAAATACATATAATAAATAAATGATATAGTTTATTATTTAATATTTCATGTATTTATCTTAATTTTTTGCTCATTTTCTTACCATATCAATAATTTAGTTAATTTATTTTAACATTAATATTTATATTATTGAAAAGATTAAAAGAATATAATATTTTGTATTTTAACTATTTTTTACTAACAAGAAAGATGGAAAAATTAAAATATTTGTATTTTATATTAATTATATGAAATCATAATTCCTTCGTAAATAAAATTATCGTGAACGAATTTAGTCTTTAATATATATATATATATATATATATATATATATATATATATATATATATACTTTTAACATTTCTGCTTAGTCTTCTACGATTGTACGAATTTAATTTTTATTTAATAATTGATTTTATTATTTTAATTTTAAAAATAATTAAAAATATAAATATTATAATTTAAAATAAATATGATAGGAAAAAGATGGAAATCAAATGATGTACAGAAGGAGATGAAGACAAAAATTATTCATCTTTCCACCACCCTTAAACATGAAAGTGGCACGTCAAAGTCTACATGCCACATCCTGGTTAATTACTTTAATTATTTAATGTGATTTTATAAAGAGTTATTAAATTATGTAATTGACTTTCATGTGAATAAATAGAGAAAGTAAAATATGTAATTTTTCACAGGTTTAAAAGTATTTTTAACTTATGAAATTGATTTAAGTCTCTTAAATTTTAAATTAATATTTTTAGTTCCGTAAATTTTTTAAAAATATACATAATTTTATTCCTCAGATCCTTATACATACATATTAAAATTAAAGTGATTGAGTCTTTTAATAAAATTTATTTCAGCTATTTTAAGGGTTAAAAATATACTTATGTTTCTTCTTAATTTCAGTAAATAATGCAACAAACTCATAAATAAATTAAAACTTAACTAATATTATTTTTAATTATTTATTTTATAGAGATAAATTATTTTTAATTTGTGTGTGTCTATATATATATATATATATATATAACTATTCTAATAAATCATAGATTCTTGCTCGTTTTACGCGTGAAAATATAATCACATTTCTTCCTATTTTAAGCAAATCAATTAGTAAACTAATATATAAATAACTCTTAAAAGAGATCATTTTTAATTCTTTATTATTTATAGATAAATTATTTTAAACTGGTATATATATACATAAACTAAGGTATTGGGATAATTTAATGAATTTTGAAATTTTACTCATTTTAATAATAATTGTGTAGTTTCATTATTTCTTATGTTTAAGAAAATTAATTATTAAACTTATGGTAAGCTTTTAAATTTAAAATATAGATTAATTTTAACAAATATATTATAAAAATTATCTTTTTACAAGTTATAAAATATTATCTTTTATATTTATATCTGTATCAATCAAATTCTAAATCCATATAAAAATTGCAATTGAAAAATCTTACATTACGTACCCGTCCAATGAAGAATATAATACTAGTTAATTTAAATAGAGCTTATAAATAATTTAACACTTGAAAAATTACGATTACATTTTTAAAAAATTGAGGAACTTATTTTTTTAAATGAAGAAAAAATATATTTTTATAAGACTAAAATATATTTAAATCTTTTAAAAATTAAGTGAAAATTACATATTTAAAAAAATCAATATTATTAAAGCCTATACAGAGAACAGAGTTAATTATCACTTTAATTTATGTAGTTAGTTATAAATTATTATTTCGTTCATAAATTTGATTATTAATTTTTATTTTAGTTTTTAATTTAGTGAGTAATATTATAATCATAGTTTTTGATAATTACAAATTATAAATATATTATATTTTAAAAAATATTTTAACATTTTCATCTTTAATATTTGAAATTATAATTTGATCAAATTATTATTATATTTATCTTTCATACATCTTTATTTCTGTCAGCCACCACATGGTTACAATGTTACTACAAAAAACAGGGGATCAGTTAATTTCACTATCTTTTACTGAAAATGGATATCCCATTACATCAACACTATAACTGGCAAAAACTACTGTCAAACGGACATAAACATAAATGGTAAAATTATATTTGTATATTTATACAACATATTATTGAGTTAAAATGTAATTTATACTTTCAACTGATTGAAAACTATTATTCGCACAATTTTAAGAAAATTACGAATATTTTAGTTTTGTACAACACACAATATTTACTTTATCTACTAAACATTAACAATAATAAATATTATTAACATATAAATTATATTTTTATGATGCAAAGTTAATTTTAATAATTGATAAAAAATATTGAAAGTTAATTTAAAAACAAAGATTAAAACGTTCTTGTTACGGAATAACTCTCTCTACAATAACATTTTACACGATTAGTCTCACTTGTGATCAAGTAAATCAAATTAACTTAATAAATTCAGAAAATTATTAAAAATCTAACAGAGATACTTAAAAATACTAAAATAAAATTTTGAAAATTTAAAAGTAAAAAAATAAAAAATAAAAAAAAACAGCTGTACAGTTATTCTTTGGAGAAAATAATAAAAAAGAAAGTTGAACAGTTGTCACTTTCCAAATAAAAATGTTGGTGTGTGTAAACAGAAAATGAGCTTTCCTTGTTACGCAATGTGGCATTAAATATTGAAAAGAGAAGCCTTTGAATAGCAGTGGGTAGATGGAAGTTGGTTTACTTGTTCTTAGACAAAACATTTAATGCTCCACGCGCCGCCCTCACCTTACCCTCTTCTTATTAAACATTTTTCTTTATCTTTTTTAATCATTTCATTTCATTCAGTATAAATGTATAATGTAAATTATTATAATAAATATTTTATTTTATACCTTTCATACTTTACATGGTATGGCTAACAACATTACTAATTAACAAATTAAAACAATAAATACAAAATTATTTTTCTATTTATTGAAATATATCATGATAGGATTTAATTAATAATATATAAGAGAAACATAAACATAAAATCACCTAAAAATGATTAAAATAATATTGATTTAATGTAATTAAGCAAAATGTGAAAGACATTGAATTGTTATTGTTATATTAAAGAGAAAGATTGTTTGGTCGCCAATCTAATCAATCAATCATGACTATGATAAAGAATGTAGTTATATATATTAAGGTTATATTTTTCTCAATCATATATTTTAAAAAATATTTCATTTAAACTGATATATACAAATAGATACCCTTAAATTTTCCTCCAATTCTATTTCTAAACATCATGAACAAACAAAACTAGTTAAAAAAAGAAACATATAAGAGAAATAGAAGTATATATAAATGGACGCACGGGAAGCAAACACGTCAATGAGGTCTTTGTCTGTAGTAGGAAGAAGGGATTTAAGTATACAATAGAGCAGAAAATGTGCATGTGTGTCTGACACTAAACTTTCCTCACTCTTACTATTGTGCTTATTGTGTGTGAAGTGAAAGGGTCTCTTTTAACACAGTTTATGTCTTGTTCTATGTGCATTCAACAATACATACATGATGTTTTTCTCACTTTCCTTTGCTTCTTCTACTACTTCTTCTTCTACCGTTGCTGCAGCAGCATTTCCACGATGCACCGCCAAACTCAATTCTTTAAGACTCTCTTCCTTCCCTTCCTTTCTTCCAAGGGAAATCCACACAATCCAAGACCCTGTTGCCAGAAATTTCGCCTTGCGGATTCAGAGGCTACCCGTCCCTGTAAATTCTTTTATTTCTCAATGCCACTTTTACTTTCATCACTTAACCCCACTCTTTCTTCATATTCCCTGTAACTTTACTTTGTTCTAAGTTGTTAAATTTATTTACTTTTTCTTAGAAATTGCGTGTTTGTTTTCACCTGTGTTTAACAACAATAACTAGCTTCTGGGCATAAGTTCTAACTGAAAACCTTTGAAAATTTTACATTCAAACACATAATTTCTTCTCTTTGTTCAATGTGGTTTTAACTTTAACTCAAACATGCACTGAATGGATGTTTTATTTAGCATCAAAAATCACAACGGAAAAATTATGCATTTCAATTTAAAATTTTTAAAACTCTCACTTGTTTCTTTTGTTTGTATACTAGTTTACTCTCATTTTATGCATTTTGTTTCTTGAGATTGTATGGATGTATTAATTTAGTTCCTAGAACATGAAAGATAACGAATAGTTCATCAAATATATGAATAGTAATTCTTGAATTATATGTAACTTTAGTCCCTAACTCACGAGATCAAGAAAAATATATGATAAATATTTTTAAAGAATTAAAATGATAAATATATTATACTTTTAAGATTATTTTATTATTTTTCTTCTTAAATATCAAATTGCTTAACTTAGACATTTTTAGGAACTAAAATAATTGTTTATTCTTAATAATTTAGATATTGAATTAGACAAACGGAATATTTAGGGATAGTTGACGTAAAGCAAAGCATGAATGGATTAAATTGTGAGGTGGCCCTCTTTTTGTTTATTTTTCATCACTGTAGTTAAGAACTTTTTCCTGAACAATTCTCACAAGTTTATATGTCTTTTGGATAAATAATGAGACTAATCATTAGTTTATGGTTGAGTCATGGTTAACCATTAGTTCGGCAGGAATCTAAATAGATTCTCCTCATAAATTTTAGTCTCTGTTGCCAAGTGGGTCAAAGTAAGCAAATCTCTGTAAGATTGGTGAATCTGAATCTATAGTTAAACTAAGCCATATACTTTAATTTAAATTAAAGATGAATATTTTTTGTTTATTTATTTTTACTTATTACTGTTATTATTGTTATATCCTTTGTAAGAGTAAATTTTCTGGCAAAACTAATTTACTTGTGTAATCCATCACATTATATGCTTATAAACAAAGTGTTGGAACTTGAAAGGCTTTTATTTTTTGAAAATACAAGAAGGGTGTCCTTAATACTTCCTTAATACTGTGGTTAATGTTTGGTAGGATATTATTATTATGTTGTGGTCGTTTGAAGCTTTTTATACTATTTGTGATTAATTAATAACTGTTGTGGGTCCTTTGACACAGTTCTCCCGAGTTCTTAATCAAACTTTTGACTAAAAATTTTTTAAATTGGAGGAAAGGTCTTCATTTCACGTGCTAGTATCTCTGAATTCCTCTATTTAAAACAATGCAGTTGGTCCTAACTACTATGCCTAGGAATGTCGATTTTTCTCTTAACTCCTAGCATTTATTCTAGCAATTATTGCTTTGACACAGGGTGACACAATCAATCAATCAATCAAAAGCTTTAGGAAATATTAAAATAGCTTTCAACACAGATTTTATTATTAGTTTAGTGCATCTGAGATTGGTTGCATCCCTTGGCACTGAACTTATAACAATTGCTTCATTCATTAACTCTGTTTTATGGTTTGTTCTACCATGATGCAGTTTATCTGCCAAATTTGCATAGAGTACCAACAAGTCTTGCGTTCCAAAAATTGTTTTGAGTTTTGACCTTGTGCTTGTTGTCATCCATTATGATCCCTGGACAGTAGACAATGCAAAGCATAGAGTCACTTCACAATTTACATTCATATTTTGCTGCTTACAAATATCTGAATTGTTCCATATGACTCAAAATTAGGTTAGGTTCTCAGAAAATCCCATCATGAGTAGTTGTGTGAAGCCAATGGTGCAGAGCAAGAAAACTCCAGTTGTTTTTCTACATGGTTTTGACAGGTGCTCAAAATATGCAAGATGCAAATTTAGTTTATACATTTTGTACTTAAAAGTTACCCCTGAATCTCAAGCTGTGTTATATTATTCAGTTCATGTTTAGAATGGAGATATGTATTACCATTGCTTGAGGAATCTGGTTTTGAGACCTGGGCCATTGACATACTTGGTTGGGGTTTCTCTGATTTAGGTTTGCTTTATTACTTTGCCTATTGTATGTTATTACTTCCCCCTTTGTTCATTACACTTTTAACATGCTTTCTTCTCTTTTTCTTCTTTTATCCATCAGAAAAACTTCCTCCCTGTGATGTGGTATCAAAGCGTGATCACTTCTACCAGGTACCCATGTATTAATTAATTTATCTGTTGTATTACCTGAGTTATAATCAAACCTGAAAACTGAGTTGGAAACAGATCAAGTATAAGATGGCAAATGTTAGATTCCATATTAAAACCAGTTGGGATAAGAGTTGCTTAACAAGTATTTAAGTTGCACCCTGGCCATATGTGACTTTCCAACAACCCCACGCTTCCACATATGACATATGCTGGCCAGACTAGCGATTAGATTCAAAGAAATGGATTATGGGCTCTAAACTCTAATACTATGTTAGATTCCATCTTAAAACCAGTGGATATTAAGTAAAATAGTGTAACAGATATAAGTTACACCTTAGGAATTGAAGTAGGTAATGTGGGACTTTCCAGCAGTTAATAATTCTAAAAACTGCTCTTCACTTAGTAAATTGTTTCCCTTAATTATCAATCTGTGAGAATTGGATTCTCTGATCAGTTAAATTACAGGCTTTGGCTTGTTCATCAACTATTTTCTGAAGAAATGGATGTCCTCAATAGTTATTTAGTTTCTCTCTACATCTGTTTCGGTTTCCTTCCAATTGTTGCATACTGTATTGAGGTTGAATTGGATTTATCTATACATCAGTTTTGGAAGTCATACATCAGAAGGCCGGTGATATTGGTTGGACCAAGCCTTGGCTCTGCTGTTGCCATTGATTTTGCAGTCAATTATCCAGAAGCTGTATGTGTCATCCAATAATTTAAATTCTAAATATCCGCCACTGCCATTGCAAAAAAATTCTTCATCAAATGACTCTGGTATGCTGTGGTCATTGATTTGCAGTTCATCTTTTCAGGTGGAGAAGCTTGTTCTGATTGGTGCTAGTGTATATGCAGAGGGAACTGGAAAGCTAGCAACCTTACCTAGAGCAGTAGCCTATGCTGGGGTGAATATCTCTCCAACTTACTATATAACCTTCATTACTGGCGATTATCAAGAAAATGACACCATACCTCATCAGTCTCTATGCCATGTTTCCCTTGCTGAATATCTTCATTTGTATCAATTATGCAGAAAATTATTTCAAAGTATTCATCACCCCCTAAAGTGTAGTCATTGGAAAATTTCTGCCTGTAATTTTTGCATCTTCAATACCTTTGAGTATAAAATCTCTTATTCTGACATTTTAACTTTTGGAAATGGCATCTTTTATTTTTTTGGTTTACATGTCAGTGGTGTTTTTATTCTTTCCATCTCAAGCCAAAAAATATAGGAAATTGATCTTTCACTAGACTTTCCTAGTACTATCATGGGAGATATAAGAATGGGAGGATGAGGATGTTGAGGACTTTAATTATGCAAGTTACAACTCAGCATTGGCATTTTTTTGAATCAGGTTAATTTATTGAAGAGCCTTCCATTACGCTTATATGCAACCTATTTGACCTTCACGGAAATTTCCTTCAGCACCAGCCTTGATTGGACTAATGTGAGTTACCTGATTCTAGAGTTACTGTTTTTATTTCTATAACATTGCCTACATATTTCTTTTATGCATTTTTTGGTGTCATTTGACACATGCACTCTTGGATAACTCAGCACGACATAGTCAAGAACTTTTTACTAGGTTGGTTGTAGAATAGCTGAAAACCCCAACAATGCAATCTTTGTTATAACACCTGTCACTTTTAGGAAGTGAAGATTTTGCTCTATTATGTGGTCCCTGTGTGCAAGAACCCAAGAAAAATAATTCTAAAACTACGTTTAGACACGAATTGGTAGGAATGGATATTTGAAGGATAAAAGAAAAAGAAATAAGAAGGAAAGTTGAGCGTCATGTCTTCAAGGAATGGATAAGCTCTTTCCTTCTCGCTTGATTCACTCCCACCAATACCAGAATGAGTTTAATTTCCACTCTCAAATGCTAGCAAAGATAATTTCTCTGTGTCTTTCATGAATAGTCACAACATTTTAGATTTTAGTTGATGTTTATTATAATTATAAATGGTGTATAAAGGGGAGGGTTCATACACAGGTTTCCACACATTGGTAAGATATTATCTGCTTTGGTTCTAAGATTTCACGGATTTGCTTTTGGTCATAACCCAAAAGGTTTTATACCAATGGAGGTATCTGTAGGTATAAACTCATTCCCTCTCTTATTCTGCCAAATGTGGAACTTTAGTTGTATTCCCAATAATAACCATTGGATTGAAACAAGACAAGTCTTCAACTTGAATGAAGCTACAACTCTTCAATTTGAATAAATCAAGACAACACTTTAATTTAAATGAAGCAATACAACTTTTCGTATTTGGAAAATATCTCACAGGAATAACATGTTTGTCATCTCATATAGTCATTTTGATATTGGATATAGGCACATAGCCATTTAGGAGCATGTCTTGTCTGCGCATCTCATATTTTGAATGTTGCAAGAATGAAGAGTGTTAATATAGTCTTCATATCATCCGTATAGGTGGGCCGTTTGCATTGTTCATTGCCTTGGTGGGATGATGCTACTGTGGATTTTATGACCAGTGGTGGTTACAATGTTGCTTCTTTGATAGGAAAGGTATTTTCTGTTCTAAAATTTGTTGATGAGTACTGTGTTTATTATTTTGTTAGTGTTGCATTTAGACTAGAGAAATCCTTTAAAACAAATGAATTCTTTGAAACATGAATCCACATCATACTCTCTGATTTTAATGAGATACTGTGACTGTTCATCGTACCATTTTATCCTGAACTACCATAAGATCACTCGTAAATTTTAGTTCTCTTTGAATTCAAGTGCTTGTTGGTTGTTGCTCACTTGTAACTGTTGGCTTTGCAGAAGAGAAACAGTTGTATTTGTATGTGATCATAAACATCATTCATTATAAGCTATCTTTTGAATTCAATCTGCAGCAATTTGTAAGGAAAATGCTATCTTATGTAAGGAAAATGCTTATGATGAATTTTACAATCACACGGAGTTTTGTAAGTAAATTTTAGAATAAATAACTACTAGATAAAATTTATTTGTTGTCAATATTAATTGAGATTTCGTTGGATTTAAATGCTACAACTACACACACTAAGTTGTTTGAAAGGTTCTCTTCATTATTTTGATCATTGTTGAATTTTACTTGCTTAATAGATTGTTTGTTTGTTGAAAAATCCATTGGAAGATGGGTGGATCCATCCATATAAGCACAACTCTTAAATTCAATTTGCCTTGAGCAAAGAAGTTTCATTTCCTTATTTGCCTCTTATTGTTTCCAGTCCATGTTGTGAGACATTTGTACCAACAAGGTGCACCTTAGATTCCATTTTCATTCCAGAAGCTTGATTTCTTTCTCAATAAGTTTGTTTTGAATTTAACAGGTAAAACAGAAAACACTGATAATATGGGGTGAAAATGACCGCATCGTCAGCAATAAGTTTGCAGTGGTTAGTTACCATGTAGCACTATTTTTTTAATGTGATTAGCTAGAAAATCTATGAGATTTATTTGACATGCTGGAAAGTCATAATCAGGAAGCATAATTGTCTCTTACTTTATTCCACTTTATTGTCTGCTAGGGAACAATGTTCCATGCTAATACTATAACTGAAGTTAACTTTTGAACTTTTACTCTTGCAGCAACTCCACTGTGAATTACCTGATGCAATTTTACGCCTAATACCCAATTGTGGACATCTTCCTCATTTGGAAAGACCAGATTCTACTAAGAAATTAATAGTTGAATTTGTGCAAAAAGAGGCTAAAAAATTAAGTCAATGTGTTGCAAAAGTATGAAAATCTGTTTTGCCTTCTCTAACAGAGAAAGCAACTGTTTGGCAAACCAGAAGGTGATAGAACTAATCAAGAATGCTCCTTCCCTATTTAAAGGAAGATAGAAACAATATTATTGCAGTAGCCTAATATTGTTAATATTGTATATCTCTTTCTCATATTATGTACTGGCTCTTCTGAATGTTAATTACTTTTACTTTAATTGTTGGCTCAGAGGGAGAGAAAGAAAAGAAAAACACACACCTTTCTGTTATTGAATTATGTTTTCAGTGAACAATATTCTTCAGTTGCCATCTTTAAGTAGCCTAGGCCAACTAGCACAATTGCATCACTTTATCTATGATTCCAATCTTTTGATCTTTCAAGTGATCTCATTAATCATCATAATTTGTTAAGAGTAAAGTGTTATGTTTTTATGATAAATAAATACAGGAGTACCCAGCATCCTCTAAAGCAACCCATCATAGGCTATGTTTATTACGGTGCCAGCATGATTATTTGTTGAGAGTGATAGAACAATATAAAATTTTCTGAGTCAGGCTTGTGTCCCGTTTATTCAATTATTACTCTGTGGCTAGGATGATATGAAAATAATAGTGTTTGGCATTGGTATCTAACTCCAGATTGTTAAAGATGTTCATGTTGGCATCCTAGAGTAGACAATAGTTCTCTTTTCATTTTTCTAATACATCATAGCATCGATTAGTTGTTAGATAAGTATAGGCAACCAGGAAAAAAAATAGCTGTTAGATAAGTACTTGAGTGGATAAAGTTACCTTGGAAAAAGAAATGGTTGGACTGGGGTTAATCTCATTCTTAGTATATTATGTTAGGCATATCTTATGCCAAATGGTTTTTTTACTGGGTAAAACATCATCTTGTGGCTGAAAATATGAATTGTTGTCATTTTAATTTTTTTTTTTAAAGTAATAAAATTTAAAAAATTATTGTCAGTAAATTAACTTATTATTTTAATTCTTTAAAAATGAATACTATTATTTTAGCTTCTGAAAATGACTATTTAATATTATCTTAATTAATCATCATTATTTTAATTTCTTTCTTTTACAAAACTAGACATGTGAATCCTTGGGATCAATAAAGTGGGGCCGAGAGATGGGTAACATATACAGGGTCTAAAGTTTGTTATTGTTATTGTAAAAAGATAAATAAAATTCTGTGTTCATACACCTCATTAATTTATAAATTACTGAAAACCATTTTAATTCATCTTCTCTTATGATCTTTATTCTTGAAAATAGATATCTCTTCTCACATGTTTTTTTCCCAAAAATAAAAAAAGACTTAATGTTTTTTATATTTAAAAAGAACTAAAATTAGTCATTCCCTCTCTTTTATGGAACCCAACTCCTACAAAGAGGATTAGGTTCGTGGAATTAGTATTAGAAGTCCTACATCATTTATCGATATAACTTGTTACATGTATATAAGTGACAAATAATTTTTACCTTACAAGTTGATTTTATAGGGTTAAATTAAGTCCATTATTAACATTTCAAATTAAAGGTACAACATTGGTCCGTATAACCTTCATCTCCGTTATGGCATAACTTCAATCCGGTATAAAATCTCATGTCAAAATTTAACAGTTAGTCCAGTCCATAATGTTATGAAATATAATTTTAAATTTTTGCACAAAAGATATTTATATTTAGTATTAGACAATGTCTGTGAGTAAAGTTTTAAATGAGAACAAAATGTATATTTAGATATTTATATTTGCTAAAATCTCACTTCTACGTATATTTTTCGTTTTTGAAAAAATGTCTTTGGTTTAAATGCAATCTTTCCCTGTTTAATTCCTTCAATTTCTCTACAAAAGGAATACCTGTCAGCCAAAGCATGCACAATTATTTATTTCCTATACATCCGGTCTATAGCATGTTGAACTCAATTATTCTTATTCGGTGGTGGACATTGACATCATATTCAAGATAAAATTGGTCCACCATCATGAATGATCATAACTCATAGGTGAAAGAAAAAATGTTCAAAATCACATTCACTTTTCTCTCATTTACATTTGGTTATGTTGGAGTTATCTTTAGCACTACAATGATCAAGTGCCAGAAGATGCACATGTCTGGAGTGAAAATGGGAGAATCAAACCCAACATTTTTGTAGTATTGTTCTTCTCTATTAAAAAGTAAACATAACAAGTAAAGCACATGCCCTCACAGTCACATCAACATTAATATTAATAATTTAGCTACCATCTTATACTAATTAAGTTTTTAGTTGCTCAAAGTGTCTAATTTCAGTGTTTAATATTTTTTTTTAATTTTTGGTCTCTTGGTTATTTTGTCAATATTTTTAGTTTATATTGTTAAATTGTAATTAATAAATACTGAAAAATCACACAAGAAAGAGTCACATGAAGCATTCAAATTAGCATTTAATAGTTGATTTCACATCAAGAAATATTGACAAAAAATTAGATAAAGAATAAAAATTATAAAAAATTTATTAGGTTCGAGGTATTAAAATCTTAATTAACTAATTTAGATTTTTTTTTTCAATTCAAAAATACATATTTATGCAAAGTATGTACTTTTTTTTTTTAAAAAAAAGTAAATTACAAATACATCCTCTTGAATTTTACAAAATTCTACTAAATATCCTCTATTTTTTAGTACTCTGTTTACCACTCTGATAAGAAGTCTCAATGTAATGTTTTTAACATTAATATACTTTTAAAACAATTAATTATTCTAATTATGCTGGGTAAAGATTTAAAAACATTTCACAAAATCGCATGAAGAATTTGTGTAATTTATTTTTTTAGAAAATAATTAAATATATTGAATCCCAGAAATTGAAGATCGGAACAGGTCTCAGGACTAAGATAATGTTTGCAGCTACCAAAAACAGCCCTCACATCAACAACATAAATCAAACTCAAATTCTTTAAAAGATGAATCTATTACTCACGGACTGGAATAGCCTTACACACTTAAAAATATACTATACATTTATTGATGCTTCAAGTACGTGTATATACACCTCTTCTTTTTTTCATCAGGGAATGTTTGTATAAATAAACTTTATGCAAGTATAAAACTTACTGATACCTCAAGAACACACACTCATCTTTATTTATATTGCCAAAGTAGTAGTATAAAATATTTTTAGGATCGGATGGATAATTAGATCAATTAAAATAATGATCCTCTTTTTATAATTCAAACGTGAATTCAAAATGATAATATTTATATACATATTTCAATTTAAATAAATTAACAAAATTAAATATAAAAAATCAAAATTATAAGCTAACATAAAATAATCATATTGCATATTTTACAAAATAATAACAAGCCATACGAGTTCTATATATAAATCTTTGTTTATTTTTAAAAAATTAATTCACACTGGTTTACTATACCAATTCTTTTTCAAATTTCAACCGATTTGGCCTGATTCTTAAATCTTACACTACTTTTTACTCAAATTTTCTTAAATGTTCAGATCTATAACTGATGAATGATAATAATCGTGTCGAGTCGTCAGCGTGAAAACGACGAACCAACTAAAAATAAAACATATGATAATAATATCAAGTTACGCATGTCGGTTGCCAAAAACAATGTCAATTGTCAATCAATGCAAAACATGCAAGAAAAAATAGTTCAGCAAAATAAAAAAAAGAAAGAAGCATAGGGTCATTTATTAAAATTAAAAGTAAATATCACACATATAATATATGGTAAGAAGGCTCAATTAGATGAGAAAAAAAATAGTGCCTCTCATAGTGATAGATAGATATATATAATATACAAATGAAACCGATCAGGTTCCATCCTTTAGTAGTCATACATCAAATATTCACCACTGAAAACGAACCAAATTCCCTAACTTTTTTTTTTTTTTTTCTTTTCTTTGGAACATAAACAAAAACAAGAGGCTAAAGTGGGGTTTGCTCCTGGATGATTCTCATGATGTGAAATTACGTTAGTACCCTTTCTAAGGTGGCAAAATCTCATCCACTCATCAAACCGCCCCATGTTTTTTCTCATAACCGATGTACCATTTGTTCAGACCTTTAACACTGGCCAAAAGGTAAGAACAAGAGTAAATAGTAACATGAAAGTGTCTTTCAAATGAACCACTCCTTTGCTTGAATCATTGAATCCAGTTCCAGTTGAAGATGTTGGACTAATTCCAAACACATTAGGATTTCCTGTAGTGGTGCCTGTGCCAGTGCCTGTGCCGAAACCTGTGCCGGTGCCAGTGCCTGTGGTTGGAGTTGTACCTGTGGTTGGAGTGGTTGGTGTCATGGTAGAGGGTGTGCCTGTTGGTGTTGTGGTTGTTGGAGTAGCTGTGGTGCCTGTTCCGGCATTGCTGCATCAGAAAGCCACAAATAAAATTAACTCACAATCTTCACATAGACTATATAATAGTATATTAGAAGAATTAGGATCATATATTATATATATACTTAGGATATAAAAAATTTCATTAAATATTGTATGATCATAGATCTAGGATCAAGTATGTGGGAATGAAGTGGACAAAAAATAATTGTGGAACATCATAATCATGACAGCTAAAGTTTCAAAAGGGTAATCATGATGTCATGGCTTGTGAGTTAATCTGATACATACATGAACCATAAAAAATGGCCTTTTAGCTAATGTAAACTAAAAGTATGTTGTACCAAAAAAACAAACATAAATCCCGGTTGCTTTTGCAAATGCTGCTGTAATCGAAGCTGAATCTAGCAAACCCTCTATGCACAGGCCAAAGAAAAGTAGGCAATTTGTTCATGAAAATCTAAATTCAATAATAGAAAGAAAATAAAGGGCAAAAAGGTTTCCTTAGTAATCAACTAGTCATTAGTATAAAAAAAAGTTCTTTTTGTTTCAGATAGTTAAAGCGAATGGATATGAGTTAATAAAAACAAATGAAGAGCAAGATCCAAAATCAAGAAATATACCCGGGACTTGAGGGGTAAACACATGTAGATGTTGAAGCTGCAGATCAGATCAGAGAGAGACGGGAACAAAACAAAGAGGAGAAAAATTAGCAAAAGGGAAATTCAACAATACAAAAAGTCCAAAAATTTTGAAAGTGGCTAGAAAGTGCAGAAATACTACTTACAGGGTGGAGCTTGACTGGGCGTGGCAGCACCAGCAAAATCACAACTTCCTTGAGTTTGACCCTTTCTCTGAAAATAGCTATTAACAGCATAGTTGCAATGATCCTTCACAGTGTTAGGTTGAAAACATGCTCCATTTTGGAGAATAGGGGTACAATCAGCTCCAGCACCACATGCATAATCTATTGCTTTCTGAAGAGCTTGATCACCAACACCATCTTTACATACACAGTAAAGAGCACCTAATGGAAAAAAAAATAAAATTAAAAAACAGAAACAGAGAAATAGTTAAGAAAAAATCCCATCTTTTCTTCAGTAGCACCGGCTTGAAGTAAAAAATACAAAAATAGAAAAGATTCCTTAAAGTTTCAAGCTTTGTTGCATAACCAAAACAGAGAAACAGTTAAAACAAAGTAATCATGAGAACCCATCTCAGATATGAAATTTCATGATTGAAAGCCCCATTTAACCACAGGTTGAAACGTGAAACTTGAAACAAACTCAAAATCAAGGTGCTTACTTGAATGGCCAGTCAGGGCCAGCAAAAGCACAAAATACACCAGAAGAGCCATGGTTGATGATGATGATGAATATTCAGAGAGTGTACGAGAAATTTCTTTGATGGGAATTAGAGGGAATTGAAGAGGGTATACTCCAGTGTGCGGCAAAGAGAAAATAAGAAGAGAAGAAACAGTTATGGTGTTGGAAAGTGGAGATTTCTGGACAAGAGGTGAGGTGGTGGGAGCCTGTCTGGTACACTTTTCAAGCACCTTTTTATGTGTTGAAGATTGTGTACATAAGTATTAATAAATTAGTATTTATGTACTAAGTAATTTGATAAATAATAAAAAAAGTGCTAAGTAATACCTTTAAGTATGTATGGTTCAGTAGGGAGAGTGTTATGGAGAATTGTATTAAAGCTGAAGCTTTGATTATACTATATAATATAATATGTGGTGTAACAAGTACACGTATAGGGCTATTTTGTCTACATGTAAAACGGTCCTAAACTCACAAGGGTAACTCACCCTAGTTTAGGGTGGTGGCATTGTGAAATGTGAACAGGAAGTGGACAACTGCTGTGTGGGCCTAGGTACGAGGGAGATTCCCATAGATCTTTTGTTGTGCTTGTGCGTTGGCACTAGAACCATCCAGTCCCTTTGGACGTGGAGCTTGTAGCAGCTGTATTATTCACTGTTTTGAGATGGAACTGGTTTTGGTTACTCAGCAACACTTGCTTTGTTATGTTCTAAAGTCCGTTTTTGCTACTTGTTTCAACTTTCACCTCAATATTTTAAAAGTCTTGTTTTATGTCATTGGTAAGACGTATTTATTATTTTCTAAATATCTAATTTCTATCTAGAAATCTAGTTAATTACTTTCGTTCAGATTTTCTTTTTAACACATTATTTTACTCAGAATATAAATTAGAAAAAAATTATAAATGTCATCAAAAGAAGTTTTTTCAATGTAAAAAAATAGCTCCATTTCATAATGTTTCATAATTTTATTTTTTTTCAATTAAACATATCACTCCTACTACTTAAAAAAAATAAATTTTAGATATAGTTAAGATCTCATATAGACTTTTATGATCCTACCATGTAAATAGACCTTTACGTCTTTCTAAAATATCTTTTATATTATGACTAATATTTTAGTTTTATACATATGATCCGTTATCAAGAAAAGAATTGTCATAGCTAAATGAATATGTATAATATTAGTCACTCATAGACCTTTAGTTACTAGATCTAATCTCCATTAAAAGTAAAAAATTTTGCATATTTTGATCAATTACCTATCTTTATTTACTTACAGGTGTTCGTTTACATATAATTTTGGTCATTTGAAAATTCACCCTCATTTGTTAGGTAAATTTGAATCAAAATCCCCAAATGTTCCTTCTATGTCTTAATTCACATTTTTTTTCCCTGACACCAAATGATGCCAATTTGACGCAAATACAACATTGTTTGCCAATCTTGCAGTGATAGGATTGTGGCTTAATCTACGTCAAATACGCTATATTTCCCATTTGATTTTTTCCATAACTTTGAAGAGACCATCGAGGAAAAGAGTTGAGTGTCGAAGAGACCATAGAGGAAGGGAATTGAGTGTCGAAGAGATTATAGAGGAAAGGAAGTGGGCAGTTGAACATGTTGAAGTTGGAGGATAAGGAACAAACACTTTAGTGGATGATAAAGAGAACCTTGAAGAAGGTGTGGTGTTATTTTCTTTCTCTATGTGTAGCTTTTACTGTTATTGTGTGTTCTTTTTATGTGTATTGTTTTCTTTCTTTCACCAGTTGTTGACATATTTTTTCTTTTTGTTACCCTCAAACTAGTTTATTCTTTGTTTAGCACACTTTGGTTACCTTCTTTGTTGTTGTTCATTGTCTGTAATGTTGATAACTCGCGAATGAGAGTTATCGACATTTGTCCGTTAAATAACACTAAGCAAGCTAAAATAGTATTTAAAAGTATTAAAATGCAATATCATATTATAGAACTTCTTGATGGTTTGTTTAAGTGTTTCAAGGCTCAAGAACGACAAAAATTGGAAGTGATTAGTGAAGAAGAGTCATCTCACGCGAGTTGCATCATAGCTCGCGTGAGTTGAAGCCCCAGAATTAAAGATTTCGTCTCTGCCACTGCATCTTGTGCAACTTGGAGCATAGCTCGCGCAAGTTGTCTTCCCAATAATGAAATGCCCCTCTCTGCCAACACAACTTGCGTGAGTAGCCCCACAGCTCGCACAAGTTGAGCCTCCAATGCTGCGAGGAATGCTCTTTACATGCCTAGCTAACGCGAATTGCAATCCAGCTAGTGCGAGCTGAGTTCGCAAGCCCAAACCCAACACATTAATTATAAAATGAGAACCTATTCACGAAGCAAATCATCTGGAGATAGAGAGTGAAATCTATAGAACGATATTAGGCATAGGAGAGAGAAGAGTAAGGGATGACTCAGATTCTTCATTCCTTTTTGGGGAAATCGATTGCCTATGTATTCTTCTTCCTTTAATTATTCTTATATTGTGATCTTGATTATCATGAACTAAATCCTTCTTTGATTGGGAACACGATGTAACCCTAATCTATTTTAATATAATTCTCGATATTATTCAGTTGTATAATTGCAAGTTCTTTCTTCTAAACTTAATGTTTTTCATTAATTGTCCACTAATTAATTGAAATAAACCTAAGGGAACTTTGAGAAAAGAAACTTAGGTAGTATTGGAGAAATAACTATCACTTAGCTAGAGTCTATATTGAAATCAAATTGACATGTTAGTAGGTATAAGTATAGCTCAAATTGTAAAGAATAAATCACAAGAAGGGGGGTTGAATTGTGATTTTAATAAAATTTTATCCTATCGTCTATTGTTTTGAAACTAATACAATCGATTCAAATTTATCTTGAAAAAATTGATTTAAGAGATTAAGTTATTCTTTAATTATCCCCATTAGTCACAAGATAAAATCCAGAAAACACAATTGTTTTTATACTGGTTCGTCTATATCAGACTATGTACAGTTACCAGCAAAAACTGAGTTTTCACTATCAACCGTGAAAATGTTACAAGTATTGTTTGAACACAGCCACTTCTGGCTAATACAAGATATTCTTTGATCACACCCTTCCCAAGCTAACCCACCAAGTATTGTTTGAAACACAATCTCTTCAGGCTAAAGAAAGGTATTCTCTGCAAGCACAACCTCCTCAGGCTAAAGTACCAAAGACGTGGATTTAGAGAAGTTTAAAGAAACTTAAGCTTTCCTCTTCGCAGAGAGGGTTTTTACAATGAAGAATAAGTTCAAGAGCGAATTCAAATAATCAGCTTGTAGTAGCGTTTTTCGCCAACTTGAAATGGTGAGGTGAAGACCTTTATATAGTCAACTGTCTGAAGAGATCCGTTAGACTCAAGAGATATGATCATTGTCCTTTTTCTTGAAACTTTCCATCAGTGGCAGAGATCAATTAGAATAATTAATGATTTGCAGCGGAGTCAGCGCATGTTCAACACCTTTTTCTGACTTGATCAGTTTGGGTAACTAAAGTGTGATCTACTTTTTGTGTTGCAGAGGTTTTGCACAGTACCCAATAGCCTTTTTGGAAACTTCTAAGAGTAACAATTGAATATGACATTTTGCACGCGTTACTTCGTCTGTCTTCACTTTCTGTGTCGTCTGTCTCCACTCTGCTTCTAGTAGATGATGGGTCTTTGATAGAGCAAAAGACGTTCAACTAACACTCTAAGGTAGTGTCGTCTACAATCATGATTGCATTGTCTGCTCTCTGTGATGGAACATTTTTTAGGAAACATGGAATAAAACATTTCAGATTGAAGAGTCACCTTTCGTCTGTGGTCCTCACATCGTCTACACTTGCATCGTCTGTTCGTATCGTCTGTCTCGTAATTATTAAAACTTAAGAGTGTTAATCCCCTTGATCTAACACAAATTATTTACACTCAATTGTTTATCGATAATTATATCTATCTACTATTATATTTATTCTAATATTGTGTACTATCTTGAATAGACGTGATTGGTGTTGTAGACAAAATGAAAATGAAATCAAATTCGAGAAATGTTGTCTTTACTATGATATATTTGATGTATACTTTTTATATTTTCCTCAGATTGTGAAAACTAGAGATCATGTCATTTTACATCTAATTTCTTCTTAAACATATTTTCATTGTAGTGGTGAGGTCATTAATTGTATTTTTTAGGATAATTATGCCAAAGAGTTCCAAAATTATTGGTAGGAGAAAGAAAATTCAGGATTTGTAGTTATCATATTTACACAAGCAATGATTAAACCTTTTTTTCAAGTTATTTATTCTTAACTTAAGTATGATAACATACATATTTTTAGTATGATGTGGAATAATGTTAATAAGTGTTTATAATACTTGTTGTAGGGACCTGACGAGTATCAATATCTAACTCATGGCATGGTTTGAAGCTTAGAATGAACGACAATGTCTAAGAGATCAAAAATTTGAAGAAAAAGTTTACATAGTAAATTTGTTATCCATATATTCAAATAATAAATAATATGTACATTTATTTGTTAGTTTAATGGCAGTATTTTTTCAGTATTATTGTAACATTCATTTTGTAGAATTATTCAACGTGAAGTGAATGTAAGCTAGGACTTTAGCGAAGGCTTTAGGAGTTTCTAATGTTCCTAACAGTCTAAGAAGGAAAGGTTCATGTATAAAGTCAATGATATGAGTATAGCTAAATAAAGGACATTAAGAAGGTCTGTATATAATTAAGGCATGTCTACTTCAAATTTAGAAACATGTGAACCTGTTTTGATTCTAATGGATAATAATGGACACTAATTGTAATAAGAGATGTTTTGTGTTACTGTTGATATTGCTACTAAAATAAATGTGGTCAATAAAGGTTGGAATTATGATGCTTGCGTAGTGATGGAGGACCATCTCCAACCATGAAAGTTACAAGGGCAATGCAAAAAAGATTTGAAGTTCAAGTTGAAGAAGAGTTGACTAAGTTAAAGTCAACAAGTAAAAGTCAATGGTCAACTCTTGAAAGTCAACAACGTGGACTATTGAAGCCTTGTAATTTTCTAAGTAGTTTGTAATTAGTTCAAGTTTAATTTTTTGATTAAGCTTGGACCTATGTTGGTTGTAATTTTCAGCTAAGCTTACTTATTGGACATGTTGACTTCTTTTGTGTTGGTCAAGCCTCTTATGGTGGGCTTAAGAGTCTTATGACCCAACTAAACAAGTGTATTACACTCTCTTAAAAAATAGTGGATGGATTAGGAGAGAGAATGAGTGAAATTGCCACTAACTTAATCTAAATTTCCACCACTTGATCATACCATAATCAAGGGTGCAAATTTAAGTTAAGTTTCTAAATTGTTGACTCTTATCTAAAAAGGTATTCTAGCCTTTGGATTGCTTCTAATTCAAGGCGTAGAATTCCATCTTAATTAATCCATGATTGTTAGATCAAGATGATTAACGTCTCGAGTTTTGATTAATTACAAAACAGACGGAACATATCAGACTGAAGCATTGCAAGCCAAAGTCAGACTGAACCAGCACAGACGAAAGATGACCCTTCAAAGATTATTCACGATCAAGTCATTCATTTGTCCCAAAATCGTGTCATCAGACGAAAGCATAAGATGATACACTCTAAACAAGGTCTTCAGACTAAGCTTATAGACTTTATTCAAGACTGAAGATTGGGAAGTGCATCGTCTATCAAGAAATTGAAGTTCAGACAGTGTAAAGCACGGAAATTTCAAAATCCAGCTGTTACTTTCACAAGTTTCCAAGATCAGTATAAGGACTCGAGATAACCTCTTCAACACGAAAAGGTAACATCCTTTTTTATGACGTCTCTGTGCAAGTCAGAAAAAGATTCTGAGTGCCACTAAATCCGATGTGCAAAGCATCACATCATTGATTGCACTCTGACACCTTTTGAAGACTTTTGCTTGGAAAGCTCAATGACATTCTTCATGTCTCTAACGGATCCTTGAAGACTTGCCTATATAAGGACTTCACTTGCTCAAGATCAAGTTGGCGAACACGCTATAACTTCTATCTTATTGTGATTTCACTCACTTATCATTTGAACTTCATTGTATACCCCTCTCTGCGAAAATGAACTCTTTTTATGTGAAAACCTTTTAAAATCCACTTTTGTGGTGCTTTAGCCTGAGGAGGCTGTGTCTCAAAGAATACCTCTGTTTTTAGCATGAGGAGGCTGGGTTTCAAAGAATACTTTGTTGTTTAGCCTGGGAAGGTTGTGGCCGAAGAATATCTTGTATTATCCAGAAGTGGCTAGGTGCAAACAATACTTGTAACCATTTCACGGTTGGTAGTGAAAACTCAGTGGTTGCTAGGTAACTGGACGTAGTCTTGGATAGACGAACCAGTATAAAAATACTTGTGTTCAATTTTATTAATTGTTAACTAATGGGGATAATCAAAGTTAAACATCTATTATTAAAATCAACTTTTGAAGAAGAACAAAGTTTCGTTTGACCGTGTTTTGACCAACAGACGAAAGAACTAAATTTTTAATTAACACAATTCAACCCTCCTTCTTGTGTTTTATGATCATCACAAACTTAGATGAGTTATGAGCCTCTTGATCTTATGATCTCTAGATCCTTCTTGAATTGATCAAGTAAGAGGTGCTTAACATCACTCAATCAATCCATCAAGGATCAAATGGTCCTAGTAGTGTCACGGCCAAACACAAAGGAGCCTTATAACTTAGGCAATTTGCATTTTTGTATTCACTTTTGAATTGAATAAAATTGAGATATTTCTAAGACTTAGTCTTGAGAAAAAGGAGAGGACTCTCCTAGGGTTTCTTAAAGAAACTTGAATCTTATCTTGGTTCCATAATCAAGTGGCGATTCTTCTACATTAGCTTATTGAACTCATGTTCATGGCGCTACCATTCCTTTGATCACCATCCATTTTTGCTTTCTTCTTCTTTTGTTCCCAAACTGAAAGTATCCTAGTGTTATCGTGAGCTTTGAGCTAGTTTTCCGCAAGCCAAGTCATCTTAATTGAGTGTTGAATGATGGGTGAATGGAGATTGGGACAAACCTTGTGCTAATCCGTGGAGATCACATCAAGTTCCTCATGGGTTTGCATCATGCAATGTATAAGAGGAAAACAACTAAAAACAAAGCTTTTAAGCATGAATTATGTTAGGCAGAAAATTGTGTTATTTGTGATATTGTAATTGCATCTTACAAACACAACTATCACAAATATTTTGCAATAGCTACAAACTTGACCTTGAGTTTTATGATAATAATTATATCTTCAACTTTATTATGTGGAATTAAGATTGTGTTAATTTTATTGGCTAACCGATTGTTGTGTAGAGGAAACGAGTTGAAGAGGTAGCTTATTTCATAATATGCCTATCATCTTATGCACTTTACATATTTGAATAGCTTTAAATTGTGTGCACATTTTTTATGTCCAGGATGGTAAGGATCCTTTAAAATTTTGAAGTTCAAGCTTTAGCCTCAGCAATGTCTATATTGAAAGCATCAAGTGATGGAGAGATCATTTAGCTAATAAGAGATCATATTTAATATCAGCAGGATAATAGCAATGACAAAAGGAAGAATGTGTGCGATGTAATTAATGATTCTCTAAATCCCAATGTAAGTGAATATGTACTTATTTTATTAAACTTCCAAAACAATAAGGTTACCACCAATGTCATGATTTTACCCATTGTCATAAGTTTGTTATCATGGTTAGTCAGATGTGTTTTTGCCATTAGGGTATGTATTGGTGTTGATATGATATATTCGACCAAGTTTTGGATGTCACATATTATTTACTTTTCCATGGGAAATATTATCTTACTTTGGTTGTGTCAATAAAAAGAAAAAATGGGTCATATTAGGTCTGACTCACTGCTACTATGAAGCTACAAGTACTTTAAATCAACAAACTAAACTATGAAAGACTTTTGTAATATTATTTCTTTTTATGCATCATGAAAATGAAAATGACAGAGGAAAAAATGTTTGCTACATAAGTGAGGAATCTATGATTTCCACTGTAAGTAAAAAGTATAAATGTACCTACACGATTATAATTGTACTTATCGTTATGCATATCTTACACTAGCTGGTATAATATGCTTTTCTAAATTTGATATAACTTAAACTAGATATGATAATTTAGTAACTAGTTAAGTTGTTGGTGCTATTAAACTTTGAGTTGTTCTCATGAATATAGTCAACTCACATATTCTCTAATTATGTTATTTTTTCCATTTCAACAAAGTTTGTTTGTAATATCTAATCATGACCCATATAAGTTATTGTGTATCACACCAGCCTAGAAACGACTTTCCTTTAAATTATCCTTTGACAAGTAGCTATCACAAGAAGTGAGCTTGTAAAAGACAAAAACACACAAGAAGGGGGGTTGAATTGTGTAGACAGTTTAAAAACTTTTTCCCTAAGACGATGCATTTGCGTCTGCTGTTTTCAAAGCTTGATCAGACGCAAGATTGTTTTCTTCTTAAGATTGATTTTATTATCAGACTGTTCAAGTTATTATCCCTCAATTAGTTAACAGATAAAATAATAGAGAAGACAACAATATTTTTATACTGGTTCGTCTGATCAAGACTACATCCAGTTCCTCAGCAACACACTAAGGTTTCAGTAAGAGTATTCTTTGAACTCAACCACTCCTAGCTAAATACAGATATTATTTGGACACAACCTTCTCAGGCTAAATCAATATTCTTTGGACCCAGCCTCTACAGGCTAAACAAGTTATTCTTTAAACACAACCTCTACAAGCTAATACAAAGGTATTCTTTGAAACACAACCTCATCAGGCTAATACAAATGTATTATTTGAAATACAGCCTCCTTAGGCTAAGAGCACCACAACAGTGGATTTTGAAGAGTTGTTCTAAAGAAATATTATCCTCTACATAGAGAGAGATTTTACAATGAGATATATTCTAAGTTCATGGTGAGTGAACTTTTGCTTGAGAGCTTGAGCGAGAGTTGAATATAATTTCTTTGATGTGCAGTTCGCCAACCTTCTCTTGAAGCAATGAAGTCCTTTCATAGAGAGCTTTGTGAAGTATCCATTAGAGTGAAGACTTGAACGTTATTCCTTTGTCTTGGGGTCTTCAAACATGTGACAGAGATCAATAAGAATAATTAATGTTTGCACAGACTTTTTTTGACTTGATCAGAGACATCAACAAAAAGCATGGTTGCTTTTCGTGGTGCAGAGGTTTTGCATAGATCTCTATTTTGTCTTTGGAAGCTTTTACGAGTAACGACTAGATTTGAATTGGGGCGAGAGTTACTCCCTCTGAACTTCATTAAACGAGGTAGACAAATGAACAAATAGATGAGTTGTGAGTTGAATTCATTCATCTGTCTCCTTCCTTCGTCTTCAACTGCAGTCTTTAAAGTCTTTCTTCTTGAGCGTTTGACTTGAAGTTGAGATGAGCTCTCTGTCTTGAACAATGAAGGTTCTTCGTCTGATGTAGTTGCTTTGAGGCTTTGATGACTTGAACACTTCATCTTGTGCGTCTGTGCTTGAGGGTGCATCTTGACTATGCTCATTAATGATCCATCTGATCATTTTTTCGTCTGCATCTGATGCCTCTTCATCGCTCTTTCGAGTTTGATCATTCTTAAATGCGCATCGATGCCTCTTCGGTTTGATCATTCGATCTGCTCTTGATCATCATTCTTCGATCACGCACAACAGACTGTTATGTAATTATCAAAACTAAGATGATAAGTCATCTTGACTTAACAGAGCTCAACTCATCTGTCATCTACCAAGATGACTAAGCAAATCATGACCTAGAAAAATTAATGATGTAATTATATACTTCTAGACAATGATTATAGTTATATCTTTTCTGGATAAGGAATATATATGCAATCCTAAGCTTATAATTCTCTTTTTTGGATGATTGTAATAATGATTTGCTACTATGTTTGTAAGATACTTACATCATTTTTATCCATGTGGAACAATATTATCAGTTCAATTATCTATAGCAAACTTTGCATAAACCTCTGGTTGTGTGGGATATATGCTTAAGAATTGTGTCGTGTTGTGTGTTGAGTCGGAGTAATGTGAAATGATAATAAAGAGACACAATGGAAAATGCTTGCCATTATGTTGTGTTGTGTTGTGGGTGTTCTTATAATTTTTAGTTTTCTAATTAATGTGTGTCCAGTGACTTATTATCCAATGACTTATTATGCGTCTGGTGATTTAGCTTTGCATTTGATGGATTAGTTTCATTTGACCGATAACATATTATGCATCCAATGAATTATTGTGCATTCAATGATTTGGCTTTATATTCAATGGATTAGTTTGGTCCATTGCTTTGTCTAATAGATAGCCTATTGTGTGTCCAATATCTTATTGTGTGTTCGGTGATATGACTTTGCATCTGATGGCTTAGTTTCGTCCAATGCTTTGTTCGACAGATAACTTATTGTGCATCTAATGACTTAATGAGCATCCGATGATTTAACTTTGAGAACCTTTAATAGGTAATTTCTTACTGTTAGATCAAGATGATTAGCGTATCAAGTTTTGATTAATTATAAGACAGACGGAACACATCAGACAGAAGCATTGCAAGCAAAGTCAGACTGAACAAAGCACAGACAGAAGATGGCCCCTCAAAGTTGAAGTCATTCGTCTGTCTAAAAGCCAAGTCATCAGACGGAAGATAAGATGATACTCTTCAGACGAAGCATTCAAGGCAACTCCTAAGACTGAAGAAGTACATCGTCTGTCAGGGAAGTGAAGCTCAAAAGGAGTAACTCGCGCCAATTTCAAAATCCAAGTGTTAATCTCAAGTATTTCCAAGATCAGTATGAGGATTCGAGATAACCTCTTCAACACGAAAAGGCAACATCCTTTTTGATAAGATCTCTGTACAAGTCAAAAAAAGGTTATGAGTGTGCCATCAAATCCGCTGTGCAAGCCATCCTTTCATTTATTGCACTCTGACATCTTTTGAGGACTTCACTTGGAAAACTCAACGACATTCTTCATGTCTCTAACGGATCTTTGAAGACTTGCCTATAAAAGGACTTCACTCCATCAAGTTTCAGTTGGCGAACACGCTACATTTGCTAAGACTTTGTGATTTCGCTCACTGTTATCTTTGCACTTCATTGTATACCTCTCTCTGCGAAGAGGAACTTTTCTTTCTTAAGAAAACTCTTTTAAATCCACTTGTGTGGTGCTTTAACCGGAAGAGGCTGTGTTTTTCAAAGAATACCTTGTATTAGCCTGAGGATGCTGAGTTTCAAAGAATACCTTGTTGTTTAGCCTGTGAAAGCTGTGTTCAAAGAATATCTTGTATTAGCCAGAAGTGTCTGGGTTCAAATAATACTTGTAACCATTTCACGATTTGTAGTGAAAACTCAGTAGTTACTGGGTAACTGGACGTAGTCTTAGATAGACCAACTAATATAAAAATAACTGTGTTTATTTTCCTTGAACTTGTGACTAACGAGGATAACCAAAGTATAACGTCTGTCCTTAAAATCAATCTTTAAAGATAAGAACTGTTTCGTCTGACCCTGTTTGAACCAACAAACAAAAGGATTAAATTTTTTATTAACACAATTCAACCCCCTTCTTATGTTTTATCTTTTACACTTACTCCTTGAAATTATTTATTCTTTATAATATGAATACAAAAGTGGTGGCTCCGTATCACACTTTATTGATTTTCTTCTATATAATACATATGGTGGATTAATACATTTTTGCAACTATTATACTGTCTTACAGATTTGGTTTATCTTCATGTTTCAATTTAAATCAATTATGGTTATATATCTCTTCCTCTCTTAACACTCATAACAGAATATGGAGAACATTTCTTCGGCATAAAAGGTTTCGATATTCTCAACAGTCTTCACATTTTTGGTGGCCATTGCAGTATTTGAAAATGAAGAGAGAATATAGAGAGTATGAGATTTTCTTTAAGGCAGTAAGATTTTTGAGAGTAGAAAGTAATGGGAATAGTTGACAGTTTCATGTATTTATATAAGGATGAAAAGATTTTAGGTTAAAGAATAGACGAAAGAAAAGTAACTATGCCTGATTTGATGTTTCCTATCATTGTGTTTCTAATGATTGATTTGACTCTGTAAATCCTGCGCGTGTCTCATTCTCTCAAGAATTTTTGTCATAAATGTCAGACACATTAAATGCTGCATTAAATGCAATGTCTTGCATACTCAATAAAATATATTAAAAGATAACATAACATTGCATTTGTTGAAGAGTCAGACAGACTAATTCAACTTTTGATCAAACGCAACATTTTGTCTTAACACGAAGTAACATAGACTTAAAATGCAGACGAAAGCAATAAAGAGACAAGAAGATTTTTCAGACGAAAAAATTATTCAATTAGAGGAAAAAATCATAAATTTTCTTTTATGAAATTAAATCTTGTTTTGTCTAAAGCTTTTGTAAATATATCAGCCCATTTGAAATTAGTTTGTACAAATTGTATGTCAAAGATACCTTTTTAAACATAATCTCTAATGAAATGAAATCTGATTTCAATATGCTTAGCTTTTGAATGTTGAATAGGATACTTGCTCAAATTGATTGCACTGGTATTATCACAATATATAGGTATTTTATTTTCAAACCTGGAGTAATCTTCCAATTGATGTTTTACCCATAATAGTTGTGAACAACACCCAATAGTAGAAACATATTCTGCTTCTGTTGTAGATAGTGCTATGGAGTTTTGTTTCTTACTCGACCAAGAGATAAGTGATGATCCTAGAAACTGACATCCTCCACTTGTACTCTTTCTCTCCACTTTATCACCAGCATAATCAGCATCACAGAATCCACTCAAATTGAAATCATCATTTCTTTTGTAAAACAAAGAGAGATTAGTGGATCCAATAAGATATCTTAATATACACTTTACAGCTTGTAGATGAGATTCTTTTGGGTCAGACTTGAATCGTGCACAAAGACAGACGCTAAACATAATGTCTGGTTTGCTAGCAGTTAAGTAAAGTAGAGATTCAATCATTCATCGGTATATAGCCTAATCAACACACTTACCAGACTCATCTTTACTTAAACTAGCTCAAGATGAATGCGTGAGAGTCTTAAAAGGTTTGACATTATCCATTTTGAACTTCTTCAAGAGTTCTTTTGTATATTTCTGTTGATGCATATAGATGCCTTGATTCGTTTGCTTAATTTGCAGACCTAAGAAGAATTTCAACTCTCCCATCATGTTCATCTCGAACTTATTCTGCAAAGCTTAGAGAAGTCTTTGTACAAAGATTCATTAGTTGCACCAATAACAATATCATCTACATATATTCACACAATAATGATATCCTTTGAGAGATTTTTCTTAAACAAAGTAGTATCAACTTTTCCTCTTGAAAAACCATTTTTGAGCAGAAAAGAGCTTAGTGTGTTGTACCAAGCTTGTTTCAGACCATATAAGGCTTTCTTTAACTTAAAGACGTGATTTGGCAAAGATGGATTTTCAAAACCAAGATGTTGTTTCACAAAGACTTCTTCTTCAATAAAACCATTTAAAAACGCACTTTTTACATCCATCTGATATAAAACATTATTTTTATGAGCAGCAAAAGTAAGTAAGATACGAATAACTTCTAATCTAGCAACATGGGCAAAGGTTTTAGTGAAATCAATATCTTTTTGCTAATTATACCCTTGAGCTACTAATCTTGTCTTGTTTCTGATGACTTTTCCAGCTTCGTCTAGCTTGTTTCTGAAAACCCATCTTGTTCCAATGATGCTCTTGTTTTTAGGCTTTTCTACCAGCGTCCATACATTATTACTTGTGAACTGGTTTAGTTCTTCTTCCATGAAAAGTATTCATTCATATTCTTTAAGTGCTTCCTCAATGCTTTTAGGTTTAACTTCTGAAACTAAGGCATATCCAGAAAGGTTTTTAAAATTCAACCTAGTTTGTACTCCTTGATGCTTGTCTCCTATAATCATATCTTGGGAGTGGTTTGAGGCAAATCTCCACGTTCTGACAGAAGTCTGGATATTGTCAGGTTGATGAGTAGACGATGAGGGTTCGTCTAATCCGCAGATGCATTTTTGCCTGGTTTGATTTTTACGTATGTTCTAACGATAACATCATTTTGCTGATTAGATGGATTGACCTGCAAAATATCAAATGAAGTTTCTAGGTCTGATATTTCTTTATCAACCTTTGAATTATATTGAAATTTGACATGAATGGATTCTTCTACAACTTGAGTTTTAGAGTTAAAAACTCTATAAGCTTTAGATGTATCAGAATATCCAAGAAAAAATCTCTTACAGATCTTTGAGTCAAACTTTTCAAGATGATCCTTTGTATTGAGAATAAAACATTCACATCCAAATGGATGGAGATAAGATATGTTGGGTCTTCTTCCTCTCCATAATTCATAAGGAGTCTTATTCAATATGAGTCTTATTAAAATTGTGTTTTGTAAATAACAATATGTATTTATTGCTTCTGCCCAAAAATATTTTTGGAAGTGAACTTTCATGTAAAAGAGTTCTAGCCATTTCTTGTAAAGTCCTATCTTTCCTTTCCACAACTCCATTCTGTTGAGGAGTTCTTGGAGACGAAAAATTATGGAATATACTATTTTCAAAACAAAAGACTTTAAACTCAGAGTTTTCAAATTCAGTTTGTGATCACTTCTCACAGACACAATACATACTCCTTTCTCATTTTGAACACGTTTACAGAAAATTTCAAAGACATTGAATGACTCGTGTTTATGAGTTAGGAAGTATACCCATGTAAATCTAGAGTAGTCATCTACAATGATAAATCTATATCTCTTTCCTCCAAGACTTTGCATCTGGGTAGGACCAAAAAGATCAATGTGTAACAACTCTAGTGGTCTTGTCGTAGAAAAACATCTTTAGATTTGAAAGACGATTTATGTTGTTTCCCATGCTGGAAAAATTCACATAGACGATTAGGTTTTCAAGAAATATTTGGCAAGCCCTTCACAAGATTCCTCTCGGATATTTTTGAAATATATTTCAGACTTAAATGTCCAAGCTTTTTATACCATATTTCCCTCTTATCGTCTACTGAAATTAGACATTTTACATTCTGATCACTAAGGTCAGAAAGACAAACCTCGTAAAGATTATTCTTTCTTTTACCTTTAAACAGAATGGATTTATCATTGTTTCTAACTATGCACTCATCAGAGTTAAGGGAAAATTCATATCTGCTGTTACAAAATTGACTTATGCTAAGCAGATTAAATTTTAATCCTTCAACGTATGACACATTATGTATAAATGGGTTGGGTGTCTTACCAACGGTCCTAATCCCAAGAATCTTACCCTTTCCAGACTCTTTATTTGGTCTGAGGTCTTGGAACATAGACAGACTTCATGTCATGTGTCGCTAGCATCCACTGTCCAGGTACCAGCTTGAATCCTTTTTTCCTTTTGTTAAGGATATATGCAACATGAATAATATGTGAATTTGGTACCCAAATCTTTCTTGGTCCTGCATTGTTAGTAAAGACTTTTCTTATGTTAAAAGTCTTTTGATGACTTTTATATACATTTGGAACCCTATTATAATTTTCATGCATGCTTTTACGTAGACAAAATAGTTGATGACTTCTTTTTGTCTATACTTGGATCGTAACCAAGTCCACTTTTATCAGAAGGAGGTCTTCCATAAGTTAAGATATTTTTAAGTTTGGAAGAGCTTGATGTGAACTTGATTAAATCTCTTTTTAAAGAATCATTTTGTTCTTTTAATCTCTTGATTTCAAAGAGAAGATTATTCTTTTCAGTTTCAGATTGAGAAGATGATTTGTCTGATGTTCCTTTTTGAGACAGACTTTCATTTATAGATTTCAGTCTTAAGACTTCTTCCACAACTGTCTTTAGCTTGGTTTTGCAAGATTTATATTCTTGAGATATAAACTGGGACTTTGCGAGAAGAACATCATAATATATTTTTTCATTATCAGAATCTGAATCAGAAGATGGTAAATGAGATTTATTCAGAATTCTTACCTCAAATGATTGAGAGTCTCTTGCCATAAGGCAGATATTACCTCTTTCTTCTTCTCCAAAATCGTCTGAGCCTTCAATATCAAGATCTTCCCAAGTAAAAAGACTTTTCTTTTTTATTTCTTTCTTGGGATTCCATCTCTTCTTCAACCTTGGACAGTCTGTTTTTATATGCCCAGGTTTTCTGCACTCAAAGTAGACTACTTCAAATTCTTCTTCTTTGTTGGATGGTTTCTCAAGAAATCGTCTGTCCTTTCGTTTGAAGAATCTTTGACCTTGACCTTTCTTTATCATTATTCTCTTGAATCTTCTAGCCATCAACGAGATCTCGTCATCTATTGATTCTTCTAAAATATCAGATTGAGTTGAGTCAGCTTTAAGAACTTTGAGTTTCTTTTTGTCTTTCTTGCTAGACTCTTCTTTTGGAGCTTCATCAATTGATGGTAGAGCAATGGGCTCTTTGACTTTAATTTTATCCCTTTTGCTCAAGTGAACTTCATGAACTCTTAGAGTTCCAATGAGTTCATCAAGAGTTAAATTTTTCATGTCTTTGCCAACAGATATAGTAGTAGACATGGCTTCCCATGGAGCAGAAAAACTATCTAATATCTTTATGTTGTTTTGGGATTTTGAGAAGGTGGTGCCAAAAGCAGTTAGCCCATTTAGAATGGTTTGAAATCTTCCAAACATTCCGTCTATGAATTCTTCCTTCTGCATGGAGAACATTCTCTCTGAATGGTGATAACTTTTCTAAGTCTGACATCTTTAGTTCCTTCATGAGAGATCTTCAGAGCGTCCTAAAGCTCTTTAGCCATTTTGTAGGCACAAAATCTGATGAATTCAGTCCTAGATAGAGCGCACGTTATGGCATAACATGTTTTGCTGTTGAACTCCATTATTGCGTATTCTTCATTCCCCCATTGTGCTTCTGGTTTAGTTAGGGGAATGTATCCTTCATAGATAATCTTCTAGAGTCTATATTGGGTAGACTTGATGTACATCTCCATTCTGTCTGCCTAGTAAGGATAATCATCTCCAGAGAGAGTTGGAGGATTGTTCATAAAGGATCCTTCGACAATCAGCATTGTCTTGGAGTTCTCCATCCCGGATCCTTTCCTCTAGCAACTGTCAGACGCTCAACCCTTAGAGGCTGAGCTCTAATACCAAACTGTAAAACACAAATACACAAGAAGGGGGTTGAATTGTGTTTATTAATTAAAACTTTTTCAGATGATGCAACTTGCGTCTGTTATAAACGATTTAATCAGACGCAAAAAGAGTTTCTATTATAAATATTGCTTTTAATGAAAGAATTTGTTTAAGTTATTATTCTCTGTTAGTAGACAGATAAAAATAATCAAAGTAATAATATTTTTAAATTGGTTAGTCTAAGCAAGACTACGTCCAGTTACCCAGCAACTTACTGAGGTTCCACTAAGAGTATTCTTTGAACCCAACCACTCCTGGATAAAATACAGATATTCTTTAAACACAACCTTCTCAGACTAAACTGGTATTCTTTGACCCTAGCTTCCACAGGCTAAACCTAGGTATTCTTTGAACACAACTTTCATAGGCTAAATTAGGTATTTTTTCAACATTTAGCCTTCTTAGGATAAAACAGGTATTCTTTGAACCTCAACCTCCTCAAGCTAAACACAAGGTATTCTTTAAACAATTAGCTTCATCATGCTACAGATTACCACAATAGTGGTTTAAAACAATTAAGCACAAAGAATTTATCCTCTACGCATAGAGGGATTTTACAATGTAATTTATTCTAAGTTCAGGGCGAGTGAACTTTTATCTTGAGAGCTTGAGCGAGAGTTGAATAAGATCTTAATCAGAGTAGTTCACCAACTTTAACTCGTTCTGATGAAGTCCTTTTATAGACAACTTCTTGAAGTATCAATTAGACTGAAGATTTGAACGTTAGTCCTTTGTCTTGGGTACTTCAATCTCTAGCAGGGTGAGCAATCAGAACATTTAATGCAAAGTCATCGGATGTCAGCGTGAGATTGAGCTTTGACTGATTTACTTAGAGATTTTACAGAAACATGCAACTGTTTTTTATGTTGCAGAGGTTTATTTTAAAATCTCTTTTCACCTTTAGAACTTCTGAGTAACGACTTGATTTGAAACGAAGGCACGTGTTACTCAGCGTCTGAACTTCATTAAACTTGATAGATGAATGAACAAATAGATGAGTTGTGTGTTGAATTCATTTATCTGTCTTCTTTCTTCGTATTCAACTTTAGTCTTCATATCTTCACTTTTAAGTACTTGACTTAAAGTTGAAGGTTCTTCGTCTGATGAGGCTGCTTTGAATTATGATAACTTGAACTCTTCGTCTGTTGCATCTTCTGTTTGAGGGTGCATCTTTCGTCTATGCTGATAATGATCCGTCTGATCATTCTTCCCTTTGCGTCTATTGATACATCCGTTTGTCTTGTAATTATCAAAATTAAGATGTTAAGTCATTTTGACTTAACAGATTCCAATTTTTGTTAGCAATTGAAATTTTGTAAAAGGATTCGGGTATGCAAACAATACTTTCTAACCAAAATTCGAGTACAAAACAATTCTCATAATTTTGCTGAACAACAATATTAGACTATGGTTTAGGGTATGCAAACAATAATCCAAACATGCATCAATCAACAACAATATTAGTGGCTTGAGAAATTAGAAATGATGTCTCTAACACAGACAATAAACAATCCAAATGAAGCCCCTAGATATTAATACTAGATAAGAACAATGTCTACTACCTAATAAAGGTCAAGTAGACCAGAAATGTAGAGCAATGTATTATACTATGGACGTTGAATGTTACAAGCAAAGAACAAAACAAACAAATAGCACAAATGGATGGTCCATGACTCCATTGTGAACCAAGCCAACTCCAAACGAAAGAAACTAACCAAGATATTCTTGTACCTTGATTTTTTTTATTTGAGTTGGTTTGGTTTTGAACATCCTAGTCACAACTAACTTCAACATCCTAGTCACAACTAACTTCAAAAGGAGTCTTACTCAAGTTTGATCTCTCATTTTGAGGAATGGGTTGGACAATAGAAATTGATATTCCTCTTTCGAGGCATTTCTCCAAAACCCTTAAGCAATGCATCATCACAATCAAACAAAGTGTTAGAATAAACATAAAAATAATCATATTTGTCCTTTTTTTTTTGACTCTTTTACTTTTATTATCCTTTTTTAACACTTTATTTTCTCTCATGTTTTACCTTTTTACTCTTTTTTTTTTCTCAACTTATTTTCTTTCTTTTTCTTTTCTCTTAACTCTTTTTTACAATCAACAGTTATATATATATATATATATATATATATATATATATATATATATATTTTCTTTCATTTGTCTTTCTTCAATTTTCTTAATTGAAAATCGTGTAAGATTAAATTTACAACCTTCATGAGAATTTATAGTATTCCCATGGTGTTAATCCATCAAAATGATGACACATTCAACTTGTTGGATTTATAGATCAAGTTTTTGCTAAAAGTTATGATATTAAACTTTAGACTCTGAATGGGATAATTTGATCTCCTAAAGCATTTTTGGAAACATTAAGATGAATAAACTTGTATTGCAAGGGAATTTCTAACATAATTCCATCTTAGTTTTAGTAATGTCATGCACCAAAAAACATCTTTATAAGTTCTAATTTCAAAATGGATCAACACTTCTTTTATCGTACAACCATTTTAAAATATAAGTATTAGGGTGTGGAGTAGTCATAATACTTAATTTGTTAACCAACCTAATATTGCTAGGTTGATATAAATACCTCTATGACCTCTAATTTGGAATATATTTTTCGTTGAACTTCCTTTCTATTCTTACATTCATTATCCTATAATCTCTTAAACATCAAATTCATCACCTAAAGGTTGGTTTAACTTCTGCCAGCACCATCACTATAACAGTATTACATTAGGAACTAGAAAACATATCATGACAACATTAAAAAATTTCTCAAAGTCATGATAACTTCGATTGCACAATGTAGTCACTATGTCATGTACCCAAGCATTTAGAAGATTTAAGAAATACTCATAAGATTACTTGAAGCAGTGCTAAGAATATAAACTTATATATCATTTGGAGAGTAACTTGTTGCTTAGTTGAGGAAATTTCCTCATTAGATTTATTGTTACCTCCATAAGTTACGAGTAAAAGGTCCACGTGTAAGAATGTTTTCTCAAGTTATCTTTCCTCTTTATTTACTTGGTAAACTAGGTCCTCTAAGCTCTCAAAAGTGTTACAATTTCACAATCCATTAAATATCTATTAAACCTAATTTACATCAAAATATTCTTATACAAGACATTTTAGAAAAAACGCATAATAACATTATTCTTACAATATATGACAAATAACTTTTATGGTTATATGACAAATAACTTTTAAACCATAAGTTTATCGATCAAATAAATTACTTCCCATGATAGAATTAATTATAAGTAACTTCATGATTTTTTTTAAGAAAAATCTCCTCTTTACAATTGTAAAATTAAAATTAAATGTGTATTTTCAGACATCAAAAAAGGCAATGAAAACAAAGGCATAAAATTTATCATAACTCATATACATAAAGGTAATATATAAGTGGCAATGGCGTGTAAATATCTTACATTATTTTGTCACAGCTTTCCAATAATCTAAACAGGCTACTTGAGTATCGCAACATTAACATATGCTAATCATAAAAATAATATGGGAACAAGTACGAAATTATTTATCAAGTTGCCAACAATAAAAGGACATAAAATATTATTGTTATAATTATCTCTGTGCTGATACGGGAAAAAAATTTCTCCACAACAAACGAGAGTGGACATAATATACATATTCAATCAACGAAATCTTTTTTATTATGCTACCTATAAAAAATTAATAATCAAAATTTAGTATGAAAAACTTTATGTTAATGGTAAATTTATTCAAAACACATGAAGTGCAACTTACTAGTCCTACGACAAGATGAAAAATTAAAATTTAGTATGCACAATGAAATATGCATTAAAAAGAGTTAATCAAATGGAAAGTTGTTAAACTATGGAAGGATGAGGTCCACTAGAAAGAATATCTACACTTTAATATCCAATAATATCTCAACTTAATGTTTGAATTTTATGTTGTTTATCTTGATTATATAGGCTTAGATTTTAATATAATATCTTAAAATAAATTAATTTTCTTAAATTTAATAACGTGTAGCCTTAAAATTAATTTTTTTTAAAAAATCAAGTAACATAAAATCTTTTCTGCAAAAGAGAGCGAAGGAAAAACCACCGTTATTTTTCAATTTGGAATCAAAATATAGGGAAAAAATGTAAAATAAAAGTGTAATTAAAAACCTGCAAAACTTGTTTAGTCGGTGTTATATGCCTTTTTTCATGTTGTTTATCATAACCAATAATGAGGTAATGGATTCGTTATACACTATGATCAAGTGTGGTAAAGACTTCAAAAGGAATAAGGAATTTTCTTCTTTTTGTGACGAGGGTTAAGGAAACATTCCTTGGAATTTCATGGTAGCTTTTAGATCACTTTATTATGTGTCTTTTAAAAAAAAAAGTGCTTAATTGTGTTTTATAAAAAAAGGTGATGAAGGCTTCAGCATCCAAGTCCAACTGCGTAAGAGAGTAAAATTCTATCCTTTTATTGAAAAGTCCATAATAAAAGTTGCCACATTTCTACGTTTCTTTTTTATGATCTGTCTGTCGCCCTTTATTTTCGTCCAAATCCATGCTTGTCCAATGTCATATTCGGAAGGCTTAACAAACTTTTTATTACACTTGTTTTAGTTTTATTTTTATAAAATTATTTTTCTAAATTTTAATCCTTATTAATATTTTTATATAAAAAAATTTCTTGTTATTAAGAGAATAAATTACAATTTTAGTCTCTAAAAATATGTAGATCAGACCATTTAATTTCTAGAAGATGAAAAATAGTAAAATAATGGTAAAAGTGAGTTTATCTAAAATTTATTTAATTATAAATTTATGTAAATAGCGCTAAAATTTAAAGACTTATATAACGAGGACTTAAAATATAAATATAATATATTTTTGAAACTTATAATAATAACTTGGTTTAATTATATTTTTATTCTCTTAAGTATTCCTAATATATGATTCAAGTTCTATATTTTGTTAATATTTGCAATTAAATTCTCAACGTGATTTTCTTATGTTACTGACATATCACATATAATTTGATAACATAGCATATGAAGTATGGTTTAACATAAATACTTACACGGCAACGGCAATGGCAATGAAATAGAATACTTTGGAATTTACTAAAAAAAAAAAAAAAAAAAAAAAAAAAAAAGAAAGATGGCCGAAGTGGTGTCTTCAAGAAAAATGGCCCAACCCATTTAAAAAGGCCCAATAGAACAAAGAAAGCCCAACCGAACCTACAAGACGTAGTTGCAACCTTCAAAATTACGATACTAGTTTCCAATATCACCACCAGTGTCACACCCTGTAACCCAAATGTCTCCGTACAAGACAAAACCCTAAAATGCATTAATTAAACCCATAAACACAGAGACACAGACACTCTGAGAGTGGATTTCCGATTCGATGTCGATGGCGTCTCAAATGGCGATACTATTCCGCACGCGCTCTCTCCTTCACCATCTCCCTAAACCCTTAACCAAAACCATAACCACATTCCCATTTCTCTCACAAGAACCTCAACTAGTGGACCCCACACCCCCTTCTTCTTCTTCTTCTTCGCTCCCTCCAAACCCAGCTTCAGGAAGCCCACTCTACAACGAGAACTGGCGAAACCCAATCTCCCCAACCCAAGCCCAAACCCAAACCAATTCCTCCAGCCACGCGCTGACACCGGTGGGGTTCTTCAACCGCGCCACCTCAGACACGTACGAGCCACACGCTCTCCTTGACCTATTCGCGGACTGGATGACCTCGCAAAGGTGGCATGACCTAAAGCACCTGTTCGAGGCTTGGGTTAGGTCTTTGGATAAAAATGGAAAGCCCAATAAGCCCGATGTGGCTCTCTTTAACCATTATCTTAGGGCTAATCTAATGCTTGGTGCCTCCGCTGCGGAATTGCTTGACCTCGTTCAACAGATGGGGGAATTCAATGTTTCTCCTAATACGGCTTCGTTTAACCTCGTTCTTAAGGCCATGTGCCAGGCCAATGAGACTCTTGCTGCTGATAAATTGCTCCAACGGTTACATTCATATCATTCTTTCTTTCTGTTTTTTTTTTGTTTGTCTTGTTGGAAATTGGCACAGTGAAACTCTGCGAGAGTGTATGCATGTAATGTGAAAATCTATGCTTGTAATGTGACCTTTGAGAGTAGTTGAATAACAGTGATCAAAATACCAGGTGTGATGCTGCTAGTTAATTGTTGGAGATAGCGAGATACTTAGGCCCGTTTTTCATAACTAGTTTACTCTTATAGTTATGACTTAGGAGTTTGATTTAACTCTATAAAACTAATTTGTAAGGTCACACTTATCCCTCATTGATATACACTATTTAGACCATACATTACCTGATATAGGATCTCCGATATTACCCGAGAAGAAAATAAGATGGTAATATGAAATAGGGCCTATTCGGGTAAATTTCTCCATAAGGACTTCTAGGAGAAGAGAATATGATGAAAAGAATGTGATGAACTTTTCCAAAAGTCAAAATAAGATTTTCATCAGTTAATTTGAAGAAAGTCCCACATACTACAGGAGAGAGCTCCTAGAAATCCTGAGAAGCTCACCCAAACAGGCCTTATTCTTCTCCGTACGATAAAATTAGCTTATGAGTAAGTTATTAAAATATGTTTCTATGAAAGCTAATATTCATGAATGAAGCTTTATTTTTTCTTCGCTGGTAGGATTTTATGGAAAAAATTCAATGGTGAAGTACTTTCTGTGCTCACTTTGCATAGAACATATTTGTCAACAATAGAGGATTTAGATCATAGATGAGCTCTGCTGCTAGAAATAGTAGCTTTTGCCTAGAAATTGTAGCTGCTGGGTGATCTTGGTGTAGAGGAGAGCCCACTTTTTTAAAAAAACCAAACTGTTAAGAGACACTAATTTAAAAGTTGTAGTTGTGTCTAATTCCTAACTGACATGATATGCTAGCTTCTTTGTAAATCTCATCGGAGGGTCTGAAAGGACAGTCCATTCCAATGGAGGGTAGACAAAGTGGGCTCTATGTCATTTGATTTGAGGTGAGCCCACTCCTAATATCTAGGCTGTTAAGAAGGCAGTGTCTGTACTTTAAATGGTGTTTTGCTTGTCACACTCAGGTCTTTGCTGAATGGGCCTTGTTTTTGCATCATATCCTCTGTTATATTATTGAACACTTAGTTGAAATGCCAATAAGCACACCAATGAGGCAACCGCCGTCATACACAACAGTTGTTTGTAGTATTTGTTTGAGTAAATTGAGCACATTTGCTTCTTTATATATCGAGCATTGATTTGTTATTATGATATTATCAGGATGCTGCAGACAGGAGGCGACGCACTCCCTGATGACGAATCATATGACCTAGTCATTGGAATGCTTTTTTCCACAGACCAGGTTGACATGGCATTCAAATATATAGATTTAATTTTGAAATCTGGTAATGTGTTGTCAATGAGGGTATTTATGAACTGTGCATGGATATGTGTCAATAAAGGAAGGCTTGATACGTTGGTAACAGTAATTGAAAGGTGCAAGGTGAGTGATTAATCTTGTTGATGTTTAATAAATTTTTCTCTAGCAGATTTACTGTTAACTTGATGTTTCTATTATTAATTTTTCAAATTTCATTGGTGTTTCCAGGCATCAGATCAAAACAAAGCCCTTTGCCCCAACTGGGACTTGTGCAATGTTATTGTGGAAATGGCAACTCAAGATGATAATAGCAAGTTAGCTTTTTATGGCCTGGAGTTTATGGCTAAATGGATTGTAAAGGGTGAACGCCAAAGACCCCCTATATATCTTTCTGTAGATGAAGGTTTAGTTCTGTCAACTCTTTTGACTGCTGGTAGAACCTATAATTCTGAGCTTCTAGTGGCATCATGGGCTGTTTTGGACCGCTCATTGCGTAAAAAGAAAGCTCCTAATCCAGAGTCGTATCTTGCAAAGATATATGCCCTTGCATCGTTGGGGAATCTACAAAAGGCTTTTGGTACTCTGAATGAATATGAGTCAGCTTATGGAGATTCCAGTCAAGAAGCTGAAGACTTGTTCTGCCCATTTACTTCATTACATCCATTGGTTGTGGCATGCTCCAAGAAGGGTTTTGAGACTCTAGATAATGTATATCTTACTTTCTGCAGCAAATAATTAATAGTACTAACCACTCTATTCTTTAGGATTTGTTACTAATCCAATCTTGTCATGGTGTTTTTCTATTGGAAATATATTGTACAATTTTTCATTTTCATTCTTTACATAATATATATGTATTATCCTAGGTATATCTATTTAAAAAACTTCCATGTTGCTAGTACATATATTGCATTGATACTTTTTTGCATCTCTTGGCATGCATGCGACATAAATTTTTGCCTTGATCTATTTGGTTTTTAATAATGGTGTATTCATCTGCAGCTTTATCTAATCATGCTGTTTTATTTAGGTATATTTTCAACTGGAGAATTTAAACCGTGCAGAGCGTCCATATAAATCTGTTGCTGCACTAAACTGCGTCATTTTAGGATGTGCAAACATATGGGACCTTGATCGAGCTTACCAAACTTTTGAATCAATTGGATCTGCTTTTGGGTTGAACCCCGATATTCATTCATACAATGGGCTGATGTATGCCTTTGGAAAGCTCAAGAAGGTGATCATTCATTCTCCCAACCCTCTTCTTTATGTATCCTTTTATCCATCCTGTCCACTCCTTCTAAAGCCCCCACCTTTTGAAAGCCTTCATTGTTAAATCAGTTTTGCCTGTGCTTTGTGTGCATGACATTTGACATATATACATAGGTCTCACACAGTCTAGCTTTCTCTTCGCCATTTTATTTGTCTCCATGATAGCATAGGATGATAGGAAATGCTACATGTGCCTGGTTTGAAACTGATGTAGGATGAGTAAACACGAATCCTTTTGATTATTATTTTACTGCTTTACTATTATTTATATCCTACAGAAGGGGCTGATGTGTCAAAAATATGAAAAAATCACTTATATCTTTAATTATCTTGCGGCAGACACATGAAGCTGCAAAGGTGTTTGAACACGTAGTGAGTTTGGATCTCAAGCCTAATGCAAAATCATATTCGCTGCTTGTTGATGCCCACCTGATTAATCGAGATGTCAAATCTGCTCTGGAAGTAATTGATAATATGGTAACTGCATTGTTCACTTTTTCCTTAAAAAAGCAAGTATGTTTTGCCAGCAAACGTCATTGATGTATGCCAAATTCTTTGGCAGAGAGCTGCTGGATTTGAACCGGCACGAGAGATGCTAAAAAAGGTCAGACGGCGATGCGTGCGAGAGATGGACTATGAAAGTGATGACCGAGTGCAATCGCTGGCTAATTCCCTAAAATACCAAATGGGTTCAGAAATACGGCGGGACATTCTGTTTGATCTTAATTACAGTATGGATTATGCTTGAATGGTAAGTTTTGATACTTTTTTTGGATAAAGAGACTGTTTGGTTTGTTTTTGGTTTTCGATTCCTGTTTAAACTTTTATTTATAAAAGGACAAACTTTTTCACTTTCTTTCATGTAATAAAATATCATTTTTTGTTGTTTTCAGTTATCACTATATGCAAACTTTTGAAAGTAGTAAACTCAGTGAATATAGTAAGAAACAAATATATATTTTCTTAATTCAAAAGGCCCCTTTTTTTTTCCTTAGTGGTGAAAATTTTAGGTTGAGTCTTGTTTCTCTAGTCATTTTGTTTCTGTTTACCCCCTTGTTTCTTTTAAACTTGGAGGGTTTATCCTGCCCCCTTGGATATCCTTGAAACTGAAGGGGTTTAAATACTAAAACACTCTCTTCATGTTGATATATATTTCTTTTTGGCAGGTTTGATGTCCAAATGAATTATTTGGATTATCTTTTGTTGCATCCATTTCCAGGGGAATCCCTCCGTGTATATTAGTGGATGCTACTCAGGTTGCAGGGTCAGAATGATGCAAGAATAGCTTCGCCGAATCTTTATTTTTATATTTGTGTTTATGAAGCTGGAAGGGTGTTGAAGATGGAATTAGCTTTATTGGTTTTTTACCCAAAGCAGCGAATTTTCCAGCAAGGTTATTCGAAATAATTGTAGGATTGATACAATTTTAGTAGACGATAGAATCAACGTAGATACTTTTGTTCAGTTCTTTTGGCATTATTTTTGACAACCTAGCGTTGACAAACGACTAGAAGGTGCAAGGATTTGGAAACTGTTTTTATGGTGCTGTGGTTGTATTAAATTCTACTGCAAATAATGGTAACATTTTCAATCAAACAGTCCTTGTGATAATTTGTCTAATAACTAGATGTAAATGTCTATTTGTGTAAAGAATGTGCAGTGTTTGCAAATATTCACCTAAAAACACTTTGTGAACGGTTGTTAATCCATCAAAATGCTGGCAACTTCAACTTGTTGGATTTATAGATCAAGATTTTGCTAAAAGTTGATGATATCAAACTTGTGACTTCAGAATAGGATAAATTGATCTTCTAAAGCATTTTTGGAAAACATTAAGAGGAATAAACTTGCAACACTAGAGCATTTATATCACAATTCCTTATCTTGGTTTTTAATGTTATGCAATCTCGCAAATTATTAAAATTGAAAAATCAATGTTATAAATTGCACTTTTATCTAAATCTATTGTTTGGTTAATTGAATTGGATAAATTTATTCTGCCATATTCCTTTTTCCCCCTCTTATCCTCGCAATCCATATTCTTTTTTCCCAATCTCATCCTTGCTGATCTGTTTCTTAATCTTTTTTCACTATGGTCCTGTGCATTATAAAATGTCAATGTAATTCGTTTAATGTCTATTTGTATTGGCTGACATCTTAATGGGTCTAATTGGCCCGTTATACATGTAATAGATTCATTTTATTTTGTTAGTGCACATTGTCTTGAGTAGATGATCTATTGGATTTTATGGAAAATAATTTAGTATTATGCGTCTAGATTAAAACTAATTATTGGAAGGGTCTATTTTAAAAAAGACGCATGGGTCTAAATTAAAACTAATTATTGGAGGGGGTCTATTTTAAAGAGATTCATTTTATTTTGTTAGTGCACATTGTCTTGAGTAGATGACCTATTGGATTTTATCGAAAATAATTTAGTATTATGCGTCTAGATTAAAACTAATTATTGGAAGGGTCTATTTTAAAAAAGACGCATGGGTCTAAATTAAAACTAATTATTGGAGGGGGTCTATTTTAAAGAAGGCGCCTTGAAGCTAGACGCATTCATTGTACGACATGTCGTGTCTATGGACTAGACGCCTTCAATCAAGTGGTTGATGAAGATAGGTTTGCAATGCCATGTGGTTGGTTGAGTCGCAAGACAAGGCGCTTTCCATGTCACGTGACTGAAGACGCCTTGGGTCACGTTGTCTTCAATTTTGTTTGTGTCTAAGTCTAAAACATCTTCCTCTATGTGACCCAAGTCTAGTCACTTCCAACCTATTATATATACCCTACTCATTCAATTCAACACAAGGAGGTTAGAATTAGAATTTATACCTCATAAGAAAAGGTTTTTTATTTATTGTTTATTTATTTTATAAAATAGTAATGGTTATTTTTTATATGCAAGTATCAAGTTAAGCATATCAATATTTGTGGTAACAAGGTGAATATTTTTTTGCACTAATTTTAATTGTATATATTTAGTATTATTTAGTAATTAAATTATTTATCTTAAATGTCTAAACCCTCTACGCCAGCTAGAACGATACTTCATGCCTTCATCCTTGCATTCAAATCCAATAGAAATGGTCTTGGTGGAGATGAAATACTTCTTGTCAACAATTGTGCCACATATCTTTCTAGAAACTTCTTTAGTAGCGTCCCAAAACTCTGCATGTGTCTTCATCATCCAAGCAGCGTTGGACTTAGCGAACTTGGTCTAACTAGCAATAGTTAGCGTCTCTACCAGATCTTCAAAGCCATTAGTGAAGTTTGAGAGGTACATCCACTTCCCATGAATGAACATGTCAACAAAGAAGAAAGTTTCACCAATGTTCTTCTTAGCCATTATAGTTCATTTAAATCAAACATGTTAACAAGAATGAAAAGTGAAATTTGTGAGTACATATCTCGAGTTCTTTTGAAATGTAGTGAAAGTGAGAAAATAATTAATAGTGCATTTGAGTGGTATAGAGAAAATGGAGCATTTGTTTGTCACATATTAATGAAAATATATAACATGCTATCTTTCATCTGCCTACTTATCAAATAAAGTGTTCTGTGTTAAGACCAAATTCAATCTATTAAGTTTACCATTCCTAGATTTTTCTCAATGAAATTAAACCTTTTCTCATCAAAGGCTTTAGTAAAGATATCTGTCCATTGGAAATCAGTCTGAATATTTTTTACATCAAAAACTCATTTTCGAACATAATTTCTAATGAACTGATATCTAATCTCTATATGTTTAGTCTTAGAATGTTGAATAGGATTTAGTCAGGTCGATTGCACAAGTGTTGTTACAAAATATAGGAATATTTTGTTTAAACCTAGTGCATAAGTAGACATTATACGTATCCGTTAGAGGAAAATGTGAGGTAATCATTAGACAAAACCACTTCAAATTTCTTATTCATTCTAACATAGATATGTGCAACATTCATCAACATTAAATCCAACAACAAAAGAAACGCAAGCTTGTCAACATCAATTTAGCAAGCTGTTCTGTAGTCATAGGTTCAAAGTTAAGAAAAGTGATTCGTTTTCTACAACAAATCCTTGTGTCAAAGACATCTTTTTTTGACTCTTGTTAGACACAACGTTTAATGTATATAAGGTTGACATCTCTAATTTAAATGTTGGCTCCTGATAGCAGAATTTACAAAGATACATGAGTTGGCTAATGTCTGAATATAATAAAAGCAGCAGTGATAGAACTTGTACTTATAAATATAAGTTTGAAGTGCATCTATTATCTCTTTAGTCTAACCAAAGATGCATCTATCAATCTCTATTCGTTTATACATGCACCTTTCTATCTAATCTTGCTTGATACCGTTTGATAAGTACGAAGTTTCTCATTCATCTTATAAGATCAAATTTTTATTCTAGTATAATATAATTATCAAAATTTAAGAAATATAATTTACATTTAAACAAATTTAACTTAACAATAACTCTTACATTTACGACATTATTTTTATGAACATAATAATTAAATAAACCTTTGGAATAAAAAATATTAATTTTTATATCCAATCCTATTTTTATGTCTAATCTAATCATGTGACAAGATATTTTAAAAAAACTATATATATATATATATATATATATATATATAAAATAATGAGATAAATGAATACTTAATAAATCTAAAAAATTATTTCATGTGAAACAATCGTGGTGATAATTATCCATTTAAATAAAATAGTTTCTAAATTTATGAATTAATTTTTGCTTTCAGTGTTTATTGTTGAAAGGAATAATTTGAATAAAAATTTTTATGATAAGAATTTTTAAAAATTAACTAATTTTTTTATAAAAAAATCACAAAAGTTGCGAATTATAAAAGACATTATAAGTTAAGTAGTTAACTATTTACAATTTATAAAAAATAATTAAAAAAAAACTAAAATATTAAAATATATGATTTATATAGAGTAAATTGTGTATGTAGTACGACTTAGTTTTTACCAGTAACTTGTAAAAAATAATACCCCTGATCGATAATAAGCAATTGAAAATTGCCTTACTTTTGTAAAAAAAAAAAAAAAAAAAAAACTTAAGCATTATCATCGGTCATCACCAAAGTTAGGTAGATGGGTCATTTCAGCCCGTTTAAGACCCATATTGCTTCACATAATCACATTTTTAATAGCTCTGATTTGCTCAGTCTACATTTTAAATGGAACCAAAGAAGTAAAATATGAAAAATTAAAATTAATTATAAAAATCTTAAAAAACATATGAATTTTGATTTTCTACTTCACTTTCATTAGTTCTTGCTAATACAATTGACTAAATTTAATGACGTGATTAGGGGTGGGTAAGCGGCCCGGGCACGCCCGCCTAAGGCTTGCCCATATAGGCCCGCAGAAAGCTTGGTCTACCCCGCCCCACCTCGCAATGTTAAGCAGACCTAACTTGGTGGTCCGCCCCCGTCCCGCGGGCCCCACGAGTTAAACAGGCTAGTCCGCGAACTTAGTTAAAAAATAAAAAATTGTTAAATTTGACATTTTAAAAAAATGGTAAAAGAAATAATATATTTTACTTATTAAATTTTTAATAAAATAAGTCAACAACATAATTTTTTTATTATCTCCAACAACAAATTTAAATTCACTACCACCTACTAAATCATTATAATGCAATAGAAGTCTCGCATTTTATCATTAAAAAAAATATTATTAATGAAAAAGATTTTTGCTCAATTCCCTGTTCTTCCGCAAAACCATATATAACTTTGATATCTCATGTCCCGAATGTGGTAAAGAAAAATGAGAAAAATTAATCATTTGACTATTTAACTTCCAATTTGCATTAACATAATGTGCAGTTAATGAAACATAGCCCTCAGAAATACAAAATCTCCACACATCAGATGTCAAGCTTATTCAACATGTATTTTAGTTTTTTCTTTTTAGGATCATACAAATTGTTCACATTAATAGTGGCAACACGCCTAAAGGGTACCTTAACATAAGGATACGAATAACATAATAATTCTTTAAACCTCTTATATTCAACAATAGAGAATGGAAGATCATGTTCAATAAGCATCATATATATCATCTCACACACCACACTATGATAAAAATTTTAATTTTTAATCTCCCACTATGATCAAGAATTATTTTTCCATTATTAGAATTAGGAGACTCGGAGGGTGTGATGTGCGGGAAGCGAAATTAAGGTTTTAATTTTCAACCCTTAAAATAGTGCGGGTTTGCGGATCACCCCGTGGACTCCGTGGGTTTGGCCTGCCAAATCCACGGGTTGCGCGGGACAGACTTTTATAGACAATACCCCTAAATTTTTTTAAAAAGTTGATCCAAACTCGTGCGAGTCGCAGGGTTCGTGGGCCAGCCCATGGACTTCCACCCATATACCCACCCCTAGACGTGATACTGTTAAAAGTTTTTGTGAATCAGTTTCGAACTCATGTCCCTGTGATAAATATTTAAGTTTCATGCCAACAAGGTTATTGGGATGGCAAATAGTACAGACTAGTATACTAATAAAATACAAGCAAAGTAATTAATAATTAATAAAAATAAAATAAAATAAACAAATAACTAAAATGATATAGAAAAGGAAAGGAAAATATGATGTTTCAAAATATCAATAGTGAATATAACCGCTGTCAAAAAAAAAATTAGCGAATATTACCAAATATTTCTAGTACACCAACTAAATATTAACGGTCACAACAAATTAATTGAACATTAAATGTAATTAATAGATATTTTTTAGAAAAATAATAATAAAATTGGAAGCTAACTTAACCTTAGACCAAAACCTACCAAGCCACCAAGGTTATTATTGTGTTTAGAAACAAATTAAGATGAGGTAGATGTAAATCCCTAATAGTTACTACTGCATTTTCTTTAATGTGATGTTGCTCTACTCCATACCTCCATTGCATTGACCCAACCTACCACCACAATTATTACAATTATCAATACTCATTGTACATCATTGCTCCTTGCAGGTATAAGATCTTATAAATAAATATCACTATTGTTTTAACAATAATATACACATGTTTAACCCATACTAAGTAATTTGTAATTTGTTATAAATACTAAAAAATAAGTTAATTGTTATTAGAATCAGTTAATTGACAATTAAATGGGAATGTATTGCCTTATTGGTGCAAACAACTGCCTAGATTTCTAGAAACAATAGTCAAAATAATGTTGATACCTTTCTAACATCGGAGTAACTAGAAATCTAGAAATAAAAACGTGACTAATGTTCATTATTAATCCATTAATTTGTATGAACAAAACTACATATTGGGGGGCATTGACATTGGATGGTAGGTGCAACTCAAGGTTAGGAGACAGCACAATTTCTAAGCAGTTGTTATGTTTTGTATACTATCTAAGAAGTATATAGGAAAGTTAACAAAAGCAAAATAAATCCAAACATAAATAACGAAGGAATGAGATGCTTACAAATGTAAAATGTTCATTGCTTCAACTGACAACTTTACTTAAAACAGATAAAAAAGAAAAGGTTTGCAATAATAAATAGTAAAAAAAAAAAATAACAAGACAGGCACAGATCTTCTGGCTTTGGTAGGATAGTAAGAGAGCACAAGAATAATGAAATGGCCACATTCCCGAATTGTCCTGTCCAAATTCATTGCAAGAAAAACTGAAAAAATGCCCTCTTTGAGAGTAGTAACTTAATTATCTCATGCTGCCGAATCTTGGTCAGTGCTGCAAAAGAAGAACAATGTCAAAATAAGTAACTGTTCATTCATAAAATAAGGACATGTTTGATTTCAGAAAATGATTCTTGCACAATCTTTGAAATCACAAACAAAGTGAAAATAATGAGTTTTTGTAATTATTTAAAAAACAACAAACGAAAAATAAATCTGAAACTAAACAGACCCCTAAGGCTCAAGAATGACTTTGCACATATTTCTTAGGAAAATCGTGTAAACATAACCAACACTTATTAATTATTATACACACACCTCTGGCTCGTTGGTTTGGCTTCATCAGCTTTTATGTTGTCTTCACCTGTACGACAGAGCATTAACTTTTTAGCATTGCCGAGTATTGTAAACCAAATAACAAGAAATATAATTATACAGTAAACTGAGTGATTGAAGTATATGCAGTTTTGATCTTCATGATAATCCTAAGAGTATGCAGTTTTGTTATTTTTATTTCTATGCATTCTAATTTAATTTTCAGACTAGGTTGAAACTTGAGAAGAGGACAAAGTGAGTGAAAGTTAACAATTGAAATGATATTGTACATCAATCACTTCTGTGTCTTGGACTTCATTATTTAGTAATATACTGTATGCTGATGTATCTTATATCAGGTTTCAGTAATTCCCGTACCTCCATCCTCTGGCAAATCGGAGGTCCAAAGAGTCAGGTTATCTCTCAACAACTGCATGATCAAAGTGCTGTCCTTGTATGACTCTTCACTCAAGGTGTCCAACTCCGCAATTGCCTCATCAAAAGCTTGTTTAGCCAAATGGCAGGCCCTGTAAGTTTCAGGGATGACATTTAGAAAAGAGCTAGCAACAAAATTAATTCAATGCTTCAATGCACACAAGCAGAATATGAGAGAACCAGTAACAGACCTTTCAGGAGAGTTCATTATCTCATAATAAAAGACAGAGAAGTTGAGAGCAAGTCCAAGACGGATAGGATGTGTTGATGGCAAATCAGTGTTTGCAGTGGCTGAAGCAGCCTAATAATTTAAACATTGGTGAAAATCAAATGACTATACAAATTAATGAACTAGTTCGGTGCTAATATACAAGAGATCAATTAAACACATGCCTCATATCCTTTCAGTGACTGCTCAGCTGCCTCTTTCCTTTCTTGGTCAGTCTTGAACTCAGCAAGATACCGGAAATAATCACCTTTCCTGGATCAAAAGGGCATAAAGAAATCAGGGACAAGAAAAGTATATGGTAACCAATAAGAGATGTTGTACACCATAATGATGAGCAAATATAAACAAGAATCCAACGACTTAATCATAGCATTGGACTACCAGTAGAGCCAAGAGTAACTCCAGTTAAGCATGTTCTACTAATCATGTGTAGAAGCAGTAAGGCACAAAAAGATAAGAAATCAATAGTCATATTTATACATATTCTATGCTTCCCATATCTGTGTTTTGTTCTGATTTCTTTAGACTGTAATCAGAAAGGACAAATATATCTACTCAAAGGAAGAAAATATTATACAGTGACTATGTAGATAAAGGTAATTGGCTGAAAGGACAGGGAAAGGAATTGAATTAATGAAGCAAGTAGCACGACATTCTAGTAACATGACTCACATCTTATAGTAAAAAACATTAGCTTCTGCTGATGTGGAAGAAGGAACTAGATGCTGGTCAATGATAGTCAGAATGTCACTGCAAATTTTGGAGAGTTCCTCCTCAACCTTTTGGCAGTAACTCTTGATCAGTTTAACGTTGTGCTCATTTCCCTTGGACTCTTCCTTCTGCTCAATTGAGGACATGATGCGCCAAGAAGCCCTCCGTGCACCAATGACATTTTTGTATCCCACTGAGAGGAGGTTCCTTTCTTCTACAGTTAGATCAAGATCAAGTTTTGCTACTTTTTTCATACACTCGACCATTTCTGCATAGTGCATGGTAAATATTAAGTTTCAGAGGAATACCATACAACATCAACCAAGCCTTTCCCCACTAAATGAAATCAACTACATGAATCAAAATATTATTTTATTTTGATTCTGAACAGTCCCAAGCACATTTACTGGCAAGCATTATTCATTATGCAACAACAACTAAGCTCACATACTGTGGATTCTGAGAATAAATCAGACTTTCTCTACCTGGGTCCAAACTTAGACAAAATTTACTTAAAACTGCAACAAATTAATCTTCACCTAATACAAAACTCAGAAGGTAAAAGAAATAAAATGAAGCTGCTCAGATCGTTCTCTTAGCATCAAAAGGGTATCAAAGCAAGTAGAGTTTATCAAATAGAGGTAGACAAGTTTAAGGGTCAAAACAAAAAGACATCATTTCCCTCTCTATGATTCATTTTGATGACAAAACAAATCACGAATTTGAAAAAGTCTTCCTCATTGGCCCCATGACAGCACATTGGCAACTCATTTCAGTTTTGAAGCTTAGGGCCAGTTTGATTCCATTTTTCACTTTTATATTTTAAAGATTGTTTTCTAAAACAATTTTACACACGAAAAAAATCAATCTCATCCAAAATCTATGACATTCAGAAAATTATTCCAAAATAAGTGTTTTTTATAAAAACAAAAAACACTTATTCTGATTTCATCTTGTTCAATTGCTCTTTCATTTCCACACTCTATCTTGTGCCTTACACCACCTTTCATCATCTTCCAAGCAAACTTATTCCGCTACATTTTGAAAACAAAAACAATTTCTGAAAATAGAAATCAAACACACCCTAGTTTTTCCCCTCTTAAATATTTTTTTCACTGAAAACATCAAATCCAACAATGGACATTCCAACATCCACTACAATGCCACGACAAAAAACTATCACAACATAAATCTAATCCAAAAAAAAACACCATAAACAAAAAGGGTCACCACAGGGAAAAAGATCTAATCCAAAAACCATTCAAGAATCAACATTGAAACCCCACATCTAAAAATCAAATCTTTCACATATCCATCCACATTCCCAACCAATCCAAACCAAAAACAACAACAAAACACCAAAAAGAACCAACAAACAGATCCACACCAATGGCAGCATAAAAAACACAAACCCCACAACACAAACACAAAAAACCAAGAATTTGAAAAAGGAAAAAAAGGGGGGGAAAGGGACCTTCATATCTCTCAGCCTGTTCAGCAAGCTTGGCCAAGTAAACCTGGGTCTCTCTCTCTTTCTCGGCGGACATGGTTGATGCAGAGAGAGATCACAAAACGAAGAGAAGAATGAGAAAAACGCAAAGACAAAGAAAAGGGTAATGCAATGAATGATGAGAGGAAGGAGAAGAAGAGGAGTGAGAGTGATTATATAATGGCTAAAGAAGGAGCATGTTTTCGGGGGTCAAACTAAGACCGAAATCTCCACCATTGGATCCCTTTGTTTCAAAGAGGAACCGCGCAATTCGTGATACTCAGCTCACACAATTATTATATTTAATATTTAATACACTATGTAATAAACCTTTGTGTTATCTTTCTTTGCTCAAAAAATATGTTCGAATTTATTAAAAATCATAAAATTACGTACATATAGATTGCATTTTTTATATGACAAATTTCTCATAAATTTATATTTTTTCCGTCTTTTCTATAACTACTAAACTTACAAGTTGTGTCTTTTTATTTAAATATTTTTTTAGCCCTCTTAAAACGAGTTTGATAATCTCTTAAAAAATTTTGTCTTTGTTTTAATCACTCAAATTTTAAAATTTATCATTTTTAATCTTAAAGTAGTTTAAATAATGTTTTGTGATTAGTATACAATACTATATAAATTAGTTTAAAGATAAAATAAACTAAAAATAATGCATTTTTAACTTTGAAGTGTCAAAATAGGATAAAATAATTTAAAGTGACAAAAACTAAATTTTTCAAATCTTAAGGGAATAATAATATAACTATCCCCTTGCTTTTAACAAGAATCGATTTAAATTGTTTCTAACATTTATTAGTTTCTTACAAGAATATCTTCAATTACCAGTGATTTTAATAAATAATAATTAAGAAATGTGATATTTCGTTACTTCTTTCGGTTTTTTTATCCATTTTAAATTTCTAAATAAAAATTAAGGACCGGAATAAATTTTAGAGAATCTAGTAAATTAGTTACAAAGTTTCCTATTTTATCCCATTTCATTTTCACTCCATAATAAATGCATATGAGTTTTTATTTTTCTTTTTACTTTTACAATAAATATATAAATTAATTAAAATTTGGGTTGGAAATAAGGATATAATTGATAGAGGCAAAAATAATATTATCTTGATTGTTGAACTTTAAAAATGTCAAATAAATAAAAATAACCACTGAAAAAATATTCAGCGCTTAAAGAAAATGAAGAGTAATAATAGTTTAACTATGATTAACCACACACGATGCAATAACAAAAATTTGTAGGAAATGTTGGACAAATTATTATTATTATTATTATTATTATTATTATTATTATTATTATTATTATTATTATTATTATTATTATTATTATTATTATTATTATTATCTGTTTAACTATGCTGCTGATATGATTAAACTATTAAGAAAGTTTAACTTCGTTTCATATGGATAGCATTTTGGAAATTTTACATTATTTTTTTAATAAGTATAAGTAATAGAAAATAAAACAATATATTAATGATGAGCGATAATAAGTATTAAAATAGAAAAATATTATCCCATAATACAACATAGGGATAGGCAACATTCAAACCATGTGGAGTAAATTTATTGATTTGTACGGTAATTATAGTAAAATTCATTTAAATTATGAAATATAATAATTAACAATGTAAAAAAAATTATTAATAAAAGGATAATTTTTTAACTCGATTTATTATATTATCTCTTATTGTTAAAATAAAAAACTTTTTAATTTAATTTATTTTTTTTTACTAAATTTATATAGGATATGTCAAGACTTTTTTCGTATCTCTAGTTCGTGAGATACGAAAATGGATATTCTAAGTAGTTTTCTTTCCTTTTATGATTAAAGAATTATCTCTAATGATTTCTTTTTCTTTTTATTGTTTTGGTACTTAGACGTAAAGGAGTTAGACTTAATATAATTTTTTGGCTTAGTTGTTTGTTGATATATAATTAATTTAGTTGTTTTTTTGATATGATAGCAGTAAGATTTGAATTAATGTAGTAGATTTAAATTGAGAATCACTAACTAGTGCATCACAATCCTCTTTTATTATAAACCACCATGAAAATGGTTTTAAAAGCTTTTGCAGGTCTTGAGACCTTTATAAATAAGTTTGGAAAAACAGTCAGCCTATTAGGCTTTACAAACAGGTTAGGTCAAATCAAAAAGATAATCTATTACAGATCACATGTCACACTCAGAGTTACAAAAAGGAAAACATATCTAACCTATTAAACAATAAACTTACCTTTACACGTCGTGTCGTGTCCCGTTCCACCCTTAACCATAAACGTGAGAGGGGTACAAGGAGAAGATGTGAGCTAAAGACAAAGAATGAATTAAAAGAAATGCTTGGAACAGTAACTCCATACGATTGTATAATTTGACTTTATATTAGAGTGAGTTCTCCTTCTTTATTAGTTCTTTTTAAGGTTCTTCTTGTGATGACACATTAAAATTTTTCGTACGATAGGTTGATTTGTTTTTTTCACTTCCATACTTTGCAGACAATTATTTTTAGAAAATAAAATTTAAAAATAAAAATGGAAAATAATTTTTAAATTAAAAAGCACCTTAAATTTTTAAAATTTTAAATTTTAGTCTTTAATAAATTTTTTATAAGATTTATTTTCTTAGTTGTACACAACAAACTCTATTTCCTTTCTGCATCAACACTCCACCTAGTCCTAACTTAGAGGCATCACAGTACACAACAAACTTTTCGGTAGGGTTAGGCAAAATTAATACGGGGGTTATGGTTAACTTTTCCTTAAGGGTTTGAAAGCTATGCTCACACTTCTCACTCCAAAGGAATGGTTGACCTTTACGAGTTAGGGTAGTCAAGGGTAACGCTATGCTAGAGAAACCATCAATAAACCTACAATAATATCCAGCTAAACCTAAGAAACTCCTAATCTTATAAATATTCTTCTGACTTCCCACTCGAGCACCGCTCTAACCTTAGATGGATCTACAACTATCCCTCCCTCAGAGATCACATGTCCTAGAAAACTAATCTCGCTGAGCTAAAACTCGCACTTTGACCACTTCGCATAAAGTTTGTGGTCCCTAAGAGTTTGGAGCACAATCCTCAAATACTCATAGTGTTTCTCCCTAGTCTTAAAGTACATTAAGATATCGTCTATAAAGACCACTACAAACCTATCAAGGTAGGGATGGAAGATGCGGTTCATGTAGTCCATGAACATATCGGGAGCATTGGTCACACCAAACGACATCACAAGATATTCATAGTGACCATAGCGGGTACTGAATGCAATTTTTGGAATGTCCTTAGGCTTCACACGGATCTGATGGTAACCTAACCAAAGATCAATCTTACTAAACACAGAGGCTCCCTTCAGTTGATCCATAAAGTCATCTATCCTCAACAAAAGGTACTTATTCTTAATAATAACCTTATTAAGCTGCCTATAGTCTACGCACATCCTCATTGATCTATCTTTCTTCTTAACTAACAACACTAGGGCTCCTCACGGTGACATACTAGGCCTAATAAATTGCTTGCCCAATAGTTCCTCTATCTGGCTCTTAACTTCAGCAAACTCTGTAGGGGACATCCTATAAGGGGCTATAGCGATTGGTCCAACACCAGACACTAAGTCTATACAAAAGTCTATTTCTCTCTAAGGAGGTAATGAGGATATGTCTTCAGGGAAGACATCAGCAAACTAACAAACAATGGGTGTATCCTCAAGCGTTACTTGATTATCTGTCTTTAGGTTGTGATGTAGGCACATCTAGGACAAGAAGGATTACTAGAAGCAAGAGAAGGAAACTTGAAGAGGAAGTGGAAAAGCTCCATGTTTTGTACCCTAGTATAGGACTCAAACTTGTAATATCTTGTAAACTTGTATGGGACAAGATTAGGTCCTATTGTAAATAGCTCTAGGGTATGACTTAAGGGTCCAAAGCCCAAAGCCCACGATTTTCTATAGCTATTAGGCAAGCCATAAATTCCTAAGGTCAAGGATCACACAAAGCTTTCAAAATCGGCTAAGTACTTTTTCGGCCAAAACTAGTGTGAACTTTGGAACACTTGAAAATTAGGAAGAAGGCCTTGATTAAGCTTGGATTCATGCCAAACCTTAATCAATGATCTCCACCCTTGATTAACAAGTGTTTGAGATTGATGACTTGGCTAATCACATGGGTACCAAGGGGAGACAAACCCATGTGCACCCATGTGAAGGCCATGTGAAGACCATGTGATGACATGTGCTAGCCTAAATACCATGGTTACTTGGTGGGCAAGGTAGGATTTCGGTTTGCTTAGGCTTTTAACTAGGCTTAGGTTAGTTTAACTCTAGTTTAGACTTACTTGAAGGCCAAGGAAGCATAGCCTATAAGTACCTTGTCCAAAACTCATGTAAGGATCTTTGATGAAATTTTGAATGAATGAGCTTTAAGCTTTTTGAGAGAGAGTTCTCTTGTCCCCTTAGGGAAAATTCTTGAATCTTATCAATGACATCTTGCTTCCATTGTGGCGGTTCCTCCTAGGCTTATTGGAGTTTTTCCATGGCGCCACCCTTCCATCTCTTACCTATTCCGCTTTGCTTTGATTTCTTAAACACTAAACCCCTAAAAAGCTTCATGACCGAGACACTTGTCTTGGTTCTTCTTGATGAACACGGTTTGAAGACTAGATTTGGGCAACATTGAGGCTTCTTTGGATCACCCCCAAGGAGGCCTACATCAGGTTGGCTAAGATCACATACACTTGAGCTTCCTCCTTAAGCGATGCCATCACTTGGTTGGCAAATGGATAAGTCTTATCCTTACTCACTTCTACAGACTCAAATTCAACAATTTTATCAGAACAAATAACGAAGATTTAGTTGGAAGATAACCAGTCCATACCCAGAATCACATCAATATCACTTAGAGGCAGACAAATCAAATCAACAGTAAAAGACTTACCAACTATTTGCAAAGGGCACTTTATACATACATCAGAAGTTAACACAAAAGTACCCATAGGGGTAGAAACGGTCAAATCAATATTTAGAGGAGAAACATCTAAATTCAACCTTTTAACACAAGAAAAAGATACGAAAGAAATTATAGCACCAGAATCAAAGAGTACAACCATAGGAATATCTAAAATGAGACCCTTACCTTGGATTAAATCCGGAGAAGTATAGGTTTCATCAATGTTTAAGGAAAAGACTCTCCCAGTGGCTTTAGGCTTACTAGTTGTAGCATTTTGACTTCGGCTATCGTCCTTCCTTTGGGCAGGGCAGTCCCTCTGCATATGCCCCTTTTGGCCACATCCAAAGCAAGTGAGGTTGGGGTTGGCATGGTTGTTACCGTTGTTGGGGCACCTCAAAGCTATGTGACCCTGTTGACCTCATCGGAAACACTTGATAGTGGGAAGAGGAGTAGAATTGTTGCCATTGCCACTAGTCCATTATGGGGGGTGATTGGAACCGCCTGAAGAAATTCCATGTCTTCTAGGGGATGGTCTGTAAGGTTGATATTTGTTGCTGGATTTCTGGTGTTGTACTGGTCCAACATTCCTCTGAAGTGGCTTCTCTTCCTAAACATTTTCATCATAAATTCTACACATGTTCACCAAGCTAGAGAACTGGCAAATGCCATGGTAGTTCACCATTCGCTTCACATCAGGACGCAAGCCATTAATGAACTTGACACACTTGGACCTTTCCCCGTCTGGCCCTCGGTAATGCGGAAAGTACCTCACCAAGTCGTCGAATTTGGCTGCATACTCCACCACTGACATATTACGTTGCTTCAGTTCAAAGAACTCCATCTCCTTTCGATTTTTGACATCCTCCGGAAAGTACTTCTCTAAAAATATTGCCATGAAGGCTCCCCACACCACGACGTGTCCCGTGGCCTCCACGTACCAACGCTCAACTTCCTCCTTCAGCATGTAGATGGCAAAGGCCACCTTTCGCTCCTCTAGGCAAGCCACAACCTCAAAGATCTTCTATATCTCTCTTAACCAATCTTGAGCACCATTTAGATTTTAGCCTCCATGGAATGTAGGGGGATCGTTTCGTCAGAAGCTATCCAATCCCTGATATTGAGCAGGTCCTGTAGCATTAACTGCTTGTAGGTTTTGGTTTTACCCTCCCACGGCCAAGGCTAAGGCTTGTAGGGCATTAACTATGGCTTGGTCATTCTTGCCACCCCTGCCAGCCATCTTCCACTATTGACAAAAATGTAGTTTGTTTAGGGAAGTACAAGAGTTAAAATTATTCTATCACGTTATTCAAAGTACGCTAGTCAATTCCTCATTAGAGTACACCTCATAAACAAGGTGGTCCACAACTCACAAGTTGGGGAAGTAAATTCAGGCTCTGATATCACAATTGTAACACCTCTAAATTACTACAACTGCAACGTCATAAATTCTCTATGGTTCGTAGGAAAATAACTACGTCATTCTCTATGTCTTCAAATAATCAGGTTCCTTTCTTAGCCTAAGTCATTTCTGCCTCTAACAAACTGCTCATCTACTCGCTCGTTCACGAGGTCATAACAGGTGTCAACCAAAGACACAACCACATGGTCAGTTCCATAATAATAATAATAATAATAATAATAATAATAATAATAATAATAACAATAATAATAATAATAATAATGAGATCAACAAGAAAAATTCAACAAAATAACAACAAGAAGGTACATATATTCAATTCACAATTCATCACAATCAATCATATTATGCAACCCAGTATGATGCATATTACTCACAATTCACTCTCATGCTATGTGGTACCATTAAAACAACTAAGCGATGTTTAAGAGTACATGTTACCTCTGATACTCTCACTAGAGATACTTGATAGTCACAGTCAAAGTAACTAGTGTTGTAACGAGACTCACTCCCCACTCATGGTGATCGGTCATAGTAGAAGCTTTCCCCACCGTGAATACCCTCGAAGTCTTAAGCCATTACATCGACCCGTCGGGACCAACCCGTTATAGTTCCATTTATCCTCATTTTTTGAAAACATTTTTGTTTCACTTAGTATTCATGATAATCGTCATCATTTTCTCAAAACATCAAGCCTCACAAGCATGTCGTCTAGGCCTAACCTCGCTACTTTTCCGCAATAAACATCCCTCCCTCTCACTTTTGAACAATTACACCGATTATCACGAACCTAAGTGATTTATCGATGCAACATGTCCCGCAAATCATTCTCTCAACCCACATAAATCATCTCACCACATAGAATATTTAACATCACAATTAAATTAAAATAACCACGCTAGATTAACTACAACATAACAGACAAACCATAGAACACCCAAATTGCGTCAATACAAATCTTAACTCAAACTTCACATATTTTAAATAAAATTTAACACCACGTAATTTACTAAATAGAGTGATACGCATAAAACTATTACTAAGTAAGTAAATAATTATCCTGTCTAACTAGAAAAGCCTAATATTAATTTTAATTCTTATTTCCTATTATCATTATTACTGTTTACTTGTTCATTCATTTAGTGAGGTATCTATTCTTTCATTTTATATTATTTTTCTTTTACATTTTTTTAAAATGAGCCTAAAACTTGTGTAAAAAGCTCATGGTTAGTCACATCTTCCATCAAACTAGCAGCTTTAATATTTAGGGAATTCAATTATTATTATTTATTTATTTATTTACTCTTGTATTTATTTTTCCTATTTTGTTTGCTTGAAGTAAGCCCACTTCTCTTTTTTATTTCTTTAAAAAAAATAGACTTGATATAAGGTTAGTGAGCCATATTTTTATTTTTATTTTCAAAAAGAAACTAAAGGTTAGTAAGCCAGACCCATGCTACTATTTTTTTTCTTTCCTCTCTTAACAAAACAATGGTCAGATCCAATTCCCCTATCTCTTTTTTTTATTATTTCTATTTAACAAAAATGAAAGTCAAATGGGTTTTAAGCCCAACAAGTTGGATCTACTTGAACCGTCTCGGTTCGACGCAAACGAGCATGTGTTTCCCTAGTTTTAGCATACCCACGGTGGTGTCGGAGTCACGCCGCGTAGGTTGGGACGCAACAACGACTCTCCCCTCACCCTCTCTCTCACGTTGGCTCGGCTCCCGCTTTATCGTCCACCATCATAACAGCAACACCCATCAAGGTCGCCCCACCTTCTCTCTCAGATTCGTTCTCCCCTTGCAACCCCCTTCTTTTCGTCGGTCGTACTCCCATTGCAGTCTCCCCTCAACCGTGCCAGCACGATGCCACCACATGACCACCGCACATCCATCCTCACCCTACAATCTCAACAGAGACTTCTAACCCGTGACACCACCATTCATCGTCAATACAGCAACCACACAATCAATTCCAGCAACATCAATTTTGGTGAGCAATAAGAAGACAAAAAAAAATATAAGGAACACAGGGATCCGCAAACCATCAACTAAGAGCGAGAGTAATAGTACGATGAATAAATATTGAGTAACGAAGGAAGAGGCAAAACCAAATGTTAAGTCAAAATGACTTAGCATCTTAATTTTGATAATTACAGACAAACAGATGTATCAACAAACGTAGATGAAAGAATGATCAGACGAATCATTATCAGCATAGACGAAAGATGCACCCTCAAACAGAAGATGCAACAGACGAAAGGTTCAAGTCATCACGCTTCAAAGCAACCTCATTAGATGAAGAACCTTCAAAGATCAAGATTGAGAGTTTTCCTCAACTTCAAGTCATGCGCTTAAGAGTGAAGATATGAAGACTGAAGTTGAAGACGAAGAAAGAAGACTGTTGGTCCCTATGTTTAATCTAGAGGGGGGGTGAATAGATTCAAGTTCCAGATGTTCAATTTTAGCCTTTGTCAATTTCTTTCCCAATTTAGTTTTATCTATGTTAAAAATAACAATTCAGAGAGGTAGCAACGGGCATAGAAAGAAATTGACACACCTTTTCAAAACTCTTTTAGAATGAATCAGTAAAAGCAATTGTAAAGCAATAGATTCAGGTAAAGATAATAGATAAGGTAGAGAGAAAGTTTGGACAAAGATTTATCCTGGTTCGGCGTTCGGCCTACGTCCAGTCCCAACCCAACAACTGTTGTGATCGGTTTCCACTATAATGATTTCTTGTGTCTAATACAAACACAATGCACAAACACAAACAAAATCAAAATAACCAAAATACATGTTCTTCTCCTAAGAACATATCTCTCTAATTCTTGAATCCTTCAAGAATCACCTTTGAGAGCACCTCTCTCAAATTCCTTAACTCTTCTTCTAGAGAACAACTTTCTCTTAAGAGTTTGAACAAAAACAAATACAAAAACAAGATAAAGATCAGTAAAGATTACACTTGATGTGTATGATCTGATCAAGTTTATAACCAAGTATTCAATCCTTTACACACTCTTCATCTCTAGAGAAAATCTTTTAAAATCTTGAAGAGAACTCTTAGAACTTGTGTTCTTTGTAAACTCAGTTTTTCGCTCTTCCTTTCTTCTTGAAAAAAAACTCAAAGATTTCTCTTCTTTTTTTTGAATGAATTCTAAGAGGTTTCAATTTAAAACAATTTAAAAACATTTTTGAGATGAGTTCTGGTGTGGGTAATCGATTACTAGAATGTGGTAATCGATTACTCTAGAGAGTTTTAGGCTCCTCTGTTATCTCAGGCACGAGGTAATCGATTACTAGGATGTGGTAATCGATTACTCCAGAGAGGTTTAGGATTCCCTGATTTCTCAAACTGTTGGTAGTCGATTACTGATATATGGTAATCGATTACTTCAGCTAAAATCATTTAAAAAAAACAGTTCTCAACTTGTCAAATCAAAGTTAGGGTTCCCAAACTTGCTCTAGCTTGATTCTCAGAGTAGATTCAACTTCTCTGTGAAGTGAAATTGAATAGAAACCACACTCAAAGCCTATTCTATAACAATCAATACAATTAAGCTCCTATTTACAATCTATCATTAAATTCAAGAGTACAAGTAGATCAAAACTAAAAAAACAAGAGATGACTTCTTCAGCTTCAAGTCCAACAAAGACAGACGAATGAATTCAACACACAACTCATCTATTTGTTCATCCGTCTATTTGTTTAATGAAGTTCAGACACTGAGTAACACGTGCATTTGTTTCAAATCAAGTCGTTACTCAGAATCTTCTAAAGGTGGAAAGAGATTTCAAAATAAACCTCTACAACACGAAAAGCAGTTGCACATTTCTGTGATATCTCTGAGTAAATCAGTCAAAGCCCGAACTCACGCTGACATCCGCTGACTTTGCATTAATTATTCTGATTGCTCACTATGTCAGATGTGGAAGTACCCAAGACAAAGGACTAACGTTTAAATCTACAGTCTAACGGATACTTTACGAAGACGTCTATAAAAAGACTTCATTGCAACGAGTTGAAGTTGACAAACTACACTACAAAGATCATATTCATCTACTCTCTCAAGCTCTCAAGAAAAAGTTTGCTTGCCACGAACTTAAAATAAAACTCATTGTAAAATTCCTTTCTACGAAGAGGATAATTTTTATTTGGTCTTAATTGTAAACCACTGTTGGTTGTAATTTGTAGCTGAGGAGGCTAATTGTTTAAAGAATACCTTGAGTTTAGCCTGAGGAGGCTGAGGTCCAAAGAATACCTATTTTAGCCTGAGGAGGCTAAGTGTTGAAAGAATACCTTTGGTTAGCCTAAAGAGGCTGTGTTCAATGAATACCTGGGTTTAACCTGCGGAGGCTGGGGTCAAAAAATACCGATTTAGCTTGAGAAGGCTGTGTTTACAGAATATCTGTATTTTAGCCAGGAGTGACTGGGTTCAAAGAATACTTTTAGTGGAACCTCGGCAAGTTGTTGGGTAACTAGAAGTAGTCTTGAATTGACGAACCAATATAAAAATATTATTGCTTTCATTATTTTTTATCTGCTTACTAATTGGGTCTAATAACTTAATTTTCAATTAAAATTAACCTTTAAAATAAAAATATAAGTTTGTATCTGATCAAACTCTTTATCATAGATGCAAAACACATCGTCTGAAAAAGTTTCAATAATAAACATAATTCAACCCTCCTTCTTGTGTATTTATATTTTACACATGGTAACAATCAGGACAGTCCTTGCACTTGTAGCTTAACTAAAGTTTCCAATATATCAATTCGATGTTAAGTCAACATTCTTAAATGAATATCTCAACAAAGAAATATATGTGGAGCAACCTAAGGGATATGAGATAAAGGGGCAAGAAGAGAAAGTCTATAGGCAGCACAAAGCTTTATATGAACTCAAACAAGCGCTACGAGCATGGAACAACAACATCGATGGCTATCTACAAGATCATGGATTCATCAAAAGCCCCAACGAGCCATCACTATATGTCAAGAAGCAAGGTGCACATGACTTCCTCATTTTATGTCTTTATGTTGATGATATAATTTATACAAGTACAAGGAAAGAGATGATCAAAAAAGTCAAGGAAGCTATGACGCGAGAGTATGAAATGACCGATCTCGGTCTTATGAAGTATTTTCTTGGCATCCAAATCAAGCAAGAGCCAGGGAGGATATTAATATCACAGGAAAAGTATATTGATGATTTATTAAAGAAGTTCCAAATAAAGTACTGCAAGCCAATGCCGACCCCAATGATGACCAACGAGAAGCTTTCGAAGTATAACAAAGCTGAAAAGGTGGACGAAACCATCTACCAGAGTCTTGTGGGATCTCTTATCTATCTTACTCATACAATGACCGACATCGTTCACGCAATCAGTATGGTATCAAGATTCATGGTCGAGCCAAGCAAGGATCATTTTGCACCAGCAAAAAGAATTCTCAGATACACCAAGGGAACAAAGTATCACAACTTCTTGTATGAGTCAGAAGAAGACAGCAACCTACGAGGATACATAGATAACGACTAGGCAGGAAGTGTTGATGATCGGAAAAGCATAAGTGGTAATCTATTTTGTCTTGATACTAAACCAATATCGTGGTCATCTAAAAAGTAAGTAACTATAGCACTATCTTCAGCAGAAGTAGAGTACATTGCAACAACAAGTGTCACATGTGAAGCAGTTTGGCTCAAAAGAATTCTGCAGGATCTTCAATCAATAAAGAGGCACCAATTACATTATATTGCAACAATTTGTCAACAATAGTCATGACAAAGAATCTAGTATTTCACAGCCGATCAAAGCATACCAAGATAAGACATCACTTTATTCGAGTGTTGGTCGAGAAGGAAGAAATTGAATTACAATTATGCAAAATAGGAGATCATTTGGCAAACATCTTTACTAAGACACTAACACGAGAAAAGATCATCACCTTTCGAGGAAAAATCATAATTGAATAAATGAGCACCAAGGGGAAGTATTAAAAATTGATATTCAAAGAGATAATTCTAGAAATCTAGAGATACTAGAAGATAATTTAGAAACTACCAAAGTTTAGAATATATTTACAAATAATAAAACCTTATAGAGAAATCTAAAGAAGTAATGTTCATATATAAAGGATTCTATGACAGAATAATTTTGTTTTGTATTTCATGCTTTGCCAAGGTACAAATATATACTAGAGAGATCTCCTAAGATTGGGCTATACAGATTGATTCTCCTAATAAAGCTCCTAAGATTACGTTTGGACATATAAATTGATATTACATAATCGTAGGCTAATGATGCTGGATAACAATTGCATACACAGATTCTGTTATGATTTGGTCCTAATAATTTGCTATCTCATCAATCTCATTACCCCCCCCCCCCTTCAAGTTGGAGCGTGTAAATTACATATGCCCAACTTGCATAACAAGGAAGTGAACTGAGTGGGACCAAGAGCCTTAGTAAAAACATCAGCTAATTGTGCATGTGTAAGAACATAAGTTGGTGCAATATTGCCATTGAGATACTCATCGCGAATGAAGTGACAGTCCACTTCGATGTGCTTGGTATGCTCATGAAAAACTGGGTTCTTGACAATATGAAGCACTGCTTGACTGTCACAATGAAGTTGTATAGGTTGAGGATGAGAGATACCAAGACTGTGTAGAAGACTTTTTAACCATTTTAGTTCTCTTGTGATAGCTGCCATGGAACGATACTCGACCTCAGTAGAAGAGTGAGATACCGTTTTTTGTTTCTTAGTTTTCCATGAAATTGGAGAGGATCCAAGTAGAACAAACCATCCAGTAAGTGACCTACGAGTTAAAGGACAACCAGCCCAATCAGAATCACACCAACCAGTTAGTTGCAGGTCACAAACCTTACGCAACAAAACACCCTGGTCTAGATTCCCTTTCAAGTATCGAACAACTCGGAGAGCAGCCTCCCAATGGTCTTCTTTGGGCGCCTGCATAAATTGAGACAGCACATGCACACAATATGAAAGCTCGGGTCTGGTAAAACAGAGGTAAATGAGACGGCCAACTAACCGCCGATATTGATCAGAATTAGGTAAAGCCAGATCCGCAACAAGTGCCAGACGATGATTCGGTTCAATTGGCACATTTGATGGCTTAGCTCCCAGAAGTCCAGCTTCAGCTATAATGTCCAGTGCATATTTTTGTTGACAAAGAAAGATACCAGCTGAAGATCGTGCCACCTCAACACCCAAGAAATATTTGAGGGTCCCCAAGTCTTTCATATGAAAACAATTGTGTAGATAGGCTTTAAATTCAGTGATATCTTCATGATTATCACCTGAAATGATGAGGTCATCAACATACACCAACACTACCATATGTATCCCTGGCCTTTGCAAGACGAAAAGAGAATAATCAGAAAGAGATTGTTGAAATCCATAGTGTTTGAATGCAGCGGACAACTTTGAAAACCAACAGTGAGGCGCTTGTTTGAGTCCATATAAGGACTTATTAAGTTTAGACACCATGCCAGATTGCGGAGGAAGGAAGCCAGGGGGCGGCTTCATGTACACAACCTCCTCAAGATCCCCGTGTAAAAATGCATTATGCACGTGTAAAAGATAGAACACAAGAAGGGGGGTTGAATTGTGTTACTTTAAAAAAAATTCCTTTCGTCTGTGAGTTTAAAGGTGTTCAGACGAAAAAATCTTAATCTTCAAAAGTTGATTTTAATGAACAGACGTTATAGTTTGATTATCCCCGTTAGTCAAACACTTAAGAAGACAAATACACAAGTATTTTTATACTGGTTCGTCTATTCAAGAATACGTCTAGTTACCCAGCAACAACTGAGTTTTCACTACAAACCGTGAAATGGTTACATGTATTATTTGCGCCCAACCACTTCTGACTATTACACGACATTCTTTGAACACAGCCTTCGTAGGCTAAACAACTTGGGTATTCTTTGAACAACCAGCTCCTCAAGGCTAAAACACCACACAAGTGGATTTGAAAGAGTTTTCTAAAAAGAAAGTTTCCTCTTCGCAGAGAGGGTTTTACAATAGAGAGCAGAAGTAACAGTGAGAGAATTCACAATAGTTTGAATACTTGAAACGTTTTCGCCAACTAAACTTTGAAGAAGCGAAGTCTTTAAATAGGCAAAGTCTTCAATTATCCGTTAGGCACAGAAGAATGCCGTTGAGCATTTTCCAAGTGAAGTCTAAAAAGGTGTCAGAGTGTACTTGAGTGATTGATGGCGTGTGCATCGGATTTAGGTAGCGTGCGCAGTACTTTTTTTGACTTGTACAGAGACTTTAACAAAAAGGTGAGGACCTTTTCGAGTTGCATATGTAAGCGCGAATCCCAATACTGATCTTGGATGCTTCTAATGAGTACTTCTTAAGATATGAAATCTTGGCGCGAGTGACTCATACTTTGCTTCACTTCTTTGGCAGACGATGAACTTCTTCAGTCTTAAGAGTTTTCATCTTAGCCTTTCGTCTGATGACTTGACTTGAGACAGACGAATGACTTCAACTTTGAGGGGTCATCTTCCGTCTGTGCTTGTTGCGTCTGACTTTGCTTGTTAATGTTCCGTCTGTCTTGTAATAATCAAAACTTTAGAGATATTAATCATCTTGATTTAACAATCTCCCCCTTTTTGATGATTACAAACCATACGGATAACTTTCTCAAGGAAGCATCTGAACAAGACAAAGTTAGCTTAGAACAGTTTAAGCACAAGTCAGATTTACATCAAGACGATGTTTTCTAAAAAAATACCTCTTTATAAGAATCTTTACATCAATGTGATGTAAACCATATTTAGTGTTACAAGGTATACAAAAAACAAATGCTCTAAGAATACATGTATAAAGCTATACAAACTAATAAAGAATAAATTAAAACAGAGTAAAAAGATACAAAAAAAAAATATTTCTTGCTAACTCCCTCTCAAACGAATAATCCTCGTTTAGACGAAGGCTCCCCCTTAGCACCACCTCTCCTTCCTTCTAAGTTATTCTCCCCCTTGGGCTGAGAATCATCAAAGACTCCATCAAGAAGGAGGTTTAGGCTTCTGTTGGACAAGGCCCATGACAATCTCCCTTAGCTGCTGCATCTTAGTTGTAAGTAAAACTTGATTATCCTCAAGCTCTTTGTTCTTCTTCCTAAGATGCTCGCAATTTTCCTCCAAGGCATCATATTTACGCTTCAGAGTGTGATACTTATCAGCATTCCTGGCTTCATCCTCAATAATCATAACCTTCACTTTATTAACGTTCTCCACAAGAGGCGATTGAGGCTCTTCAACAATAGGAAGACTCTTCTTTTATGACCACAGTTAAAGGCTCAATAAATGGAGTTTGAGGCTCTTCAACAATAGGATCAGAATCATCTTCAATGAACACGGTTGGAGTCCTCTTCAAACGCAGAGTAAAAAGTGAAAGTGTGAGATACGTAGTGAAGTCCCTCTCCCATTGCCAAGTAAAAACTTTGTTGGGTACAGAGAGCTCAAGATCTGGATGTTCCTGAGAAGGATGTGTATAAGCGAAAGCTTCTCCATGATAAACCTTGCCACAGATCGTAGAATCTTCATCAAATGAAGTCCCAGAGCAAAAAGCATAAGTGGCTTCATGATCTTCTATCATCCTTTGAATCTTAGGATTGATAGGCCTTGAGGCTTTGGCTTGAATTGATTTGAGATGCGAGTATACAGCAGACGGAAGTCGCTTGGGAATGTGCCTTGCAAACTTGAAGGTTTTGGGGACAGATGAAGTCTTCTTCTCTTTCCCTTTAGCCAAAAACTTGACCAAACAAGGTTGTTTTCGGTCTAAGACGATGAAGAACTTGGTTTCGTCTAAAATGAGAGAAGAGAATTGAGATCCCAACATGAAGGGATAGTTTCTCAACTCCTTCTTTGCTCTTCTTGCAATGTGATAGAGGGAAGTCAATCTAGCTTTTTCTTCCCTTCTATAAGCATTATCCATCAGTTTGAATGCTATAGTGTAATCTTTAGGAAGTGCATGAGCAAATTCTTCAAGGTCTTCATATTCGTTAAGGAGGATGGAGTAGCGAGGACAGATTCCTGAACAATGTGGTCTTGTCCAAGGAAGAACAATTCCAAGAGTATGTCCTAGACCTACATACTCTGTTTGGTTTATTGGAATTGTGAAGGGTACAGGATCATGGCGATCAATGGTGTCCAGATGCCAATGAGAGCAATCTTTTGGCTTATAGATGGTGGGGCTGGGATCTCCATATCTGCAATGGTGAAATGCAGGTGCATTGAGTTCATGCTAAACCTTCCACTTGATGTTTTCTCAGAAAGGAATGTAGGGTTCATAGCCAAGAGCTGGTTCTTCAATCACCGACTCAGTTAGATGATCCTTGTACTTGTTTATTTCTTCTAAACCCTTGATGTCTAAAGAGGCCATTTTTTCCTAAGGCAGACACTTCAACCATTCACGTTGCTCTTCAGGGGTATAGATGAAATCTTCTTTGAAGTCCACTGGCTTCAAGGGTTTGTGATAAATGATGGGGTTGACAAATCTCCCAAGTTGGAATCCCTTTTTACCTCTATACTAATAAGGGTTCTTCAACTCAATATAGGGAGTGTCCTTTACAAAGCAGTCTTCATCGTCTGCTAAGTAACCATCTTTAGCATACTCAGATGATTCACCATCATCGGAGATATCTTCAAGTTCATCTCCAAGAATCCAGTCAGGCTTGACTGGTCTTTGAGCACAAGAGCTTTCAACAAATCTCTTCATGGCTAATTCGTTAAGGAACGAATAGTCAGTCTTGTGCTTGGGTGGAAGATTTTCTGGATTTTATAACTTCATGTGAGATCTCACCCGTGGTGCATCCAACTTCTTTATAACAACATGTTCTTCATCAGACGAAGAACATGCGTCCTTAATAATTATTACCTCAAACGGAATCTCCATCGTTTGTAGGTAGGATGCTTCGTCTTGGAGTGTTGGTGCAAAAACCTTCACAGTTGGAGCTTCTTCATTTAGCATAGTCTCCAATTCCTCTGCTAACTAAGCATTGTCCTTCTGGATCTGGGCAGTCTCTTCACTGTTCATGCCCTTTGAAGTTGCTGGTGCAAGCACAGCTTCAGACGATCCAATGCCCTTAACGCTCTCCAGAAAAATTCTTTCTCTTTCAGCTTGAAGCAGCATAGAGACCCTCTTAGCCTCTTTTAGTTGCCTTGCTTCGTCTGTTTCTCCAACTATCACAGACGCAAGCTTCTGCTTCATTTTCTCTTTGCCTTTGGCAGCCTTTTGAAGAGCAATCTCTCTAGCTTTTGCTTTCTCTTCGGCTGCTTTCTTCTGCTTTTCTTCGTCTGTAAGGATCTTTACAGACGGTACACCCTTAGATAATTTTTTAACCCCCTCATCTTCATCAAGGGATATCTCCTTCTCCTGTGTCTTAGATGCAACGTGTTTTATTCTAATAGTCATCTTCTTCTTTCTAAGAGGCTCTTCTTGAGCATCTTCGAAAGGGACTTCAGATATGATCACAGGTGGATGAGGGATAGGTATTTGGGTTTGTGTTTGGGGTTTGACGTGTTTGATGCGGGCTCTGTGAGTAGGATCTTTGGTGATGCGGGCTCTCAGACTCTAACCTCATCCAGTCAGCACTGTAGAAGCGCCTTTCAGCTTTGCAACTCCCAGCTTCAGCAATGGAGTTTATTGTGATAATATACTCCTTGTTGTCAATGGTACCCACAATACCATCATCAAACTCCTTCGCGTCACTCCAGAACTCCGCGTAGGCCTCCATCAACCATGGGCCTCTTATCTCAGCGAAGTCCATCCAACCATTGTGTATCAACATCTTTGATACTCTGTTAGAGATGCCTTCAATGGTGGTCCTTGAGACCCACTTGCTAGGCAAGAAGAGATCTTGAGCAAAGAAGGTTGCTTCGATTGCTTTGATGTTCTTGGCGGCCATTGTTCTAAGTTTGAAAAGAAAGAGAAAGTGTGTGAATAGAATACTCAGAGATAGTAAGAATGCAATAAAGAATAAAAGAGTAAACTTTGAAAGTATTTATAGTCAAAGACAAAACGGTTGTAATTCATCAGACGAAAGAAGTTGAAATCGTCCCTGATTTGACGTGGCCCCATCATTTCCCTTTTAATGATTGATTTGACTTCTGCAATTCAGAGCGCGTGCTTCTCAATGTCCTAGAATAGTGCAATAAATGACAGACACATTTAATGCTGCCTTTAATTTGTCCCTGCACACTTAACTTTAAATTAATTAAATAATAACCTTGCGTCTGTTGAATTTTCTCAGACTGATTCAACTTGATCAGACGCAATGTTTCTTCTTAACACGAAAGTAAAATATCACATACGAAGGCAGTTAAAAAGTACAACCGAAATGAAATGCTCAGACGGAAAAACTTAATCAATTAAAGAAACAATTCCCAAATTTTCTTTAATGAAATTAAAGCGAGTTTCGTCTAAAGCTTTTGTAAGGATATCTGCCCATTGAAAATCAGTTTGAACAAACTGTATATCAAAAATGCCTTTTTGAACATAATCTCTTATAAAGTGAAATTTGATTTCAATATGTTTGGTTTTTAAATGTTGAATAGGATTTTTGCTGAGATTAATTACACTTGTATTATCACAAAATACTGGTATTTGGGTTTCAAACCTGGAGTAATCCTCAAGTTGATGTTTTACCCAAAGTAGTTGTGAACAACACCCAACTGTAACAATATATTCTGCTTCAGTGGTTGAAAGTGCAATGGAGTTTTGCTTCTTGCTTGACCAAGAGATTAGTGATGAACCAAGGAATTGACATCCACCACTTGTGCTTTTCCTCTCCACTTTATCTCCAACATAATCAGCATCACAATAACAACTAAGATTGAAATCACTATTTTTCTTATAAAACAAAGAGAGATTAGTGGTTCCAATAAGATATCTTAAAATGCGTTTAACAGCTTGTAAATGTGATTCTCTAGGATCAGATTGAAAACGTGCACATAGACAGACACTAAACATAATGTTAGGTCTACTAGCAGTGAGATAGAGAAGAGATCCAATCATACCTTTGTATACCGTCTAATCAACGGTCTTACCTGATTCGTCTTTGTTGAGACTAGCTCTAGACGAATGCATGAGAGTTTTCATTGGTTTGGCATTTTCCATTTTGAATTTCTTTAGATGTTCCTTAGTATACTTCTGTTGATGAATGTATATGCCTTGTTTCGTCTGCTTGATTTGAAGTCCTAGGAAAAACTTCAACTCTCCCATCATGCTCATCTCGAACTCATCCTGCATTAACTTAGAGAAATCCTTGCACAAGGATTCGTTAGTTGCTCGTAAGACTATATCATCTACATATATTTGGACAATAATAAAGTCTTTTGAAGCACTTTTCTTGAAGAGTGTAGTATCAACCTTTCCTCTTGAAAAACCATTTTGAAGAAGAAAAGAACTTAATCTATCGTACCAAGCTCGAGGAGCTTGTTTAAGACCATATAGTGCTTTCTTCAGCTTAAAAACATGATCTGGTTGAGATGAACTCTCAAATCCAGGGGATTGTTTTACATATACTTCCTCTTCAATTAAACCATTTAGAAAAGCGCTTTTTACGTCCATTTGATATAGGATGATATTCTTGTGAGCAGCAAAGGCAAGTAGAATTCTAATGACTTCTAATCTAGCTACAGGAGCGAAAGTTTCAGTGAAATCTATACCTTCCTATTGATTATAGCCTTGAGCTACTAACCTTGCTTTGTTTCTTACCACTTTCCCATCTTCATCAAGTTTATTTCTGAACACCCATTTCGTTCCAATGATGTTTTTGCTTCTTGGTCTTTCTACCAAAGTCCAAACATCATTTCTGGTAAACTGATTTAGCTCTTCTTCCATAGCTAAAATCCATTCATTATCTTGTAGAGCTTCCTCAATGTTCTTGGGCTCTATATTTGACACGAGAGCATAGCCAGACGATTCTTTAAGTCTTGATCTTGTTTGAACACCTTGATGTCTATGTCCAATGATAAGATCTTCTGTGTGGTTTGACCCAGGTTGACCATTTGAACTTGAACTTTGACCAGAAGGGTTAATCTGCAAATTATCAAATAAATTTTCTAGGTATGATATTTCCTTATCATCCTTTGAGTTATCTTGGAATTTTACATCAATTGATTCCTCTACAACTTGCGTCTTAGAGTTAAATACTTTATAGGCTTTAGACGTATTGGAATATTCGAGTAAGAATCCCTTCACCACTTTTGAATCAAACTTTCCAAGTTGATTCTTAGTATTTAAGATGAAACATTCACATCCAAAAGGATGGAAGTAAGAAATGTTGGGTCTTCTTCCTTTCCATAGTTCATATGGAGTCTTATTCAATATTGGCCTTATCAATATTCTGTTTTGAATATAACAAGAAGTATTAATTGTTTCTGCCCAATAATATTTTGGAAGAGAGCTTTCATGCAACAAAGTTCTAGCCACTTCTTGTAAGGTGCGATTTTTCCTTTCCACAACCCCATTTTGTTGGAAAATACCATTTTCAAAACAGAAGACATTGAACTCAGAATTTTCAAATTTTGTTCCATGATCGCTCCTAACAGACGCAATACATATTCCTTTTTCTTTTTGAACACGTTTGTAGAATATTTCAAAGACATTGAATGACTCATGTTTATGTGCTAGGAAATATACCCATGTGAATCTAGTATAGTCATCCACAATTACAAATCCATATCTCTTTCCTCCAAGACTTTCAGTCTGAGTAGGTCCAAGGAGATCAATATGTAACAGTTCTAGTGGTCTTGTCGTGGAAACAATATTTTTTGATTTAAAAGATGCTTTGAGTTGTTTCCCAAGCTGACAAGATTCACACAGACGATTGGATTTCCAAGATATTTTTGGCAAACCTTTCACAAGATCCTTTTTAGAAATTTTCGAAATATACTTGAGACTTAAATGTCCAAGCTTTTTGTGCCAAGTATCTCGTTCATCATCTGCTGAAATCAAACATGTCACATTCTGATCAATAAGGTCAGAAAGACAAACCTCATAGAGATTATTCCTTCTTTTCCCAACAAACAGAATGGATTTGTCCTTGTTATTAACTATACATTCATTGAAGTTAAAAGCTACTTCATATCTACTGTCACAAAATTGACTTATGCTAAGTAGATTGAAGTTGAGACCTTTAACATAAGACACATTTTAGATAAGAGGATTGAGTGTCTTACCAACAGTCCCAATACCTAGGATTTTACCTTTCCCTGAACCATATGATATAGAACCTTTACTTGGTCTGAGATCTTGGAACATAGACAGGTCTCCCGTCATGTGTCGTGAGCACCTACTGTCCAGGTACCAGCTTGAAGTCCTCTCTTTTCCTATTAAGGATGTCTGCAATAGGAATAAGTGACTTTGGTACCCAAATCTTTTTGGGTCCTCCTTTGTTAGTGGAAGAAGATTTCTTTTTGTTTAAGGTTGTTTTATCTTTTCTATAGTCATTTGGAACCTTATTGTAATTTTTGTTCTTCTTCTTATAAGCAGACGAAACAAATTTGTTTTTATTTTTGTCTGACTCTTCAACATAACCAAGTCCACTTTTATCAGACGGAGACCTCCCATATTTTAAAATATTTTCTAGCATTGAGGATCCCTTAGTGAACTTTGTTAAATCTTTGAGTAAGGATTCATTTTCTTTATTCAATCTTTCGATTTCTGAAATAAAAGTATCCTTTTCAGATTCAGATGATTTTTTATCTGATACTTCCTTTTGCAACAACTCATTTTCAGTTCTCAAAGTAGCATTTTCTTCCAAAGTTTGTTTCAACTTGGCTTTGCATACTTTGTATTGCTTAACAATAAAATGTGAGTTAGCCAAAAGTGTATCGTATGAAATTTCTTCTGATTTTGACTCAGACTCGGATGAAGAGGATAAAGAAGTTTCAGATTCAATTACCTCTGATGAGACAGTGTCTCCAGCCATGAGGCAGATATTTGCAGTTTCTCCTTCTTCAGTGGATTCCTCTGAACTTTCACTATCAAGGTCTTCCCAAGTCACCAGACTCTTCTTACCCTTGCCTTTGCGAGGATTCCATCTTCTCTTCAATCTTGGACACTCTGATCTCATGTGTCCAGGTTTTCTGAATTCGTAGCAGATAACTTCTGAGCTCTCCTCCTTGCTTGAAGGTTTTTCAGTGAGCTTCTTTTCCTTCTTCTTGAAGAAGCGTTGACCTCTACCATTTTTCATCATCATCTTCTTAAAGCGTTGGCCATGAGAGAAATCTCATTATCAAACAATCTGTCAGACGAATCAGACTCAATGGTGTTAACTTTCAAAACTGTGTTTCTTCTTTCTTTCCCTTTTAGGAGTTTCCTCCTTTGGCATGGTGTTGACAGTCGGAAGTGCTATGGGCTCTTGAACTTTGATCTTGTCTCTTTTACACAGAAGTACCTCATGTACTCTCAAGGCTCCTATTAGCTCATCAAGAGTTAATGTCTTCATATCACGCCCAACTGAGATGGCAGTAGACATAGCTTCCCATGGAGGAGGAAGACTATCCACTATCTTCATGTTGTTCTGGGCCTTGGTGAATGTAATGTCCAGTGTAGTGAGTCCATTCAATATTGTTTGGAATCTTCCAAACATCATGTCAATGGATTCTCCTTTCTTCATTGAGGACATCTCATATTCTCTTTGAAGAGTGACAGCTTTCCTCATACGCACATCCTCAGTTCCTTCATACGAAATCTTGAGAGCATCCCAAAGCTCTTTAGCGGTTTTGTAGGCACAAAATTTGTTGTATTCTGTCCTTGATAATGCATACATGATGGCATATCTGGCTTTGTTGTTGAGTTCCATAAGCGAGTAATTTTCATTTACCCATTCAACCTCGGGTTTGACAATAGGGATATTTCCTTGAGTTATAATGTTCCACAGTTTGTACTGGGTGCATTTGATGTACATCTCCATCTGATCAGCCTAGTAAGGATAGTCATCATCGGAGAACGCTGACGGCTTGTTCATGGATGACCCTTCAGACAAGAAAGAAGGTCCTTGTGACTCCATTCTAGATCTTTTCCTCTAGCAACTGTAAAACACTCAACCCTTAGAGACTGAGCTCTGATACCAAACTGTAAAAGATAGAACACAAGAAGAGGGGTTGAATTGTGTTACTTTAAAAAAAATTCCTTTAGTCTGTGAGTTTAAAAGTATTCAGACGAAACAATCTTAATCTTTAAAAGTTGATTTTAATGAACAGACGTTATAGTTTGATTATCCTCGTTAGTCAAACACTTAAGAAGACAAATACACAAGTATTTTTATACTGGTTCGTCTATTCAAGACTACGTCCAGTTACCTAGCAACAACTGAGTTTTCACTACAAACCGTGAAATGGTTACAAGTATTATTTGCGCTCAGCCACTTCTGGCTATTACACGATATTCTTTAAACATAGCCTTTGCAGGCTAAACAACTTGGGTATTCTTTGAACAACCAACCTCCTCAGGCTGAAACACCATACAAGTGGATTTAAAAGAGTTTTCTAAAAAGAAAGTTTCCTCTTTGCAGAGAGGGTTTTACAATAGAGAGCAGAAGTAACAGTAAGCGAATTCACAATAGTTTGAATACTTGAAGCGTGTTCGCCAACTAAACTTTGAAGAAGCGAAGTCTTTAAATAGGCAAAGTCTTCAATTATCCGTTAGACACAGAAGAATGTCGTTGAGCATTTTTCAAGTGAAGTTCAAAAAGGTGTCAAAGTGTACTTGAGTAATTGATGGTGTGTGCAGCGAATTTAGGTAGCGTGCGCAGTACTTTTTGACTTGTACAGAGACTTTGACAAAAAGGTGAGGACCTTTTCGAGTTGCATATGTAAGCGTGAATCCTCATAGTGATCTTGGATGCTTCTAATGAGTACTTCTTAAGATATGAAATCTTAGCGCGAGTGACTCATACTTTGGCAAACGATGAACTTCTTCAGTCTTAAGAGTTTTCGTCTTAGCGTCTGATGACTTGACTTGAGACAGACGAATGACTTCAACTTTGAGGGGTCATCTTCCGTCTGTGCTTGTTGCGTCTGACTTTGCTTATTGATGTTCCGTCTGGAAATGTTCTGTCTGTCTTGTAATAATCAAAACTTTAGAGATGTTAATCATCTTGATCTAACAGCACGTCCATCTGATGTAATTCCCAAGCTCGTGTGGCTGCAACGGCTAACACCGTGCGTACCGTTACCATTTTGACAATAGGTGCAAAAGTCTTTGTGTAGTCGATCCCCTCCTTTTGATGATTGCCAAGAATTACTAACCGTGCCTTGAACCGTTCTACACTTCCATCTGATTTATGCTTTATTTTGTACACCCACTTGCACCCAAGTGCTTTCTTTCCTGAGGCAACCTGGGTCATTGTCCAAGTTTCATTGGTCTCAAGTGCATGCATTTCACTTCGCATGGCATCTCTCCACCGACTGTCTTTCACTGCATCAGTATAATTGACAGGTTTCTTTTCCTGTGAAATGAATGCAAGAAAAACACGATGTGCAAGAGAAAAATGATCATAATTCACATAATCAGTTATGGGATAGGGTGTACCTGAATCTACCGTTGAAGAGGTCGAACAGGTGGATGGGCTCAATCTTCTAGTGATATTTGTCACATAATCCTGTAGACGAGTAGATGGTTGTTTGAGTCTATGTCCTCTACCCAATTGTGGCTCGGTCGATGATGTAGATGGAAGTATGGTATCTTGTTTGTCCATATTTTGTAGAGTAACAGCTTGGTCATTGAACCTCATAGCATGCTCACCCCCCTATCGTCCATGGTCACATCACCACTTCCTTTAATAGCTCTGTTGTGAGTCATTTCTACAACATCATCAATCACATCATCAATAAATTCTTCACAGCTCCTATTATTCAGTGGAACATCTTTTTGGGTAGTAACATCAACAGAAAATGGGTATTCGGTCTCAAAGAATTCAACATCTCTAGAGACAAAAATATCTTCTTTTTCTAAATCAAGCAACGTCCACCCTTTCTTGCCATATGGGTAGCCAATAAACACGCACTTCTTACTCCTGCTAGAAAATTTATCACCATTTCTCTTTGGATTATGGGCGTAACATAAGGAGCCAAATATTCTCAAATGTTCATACGTAGGTTGCTGTCCATGAAGCATCTCATATGGAGTTTTTCCATTCAAGGAGTTCGGTTGATCAAATACCCTACAATTAAAATACATTCTCCCTAGAACTTAATAGGAAGATTACCTTGAAACCGCAGTGCTCGAGCCACATTCAAAATATGTTTATGTTTTCGTTCGACTCTCCCATTTTGTTGGGGTGTCCCGATGCAAGATGTTTGAAAAATTATTCCATGATCAAGAAAATATCTTCTCATGCATTATCACTTCTAAATATTTTGACTTGTTTATGAAACTGCCTTTCAGCCAAAGCAAAGAACTTATGAAGCATTGTCAACACTTCTCGTTTATCAGCTAATAGGTATATCTATACAGCAAGGGAATAATCATCAACTATTGTTAGAAAATAAAAAGCACCACAAGTAGAAGGAGTTCTATATGCTCCCCATAAATCACAATGAATTAGTTCAAATGCACTACTAACTTTATGTTCACTCAAAGGGAATTTCTCTCTAGTTTGTTTGGCTCTAAAACAGACTTCACATGCTTTATTCACTACATTGCTATCTTTGTGTTTTCTAACTTCGGGGATCAATCGGGATATCTTTAAGGAGGGATGTCCCAATCGTTTGTGCCACAACTCCACAGAATGCAATCCATCAGCTTTGTAGACTCACTTTTCGAACTCCTCTGAAGAAATAGAGCCCATCCCTCCGTTCACCCGCTCCAATCAGCATCCTCGAGGTACGGTCCTGCACAACACATAACTTATCAGTGAATTGAATAACACATTTCAGTTCGTCCATCATCTGTGAAACAGATATCAAATTGCAATGCAATTTTGGCACATAGTGAACATTAGTAAGTTTTAAGCCTCCATCTAGCACTATGCTTCCTTCTTTGATCGTTGTTGTATGTTGTCCATTAAGAAGTCCAATTAGACAACTTTGAATATCACGTAGTTCATGCATATGATTTAGGTTTCCAGTCATGTGGTTGGAAGCTCTTGTGTCAATTATCCATGTATTGGTATCATACTCACCTGTCATCTTGTGATTAGAATTTGGTTTCTGAGTATCTAGTAATTCTACCAGCGTCTGCCACTGCTCCATAGTAAGCGCAGCCAGACCTGAACGATCTCCTTCTGAGATCCTGGTTTCTGCACTTATTCCACCATTGTGCACTGCATTTGCACGTATTGTTCCTCCTTTTCCTCGTCCAGTTCCTGTTCGCTGCATTGGCTTGCCTCGTCCACTATTTTTCGCTTCACCTTTTGGTCTGTCCCCCCACCAGTCAGGATAACCAATGAGTTGAAAACAGCTTCCTGCTTCATGTCCTATTCGATGACAATGAGTGCAAGTCACAAACTTGTCTTTTCTATCCCCTCTTCCCTTGACTCCTCGTCTAATCGTTTGGACAGCCAAGCTCATCACTTCTCTTCTTTCTTTTGTGGTCCTGGTGATCATCCTCACCCTTTCTTCTTGAATCATTGTTGAGTACACCCTATTTAGAGTGGGTAGCGGATCTGTTGCGAGGAGGTTGAAGCGAACAATTCCGTAAGTTGCATCATCCAATCCCATGAGGAATTGATGAACTCTTTCTTCTTCTCTCCGCTTTTCTAATTTTGAGACTATATCACATCTACACCTATCACAACTGCAAGCTGGAATTTGGTCGTAATTGGCCAACTCATCCCACAATGTTTTTAGTTTTCCGTAGTATGCCACCACGTCATGTCGTCCTGTTTGCACCTTACCAAATCAGATTTCAGCTGCTGTATTCGGGGGCCATTCACAATAGAGAATCTTTCTTTGATTTCTGACCATAGATCATTTACGCTTTCTAGATAAGACATGGTGGAACGCAAAGTTGGTTCGATGGTATTTAAAATCCATGACACCAACATAGATTGTATATTCCACCACTCTTCCATCTTCGGTGAGCCTTCTTTTGGTGCTCCAATGGTGCTTTCGATAAAACCCCATTTTCTGCGAGCACGTAAAGATATTTTCATGGCACGTGCCCATTCTTCGTAATTCTCCCCTTGAAGTTGCACTTGAGTAATCAAGTTTCCCAGGTTGTCGTTGGAATTCAAATCATAAGGTGATGAAGTCTTATTCATCGGTTTATGCTCTTCTTGCGTATGATCACTCATCGCTACTAAAATTCAAACCAAACTTGATTACTCTGATACCATAAAGGATTCTATGACAGAATAATTCTGTTTTGTATTTCATGCTTTGCCAAGGTACAAATATATACTAGAGAGATCTCCTAAGATTGGGCTATACAGATTGATTCTCCTAATAAAGCTCCTAAGATTACATTTGGACATATATAAATTGATATTACATGATCGTAGGCTAATGATGTTGGATAACAATTACATACACGGATTCTGTTATGATTTGGTCCTAATAATTTGTTATCTCATCAATCTCATTAATATATGTAAAATATAAATACACAAGAAGGGGGGTTGAATTGTGTTTATCAATTAAAACTTTTTTAGACGATGCATATTGTGTCCGTATAAAATCGTTTAAATCAGACGCAAACTTAAACTTGTTTTTCAAATATTGATTTTAATTAAATTTGCAGTTTAAGTTATTATCCCCAATTAGTAAGCAGTTAAAATAATCAAAGCAATAATATTTTTATACTGGTTCGTCTATTCAAGACTACGTCCAGTTACCCAACAACTCGTTGAGGTTCCACTAAGAGTATTCTTTAATCCCAGTCACTCCTGGCGAACAATACAGATATTCTTTGAACACAGTCTTCTTAGGCTAAAGCGGTATTCTTTGGCCCCAGCCTCCGCAGGCTAAACCCAAGTATTCTTTAAACACAGTCTCCTCAGGCTAACCAAGGTATTCTTTCAACACTTAGCCTCCTCAAGCTAAAGAAGATATTATTTAGATTTCAGCCTCCACAGGCTAGACTCACGGTATTATTTGGACCTCAGCCTCCGCAGGTTATATTCAAGGTATTCTTTAAGCACAATAGTGGCTTACAATTAAGTTCAAAATAGAAAATATCCTCTACGCAGAGAGGGATTTTACAATAAGAATTCTATTATAAGTTTGTAGCGAGCAAACTTGTTTTCTTGAGAGCTTGAGCGAGTATGTATATGATCTTGATCAGAGTAGTTCGTCAAGTTGAACTCGCCGGAATGAAGTCCTTTTTATAGGTGTTTGTGTGAAGTAACTGTTAGACTGTAGATGTTAACGTTAGTTCTTGTCTTGGGTACTTTCACATCTGGCAGAATGGGCAATCAGAACATTTAATGAAAAGTCAGCGGTTGTCAGCGTGAGATCTGCCTTTGACTTGATTCGCTCAGAGATTTCACTAAAACGTACAACTGTTTTTCGTATTGCAGAGGTTTATTTTGAAATCCTTTTCCACCTATGGAATATTCTGAGTAACGATTGAATTGAAATGAGTGGACATGTTACTCAGAGTCTTGAACTTCATAAAAGGCTAGACGAATGAATAATTATAAAGAGTTATGTGCTGAATTCATTCGTCTGTCTTCAAACTTCGTCTTCAACTTTAGTCTTTAAAAACTTCACACTTGTGCACATGACTTGAAATTGAGACACGCTCTTCGTCTGATCTTGAAAGTTCTTCGTCTAAAGAAAATGCTTTGAAGTATGACGACTTGAACTTTACGTCTGGAACTTCTTATGTTTTGAGGGTGCATCTTTCGTCTATGTGAATAATGATCCATCTAATCATTGTTGTTCCTTTTGCGTATGTTGATGCATCCGTCTGTCTTATAATTATCAAAATTAAGATGTTAAGTCATTTTAACTTAATAATATATGATCTAGAGAGTTCTTAAAATGACTATAAATATTTATACTTGAGATTAAATGTATCTATGAAAAAATTAGATAATTTTTTCCCACTTAACTCACGTACAATAACACTCATTATCAACTATATTTCCAATCATCTTACTAACTTCAATTCATGTTAGTGTCCCCACAAACTTCGTCATAATAAGTCAACGTCAATCCTAAATCATGTTGGAATCTATATGTTTCAAGAAATTTTAGATCGTTATATGTTGCTATTTCAAGACAGGCCCGAAGATTTTAATCACCAGTAACGATGATGTTACGTTCAAAGAAGTTTTTTCATTTGTATTACACTAGTTGCATGAACTATTTTATTCTTTATCTATTTTTTTTTTGTCATGTTTAATTTGCAAAAGTTAAATTTATTGTTTCGAATTCTTTGCTTTAAATATTCTATTACATTATTGTTATATGTAAAAGAAATTATTATATTACGATAAACAAAATTATATAATCTTTTAAATTATTATAAATTATTAAAATTAGATTTCATGATAAATAAAATAAATAATAAAATAAAAAAAATAAAAAATTACATGCAACCTAATGATAAATCAACTAGTAATTCTTAAGTTTAATAATTTACTTGTTATTTAAAAAAAATTGAATGTAAAAGTCTTGTTTAATAATTTTCTTTTTACAAAATATCCTATATTGTTCAATGATGACTTTTAAATGGTGTAAAAAGTTATTAAAACAATCGTGTTTTTTTAAGTTATCAAAATTAAGATAATCATAATTTTTTTAAAAATAATTATTTACAATTTAAAAAATTTTGTGGTATTTTAAATATATATATATATATATATATATATATATATTTGTTTGATATGATTCAAAAATTTTACTTAAAATTTTTAGGAAATTTTTCATCTTTTTAAATATAATATATAACTTTTTCTTATTAATTATCATTATATGTTATTATCACTATTTCAATTGTTACTTCGACTCTAATAATTAAATCATTTGTAATAATAATAATAATATAATAATAATAATAATAATTACTACTATTATTATTGTAATAATAGAAAATTTTAATTTTAACACTTATCATAAATTTTTTATTATATAAATTAAAATTTATTATTGAATATTTTCTATTATCTTTTAAAATCTTAAAATTCTTATAACATAAATCTAATAAAATTCATGTTACAAAATTATTATATCTTTATAAAATCATAAAAAAAATTAAAAATTCTTATAAATTACTGTATTCTTATAAAATATTTTAAATTTCACACAATTTGTTTTTACATAAAGTAATATTTAAAAATCTAAACGGTTACGTTCCTCTTATATGCCAACACTAAAAGTGTACAAAAACCGGTTCAATAAAAATATTAAAACGATCCATTTGCAAATCACTACGGTTTGAATTTTTTAAATAATTTAATTTTTTTTCAATTCAGTTTAGTTGAATTCAATTTAATTATTCAAAATTTTATTTATATATAAATAAATTTTCAAAGAATCCCATTACACAGAACCAAATTATTTTATAAATAACAGTTGAATTAACCAAACCAGTTGGGTTCGAATCTTTGGAGCAGACATTGGAATTTTGAAAAAGAGGTTTGAATTCGTTGGAACCGAGCCGATTTTTTCCTTGACAACAAACATCATCTCTTTTCACGACAATTCCATTTACTCATCAAAATTAGATGCTTCTTCTCCGGCGAACCGCCACCCTTATATCCTCCAACCCACTTTCCCTCCGCCGCCAAAACCACAACCACCACCACCCCATTTCCCCAGTGAACCCCGACCACCTCCTCCGCGTCTGCACCATCCTGTACCAGCAGCAGAACTCGCCCGAGTCCCGACTCACTTCCAAACTCGCCTCCACCGAGTTCCAACTCACCCACGAATTCTTCCTCCAAGTCTGCAACAAATTCCCCTTCTCATGGCGCCCCGTTTACCGTTTTTTTCTCTTCACCCAATCCCACCCTCACTTCGACCACACCCCAATCTCCTTCAACAAAATGCTCAACGTTATAGCCAATTCCCGCAACATAGACCTCTTCTGGCAACTGTTGAACGACATGGCACGTCGTCGTTTCGTAAACGACAAGACATTTATCATTGCATTGAAGACTTTAGGGGCTGCTAGGGAACTTAAGAAGTGTGTGGAGTTTTTCCATTTGATGAATTCAAATGGGTGTGAGTATAATGTGAGAACTTTGAATATAGTTGTTGAGGCATTGTGTAAGTGTAAGCTTGTGGATGAGGCTAAGTTTGTTGCTTTTAAGTTGAAGGAGTGTGTTAGGCTTGATGGGGTTACTTACAAGCACTTGGTTAAGGGGTTTTGTGATAAGGGTGATCTGATTGAGGCTGCTAAAGTTTGGAACTTGATGGAGGATGAAGGGTTTGTGCCTCTTGTTGATGCTGTTGAGGCAATGATGGAGACTTTTTTCAAGGTGAATCAGTATGGTGAGGCTTTGAGGCTCTTTGAAACTATGAGGTTTAAGAGGATGGATGAGCTTGGGGGTTCCACATATGGGTTGGTGATTAGGTGGTTGTGCAAGAAAGGGATGATGGACCGTGCAAGTGAGGTGTTTGATGAAATGCGTGAGAGAGGGGTTCGGGTTGATAACTCAATTTTGGGGGATGTTGTGTATGGACTTTTGGTGAGGCGGAGGGTTAGAGAGGCTTATGGAGTTGTTGAGGGGATTGAGATGCCGGATTTGAGTGTTTATCACGGGTTGATCAAGGGGTTGGTGAAGTTGAGAAGGGTGAGTGAGGCAACGGAAGTGTTTAGGGAGATGGTGAGGAGAGGTTGCGAGCCAACTATGCATACGTATATTATGCTTTTGCAAGGGCATTTGGGGAGGAGGGGAAGGAAGGGGCCTGATCCACTTGTAAATTTTGACACTATTTTTGTTGGGGGTATGGTGAAGGCAGGGAAGTCGCGGGAAGCGACTAAGTACGTGGAGAGGGTGATGGACAGAGGAATGGAGGTGCCGAGGTTTGATTATAATAAGTTTTTGCATTACTTTTCAAATGAGGAAGGTGTGGGTATGTTTGAGGAGGTGGGGAAAAAGTTGAGAGAGGTGGGGTTGGTTGATTTGGCAGACATACTTGAGAGATATGGGCAGAAGATGGCTACTAGAGATAGGAGAAGGAACAGAAGTCCAATGAATGAAGATGCTAATGAGTAATGACTGATGACTGATACCAGATACTGGTAAATCTATAGAATATGTACATGAATATCAAAAACCATAGTTTATTAGAAATGAAATAGGATATTGATGAAATATTTGTAAGCTTAACAAGGAATGATTCAGGTATATATTCCCTTAAATAATATATATTCAGAAACCATTATTGGTTTTCCAATTTCACATACAAGCTACCTCTTCTCTCCAATTATGGAGGTTTCTATGTTACCGTAATTTGAAATAATGGTTTTATTTAATTTTTTAAAATATAAGAGAAGAAAGACATCTACAGCTTTCATGTTCCAAGATAATTCAATCCTAACAGATCCCTGCAGTTGTGCATGTCCTGTACGTAACTACTATGTCAATTATGCTTTAGCTTTATTAATATTAAGAAAATTGAACTGGACATATATTATGCAGGCATTAATATTGCATTTAAAATGATTGCTTAAGTGGACTCTTATGTCTACTGTTTCTCTTGAGCAGTAGTATAGGTTCTGTGGTTGGTTATTTGTTGCAATGTTTTCAATCTGTTAACTTCTTTCAGCATAATGTCTTGTTCTAAGTAGGTTCATAAATGTGACTTTTTTATTATTATTATTATTATGAATCTACTGAAAATGAATCAATAAATCAATCTTCTCTCCATATAATATTTTATTCATCTGACAATTTTGAAAGTGGTATTGTGTAGTGTTATTTTATATTAGAAAATAGCAGTGTCAAAATTGAATTCATTTCTCAAACGTGAAGAAGGTGCTGATCGTTTATTAAGAATTCAGCAATGTATGAAAAGGTGATGATGCTGCTCAATACTGTTAGATTACTGTAGTTCAAACTCGTTTGTCCCATTTTTGGCTCCATTAAATCTTGCTCTTGTGAATTTTGAAAGGAGTGGCCCAAAGCTTAGAGAAAATTATTAGAGTTCCTATGGTAGGGTATCTTAAGATCATCTTCTGCTGGGAGTTATGTTAAATATCAAAATAATGAAGGCAGTAAGCAAACCACCCCAAAATTACCTAGTCCATATTTGGAATAATCATATCAAAGTATTTATTTTGGATTGGACAAATACTAAAATCTTTTGGAAACATGTGAAAATGTTCAAACATTCCATATGAGACCCTGTTTATCAGAGTCCATGGACAACTAGTTTTACATTTGAACAGTTTTGCACTCGTATGTTTTAAGACAGATTGTATCAATCACTCTGCTGTTTTCGTGCATGAATATGCATTGCCACAGTACTAATAGACCTCTTTTTTTCTTTAGCGATATTCTTGTAAACATCTAATTTTTCTTTATAAAATTACAGGTGATGACCAAGCTAAGCCCTCACAAGCCCCTAAAGAACCTTGAAGACCCTCTAACTGCTATTGTTTGATATTGAATTTTAGGTATACATCTCATAGTTTAAAGTCTTTTTGATTTGCAGTCATAATTGTAATTGATTTACAAAGTTGAACCACCTTTTGTTATAGTAAGCTAATGTTTTGTGAATGAATTATATATTTTTAGAATGAATTGGATTGACGGAGGTAAAGCAATACTACTCTTGTTTCTACTTTTCTGTATTGGAAAGTGAGAAATATCCTTTGAGCAAAGTTTTAACGGTTTTCCAAACACAACTTCATCATATATATAATGCAAAACCCGTGGAAACTTTTAATTACACATGATCTATATAGACCATTTCATTTAAGCACACAACTAATATTATTTAATATGTGCAGAAGTATTTTTGGGTGATAAGTGCATCATTACAATAAACCACGAAAATTAGTCTTTAAAATTGTAAGCAATAGTTATTTTAATTTTTGCCTTTTTCAAATCTCTAAGTCTCTAATTTTGCAAAATGTTATTTACTTTCATTTTTTCCCTCAATTTTAGTAACATATAAAGGTTAAACTGTATGATTTTTGTAAACTTAGAAACTAAAGAATTTTGCAAAGACAGCTTCTTTTGCATTACTATTATAGTTTCCACAACCGTAAATATGTCAAATAATGATTTACGTACTTTATGATTAATGCGTAAAATACATAATCATAAAGTAAAGTATTTTATGATTAATGTACGTTATGTACTTTATGATTAATGCTTTAAACAAATGACTCACGCTTAACTAAGAATTATTTTGTATATTCTGTCAACAGAAAGAAAAAAAAAAATGCTTTTCAAAACACTGGCTCCAACTGTTACAATCTCAAATTCATTTTTATATTCATCGTCATTCATATTCTTTCTAATACAAATCAGTGTGATTGTTCAATAAGAAGGCATTTACGTCCGATGATCAATACAATAAATCAAGTAAAAAATTGCTGACAAGATATAAATGAATGAATTACTACAAACACCTATGACAAAATAATGAATTGGAGCTAACTTGAACATGTTCCTCCACAATCTTCAGCTTCCACGTTACCCCGACCCACTTGCGCAAAAAGATGGAAAAATGTCAGAGCTCCGTGCAGTATATACATTTTGTGCCAACTGAACAATCCATTCCCTGAAATTGAGTTGAAGATAAGTTGCAATACATTATGATATGCTGTAGTAGGGTTCAATTCGTGTATTAGTTGGATCGAGTGTTCGCAATTATTTAATTTTTAAAAAGTACTTTTAAGAAAATTGATAGGAGAAGCAATATCAAGTTGTTTCTCCCAAAAAAACAACAGAAAACTATTTTTTTTTTTGCTTTGTTTTAGAGAAACAGTTCATCCAAGCATTTCAAAAATTTCAGTAAGTGCTTTAAAAAAAAAACACTTCTTTTTAGGGGAAAAAAATGAACAAGCGTACTCTAAACATCACCATCCAAAGTGCTTCTTGTAGAATTAAGTAATCATGTATGCTAAGATTTTATCCCTACCCACAATTTTGGAAGCAACATTATCAAGCCTACTTTGACAAATACATGACATAAAACTAGTCTAGCAGTATACACAAGAATCCACATTAAGACAATGCAGCTCCCATGTCCAAGTACAGTATAAGTTAGGAAGAATTACCAGAGCAAGTCGGCGTGATCATCCACCAGGGTGAGACATAATAGAGCCAATTCAATCATTTTTTAAGAAATGGTTTCTGGCAAACAAGAAGCCGCTGGTCACTGCCATTCTGAGGGTCAACTATCCGTGCTTCCCAACGAACTTGAGCAGCAAGTGTGCGAGCCATCTCTATAGCTCCAATGCTATCAGAAAGAATGATCCATCCCTACCAAGCCATGTAATGTTATGTCAATATTAGGCTTTACAAATCATTGACACAGACAATTGCTTGTATTTCAAAATAAAATAAATAAATCCAAGGTTGTGTGTCACACTCGTAAGCAAGCATGCATGACTTCTGTCAAATATTAATATTCAGAATTTTTCATCATGCCGGAGGATATGTTGAAAGAATGAATTATGAAAGAAAGAGGAATGAAGGTGTCAGATCACTGCTCTGCTAATGAATGTAATGTTTGGCTTATGCATTATAGAAAGATCAAGTTAGCACATCGATCATAGCACCAATAAATATGACAGTAAATATAAGGGGGGTACCTCTGGACGCAGTATTCTGTCCATCTCCAAGAACAGGTTCATCAAGCTGCACCTCTCTGAAGTGAGATGAGAAAGAAGTCCATTTGCATGAAGCATATCATATGTCCGGGGGTACGTGGGGAAAGGTTCACACCTGAAGATCAATGATCAGATCAGATATATGAACCATTTATCTCACAAGACTCTCCACAACTTGACTGGGGAAAGAAAAAAAAGCAACTTACCAGTCATGCATAACACCTGCAAAACCTCTATTTAGTATAAGAGGAAGTGAATTAGAAGATGTAGCAGGAACAATGTTCATGACCCAAACTGATTTCTTCTCTTCCAAAAGGGCAGCATTCAACCCCCCATATTTAGTATTCATGTCCATCACATTACGTATCATGTTAAATGGAGGTAACGGATCCTCATCTCCTGGTCTCTTTGGATGATCAGAAAAAACTAGTGGTGTAAGCAAAGACCAATAATTCTTGAGAGCTGATCTCCAGAATTGTAGGTCTTCAAAAAAATCTTCAGGCTGAACTCCTGCTATAATAGAGAAATGTCAATGAAAAGGCAGAGTAGTACAAAATGGGAATGAAGGTTAGAAAGAGGTAAAGCAAATAATCTGAAAGCATTTACAAACAATACTTTCCATTAATTTTAAACTCAGTTGAACTCAATTCAGATCCAGAGGATCTGTTCTGTATTGCAATCCAGCGCTTGCTTGTGGTCCCACCAATACATGATTGAAGAGGCCGATAATATGACTCAGCATCATCTCCTTCTTTGCACAGTGGTATTGCATGCTTCTTTCTACAGTGCAAGGAGAACCAATGGAGCAAGCCTTTAGCAGAGCTAATAGTGGTTGACATTAGTAATTTCAAACAGTCAAATGATATTATCAACTATCCTTACCGAGATGCATAGCAATTAACATCAGCAGTCTTCTGCCAGATGAATATCTCATCTTCCTGAGCTAGAAGAGTCCAACAGAGTTGCTGTATCAGATCTTCCTTTGGCATCAACATGTTCCTCTTTTTCATTTGTGACGAACTTCCCTGTGACTTGCTTGTGGGTGAGGTTAACACAAAGTAACCTCCAGGTTCAAGAACTCGGTCAACTTCCATAAGGAACTTTCCACCTGTTGAATGAACGAATGTAAGAGCGAAAAGAGAGAAGTTCATAAAGAAGCTAAATGTTATTAGTTATGGTATAGGGCCAAAAATCTTGTCATATTATTCATTAATCCCCATTAAAAGAAAACACCTGAACAAAAAATCCACAGAGAAGTCTACTACGTAGGAAGCAAAGAAGATTCATTAATTTCCATTATCATTAACAAAGTATAATTACCTTTTTCATCCCAAATGATGCCACACTGAGCACAATGAACCATGTCATATGATAATGAAGGAAATGGAAGCTGTCTTGTGATGAAGTTGCCAACCACAGCAGGAAGGCCTCTCTCGAGGGCCAACTGAACCTGGCTACCTGTTGCCTCATATGCAGCAACACAAACTGTCATTATATTGAGTGATGCCAAATGAGCTGCAAAGCTACCAAATCCACAATTAATGTCTAGTATAGTGCGAACCTGCCATAAAGTGATCAATATAGAGCAGTCATATATATTATGCAACAAAAACATAAAAATTCTTAAAGAGATTTTTGATTATACAGTATACACTAAACCATCTTTTCCAGAAACCAGCCTTGTCAAACGTTATGGTCCCCAAATGAGAAGAAGTTGTGAGTGATGATTAATGGAAGACTTACACCAGCTTGAGGAAGCTCATTGTCACTTCCCAACCCTATCATCTCTGCAAGTTGGCGAGAGTAATCTTTCATATCGTCATAGATCAGCCCATCCTCTGAGTGGAAAGCAATTTGATTCTCTTCTAGAAGCATTAACCTATAGCAAAATTATGTAAACAGAAAAACCTTATCATTAATAATGAGTCAATAAACTCCCTGCAAAAGCTGCAGTACTTTCCCTAAACCAGGTAATTGTTATAACCTAAACACTACTTTAGACAAAGGAGGTTCAACAACACCCTAGCAATTAACATAGAGAAAGAAGTACCTTTTGGTCATACTTCCAGATGAAAGAAATTGGTTTTTGGTTATCTTCACATTTCCACTCCATATAATATCCCTGCTGGTCGGCCATTGCAAGGGAATTTTATATTCCTTTGGAGGGCGAACCAAACACTTCTCTACTTCACCTAACAGTTCACAATGCCGATCAAACTCTTCTCCTTCTTTAAACCCTGCTAACAAATTGGCCGAAACATTGTAACAAGGCACAAAATTATCCCTTTCCTTGCCACAAAGGTCAAATTCTCTTTGTCTAGAGATGGCCCGTGCCACAGACCTTAACTCTAAATAATCAACCGCCGCTTGCTCCTTAACCCTCCTATAGTTTGTGTAGATGAGAGACACCGGAATATGAGGCGCCGGTTCAACAATATTGGAAGAAGATGAACCTAGAAGACCAATCAGCACAAGCAGGCTGATTAGGCACAGGAACAACCAGTTCAAGCGAGGTCTATGGCCTATAATGATTGACAATTTATTGAACCAGGAGCTTCTCATGTCAAAATCCTATAACTTCCTTTGACAAACAGATTCAAAACCCTCACTAAATTCCCCCACCCCAGAATTCCAAGAGCAGCAACAAAGTAAAAAACCACAACCTATCATAGCATAATAACACAAGATTCTATGAAACCCTCACTATCCCTGCAAGCATTGAAACAATAGCTCACATTCCTTCCCCAGTAACGAAGGAATGTCAATGGATTCATCAAAACCCCAAATATGCTGCAACAGGAGGAGCTAAAATTTCCTAATTCAAAGTCCCAATTTTGAATCAAACCCAATTCTCAAATAACCAATCAGATCACCTGCAACACAAATTCAAAAAAAATAATTCACTATTTCACTCCATTAATCAATCAATATACCCATCAAGGAACAATCAACAATTCCACAAAAGAAAGAAAAAGCTCTCACAATAACAAAAAAAATGAAAATTTTACATAACAGAGATCAGATCAAAGGTGTTAAATAAGTGGAAAAGAACAAGATAAGTAAAAAATGCATAGGGAAATGGAGAATTAGGGTTTAGGTTGATACCAAGGAGGTTGAGTTAGTTAATTAAGAAGAAAGTGAGATTCATTGATAGAGAAAATTGAGAAGTGAGTGAGTTGAGTATTGTTGTGATATCATGTTTTGGCTTTTGGCATTTATATGGCAACAATGATTCATAAAAAGAGATCCATGAGGGTGATAAAGATATAAACATTCATCAATGTTTTTTGGTAAACGAAAACGAACAAGGAATAATTGCTCTTTAATCATTGTCTTCTTCCCACTACGTACCTTCAACGTTCGGGAACATATGCTCTCACTATAATATTTAAAATTATTCTGTAAAAATTATTTACTAATTTCATAATCAATGTCTTCAAAATATAGCATAAATTAATATTTTAAGGTTGCTGTGTTTTTAAGATATTGATTATGAAATTAATAAATAAATTTTTTTGCTGAAATCATAATAGAGTTATAGAGTAATAATAAGAGTATATCAAATTCTTAATAATATTTTTTCTATATTTTCTTACTATTAACTCTTTGGTCAAAAAACACTTGGTAACAATTTTCGTTTGTGCTTGATAATAACCAAATTATAATTAAATTTTAATAGTTACATTTAAAATTGTGATTATACTTTTTTATTAAAAAATCGTGATTATTTTAGTCGTCGAAAAATGGCCGAAAGGGTATCTTAATTGTCTCTCAAATTTATGATTAACCAGAACTTAAATTTTTGTTTTTGTTTAATCATTAAAAGAATACTTCGATAAATAAACTAATTAAATATTTATCATAAAAACATATTTAGAAGATTTTATATGTTATGTTTAACTGTAAAGTTTATTAAAATTAAATAATATTTTAAATTTATTACAAAATATTTGTTTTATGAATTTAACTATATTTATTCTAAACTCTTTTAAGCACCCATAACCTAATATTCGTAAACATTGAATATTAGATTAGTGTGGTGTAATATCAGATAAGTGTAGACAATAGCATTAATGCATAAATAATTATATTATAGAAATTTTTTACAACAAAATTACATTTATTGGCATGAAAAGAAAATCTAGTTTTTTCCACAGTGAAAATCTAGTTATAGACTTATATTTATGAAAATAGTGTGACAAAAATTAAATTATGAACATAACTTTATACATCAAATCTTAATAATATGATGCAACATATCAACAAAATTAATTGCCACCACAGTGATCATATGAAGCTCGAAAATGATTGATATTTTTAGAAGATACCTTAGAGAAAAAAAATCAACAAAATAATTCATCAATAATTTGAATGGTTTTTATTATTAAAATCATTTATTAGTATGATGTATCATGTTATAAAGATAAATCTATAATACTTATATTAATAATACATTTCTCATTAATTAAAAGTAGTGTTAATAAAATTAAGAATAATAACTTATTTTTGTGGAATATAAATTTTAATCTTTTATTAATGTTTTTTTCTTAAAATATATTTCTTTTATAAGTGGAGAAAAAGTTTAGATAAAAGTAAAAATGTGATCAACTTTTAAAACTTCGATCAATAAGGTTATATTAGAGGTTCGGATTCAAGTAAAGAGGCAATCTTTTAAGGAAAATTCTCAATCTAATAATTTTTTGAAAATAAATGAGTAAAGATAATTTGGTCACTTAAATATTTTTTTTCTTATATACTTAAAAATCTATTTAAGAAAAAAATATTAAACACATTATATTAGTAATATTAAAAATATATCAATATAACCTTTATATGAATATATTTTATTAATATTACAAGACTAATTAAAAAAAATCAATATTTTGAAATATATATAATATTATTTTTAATGTTTTAAAATTTGTTGTATTTTTTAATTTCTTTCTTTTGGTTGCATTAAAGACATTTCCTAATTGATAATGAGTGCGAAGCAATTCCGGTTCCTATGAAAGGGAGAAAGTATCCATATTTGTGCTGTTTCCTTCGCATCATTTTAAATAAAAAGGGTTAACACATTTATTTAAAAATCTTTAGTTAGACTAATAGATTACGCATATGCTTTGGATGCATTTTGATAAATTTGATAATAAATATAATTTATTTTCAGTTAAAATTAATTTTAAAATCAGGTGATTTGTGTTTAAATTTTTTATAATAAAATTAAATTAATAATAAATTTTAATATTTTTTTAGCACAAAATTTTCTTAAACAAAGTTAATTATATAACATGGAATTATTAAACACGTAAAGCTAATTGTTGAAATTGTTAATTTTAAGTAAACTATTATTATTATTATTTTAATACTAAAAAATATATAAGTTAAAAATTCAGTATTAAAAAATAAAAAATAAAAGAATAATATTTATCATTTTTAATCTTTAAAAAATATTTATCATCATTTTAATCCTTAAATTATATTATTTATTATTATTTTAATCATTAACTCAATGGACAATGTGATAGCAAATATAATAATTAAAATACTGATAAATATATTTTAAATATTATTCTACTATTTTTATTTTTATAAAATTAAAGTATCTTATAGTTATAGATACACGAATAAAAATAATAATTTAGCATTTATGAGAAGAATTAAATAGTAGGAGTAGTAGATTGAAGACGCAATGGTATGGGAATTGGCAAGAAAGGTGTATTGAAAATAGTGCAAGTGGAATTAAGTGATATTGGTGTCAGCGTAACGGACGGCTACTAAGTAAATAAATACGTGTACTTGTTGGGCTAAAGTGGGACAATTTCACCCATTTATGCAAGTTCATTTCTCATTCTAACTTTTTAACTTTTCTTTGTACAAAATAATTAATCTTCATTTATGTACATTTTTTACAATCTTTTATATAACGGAACACCTCTAAAATGTCCTTCTAAATTAATTTAAATTCGTAGGAAATATTTAGAATAGATATCACTTTCCTGTTAGGAATTGTTTGGTTCTCATGGTCAGGAATGTTAATAATATTGAGAATAAGTTTTATCGGAATATTTGTATCATTCATGATATCATTCGTGAGAATATTATTTTATTTTTTAAAGATATCCCTAATTTTAAAATTGAAAATTTTATTAAAAAATTCATTTTAAAAATTATAACATTTTATTAAACTCATAAAAAATTTCCTCTTTTAAAATGTTAAATTGAAGAAAATTGTTGATAAAATAATAAAGTAAGAAACAACGAGGGAAGACAAAACTTACTCCATAAAAAATTGACGATGATGAAATGATAAAACGAACAAACAGTGAGATGGTGAGATGCATGAATGGATGATGACGGTGGAACGATAAAATGAGCGAACTGCGAAATAAACGGTGAGATGGTGAAATGTATGAATGGATGATGACAGTGAAATGATAAAACGAGTGAACTGCGAAATAAACAAATGACGGTAAAACAACAATAACGAGTAACGGTGTAGGAACAAAGTTAGAAATAGAAATTATGAAGATGATAAGAGAGCAGAGAAAAATTCATGACTAAGAAATTGATAACTTGAAAATTTTAATTTTTAATAAGATTATAATTATATTTTTATTTTTTTATATTACATTCTAATAGAACGGGAAACTTGTGTATCTAAAGAGAAATATATATTAAAAAACGTAAAAATTTATTTTTAAAAATTCTATTTATCTAAAATTAATTTTTTTCTAACATTAAATCAACGCGGTTCTATTTTATTATCATAGTCACTTTATTATTAGATATCTTTAAAATATCCAATCAAATACTCACTCAGTAATTTGATTGAAATGCTGTAAATTTAATTTTTTTTCTTCATGGTATGATGAATCGTCGTTATACAGGCAACCTCGTAATAATTTTTATTTTTATTTTTATAAATACTAAGTTATTTTTTCCGTATTGAAATGGACAAGTAAATCTATATATTTTATTTTTAATATTTTAATCAATATTCTTAAAACATCGGTTAAGAAGACATTTTTCTTTTATCTTTTTGATGAAATGTAGATAGATATACATCCAACAATACATATTACAATGTCAAATAATATTACTTACCTTTATCTATCAATCTATTCACATTCACTTCTCTCTTATTTATTCTAACAAAATGAGCAACCACTTCTGCTAACAAATAAACGTAGTGCACCGACCAAATACTATTCTATGTTAATTCTTATGTCAATATATTGATAGTTGATTATCTTTATAACCACTGGTGTAACTTTTATTTATTACAACGGTTGCCTATCTTTATTTGTACAATGGCCTAAGTCAATTAATAAGTTATTTTAGGTAACCATTCTAAGGCAACTTATATGATCACTTGGACTTTTTTACTTAGGAGAAGATTCCATGATAATTAAGGAAATACCTAAGGCAATAGTTTTCATATGTAATTATTGTAAAGAAAAAGTGAAAGTGGTGCTTGTTACACTATTTTGTAGGAGCATTACTTGTTGCTCACTTCAAGTTGTAGGTAACGGTTGTTGTTGATTGTAGAATCTAGAAGCTAAGATTCAACAAATCGAAATGGTTGTCATTAAGTGGGGTTGGTGAGCCACCAGAAGAAAAAGGTGGAAGAATGACCTAAGAAAAGAAAAGCACAAGGATACCATAATGATTTCACTTTCATCAAAGGTAAATTTGTATGATTTTTTATTCTTAGTAAAAAAGTTGTTTTGAAAATAAGTTGTATCATGTGGCAAAATTTAAATTAAATATATAAATAAATATTTTCTTAGAAAAATAAACTCATTTTTTGAATCTGAAAATTGGGAGTTTATGATTATGTTTAACAGTTTTTTTTTTCTTTTAAACTATTTTTATACTTTTTTGCTATTAAAAACTGATATTTTTTTTGTTGCACTTGAGCAAAATTAATTATTTTCAAATTACTTTCATCAAACATACCCAAAGAAAAATTGATTATGATTATAATCGATCATTAAAATTATTTGATTTTCACAATCATCTAAAAGAAACCCTAAAATAGTATATACAAAGTTTTAAAGTCAAATCTTCTGGTTGCCATCGTAAAAGAAAAAAGGGGGGAAAACCCTACCAATATAGCCTACAAAGAGAAGAGGCGGTATTTGAACTTCACTTGCAGGTACTGTCATGAATCATGAATATGGAACCCAAGTAAGATAGCACGCAAGGAAATGACAAGAAAAATACACAAAAAGTAGGGAAAAAATTACAAATAATGATGCATTTTTTATTTGATTTTTAAAAAAATGATTTTTTTCCCTTTAAATTTCTATTCATTACATTTTACTAATTTTCTTCGCTCATTTTCTTTCTACCCTAGGGGCAATGAAAAAAATTTAAAATAAAATAAAAAAATATCCATTCATGCCATTCACAAGGTTTGATGGGGCCATCTTTTCTTACACTTAACTTTTTTTTTTCCTTCCACTTGTGTATTTCTCTCTTTCTCTCCCCATCTCTTAATCAATTATCCATTATTTAAATAAACAGAAAGCACTTTGTCTTGCCAATAATAAATTATTAACACCAAAATTTCAAATATAAGCCTCTACCGATATAAATAATCAATTATTCAATGTGTATAAACAATCATCTAAACTTCTAAGAGCTGGCATAACCTTTAGTAAGTTTAGTTCAAAAATTGATCAATTATTATTTGTTCAGACAGATATCAAATTACGTAATTCATCACCACGATAATCAATTATTCGGCATCAAAACCACTTTTATTTATTTATGTTTATTTTTATTTAAGAATTCAACTAAACCATAGACCGTTTGATTTATGAAAACATTTTCTGTTCTATGTTTGTTTAGGAAAAATAAGAACAAAAATGAAAGCAATTAAAAATTTAAAATACATGTTATTTCATTGTTTTTTTTATATATAAACTTTTGAAAACATGTAACCAAATAAAAACAAGATAGAATTTTTGTGATTGAAGTGAAAGCAACAAAAAGTAAAACACAATATTTTCTCAAACCACCCCTAAAAAACAGGGGATTTCACAACTGGGTTAACACTTAATGGTATATGTTAGTTATTGTGCATTTCTCCTAGAGTCTTCATGAATATTAGGTAACTAAAAATCTTTACAGATAGAACATTATATCACTTCAGCACCTGGACTATGATTTAAAAAATGCCTAAGATTCAAACACATGTGGTTTGGTTGAAACTCAAAAGCATAATCAAATCATTGATGATTGCAATATTAGCCACACAACGGGAACAAATACAGCTAATTAGCAGGTTGCTTGATCTCTAAAGGAATTGATTAGAATATCTTCTTTCAGATTATGACCTGTCAATCAGAAAACAAATGAGTATGTTAACAAGCTGAAGAAAGTCTTTTCATTCCTCAAATTTGTTTTAAAACAAGAAAAGTTCATCAAGTTACCAATAAAGACTATCTTATTTATGCGCTTTTCTTCCTTTTCCCACTTTCTAGCTGGAACAATCTCATAAAGTTCCCTCACTGCCTGCAAGATTTTCAAAAATAAATGGTTTAAAAATAATATGCAAGAAAAATGCTAACACACTCTCTAGCACTTTCTTTTCAACACACCCTCTTTCATTGGTTAAAAATCCACTGCAATCAAATAATTTTTTGGATTTTTTTAGATCTCATTTATTTTTAAATGATTATCTTTCCTAATTTTATAGATTTTAATAAATTCTGATCAATCGTACAGTGAAATTGAGTTGCTAGCATTTCTCTAACATGCAATAAATAAATAAACAAATAGAAGAACCTATGAGACTAAGTAACTTTATTATCTTGTCAATTTCTTTACAAGCATCTCATAATCAAACAATATGTAAATCCATGAGTTAGCAATTAGGTTTGGATGTGAAATTTTCATTATACAATAACAAATTAAAATCAACCTGTATTAGAAGTTACTAGTTAGTACCAGCACAATAAATGGGGGCAGAATCTACAATCTAGGGATTGAAGGCAGATGGCATCATAGATTAGTAGTTGGTGATGTAACAGTTTACTTGCCAGATTAACACATGGAGGTGAAGTTTATATACTAAATATTGTATCAAACCATAATATTGAATAAAGTGGTACACTTAATTATCAAATATAAACAAAAAATTAAATGAACAATGATTAATATAATCATAATCCTACTTTAATACAGAACAAAATGACTGCAGCCACCCAAGTCTTGCACTATTTCATCGTAGTAGCACTAGCACAAGAAAACCTGTGGGAAAATGAAAATGGTGTTCAGTATACTTTACCTGCAGAGTATGCAGTTGATCAGAATTTTGAACACTTAATATTCCTTTGCAACGATATACATCCATATCATGTTTCTTCTCCCAGAGAATATCCTCAAGCCATAGTCGAATCTGTCATAGTTGTAAACAATATATAAATAAATACAAGACAAGACAGAGAAAGGTTTTGTTCAAAATACTGACTTGAAAAAAGTGAATTCAAACAAAAGACAAAATTTTCACTGAGATTAAGTGAAAGAAAAGGGAGTACTCCAGCAGCCCAGCTACCTAATTTAGCATGGAAGCCTTCGGTGGAACCAGTGTAAAAATAAATAAGGAAAAATTGATTTAGTCAGTTTTCCACTTTTTCCCTGTATAAAGGGTGTTTTTGGTTCAGCTTATTTTGAAGAAATAATGGCTCTAGTTTGCTAGCTTTCGGAGATAACTATAAAAAATAAAGGTATCACAAACAACACATAATGTAACTGCTAATTATAGAATAAACTATGATACTCAACTAGAAGCTATAAAAAAATAAAAAATATGTGCGTGGGTAGATGAATCTAGTGAGAATGCTATTTTTCCGAGTAATATGAACAAATCTTGGCCATACAACTATACATGGATGGTTGAGAATGATTAATAGTTTTATATGATCAAATCCCAAAAAATCACATAATTTTTATATTTTAAATTTAACCATTCATGATAAAGTCTAATGGTGAATATTTTTTTTCTCACACATTAAAAAAAAAAAAAAACTTTTTTCATTTGATGCATCACACACACACCTTATCAATATCAATTGTCTTTGTCTCACAAATGCATATAGTTCTCACACCACTATCATGAAGCTTTTTGGTAGACAAAGAACGACTTTCTTCCAATAATGTCTCTAAATGTGAGGCACGCTGAAAAGAGAGACAACAAAGGTAAGTAGCTGTCATATGGAGGTGGGAAGAAAAACCATGCATGAAGAGCAAAAATGTGTATAATTAACCGCGGTATCATAAGCTTGGCGGTTCAATATCTTAGACAAGTCAACTTGACATTGAACAGAATGAATTATCTCTGCAAGAGAGTTAATGTTATGTATTTCTGCCTCAAGTTCCTCCAGAGCTCCAGTGCTCTCTGCAGATACCAAATCAACCTTGTTAAGAATTATAATGTCCTGAAACAAGAAGCAAAAATCATTAGCTCTTCAGTGCCCCATTCCACTAAATGCTTGTACTAGTTGTACTACACTATAACATGATGTAAATTATGATATAATTAGGGTTATAAGGTCAGAGTTATACACAACAATTACTTGGGAGTCTCACTAGTGAAATATATTTTCTAATGTTCCCTCTCTATTTTCCCCCCCTTTTGTCAATCTATGAAATTCTGGCAGCCATTAAAAGAGAAAATAAGAAACATGTTCTCAATATGAACCGATAATCCAATATCCAGTTAATATAATAAACAATTACCGCAAATGCTATCTGATAATATGCTTCAGGAAATGAAGATGAGCCACGATGCTGATCAAGCTGGAAGCGCAGATTTTTAGCATCCACCACCTACTTGAGAAGAAACTCAATTAGAAAAGAGGATATGATTCACAGCTTGTTAGTTGAATCGGGAATTTGGGATACAAATTATGAACTGGAAGACCCATTTTTTGAATCGTGATTTGAATTGTACCATGAATTATAAGATTCATTATCAATAATAAAACATTGTATACATAACTAACAAAGACATGTTAAAACACATTCATGATCAATAAGTAAAAAGCATAACTCTAGAAGTATGGACGCATGAGTTTTGTTAAAATTTGTCATAACAATAATATTAAAGTTTATCATAAATATTCTAGCATTAAAATCAAGGTTATCAAATTGTGATTTTTCATTCTAGTATAAGTTCAAAAGTATTCCTTCAATTCCTTTTTATTCAAAATTTTAGGTTATATGACTTCTCATGAGAATTGGTGAAATAAAGTATTTAAGATTCATTGTAGGATACATATCGATAAGTAGTTGAATAGTATCAAATTGTAAAACTCGTTCATATATCATAAGATATAGAATCATTTAAGATTCATCTTATGATACATACCGACAAATAGCCGAATCGTATCGAATCATGAGTCATAAGATTCTAATAATTATGTTCACAAGCCATACTAAGGAAAGTGAAAAACTCTATCATCATACAAGTGCTATACTATCTCCTATAATCTCCAAGAACTATTTCTTGGACACAGAAAAATGACAATTTGCCAGTGACAAAAACTATAACATCTTCATTTTGTTTGACATGGAGGAATAAAACAACTGTAGTACTATCCGCAATTGTCTTATTATATAAAAAATTCTAGTGAATCAATTCATTTAGATGCAAGATATAGAAAAATACAGCAATGTTTATGGGGTGAAAAACATAGATAAATTGTAATGAGTTTCATCCAAAAAAGACACTTACAGTGATGATAGAATCAAGCTTCACTTCTGATTCCAACTGTTCATCCAACCAAAGAACAGATGCCAAAGGTGCTGGATTTGCCAACCCAGTGGTTTCCAGCAGTATATGGTCAAGCCTAAAGATAAACAACATATATATAAAAAAAAAAGAAAAAGAAAAACTGCTTAATTGTATCAAAATATGCAGCAAAGTTGACAAACTTTACCAAACACAATGAAAATGAAGTTTGATGAAAGGGAACTGCAACATTAATCAATTGTCATTTAACATACTGTTGCCTCAAACTACCCACAAAATTTGAAGTGTTTTCTTGTTTTTTTTTTTTACCTTTCTTTTCTCTGAACAAGCTGCTCAAGTGCTTGAACCAAACTATGCTTGACTGTGCAACATATACACCCATTGGCAAGCTCAACCCATTCTTCAACTAGTGCACCTTTATCCCCATCATTGATCATCGCTCTTTCCACGCCAATTTCCTCACCAAACTCATTCAAAATGACAGCAATCCTCTTCCCATGTTGCGAATTCAAAATATGATTCACTAGCTGAAAAGGCCATGATTCAGTCACTATCACAATTCCTATCACAAATCTCTAATGTCTTCTTTGGATAATTCTCAATAAGTACTCATACAGGAAAAGAAAAAATGTAAAATGAATTCAACTTTCCACAATAAGTTAAAATTAATTTATGCACAAGTTAAACTAAGTTTCTAGAGAAGTTAAATGACAAGAAGTTCTGTAAATTAGAATATGCATAAGCTATTTCAACATACGGATGAAACTTAATTCATTTTATTTTCGTTCTTTTTTTTCTGTTTTTTCCTATAACTAATTACTGAGAATATTATCTAAACATAACCTAAAACATGATCACCATTACAAAAAACTAGTGCAAACAAAATGCAACAACAAGAACAACACAACCAAAGTGAAAAAGCACACAACTTTAAACTACCCAATTGGCCAAAAACTAGAAAAATGAAAAATTTAGAGCGAATCACGCGAAGAAAAATGATGGGGTGTTTGGAATGATGACATAGAAATGAAAAGGGTTTAAAAAGCTTACAGTGGACTTGCCGGCACCAAGATAACCGGTGATAAGAGTGACCCCAACGGATGATTGCTGAGAAACGGTTTCATCATTGGCTTGAATCTGAACAGCAAGTGGTGGCTCTTCGTCTTCTTCGTGCTCCATCTTCAACTGCGTTCGAGGGTATTCAGTATTCTCTTTGTTCTGTTTCTTTGTTAGACGCAACTAGTGCTGCATTTTGGTCTCGCGGAGAAATTAGGAATTTATATGTTTTTGATTTATCAAATATCATAAAGTTTAAGTTTGGTTTTTATTCACTTTTAATTTTTATATATATTTTTTGAAAAATGGTATAATTTTAAGATTTCAATAGAGATTACATATGTCCTTTTGTTTATTAAAATGTAATTTTTTTTTGCAAGAGTTAAAATTAAAATTCGTAGTATTTTTTAGAACAAAACAACATATTTGACCATTAATTTTGAAATGAATTTTGAAGGACAAATATAAGTATAGAAATTAAAAATGAGTAAAATGTTCATGACAAGTTGTCTTTGTAAAATATACATGCAATTTCTTTAAAAATGAGTGTAATTAAATAAAATTAGATAAGATGGAACCACATCATGAAAATATTTAAATATTTTTGAATGTGTATAAATTAAGGCTATTTTTGATAAAAACAAAATTTTATATGTACAATAAGGAATTAAAATGTTATTAACATATTTAAAGAATTTAGCTATCTATTAATAATATTGCGTTGAATATTTGTTACTAATAAATAAACATTGTCTTATGATTGAATAAACAAGAAAAAAATATCCCATCACTTAAAAAATAAAAAACCAATCGTGAAATAATTATCAAATAACGAGTAGATTTTATTTTAATATTTTATTTGACAATAAGAAAAAGAGAAATAAAAGCATTTTTCTTTTTGACATTTACATATATAAAGAAAACAACAAAACAAAACAAGAGATTGAGAAGGTTTAAAATTGCAATATTGCATATAGGGAAATACTTATCATTTTTCTATTATTTATTTTATTTCAATTTCACCCAGTTTTTATTTATATACGAAAATAGGTCATAATGGATAATATATAATCATTTTATATTTATTATATATGATATATTTGTCAATTTTTATGATAAGTGTCGTAAGATATTTATAACAATTTTTAATTTATTGACACTGTAAAATTCTTTTATAATAGTAATATCTATTTATAAAGAAAACTTAGAGTTAGTTTAATTGACGTTTCAGTGTAATTTTCTACTCTAAATTACGATATTATTTTCAATCATTGTTATATATATATAGGATATTTTTATTGAGAAAATCTTTAAAATAAAAAGTAAATTTTTTTAATCATCATTGTTTAATTATAATTTTAAAAAATTGTAACGGAGATTAAATTTATTATTTATTATTTTTTAATTTTTAAAAATAAATTATCTTTTTCATTTATCTTATTTTTCAATCATCTTTTTGTTATTACAAAATTAATTATTATTATTACAAAATTAAAAATAAAATTTATCATTGTTATTAGAAAATTAAAAAAAGAATATTATTATTATTACAAAATTAATTATTGTTATTATTGTCATTGAATACATTATTAATTAACAACATGATAATTACGATGTATTTAACAATTACGATAAATATATAAAAAAATTATTTTAATTATAATCTAATAATTATAATTAAAAAATCTTATTTATTATTTTAAAAATTTTCTTCTTACGATTAAAATTTCTTACAATAGGAAATTAAATTTTTTTATTATACTAGTTGGATTATAATTAAAAAAATTATGATAATACCAAATTTATTGTCTTTTTTAATTTTAAAAAATAGATTATCTCTTACACAATTAATTAATAACAACTTCATCGTGCATTTTTTAATCTAAATCGTGATTAAAAGTTTTTATTTTTATTTTAAGAGTTTTTTATTTAAAATTTATATATATATATATATATATATATATATATATATATACATTTAGATTAATTATCAAATCAAATCAATCTTTTGCGGTTTGATTTGGATAGATTCTTGCCGTTTTATCACTTTTGTTGTAAGTATTCAAAATGAAAGAAAAATATATTAAAATAATTTAATTATACAAATTATATTCAAATATTAAAATATATAATGTAAAACAGTTATACAATAGAATTGATTTACAATTATGTAATTAATAAATATGAAATAAATAAATAATTAACATTAATTAAATGAAAAAATTTAAAATACAAAATAATTAGTCTATTACATTGAAAAATATAAATAATATAGTAATATAAATCATAATAATATTTAGATAAATATAAGTATGTAATATTTAAACTATTATAAAATATTATTTAATTAAGCTTTGAAGACTGAAAATATATATTTTAAATTAGATGGAATAAAACAATACAAAATATTTTACAGTAACTAAATATAACTTTTTAAATTTTAGAAGGACTGAAAATATATTTTTCCGTATTTTTAATTTAAATAATTCAATAATAAATTTTGCAACAGTTTTTATAACTAACATATGTATTAGTAAATTATATAAATTCATATATATATATATATATATATATATATTATAATACCAAAAATTATTTGAAAACTTCACTACTTTATTATTAACGTATAATTTGAGTTGGATTGTGATGCAAACCCATGAGGTACTTGAATGAGACTCCACGAATTCACACATGTCCAATCTTCATTCACCAAAGGATCCTTCACTCAAATCACGATGTAGCTTACGGAATAGGCTATATAACTCTGAAGAAATCAAAAATGGATTGGTGTTTAGGAAAGGGAAAGCGTCATGAACTTGGTGTTCAATAAGCTTGGTAGAAGAATCGTCACTTGGATCATGGATCCATGATAAGATTCAAGGTTCTTGGAAGAAATTCTAGGAGAGCTTTCTCCTTTTCTCAAGACACAAGTCTTAGAAATTCACTAATTTCATTCAAATTTCAAAAGTGAGTACAATATGGAATTTGTCTAAGTTATAAGCCTTCTTTAGTGCCTTGGCCGTGAGTCTATAATGGTTCTTTGATCCTTGATGGATTGATCAAGTGATGCTAGACACCCCTCACTTGATCAATTCAAGAAATATCTAGAATTAATGAAATCAAGAGGTTCATGACACATCTAAGTTTGTGATGATCATGGATTAATTAAGATGGAATTCTATGTCTTGGATTAGAAGTAAATCCTAAGGCTAGAATACCTTCTTAGATGAGAGTCAACAATTTAGAAACTTGACTTAAATTTGCACCTTTGATTATGATATAATCAAGTGGTGTAAATTTAAATGAAGTTAGTGGAAATTCCACTCATTTTCTCTCTTAATCCATCCACTCTCTCTTAATACACTTGCTTAGTTGGGTCATAAGACTCTTAAGCCCATCATAATAGGCTTTGACCAACACATTAAAAAGTCAACATGTCCAATTAAAAGAGCTTGGCCGAAATTCACACATTATTCTAGGTCCAAGCTTTACACAAAATTAATCCTAAACTAATTACAAACTAATAAGAAAATTACAAGGCTTTATAAGCCCACTTTGTTGACTTTGAGGAGTTGACCATTGACTTTGACTTTGACCTTGACTGGTTGACTTGGTCAACTCTTCTTCAACTTGGGCTTCAATTCTTCTTTGCATTGCCCTTGTAATCCTCATGTTTGAAGATGGTCCTCCATCAATCCCTCCTTCTTGAGGCAAACTTGTCCCCAAGTTGCTTCCATCACCACCTACATCATAAATAGATAAGTCATTAACATTAAATGAGTTACTACCTATATAAGAAGTAGGAAGATCAAGAGAATAAACATTAGGTCCAAGTCTCTTTAAGATCTTGAAAGGTCTATCTCCCCTAGGTAAGATCTTAGACTTCCTAAGATTAGGAAACCTCTCTTTCCTCAAGTTCAACCACACCAAATCACCAACATTGAATTGAACATCCTTCCTCTTTTTGTTAATGTATTCCGCCACCTTGGCATTCTTCTTTTCAATTTGCTCCCTTACCTTAGCATGTAAGGCCTTCACTTTCTCGGCCTTATCTATACCATCATGATCAATCACAAGCTCAAAAGGTAAAGGAGTTAAATCAAGTGGAGTAAGATGATTAAAGCCATAAACAATTTCAAAAGGAGAGTGAAGTGTGGTAGAATTAACAACTCTATTATAAGCAAATTCAATGTGTGGCAAACACTCTTCCCATGATTTAATGTTTCCTCTTACAAAACTTCTTAAAAATTGGCCCAAAGTTCTATTAACCACTTCGGTTTGCCCACCCGTTTATGGGTGGTAAGTGGTGGAGAATAAGAGCTTTGTGCCAAGCTTGCTCCATAGGCTTCTCCAAAAGTGACTTAGGAATTTAGAATCCCTATCACTAACAATGGTTTTGGGCATGCCATGGAATCTTACAACCTCCCTAAAGAATAAATTGGCTATATGTGGTGCATCATCTACTTTGTGGCATGCTATAAAGTGTGCCATCTTAGAAAATCTACACACAATCAAAAAGATAGCATCTATACCTCTCTTGGTCCTAGGAAGACCTAATACAAAATCCATAGATATATCAATCCAAGGAGAGGTAGGGATTGGCAAATGAGAATATAAACCATGATTCATTGACTTAGACTTAGCTTTATGACAAGTGATACACCTTGACACAACTCGGTGTACTAGCTTCTTCATGCTAGGCCAATAGAAATGTTCATTCAAAGTAGCCAAAGTCTTATCAATGCCAAAATGGCCCATAATTCCACCTTCATGCGCCTCACATGCTAATAACTCCCTTAAAAAACTCTTAGGCACACACAAGCATTTACCCTTGAAAAGGTATCCATCTTGCCTAAAGAATTTCTTATGAGCACCATTAGCACACAAGAGCCACACTTGGCCAAAATCATCATTAATCTCATACAAGTCTTTAATGTGATCAAAACTTAGCAACTTAGTTTCTAGCATGCAAATCAAAGTGAATCTTCTACTAAGTGTATCGACTACAATATTAGTGCTACCCTTTTTATACTTAATCACATAAGGAAAGGTTTCAAGAAATTCTACCCATCTTGCATGCCTCTTACTTAGCTTGCCTTGTCCTTTAATATGCTTGCGTGCCTCATGATCGGTGTGCACCACAAACTCATTAGGAAGAAGGTAGTGTTGCCACACTTGAAAGGCCCTCACAAGTGCATACATCTCCTTGTCATTGGTGGAGTAGTTGAGTTGAGCACCCTTGAGCTTCTCACTAAAGTAGGCAATGGGATGCCCCTCTTGCATCAACACGACTCCAACACCTAAGTTAGAAGCATCACACTCTAATTCAAAAGAACAAGCAAAGTTAGGTAAAGCAAGTATAAGTGCATGTGTAAGCTTCTCTTTAAGTAGATTGAAAGCATGCTCTTGAGCTTGACCCTAAATAAAAGAAGAATCCTTTTTACAAGTTCATTAAGAGGTAAAGCTATAGTGCTAAAATCTTTCACAAACCTCCTATAGAAACTAGCTAAACCATGAAAACTTCTAACTTCCCTTGGATTGGTGGGTCTCGGCCACTCTTGGATGGCCTTGATCTTGCTTTCATCCACTTGCACACCTTGCTCACTCACCACAAAATCGAGAAAGACTACTTGGTTGGTGGCAAAGGTGCACTTCTCCTTGTTGGCATACAAGTGTTGCTCCCTAAGTACTTTCAAAACAAGTCTCAAGTGTGTTAGATGTTCTAAGAAAGATTTGCTATAAATCAAGATATCATCAAAATATAACACAACGAATTTCCCTAAGAACTCTCTTAACACATGGTTCATCATCCTCATAAAAGTGATAGGGGCATTTGATAAGCCAAAGGGTATGACAAGCCACTCATATAGTCTAAACTTAATCTTAAAAGCGGTTTTCCACTCATCACTTTCCTTCATCCTAATTTGGTGATATCCACTTTTAAGGTCAACTTTGGAGAATACCTTAGCTTCATGTAGCTCATCAAGTAAGTCATCTAGTCTAGGGATTGAGTGTCCATACCTTATAGTTATATTGTTAATGATTCTATAATCCGTACACATTCTCCAAGTCCCCTCCTTCTTAGGCACTAATATAACCGGTGAAGCACAAGGAGACAAGCTCTCCTTGACCCACCCCTTATTCATCAACTCCTCTACTTGCCTTTGCATTTCATGGGTCTCTTGGGGAGAACCCCTATATGTAGGCCGGTTGGGTAAGGGTGCTCCCGGTATTAGATCTATTTGGTGCTCAATCCCTCTAAGTGGGGGAAGACCTTGGGGGATCTCCTTGGGAAACACATCCTCAAACTCCATTAACAATGACTCAAGGTCCTCTTGTTTGCCTACCAAGTTAGTGTTCAAAACTAGAGGTGTAGGCAAACATAGGAACATACTCTTCCTGGCTAGATATTCCCTCTTAAGCTCACCTCTCTCCATAAGAAAACTTTCACTAAGTTTCCCTTTTTGTTTAGTCTCAGTTTGCCTATCATCATGGGTGGTTTTACACTTTCCTTTCAATCTAGAATCTTTAGTGGCATGTTTGGTAATTATTTTGCAAGTCTCGGCCAAAGCTAGGTTTCTAGGTGATTTAGTTTCTTTTGCTTTTTCTTGGAAGAACTCTCGGCCAAGGATGTCCTAGCACATGAGTCTTCACTTTCCCTCTTTAACTTCATCTTTATTTGATCCTCACACACTTCCTTAGGTAACAAAGGCTTTAGGGTGACCTTCTTGCTCATATGAGAGAAGATATAGGTGTTGGAAACACCATCATGAATGGCATGTTTGTCATATTGCCAAGGTCTTCCTAGTAAAAGTTGAGTGGCTTCCATAGGCACTACATCACACAACACATCATCTCTATATTTTCCTATGGAAAAACTAATAAGAACTTGCTTATTAACTACCATTTCACCCTTATCACTCAACCATTGCAACTTATAAGGTTTAGGGTGTGAAGATGTCCTAAGTCCTAATTTATCTGCAAGCGTAGTGCTAACTACATTAGTACAATTACCACTATCTATTATGAAAGAGCATACCTTCCCTTCAACCAAGCACCTAGGGTGGAAGATGTTCTCCCTTTGTGAGTCATCTAACTCTTTTAGAGCACTCCTTAGCATCTTCCTCACCATTAGAAGATCTCCATCTTCGGGTTGCTCTTCTTCTCCACTTGAACTCTCCCTTGCTTCTTCACTTTCACTAGATGAAGATTGAGAATCCTCACTAGTAATGGCACCATCAACTCTCACAACCATAGCTTTCTTGTTAGGACATTGAGAGGCTATGTGACCATGCCCCAAACACTTAAAACATTTAATTGAACTAGGCTTGGAAGTAGAAGATTTTACCTTCTTACCTTTGGGGTCATCTCGGCCTAGCTTCCCTTTTGATGAAGAATGGTATTCTTTCTTCCTTTGTCCTTCCAAGAGGCTTTGTAGGGTGTGTAGCTCTTCTTGTAGGTGTTCTTCCTCTTCAATTGGTTCTCTATCATCTCGGCCTTGTGAAGAGCATCACCAAGGGTCACAAATTGTTGGAGCTCAAGCACATCTTGGATCTCATGGTTCAACCCATGGATAAATCTTGCAAGAGTAGCCTCCCTTTCTTCTTGATAATCCGCCCTAAGCATGGTTAACTCAAGGTCCTTGTAGTATTCTTGGACACTCTTTGACCTTGTGTTAGTATTTGCAATTTAATATGTAAATCTCTAGTATAGGAATGAGGCACAAACCTTTCTCTCATGACATCTTTGAGTTGAGTCCATGAGATGACTTGAGGCCTTCTTCTTGCAAAGGAATCCACCAACACTTAGTTCCACCATACCAAGGCATATCCCTCAAATTGTAGGATGACTAGGTTCAATTTCTCTTCCTCCCTCAAGTGAGTATGGCATGAGTACACTTGATCCACCTTCATCACCTAATCCAAGTAGGATTCGGCCTCTCCATCTCCAACAAATGGTGGAAGCTTTATCTTTACATTGAAGCCTCCTTGTCTTGCTCCACCTCCATATGGAAAGGCTTAGGGTTGTCAACCATGATATCTATCTTGGGGAGTCTCCTTTCCTCTAGTTCCCCTTTCATCCTCATAAGCATAGAAAGCATCCTCCTCATTAATATTACTCCCTTCCTTACTCCCTCTAGGAGATCCATATTCCCTCCTACTACTATTTCCTCTTCTTTCCCCACTTCTTCTATGAAATGCCTCTCTTTCTCTTCTCTCCATTTCTTCTCTTAATGCTCTTTCCATTTCCCTCCTTCTATCATCTTCCTCCTTCATTTTCCTATGACGTTCCTCCCTCACCTCATTGACACTCTCCTTAAGCTCATTTTTGAGGTCATGTTGCAAGTGCATGAACTTCTCCATCATGGCATCCATCACCTTTTAGGTTCTAGGAGACAATTCATTTCCAACACTTGGGGAGCTATCCATTGCTGCAAGGAAGATGTTAGAAGCAAAATAATATGAGAGAATTAAAAGTCTTTTCTCACTCATTAAGTGTTTGCACTCACACTCTTGTTTGCACACTTAAGAGGCTTTTTCTAGAAGTTACTCTCTAGCCTTTTTCCTATCACTCTCACTTAAGGTTTCTTGAGAAACCCTTATCAATTATCAATGTCCAATTAATCCAAGTGAAAGAGGAACAATTCAGCTACAAAGCTTAGGAGATCAAAGAAGACAGAGCTTCTAGACAAAATTATGTAGGAATCAAGGAAGACAAGCAATAAAAATACTACTCAATGAATAAAATTGGTTACTCAAATGGAAAATTAGTGATCAAGACAAAGGCTATTGTATTTACTACACTAAAATGAAGAAAAACTAATATTTAAAACTGCAAAAATTAATATTACTCCCTTCCTCTAGTTCCCCTTTCATCCTCATAAGCATAGAAAACATCCTCCTTATTAATATTACTCCCTTCCTCACTCCCTCTAGGAGATCTATATTCCCTCCTACTACTATTTCCTCTTTTTTCCCCACTTCTTCTATGAAATGCCTCTCTTTCTCTTCTCTCCATTTCTTCTCTTAATGCTCTTTCCATTTCCTTCCTTCTATCCTCTTCCTCCCTCATTTTCCTATGACTTTCCTCCCTCACCTCACTGACACTCTCCTTAAGCTCATTTTTGAGGTCATGTTGCAAGTGCATGAACTTTTCCATCATGGCATCCATCACTTTTTGGATTCTAGGAGACAATTCATTTCCAACACTTGGGGAGCTATCCATTGCTGCAAGGAAGATGTTAGAAGCAAAATAATATAAGAGAATTAAAAGTCCTTTCTCACTCACTAAGTGTTTGCACTCACACTCTTGTTTGCACACTTAAGAGGCTTTTTCTAGAAGTTACTCTCTAGCCTTTTTCCTATCACTCTCACTTAAGATTTCTTGAGAAACCCTTATCAATTATCAATTTCCAATTAATCCAAGTGAAAGAAGAACAATTCAGCTACAAAGCTTAGGAGATCAAAGAAGACAAAACTTCTAGACAAAATTATGTAGGAATCAAGGAAGACAAGCAATAAAAACACTACTCAATGAATAAAATTGGCTACTCAAATGGAAATATAATGATCAAGACAAAGGCTATTGTATTTACTGCACTAAAATGAAGAAAAAATAATATTTAAAATTGCAAAAATTTTTGAAAACAAGAACTCAAAGGATGGAAGAAAACAAGTGCAATTTGCTAGAAAATTTGACAGAACCGTCACTAAAACTTCCCAAACTTGTGAAAATTTAAAAGCATATTAAATGAGCTTAGAAAATTATGAAACCTTCTAGTTGAGCTTATATATATATATATGTAAACTAAATAACAAAATGCCCAGAAGTCATTAAAACAATGGTTAACACATTGAACCAACTATAACCCGTACTTGTCACGGATTTCCGCCCAACCATCGTCAAACTGCAACTTAAGACTTGTATTTGGCTCAAAATGACACAAAATTTTAGGGACTGGTTTGGATGATCGTTAGGAAATAAATAAGCTCAATTTAAGGTGCAGGGCAGCCACAAATATGAGTCCAAAAATAGGGCAAAAACAGGGCATATGTTTAGGCACATGCAAAGCACACCACAAGTTCAATTATCATGCTATTAACAAATATGATCCATTTTGCGAATATAATGCTTGAGCCTAATGAGTAATGATGCCAAAATAAGCTTGGACACTAAATTTGTGGGTGTTTAATGAACCCAAATCACCAAGGTACTGCACTTAATTTTCCCAAAAATTTTTAACTAATAAGAGCTACTATTTTTTCACTCAATTTTTCTTCAAACTTCTTTTCTTGTATCTTCTTTTTCTTGAATTTTCTTTGACTCTTTCTTTTGAGTATTTTCTCTTGCTCTTTTCCTTTCTTTTGTTTTTCTATATTTTTCTCATGGTTTTTCTTTACTGGACAGTCCAAGTATAGGCTTAAAAACTCAAGCAAGTCAAGTCAAACTTTGCTAACAAGTAAGATAATGCATGGTAGTGGTAACTTGAACTTCTAATGAGCAATGCACATAGTAATGAAATATATAAGCACTAATTAAGCTAAATATAATGTAGGGGATTCAATTTCCAACAAAGAGGACTCAAAATACATATTGAGAAAATTCATCAAACACATGGGGACTATGAACTAGAATGTGTCTAGCATGTGAAATAAGCCATGTATGATTTACCATGAGTGTGAGAACATCTCTACAATGTATTGGAAAACCAAGACACACAAAATAAACTCAACAAAAATTCAATTGAATGAAAAATTGAAATAAAAAAGATAAGAGTTAGACTCAATACCACAAGTGAAGAACAACTAGGTGAAGAACAAACTCTTGATACCAAATTTGATGCAAATCCATGAGGTACTTGAAGGAGACTCCACAGATTCACAATGTGAGTGCCCAATCTTCATTCACCAAGGGATCTTTCACTCAAGATCATGATGTAGCTTGCGGAATAGGCTATGTAACTCACGGTTAGGACCAAAAGAAGAAGAAATCAAAAATGGATTGGTGTTTAGGAAGGGGAAAGCGCCATGAACTTGGTATTCAATAAGCTTGGTAGAAGAATCGCTATTTGGATCATGGATCCATGATAAGATTCAAGGTTCTTGGAAGAAACCCTAGGAGAGCTCTCTCCTTTTCTCAAGACACAAGTCTTAGAAATTCACTAATTTCATTCAAATTCCAAAAGTGAGTACAATATGGAATTTGCCTAAGTTATAAGCCTTCTTTAGTGCCTTGGCCGTGAGTCTATAATGACCCTTTGATCCTTGATGGATTGATCAAGTGAAGCTGGACACCCCTCACTTGATCAATTCAAGAAGGATCTAGAATTAATAAAATCAAGAGGTTCATCACACATATAAGTTTGTGACGATCATGGATTAATTAAGATGGAATTCTATGCCATGGATTAGAAGTAAATCCTAAGGCTAGAATACCTTCTTAGATGAGAGTCAACAGTTTAGAAACTTGACTTAAATTTGCACCTTTGATTATGGTATAATCAAGTGGTGTAAATTTAAATGAAGTTAGTGGAAATTTCACTCATTCTCTCTCTTAATCCATCCACTCTCTTTTAAGGAGTATAATACACTTGCTTAGTTGAGTCATAAGACTCTTAAACCTATCATAATAGGCTTTGACCAACACATTAAGAAGTCAACATGTCCAATTAAAAGAGCTTGGCCGAAATTCACACACCATTCTAGGTCCAAGCTTTACACAAAATTAATCCTAAACTAATTACAAACTAATAAGAAAATTACAAGGCTTCATAAGCTCACTTTGTTGACTTTGAGGAGTTGATATTGACTTTGACTTTGACCTTGATTTATTGACTTTATCAACTCTTCTTCAACGTAGGCTTCAATTCTTCTTTGCATTGTCCTTATAATCCTCATGCTTGGAGATGATCCTCCATCAAATTAATTACGTAATATTTTAGATTCAAATTTTATGAATAAAAAAATTATAATTTAAGGGTAAGAGTTTATTAATATAATTGACAAGTTCAATTCTCTGGTGAGATAAATTATTGATAAAATCAGTTAACATATTTGTACTTGTTGTACTGATAACATGATTGAAAAAATTATTTGAAAACTATATTAAAGTAATTAAATAAATACTAACAAATGAAATTAGTCTTATAAAAGTATTAATTATACTTAAGAAAGTATTTTTTTAGTGCATGTATCTAATATTTATAAAATATTAATGTTTTCTATAGTTTGTATCTTTTAATTTTTTTTAGATTAATGTTTTATATTTTGTATCTTTCTTCCTATTCATCCATCTTCTTTCTTCTAAAGTAATCATGATATTGAAATAAAATATTTATTTTTAAAAATAGTGATTAACTTTAATTAAATATATAACATAAAATGTTTATTAAATCTTAAAATATATAATATTAAAAATATTTATGGGTCATATATAACTATAATAATTATGATATTTATCCTATCATTTTTATATTATAATTATCTATAATAGAAATCACTTTTTATCTTATCATTTTTATTTTTATTCTTACAGAGATAGAAATGAAGATTATGGAAATAACTGAAAAAAATCATTAATATTTTAGTTTTTAATTTAGGAAGGAAGAGTAGTTTTTTCTTTTAATAATATTGGGAGTGGTTCATATATATTTTTTAAAATTACCTTTTTTCTTTTTTTTTAAATTACCTTTTTTTCTTTTTTTAAGAAATTTACTTTAAAAATTTAAACAAAAATTTACAGATACAAAAAAAAATATTAATACAAATTTATTCTTTTTAAAATTAATTAAATGTCATACGGAAAAGTTGAAATAAGGTATATACTCATCACTTCTACTTATATTATTACAATGATAAAGATAAAAAATTCAACCCTATCTTAAATAAATTAATTTCAATTAATATTTTAGAATAAATTTTAATTAATATTAGTATCATAAAAAATTATACTAATTATGTAATAAAATAATATATATATATATATATATATATATATATATATATATATATATATATATATATATATATAATCCTTAAAAATTGGATTCACGAAATATAATGTTAATAATTATGTATGAATATGTATATATATATATTTTATGTTCACGTTTTTTTTACTAAATATACTTTGTTTCAATTTCTTTAAATCTAACTATTAAAATACTTTTTTAATATTTTATATCTTATTCATTATATTGTGTTTATCTTATTCTATCTTAAAAAATTATTTCTCACAATCTTTCACATTATATTCTACCCTTCATCTTATATTAAACTCTCCTTGTCGTGGATCGTTACTTTGTTTATCGACAAATTGATACTAATTTTCTTTGATTATTGATGTTAGTTTCTTTCTCTAGATCATTTCCGTAATCTTGGTTAGTCTCATTCTTTTGGCCACTTGCATTCTTCTTTAGATTATGTCAATCTCTTTCTTTATTACCAAACAATAATTTTATTTTATAAAAAGCTTCATGAGACTTAAATAAATTACCATTCTATTTTTTTTTTCATAATATTTTTTTGTAGTTTTACATTTCAGAAAACATTTTCCAAAATATTAAAAACTAAAATAATTTTATAGGAAGAAGTTTCCAAAATTTACTGTTGTGTTCCAAAAAGTTTTTTTTTTTTTTCAGAAAGAAATGATTATTTTGTTAATAGAAAAAAAGATTGATATAAATACCTGGATTAAAAAATTGATGTAAGTGACAATGAGATCGACAAAAAGTTAAAAAAGGATGCTGACCTAATAACATTCTGAAAATAAGACTAATTAAGGAGACTGGTGTCAGCTGCCATAAAAATGAAAACCAATGTGGGGAGAAAGTGTTGTGTGTAAGATGAAAAAGTGTATTTTCGAATAGACAAGGAAAGGAGTGTATTTAGTGTAGAGGGGAGTATAAATAATCACCATTAGTCTTGCAGTTGTCAACACAAATTCATGATTTTTTAATCCAGTCCAATTTTGAGCAAAAATAATTTTGCCAAGTCAGGGTTGACATCTATCTAATGGGCCAAGCCACTTGTAAGCTTAAGTCAATTATTAAGTGGACTCTAAATAAAAAAATCACAAAATATTCTTATGTATCTTTAGAATCATTTTAATGAAAGTTATCCATTTTCTTTTGAACCTACTAAAAGGAATAATCATGTAATAAGAAGATGGCATAATAAGTTAATAAATTTTTTTTTTGTTTAAATAATTTTTTTTGTTTGAATAATTATCACACATCTCACGTATATCTTCAATTATATTTTTTAACTATATGTTTAAAGGTATGTTTGACTTGTAAATCTTGGGTTGTTTTGCAAGTAGGAAGATGCACAACTCATGAAATACATGGGAATGGATGCTTATAGGTTTTCAATTTCCTGGTCTCGAATTTTTCCAGGTAAGACTTCTTAGTTCTTTCTAAGTTCCTGCAATTTAATTTCATCATCAAGATTACCTTTAACTACTTATTTAGTTGTTTCAATTATATACAATTTTTTTATATGTAAAGAGTTTAAATAATTGACAATATCAAATTAAAATTTGTAAAACTTTTAAGATTTATTATCTGCCTACAATGTAAATTATGATTATTTAACTATGTAAAATATTTTACCCTGGTACTATGTAATCATATAACCACTTTTCTTTAATGTCGTCTATTCAATTAGTTCCTCTATTTTATCATTTAATTCCTTTTTTTCCCGAAATCAAAAGTTATGTAATGGTTATCAAATTACTTAGTGTAACTTTTGATGACAGAAAAAAAAAGAAAGAAAATTAGAATACCAAGTATAAGAACTAAAAAAATTTACTTTTTATATTATAAAGACTTGAAAAATAAATTTTTAGGATTATAGGAAGAAAAAGTTAATTAAAACGGATGAAGTTATTAGAGAAAATAAGTTTAAGTCTTTCGTCTACTGAAGTTTTAGTAAGTCCTTTCAAACAACAGAGTAACTCGCGCCAAAATCAAAATCAAATCGTTACTCAGAAGCTTCTAAAGATGGAAATCCTTTCTGACTCAAACCTCTGCAACACGAAAAGTAAAAGGTACTTTTATGTGTTATCTCTGAGCAAATCAGTCAAAGCCTTGATTTTTGCTGATTTCCACTGTCACAACATTAATTATTCTGATTGCTCTTCTCTGCCATCTCTGAAGTATCAAGGAAAAGGATAATGTTCGTATCGCCTCAGTCTAACGAATACTCCAAGAAGCTCAGCTATAAAAGGACTCCATCTTCAACCTTTTAGAGTTGGTGAAACTTATGCTATCAAAGCTATCAACTCAAGTTTTGCTCTGAAAAACTCTCTGTTCTTCATCTATAAAACTCTCTTTGCGTAGAGGATAAACCTTTTCTTAAAACCTTTTTAAAATCCATTGTTGTGGTGTTTAGCATGTGGAGGCCGTGTTCAAAGAATACCTTGTATTAGCCTGTGGAGGTTGTGTCCAAAAAAATACCTTGTATTAGTCTGAGGAGACTAGGTTCAAAGAATACCTTTGTTTAGCCAAAAGTGGCTAGGTACAAATAATACTTATAAAGATGTTTCACTATGATAGTGAAATCTTAGCAAGTTGTTAAGAAACTGGACGTAATCTTCAAGACGAACCAGTATAAAAATACTCTGTCTTATCTGTGTTGTCTTTCGACTAACAGAGGATAATAACTTTAAGTAATTTTTTCTTAAAATCAATTTTTCTAATGAAAACAATTTGAGTCTGCATCTGCTTAAAAACATCAGATGCACACTCGCATCGTTTGTTAAAAATTTTAATTAACATAGTTCAACTCCTTTTCTTGTGTTTTATCTTTTACAATTTCATATGTTCAAAGTGTTTTGTGTAAAATAAAATGATAAGAACTATAACAGTTGGTTTATGACTAGGCTTTTGAAAGATAAGGTTCCCAAGAGTTAGGGGATTTCATTTAGTAGGGAATACTTCTATTTTGGCCGATCACCATGAGTGGAATTTCGAAAACCCGTTGCAACATTAAGTGGTCTTAACTGTAACTTTATAGTATTTTCCTAGTTGTCGGTGGACATATATTCCTTGGCATTTTCTATAGTTTTTTAAGGTATCACATGACATATGAGTGGAGCAAGTTACCATGTATCATATGGATTATTGCATATGAATGTATTTGTTCAGATGATGTTTATGTAATTGTTATTGTGGTTGTTCTCTTTTGTAAGCTAAATCCTTGTGTGTTTTGTAATGGTTTCTGCTATGACCCTATGTTTTGGACGACCAAATAATGATCAACTAAAGTAACTACACGAGGAGTTTGGAAGGAATGTTTTTGGGCTGAAACAATTTTCTTTTGCTTGGAATCCTTTCTTTTGTTATCCTTTTGCTTTCTTTTGTATACATCATATAACATTTATACAAGATTCACATTTCTATTCTTTTGTTGATGATGTATTCAGAATAAACTTATCTTTTGCCACTTGTATTTATCAATTAAATCTTAATGTAATGAAGTTCCTTTATGACATGGTTTAATTGTGTACCATTATAAGTTGACATTGCATATCGTTATAAGTTGACAACAAGTATTTATTAAACTCAATTTCAAGGAACAAATTAATTTACCTTTTGAAAATCATAAAATGAACTTTGTATTAGTTAGTGTGGTGTTACTGATGAATGACATAGGGAAGACTTCACACACACATATCTCCACAATGGTAAGATATATTCCGCTTTGGGCCTAAGTTCTCACTATTTTGTTTTTGGACTTTCTCCAAAAGGACTCTTACTATGTGTGTTTATAAACTCATGTGACATCCCTTGTTCTTCTGATGTGGGATATTGTTTGCATCTCAACAATCCTCTCCTCAAACAAATGATCACTAAACCTCCTCCCCTACAACGAAAGTCATTATCAATGATGGCCACTGGAGAAAAGATCCCCACAAAGTAGGTCCACCTAACCTTCACTTAGATCCACTCCAATCATTGTATTACTTGTCTGAGCCGGTCATCAAGTCGAACCATCAGCTCTGATACCACTTGATGAATGACACGGTAAGATATTGTCCGCTTTAGGCCTAAACCTTCACGGTTTTGTTTTTGGACTTCCTCTAAAAGGTCTCTTACCAATGGAAGCATTATGTGTGTTTATAAACTCATGTGGCATCCATTGTTCTTCCGATGTGGAACATTTTTTGTATCCCGACAATCCTCTCCTCAAAAAAAGGACCACTAAACCACCTCTTTTACAATGAAAGTCATTGTTAATGATGGTCATTAGAGAAGGGATCCCCACAAAGTAGGTCCACCTAACCTTCACTTAGACTCACTTTAATCATTGCATTACTCGTCTGAGCAGGTCACCAAGTGAAATTATCGGCTTTGATACCACTTGATGAATGACACGGGAAGGACTTCACACATACTTATCCCTACAATGGTAATAAATTGTCCACTTTGGGCTTAAGCCCTCACAATTTTGTTTTTGGACTTCCTTCAAAAGGTCCCTTACCAATTAAGGTACTATGTGTGTTCATAAACTCACGTGGTATCCATTGTTCTTTCAATGTGGGACATTATTTGCATCCCAACAGTTACAACCAATACTCCACTTCCTATACCGACGTTTGAGCAATATACACCAGTTTTTGAAAATCTGGACATGTTAAGACTCTAACAATCTTTTCAGTCTTTCTCAACCACTTCTCGAAACCATTAGGATTGTACCCTCCATTGAATGTGGGAGGATTGTTTCTCCAGAAACGGTCTAATCCGTGGTACTCTGCCCACCCACGTCACCATTCAACGATTGCTATATCATTCTTCCCAACCATCACAAACTGTGTACAATAAAAAGTGAAAAACTTAGAAGTAATACACAAACACATCAACACAACAACCAACACTCATAGCTAAACACACCAAGGCACATCAAAGCACACATCGAAGGCATAGTAAACAAACAACACACAAGCTAGATAGGTTTGATCCGCTCTAATACCATTAAATGCAACATCCTAATTCGATGTCACATTCTCTAACATTAAGCGTGAAATTGATTTTTAAATTTTTGAAAAGGTAATTAATTTAATTAACAAAAATATGAGATAATCGTCATGCAGAAGAAAGATAATAGAAATAAATGCACAAGTATCCAATCACTACATAAAATATGAAGTCGATGATAGCTATATAAGTTCATTGTTTGCTAAACTATCATAATTACACCATCGAAACAAAATAATACGATGAGATTTAGCATATTCTAATCATGATGTTCATCAAAAAAATGAAAAACCAAAATGAGTAAAAGAGGGTCTTCAAAAGAAAGGAGTGCTCCAGCCCCGAAACACCTTTTCTTTAAACACTTTAGCACTACCTAAACCTGTTGATCATCATCTTTTCCAACAATTGAGGCCATAGTTGATGTCTAACACACAAGACATAGAAATGATTAGCTCCTAAGGAGCAACAATAAGTAATTAAACACGATCAATCATATAAGTAATTTCATAAATGTCATAGATTTATAACAAGGATGCAAATTTCCTAAATGATGCATGATACCTTCACTCAAAATGTCATTTTGTACTAATAAAATCATAGTGCGGTGATTAGGAACACATATCGCCGTTGGCACTTTCAATAAAGAATACTAAATAGTAACAATTGGAGCCACTAATATTACAAAAGGATTTACAACCCAACTCTAGTGGACAAAGTGGAAGCTTTTCCCACCAAGTTTCACACCCTCGAAGTAACTTAGAAACCAATCAGGGACTAATTGTAATAGTTCAATTCATTCTCATTTTTGAAAACATTTAACTTCCATGGAATGATTATAATGATTCTCAAAACATCTTAATCAAAGTAGCACCATGTTCCACAAATATTGTCTCAGTTGGGCAACCAAATCACACCTTGGCAATTGGCATACACCTCAACAAATTTTAGAAAAATTAATCATCATATTCTTCCATGTTTTCATATGCACATATGTTCCCACAATCATAGGCTTAACTTTCCCAATTCAACTCATTATCCTCCAATCATGTGTTTTATCATCATAGCATCATGAGAAAGAAGCAAAACATTTAATAAAACTCAAGCCAACTGATGGAGGTCCATCTACCACAAACATGGAAGTCAATGATTCTAGAAGAATTACAAGGTCAATGCTCAAGAGAATACAAGAAGTAGAAAAATTGAAGTTGACCCAAAGTCAAAGTCAACATGAAGGTCAACAAGTCTTCTTGGTCAACAAGCCTTGTAATAGTCTTAGGATCATTTGAACTTATAATTAGATTAGGAACATCTAATTTGGGTCTTGCTTGGTGAATAAGCGCACAACCTTGTGTTTGTAATTGAACCAAAGTTTATAGTGTTTTGTGAGAGAGTTGGGTTAAGACGATATCCACAGACGAAAGCGTTAGAATGCTTCCAGAAGGGGCATCGAATACCACAGACGATAGGATTGGAATGCTTCCAGAAGGGGCATCGAATACCACAGACGATAGGATTGGAATGCTTCCAGAAGGGTAATCGATACCACAGACGAATGATCTCCGTTTGTAGAACATGACAGACGATACCACACAGGCAGACGATACCACACCGACCAATAGACGATATCACAGACAGACGATACCGGAGACAGACGATACCACACTTGAGTCTTCAGTCTAATGCTTCCGTCTGTAGACATGACAGACGATTACCACAGACGATACCAAAGACGCTCTTCCGTCTGATGCTTCATGCTGAACTCTTCCGTCTGAAGAATTGTTTCGTCTGGGCCTTCATCTGCTGAACTCTTTTGTCTGAAGAATTGTTCCGTCTGAGCTTTCATATGTTGAACTCTTCCGTCTGAAGCTTGTTCCGTCGTGCCTTCGCATGCTAAGCTATTTAAATCTAAAGCATGTTTCGTCCGACCATACAAGCTATTCCAACTCCCGCTAGTATAAATACTTAACGTTTTGAATTGTAAAAGATCTTTGAATCAATTTTGAATGAATTGAATTTAGCAAGAGCTAATTCTTTGAGAGTGGATTTCTCTCTAAGGTTTCTTCTAGAACCTTGAATCTTATCATGGAAACTCTTCCTTGTGGCGATTCTCCCTTAGGCTTATTGCACATGCATGGCGCCATCATCTTCTAAATCTACTCCACTTTCATTCTTTCTTCTAAGTCCTTGAGTCGTGAATACATTTCTTCGAGCTTCCGCCATTGTTGAGTCAGTTTTTGAGCTTCCGCCATTGACGCGTTTGTGGAGCTTCCAATCGAATCAGACGATCGGTCCAAATACGAGCCTCGTCCACAGCGAACTCGTATCAAGTGGTATTCAGAGCTTGTCTCTTGATTATCATATCAAGTGATAACCAGAGCGTGTTTTGATTCCCTTCAAGATTGGATCTCTACTCCATAAGTCTAGTAAGTTTTTTTCGGTCATTTTGAATTTTCTCGAGTTCTTCGTCTAATTCTTTTAGTGTGTTTAGGATTCATCTTTAGGTTTCTTTAACTGTCTAGTAGTTTTGTCAATTTTCATTTAAGTCTTTTTGTTCGGTGAAAATCATGCAAATCATATGGTTCATGACTTGATCTGTATCGTTATGCATAGATTCGTAATCAATGTTTGCGTTTGAGTCCAGATCCAGAAAATTATCATATGTTTCTTCCATTTGTTCGGACGAATTGTGTTAATTCGTAATAATTTTCAATTCCTTGAATTACTTATCCAGTAGTAATTGTTTCCATGTGTTAGTATCAATTTTGTTTCTAATTCTAGTGAAATTCGGTATACCGTGAGTTATCTGTCATTGTATGCCCTGTTTCCTCTGTTTTGGTACTGCACTTGAGCCTATAATTCTGTACATTCAAGTTCATACATGCAAAATTGAGAAATCAACATCATTACATGCTAGTAGAGTGCTTACTATAGATCTAAATCCCTATTACACCTTGTAGTAGCATTAGCACTAGTAGTTGAACTTGGAGTGCTTGTTTTAGGCAAGATATATCTCAGTCCAGTAGCTTAAACAAAAGTGATAGAAAAGAAATCAAGTGAAAAGAAATTAAAACAAGAAGAAAACAAGTAAGAAAATTCAAAAGAAAGCTTGAAAAAAGAGCCTTGAAAAGTACTAGAAAGTTTGAGTACTTGAAGTAAATTTAGTGGACTTGTAAATTCTGTCCAGCAAGCTATCAAAGTGTTAAGAAAATTTGAGCAAGAAAAATCGGACTTAGAGCTAAGACATAACACACTCATTCACCTAGTCAAATTACTAGTAGCTTGGAAATTAGTCTAGTAGTGTGTACTTGTGACTAGCTTGTTTTGACTCAAATTTCTGCATAAGTGAAACTTGCTGTATTTGATACTTGTCCAACCATTTTTACTGCATTGGGAGTGAATTTACTTCAAAAATTTACCTACAAAAGAGGTCTTGAAATTTGATTACTATGCCACATTGAGTTTGGATGCTTTGTTCAATTTGTTTGGCTTAGTAATCGAACCAGCAAACTTGATTCCTTTGCTGTCTAGTTTTTATGCCTATATCATATCACATCCATTCCTTGATTTGAGTAGCCTGTTATTTTCAATTGTACCTTTTATTGCTTGTCATTTAATTGAAATCCTTGGTTTTGTCTTAGTAGTTTTATTCCCTTGGAATTCTTGAGCTTAACCGAGAATTGTGCCTCTTTCACAAGGAAATTTCTATATAATTGATTCGAGGTTTAATTAGAAGCTTTGGTAGGGAATTGAGTGGTAAAAGGCTAGAGAGAACACTAGAGAAAGAGCCACTAAGAGTGCATACACGAGTTGATATTTGAGTGACACACTTAGTGAGTGGTAAGGTCCTTGATTATTATTTTCTTTGTGTACTAACCCTTTCATTGCAGCTATGGATAGTTCACTTAGTGTTGGAAACGATTTGTCCCCCAAGACTAAGAGAATGATGGACTTCATGACGGAAAAATTCAACCATTTGCAAAATGAGATGAATGAGTTAAAAGAAGAAAGTGAAAGGAGGTATAAGGATGAAGGTAGTAGGAAGGGCTGAGAGGGAAAAAGAAAGGAAGGATATGAAGGAAGTAATAAACACTTGAGAGGAAGTAGAAGTGAGAGGGGAAGCCAGGGAGGACACTACTACTCACCTAGAGATAGTGATGAGGGTAGTAACCATGATGAGAGTGATGCTTATAGAGGCTATGAGGATGAGAGGGAGCATAGGAGAGGGGGTGACCGAGGCACCTATAGGAGACAACCTTTCATGCATAGGAGATATTTTGGAGAGGAGGAACAAAGAGGTTGGGAAGTCAATACTAGGATTACTCTTCCAAAGTATCTAGGAGAAGGAGGAGCCGAAGGCTTACTTGATTGGATCATGAAGGTTGACCAAGTGTTTTCTTGCAATCCTACCTTGAGTGAGGAGAAGAGACTCAACCTTGCCATACTAGAGTTTGAGGGATATGCTTTGGTTTGGTGGAACCAAATTCTCATAGATGCCGAAAAGAGGAGGAGACCTTCCATTATCTCTTGGACACAATTGAAGGATGCTCTTAGAGGAAGGTTTGTTCCTAAGTCATATGTGAGAGATTTGCATGTCAAGCTCCAAAGGTTGACACAAGGAGGGAGAAGTGTGCAAGAATATTACAAAGACCTTGAGCTTACTATGATGAGGGCCGACTGCCAAGAAGAGAAGGAAGCTACCTTAGCAAGGTTCACCCATGGATTGAATAGGGAGATCCAAGATGTCTTGGAACTTCAAAGCTATAGGACCTTGGAAGAAGCTATCCATAAGGCCGAGAAGATAGAAGCTCAAATGAAGAGAAAATTCACCATGAAGAAGTCCTACACTAGTAGTTCTTCAAGTTGGAAGGAGAGGCAAAAGAAGGAGGGTACATTCAAGCCTTCTTCCAAGTTTGGCCGAGAAGATAAGAGTAAGGATGTTCCTAAATTAAATTCTAAACCATCTAACATCAAGTGTTTTAAATGTTTAGGACATGGACACATTGCTTCTCAATGCCCAAATAAGAAGACTATGATAGTAAGGATGGATGGAGGAGTCACAAGTGAGGAGTCAAGCCACTCTTCAAGTGAGCAGGATGGAGAAAATGCAAGTGAGCACTCAAGTGAAGAGATGGCCGAAGAAGGTGACCTCCTCATGGTGAGAAGGATGCTAGGAAGTGCCTACCATGAGTTAGATGACACTCAAAGAGAAAACATCTTCCACACAAGGTGTAACATCCAAGGGAAGGTTTGCTCTTTAATTATAGATAGTGGTAGTTGCACAAATGTGGTGAGCACAAGATTAGTAGAAAAACTTGATTTGAAAACATCTCCACACCCTAAACCATATAAGTTACAATGGCTTAGTGAGAAAGGTGAATTAGTAGTTGATAGGCAGGTTCTAGTTGCTTTTACCATAGGAAGATATAGTGATGAAATTTTATGTGATGTAGTTCCTATGGAAGCCACTCATATGCTACTAGGTAGACCTTGGCAATATGATAGACATGCCTTACATGATGGTGTAGCTAACACTTATGTCTTTTCTCATGTTGGCCGTAAGGTACACCTCAAGCCTTTGTCACCAAGGGATGTTATTGAAGATCAAGTCAAAATGAAAATGAAAAGAGATGAAGAGAAGAAAACTTTGTCCGAGAGTTCCACGGCCAACCATCGTCCTAAGAGCTCGGCCGAGAGCTCCAAGAAACCTTCCAAGCTTGTTACTCCCAGCCATAAGTCTAAAAGCAAGAAAGATAAGGCTAAGGGTAGTGAAGATACTAAAGGAAGTTTCTTGATTGAGAGAGGAGAGGTTAAAGGGAATTCCTAGCTAGGAAATCTATGTACTTATGTTTACCTTCACCTTTAATTTTGAGTGCTACTTGTATAGGTGATCAAGGTGCTTTAGATGATTTGCTAGAAGAATTTGGAGATGTATTCCCCAAGGAAATACCTCACGGCCTACCACCATTGAGAGGGATAGAGCACCAAATTGACCTTATTCCGGGTGCACCTCTTCCCAATAGGCCAACCTATAGAACCTCACCTCAAGAAACACATGAGATAGAGAGGCAAGTGCAAGACCAACTTAGCAAGGGTTGGGTGAAGGAGAGCTTGTCTCCATGTGCTTCACCCGTGATACTTATTCCTAAGAAGGAGGGAACATGGCGTATGTGCACGGATTGTAGAGCAATCAATAACATCACCATAAGGTATCGACACCCCATCCCTAGACTTGATGACCTTTTAGATGAGTTGCATGGTTCCACTATTTTTAGTAAAATAGATCTTATGAGTGGATACCATCAAATTAGAATGAAAGAAGGGGATGAATGGAAAACAGCCTTCAAAACTAAGTTTGGTTTGTATGAATGGCTTGTGATGCCTTTTGGATTGTCAAATGCGCCTAGTACCTTCATGAGGTTGATGAATCATGTCTTAAGAGATTTCATTGGGAAGTTTGTTGTAGTATATTTTGATGATATTCTTGTATATAGCAAATCTTTTCATGAACATTTAGATCATTTGAGGCATGTTTTAATAGCTCTTAGGACACAAACCTTGTATGCTAACAAAGATAAATGCACATTTGCCACGGATAGTGTTGTGTTTCTTGGTTTTGTTGTGAGTTCTCTAGGTGTACAAGTGGATGAAGCAAAAGTGAAAGCTATAAAGGATTGGCCGACCCCTATAAATGTGAAGGAAGTGAGAAGCTTCCATGGCTTGGCAAGTTTCTATAGGCGGTTTGTCAAGGATTTTAGTACCATTGCTTCACCATTGAATGAGCTAGTTAAGAGGGAAGTACCATTTCTTTGGGAAGAACCTCAAGAACTTGCATTTAATTTACTTAAGGATAAGCTTTCTAATGCTCCTATCTTGTCTTTACCTAATTTTTCACTAACTTTTGAGCTTGAATGTGATGCCTCGAATTTAGGTGTTGGTGCCGTTTTGATTCAAGAAGGCCATCCAATTGCTTATTTTAGTGAGAAATTGAAAGGAGCACAATTGAACTATTCCACCTATGACAAGGAGTTATATGCCTTGGTGAGATCATTCCAAACTTGGCAACACTATTTGCTTCCAAAGGACTTCATTGTGCATTCGGATCATGAAGCCTTGAAGTACCTTAAGAGCCAAGGGAAACTCAACAAGAGGCATGCTAGGTGGGTGGAGTTCATAGAAACTTTTCCTTACATCATCAAGCACAAGAAAGGGAACACAAACATTGTTGCCAATGCCTTGAGTAGGAGGTATACTCTTCTTTCTTTGCTTGAATCTAAATTAATTGGTTTTGAACATGTGAAGACTTTGTATGCTATGGACAATGATTTCGGCCTCATGTACCATGAGTGTACCAAAGGTGCTTTTAAGGATTTCTTTAGGTACAAAGATTACCTTTTTAAAGGAAATTGTTTGTGTGTACCTAATTGTTCCTTAAGAGAACTTTTGATATGTGAATCACATGAGGGTGGGATCATGGGACATTTTGGGATAGATAAGACTTTTACCACATTGCATGAGCACTTCTTTTGGCCTAAAATGAAAGTACAAGTTTCAAAATTTGTGAGAAGGTGCATCACTTGCAATAAGGCAAAATCTAAGCTATCTAACCATGGTCTTTACATGCCCTTACCCGTGCCTACTTCGCCTTGGCTAGACATATCCATGGACTTTGTCCTCGGCTTGCCTAGAACCAAGAGAGGTTCGGATTCCATCTTTGTTGTGGTGTGTAGGTTCTCCAAAATGGCTCACTTCTTACCATGCCACAAGACGGATGATGCTTCTCATATTGCTACCTTGTTCTTTAAAGAAATAGTAAGGATCCATGGTGTGCCACAAAGCATTATAAGTGATAGGGATGCCAAGTTCCTTAGTCATTTTTGGAGATCACTATGGGGAAGACTTGGTACAAAACTCCTTTTCTCTACTACTTGTCACCCCCAAACGGATGGTCAAACGGAGGTAGCCAATAGAACCTTAGGACAATTACTTAGGAGTTTTGTGAAGGATAATATCAAGACTTGGGAGGAATGTCTACCACATGTAGAGTTTGCCTACAATAGAGTAGCTCATTCTACTACTTCTTTATCTCCTTTTCAAGTTGTATATGGTGTTAATCCCCTAACCCCTCTTGATCTTGCTTGTATTCCTTTGGATATTATTGATGATAGGCAAGGAGTGAAGCATGCCGAGAAGATCCAAGAACTACATGCTAAGGTTAAAGCAAGGATTGAGAAGAAGAATGCACAATATGCCACGGCCCACAATAAGAACCGCAAGCCCTTTGATTTCAAAGTGGGAGACTTGGTGTGGTTGCATCTTAGAAAGGAGAGATTTCCCAATTTGAGGAAATCTAAGTTACTCCCTAGGGGAGATGGACCTTTTAAAATCATTGAGAAATTAGGCCCTAATGCTTGTAAACTTGATCTTCCTTCGGATTTTGGTGGAAGTAACTCATTTAATGTTTGTGATCTTGCACCTTTTGTAGGTTTTGAGGAAGATGACAACTTGGGGACAAGTTGTGCTCAAGAAGGAGGGTTTGATGGAGGTCCATCTACCACAAACATGGAAGTCAATGATTCTAGAAGAATTACAAGGTCAATGCTCAAGAGAATACAAGAAGTAGAAAAGTTGAAGTTGACCCAAAGTCAAAGTCAACATGAAGGTCAACAAGTCTTCTTGGTCAACAAGCCTTGTAATAGTCTTAGGATCATTTGAACTTATAATTAGATTAGGAACATTTAATTTGGGTCTTGCTTGATGAATAAGCGCACAGCCTTGTGTTTGTAATTGAACCAAAGTTTAGAGTGTTTTGTGAGAGAGTTGGGTTAAGACGATATCCACAGACGAAAGCGTTAGAATGCTTCCAGAAGGGGCATCGAATACCACAGACGATAGGATTGGAATGCTTCCAGAAGGGGCATCGAATACCACAGACGATAGGATTGGAATGCTTCCAGAAGGGGCATCGAATACCACAGACGATAGGATTGGAATGCTTCCAGAAGGGTAATCGATACCACAGACGAATGATCTCCGTCTGTAGAACATGACAGACGATACCACACAGGCAGACGATACCACACCGACCAATAGACGATATCACAGACAGACGATACCGGAGACAGACGATACCACACCTGAGTCTTCAGTCTGATGCTTCCGTCTGTAGACATGACAGACGATTACCACAGACGACACCAAAGACGCTCTTCCGTCTGATGCTTCATGCTGAACTCTTCCGTCTAAAGAATTGTTTCGTCTGGGCCTTCATCTGCTGAACTCTTTTGTCTGAAGAATTGTTCCGTCTGAACTTTCATATATTGAACTCTTCCATCTGAAGCTTGTTTCGTCTGTGCCTTCGCATGCTAAGCTATTTCGTCTAAAGCATGTTTCGTCTGAACCGCCACAAGCTATTCCAACTCCCGCTAGTATAAATACTTAACGTTTTGAATTGTAAAAGATCTTTGAATCAATTTTGAATGAATTGAATTTAGCAAGAGCTAATTCTTTGAGAGTGGATTTCTCTCTAAGGTTTCTTCTAGAACCTTGAATCTTATCATGGAAACTCTTCCTTGTGGCGATTCTCCCTTAGGCTTATTGCACATGCATGGCGCCATCATCTTCTAAATCTACTCCGCTTTCATTCTTTCTTCTAAGTCCTTGAGTCGTGAATACATTTCTTCGAGCTTCCGCCATTGTTGAGTCAGTTTTTGAGCTTCCGCCATTGACGCGTTCGTGGAGCTTCCAATCGAATCAGACGATCGGTCCAAATACGAGCCTCGTCCACAGCGAACTCGTATCACCAACTACATTTGGAAACATCAAGAACAGGACAAGGAATAGAGAGCTCACGTTGAGAGTGAACCTCTTCTAACACTCATCGTGGAGCTTTAGAGACTTCCCTTAAATTTCTATGGCTTCAGGCTTAACATCACAATAGGATGATGCTCGATGTGGATCTCTAGCGGCTACCCTCAGCCTTTAACCCCTCATGTTGAGCGTGAGCTACATAACATGATTAGCTTGGCCTTCTAGAGACATACTTAAACTCTCTATGCTTTCACGCCGAGTGTGAACATCACCTCACACTTAACGTAGCAGCACAACAACACCAAGACTTAACAAGTCTCTCACGCTAAGTGTCAGCCCATGCTCGCGCTCAACGTGAGATTACATCATGATAATGCAAACTTTTCTACATTACATGAAGTTGGAATCATACCAAACTCTCATCATGCACCACACTTAAAATCCTTATAAGTCTAAATACCTATTCTAAGTTTGTTTGAAGGTTCAAAGTTGATTCAAATGGCCAAATTACAAATAGGACTATAACCTTCGAAAATCACCAAAATACTAGTTTTATTGGGTTCTAAAGGGTAAAAATATGAGTTAAGGTGTTTAGGACTTAACCAAAGATGCTATTAAGTCTAAAATGTTCCTCTAACTTAATTATCTAAGCAAATTTTTAGTTGCAATTATACCTAACTGTAAAATTTAACCATACTCATAACTTCCTAGACACCATATTCACTCAACCAAGCATCCAAAAAACTTTGCATTAAACTTCTCACATTAAAACATAGTATAACAACCACTTCTGATCGCAACACACTGTATATATTCACAAGTTATGTAATAGCAACATATTCAATCAAGGAATCATTTTAAGTGCTCATACATGTTGAAATTAACTATGAAAATGGAAACCAACTCTAGCAGGGCGCATTCCAAAGAAAAGTAAAGAGTATCAACATTATTATTGAACTCTATGAACCACCTTACCTGAAAAGAAAGATAAGCTAGCCAAAAGAAGGAAGAACTTTTGTTGGTAGGGGAAGAAGGTTCCAAAACCTCAATTGGAAACTCAAAAGCTTGCAAAAAGCTTGGAGGAAGAAGAAGAAAGTGTAGCTCCCTAGCTGTGTTGGGGTGTGCCTGAACCCATAGAGAAGAAGAACATGATGCTAAGCATGAGAAAAGAGAAATAAAAGAAGGGAAAGACACTTATGGTGGTTGCTTAAGGAGAAGAATTTCCAAGGACAAAAGAAGATAAGAAATAGATGAATAGAGGGTGACAATTGGAATATGAAGTTTCAAGTGAATAATTAAGGGAAGGAACACCAAAAAATGATTTAAGAGAATAACCTAAGGCTATGAGCACTTAAGTGTATTTTCATTAATTTCAAATAAAATTTTAGATATTACTATCTCACTTCATATTCATGTTTCTAGTTTGAATACGAAATTGCTTACCCAAAATATTTTACCTAACTCGACCTCCAATGGAGAATGCATATTATCTTTGCCAAAAGAAATAAAATCCTAATAACCAACTGATGTAAGTCTCCCATGGAAGACTTACTAATTTTTCCGATCTTAACTTCTCAAGATCCAAGCTTCACGAATTTCACCAATTGCATTGCAGAATTAAAACCCAAAAAGAATAAAATCAGAAAATGGAAGATGATAGAGATGATAGGAGCGCCATGCTTAAAGCAATAAGCTCAAGGACAAATCGTCACATGGATTGTACCATGATAAGACTCAATAAGGTTCCCTCAAGAAACCTAGAAGAGAATCCTCTCTTTCAAGCAAAAGCTTCTTTCATATAATTGATCAAAGATCCTTTACAATTCAGAATTTCAAGTATTTATACTAACTAACATGGTGCTAAAGCTTGCCCTACAAGCTTCTAACCTTAACCTTGGATTAAGATCTCATCTAAGGGCCACAGTCCATTCTAAGGAAGGTGGGAAACTTGTGCCTCAAGTTTTAATTCCAACCCTAAGATTAGATCTAGATTTTAAGGTCGTAATTTGCTTTTGAGGTGGTGCCTTAAGCATGCATGCCAAGAAGCAATCTCTAAAGAGCTGGAAAAACTGAAAAATCCAAGTGGTAATCGATTACTTAGTCGTGGTAATCGATTACCAGGGTCTTTGGATATCCAAAAGTGAGAATGGCTCTGTGGTAATCGATTACTTAGTCTTAGTAATCGATCATCAGGTCTTTGGATGTCTAAAATGAGAGGATGGCTCTATGGTAATCGATTACCAACAGTTGGTAGTCGATTACTATCTTAGAAGCATTCCAATGTTAACTTCAAGCTCGTTTTCCTTCTTGATGGAGGCCGAACTGAGATTTGGTGTCTTCATAGCTTTTGTAGCCCTTGAAGTCTTCTTTAATTTTCCACCAAGAAAGCCTCAATTGAAGTTGTGTAGCTCGAGTTATGGTCCAAATACTGAACCTGGTCACCTCAGTCAATTACCCAACTCTCTCACAAAACACTCCTAAATTTTGGTTCAATTACAAACATAAGGCTGTGCACTTATTCACCAAGCAAGGCCCAAATTAAGTGTTCTTAATCCTAATTACAAGTTTATAAAATGCTTTGTAGATTACAAGCCCTATTACAAAACAAGGAGAAGTCTTGAGTTGACTCTTGACTTTGGTTGACTTTGAGTTGACTCTCAACTTCTTCTTGTATCCTTTTGAGCATTGACTTGTTTATTTTTCCTATTTGTAGGAGCTTGGGATGAACCTCCATCAAACCCTCCTTCTTGTTTCTAACTTGTCTCCAAGTTGGCTTGATCTTCACCTAAATAAAAAACAAGTCCTTAATATTGAGATTATATTTTTCAATAAAATCAATAAGAAGATCAAGTTATGATTAATAGGTTCGATTTTCTCAATGCTACAAAAAGTCCATCTCTTTTAGGAAATTTTCTCAAATGGAATCTTGCTCCCAAATAGAGTCCTCCTTACCTACAAGACAAATGACCTCCCGGGTCAAATACTACAAAACCATCTATAATGATATGTAATTCATGTTTCATATATTTCATCTTATTCCTAAAATCTATATTCAACAATTTACTTGATGTGTTCATATTCAAATCATGCATCATCAAGATATATTTATTATTTATATCAATAACACCAATTAAAGAAGGAAATATAGAATTGAAATGTTCATTTTTGGTGTAACCAAAACTCTTAAGAGATTTTTCTCCTTTCTCAATTTGTGTTGCTATTTTCTTCTTGGTCCAGATTTCTTGACTAGGTGTGGAACTTTGTTGTGTGCCCTCCTTCTTAGGTTCTTCCAATAACCTAAAAAAAATTTCATCATCATGATAATAATGGTTAATAGGCACAACCAAAAATTGTAAATTCCTAACCTCAAAGGTTGTCCAAGGCTTAAAACCACAACACTCTAGTGCAATCTCATTTTTATTAGAAGTAAAAAGAGTAGTAGGTGATAAGGAAATTTTCTCAAAAGGTAGTTCAAATTCTGAAGGTATTTCCTTTTCATGTTCATAATTGTTCAAAGGCTCAATTGTGCACATCTCTTTATTAGGAATCAAATCATAAGGAAGTTTGTAAAGATGATCACAAGCATCTTTAATTAAAACAGTAAGTTCATTCCTTTCAAGATGATCAATTTGCTCTTTGAATTCCTCTTTGGGCACAACACCTACAATATCTTCAAAGAAAGAATCAAAAATGTCAAATGAAGGGTTAGTAAAAGCAAGTAATAAATCATCTTTTTCCTTCACTTGTTTTTCCAACAATTCTAACTCTCCAACTTCTTTTTCTCTCAATTCTTTCTCTTTTGACTCTCTTTCTATAAACTCTTTTTTCTTTCTCACAAGCTCGACATAAATCCTTCATTTTGTTCTATCAACCTCCTTTCTTTTCTCTCTCTATGTTCTTTCTTCAAGTCATAATAATCTCTATCACTTCTTTGATTTGATTGATGGTATCTCTTTTTTTTTTCTCTTTTATCAACCCTTTCATGGTTATATCTCAGCTCATACTCTTTTCTTCTCCTCCTATCCTCATAATCCCTATAGTCATAATCACCCTCATTATTACTTCCTCCTTCACTACCTCTTGGTGAAGAGTAGTGTCTTCTACTACTTCCTCTCCTATCTCCATTACCTCTCTCATTGGCCTCTATTTCCCTTCTTTCATGTTCTTCCCTTAGTCTCCTTTCTAGGTCCTCTCTCTTACTCTCTTACTCCCTTCCTCCCTAAACCGCCTATCACTATCACCTTTCCACTCATTGAAATCATGTTGCATGTGATGAAATTTTTTTGCATGTGATGAAAATTTTCATTTATAAAATCCATGAGTTTCTTGGTTTTAGGTGATATATCATTTCCCACACCAGGTGAGCTTTCCATGGCTGCAGGCAAACAGTTAGTACACAAAATATAGTAAGAGAATTAGGTCCTCACCACTCACTAAGTGTATGCTCTCAAGTCACTTGTATTTCACACTTTCAAGACTCTTTCTCTAATGTTCTCTCTTGTCTTTTTCCACTCAAATCTTTTCTTTACCTTCTTAAAAGAACCTCTACTCAAGTGCAAATATGGTTGCACTCCATGTGAAAGAGGAACAATTCTCCAATCAAGCTTAAGAAGTCCAAGAAAAAGACACAACTCTAGACAAAACCAAGGAGTTCAAGAAGACAAGCAATAAAGGCATAAAATGAATGAATTAAGCTTACTCAAATCAATGAATGAAGTAATGTGACAAAGGCACAATAAATGGAAGCAAACTATGAAGTATTTGTGGGAAAAGAATGAGACAATTTAAAGCAAAAGTTGATAAAACAGGGTGGTAATCGATTACTTAGGTTTGGTAATCGATTAAACCAGAGACTTGAATATCCAGAACACAAATTGGGACTGTGGTAATCGATTACTAGTCGTGGTAATCGATTACTCCAGTGGCTATGTCTTTTCTGCACTTTGTTACCAATCTAAGGTAATCTATTATCGATTCTGGTAGTTGATTACCAATAGGACTGTTAGATCAAGAAGATTAACGACTCTAAGTTTTGATTTATTACAAGACAGACGGAACATCTCAGACAAAGTATTACAAGCAAAGTCAGACGGAACAAGCACAGACAGAAGATGACCCCTCAAAAGTAAGGTCATTCGTCTGTCATAAAGCCAAGTCTTCAGACGGAAGGATAGACGAAATTCTTCAGACGAAACTTACTGCATCGTCTGTCACAAGAGTGAAGTACAACTGAGCAACTTGCGCCATATTTTCAATATGCTAAAGTACACAACAGAGCTTCCAAGATCAGTATGGGGATTCGAGCTTACCTATGCTACACGAAAGGTTCTCCTTTTCAAAGAAAATCTTTGTACAAGTCAGAAAAAGGACTAAGCTGCCATCTAATTCGTTGCACATGCTATCTATCACTTGATTGCACTCTGACACCTTTTTGGACTGCACTTGGAGAAAGCTCAACGACATTCTTTTGTCTCTAACGGATATCTGAAGAATCTGCCTATATAAGGATCTCTCTCTCAAGTTTCAGTTGGCGAACATGCTTAAATTCTCTAAGTCATTGTGATTTCGCGCACTGCTACTTTTGTGCTTTACTGTATATCCTCTCTGCAAAAGAGGAAAAATTTTCTTTGAAGAGGAAAAATTTTCTTTCATAAGTAACCTTGTAAATCCACTTGTGTGGTATATTAGCCTGAGGAGGTGATAAGTGCTAAATTATACATGTTCTTCTAGGTGTTTTAAGCTCATTTCCATTTATTTTTACTAGGATTAGCTATAGTTTAGATAAAGAAAACAATGAAAATACCATGTTTACTTAGTGTTAGTTCTTGAGTCAGTGTTTGTTAGGTTTACAAGTTTTCTTGAGTTTTTAAGTCATCTTAATCATTCTTTGTTGATTTTAGGTTCATTGAAGAGAAGCTTGGAATGAAAGCCATGGACATAAAATGAAGAGGCCATCAAGAGGAACAAGAAGGGGAGCCCAAGTCAACAATTCAGAGCAAGCTATGGCACAAGATTGGTCCTCCACACCTGTCAAAACGCGCCAGGGCGCGTTTCACTGATCACCAAGGGCGCACACGCGCCAGGGCGCGCCAGGGTGGCGCACTCATGCCCTGCTTGCGGTAGAAATGCGCCAGGGCGCGCACAGGGGCGCGTTCAGCCCTTCCTTGCGGCGCAAATGCGCCAGGGCGCGCACAGGGGCGCGCTCATGCCTTCTTCTCCGTTCAAAACGCGCCAGGGCGCGTCCCTCTTAAGTGGGTGGCGCGATTTCTGCACATATATATACCTGTTGGGCGCGAAAATGAGGGAGAGAACCTCATAATTCAGTTTTTCTTGTTAGCTTCTCGTGCACGCCTCTCGTTTTTCTCTCTTCTCTCCACCTTCGGTCTCATCCTCCTTAATCAAAACCTTGAAGATTCTTGAAGTTTTGGAACTTGTGGAAGCAAGAGCTAGGGATTCATGGAGCTTCTCTCGGTTTTGATTTCCTTTTCTGTTCTTTCTTTTCATCTTTCCATGTCAGGCTAGGTTTTAGGTTAAGGAAGGGGATTTCAATTCTAGAATTCTTGTAATGACTTCTATGTGAATTCAATTGTAATTTCGGATTAATTGATTGAGCTTTTCCTACTTAATTACAATTTCTTGAGGTTCGATTCATGAAGTTCAAATAGTAATAGGAATATTAACTGCTTGAAATTGATTGAGCTATACCTTGACTTTTTGTTTCTCATTTCAATTATGCCTTCGGAAGATTGATAGTTGAATTAGGAGAGGAATTGCATCATTATAACAGTGCATGAGTCTAGGAATAGAACTTGCATGTTATGAGACATTGTGAATTTATCTATTTCGCTTCTTGAATGTATTTCTATTTTCACCTAAGGGATTAGAGATTTTAGAAGTCATTCAAAGTGACTAAAGACCTAGGAATAGGCTTAGTCTAAGGTATCACAAATTCTAGTCTTCAATTGATTGATTTCCATTGAATTGATATAGAAAATAGTTACTTGAGAGAAGGAATTGAATGAACCTATTCCCTAACTCATTTCATCATATCTGAAACTTAAACATTTACAGTTTTCCTTACTTTACTGTGCATTGTTTAATTTTACATAATAGTTTAGTTTTACATACATGATTCATTCACTGATTCGTTCTAATAGCAACACACGTTGAACATTCGATACTTCACAATTAGTCTCTGTGGTTCGACATCCCTTTCTCACTATTTCTAAACTTGTGACGACCAGTACACTTGCCGAAAGATTGACACACACGAATATTTTTAAAAGTCAACAAGCGGCTCTGAAGCCCAAACACAAACACAAACCCAAACACCAATCCCATCGTCTCAACCACCTGGTCACCATAACGAAGTTCCTTTTGAGGATGTTGTTGTTGAACCTCTCAGAAGAAAAAGGAACATAAGAATCAAACATGTTGCGTCTAAGACGCAAGAAATAGAAGTTTCCCCGAGTGAAGATGAAGGGGTAACTAAAGCATCTGAGGATGCTTCGTCTGTTAGAATCCTGACAGATGAGGAAAATCAAAGGAAGACAGCTGAAGAGAAAGCTAGAGCAAGGGAAATTGCTTTACAAAAGGCTGCTAAAGGCAAAGAGAAGTTGAAGCAGAAGCAGAGGCTTGAGTCTGTCATAGTTGGCGAATTAGACGAAGCCAAGCAATTAAGAGAGGCCAGAAGAGTCCTTATCATGCTTGAAGCTGAAAGGGAACGTCTGTTCCAAGAAAGCATCAGAGGCATTGGATCGTCTGGAGCTGCACCTGCACCAACAACTTCAGAGGGCATGAATAGTGAAGAAACCGCCCAGATCCAAAAGGACAATGCTCAACTAGCAGAGGAATTGGAGACCATGTTAAATGAAGAGGCTCCAACCATGGAGGTTTCAGAATCCTTACTCCAAGACGAACATAGGAATACTAGCACTGATCCTATTGTTGCGTCTCCTCTCAATGTCGCCTTTAATCAGACGATACCTGCTGCGTCTGAAGAAGTACCCTGTCATGTGATGATAGAAGCAGCATCTGAAGAAACTTCCTGCCTACAGACGATGGAGATTTCGTCTGTAGTCATCATAGAAGATGACACATGTTCTTCGTCTAATGAGGAACATGTGGAAATAAAAAGGCTAGTTCAGCCTTTAGTAAGATCTCATGCTGAGTTGCTGAATCCAGAAGATCTTCCACTGAAGCACAAGACAGACTATTCGTTTCTCAACAAATTAGTCATGAAGAGATTTGCTGAGAGCTCTTGTGTTGACTTTGACTTAGTCAACTCTTCTTCAACTTGGGCTTCAATTCTTCTTTGCATTGCCCTTGTAATCCTCATAAAAAGGTATCCATCTTGCCTAAAGAATTCTTCATGAGCACCATTAGCACACAAAGGCCACACTCGGCCAAAATCATCATCACATGCATATAATTCCTTGATGTGATCAAATCCTAGCATCTTAGTTTCTAGCATGCATATAAATGTAAATCTTCTACTAAGAGCATCGGCTACCACATTAGTACTACCTTTCTTATATTTAATCATGTAAGGAAAGGTTTCAAGGAATTCTACCCATCTTGCATGCCTCTTGCTTAGCTTGCCTTGTCCCTTGATATGTTTGAGTGCGTCATGATCGGTGTGCACCACAAACTCCTTGGGAAGAAGGTAGTGTTGCCACACTTGGAATGCCCTCACAAGTGCATACATCTCCTTATCATAGGTGGAGTAGTTGAGTTGAGCACCCTTGAGCTTCTCACTAAAGTAGGCAATGGGGTGCCCCTCTTGCATCAACACGGCTCCAACACCTAGGTTAGAAGCATCACACTCTACTTCAAAAGAACAAGCAAAGTTAGGTAAAGCAAGAATAGGTGCATGTGTAAGCTTCTCTTTAAGTAGATTGAAAGCATGTTCTTGAGCTTGACCCCAAATAAAAGTAGAATCCTTTTTAACTAGTTCATTAAGAGGTGAAGCAATTGTACTAAAATCCTTAACAAACCTCCTATAAAAACTAGCTAAGCCATGAAAGGATCTTACTTCCCTTGCATTGGTGGGTTTCGGCCACTCTTGGATGGCCTTGATCTTGCTTTCATCCACTTACACACCTTGCTCACTCACCACAAAGTCGAGGAATACAACTTGATTGGTGGCAAAGGTGCACTTCTCTTTGTTGGCATACAATTGTTGTTCCCTAAGCACTTTCAAAATAAGCTTCAAGTGTGTTAGATGTTCTAAGAAAGATTTGCTATAAATCAAAATGTCATCAAAATATACCACAACAAATTTTCCTAGAAACTCTCTTAGCACATGATTCATTAACCTCATAAAAGTGCTAGGTGCATTTGATAAGCCAAAAGGCATGACAAGCCACTCATATAGTCCAAACTTGGTCTTAAAAGCGGTTTTCCACTCATCACCTTCTTTCATTCTAATTTGGTGACAGCCACTTTTAAGATCAACCTTGGAGAATATCTTAGCTCCATGTAGCTCATCAAGCAAGTCATCTAGCCTAGGAATGGGATGTCTATACCTTATAGTAATATTGTTAATGGCTCTACAATCGGTACACATCCTCCAAGTCCCCTCCTTCTTAGGCACTAAGATAACCGGTGAAGCACAAGGAGACAAGCTCTCCTTGACCCAACCCTTACTCATCAACTCTTCTACTTGCCTTTGCATTTCATGAGTCTCTTGAGGAGAACTCCTATATGTAGGCCGGTTGGGTAAGGGTGCACCGGGTACTAGATCTATTTGATGCTCAATCCCTCTAAGTGGGAGAAGGCCTTGGGGAATCTCTTTAGGAAAGACATCATCAAACTCCATTAACAATGACTCAAGGTCTTCTTGCTTGCCTACCAAGTTAGTGCTCAAAACTAATGGTGTAGGCAAACATAGGAACATGCTCTTCCTAGCTAGGTACTCTCTTTTTTGCTCACCTCTCTCCATAAGCAAACTCTCTCTAAGTTTTCCCTTATCTATAGCCTCGGTTTGCCTTTCATCATGGGTGGCTACACACTTTCCTTTCAACCTAGAATCACTAGTGGCATTCTTGGTAATTTTTCTGCAACTCTCGGCCAAGGCTAGTTTCCTAGGATGTTTGGTTTCTTTTTGGCTTTTCTTGGAGGAGCTCTCGACCATACTATGTGTGGCACTTGAACCCTCACTTTTCTTCTCATTTTCTCTCTTTAATTTCATTTTTATTTGATCCTCACACACTTCCTTAGGTGACAAAGGCTTAAGGGTGACCTTCTTGCTCATATGAGAGAAAACATAGGTGTTGGAAACACCATCATGAATGGCATGTTTGTTATATTGCCAAGGTCTCCCAAGTAATAGGTGAGTGGCTTCCATATGCACTACATCACATAACACATCATCTCTATACTTGCCTATGGAAAAGTTAATAAGAACTTTCTTACTAACTACCATTTCTCCCTTATCACTCAACCATTGTAGCTTATAAGGTTTAGGGTGTGGGGATGTCCTAAGTTCTAGTTTATTCACTAACCTAGTACTAACAACATTTGTACAACTACCACTATCTATGATAAGAGAACATACCTTCCCTTCCACTAGGCATCTAGAATGGAAGATGTTTTCTCTTTGTGAGTCATCCAATTCCTTGAGGGCACTTCCAAGCATCTTCCTCACCATGAGGAGGTCTCCATCTTCCGATTGCTCCATGCTTGAATGCTCACTAGCACTAGCTTCCTCTTCTTCACTAGAAGAGTGAGTGGAGTCATCACTAGTGATTCCTCCATCTCCTCTCATGATCATGGCCTTCTTGTTGGGACATTGGGAAGCTATATGACCATGTCCTAAACACTTGAAACACTTAATGTTAGAAGGCTTAGAAATGGGTTTTGAAACTTCCTTACCTTTAGGGTCATCTCGGCTAGACTTGTAGTAAGCCTTAGATGGTCCCTCCTTCTTTTGCTTGTCCTTCCAATTAGAAGTTCCATGGGTGTAAGACTTCTTGAAGGAGCTCTTCCTCTTTACTTGGCCCTCAATCCTTTCGGCCTTGTGAATGGCATCCTCCAAGGTTCTATAATGTTGAAGTTACAAGACATCTTGGATCTCCCTATTCAAACCATTAGTGAACCTAGCAATTGTAGCTTCCTTCTCCTCTTCATAGCCGGCCCTCATCAAGGTTAACTCTAGATCCTTGAAGTGCTCTTGTACACTCCTTCCACCTTGAGTTAATCTTTGGAGCTTCACATGTAGGTCCCTTGTATAAGACTTAGGCACAAATCTTCCCTTCATGGAATCCTTCAATTAGGTCCATGAAGTGATGTGAGGCCTCCTCCTTTTCTCGGCATCTACAAGGACTTGGTTCCACCAAACCAAGGCATAACCCTCAAACTCCAAGATGGCTAAGTTAAGCCTCTTCTCTTCACTCAAGTGTGGATAGCAAGAATAAACTTGATCAACCTTCATCACCCAATCTAGGTAACTCTCGGCCTCACTATCTCCAAGGAACTTGGGTAGCTTAATCTTGTTGCTTCTTCCCCACTCTCTAGGCTCATCTTCCTCCACATGTCTTCTAGGGGTGTGATTTGGCATTCTAGGTTGAGGATCTCTCCTTCCCCCCCTTGCATTCCTATGGCCTCTAAAGGGTTCATCCTCATCATAGTTGTTTCCGCAATCACTCTCCCTAGGTGTGTCATAGTCCCCTCTAGGAATTCCTTCCTCACTACCACTACTTCTTTAGCTACCTCTTCTACTCTTAGGTACTTCATTACTTACACTCCTTCGGCCCTCCATAGGTACTGCCCCTCCTCCATGGTGAACTCCTTGATTGCCACTAGTGTCTCCAAGGATCTTCTTCTCTAATTCCTTCCTTATCTTCCTTTCCTCCTTTAACCTCCTCTCTTAATCAAACCTCTCTTCCAAACTAGCACTAAGCATGGACTTCATCATATCCATCATCCTTTTAGACCTTGGTGAGAGATCATTTCCCACACTAGGAGAGGTATCCATTGCTGCACAAGAAAAGGTTAGATAACAAATACAATTATATAAGAGATCCTTGCCACTCTCTAAGTGTTTCACTCTAGTAGCACTCTTGTTTCACTCTTTAGAAGGCTTTTTCTATTTGTTTCACTCTTTAGAAGTCTTTGGATGTCCAAAAGTGAGACTGGCTCTGTGGTAATCGATTACTTAGTCATGGTAATTAATTACCATTCTTTGGATGTCAAAAATGAGAGGATGGCTCTATGGTAATCGATTACCAATAGTTGGTAGTCGATTACTATCCTGGAAGCATTCCAACGCTAACTTCAAGCTCATTTTCCTTCTTGATGGAGGCCGAACTGGGATTTGGTGTCTTCATAGCTTTTGTAGCCCTTGAAATCTTCTTTAATTTTCCACCAAGAACGCCTCAATTGGATTTGTGTAGCTCGAGTTATGGTCTGAATACTGAACCTAGTCACCTTAGTCAATTATCCAACTCTCTCACAAAACACTCCTAAAATTTGGTTCAATTACAAACATAAGGTCGTGCACTTATTCACCAAGCAAGGCCCAAATTAACTGTTCTTAATCCATATTACAAGTTTATAAAATGCTTTGGAGATTTCAAGCCCTATTACAAAACAAGGAGAAGTCTTGAGTTCACTCTTGACTTTGATTGATTTTAAGTTGACTCTCAACTTCTTCTTATATCCTTTTGAACATTGACTTGTTTATTCTTCCTATTTGTAGGAACTTGGGATAGATCTCCATCACCAACTCCCTTGACACTCTTCTACATTAAAAATTGAAACTTAATTTCTTTTGTTTTTTTTATAAATCAATTTAGTAAACTTCTTTATAAAACGCATAAATAGTTTTCATATATATATATATATATATATATATATATATATATATATATATATATATATATATATATATATATCTTCAAATTTGGTACTTAAAATCCGTGTATGCAAAATGGAAATTTACAAAAACTACTATTAAAAAAAGCCTATCTTGTTTGACATCCGATTTTTCTCCATTTCAATGCAGAAGAATACTCTTATGTCAATATAAAATAAAAAATGAGAATTAATTCATCATGCAACAACCAGCCATAAAAAATAATATACGGGGTAATGAATCTATAAAATAAATAGAAGAAATAATTGTTTATTTAAAGAATTATAATTAATTAGTTGGTCAAAATTATTAAAAGTGGTAGATAAAGTTTAGTATATCCAACTTTAGACAAGAAAGAAAACACGATCATTACAAAATCTTCTCTTTCAAGCCATAGTAGGTTTTTCCTTTTTTTATGCAAATGACGTGATAAATCATCTACTTTGTACTCGATTACAGCATCTATTGAGCAATTAAACAACCAACCTTTCCCTTAAGATATAAGCATGTCATGTCACTAAACGCAGCAAATTAAAATCTCGTTCTTTTCTCCACGTTTCTTCCTTTAAAGTTTTTTTCTATTTTTGGAACAAATTAAACATAACTTCCTTTAAAGTTATGTAACGTAAAGTGACACACCAACCTTTTTGTTCAATATTATATTGCACCTTCATTTTACTAAAATCCAAGAGAAACTTCAAGTGGAAAAAGCGTGATCATGCATGAACATCAAATTGATTATTAAAATCATTGGGATTAATTAAGTTTACTTTTGTAAATGTTTTTGCCAAACCAAACAAACAAATGTCACAATTAATTACCAAATAAAACAAATTTTGTGCCGAGAAAATTAAAAAAAGCTTAACTCAATCTTAGGTCCAAGCTAAGGTTTATGGAGGGGTTAGGGCTAGCTAGGGCATAAGGGTTAGTTGAGTTGTGATATACATGATATTCAAAATTGTCTTTCTACATATCCGTACGGGATACCGATTCGTGTATTATACGACTTTTTCTTTTCTTCTTTTATCTAAACTAGGATGCTTTTATACATATAATTCTAACTTTTTATATACATTTTTTGTATTTGGATTAAAGAAGAATTTTTTTTATAATCACTTAGATTATAATATAACAATTTTATTTAAATTTAATTGGCTAGATAGTACCTTTTCAATAATTTTACAAAAAAAATAAAGACTAATAATACTACGACAACTATGGTATATTAATATAAATATTAACTATATATATATATATATATATATATATATAACATTATGAATATATATCATCATATCTATATCCTATTTTTTTTCTTGAAAAGATATGAATAAGCCATCAAGTTAATATCTCAAGTACTATCGTCTCTTTTTAATAGACATTAAAATACTGATAAAAATAATTTTTAAGTATAACGGAATTATATAAATAATCTATGAAATTTTAATTAACTATCAATTTAATTTAGTACTTAAGACATTGAAATATTTTACTAACCTTTAGAAATTAATATAAATAAATTTTATATGCTTTTGGTAAACTATTGAATGGAATTTTGGGGGGAAAAGCATTTAAATACCCTAACTTTCACGCTTTTAACAAGATACCTTCTACTTTATTTTTTTTTACAATCGATTCTTAGATCTATCTCATTTTCAAACATATACATAAGAGTTTATTTTTGTTCCAGTCAATATTTAAAATTTACTATATTTTCACGTATAGACTTCAGTTTCATTTCAATTAATACTTATAATGGGTTATAAAAATAAATCTTAATCATTTATTAATTTTATTTATCTAAATGATTTTTCAAACAACAAAATGTAATAAAATTTAAAATTAAAAAATCAAATAAATACTTTTAATTATTTTTATTATTTCTAAATTCATATGTTCATTATAATTTAATATAAATAATAAAAGAATAAAAGAATTAATTATTATCTATAATTAAGACAAAATATTTAATTTTAACTTGACGAAGAAACTATATGTAAAACAGCTAAAATTTTGAGAATAAATTACAAAGTGATTAACGTTCATGGGGCGTTTTAAAAAGTAGTAAAGTTTAAGGATCAATTAAAATAAAATGAAAGTTTATAAAATTTATTTGAAAATGAGAAAAATTTTAAGGATTAATTGTGCTAAAATTAAAATTGACAATACCAATTTATAAAAAAAATAAAGATAAGGTATTTAAATAAATAATCTTTCCCTGTTAATTTTTAATAGTTAATAGATTACTTATATTATTTGTCTACTTTAATACTTGATTGTTTATAAAGTAATAATAATAAAAAAGAACAATAATTCATGTGTGTATAATAGGGGGTCAACATCGGGGCAGAAATTTAATTGGAACCGAACATGAGGACAACGATAAGGTCAACGGGATAGGTCTTACTTGAATTACCCGAATAATTTCAAACGAATTTTATTGGTTTAACTAAATGTTTGAAAATCTCATACAAAAAAATCTAAAAGTTTGAAAATTAAACTTGAATTTTGGCTTGGTACAATGGACGTTTCATGGAAACTTTCCAACAGGTCACGTTGAGTAGAAAAAACAAAAAGGGTCAAAAAACTGTAAAGTTGAGTGGAATTTCATGAAAAGAGGTCTTTGCTTTGCATTCGTTAAACCTCACATCACATGACTTGTTATTAGTATTACGTTAATCTAGCAAAGAGTTTCGGAAAATAAATAATTAAATGGATGAACAACACGTGTAGACACACATTTTTCTCTTTTCTATAGACCCAAGTCCAAGTATTTTAATTTCGAATAATTTGAGTTATTGTTTTATTAATTAAGGGATGATAACTATTTAATTTTCTTTCATTACAAGTATTTTTTGTATTGTTGAACTGGGTCAACTCACTACCGCGCTTATTGCGACTTGATTTTAGGTTTGGTGCAATGATCCCTACTCGAACCTAACAATGCAAATATTCAACGCATGAGTCTACATAATACAAATAAATCACTAAATCATTCATATTAGGCAATACTGCATTAATGCATTTTCTGACTATTCCAAAACCATACTATTCGGAAACAATACAAAGTAAAAAAGCAGTAGTCATCTACAGGGGCAACTGTCCAAATTTATATATATATATATATATATATATATATATATATATATATATATATATATATATATGTATGTATGTATATATGTATATATATATATATATATATATATGTATGTATGTATGTATATATATTAGTTTAAATATGATTTTGGTTTTTTCATTTTTAGTTCAGTTCTTGTAAAACTTTTATTTATTTTTAATATTTAATCCTTGTAAATTATATTTATATTTGTATAAAAGGACTGAAAATGAAAAAAAAAATTATAGGGACAAAAGGTAAAAAAAAAAAAATCAATTAGAGGGATGAAAAATAACCCAAAAAATTTATAAGAACTAAAAATGGAAAGGCACTATACTATGCATGTGTAATATATATTTTTAGTTGTTTTATAATGAAATCAAAATTTTTGTTTCATTTTATCTATATTGTTATAAATTAATATGATATGCGATTATCTATCTTATGTTAATTATTTTTGTTTTATAATTGTGAGATATCAATATTAAATGAACATGATAATAGACTAAATAAATTTTTAACAAGATTCGAAATATATAATGAAGCTCAAATTATAAAAATAAAAAGTAAAATTAGATGTCAGTATATTCATAAATAACAAAAATATATGCATAGTTTAATATGAAATTATGATATTTTTTTAATAATATAATTTATTTCATTAAATATGAAACAATTATTTAGATTTTTTTATTTTAAACTATTATAAAAAATAATTATTTCAACATATTTGAGTGCATTCATTTGAATAGCTTTTTTTGGGCTGTATTCCATTTAATTCAACATATAGAAAAACGTTAAAAATATTTTTCATATATTATTTATTATTAAGTGAATTTCCTATTATTATAAAATAAATAGAAGCAAGAAATTGAGTAGGATTAACATAAAATTATGGGGATATTTATTTAAGGATATATTTATATTTCTAGAAACCATATTCTTGGAATTATCATAACTAGGAATTTTATTTTCATCAAAGATGTTTTAAAATTATTTATTATCTTTATAATATTTTTATGTTTTCTTTAATTTAAAATAAAAATATTCAAAATAAATAAAAGTGAAATAGAAATAGGTAAAGTTGAAGTTATATTTTTAAATAATTTCTAATTTCATCCTTTTACATGTGAATAGAAAATATAATTACTAAGAATATAAGTTATATCTAGGAATACTTCTTTTAACCTATATCAAGCATTAAAAATGTTATACATTTTCAAACTCATATACCCTTAATTAAATAAACACAATTTTAGCGTGCTAAAGTGACGTATATGTATTTCAAAATGTCAATTCTAGAATAATCATTTTTCAAAAGTTTTCTTACAAAGTTAATAAAACAAGCAATTATTTCTTTAATTAAACAAGTTGGGTTGGGTTAAACTGAAATGATGTTACTCAAAGGATTACGAAACATGAGAATTTCTTCTACAAATCCTGGTAAAACATAAATACTATTACGCAGATAATATAATTATTATCGTTAAATGGGTCACATATATCTTTTGGAAAAGACTTAAATACATTATATTAGATATTGTTTGCAGAAATTTTGTAACGATAATCTATATACATTTATAATTATATTTATTAAATAATTACTTAGATTATTAAATCTACTTAAGGAATTATACAAATAATATATATTCACCTATCTTTTATAGGAAGCATTAATCATGTTCAAAATTGGACAAAATTATTATAACCATCAATTTTTTTAATATTTATTTAAAGTTTGAATTCAAAATTTTTTACTAAATTGAAATAACTTCATCCTCAATTAATTCTGACAATCGATTGTTATGACGGCAACTTCATGTTAAACTTTATACGAATTTTTTTTTATTAAACTCACATGCAGCTATAATGTGACTCAACAACTGATCAGGAGCTTTTAATTTCACATGTTTCTTATTTTAGAATTGGACACTTGTGGTCCGAATTCTGATAATAATTAGTTTTTGCTTAGAGCTAGGGTTACATTATATATTTGCTTTTTAATGAATCATCTGCTTCAGAGGTATTATGCTTTGTGGCGACTTTTTGGGAGACATAAACAGATCCATGTCTTAGGAACCACTCAAAACCAAACTCTAGTGAGGTGAACACCAAATCAAGATATATAATTTAATTAATTAATAATTAGTAAATTGACTCAAGTTAAAGAAGTAGCTAATTGACTAATAAAAAATTATATATACACACATATATACAATGATAATTTATTTTTCAAAATTTTAAAGATAATAAATTTAATCTTAATTGCAAATTTTTATAATCTAACTATTATAATTAAATATATATATATATATATATATATATATATATATATATATATATATATATATATATATTATGGGAGGGGGGGGAAGAGGGAAAGGAAAAGCATAAATTTCACTCATTAATTGAAAAGCAGGTATGAGTAGGTAAATTGAATGGTCTAATAAATTTGTCATTGCAGAAGATATGTTTTCCTTTTCCACACCAGTTACCACCTGCGTTACTAGTTCTTATTTATCAGTCATTTTAAAATTTAAAATAATAATATTAAAGATGATACTAATAACTTACTTCTTAATTATATCTTTATTTTGTTTAACTAACACATTTATAATTGATAAGTATTTATTGAAAGATGAAAATAATAAAATAAAAAACTTCATAAAATCATTTTTAAAAATAAATAAATATGAATTTTTTTCATTTGTATATAATAATCATAAACTATAGTTAAAAAGAACAAATTGCTTGAATTAGGCTCCCAAGGGCCACGGGCTAGGATAGCAAAATAATTTGCACATGGGGATGTTGATAAAATTCATCTGGCAAGTGAACATTTAAATGTGTATATGAGAATAATATAATACTTATATGTAAATGAGGTGGAACATGAATATCACCATCCGTGCTCTCAAATATCTGAGAGAAATATAACTGTGATTCGATGGTAAAAAGTTATTTAAATTTTTTTATATAAATACTTTTTGGAATTTGATTTTATTTAAATTTATGATTTAGAGAGAGTATTATTTATATATTTTGAATAATTTTATTTTTAAAAAATACAGGTGAAAAAAGACCTAAATATATGAAATTATAAGTTAATTTAGAAAAAAATTATAGAAGAATTTATCAAATGGTTAAACTTATAATTTTATATAATTCCTCAATTTATAAATTTATCATGATATTTACAATATCTCTTTATTTTAAATTCAAATACTTTATTAATTATGTTATTTTTATCGATTTTATTTTTTTGAAAAATATTTATAGATATCCATAAATAATCGTGAGTATTAAACAATTACAAAATTATTTTTAAATATATCCATACTGATAATAAGATAGGCATGGATAAAATTTTTAAATAATTATGTTGTCGGGTCGTTTTGGCATTTCCAGGATTTTTATAAGGCCACATTTCAGTCACTTTCACTCAGCTTAAATCAAATTTTGCATTTTCCACAACATCCGTGTACTACATATAATCATTTATTTAGGTTCAAAAATTAAAACAGTTTGAAAAAATAGTAAATAAACAATGATTATTTATTAATTACTTTTAATCTCTATATTTTCTCATTTTCAAGGTGAGGATTTATTTCATAAACAAAAACTAATCATTTTTATGAGATGGAAAGGTTTCTTTCCCGAGTTTAATGAGAAAGTGACCCATTTTACTTAATTTTTATCAAAATGGGACCTTTAGAACTTATTTATAGATGAAGGTCACATATTAATATTATGTTTACAAAGATGGGACCCTTTAAATAATACTTTTTTTAGTTTAGTGAATTAAATAATTGTTGATTCAGAAAACACATTTATTAAGACAATTGAAATGAGAAGGTTTCTGTTCTATGCGTCTAACATTCTCATCCTATAAAGTATTTACTAGATTTTCTTTATTAAAGGCGTAATGGGAAGGTTTTGATAATTTTTTAATATTTTATTTGCAGATATATAAAGATTTGTGATCATATAATTATTGTTTTTTGTCTTTCTTTATTATATTTTATACTCCGTTTCTTTTTTTTTTTTTTTTTTTTTTTTTTTTTTTTTACATTTGCGGGACTCATATTACAAAAAAAATAATAAAAAAAATTAAACTCTTATAAAAAAAATTGTTTTCAAGGACTATAGCTTAAAAAATTAAACAATAATAAGATGTTAGTAATTTTATACTAAGTTATTTGAGGTTCCTAAACCGATGATTGAAATTATTTACAAAGTGTTTGATGTAATATAAATGATAAATATATAGTTGACTTCTATTAATTATTTTATTATTAACGATTAACTTTATTTATCGATGTTCATCATAGGCAAAACATAATAATAATACTTTGAAATATTTTTTTTTTGTTGCATATTTATGTGATTTAAATTTATTTAATTATAATTATAAGTGTAAAGTGTATTTTTTAATTGTTTTAATATAGTTTTGAGTTTAGAAAAATTATTAATTTAATTCTATTTTTGAATTTTATAATTTTAAGAATTTTAGAACTTAAAATTAGTTTAATTGAAATTATGTTTCTCTTTTGATGAAAGCTAGCTTGATGATGTTATCCCTATCTTCAATTCTTCACAAAATTCGTCCAATGCACTAATGTAAGTTTTGGCCAAGCTTACCAAATGAAGAAGAAAACTTATTTTCTTTTTGAAAGATAAGGAATGAAAAACACCATGATCAAGAATTAATACGTTCAAATGAAGAAACTTCATAAAAAGACTCAAGGTTCTATCAAGAAAATTTAAAAGAGAACACTCTTACAATAGAAAATTTTATTTCTTTCAAAATATGATCAATGTTGCCCCAAGAATGTCACAGTTAAGCATAAAAACTAGGAAAAAATAAGATGTGATCCATCTATGCTAAGTGTGCAATCGAATGATTGAGAGAGAACATGCAGCTCTCACCCTTAGATGAGTTTTAATGAAATTAAAGGGTTAAGATACACTTTTGGAAATGAACATTCTTATCCTTTAGATTAGTTCTTAAAAATGCATGGTTAGAATTCACTCTTGAAGGTGACAAAAGTCAAACCTTCAAACGTGAATCACAAGATAAATTTCACAAAGGCATTCCATGACTTTGAGGGGTCCAATTCCCTATACTACAAGAAACTAAAATTTGGCCAAGTTAGCTAAAATTCAGCCAAGTCAAAGTCAACACAAGATACCAAAAATTCAAAGTCAACAAAAAAAGAAATTACAACTCCCTAAGGAGATTATAAGGCCTAAGAGTTTTAAGAGTTGAGTCTTCTATTCTTGCAACTTTAAGTAGCTCATGCTCAACTTCTTCCTCTAATTTCTTGAACATTACTCTTGTAATCATCCTTTCTATAGATAGCCCTCCATTAAGCCCTCCTTCTTGATGCAAACTTGTCCCCAAGTTGCCTTGATCATCAACTACAAAATACAGGGACAAGTCACTCAAATTGAATTAGTTACTGCCAATGAACCAGTAACTGGACGTAGTCTGCTTAAGATGAATCAGTATAAAACTATCATTGTCTTTAACTACTTTATATTTGTGACTAACGGGATTAAAAATTTAAATATTTATTAATTAAAATCAACAGTTAAAGAACGAAAGTTGCATGTGTCTACTTTCAAAATTTAAGCGCATATTTTTTAATAACACAATTCAACCCCTCCCCCCCCCCTATTGTGTTTTATCTTTTACAAGATGAATGTGCTTTAGGTTGGTCTAATAGAGGTGATTTTGTTTTGGCTTGCGTTTGTGTTTGTGGTTGAAATGGTGTTGTTTGAGATGAAAAAGGTTGGTTCTTGGCTTGTTTTATGCAAACCTTGTGGGTTGAAGGAGCATTTTGTGGTGAGGTTAGTGTTTAGGATTAATCATTAGATTGTTGAGGCACTCTCTTCACAAAAAATAGAGTTAGGGTTAATGTTAGGATCTGATTGAGACCTAACCTTACAAGAATCACCAAGAATATCATCAAGGGGCTTATGCTTGACACTAGAGCCTCTTGTTCAATCTCCTTCTAGTAACTCTAAGAGAGAGGTTTATGAACAGAAGATGATTGCTTCGTCTTAGCAAGCATTATTGATGAGAATACGGAAGATCCTTTCTTCATCTTCTCAACTCTAGGAAAAAAATGTCTTGGCTTCATCTCGTTGAAGCCTGAAGGTATCCTTCTTCAACTCTAGACCTAGAGATTAACCCTCAATTTCCTTAGGATAAAAACTGAGATTTCGAATGATCCTTGAGAAAAGAATGGCTAGGGAATGCTTGACTTCGTTTTTTGATCTCTGTTTTTTAAAGCATTCACTCAATGGTCTATTATCACAAACGGAAGACTAAATTGAGCCTTTCTTGAAAGAGATAAAATATGTATCTATTGCTCACGTTGTCTTTTGACCCACTCCTTAGGGTGAAGATATTGAATAGGAGATTGTGAAGGATTTTGCAGAGAAGAAGGAAGTTCCCAAAACTTAGGGAGTTCATTACAACTTTTGTCTTTTGGTGGCGAAGAGACTCATATAGAGTGATGTCAGTTGCTGTTTCTCAGATGTTGGCATCCAAGAGAACTGAGAACTTCACACCCTCGTCCTTGTAGCTTGAGGTTGCAACAAATGTCTTAGTTGAGACCATGAACTCCTTGTCACTAATGACCCCACTGATGATGTCATAGTCTTCCATTGCATTTTCCTAGAACTAAGCATAGGCTTCCATAAATCATTCATCTCCGGGAATGATGACTAGTTAACAACAACGAGGGTTCTTACCAAGCTTTTGTCTAAAAGGTGAAGTTAGAGAGTTTCATCCATTTTCCAAGGATGAACAAATCTTCAAAGAAAAAGGTGTCAGTCTCAATCTCGACAACCATTGGTATTCACGATTCAAAAATGCTTAGAAAGTGATAGAGAACCTAAGGTGAAACAATGCGAAAGTAAAAATGCAAAGGTAAAAATATTTTTACTTTAAGTTATGTTTATATAAGGAATAGATTAGGCATCAGTCCCTATAAATTCATGCCCATGATTACGATTTGAATTTTAAAATGACATGTGATTAGTAGTTACGACAACACACGTTTCTCTTGATAATGATTTACCTTTAATTTTCAGACACATTAACCCTACACCTTTTAAAAAATAAATTAAATTGATGATTTCGTCTAGGTAGTTTAAGTAAAATGAATTTACACATGTTAACGGATTACTAAAAATCCATAATATTGTATATTCATATGCTATCTTAATAGACGAAGTTGCATCTATAAGATGAACTTACCTTATTAAGGTTACCAATCCCAGATTTTCCTTGATAAAATTAAAGCATTCTTCAGCTAAAGCCTTAATAGAGATATCAACTTATTGATGATTAATATCAACAAATTTAATATCAAAATCACCATTTTGTACACAATCTTTAATGAAATGATATTTTATTTCTTTGTGCATAGCTTTATAATGTTGAATTGGGTTTTTAGTTTGATTAGTTGCACTAGTATTGTCATAAATATAGGAATATTTTGTTTAAACTTAGAGTAATCATCTAACTGTTACTCTACCAATAGAAGTTGTAAGTAACAACCTGCTGTAAAGATGTATTATACTTCATTTATTAAGAGAGCAATTGGATTTTACTTCTTTTTTACCCAAGAGATGAGTGAGTGCCCAAAAAAGTGGTAACATTTACTTGTGATTTTCCTCTACACTTCATCTCCATCATAATCAATATCATAAAATCCATTTAACTTGAAATCTTGATTTTTCTTATAAAACAAAGATAGATTAGTGGTGTCAATAAAGTATTTCAAAATTTTTTTAGTAGCTTGGAGATATGACTCTCTAGGATATGAATGAACTCTGGTACATAAGCAAACTATACTTCAGTCGGAATCTTTAGACTAAATCTCAATCTAATGCATTTGATTGACACCATTCGTATGTCCATCATAAAAATATTATTTATAAAATATTATAAGATAAATTATATTTATCAAATTAAGGGTCATGATATATCTTTAATCATTTCAAATTTAACAAGATCTATTTTAGATATTAGATGTTTGTAATTTTCAAGCACATTATATCACATTATTTCAATTAATAACAGAAATATGTATAAGCAAGTGGGTTAGTTTGACCCATCTTTTTTGGCGGGTTGATCCTATTGGGTCATAAGGAGAATTTCACACATATATTTCCACAATAGTAAGATATTGTTTATTTTGAGTTTAAGTCCGCACGGTTTTATTTTTGGACTTCCTCCAAAAGTAAAAGAAGTTATTTTTGTGTGTTTATAAACTCATGTAACATTTTTTTTTTTGATGCGAGACATTATTTGTATCTCAACATATCAAAGTCGAGTTAAAATAAGTTACGAATTTAATTATTATTTGTAATCATGTTCAAAGAATTGTTACAAAATTATCTTATTTAATTAAGCGGTGCAACCAATTTTTTTATCAAACTTTTTACTCAATTATTAGCGGAAAGTAACGTATTACTTTTAGACTGAAAATTTTGTTAACTTAAATATCAAATGATACTTCTGTTATAAGTTGAATATGAATAGCCTACAAATATTTTATATTTTAGACTTTCCCAACCAGTTAGCACCAAAAAAGACTATCAACCACTTGACTTGTTTTACAAATCAAATTGAATTAATAGAAAAATATATGACAGAGGGTCTGTGCGAGCTAAACTAATACCCACATCAAAACAGCAAATGAAATCAAAATAGAAATTAGATGAAAAATTTATCACAAACACTTGATTTCAACACAAATTTAATGCCAGCTATTCTAATAATATTAAACCTTTCTCTGCTAAATATTCCAATGCTTAAATGTTTTGTTTTCTTATAATTAACATCAATACTATATTATATCCAACTATAATTTTGCTGAAATTCTATTAATAAATTATTTCAAATTCCTTTTCTTTTTAACATTCAAAAACTATATGTTTTAAATTTAAACACAACTAATAATGCAAAAAGGAATAAGCAAATCCTTGCATATACGATTACTTACTAGTTATAAAATAACAGGACATGAGTTTGCAATGCATTTTTGTTGTGCTCAACTGCCTTCAACGGTACTCAATTCCTCTGTCCACGTGATAACTCACTTTCCTGAGGTTCAAAGCATCCAACAGTTTCAGGATAGAAAACAAATATAAAAGCTTTTAAGTAATTTAAATTATTACGATGTTAATTATAGATATGTGATTAGTATTTGCCTACGAGGAGTGGAAACTAGAAAGTCTTATAACACGATAATTCTTAAAGAATCAAGACATTTCTAATTCTTGTTTTTCTTAAAAAATATAACATTAATATATATATATATATATATATATATATATATATATATATATATAATGAATAAAGTATATTTTGATCCTTGATTTTTTGTTGCGTATCAATACAAATCTTAACATTTAAAAATATTAAATTAATCCCTTATCCAACCCTCCGAACAACAATACTGAATAACACCAACAAAACACAGACAACATAGTAAACAGCTACACATTAGATATTATTTTTAAAATTATATGTATAAATTTTTATATAATTTAGAATTTTTATATAATTTAGAATTTTTAATATTTTTACATAATTTTAATATTATATTATATGTAAAAATAAAATAATTTGATAAAATATTAAATAATTTTTAATAGTATAAAATTTTATATTATGTGTGATCTTATTAAAAAAAATTGAAAATGAAAATAGTGTCACTTCCTTGTAACGTGATATGTAACCAAGAAATACTTCTAAACGTGTGGTTTGTAGATTATAAATGGAGAGGAAAAATGGGTCATTAAAGAACAGCTTTAATAAAGTTGAACACGAATAAAATTGCCCATACAATTAATAAGTTAAAATCAGAAAAATATTATGACATGAACAATTAAAAAAGACGAGTATCATTTATTTATAATGTGAAATATAACAAAGAAACTGATATATAAACAGATTACAATCGAGAAATAACGGGCAGATAAAGAAAAATGTTAATAACATTGTTCCAAAAAAAAAGAAATCCATCATAACTGGTAGGTTAAAATAAAGAAAATATATATTGTGACATGAACATAAAAAAAAAAGGAGTTTCATTTATTTATCATGTGACATGTAACAAAGAAATGTTTTTAGGTGTATAGTTTATAGATTAAAAATAGAGGAACAATGAACCAACAAAGACTAGTATTACTAAAAATTCAATTGAGTTAGAATTTTTTTGACACGGTTAAAGGCTTAGAAGAAATTAGAATTTTATTTTCAAAATTTTTAAAAATAAAAATGAAAAATAATAAACAATTTCTCGAAATAAATATCACTTTAATTATTTAATAAAACAATGTAAAGATATCATGGATTAGAAAATAGGAAATTTTCCCCTAATTGCGTTTTTAAGTTTTTCGGAATCCCCTAATTGCATTAAAGTTTTAAAAATTTTGGGTAAAGACAAGATTAAGAAAAATGAAATAATTAGCGGGTATGAAGGGCGGAAGAAAATGTGAAAACGTGTGAGGGTGACGGTAGTAATGGTTTTGTCACGGAAACTATGGTCTATGGGGCGTGTTAGATCTTGATCTTCGTCACTCACTGCCCCTTTTTAATGCAAATTTTGCATTTCCAATTGCTACGTCACATCCACACTCTCTCTCTCTCCATTTCTCTATATAAATTCTCACGCGTCTTCATTCCTCTCATTCCTTCACTCTTCTCATTTCTTCTAACCCGTTAGATCCATCTCTCTCTTTCTCTTCCATCTCAAACTCTTGCTACAAGGTAAATTCCTCTGCTTCTTTTATTCTCTTGTTTTTTCCCCCCTTTGATTTTGTTTTCTGGGTAGCGCCAAGTGAGGTTTTTTCTGCCTACCCATTTCTGAGTTTTATTTTTGGCTTTCGATTTCGCCTTCTGGGTATTTTTGTTTCACTCTCAAATGCCACCTTTTTTTTTTTGTTTATGATTTGTGCATGATTGTGTGAAATTGTTTGTTTGAGAATTCTGCGTGGGTAGATCTGTTGTTTTGGCGGTTTCGTGTCATTTGTGTCGTTAGATCTGATGCCTGAAATTATATTTATTATCTGGAGATTCGGATTCCAAAATTTGTCTCTTGTTTCGTATATGTTTGTATTTGTGTGCGCATGTATATATGAGCAGAACATTATTTATCCGTTTGCGTTTTCCTTCCTAATATTCATAGGATCTGTTTGTCTTTCTATGTTTGCTTTTCTTGGAATTATAGATCTTGTTTTCCCGGTAATTTTGCTTGTGATTTTTCAAAATTTGCTTGTTATGTAGTATTACTTGTGTGGATGTGGATATTGGGTGAATTTGTTGTTTGGTCTTTCAATTATTATGCTTTGGATCTTAATATAGTTGGTGATCTTGGTGATTGGTTATGAATATTTCATTGTTTTAAGAGTGAATTTGGCAATTTGCTTTGTTTTATGTGTTGTTTTGAATTTAGGCCTCTTTTGTGTTGCAGGCTGCTGAGAAAAAAAATAAAAAATGGTGAAAATTTGTTGCATTGGTGCTGGGTACGTTGGTGGCCCAACCATGGCTGTGATTGCTTTGAAGTGTCCTGAGATTGAGGTGGTTGTGGTTGATATTGCTGCACCGCGAATCAATGCATGGAACAGCGACCACCTCCCGATATATGAGCCTGGCCTTGATGATGTGGTGAAGCAGTGCAGGGGGAAGAACCTCTTCTTCAGCACTGATGTTGAGAAACACGTTGCTGAGGCTGACATAGTCTTTGTCTCTGTTAACACTCCAACGAAGACTCAGGGTCTTGGAGCCGGCAAGGCGGCTGATCTAACATATTGGGAAAGTGCTGCTAGGATGATTGCTGATGTTTCAAAATCAGACAAGATTGTGGTTGAGAAATCAACTGTGCCTGTGAAAACCGCTGAGGCAATTGAGAGGATTCTGACTCACAATAGGAAAGGCATCAATTTCACAATTCTGTCAAACCCTGAGTTCCTGGCTGAGGGTACAGCAATTGCAGACCTGTTTAAGCCGGACCGAGTACTTATCGGAGGCCGGGAAACCCCAGAGGGTCAAAAGGCTATTCATGCTCTAAGAGATGTTTATGCTCATTGGGTTCCAGTTGATAGAATCCTTTGCACCAATTTGTGGTCTGCTGAACTGTCTAAGCTTGCTGCCAATGCTTTCCTGGCCCAGAGGATCTCCTCTGTGAATGCCATGTCAGCGCTTTGTGAGGCAACTGGTGCCGATGTCTCCCAGGTGTCACACTCAATCGGCACAGATTCAAGAATTGGCCCCAAGTTCCTGAATGCCAGTGTTGGTTTTGGTGGATCATGCTTTCAGAAGGACATATTGAATTTGGTCTATATCTGTGAGTGCAATGGCCTTCCTGAGGTGGCCAACTACTGGAAACAGGTCATTAAGGTGAATGACTACCAGAAAAACCGGTTTGTGAACCGTGTGGTGTCGTCAATGTTCAACACAGTATCAGGGAAGAAGATTGCCATTCTGGGATTTGCCTTCAAGAAGGACACTGGTGACACTAGGGAGACACCGGCCATCGATGTGTGCAAGGGGCTATTGGGGGACAAGGCTAAGTTGAGCATATATGATCCTCAGGTTTCTGAGGATCAAATCATGAGGGATTTGGCCATGAAGAAGTTTGATTGGGACCACCCTGCTCATCTTCAACCACTTAGCCCCACTTCAAACAAACAAGTATCTGTGGTTTGGGATGCCTATGAAGCAATCAAGGATGCACATGGTATTTGCATCATGACTGAGTGGGATGAGTTCAAGAACCTTGATTACCAAAAAGTCTATGACAACATGCAGAAGCCTGCATTTGTTTTTGATGGTCGCAATGTTGTGGATGTTAAGAAGCTAAGGGATATTGGTTTCATTGTTTACTCAATTGGCAAACCTCTAGATTCATGGCTCAAGGACATGCCTGCAGTGGCTTAAAGGAAAAGAGCATAATCCAGAGCTGAATTTGGTTGGTGTTTTACAGAGAATGCCCCCATACTCCTCATATATTATCATGCTATTCTTATAGTTTAGATTTCAGTTGCTGTTTTCTCTTTTATGTTTACTTTTATTTTATCAGGTTTTTATCCCAAGCTAGAAAGCTTAATTGCCTTAAGTGTTGTGTTTAGCTCGCTACAAATTCTTATTTGTTGACCTGGTTTATTGTAATAAATGAGTACTGAGGGAATTTTTATACAACGGATATCATTTGTTTTATGTTCCTTCTCTTACTTCCCTTTTTCCTTTAATTTTTTATTTCTCTCATTCCCTTCGTAACCATTTGTCGGTAAATCATATAGACTCCGATTGTTTCAACTTATTTTTCTTTTAAAAAATGTTTTTTTTTAATTAGAAGAAGCATTGATTGAAAATTTTAAGATATTTTAGTAAAATAATTTCTTAAAGGAATCAGAAAATATAATTTTCCCTTTTTAAAAAAATCGACATTATTTCTCTATTTTCTTAGGACTTAGTTTTTAAAAAATGCTTCTTCTTAAAAGTTTAAATAAATGGACTCATAACTAATTTATATATATTTGTGTGTGTACTTCTTCATATTAGTAGTGAAAACGGGGAGAGAAACTTCATATTAATATGATTTTACATTCTTATCGTGGATCATAAAGACTTCAATTTCTATGACAGGATAAAGTTTAGTACAAGAGATTGATTTTTATTTCATTAATGATCAAATTTCTAGTAAGAGAAATATTGGAATTTTAATATTTAAAGGCCTCTTGAGTGGAATTGTCTGAGAATCATATAAAAGAATAAAGAACAATAATTTTCCAAAAGTCAATGTCATTAGAACACTTATAATAAATCAATGATGAATAGGTAATAGGTTGTTATAATAATGACAATTAAAAACACCTGTGAAGATCATTGTGCTTTGAAGAATGGAGTAGTGTATTAAAAAAAATCAATGATCAGAAGGATCTGGTTCTTACTCTAGTGACATTACAGGTCTGGCTTGTTTTGTATCAATAAAATTGTCTTGAAAAATGAAAAATGCATTTGCAAATAAGAAATGAGAAATATTGTGTAGCTCAGGCTTTTGTTGTTGGCAGACATAGAGAAAAAAAAATGTGTGTATAAAATAAAATATATTATAATAGACCACGTGTGGCGTGTGGCGTGTGGGTTTTATAAATTTATAATTGTGAGTGATGATTGAGGAATGTCCTCATTGTCACCGTCACCTTACCTACCCTCTTTCTTTATATTCATTTCCTTCCATATAGTAGAGAGTTTTATTTTTTATCACACATTCAAGTCTTGACAGAGATACTTTGTCTTTTTCTTTTTGTCTTTAAAATAAAGAATTTCCTTTGATTCTTACTCTGTTTTTGGTTGGAAGGAATGGAAAATAAGAGAGAAACAGCAAAAAAATAAAAAATAAAAATAGAAGTTTAATTTTTTCTTATCAAAGTCAACATTTACACACACAAAAAAAAGAAGTATTAATCTTACTTTTTCTTTTATTTTTGCTCTCACTTTTACCACTTTTAAACGTATTAAAGAAAATGGGATTCAAAATTAATATTTAGCAACAAAAATTCTTTTTTTTTTTTGTTTTTTTTACTTTACATTTAATTTAAATTTCAAAATTTTCTTATTCACTCAACCAAACATTGCAGTGTACAAAAATAATGAAAAAAGAATTGGTAAGTTAAATAATTTAGAACTTAAAGTAACTGGCTAATTAGCTTTGTGAATGCTGCAACATTGATCTTTGGCGACCACTCATTTTCGTTTAATTTGTTCTGATTTCTAACCTCTAAGTTGCGAAAAAAGAGTCTGAAACAACTTATTTAAGTTTTTTTATTATTATTACTTTACGTTGTTAAGCTTATTCATATAAGTGCTAGTGATGTAGCGTGACACATGTCTTTTGATATAGAAATATTTTTTTATTGGTTAAAATTTTATGACACTATCATGAATGAAACAAATTAAATAAGAAATTAGACTCGCTAAATTTTATAATTTTCAATAAATTTAAATTATTCATAAAAAAATACGCACAAAAGAATGTAATATTAATATTTCTCACTAAAATAAACCCAAAGAGTTTAAAAATAAAATCATTTAAACAGGAACTTATCAATAACTAGATGTACGATGCACAAGCCAGTAAATATTGAAGGATATTTAAAATAATTTTAAACTAATTAAAATATCATATGTTTTGTTATATTGCTTAAAATTAAATTAAATAATAATATATTATAACAAAATTATATGAATTTGGATATTAATAAATATTCGACGAAAAATTTACAGCCCTTGTGATATTTTTAAGTAAAAGATAAAATAAAAATAATCAATCAATGAATTATATTAAGAAAAATAGAACAAATTATTTTTTATAATAAAATAAATATGCATCAGACTATTTAATACTTATAATGTGCGTAGATTTTTATATATAATAAATTGACTTTAAAATTTATTAAAATAACTATAAATATAATGCCTTTATACTAATCATATCAATAAATTAAAATTTCTGGTTATCCATAAATATTGATTTATTATAAGAATTAATACTAAAATTGAAACATCACTCTTTTGTTTATATGCAATCTCCAGAAATAGTAATCAAAACAACACTAATAAAATAAATGTGATTGTTTTCAAAAATAAATAAAGAAAAAGTAATTTTAGGTTTACTCAGATTATATATAATATTGATAAGTAAATTCTAATTCTTTTGATTACCTGAAAAATACATTGAAATCACAAAAATATAAATCTTAAAATATACTTAAATTGATCAAACTCTAACTTCTTTTTTGTTGTAAGAGAAAAAAACCAAACAACAACAACAACAATAATAATAATAATAATAATAATAATAATAATAATAATAATAATAATAATAATAATAATAATAACTTACATACGTTCAATTCATTTGGTGACAAATAATAATAATAATCATAACTTACATACGTTAAATTCATTTGGTGACATATATCAATAATGTTGTCCAAGTCAATAATGGATAAATTTGTTCAAACTTATTTATTAAATAAAAGTATTTTTTAACAAAAATGATTTTTTTTTTTACTTTTCTAATGTATTTGTTTAAACTAATTCTATACTTACAAAATAATTTTTTACTTCTTTTTTAAATAAACAAACCTTATATGCATCTTCAATAATTATTTTACTTTTCTTGAGTATTTTAAATAAACTGTCTCAATATAAAATATGGATATAATTAATAAAAGTACTACAAACTATTGTGTATATTGTCATGATAGGAATTACTACTACCATATTTTCTCCTCTATATATAATCTTGAATGATAATTATTTTCATATTTTACTTAAGGTTATTAACAAGCATCAATAATTTAATATTTAAATTATAATAAGTATAACAACATAAAAATTATGAAAAGAAATATGTAATATAGAAATAAAACAACATACATGTTTCAATACCTCTTGTTATGTATGTTATCGTGATAAAAATAACCGCTATTATGATTTTTTTCAGCAGATATAATCTTGACCCACACTTATATCTATATTTTACTTAATATTAACAAAAAACATGTAAAATATAATATTTAAATTATAGTAAATATATCAAAACAAAACTCTTTAAAGAAAAAGAAACATAAAATTTAGAAATAACGCAACATACGTACATTTTTAAATATTATCTCGAGTGCCTGTCAAAATAATTATCTCAAAATTCAAAACAGTATTTTATAAACTATAGTTATATCCATTTAAAATTGACATATTTAAATGATATAATTAATATCTGTTAAAAAAAAATATCTTAATAATTAAGATTATAGACATTATATGATTAGTTAAGATATAAAAAATATCGCATAATTAGATATAGTTAGAGGAAATATCTTATTATTTAAGATTCCATCTTTTTTCCATTTAATATTATATTATATAAATATAGTATCTAAACATAAAAATAAATTAACGAAATAGTGAATTATATTAGTTTTTTTAGGTTTGGTATCGAGCTCTTGATTTTAGGAGACTCTGCTTCTATATTATTTCTGAGTTGATGGTTCAACTTGGCGAGAGATGAATCCATGAAGGTCAGATGAACCTATCTTGAGATGATTCCTTTTGTCGAAAGTCTTCCGCTATAGGGAGATAAAATGTATAACGATCTTTTGTTTAAGGGGAGGATTATTCGGATGCAATCAAAGTCACACATCAGAAGAGCAATGCAGAACTTGAAGGAGGAGAATAATTTTGTCACTCAGGAGGAGATTCTGTTACATGGGATGATTGGTCCAGTAGTCAGAAGATTCTGTTGTTGCAAGAAGAGATTACTCTAGAGGAGTTTTTTCTAATTCTGATGTAAAGAAGGATTGTTGTATAAGTGTAGTATGTGTCAAACACTATTGAAAGGTTTGTAATTTTTACTAGAAAAATTACACATTGAAGGATTTGTAATCTTTGCCAAAAAAACTACACGTTGAAGGGTTTATAATTTTTGCCAAAAAAATTACATGTTGAAGGGTTTGTAATTTTTTCCAGAAAAATTACATCATATTGAAAGGGTTTTAATTTTTGCAGAAAAAATTACACATTGAAGGTTTGTAATTTTTGACAGAAAAATTACACCATATTGAAGGGTTTGTGTCTTTTTTTTTTTCTTTCTCCCTATACTTGTTTTCTAGGAGGTTGAGTTTCCCAATAAGCATATGGAGTAGATTATACTGAAACGTTTGCTCCCGTAGGAAAAATGAGCATTGTTCGGTTTATATGTATCTATCAGAAGGATGTAAAATCCCTGATACACATGACAAAAAGATATCAACAAAGCAATCAATATCATACATTATTTTTAAAAAGGAAAGGGGGAAAGATTACAATTTTTATTATTTATGTTGATGACATGATAGTCACGGGAGATGATCAAGAGAACGCAATTCATTAAAGGAATACTTGACAAGAGAATTTGAGATGAAAGACCTTGGTTCTTTGAAGTACTTTCTGGGGATTGAGGTCTCAAGATCAAGATTAGGTATCTTTCTGTCTTATCAGAAATTTGCATTGGATTTGTTAAAAGAAATTGGGATAACAACATCATGTATACCAATAAATTCTCCAATCGAAGGGGGATTGAAGTTGTCTATTAAAGAAGATCAAACTCCGACGGCCAACAAAGGAAGATATAAGAGACTTGTAGGGAGATTGATGTATCTCGCACGCAACAGACCAGATTTAGCTTATACTCTTCGTGTGGGGGTAATCTCGTCACATGGAGAAATAAGAAGCAGAATGTTGTAGCTCGTTCCAGCGCTGAAGCTGAACTCAAATGAATGGTTTTTGGACTCTGTGAAGGTATGTGGCTCAGACTACTTCTCTAGGACTTAGGTATGTACATACACGTCCCATTTAGTTGTATTGTGATATCAAAGCTGCATGCGATATTGCTCACAACCTTATCGTTATCGAATACGATCGTATGAAACATGTGGAAGTTGACACATATTTTTTTATCAAGGAAAAGCTTGATAAAAATTATTCTAGAATAGCCAAATATTCGATCTGAAAATCAACTGACAGATATTCTTACCAAGGCTGTTACAAGTCATTTAGACAAGATGGGAATGTATGACATCCATTTACCAACTTGAAGGGAGTGTTGAAAAAGGAGAATACTTTAATAGTTAAGATTATAGATATTATCTGATTAATCAAGATATAGAGAATATCGCATAATCAATAGTTAGAGGAAGAATATCTTATTAGTTAAGATTCTATCTTTTCGTTATCTAATCTTGATTTATAATATTATAAATATAGTATCGTAAATACAAAAATAAATGAATGAAATAATAAATTATATTAGTTTTTTCAAGTATATCTTCAATCTAATGACAAATGCCATACATGTCAATGTAAGTTACAATTGTTCATGATTATATTATTAATAATGTTCTTCAAAAGAATCATATGTTAATAAATATTAATTTGACAGAGTCAACATATTTTTAAATCATTTAAATATTATTTAATACCATAAATTAATTAATATACCCATAATTAATAAATATTTTTAATTCCAAACAAAAATATTGTCGTGGTTAATTTTAAAATCACCATTAACTAATTAAAATTGTTTCAGACAAAACAAAAACATTCTTAAAATCCTAACAAAAAATATTCATTATTAAATAAAAAATTACTGAATTGTTTTATTAATATATCTTAAACTAATTTAGAAATAAATTTATTATCGTAATTATTTTTTGAAAGAATCATAAATTACTAAGCATTTCATTTGTTATTTTGTATCACATTAAATATATGTTGCTTAAATAATAAAAACTTAAATTATAAAAATAGCTATAAAATTTTATTTATTTTATTTTCACATTAAAGATTCAGTAATTAAAAAGAGATTTTGTTTAAATAGTAAGCATCTAGTTATTTTATGTTTAGGACAAATAGATATGTTTTTAAATATATGTTATATATATTATTCTTAAAAAAAAAAAAAAATTATGTATTATATTAAAATTAAATATATTAGCACACACGCATATATATATATATATATATATATATATATATATATATATATATATATATATATATATATATGCACTCTAGTGAATTACAACTTTATTGTACCAAAATTGATATATTGGTCTTTACAGCCTTAATGCATTTTGCTAGTTGGTTTCATTTGACAGGGCTCCTAGTATTGGGGTCTCACCCTCATCTCATTATTATCACATCTCTTATGTTATTACCTCGACCATATATTAACTTGACCGTCGGAGTGCCTTTGCAAGTACATTTCCCCTCCCCCCACTTCAAGGAAATTGACACCAAAACGAGCAACGTATCCTGGAGATTCTTGTCCTCACTTCTTCTCCCCATCAACCATGCTCAATCCATTTTCCAGCAAGAATATTTGGCATCCATCGTGGGGCCCTAGTTATTATAAAAACGGGACCTTAACCTTCATAACAAGGAAGGACATGAATTACCTTGGGAAAGAAGTCGTTGAAAATAAAGAAGAGGAACTTGTTTCCTCCAAATACTATATGTGCGCCGACTTCCTACTTAACTACGAAGCAGGGGTGTGAAGCGACGATCTCGAACATCGACTTCGTGCTTAATCCGAACAGGAAGATCCCTGGGACGCTGGGTCTTGGAAAACTTGCAAATGCGTATCCACCGCCAGCAACGCATGAAGCAAGACCGAGACCCATGACCACCGTGATCACGAAGAAGCTCGAGGGGACACCCTCTTCCTCACCAAAAAGGCTGGTTGCCACAACCACAACATATATGAAGACGTGGTTGGAGAGACATGTGGCGCCAATCTATGCACCTGCATTCCCGAACGAAGAAAATATCGGCTACAAGGAAGGAGTTAGAGTTGAAAAGGAGAAACTCGCGATACCAACAATGAATCGCCTCTCTCTTCATCTTTCTTTTTTCCTCTGTATTTGGTGATAAGGGAATAGGACCCGAACCTACCCCTTATTGTATTTTGAAAGTAAGGTACAAAGACGACCCCTTTTGTAAAGAAAAGTGAAGGTCTAAAGAAGACCTCCTTGTAATATCAAAGGTCAAAACATGGCCTCTCTATAATGTAAAAAGTCCTAAAATGACCTCTTTTGTAAGAAAAATCCTAAGTGAAATATTTAGTGGATTGAGAAATATCTATATGGCATACTGCAGCGGTCCTAAAGACGACCCCCACCAAAACTCCTTAAAGAAATTTCGGATTAACCATTATCCAAATACAAGGTCGGGTCAAAGTCTACCTGCGCCTCTTAAAAAAATACTCGGATTAACCATTATTCGAGTACAAGGTCGGGTCAAAGACTACTCGCGCCTCTTAAAGAATATTCAGATTAACCATTATCTGAGTACAACGTCGGGTCAAAGACTACTCGTGCCTCTTAAAGAAATCTCAGATTAACCAATATCCGAGTACAATATTGGGTCAAAAACTACCCTTACCTCGACTAGACAACCTTGGATTAATAGTCACATGGTGATTAAACCAACAACATATTCAAAAGTGGAGAAAAAGAGGAGGACCATACCAGATGACAAAGCCTGGAAGTACCTAAATCCTCAGTCTCCAAAAGGTATGAAACTCCTTCCTACTAGTTTTTAAATATCAGCAATCCCCAAATAACATCATAATGGTTGTGCAACTAGACATTATGAGATGCTTGGGTCTAAACACGAACAAATTAGAAATATTAAGATCCCTTAACTAAAGGTCCGAAGCAAACCTAATATTCTTCGTCTATGCAAAAGACGTCTATACAAAATGCGACTTCACAAAATATCGATGTTAGCATTATGCATTCTTAAATATAAAACTCAACAAATTAGGAAAGTTAGACTCCTCAGTTAGAGGTCCTAAGCCGACCTACTCTTCATTTACATAAAGCCATGAGCGTTTGAATACAAACCAAAACTTAGAAAGGATAAAACCTTCCGGCCAAAGGTCTGAAAATGACCCAACCCATATCTACACAAAAGGGGACAAAGCTCACACCTAAAGCAATCGAATAAAGGATGGAACCTTGCCTAGCTAAAACAGCCAAAGTTACACAAAAATAAGAAATCCAAACAACGACTCAGAGAAAATAAGGAAACAAGACATCTAAAGAAAGCTTAAAATACAAAATATGAAAAGGGAAGAAATGCTTAGTCATCATCAACCAACTGACCGCCAATAACCCTCTTGTTTACATCAAAAGAAAAATAAAAAGAAACTGCAACCGAGGTTGCTCAGCTGCCTAGGAGAAGCCTGCTTCAAAACCTTCAAGCGCGTGCTGAGACGTCTCCCGAGTCTCTACTTTCAGTCGTTAATAATCTCCTCAAATTCCTTGACCCGCCTTTGGAGCACGCCTTCTCAGGTGACAGAGGACCAGAGCTCACGATGAGCCTCCTTCAGTTCTTCTTACTCTGATCAACAACACCTGAGGCCTCTCTTAGTGCACCCCGTACAAAATCAAGCTCGCCCGAAATAGCATCCAGGCGAGAACAGTACTCGTTCAACTCCGCAGACTGCCAGCCGGATCGACCAATAAATAAATGATAGGCCAGAGGGATGGGCTCGAATCCCCCATTAAGGATATAAGAGTGGTCAGGAGGTCCAAGGTCAAACTTGACCTTTAACAACTCAAGGTTTTCCGCTTCTAAATCCTTGAGGGTAGTGTGTCGATCAACAACCAAAGAGTAAACCTCTTGGTAGTGCCTTAGGGTGGCCATAGACCTAATTAACATTATTTCCACCCCCTCCAAACATGCAAAAACACCTAGAGAATTGAGTAAATCAACATCATAACGACGTAGGGAAAATTCTGACCTCTGATAAACCGACCAAGGGTTATGCGCTCGTCCCACAAAGACCATGAAGAAGGAGTATTAGTGCCAATTTGATTAATATGAACTTTTTTTCCCGAATAAATGACCCTGTGAGAAGAGAATGTCCAATTGGTGAAGCAACTCTAGGAGGAGCACGAGTAACCTGTGGAGAATCATGACCCCTGGACGCTCCGACTAAAGTTCTAGTGGGGAAAGGCAGTGATCCACGACCTCAGAAGAGGAGTGTGAAGATGTATCCCGAGAACCAGAGGCCACAGCTCCACCACGAGAATCTATCGGACGACCATCTAAGGTGGTGGTCCTGGCAGAAGTAGGAGAAGAAGAGACACCTCCTGTGGAAATAGTGGCCCTCAAAGAACTTGAAGAAGGGGAAATCCCAATATTAATGAGAAGACGTTTTCTGCTCAAAAGTTCTCCCATGGTGAAAGAAAAAAGAGGAAAAGGAGGGGGATAACTAAGAAAAGAAAGAGGAGTGAAGAATGAAGATATTTATAAAGAACAAGGAATGTAAAACAACAAAGAAATAGAATAGGTGTAACGCTCGAAAAACGAAGTGACACGACAGTCTTTGGGGAACATGAAATTTAAAGCTACATCTTTTCCCAAGCTGAAATAACGGTGTGAGGACACACCTCATCATAAGTACTTGAGTCCTCATAAAAAGCCATAACAGTTAAGAAAGGCTAAGGCTACTTCTAAGGACAAATTGTTTAAGAATAATGAAATATTATATTAAGTCCTTTCGAATCTCGCAAAGAGCCGAGCTCCATAGTTGAGGACACAAGACAACTCGTCTCCATCGGCTCCAACCTCACTTCGGTACAAGTCTAGAAAGGGATGTTATGGAGGAAGGTCTAAAAATACCTCAGATCGAAAAGATAAAAAGGATCCAAAGATAATCCTCATAGGTCTATGATGTAGGAACATCTAGCACAAGAAGGATTACTAGAAGTATGCAAAGGAGGCTTGAAGAGGAAGTGGAAAAGCTCCAAGACTTGTATACTATCTTAGGACTAAAACCTTGTAATATCATTGTAAACTTGTTTGAACAAGAATAGTCCTTTGTAATAGCTTTTAGTAGGCTATCTTAGGACTAAAACCGTGTAATATCATTGCAAACTTGTTTGAACAAGAATAGTCCTTTGTAATAGCTTTTAGTAGGCCATATGAGAGGGTCCAAATCCCACGACCAACATAATTCTTAGGTGATAGGAAGAGCATGAAATTCCTAAGCAACAAGGATTCACACAAGGCTTTCAAAAATCACAAGTTTTCAAAATTAAAACTAAGTTTCAAAACACCCTTGTCGGAAGTCTTAAAGCTTAGGATTAAGGAGGGAGTTTCTAATTGAGTTAAGGATCCATGCCTCCACCCAATTAAGAAATCTCCACCCTTAATCCTAAGGTGCCACAGATTGATGACTTGGCATGCCATGTGCAGACAGTTTAGAGACAAATCCATGTGAAGCCATGTGGCACCTTGCTTCCTATTGGTCCAAGCCTAACTAACTAAACTAACTATCCTAGGTAGTTATGTTTCGGTTAGCTTAGCATATGGGCTTAACTAGGATTAGCTTAACTAACTAGGATTATTTTAGGCTAACTAGGATAAGTTTAACTTGCTTTCCAAGCAAGCCTATGGGTATAAAAAGATGTGACCGAAAGTGTAAGGGACTTTATTGGCATTTTGAATGAAAAACTTAAGAGTTGTTGAGAGAGAATTTATCTAGTCTTCTTTAGGGAGAATCCTTGAATCTTATCAATAGACCCTTGCTTCCGTTGTGGCAGTTCCACCTAGGCTTATTGGAGACCTCCATGGCACCACTCTTCCATCTTCTTACCCCTTTTCACTTTTCCTTTTTGGTTTCAAACACTTCATAAAACACTTTGGCCTAAACTCCCCTTGGAGCTTTCCTTGGTGAACCATTGAAAAAGCTAGATTTAGGAACTTCAAGGCTTGTTGGATCCATATTGATAACTCATAAAAGTGAGCTATTTCTATACTCCTTTTATAATATAAATTGTCCTTTTCACGCTCTTCATCCACCTAAAATAACTCTAAATTGATCTTAATTCACAATAATTCGTATTAGAGCTTGTTGATGGTGTGTTAAGTGTTTCAGGGAGAAAAATAGTCAAAAATAGGTGAAAATGTGCTCGAGGAAACATCTCTCACGAATTAAATCACAACTCGCGCGACTTGGAGCTCCAGTAAAAAAGAAAAGCTCTTTGGAACCTCAGCTCGCGCTCATCTCGCGTCTAGCTCCTTCATCTCGTGCAAAGTGACTTGGAGTATAACACAAGGTTCCTCTCTGGAACATGAACTCGCGTGAGTTGTTTATTACCTCATGTAAGTTAGACTAGCATCAGACGCAAGTCCAACTTAAGAGGCTATAAATAATCTTCATTCAGCAGAGTTTCTAATACTCAGTCCGTAGACAATTTCTAAAACCCTAGTTCTTAGATTTCTGACAGCTAAACCTAGACGGCAGCTACTCTTCGGCTGAGAACTCTCCCAATTCATAAACGGCGACATAATTCAATCACTAGGAAGGAGATTCTAGACATCATTATGTATTCTCTTTTCATTATTATTTGTGTTGTTTCTTTTTCCACTATGAACTAACTCCTTCTTTGATTGGGAGAACGATGTAACCATAATTATATCCTTTATATGATTCTTGATGTTATTCAGTATATGTTTGAGTGTTTTTATTCTTCATTCTTAATGCTATTTATTAAACTGACAACTTAATAAATTGATAAGGTAATTTAGAGACGCTCTGACAAAGTAAACTTCTAGAGAAAATAAGAGAATGAAACCATTATTATTCTAGGATCCTAGAGATGGCAATAGGTAGTAATGCAGACTGCACTTAATTACAATTAGATTCATAGAACTAAATCCTTAAGTAATTTGGCATTAACTTAAGAGATTAATTAATCCGGTTAACTTAGGAGGCGTGAGTGATTCTGAGAGGAACGGTCACGGGAGTAGGAATCCAATTTGACCATGATTATACTTGAATAACATAAAAGGAAATTATAAAGGTGAGATTAGTGGTAAAATCAGGATCTCAATCACTTTCTTTCTTGAACTTAAACTCAATTCAATTCATTTTCTGCTCTCTCTTTAATTCGTTCTCTAAATCAAGAACTATATGCTCTCTTTCCCCCTTGGGAAATGAATAAAGTAAATTAAATAAAGATATAAGTTTTTTGATTTGATTGTTTTCGTGGGATCGACAACCCCCGTTTATAAATACTTATTACTTGATGACTGTGGTATACTTGTCATAGCAAGGTATGCGTTTGATGTAATTATCACTCACATATTTTTCGTATCACATATTCAAGGAGGCCTCTATCAGTCTAAAAAGACCTTGGTTCGAAAAGATAAAAAGGATCCAAAGTTGATCCTCATCAGTTTAAAAAGACCTTAGTTCAAAAAGATAAAAAGGATCCAAACATGATCCTCATAATTCTAAAGAGACTTCAGTTCGAAAAGATAAAAAAAATCCAAAGATAATCCTCATAGGTCTAAAGAGACCTTGGTTAAGGATCTAAAGATGATCCTTATAGGTCTAAAGAGACCTCAGTTCGAAAAGATAAAAAAGTCCAAAGATGATCCTCAAAGGACTAAAGAGACCTAAGTTTAAAAGATAAAAAGGATCCAAAGACGATCTTCACCGATATAATGAAAGCATTTCAAGAGAGAGTTCATCCCAACAAAATCCAAAACATACATTTGTTTTTTTTTAATAATAGTCCTGATATTACGAGGAATTCTCAAGACTACAAACTACTTTACCAAACAAGAAAGAAAGAGTAGTACAAGCGAAATACACCAATATATCAACTAAAAATAATACAAAAGATATGATGACTATTTGAAGCAAAAACTTGGAAAACCATTTGATTTTCATAATCTCTTCCACCACTTATCTTACACAATAGCAATCATTCTGAGAACGCCTAAGCCACAAGGTAAGAATCACCTTAGCACGACACTACAACACCCATGACAAAGGCCAAATGCCCTTCCATGAAGAATAAACCTCAACGAGCATTGGAAAGGCTAATGGAGGCATAGGTTCGGAGCCATAATTGATGGCTCCAAGCGTCTCAGACAAGACCCTTGTTCTATGTTGCAGCATCGACCTAGCAAAGCAGCTAGGTCATCATCAGCTGATATCATTTTAAGGTAACACGAAGGCAAGTAATACCCTATAATCAAAGCATGTTCAATTAGATTATGTACCCAAAAGAAAGGGGCCTTACGTGAAAATATCACCACCCATGAGAGGGTAGTAATTACGGCCTTCAAAGAAAAAACACTCACCCCAATGGGGAAACTGTTGGTCCCTATACGAATCTAAAGGGAGAGCAAATAGATTCAGATTCCTTTTTAAACTTTCTTCAAATTTTTTTCTATCTTCTTTTATAATGAAATATGTTCATATCTTGTTTAAGCTAATAACAGATAAAGCAGTATATGATTTAGCGATTAACACAAAATAGAACTCAGAGTATGATAGCGGAATATCAAGAGGATTAATGAAGCATAACAGCAATGTAAACTTGTTCAGATTCATATACAGATATTAATCTTTCCAGATTTTAGAGTTAACCTTCAAATGAATATTATACTTTGGATCAACAATCATTTGACAGAAATTTAAAAGATTATGGAGAAGAAGATTGCATAATGATTTGTACTGGTTCAGCATGCAGCCTACATCCAGTCCCAATCCAACAACTGTTGCAATTAGTATTCCACTATGATCCCTTTGTGTTCTTTACATTCACTTTGTACAAGAAACACAAAGCGAAATCAAACCAATCAATACAATCTCGTTATTCACCACAAAGAACTCACCTACTTTGTTCTTGATCCTTCAAGAAACAAAAACCTTTGAGACACCTTTTCAAAGTACCATACTCTTCCTTAGAGAAACCTTTCTCTACGAGTAATCAACTCTAAAACGAAAAGAAATCATATAGAATACACCTGAATTGTGTAGATTCTGAAAGATAACCTCAAACTTTAGTCAATTATCAAACTTCAATTAAGATTGCCATTTGCAAAAACTTTTCAAAAGATCTTTGAAGCTTTTCTTAGAGAAATTGTAAACTCAATTTTTCAGAGAATTTGAAAGCGTTTGAACTATTCTTTCATTCTTCCAAGATTCTTCTCATTTGAATTTTCAAAAAGAGATTTATAAAATAATCAAAGCAAATCAATTTTCAGCAATCAAATTGACATTCTGATAAGGCTAATCGATTACTGATAATGGATAATCGATTATCCTAGTGAACGAAGCTATTTCTAGGTGATTTTAACACATGGTAATCGATTATCTCGTGTGGTAATCGATTACTCCAAAACCAAAATGCTTTTCCCACTCAGTTACTTACTGTTGGTAATTGATTACACTTCCCAAGTAATCTATTACTCCAGTTAGTTACCAAAAACCTAATTTAATCTATTGCCTTAGTTGGTAATTGATTACCTTAGTTTTTATTTTTCAAAAAGGGAATCTCAAGTAATTTGAATTCTCAAGCAAATCACTAAGATAATTTTTAGCTCACTATGACTTATCATACAAAAAAAAAATCACATAGACAAGCCTAAGCTAAAACACTCAATACATGAAAACTTTTAATACCAATCATTTAAGAAAACCCAAAATTACATGAACATCAAAATCAAAACTACTAAAGAGACTACTTACAAGAGTCTTCAAGCTTCAAGTCCAACAGAAACATCATACGCATATGAGATCCCCCTTTGGTTTTAGGGAAGAACAAGAACTCTTTTTCCATAGGAAAGAGAGAAACATGGAGGAAGGTGAAATGTGAGAGGGAAAGGCATGATAGGAAAAGAAGACGAGAAAAGTATTTATAGACCCAGAGTCAAAGGGTCAATGAAGTATAGAAAACGAGCGTTCTTAGAACGAAGCAAAACATCAAATAGATAACACACACTCACGTGTGAGTGATTCCCAGCGCAACAAAGAATTAAATACAAAACGCACGAAAAATCATAATAGTAAAGTAACAGGTAGAAAACGTGACAGGAGTCATCATTAAAAACTCAACTCAGATTAACCATTGCTCAAACCTTTTCTAAAAACCTTAACCCGGACTAACCATTGTTCGGGCTCCTTTTTCTCAAAATACAACTCAAGGCTAACCACTGCCCGAATCCCCTTTTCCAAAATAAAAATTTGGACTAATCATTGTCTGAATACTTTTCATAAATAACAGCTTAGGTTAACCACTACCCGAACCCCATTTCCAAAATAACAATTCAGACTAACCACTGTCTGAATCCTTTTCCAAAAGAACAGCTTGGGCTAACCACTGCACGAGCCTCTTTTCCAAAATAACAATTCAAATTAACGATTGTCTGAATCCTTTTCCAAAAGAACAACTTGGGCTAACCACTACTCAAGCCCTTTTTCCAAAAAAACAATTTAGACTAACCATTGTCTGAATCCTTTTCCAAAAGAACAGCTCAGACTAACTACTGTCTGACCCCCTATTCCAAAATAACAATTTGAACTAACTTTTTTCTAAATCCTTTTTCAAAAGAACAGCTTGAGCTAACCACTCTCCAAGCCCCTTTTCCAAAATAACAATTCGGACTAACCTTTATCTGAATCCTTTTCCAAAACAACAGCTCGGGCTAACCACTACCCAAGCCCCTTTTACAAAATAACAATTTAGACTAACCATTGTCCTTTTCTAAAAGAACAACTCGAGCTAACCATTGCTTGAGCCATTTTTCAAAATAACAATTCGGACTAACCCTTGTCTGAATCATTTTCCAAAAGAACAGCTCGGACTAACTACTATACGAGCCTTTTTCCAAAACACCAATTCAAGCGAACCATTGTCCGAATCCTTTTTCAAAAGAATAGCTCAGACTAACCACTGTCCGAGCCCTTTCTCAAAATATAGCTTGGACTAACCACTGTCTAAGCCCTTTCTCAAAATAGAACTCGGACTAAAAGTTATAGATAAAGAATTGATTTCTCTGGATATATTTGAAAACCAAATTCGACTGTGTAATGATGAAACTAAAATAAAATGCTTAACTAAAATTTATGATCCTTTCTTAAACAGATCCTTTAGTCGACGAATATACTGAATTACAAGGATAACGGAACTGAATCTCACCCCTCATCTCACTCTTATCACATCTATTATATTATTACATTGGTCATATACTAACTTGACCGTGCAGATTACCTTTGCAAGTACACTTCTCCCCTTTAAAGAAATTGACACCAAAACGAGCAACGTATCCCAGAGATTCTTGTCTTCACATCTCTCCATCAACTATGTTTGATCCATTTTCCAGCATTCTAAATATTTATACTAAGTAATGAGTTTTTAATTTTTTTTATTAATGTATTGATATTACCAAATAAATTATTATTAAAGTTGTTACTTTTAATAAATTATATATATATATAATTAAAAATTCATATCTATAAAAAAAAAAAAACAATTCAAATATGAACTAACTTCTATTTTCTCATTAATATGTTCTTTACCAAATAATTTGTTTTCATCATTCCTGGAACACGTATGCTCCAACACACATGTGTCTTTGCATTTAAAGATGCCTAAAATATGAGATAATGGATATAGTTTGGTGACTTTAATTTTTTAAATAAATTAAAAGATTATAAATTATTAATTAAATAAATAAACTAATTTTAAGTAAAATAATAAAAAATAGTCATAAACTGATTTTAAAGAAAGTACAATAAAGGAGATTGAACTGTGTTAAATAATATAAGCAATAGATAATTCATGATGTTTTTATACTGATTTGACTTATCTCAAAGACTATGTCCAGTTACTTAGCAACAACTGAAATTTCACTATCTAGTAAGATATAAAAGTATTGTTTGAACCGCAACCACTTCTAGCTAACCCAAGTATTCTTTGAACATAGTTTTTTCAAGCTAAACAACATAAGTATTCTTTGGACAGAGCCTCTTCAGGCTAAACAGTCGAAGTATTATCTAAACATAGTCTCTTCGAGCTAAACACTCCAAATATTTTTTGAACACATTCTCTTCAAACTAAATATACTAAGTATTCTTTGATCACAGCTTCTTCAGGTTAAAACCAACTACTAAGGGTAAACGGTTTACAAAGAGATATTCGTCTAACTAGAAATAACCTTTACACATAGAGGAATTTATAATTAAGAATAAAAGGCTTTTACAAGAGAGATTTGAAACTTAAAACTATAAGAGTTTTGGTTCTTGGTAGAGTAATCTCTAACTTAAAATCTTCAATCTTTGGCCTTTATATAGATGGAGAACTAGAAGTAGCCAATAGACTCAACAACTACAACTTCTTTAGTCTATCCAATGGAAATGTGTTGAACATTCTCATTCATTAAATACAATTGCATGGGTTGTCAACATCAGAGATTGTAACATTCTCTAGTGAACGAGAATTAGGTATTGAAAATGTGTCTTCCTTTTTGCACTAGATATTTGTGTCAAATAATATCCTCTTTTGTTCTGATTTAACTCGTCTTTTCATGAAAGAGAGGTTGACTTCTTTGTATTGATTTTGTGCAATAAGCTTTTAAGAAGATTTAGGAAAAAAATAAATTTCTATTTGTTAGAGTTTGCTTGAGTATAAGTAACTAATAGAAATGATACTTATGTGGTGATAAAGCTTTGTCTGTTAACTCATTAATATGATAAGTGCAGTTTGATTTTCCACATTCATCTGCTAGCTTAGTTCATCTATTAAGACATGAATTGTCTACTAGTTCTATTTGTCTTATAAATAAATCTTTTACCTTAATAATATGTAATTATCAAAATTAGGGGTTATAATTGCCTTTAAACAAATTTGACTTAACAATCTCCCCATTTTTTATGACTACAAATCATTCCAATAGAAGTTTGCTTAAGTTTGACTTGCATCAAATGCATGTAATAAACTTAAGTTATTTATTAGACATGATTACCTTTCAAGCTTCCAGACTTAACTTCATCCGTATAAATGTTAGTTCAAGTGCAAAAACAAATACATACATTAAAACATAAAAAAACTCAAACTAAAAGTAAATTGATCAATGTGATCAACTATTATTGATTTATATGTATGAGAATTTTCACATCAAGATGATGTGTTTTATAGTTACAAGTTGTGTATAAAAAAATTAAAAAGAAATGCTCCCCTAGAGGTTTTATTATTCAATCTTCAGTCTTCAACTTAAACTCCCTCTCAGATGATGTTCTTCTTTGGCAAGAAATTTCTACTTTCCTCTTTTATCTAATTGATCACGACTTCTTCTCATTTGATATATCTCCTCCGTATTCATTTCCCTCTTTTTATTCATTTGTGTCCACTTTTATCCCCCCTATTCATTTGGTTCCACTATTTTCATTTCTCCCCCTTGAATTGGAAGCATCAAAATTAGAGGAAGAAGAGACTATCAGCGATACCTGGGAAAGAAGCTGCATCACTATATCCTCTACCCTCTAAACCTTGGTCTTGAGACTCTCATGCTCTGTCTTAAGTTCAACATGTTTAGACTCAAGAGCCGAGTACTTCCTCTTCAAAGACTTATACTCTTGTCTAGTCAAAATATGTAATTCCTCGATGAACCGAATAGTGATGAATGGAAGGACAACATCAAATGTCTAATCTTTGTCCCCACTTCCACCTAAACATTCGTTAAGGCTTCACCAAGATCCAATCCAGTAGTTGAGGTGTAGTAATGTAAGCAAATTTAGCTCTATGGAAAATAAAGCCTAGCATGGCAGCTTCTTCAGATAGAGAATTCTTAAGACTCCAAAAGAAAAAGGCCATGTCATGTAAATGACTCTTCATACGAATAGCCACTTCTTCAATGTGAGGACCTTGCTCTTATAACATCTTACACTCAACTCTGGTTAGAAGACATTTTTTGAACTCTAGCCTTTAAGGGGTGTCATCTTCTTCTAATGGTTCCTTGTCTTTTTCCAAAAGCTTGATGTGACAAGGCCTAGGCTTGTCCAAGCAAACACAAAATTCGGTGTTAGAGTTGGCAAGGCATGTGAACTAAGTGTCAACCAACTTGGGGACCTTCCTGTCTTCTTGTTCTATTATCTTGATGTGGTGCCAAGATATATGGTGTTATGTGATCTCTCTTCTACATGTATTTACAAGATGTTCATAGGCAAGATAATAGTCCATTAAAGAAAAATAAAGATAATCTCGAGGAGACTCAAACTTATCCAGCCTCAGGAGTTGTATAAGATGAATTCTAGAGTAGTGGGGACAAATCTAAGGTAGAACTACTTCAAGAGTATAGTCAAGAACAATGTACTCTATTTTATTTGAGGGAATGGTGAAAGGAATCAGATTGTGATCGTCTTGAGCGTCCAACATCCATGTAGTGGTCTTCTTGGGAAACTTTAGTCTTCATGCGTTAGCTTTTTTAGGATGATAGATAAACATTGTGCCATTTTCTTGCGGAGGAACCACCCATGGTCTTATGACATAGGTAGGGACATGAGGTTCATAACTTAGAACAAGAACCTCAAGAGATGAATCAACAATTCTTCCTGAGTATGAAGAAGTTTCCTCAAGTTTTGGTAGACACATCTTTGAAAGCACATCCCAATGCCTTTATAGTTGTACACCTTCCAATTCCATATGTGATGCAAGTGCATGGGTGAAGAGTTACTTTTACCTTGAATGCAAGGGATCTTCTAAGTCATAAGGAACTTTATTATTGATGGATGGGTGAAAGTATTCAACAATAGGGAGATCACCCAGTAGCTAATCAAGTTTTATTGGCTATTCTGCACAAGTAGCAACCATAATAGGTGGAGGAGGTGAAGAAGAAGGATCAAAATGTACAAGCTCTACAAGTTGAGAGTGGAGGACAGGAACTTGACAAACATAAGGCACAAAATGTACATATTCTTCCCCTAGAAAAGATGTTGTAGAAGTAGAAGGGGCATCTTGTGATTGAAGCAAGGCATCTTGCACTCTTGGCAAGGCATCAATACTTAGTGCATTTGGTTAAACAGACACAGCATGGACATCAACATCAATTACGTTAGTATAGAAGATCGACAAGAGCATCCAGAATAGTGTGTTATCCTATGTATGTGGGAACAGTCTGTCTTAGTTGCAATCTCCTTGTTTCTCCTTTGTTCCACACATGCTCTAAGACATGTGATTTTTAGAGGCATAAAACGTCATATTCAACAAGACCGAATTCAATTCTTTCACTAATCGATGAGGATAATGTCATTTTATAAGGGGTATTAAGAGATAAAAGTGTAAGTGAAAATTTGAGTAAAGAAGGAATGAAAGGAGAAAAAAAAATTAACTCATAGATTTATATAGTGGTCTCGTGACGAAAGTGAAGTCATCAGAACTAGGAACAACTTCACTCTCATTTTGAATTCAGACACTCACGCTATGACACACAACTCAAGTACGAGTCAAGTTGTTTAGGCCTACGATAACTTTGGCCTACAATGACTCTAACAAAGTCGTCAATTCCTGTGACGACTTCAATGAGACTCAGAATGTCTCTAATCAACCAATGTCATGTGAATATTCATTGATGAAGTCGTTCAATATTGTGACGACTTCGATTTTATGAAGTCGTGGCCCAACCCAACTACTTCATCCAAACAACCCCGATTTAATAAATAATTTTTGATTGAGTTCATTTTAATAAATAGTTAACCGAAAAGTCTTACTAAGACTTTCACCTCTATATATATATATATATATATTATTAATTATAAATTAATCACACATTAAATTTATTCACACTGACAGACCTAATTGGTAGAATTTTTTTTTATAAGGAATAAATTTGAAATCAAGAAGCGAAAACCTGAAAAGGGACGTGGAGCATACGAAGATGAAGAAAAAGAATCGGAAGCGAAACATGAAAACATGAATAAATTTTGCACTACAATTATAGCTGACGTACCTGCACTGTGGAGTTGAGGTTATGTGTGTGCCACCTTCATCTATCCTTTGACACCTTCAATGTTTCTTCCATGTCTCCGGTAATCATAGATTTTTTAGCCAATTGTGTTTACCTTTTATTTTCTATTACGTTTTTGTACATTTTGGCTCCTTTTTTTTTTTATTATTATCGGGGAAAGGAACTTTTGCCTTTTATTCCATCCTTCGTAATCATTTATGTGTTCAGCAATAATATATCACGAGGAAGACATACTAAAATTTAAATTCATTGAAAGTGATCACATCATTTAAGTGTGGCTTTGCCTCATTGTATACATGCTCATTCTTATTGAAAGAAATGGATATTATGTTCATGGTCATGGTTGATCCTTTCATAATGTAGTAACCTACGTCAAATTCGCACATTTAAAATAAATGAGTTATTTTTAATGTTAATAATTAATTATTATTAAAAAAATAATTATTTAATTCTCTTTAATTTTTCTAAGATTAATAATATATTAAACTAGCAAAAACACACACCGTTAATATAGAAAAAGATTTATCTATCAATATTTACATTTCTATTTGATCAACTATAATATGAGTTAATATATTTTTTATCTACCAATTTGTAGAAAAAGATTTCAACAAGCACCATAGAATGAGGTGTTATAGAAATGCGAATGCAATAATAGAAAACATTAAAAAAAAAAGACTTTTATAACATATTATAAGTTTTAGCATTAAGATATATCTCTTTTTAGAATTTATTATTTAAAATATTTTAATTAATTATTTTATCATAAATTTAAATATAATTATATTTACAAATTTAATTATACATAGATGTGAACACGTACATTTTCGCTAGTATATATAAATTATTTACGAATTATTAAATTGAAACATATAAATTTGAACTAACTAAATAATTGATACTAATTTTGATTTAAGGACGTACCAATATTTAGCTTTTAATTGAATTGGAATTGAAATAATTTTTCGTTTTCATTAAATTTAAAATTATTAAATTAATTTGTGCAACTATACCAAAAACAATTATTTAATGCCTACATGATTAGTTTTTATTGATTAATTAATTTCTGTAAATAATTTGAGTTTTTTTATTTAAAATTATGCCAATGACTATTATAATAATTAATATAATTAAAGGATATATTGATTATCATTAAAATTATAGCTTAATAGTTTTTATAAATAATATTTCTTTGTTCTATGGTCAAATATAAGTCAAATAATAGTACTTCTTATCATTTGTCATAGTTTAAGTTAGTTAGTATGACTTTTCTATCAATTTAGCTAGTGAATACATTATGGTCATTCAAACTTTGTAATTTTAATAATTAAATTTCTTGTAATTTGTTCTTAGCCGGCCTACAAAATTTTTTTCTTGTAGTAACTTTCTTTATTCAACTTATGTTTATAAATTATTTTTCATTTTTATTAAAAAAATGCTAATATAAATTATATTTAATTGTAATGGAGAACTATATTAATTTATTTTTTAATTAATGTCAATATCACTTTTACGGACATCGGGTACTTTTACCTATATGTTATCAAATAAAATATATTAATCCAAACATGTTCAGTATAATTTTTTTCTTATATCATTTCATATTATCCGATTGAATATGTTTCTTTCATTGTAAAGTTAATTATAAAAAATAAATTAATTTGACAATATAATTTACGCATGAAATTAAAGATAAACTCTTTTATTCATAGTAACAACTTTATTAATAAAATATTGTTAAGTCAAAATGACTTAACATCTTAATTTTAATAATTACATAACAGATAGATATGTAATCAGATGCAAACGGAATAATGATCAGACGGATCATTGTCAAGCATAGATGAAGAAAACATTAGCAATGTTAGACGCACAAAGTTTCAAGACGAAGTGCTCAAATCATCAAATTTCAAAACAACTACATCATATGAAGAATCTTCAAAAATCAAGACGCGATACTCATCTCAACTTCAAGACTTAAGTTCAAATTTAAAGATATGAAGACTGAAGTTGGAGATAAAGAAGACAGACGAATGATTGAATTATAAACTCATACTTAAATTCATTCATCTATTAGAGTTTAATGAAGTTCAAACGAAGAGTGACATGTGTTTCATCTCAAATCAAACTGTTACTCAGAAGCTTCTAAAGGTTAAAAGAAATATGGTCTTAACCTCTACAACACAAAAAGTAAATGGTACTTTTCGGTGAAATCTCTGAGCAAATCAGTCAAAGTCTGGTCTTACGTTGACTTCCGCTGTGAAATTAATAAATGTTCTGATTGTGCACTCTGCCAGATGTTGGAGTATCCAAGATAAAGTACAAATGTTCAAATCTTTAGTCTAACAGATACTTCAAGAAGCTACCAATAAAAAGATTTCATTGCAACGAGTTGAAGTTGGCGAACTACACTACAAACTATTATATACAACTTTCGCTCAAGCTCTGATAATCAAAATTCACTCGCCCTGAACTGAAATTTTGTACTCATTATAATATCCCTCTCTACGTAGAGGATTATTTTCTTTGTGATAATATTTGTAAACCACTGTCGTGGTGTTTGTAGCCTGAAGAGGCTAAGTGTTTAAACAATACATGTGTTTTAGCTTGAGGAGACTAAGGTCTAAAGAATACCTATTTTAGCCTGAGGAGGATAAGTGTTAAAAAAATTTCGAGTTTAGCCTACGGAGGTTGGGTGCAAAGAATATCAATTTAGCTTGAGAAGATTGTGCCCAAAGAATATCTATATTTAGTCAGGAGTGGTTGGGTTCGAAGAATACTCTTAGTGAAAACTTAACAAGTTGCTAAGTAACTGGACGTAATCTATATAAACGAACCGGTATAAAAATATTATTGTCTTATCTTATTATCTATTGACTATATAGGGATAATAACTTAAACAAAAATTTTCATTAAAATTAATTTTTTATGAGAAAAACAACTCTACCTCTGTCTAAAGTTTTAAATTACAAACACAAAACAAAACATATCATCTATAAAAGAATTTATTAATTAATACAATTCAACTACGTACATCTTTATAAGCTTCCCTAAATATTAAAATTACAAGATCTAGATTTTCCCTTCAGTGTGGTTTTTAGCTTTCGTTGATTGATATTAAACTTTGAGTTCTTCTGTATTATTTGAGTTAAAAGTTATAACTATTTGGTAAAGCTAATTCCTTTTATTTCTTAAGTCGAGATGATTTGACTTAATCAAATTTCTATAAGATAATTGATAAATATAATAATTTTTTTGGTTGAAAGTATTATCTATTATTAAATATATAACGTTTATTATTAGTTACTACACTGTTTAGTTAAAAAGTATTGTATAGCAACATTTTACTTACAACACATCTTATGAAAACACAATATAATATATTTTAAATTTATTATTTAAAAGTTTGTATATAGAACGATTTTTAATAAGCATTGTACATGATCTTTATAATTATAGTGTTTGTTAAAATAAGTGATATATATATATATATATATATATATATATATATATACTTCTCACTATTGCAGAAATATTTATTACGTTATTAAATTTACGTCACTAAATTTATAGCAGTTATCAATTTAAATAATATAAAAGGATATATTATGTTAGTTCTTTTCACAACCGTTTTTTTTAGAACCGACGTAAAAAATATATTTCACGTCCGGTTTCTTCATTCTTCGATTAACAGCGTTTTTAATTCCCCTATTCGACTTTAACAGTATTTTTTAATTCTCTTCCTTCTTTCTTCTCCAATTTTTACCCCTCACTGTAAAGTCTAACAATTTTATCCCTGCACCATACAATTTTTAGTGTTTATATTCTCTTCATAAATATATTATATTAAAATTTTGACACCAGTTGGACTAAAATAATTTTAATTATAATAAGAGTAAATCCAACCTAAAATCTAGGACCTTCTACAACTAAATTAATTACGATAAAAAAATAAACATTACTTAAAAATAACAAAAAAAAACTTTACGTATTACGTAATTTTATTATAACTAAAAATATATTTAAATTTAAATAATAAGTATTACGTAAAAAATAATAAACATTATGTAAAAGTAAATAAATTTTACATATTATGATTATTATTATATAAAATATAATATAATTAATATTGAATTATAATATTTTTTTAGTTTCCTAAAACAATAATTTATTATAAATTTATTTAATTTAGCTGTAGAAGGTCCTAAATTATGGGTTGAATTTACTCTCATTTTAATTAAAATTATTTTGGTCCTGATGTCAAAATTTTAATATATATTTATGAAAAGAATATAAACACTAAAAATTATATGATGCAGAGATAAAATTATTAGTCTTTATAGCAAAAGGTTCTGAGTTCGAATCTCACTAGTTCCTATGATGATAATATCATCCACGTAGATGAGCATCTAGAGGACATGGGGTATATTAAAAAAAATTATGTATAATAGATGTTGCATATAAAAAATATTTGCGTAGTGATATATCACTTTTTATTATTTATGTGATTTTATATATACTTTTTTACTGATAAATGTTATATAATAGACATTATATATTGTTGGACTTAAGCTTCAAAGAACTTAGATTAGTCCTTAGAGTCTTTTGATTTTGATGTTAAAATTGTAATCTTTATTTCATAGTCATATATATAGATTTGTTGATGTTTTTAGCTTAGGCCTTTATGACTGTGAATGCTTAGTATAGAATTCATGGTGATTTAAAATCTAACTTGTGATTTGCTCTAAAAGCTTAGAATTGGTGATTCCCTTTTGAAAAGAAAAACAAATTGAAATAATCAATTATCAACTGAAGTAATAGATTACCTTGTTTGAGCATTTTGAGCTTTTAACTGAGGTAATAGATTACATTTTTGTTGTAATCGATTACCAACAGTTTAGCTAATGTGAGAATTCAAATTCTTGTTGGAGTAATCGATTACCAGCTACAAGTAATCGATTATCACGAGTTTGAATCTTCAAATTTGAAATTAACTCACTAGAATAATTGATTACCTCCATATAGTAATCGATTATCCACATTAGAAAATCATCCTTAACTGTTTTAAAATGCTTTACTTTAAATAGTCTTTGGAAAAAACATTTCTAGAGAGATTCATTTTTATTTAAAAAACAAGAGGAGTGTTCTAACACTTTCAACAGAAAACTTATTGAGTTCTTAACATTTTCTCCAAGAAACTCATCAAGATTTTGAAAAGGTTTTCAAAAGTTTTCTTAGAGGATGATGAGAACATGATGTATGAATGATTTAGAGGCTCTAGTTGATCAGATTAGCACAACCAGGTGTACTTTATTTCTGATATTTGTATTTTGTTGTATTAGAGATTTGATTTACTCTTAGAGAGAGGTCTCTCTAGAGTAGTAGAGTAGTGTTGATTGAGAAAGAATTCTCAATGTTGATTCTTGGAGGTACCAAGACTATAAGAGAGAGGTTCTTTGTGATAAAGAACATATTGTTGTTTTTGATTTCGTTTTGTGTTGTTTGTGCAGATTGCTTGTAAAGAACACAAAGGGATCATTGTTTATAGTGGAACACCAATAGCAACAGTTGTTGTATTGGGACTGAATGTAGGCGGAAGGCCGAACCAGTATAAATATTTCGTCCAATTCTTCTTCTCTTTATTCTTTTATATCTCTATTACATATATGCTGAATTCAAATGAATGTTGATCTTGTATGTAAAATTCATTTGAAATATAACTCTTAATGCAACTGGTTTGAAAAGATAAGAAAGAATAACAATTTGATCTATCTTCTTGAATTTCCGTTGTATGAACTATGTGATATATCTTGCGTTAATTGTGCTAGATTAACAAAGGTAGGATCAAAACTGAAGTTAAAAGATGATAGAAACGAACGGGTGAAAAAGCCAAAAAGTAGAACATAAAATCTATTCACCCCTTTAGATTCTGATAGGACCAATATATATGTTGCTTTTTATAAATAAGTGATGTATATTACTATTTTCTATATTCTAATAAATGTTGTATAATATTTTTTTCTAGTATCGATTTATTTGTATGAATTAATTAATATTTTTAGAAAGAAAAACAACTTATTCTGATAATTTTGCCACGGACAAAGTTAGGAGACAACAAATCCAGTTCGAAAATGTGGAAAGAACAAAAAAAAAATACGAGAAATATAAAATACCAACTCTATAAATAGAATGTGAATGGGTGACGTTTAAAGAACATAACAACCTTTATCAATATAATTAATGCTATGCGAGAAAAAAAAATATGGATATTACAATATATATATATATATATATATATATATATATATATAACCACCGTATAAAATACTTTATTTGAGGATGGTGATGGCGCAAATACATTCCGTGCTTTTAACCCAACCCAAACTGAAGAAATTTATTCAATGGTTACTGCTAACCGCTTTTGGTCCCAAATCTTCGGGGTTGCTTTTTCCAATAAACGTTGGTTACATTTCTTTATGTTATTTGTACCGATGAATCGGTTTATAGATGAGTGCTCTTAGAATAGTCGGTCTTGCCTTGAACCTACGTGCCTATGACTTTGTTTCATATATATATATATATATATATATATATATATATATATATATATATATATATATATATATATATATATATATATATATATATATATGATGTGAATTATTACGTGTGCACAATTTTCCCTCCTAAAATCTTAAATACACTTTTATTTTTATTGTAATATATTGTACTCCCTAATTTAGCACACCACCATAAATACACGTGTGTAATTTCTATTTATGAAATATATTGTCACATTACCCTTAATTTAGGTGATAAACTTTTTATATAATTGTCTCTCTTTGTAAACAATAGATGCACACCATTCTTAGGGATGTTAGGCTTTATTGGCAAAAACTCAGTATTTGTGTTTTATTACTCTAGGTTAGTCGCAGCTTAGTGGTGACATGTGTAAAATTATAGGTTGAATCAATTTCACCATTGAGAAAAAAACAAAAAAAAGCAAACTCCTACCCTATAATTATAAAATTGAATAGATTCATACTATTCTTAGGGATGTTATTGCACTTGCATGTTGCAACAATGCAACGCAACCCAAAAATTATGCTCATGGTTAAGGCCCTTTGTATTGAAGAAGCAAGGGTCCAAGACGTAGTTAAGTTAGGCCTACTTAGTTACGGGCCAAAATTGGACTACCAACTATAGCCACACAGAGCATTTTGTTCTCTATTGTTACGCCCGCATCGTATAGATAGACCAAGACATTGAATCTTTTATGACTACTCATCTCTCCTATTCTCAGTGAAGTAGAGTCTGATCTGCACTAGAATAATTTATTAATTAACTGTGATCTATTAAAATTTTAAATATAAGAATTTTATCTATTCATATTTATTTTATAAAAATATATTTAATCTATTTATTCGTCATTTTTTAATAAATAGATATTTATTCGTTAATCAAAATAATTTTTTTTCTAAAATTAACTATTTGTCAATTTTAAAATATTTTATTTCTTTATCTTGTTTTTATTTTTTCTTTCTCTTCCTATGTTAATAAATTAATAAATATTAATTTTAATTAATATATTATAATATTAATAAATATAAATAATATATATATATATATATATATAAATAGATCAATCTATCAAATTTAATAACATTTTTAATAACATATAACTTAATCCCATTATTAAAATTTAAATCTAGTATTCTAAATAAATGAGATCAAGTTAGATAGTTAACTTCTCGCACAGTCTAACTTCTTTTTTTTTTTAAGCAAATAAATATATAATATATAAATAGTAGAAAATGTAAGTGATACTCCTACACAATACATCAAAACAATACCAAGTCAAAACATATACTTATCGTATATTAATTCATATTAGTGTAATAATATGCCATGTTTAACCTATTTTTAACCCTAATATTAGTTACTAAATTTTTAATTTAATGAATTTAAAAAAATTATAAATATAAAAATATATTTAATTTATTTTAATCCAATAAATATTTATTTCATGATTCATTAATTTATAAGAAAATTAATTGATGAATTATATCATCTTAAAAGTAAATGATAGATTTATATTGGATGGATTTTTTAAAATGAACATGTTCTTTTCAGAAACTAAACACTGGTGACATGAATAAGTATATATTACGGAGATAGACAAGTCGAGGTATGGTCTTTGATTAAAGTAATTCGTCTGAAATGTTTGTTTGAGTTTTTAATAGTGGTCGTTGGAGGAGGGTGATACCTACAATAACCCTCCAATTCTTAAATATAAGAATATGAGAAGTGTTTTAAGGTAAGAATGAAAGTGATAAGAGAGTCTAGAAATACTTCATGAGCAGTAACTCCTTATTTATATGTTATGGAAGGATGACGTGTCAGGTATAATTATGTTGACTTGTGTACCTAACCTCATCAGACAATACTTATCTGGAAGGAATTAGTGACATTGTAGGTTTGAGGACACATATTATCCCTTATTTATTAGAGAGATTAAGAATAGGTTAACATCTGACTTAACATCAAACATAGATAAAATTAAACTATCATATGACACGATAATCAAGAGACGTAATATGACATGAAATACATGTCACCTTAGAACTATCTAAAATAAAATGAATAATAAATAAATATACACAAATCTAAATAAAATCACTTAATAAAAAAAATTAAATTACCTAAAAAAATATAAATCAATAAAAACCCATTCACAGAAAAATTTCTAGCAAATAATCCATACATTTTCACCACGGTCCCAATTCTATCACAATTAATTACATCATCACACTTACTGCGAAATATATTGTTTAATTTTATTGAGCAATTTATAACATGTATAATTCTTTTCCTTTCTTTTGGTGCCTACCATCATTTAGCTTCGAGGAGGGAGAGAGAAACAGGCAGTAGACATGCTTTAGATACTGTGTGGGAATGCCGGCCATTTCATTTGCCAGCGATGGATCATTATAAAATTGAGTGAAATTAGTTAATTTCAAAACCATGGAATCTTTTATTGGATATATACACAGATTAGTGTAGTTGGCAAGACATCACTTTCTATATCAGCCAATCAAAGAAGATAACTTGCATTTATTTATAGTTGATGAATCTGAACAGCAATACATAAAAAGCTAAGGCTTGGAGAATGTCCTCAAGGTGGGGGCTATCAATCCTCTAATATGTCTATTCATATTTATTTCTCTATTTTTATATTTTTTAAACTTCTTTTAGATGAAGTTTTACTTTTAGACCTATTCTCATTAGGATCTATAGCCAATTTTTTTAAGGAAAACAAACAAAAGATGAATATATTTCATTTTCATTGTTAATTTTTACATATTTATGATTAGTTATGATATTTTAAAAAGTGTTTCGTAAAAATATAAAAAATTGTTACATCTAAATCACATCATAAAATGTTATTATAATGTTTTTTATATCTTTGAAAACATTTTTCACAGAATAAATATTACAAAAAATAATATATAGTCTGAAATAAATATTACAAAAAATAATAAATAGGAAAAAATTTCAATATAGGAATAAATATTACTGAATATTACTATTCTACTAATTAATGTATTTACATTAAAAATGTATAATTATAAACATTATTTGATTGATGAAGAATTTTTAATAACATGTCCAATAAATTATTTATTTAATTAATAGATTAACAATGTATTATTATGTATAGAAAAAACACTGTAAATATTTTTTATATAATTAACCAATCATAAAATATCACATCTTTTAAAAAAATTTAATTAATTCTTGTCTACCTACCTCAAAAGCTACGTCCGCTAATAAAACATAAAAATTAAACTCATAAATAATTTTCCATTTCATTACCGGTTTACTACAATAAAAAATTAAACTTGATTAAAGAAATTACTCGTAAAACATTATTAATTTTTTGAAATAATGTAAAAACATGATGAGAAAATAAATAAATTAAGGAGTCTCTTCATATATTTACAAAAAAATAACATCATAATATTTTTTTTAATAGAAATGATAAAAATTTAAATGTGTAAAAGTGTAAACATAGCATAAAAATGTTTTTTAAAATATATAATTTTATGTGTTTTATAATGTGTTTGTTTAAATTATTTTTTCTTAATAAAATAATTTTCGAGTTTTAAAAGAAATTATTTTTACTGCTTTTTAATTCATTGTTTTTTTAAAAATCACCTTTTTTATAAGTATTTTTTTAAGATAAACAGAACTTATATAATCTAAAATATACATATAATTTTCTGTCGACACACTTATTGATATAAATGAAATGTTTAGAATTGAATATCTAGAGTATGATCTTCCATTCGAATCTTATAAATTGTCGTTCTAAATATTGATGTACACTTCACATCTATAATGGTTAGAAAAATAGGTCTGTTTTCCTGACATACATAATGAGTTCAAATAAATAGACTTAAAAATTAACCTATTAATATAAATTATTAGTGAAATTAGATCTATAATTTTTACAGAGAAATTAGATAAACTTAAAAGAAAACAATTAAATAATAATGAATTTTTTTTCATAGTATTGACTACTAATAGGAATGATTTATCATCGGGTATAAATACTAATTTTGTCTGTAATTTTGAACATACACAATATGGGATATAATTTTATCCCAAATTTAATGAATCCCTAAATTATTTTATTAAAGATCTTATTTTTTTAGTTGTTACATGAAGATTATTTTCTCTTTTCCTCACCTTACCTTTATTAAATCATTATTGTTAAGTTATTTAAGAAATTTTTTATTGCATTTATATATTTAACTTTTTATTTTCTTGTCAAAGTTATATTTAACATCTTTAAAAAAAATATGAATTCTGTTTTTTATTATATTAACTAAATCCAATGTTAATTTGTTCACAAACAAGTATTTAAAAATATTTTATTCTTTAGATTATTCTGCCAAAAAATATAGATACTTTTTATTTTGTGTAAGTATATAATTTTGTAAATATATTTTGGTTTTCCATATATAAATTAATAATAAAATATTTTTATCTAAACAATTTTAAATACATTTTAAAGTTAATTTTTAAACAAATTTATTTTTTTATTTGTATTTTAATGATCCTTTAATAATTTTCTATCAATTAATTATTTTCAATTTATACTTTAATATTTTATCCATATTTAAACTTACCCATGCTATATCATCTAGTATTTAAATTAACTGGTGTGTTGGTCTAACTTAATCGAGTGTCTCAAACTCGAGGCTAAAATATATTTTAAATATTTGGAAGAAGAATTTTACAGTATATAATAATTTTATTTGATTCCTACATGCTGATCCAGTCATAAAGAATAAATTAATCAATCATTTTAGTCCTGAAAATATAAACATCAAATAATTTAATTTTTATAGACAAAAATAATAAAAATAACTTTTAAAAGATATTTATTATCATTTAAATCTCTAAATTTAATTATTTATAATTATTTTGATCCTTAAATTTAGATAAAAAATTATGGTAGATATTTTTTAAAAATTAAATTATAAATATATAACATTTTTTAAAACTATTTCACTATTTGTTATATACAGCAAATTAAGGTAGTGTTTACTTTGAGTATTTAGAAATAAAAAATAAATAAATGTAAAAATACGTTTGGTTGATTTTTTAAAATGTTTTAATGAAAATAGTTTTAAAATTGTATGAAAACAAAGAAACATGTGACTCCATTTTTAAAGTTTAAAGTTTCCAGAGAATTATTTTACAGGAAATAAAAAATTGAAAATAAATACAGAAAAAAATTTATGATACATCGTCTAAATATAAATTACCTGATGTTCCTAGTTTCAAATATGGAAATAAAATAAAACTTAGCCCGTGCAATATGAGATTCATGTTTATTGCCATATGTTTTGTGACACTTTGCGTCTGTACATTTTCCAGCTACAGAATATGTCTTTTATCTCGTAATTGCCTCTAATACACTAATGGATGGATAAGTTCTAAGGACGTTATAATTCCTAACAAGCACAACAGAAAGTGATAAAGGTAAACAAAGGACAATATATTTCAAGGGAAAAAAAATGTTGGTATTTGAGTGGACGATTCTTACTTTTGTTTATCATATGCACTTCATTTGATATTAAACAAATGTTAGTTATGGGGATCCATTAAAGTACAGAATTATTTCTCATACACGTTTTTTAATATTTAATGTGGAGGAACTATGTTATTAGTTCGATTAAAATTAATTTTATGTTTGAAAGAAGGGACTATTTATTAAATATGATCAATAAAATTTTCATTCGAGGTTAGTTATGTTGGGAAAGGCGCAACGGAAAAATTTACGCACAAAACCTGAAAAAACTTGAAAGCCTGCATGTATTTTATATTTTTTCTTTAAGGGGGAAACAAGAGAACTGTAATATTCAGTATAAAATTTCAAGGAGCAGGAAAAACAAAATATAAGAGAGGAACACCAAAATTTTAACGTGGAAACCCCCAATGAGAGGGACAAAAAAACCACGGGACCTAGTCCAGAAAAATATCCACTATGTTAAAGAGTACAACAAAGAAACATATCCACTATGTTAAAGAGTACAACAAAACAACTCCTCCAAAAGGGCTAACAAAAACGATATACTCAGACCATATAAGTGTTCAACTCCTCTCTCTTTCTAAAACCTGCCGATGTGAGACTTTGAATTAACAAAATACTCAACAATCCCCACTTAATTCAAAGTCTAACATTATTACAAATTCTACAAAATGTGGGACTTTGTTTGAATCCCAACAAGTTATATATAAAATCAGTAAATATTTTTTAACTTTTACTAATATTATGGAACATATAGAATGTGGAGGATAATTTCTTTTGTTAGATCAAGACAATTAAAGTCTCAAGTTTTGATTTATTATAGAACAAATGAAATAACGTAAGTCTGAAACATCACAAGCTAAAGTTAGACGGAGCTAGCATAAACTAAGTATGACTCCTCAAAATTTGCATCTTCTGGAGTCATTGTCTGCCTGTGATAGACCAAACATGCCTCAAGACTGAAGCTCAAGACGAAAGCTCAAGACTGAAGATAAGACGAAGTCTCAAAACTGAAAACAATGAAGACCCATCGTCTGTCCAAAGTTTTCAGACGAAGTAACTCACGCCAAATTCTAAATCTAGTCGTTACTCAAGAAGCTTTCAAAGTCAGAATAAAGATTCGCGCAAAACCTCTACAACACAAAAAGTAAATATACTTTTTGTTGATTAGATAAAGGTTCTAAAAGCCGCTAACTCCGTTGTGTATAACGTCAATTCTATGATTGTACTCTAACATAAGTTGAAGACTTCAAGAAAGAAGGACAACGGTCTAGAATGAGTCTAACGGATCTATCAAGACGTTGCTTATATAAAGGACTTCACCAGCACCAGTTCAAGTTGGCGAACTTACGCAGCTAATGTTTCGCTCTCTTGTTCTTAAGCTCTGATCTTTATTGTAAAACCCCTCTCTACGATGAGGATTTTCATTTCTTAGAAATATTTCAAATCCACTTTTGTGATGTCTTTAGCCTGGAGAGACTGTATTCTAAATAATACCCTTGTATTAGCCTGAGGTGACTGTATTCCAAAGAATATCTTACTGTTTAGTCTGAGATGGCTGGGATCAAAGAATATTTGTACAACCAGAAGTGGCTAGATGCAAAGAATACTTGTAACCTTTTTACGATTTGTAGTGAAAACTTAGTGAGTTACTTAATAACTAGGACGTAGTCTTGAATAGACGAATCAATATAAAAATACCTTTGTCTTTTAACTGTTTTATTTACTAACGAGAATAACTATTAAAACGTTTTATAATTAAAATTAATAGTTAAAGAACTTTGATCGCTTTCAAAATAACATATGAAAAGATAAAAATTTTAATTAACACAATTCAACTCTTTATTATGGTGTTATCTTTTATGTTTTCTTTAAAAAAAAATAAAAATTTAAAGGTGTTTATGTTTTTGTTAATCAACGGAGAGTGTGAATTGTGTTTCAATACAGGATTATGTTGTTAGTAGACAAATATAGTTAGGTAAAAGTTTTAAAGACAACCAAACTTAAATTATAATATTAAAAGTTTTGAATTCGATGGTTATAGTATTGAAAAAGTTTAAACACTCTTAAGTGAATAAATTACTTTCAAGGCACGTACGTGATTTTATTCGTTAGTTAGAGAATTGCTTTTTTTTTTTTTTGGAAGAATTTTGACAAACATTAGTTTAGAGAATTGATTGTCAATATTATATACACATGCAATAAATTATTAGTGTTTAATAACATCGACTATTAGTTTTCATATATTAAAGACTGTGTTATTTACTTTATGCATAGTTACATACTCATTTTAGATTTTTATTTTTTAATTTTCTATAATAGAGACTATGTGGATTAATACTTTAGAGTAGCTAAATATAGTGACAATCTTTTATTAAAAAGTAGTATATTAAATATTTTTTCTAATAAACTTTTAAAAGTTCATGATTAAATTTTCATTATCAAATCATTTATTTTTGTGTTATCTCTTTTTAAATGCATCAAAATTTATATAGTCAAACTTTTTTGTATAAATTTTGTGGATAACAATATATAAAAAAAAATCTAGTTTCTATATCGGGAGGTTCATAATTGATGTAAAAAAATTAACCTATATGCAAAGTCATTTGTATCAAATTAATGATAAAATTTTATATATTTTGAAAAAATAGAACCAAAACTAGACGATCTAAATAAAAAATTAAATACAAAATATGTTAGTTGTCACATAAATAAACAAATAATTAAGTGTGGGCATGGCTTTGTTGTAAGTGAATCCATTCCTGATGTAGAACAATCTTGTTTCAAGACTACGGATATTTTTTACAAAGCTGAAAAATAATGTTTTACTTATAATATCAGCTAATTAATCGCTTCTGCAATCTTGATCATAGAGAGAGAATATTGAATTTTCTTCAACCTAACCTTTTGTTTTAAACAAGCAATTGAAAATTCAAATTTATTTTACAAATTAATTCGTTAAGTTTCATTGGATGAAATAATTTTGTTAGCAAATATTAGTGGTAACAATTCCAAATATTTTCAGCAACCATGAAACTAGTTATAAGTTTGTTACTATTTTAGTACTTAATTAGAATTGACAAAATTTTAAAATGATCTCTTGAAATTCAAAATCATCTATTAGTTGATATTATCATCATGATTGTAACCGATTATCATGGCTGAAATATCTTTTTTCCTCTAAAATTACTCAAATTCACAATTGGTTCCTCTAAAACATTTTGTACTTTTAGTTTTTTTTTTTTAAAAAAAAAAAGATTTAAAACTTATTATTATTCATCTAATTGATTAATTCTACAAGATACAGTTCTTATATAGCAAACAAATGCATTTGGACTAATAAAACTTTGACCGTAGTCTAGTAAAAGAATTTAACATTATAGATATTTTCTAAGGATAAACAGCTACAAGTTTTATTGTTAGTGGGATTAAATTAATAAAAATAATTTAGAGAAACTAATTCCAAATTTGAGTGATTAAAAATATATTTTACCTAATATTTTTTATTGATTAATAATGCCAGTACCTATATTAACCCACATATAATAGACTCATTACATATAATTATATAATCATAGTTTTTAACTTAATCTATAAAATTATTAAAAAATTAAAATACTCCCTAGAATTGAAGACCATCAATCTAGTGATCATCCACTATTAATTAACTACATTATACACACTGATTTAGCATGTTAAATGTTTGTTATCACAAACTTAAGGTCCGGTGAAATTAATTATAATAAGAAAATTAACTTCGTATCAATCTTATGATAAAAAGAAAAAAAAGAAAATTGCTTGTTGGCTTCTACCTCAACTTACATATGGCAACTCAATCATGAAGATCTTACATTTGAGTAAAGGTCACATTCTTCCCTTTTCTTTCTCCTTATATTAAAAACTCTAAAATGGAAGCTTCAGAGTTACAATCAGAGATTATGATAACGGGTGATATAGAAATAGTTGTGCAAGTAAAGATATAATAAAAAAAAAAAGTTTAATGAATATATTAATAGTATAAAGCTGTTTTATATATTCAAACAATCACACCTTAAACTTTATATGATTTTTAAGATAATTGTTATTAAAGTTAATAAATTTATTATGAATGATAAATTGTAAACTGATCACAATGTAAAATACTTTATCATTAGTGTATATATTCTTTTTCTCACATAAAGAAGCATAAACATGGTTAGAGTGTATATGCCAGCTCAAATGTTAATGATTTTAAAAAATATAAAAAAGTTATAATTTGCAAATTATAGTGATTAAGATCAATTGCGTGTATCTTTAGAACTTTGAAGCTAGTAATTAATAACATATGTCCTTTGGTACCTATGCATAATTAATAACATATGTCCTTTGGTGCCTATGCTTTAAACTTCTTCGTATTTTTGAAGTTTGCATTACAATTTTTAAATTATTTAATTTTATTATGTTAATAATTGTAATATTGATTAGTCAATTCACTTATAAAATATATACATATTTTTTTTTTATATTTTATAAATTTATCTCCATTTATATTTTATAATATAAATTTATAATTGATTATTTGATTTTCTGCGTGTGTAATTTTTTACCAAACATTTTTTTAAACTATTGTAGCAAAAAATACAAATGACAACTCTTGTTTTACCATCACCTCACTCAAATTTTCAAATGCACCCCAACTCCCACTCATGTCTTGACTATGCAAATGGTACTTATTACCCATCATCATTGCCCCTATTTTATTCCGCTTCAAGTTCTGATTTTGTCCATTTTATGATGTTTAAGGACGTTTTTCAATACAACGAGGAAAGAGAGAAAAAAGAAAAAAAAATTAATAAACACTGTTAAAATGTTCTCTATAACTGGACTACCACGTGTGTGCTCATGTAAGTATTCTTTGTTATAAATTAATCTACCTTACAGTATTGTGATTATTACTGATGTAACAAATTTTTTAGTATTAGAGATTTTAATACAATTTTTCTGTGAAACTATTTGATTAACTAGTCTCAGATTGAAAAGCATGAATAATTTTCTTTGCTTTTTTTTTTTTTGAGTTACTGAGGTTATTTTAAAAAAAATTATATTTCTCTTTTTTGTTGTTGCAAAAATGAAGTTCTTCAATTATTTTAGTTTTGTTTAAATGCATTTAACTAAGTAAGGTATCATTTCAATTTTTGGGAGGGGGTATCATTTTAGTTCCTAATTTTAAAAAATTGACAAATTAATCTCATAGTATTTTATATAACAATTATTAAATATTATATAAAAAGTTTTTAAAATCATTTTGAAAATTAAATGAGATAACGAAATAAAAAACAAGAGACTAATTTATCAATTTATAAGAGTGAGATAGATATTGTTATGAAAAAATCAAGGAGTAGAATATATTTAGTCAAAATTTTCTTTCAAGAAAAAGGAAACCAACTGAAACACTGCCTAAATATAGCTAAAGTTTAATGTATTAACCAGATTGATTAACCAATGCAACCCCCTTAGAGTATGTTGGTATAGAAAATGTAGCCCAATTAGTGGTGCTATGTACCAAAAATAGGAAGAAGAATCAGAGTAAAGGTAGCATGTTGTAACAAGCAAAGCACATCTATGCAATTGTGTTTGACCTAATCTAAGGGAAGTTATACATATTCGGTGTGCCAAGCATCTATCAAACATTTGGCATATTCTTAGCCAGCATATATTGTTCAATAAGCTCCTAACTGAGTAACACTGCTTGATGAAGCAACCACACACTTTCATGTTTTCATAGTACATGCATGTACTCATGTAAATTTTAAGTGATGAGTACTATAAGAATGTCTCTAATGAGTACTAAAAGAATGTCTCTAACCTTTGCTCTAAGAACTACGTGTGACAATGGACATGTTAATTAGTAACAAAACAAATTACCGTGGGCGAAAACAGGGAAATGACTCCAATGTTTGAATTCTATTATTTTCTACTACTGTTGAATTAACATTTAGCATTTAGATAAAGACCACCACATACTTTACAAGTTAAGATTTTCAAAATTATATCCCTATTGCACGTGTAGAAGTCTTCGATAATGATAAATTAATTAGTAAGAGCACAATTAAGGAATATAATTATTATTAAGAAGAATATATTCTCAATTGAGGAAGTCATCAAATAGACCTCACGAGAATGGGTATATAAATATGTGCTTGTGTGTGTTATATAGAATCTAAACTCAATGTCTCTTCCAAATATTTTATTAACTACCAAATTATGGGATGTAACTCGGTGTTTAACCCGAATGAAAAAAATATTTGGCTCCACTAAAGATGAGAGCTTTCTTTAAAAGATAAAAAAAAAAAAAAAGTTATTATATGATTGTTGATTACAATAAGATATATCAACGTATTGTTGTTTTGAGTAAAATTCAACTCAGAATCGCAGAGTTTTTTATTCAATTATAATATATTGAAAATATATGGTTAAGAGAAGAGATTAGTTAGTTTAATTTCTCAGTAAAGATTATTTATCAACAAAATTAATGGATACATTGCAACAATACTATGGTGAGAAAAAATATTATAATATACATTTATCAACATTTAGTTAGTCCGATTAGAGTTGTTCTCTGAATCCTTGAGCAAAGTTTCAAATTTAATTATTGTAAATAAGAAAAATCATGAATGGAAAGGCAAATTTTATTAAAAGTAATCAGTCAAATTCTTCCTTAGATTTTAATTATCAAAATTGATTACTTTCCATCTATAATAATATGATTACAAAAAGCATACAATATGCATATTTAATGAATTCTAAATTATTAAAAAAAAATTCTTCATTTAAGAGTAACTAAATGAAAAATTTGAAAGGGAAATATGATTGAGATAATCAAGAAGAATATCATGGAATACATGAATAAATTAATATGAGATTTTTTTTTAATTTGACCAACAGTTTTAAATTTAAATTCTGAGTATATAATTAGGTTAAACATTAAATAAAAAAATCTTGTAATTCATATTATAAAAATCATTTTGACTGGAATAAAAATATTTGAAAAAAAAAATACTTCATCCTTATCTAAAAAGAAAATGACCATAAGGAGTGTGGAAAAAACAGGGAAGAAAGAGGATATTAAAGGCAAAATGTTATAATGAATAAAATCCAATAAATGCAATTAAATATATCGTTTTCAAGAATGGGTGGTGGAAGGAAGTGAAGGAGCTGCTTCTGCTTCTGCTTCTGAGTGCTGAGAGCTGAAACAATAACGGTTGGAGATTCTGACCTCTCACTTGTGTGAGCTTAGAAGCAATACAATTTAAGGCATTGTTTGGATGTTTCAGTTTTGGTTTGACATATCTGGTACACCCCTCATTCCTTGAGATCCTCAAAACCCCCTCAAATCTTGACCGTTCAAATCAACACCGAACTGTTCTCAACTCACTACACGTGCTTCCTATCATTCCTTTCCCTTCTCTCTTTTTCTTTTTTTCTTTTCTTAAAATACCCTTTTACTCCTCAAAAAAAATTAAAAAACACCCTTTTTCACTCTATTTTATTTTTGTTCCATGCATGGAATTCTCCTCCAACTACAACACCACCAACAAGAGAGAACCAAAGAGATTGTTATATAGAGAGAGAAAAAAAAAAAACAAGAGTGATGGTTAGTTCTACTTCTTCTTCTTCTTAGGAGTAGTAGTAGCAACAAACATCAAAAGCAACCGCACCCCATCTCTAAAAATTCGATTTTTATTTTCTTTCTTTTTCGTTTGTTTGTTATATCATCGTTCACCCCATTAATTTTTTGTTTTGCTTGGGAAAACGCAAATTGAGGGGTGTCTTTTTTTTTTTTGTTTTCTTTTTGGGTCTGATCCTTTGTTGTACTTATGGAACTGTCACATCTGAACGCTTTGATTCGTTTCTGATCATCACCTGGTTAAAAAGCAAGAAGCTTCGTGATCTGTTTTTCTGAGCTTGATCTGAATTTGTCTCTTATTACCTTTGTCTCTCTCTTTTTCTCTCTCTATATACCTTCAACTGTTTGTGTGTGGGTTCACATGATCATGGAATGTGCATATACTCACACACACTAGTCCTGGCGGATTTTGAGGTAAGTGTTGAAAAGTTTGCTGATCTTGTTTTGTTATAGTATAATAATATTTGGATCAGATATTCAGATTCATTGTTGTTGTTATTATTCATTAGTGACACACTACTCAATACTCATGATGTCGTATCAATCAATGGAGGAGAGAAAGTTTGTGTGCAAGTATTGCAGCAAGAGGTTCCCTTGTGGGAAGAGTCTTGGTGGACACATCAGGACTCACATGATGAGTGAGCATTCTCAGAATCATCATTCAGCTTTGAACAATGAAGAGAGGAACAATGCTGCTGCTAATGGTGTGTTCAAGTTCGAGGGTGAAAGAAAGAGGAAGAGGGATTTGGGGTCTGAAACTGATGCTGCTGGTGGTGGTGTTGGGAACAATAACATGAGTTATGGCCTCCGAGAGAACCCCAAGAAGAACACAAGGTTTGTGCATTCCAATTCCACTTTGCAACAACTTGACAAATTCTGCAAAGAATGTGGCAAGGGTTTTCCATCATTGAAGGCTCTTTGTGGTCACATGGCTTGTCACTCTGAAAAGGACAAGGGAGTGAACAGGTTTGAGAGCAGTTTTGGATTTGGTGAGAAGCAGAAATTGGTTATGGATAGTCAATCTGATACTGAAACTTCTGCTCCAAGAAGGTCCAAGAGAATGAAGTTCAAGACCAGTAGCAACAATAATCAAGCTCAATCTTCTTCTGTTTCTGAGGTTGAGCAAGAGCAAGAAGAGGTGGCAAGGTGTTTGATGTTATTGTCCAAAGATTCTAGCTACAAGGGTCGTTTTGCTTTGGTCACAGAGTCTAATTCTGATAACAACTCGGTTGTTCTGGAAGCAAAGTCATCACCTTCTCTTGATACCAAGGTTACTACTATGATGATGATGAATAGTAATACTGGTAAGAATTCTATGATGTCTACAGCTTCTGTGGAGAAGAAGCTGAAGCTGAAGCAGGAGTTGAAGTTTAAGTCTGCTGAGGTTGGATATGATTCTGATAATTCGGATTCTGGGTATTTTAGATATGGTCCTAAGAAGGTTGGTTCGGATGATTCAAATGATGGGTTCTTCAGGAATGAGGTTAAGTCTTCGAAAGTGGGGTACTTGTCTAGGTTTGAGGACTATGATGTTGAATCAACGAAGGTGCTGAGCAGAGGAAGAAGCAGGAGTGGTGAATTTAAGAAATTTGTTTTGGAGGATTGGGAGAATGATAGAGGGGAAGATGTGGCTGCAAGGAAATTTGATTCAAAGAAGTATAAGAAATCCAACTATGGTTCTTCTCTTGGTCAAAATTTAGTAGGTGGGGTTTCTAGCAGGAAGATGAGGAATGGTTTTCCCAATGACGGGATGAACAAGTATGAGTGCTTGACTAGTGAAAGGGACCATGGTTCTGATGACTCAGCTTATGAAAGTGATGAAAACAGCACTGACACTGATTCTTATCCTGCTCCGAAGGCTCACACTAGGGGCCTCAGTGGCCAGAAGGGGAAGAAGAAACTGAAGACAAAGAAAAACAAGGCACATGAGTGTCCAATTTGCAACAAAATTTTCAGGTCAGGCCAAGCTTTGGGGGGTCACAAAAGATCCCATTTTGTTGGAGGGTCTGACGAAAACACTCTTGTGATAAGGGCCAGTGCTCCTGCTGTTCCGTGCCTCATTGATCTCAATCTACCAGCTCCTGTTGATGAATAGAGAGAAATAATGCCATGCCATATTCTTGGTGTTTGCATCATTTTGAAGCATCTTCTGTTGAGGTAGCTGAATGTCTGGAATTCTGAAATGTCTTGTCTCTATCCCATATGGTGAAAGCAATGACAATGTACAGACAAGTGGGTAATTGATTTTTGTTCCAGAAGCCTTAGATCCATTATTTGGTAGGGGTAGTCTTTCTTTTCATGTTTATGGAAGCAGCATGAGAACTTACTAGTTTCTCTATTGAATTTTTTCTTTACTTCCTTTATCAAGTACAACTATATACTCTTGGAATTATGTTCTTTTCATGCAAATGTTAACTTCATCCTTGGCTGATTCAGTGAATTTTTGTCTTTTAATGTTGGGGTCTTCCAATTTTTCATCTTCCTGTGGAAATGTAGGTTAGGAGTTTACTAATAACCACGCACTAAAACGAAAATAAATAGTAAATCATTGTTAACCAAGGGTCTAGTTCTTGGTTCCTAATTGCATTCTGTGACTAGTCTTTTTGGAGGCATGATTGTGGAGCAAGGATCCTAGTTTTCTCTCTCCAACTGTGACCAGAACTTGCTTTTTAGTTATGTGTTGTTGTTCTTAAGAAATATCATGGACCATCACCTTTAATGCTATAAAAGTGGTTGAAAACTAAAAAATTGTCCTTTGAGAAGCATTCCCAATGTCAAAAAATGGTAATGGTTTTCTTAAAAGCTAAATAAAAAAAAATTATTTTATTTTTATAACTAAGCTAAAGCACAGGAATGTCTCGTGCCTAAGTGGCTCCTTTAACATGAACTTAGCACTATGGTCAACCCCGTTATGTCCGTGATATGTGCGGCATTTTACAAGGTTAAGTCGTAAGAGGAGGCATGCATAGTTCCCACACCAAAAAATTTGTTTAACTAGTCCTATTCCTTAGCCAATGAAAAAGATCAAGTGGTTGTTGGATCATTCTTTAGGTTGAAGATTTGACTAGGGATAATTACTTTGTAGAACTATGAGGAAACAAAACAAGCTTCTTTATTAGTATTCAAAAAAAAAAAAAAAAAAAAATTTGTGGGTTGAGGTGGTTGTAAGGTCACCTACTAGTTAAGGTAGCAAGGCTTATAATTGCTCCTTGTACAACTTTCTAACACATATATCTTAATGGCATGAGAATTTGTAGGCCTTTTTCGTCATGCCGGTTCCTTTATATTTTGTTGCCTATGTTTTCAATTCTTTTAAGTCATTGGGGGCGTATGGGAGGACCACTTTGTATTTTAGTAGCTCTTGGTCACATGTGGGCTCAATCAGGTAGAATCCATAGGCACTCAAGAAGAATCAAACTTGTATATATCAACAGAATTATATGCTCGTATGGGATGTGGAATCATTGCGGGGGAATGAACCACACACAAGGGGTGCCTTAATTTGTGCAAATAGATTGATGAGTAATTAGGAGTCGGCTATAGTCTATTTTGCTCTCCTTTCCCTCATTTTGAGAAATCCAACTAAATGATAAATCAAGGAAATAAATTCAAGTTTTCATCACGGTACATTTTTGGGTCGTATAAATATGGTTCAGAGGAGATCATGACTCCTTTTAAAAAAGAGTTACTCAAGTATATATATATATACTCGATATATATAATATAATGATAGAAAAAAATATTTATAACATTTTTTTATTTGTTACCATATATGTATTCATTTTGTTGGTAACTAATTTTTATTGAGGAATCTGATTGAAAATATTTAGCAGAATCTTTTTTTATTCATGTTTTTTTTTTACTTGCAAGGTTCAATCCTGCGACCTTGTTTTATAGAGTCTAAGCTTAGCTTCATTAGATGATCTTAGACGATTTGTTAGTATTCGTAGATGTACTGCTTCCTTCCAACTGGGTTTTCTCTATACATATCAGTCAAGATTGGAACATTTAATCATATGTTTAACAAATCCGAATTCAATGTTACTTGAATCAACCACTTGTTAATGAACAACGGTAATTTATATACACATCAGTCAAGATTCGAATGCTTAACAACCATGTTTAATAGACTCGAGTATAATGTTACTTAGGTCAACAACTTGTTGGTTACCAAGGATAATTTATATATACATCAGTTATGATTCGAACACTTAATCATATGTTTAATAGACCTGAGTTTAATATTACTTAAAATCAAGCAGTTATTGGTGACCAAAGATAATTCATATACACATCAAAGAAAGATTCAAACACTTGATGAAACACTTAATCATATGTTTATTAGACCCAAATTTAACGTTAATTGAATCATCGACAAAGGATAATTTATAAACACTAATCTAGTTGAGACACCTTTTAGCAACAAAATCATATGACGATCCACTAAATACTAAAATGAACAATATCTGATAAGTTATAACACTAACCAACAGTTTTAAGGTCAGGAGAAAAAAGAGAACAAAAATGAAAGGGGTCATAGACGTGACGTATTGCTTTGTGAAATTGAAACTGAAAAATCATGACTGTTTAATTCAATATGTAGGTCATCACAGTGACTCAGAGTCATGATGCTTAATCAACAAGGACAAGTGTTGTCTCTATTACTCATAAAAGTAAATGCTTAACAGGCAACTTTTCTGACTTAGTTCTTGTTAAGACAAAATTGTGCACAGTGAATGTTGAGACTGCTCTGGCCGGCACGTTCAAGAGGGAAATTCACAAACCACAAAGCCATTTTGCTTTTTCAATTAATTGACTCAAGTTATCAACAGTGCAATTTTTGATATTTGAGATCACAACAACTTATTCTCCCTTATTGGAACATTTTTCAGTGCTAATATAAGGTAAGTGGAGCATGTGTTAGTACCCCATTTGTTGCAAAAACATAAAAATAAAAAAGCATTATCCCAATGTTAATGTCTCATGGAAGAAAAAAAGTCACAAAGGATATTCTTGCTTTTCAGAATGCAGATAAGGTGTGAGTCTACAAGGAATGTGTGTGTTTCTATTTTTATTTTTCTCTTTCATTTTCACTGTCAACTTTTTCAACATGCTGCGGTCTCTATGTTAATTGTGGAATGAAGAATATTGTCCTTTGTGTTATGAAACAGCGTGCTCTATGGTTTGTGAATAATGCAACTTTAACAGTGTCCCAATTAGGTGTGTAATTACATCATCGAGATGGCAGAGTAAATGTTTAAGGAAATTTGATTAGTAAAGGGGCCATCTATCATTTTTTTTTCTCTTTTAAGTAAATATTTTTAATCTTTAATGTTACCTCCTGTAAAAAGAAACAGAGCCAAGATTCTTTTCCTGGACCAGAATAAAATGCTACTACTTTCGTGATTAAATACTTTTTAGTGCTAGTTATTTTTTCAATTAACTACTTTTTAGTGTTAGTTATTTTCTCCTCCTCGTAAGAAGAGAAAATAAATTTATCTTATTAATTTATGATCTTTGGCGACGAGTAATCAAGAGTTCTAGTAAAAAATAATTAATGTATAAGGTAAGTAAAAAGGAGTTTGTGAGAAATAATAAGAACTTAAAAGATCATAAATTTTAGAGATGGAGTGGAAAGAAGACTTTAGAGACAAGAGAAATTAATATTTAATTGATAACTTTTTTATAATAAATATATAAAAAGATATGTATTTCATAATCTAAATTGAATTGATAATTATATTTTTATAATATATTATTTAAATATTTAAGTAAGTAAAATAGTTTATAAAAATTAACTTTAAATTTAAGTAAGTAAAATAGTTTATAAAAATTAACTTTAATAATTAAAATTTAAATTATATTTTAAGTTATTCACTATTTAGTATATATAGTCAATGATTTTTCAACAGAATTATAAAATAATATAAGAATATAAATTTTAGATAAATAACAGATGTTATTCGTATAAGATTATATCGACGTTATCTAGAGACAAGTAAATTTGTATCTAAAAATGAGGGAGATAGAAAAAAAAACATATATGAGTTAATCTTATTGATAAAAGATTATTTAAATATATATAAAATTTTTAATATGCGAGAACATTAAAAAGAACATAAAATTAAAGGAATAATAAGGAATACTTTTGCATTTAACATGGACATCGTTATTTTGAATAAATTGCAAGCTCAAAAAAAAGATGATTAAAGAATAACAAAAGATACTTTTACATTAAATAAAAAAATTTTATTTATTTATTTATTTATTTTGAGTAGGAGCATACTGAAATTAGACCTATATGTCACACAATAATTATTTTTTTTTAAGGCTAATGGCCTAAATTTTTTTAAAAGAAATTAAAACTTATTTTATATATATAAAGAGAAAAATGAGTTGGGGAAGGCGTCGCCGCTTGTCTCAGCAACGTAGCTCCGTCTGTAGATAGATATAATTAAACTTATAATGAATAATATTAAATAAGAAAAATATGTTTAAATAAAAGTCTTTGTAACTAGTTCTTAATTGCTCTATATTATAAAATTTATGTATAATGATATTTAGATATCTCAAATATTAAACATTCCATCAATATTTATTATTTCAGATACCCTCTACGAACCTATATATATATATATATTTTTAGTTCTCTCTATTTATTTATTAACATATTGGGTGTTACAAATATTTTTCAAAACTTGTTTATCACTTAATTAACGTTTAACCTTTTAGTCTTTACAATTTGTATCATAGGAAAGTTTATTTTATTGATCTTTTATATATATACACATATTTATATTTTGGTAAATGTTACTTATTTAGTTTTTATTTAAAATGTAACTCAAAGATTCAAATTCGCAATCTCTCATCCTTCTTTCTTTTCTTCACCTTTCAAATTTTATTTCCATCGTTAGACCTTTCACCTTTAAATCAAGTGTATACTTTAATCCGCAATCACTATTAGTATTGTGAGAATTGATTTTCTTTAAAAGAAATATTTAGAAGATTTTCAATTGTGAATTAAAAAAAAAAAAATTGAGTTAAGCTTGAGTAGATTAGAATATCTTAATAAGTTGTGAAAGAATGGGTTTGAATTGTTGGCCTGCATCAAAACTTTATTAATAAGATTAAATTTATTTACATTCTCTTCATTTTCAATGATGATAATTTTTATTAAATATTAATTTATTAATTTTTATTAGAAATATCATTAGAAAGATTGTAAATCCACCACCCTTACATCTTTTAAATAATGATACTACATCTTCAATTCTTGCTCTCTTTAAACATAAGAACGAACATTGGTTCGATTCTATGTGATTAATTCGAGAAATCAAAACAAACTAGTTATATTTTTTTCTACCATATTTTATAAAATCCTTTTTATTATTTAGTTCGGGTTTGCGCTATCGTATTTTGCTTCCTTTTATATAAATGAAAAAAAAAATAAACTAGTTTTATTTCGCTTAAATCATGATAACCATTTTGTCGGTCATTGTTTGTTGAGAGGTTATTTGTTTGTTTGGATATTATGAATCATTTCATATATAAACGGCAAGTTTCACTTTATTTGTTTGAAAAAGACTTTGTATTTTTTATATGACAAGCCTTTTTAGCAAGAGAATGGGTCCCCTCTCAACTAACTTGGTGTTCTTCTTGTTTAAGATTAAGATGCAAATTCTGAAACACTTAATGATTATTATTTATTTTATCTTGTAGACTTCACTTTAAAGAACCAAATCTACGAAAATTAAAACAAACCTAACTTATTAGTGATCGGGTTAATTTGATTAGCGTTTTTTTTAAAACATTAATTGGTTAGAATTTCAAATTTTTGAGTTCAGGAAAAACAAATACTCAACCAATTAATTTTAATTGACCTATTTTTTCATAATTTGAATCTTGCATGACACACAAGTGCCTAAAATAAGCTACAAGGAAGCTCAAAATTTCTTAGAAACACAAAGAATAAGAGAGAGGGGTGAGAGGAGAGGGGAATAAGAAAGAAACAACACATGACATAAGTCAAATTCATTCAAATGAATAAAAAAATTAGGAATGTGGATGTACATAAAATGCACTTCATTTACAGTACACAACATGAGACGTTAGTTACGAAAAAGTTAATATTTGAATTGTGTCTTAAATATTAACGTCAGTATATGATAAATAAAGGAGTTGTGAAGAGGTTAGATTTATAAGGAAATGTATTTGGAATTAAAAATATAAATCAAATGTTAGATAAATATTTTATTATCAATCAAACCTTCGTTGATATTTATGAATTTTAAAACTAACAATAAAATTACGAATTTACTGATAAGAAGTTGTTCTAACTTAACTGATAATTTTAGATTCAAATTTTGAATATGTAATTGTGTATTTGTGTTAATAAGAGATAGTTTTTCTGCTCATATTCAATTAAAAGGTATAATGAAAAGAAATATGTGATCTCTATTAAAAAGAATCATGAAAGTGCATTTACATATCAAAGTTAATGTGATAATGACAATGACCATAATGGTATTTCCGGCTAGAAATGGAGCCACACAATAGGGTTTTCTTTTGACCTAACCGTATGCTACGGCAAGCATGTGGGCCTTAAGAGATCCATTCAAAGGTGGGCTCACAAAATGGTGAAATTGTTGAAGAATGACATGAACAATAATAATGAATTAAGGAGGTGGATGAATTTTGAAGCCAAGTAGAGTGATACCATTCTTTCCCTTATTCACTCACGAAGCAACTGTGTTTGATATGAAGACAATGACGACTCCTCTACTTCCAATTTTGACTGTCTTTCATTCACAACTGATGACAAGATTTTGACACAGGACTATTTGGGTGTGAATGAGAAGTTCATATTTAAGTGAGATTAATCCCATGTTCTTGTTAAGAAATCAATTTCTGAAAGATGAAAATAGTAAAATAGTTTTTTTTTTTTTGAAAATGTAATATATTTATTATTTTAATTATAGAAAGATGTCTATCTATAAATTATATTATTTATTATTTTTTTCCTAATTTAGGAGATTAAAATAAGAGTAATGATTAAATTCAAGGAGTAAAATGATAATAAATAATTAAATTCAAGAATTAAAGTAACAATAAATAATTTCCAAACATTTTTTTACTATTTTTTTATATTTAGAGGCTAAATTATTCCATCCTTATTAAAATGGTGGTTAACTCTTTTTATGTGATATATGAATGATCAAGATTTAAAATCACATCTATTATATAAATAGTTTGTGCACATGTACCTTGCACGATAATATATAAATATATATATATATATATATATATATATATATATATATATATATACTTAAAAATCAAAATGTAAAATTATTCATAAATAAAAATTTTAACAAATATTTATATTATGATCTTTTATAATTTGGTATGAACTTAAAATATATAAGATAAAATAAAATTTAAATTCCTAAAATTTAAATTTAAGGTTATTGATAATGTAGTATAATAGAAAAATCTAAATATGGAAATGATGCACGTTGGGTGTGCGATATTTAAGTTACAACCCAACGGTATTTAAATATTGACAAGTGCACTATAATAGTCAAGTAATAAGTATTAAACATAGGGGTTGTCGTACCCACGGAGATAAGTAATTTGAAAACATTTTATTTTATCGAAAGAAAGAAAATAGTCGATTGATAGAACAATTATTGTAGAAGAATAAAATAATGGTAATTTTGAGATAAGAATTAGGATGAGAAAGTGATTGAGATCCCGATTTCACCACTAATTCGCCCCTAATATTTTCCTCTGTTATTATTCAAATATAATATCGGATTCCTATCCTCGTGACCGTCCCTCTCAGGATCACCTACACCGCCTAGGTTAACTAGATTAATTAATCTCTTAATTTAATACTAAGTTAATTAGGAATTTAGATATGTTAATCCAAGGGCAAACTTAGGTGTGTTCACACTATTACCTACTCCTATCTCTAGGACTCTAGCGTAATAATGATTTAATTCTTTAGTACCACTTAGGTTTCTTTTCTCAAAGTTTCCCTAGGTTTACTATCAATTCGTTAGTTGTCAATTAACAAATAGCATTAAGAGTAGAAGAATAAATACTCAAACACCGAATAACAAAAAGAATTATATAAAGGAGTAAATTAGGGCTACATTGTTCTCCCAATCAAAGAGGGAGTTAGTTCATAGTGGAAAAGAAAACAACACAAAAATAAATTGAAGGAGAATACATAGGATGATTGATCCCAATGGAAGTTGAATGCTCCTTGCTTCTCATTCTTCTTTGCTTCGGGTTGAGATCAATGCCTTCTACGAACCAGAGTGCTTTAGGTTAGAGAACGACTGCCATCTAGGTCGGAGCTGAAGAGTGACTAAAAACTAGGTTAAAACTGAACCGTCAGTTGACAGTGAAACGTGTCATATTTATAGCCTTCAAAACTTGGACTTGGTCCTGCTGCAAGTCCAACTCGCGCGAGCTCATGTTCTAGAGAGCAAACATGTTGTACAAGTCATCCAACTCGCGCGAGTTGTGTGGAATCTCATGCGAGTTAAGGTTACAAAGAACTTTAGTTCTTTACTAGAGCTCTAATTCGCACGAGATAAATCTATCTCGCGAGAGATGTAATCCTTAATACATTTTTCTCCTATTTTTGGCTATTTTCACACTGAAACACTTAAACAAACCATCAACAAGTCCTAATATAAATTATTATGAATTAAGTGCATTAGTGTTAGTTTAGGTTGCTTAAGAATGTTTAAAGGATAATTTATATAATAAAAAAAACATAAAAATAGCTCACTTTCGTGAGTTATCAAATACCCCCAACTTGAACTTTGTTTGTCTTCAAACAAAAGGGAATTTTATCACGTCAGCAATTAAGTTTAACATAACCCAAAAAATTCATTGAAGTTCTAAATTCTTAGCATTGAGTTATACTAAGCCTTACCCAAGATGAATGAGAGATCATGTTACCGAGTTTTTCATTGTAATTAATCCTTGGATTGCTTAGCTCACTGCACAAAAGAGATAATCATGTATGCATATTCAGGTTATGACAGTGGTTATTAGTGCGTGTGTGTGATTTTTGTTCCAACCTTGACCTAGCGGCTGGAGGATGCCTAGTAGAACTCAAAATAGCGGAGCAATGCATCGAATTGTTTGATATAATGGCATGTTCTTCACAGCCTAGCAATAGGGAAACTCCTAACCCTAGAGGTGTGCACGCGGTATCATCCGAAACCGCCCTAGCAATGAAATTAGAGGCACTCACATTAAGTCACCAGCGCTTGGAGAAGCTAATAACATAGAATGCAGGAAAAACAGCAGCACCATCTACCACCGAACCCCCACAACAAACTCAACCTTCTATATGCTCAAATTGTAGAGGTAATCCTTACGTTTGTGTTATTTTTCCGCTAACGAATCTGCCAATTATGTAGGACAACAACAAAAATTCGGCTATAATAATTTTAGGAACTCCAATTATAGAAACCATCCTAATTTCTCTTGGAAAGATAATTCCTAAACACAAAAGCACATGTTCCAGCCTCAACAAGAGAAGAAAAGTGAATTTGAGGCATTATTTAAACAGGTTGTAGACAGCCACAAGATGCTCCTTGACGCTCATAATTCGTTCAGGGAGGAGGTGAAAAACCAATTCGCATAAGTAACAAGCAACCAGAAAAATCAACACACCATCCTAAGGAACCATGATGCTGCTATACGTAATCTGGAACACCAAATGGGTCAAATAAATCAACAACTTTCAAATCGTGAACAAGGAGCTTTGCCCGGAAACATCACTCCAAACCCTAAAGAATACGTAAAAGCTATAACCTTGAGAACTGGTAAAGAAATTTCTAACCCTTATGCAGAAAATGTAGCACCTACTCAAGAAAGGGACGAAAATTCTACTGTTGAAAAAACCGGCGTATACACAATTCCCCAAAAGCGGGGAGACGCAAACAAAGCCAGCCAAGAGGAGACACCTAGGAGGAACCTCCAATTGTACGTGCCCCCAATTCAATAGAATAAAGAAGGGCAAGAAAGACAACTAAGAGCAACAATATGCAAAGTTCTTGGAGGCTTTCAGCAAAATTGAGGTAACCATCCCGCTCCTTGAAGCTTTACAATTAATGCCAGTTTATGCTAAGTTCATGCAGGAAATTTGCACCAAAAAGCGCAAGCTACTGGTAAAAGAGGTAGTGGTCTTGAATGAGGAGTGTAGTGTCATCTTGACCAATGTTAGGTCAAAATGACTTAACTTCTTAATTTTGATAATTGCAAGACAGACGGATGTATCAACAGACGCAGAGTGAACAATGATCAGAAAAATCATTATCAGCATAGATGAAAGATACACCCTCAAAACATAAGATGTTCCAGACGCAAGGTTCAAGTCGTCATGCTTCAAGACAACCTCATCAAACGAAGAACCTTCACAGATCAGACGGAGAGTGCATCCTAACTTCAAGTCATGTGCTCAAGAGTGAAGATTTGATGACTGAAGTTGAAGACGAAGATAGAAGACAGCCGAATGAATTCAACACATAACTCATCTATTTGTTCATTCGTCTATCTGCTTAATGAAGTTCAAGACGCTGAGTAACACGTGCATTTGTTTTAAATCAAACCTTTACTCAGAAGCTTTTGTAGGTGGAAAGAGATTTCAAAATAAACCTCTACAACACGAAAAGCAGTTGTACGTTTTAGTGAAATCTCTGAGGATATCAAATCAAAGGTAGATCTCACGCTGACATCTACTGACTTTTCATTAAATATTTTGATTGTTCACTCTGCCAGATGTGAAAGTACCCAAGTCAAGGACTAACGTTAACATCTACAGTCTAACGGATACTTCATAAGAACGCCTATATAAGGACTTTATCCCTACGAGTTAAATGTTCTGATTGCTCACTCTGCCAGATGTGAAAGTACTCAAGTCAAGGACTAACGTTAACATCTACAGTCTAACGGATACTTCACAAGAACGCCTATATAAAGACTCCATCCCTGCGAGTTCAACTTGGCGAACTACTCTGATCGAGACTATATTCATATACTCACTTATGCTCTCTAAATACATGTTTGCTCGACACAAACTTAGAATAGAATTCTTATTGTAAAATCGCTCTCTGCATAGATGATATTTTCTATTTGGTCTTAATTGTAAAACCACTGTTGTGGTAATTTGTAGCCTGAGGAGGCTAAGTGTTTAAAGAATACCTTGAGTTTAGCCTGAGGAGGCTGAGGTTCAAAGAATATCTATTTTAGCCTGAGGAGGCTAAGTGTTGAAAGAATACATTGGTTAGCCTGTCGAGGCTGTGTTGAAAGAATATCTGGGTTTAGCCTGCGAGACTGGGGTCAAAGAATACTGCTTTAGCCTGAGAAGGTTGTGTTCAAAGAATATTTGCATTTTTAGCCAGGAGTGGTTGGGTTCAAAGAATACTCTTAGTGGAACCTTCTTAGCAAGTTGCTGGGTAACTGGACGTAGTGTTGAATAGACGAACTAATATAAAAATATTATTGCTCAGATTATTTTTATCTGCTTACTAATTGGGGATAATAACTTAAACTATATTCTTATTTAAAATCAACCTTTGAAGTATAAGTTTAAGTTTGCATATGATCTAAACGCTTTAATACAGACGCAAAAAGCATCGTCTGAAAAAGTTTTAATTGAAAAACACAATTCAACCCCCTTCTTGTGTATTTATATTTTACAGTTTGGTATCAGAGCTCAGCCTCTAAGGGTTGAGTGCCTGACAGCTGCTGGAGGAAAAGATCCGGGATGGAGACTTCCAAGACGATGCTGATAGCAGAAGGATCTTCTATGAACAAACCTCCCGCTTTCTCTAGAGATGATTATCCGTACTGGGTAGACATAATGAAGATGTACATCAAGTCTACCTAATATAGACTCTGGAAGATCATCACTGAAGGAGACATTCCCCTAACTAAACCAGAAGCACAATGGGGAAATGAAGAATACGCTATAATGGAATTCAATAGCAAAGCGCGTTATGCAATAACGTGTGCTTTATCCAGGACAAAATATAATAGATTTTGTGCCTACAAAACTGCCAAGGAGCTTTGGGATGCTCTAAAAATCTTTCATGAAGGAACTGAGGATGTCAGACTCAGAAAAGTTGCCACCCTTCAACGAGAATATGAAATGTTCTTCATGCAGAAAGGAGAATCTATAGATGGAATGTTTGGAAGGTTCCAAACTATTCTAAATGGTTTGATTACTTTGGGCACTACTTTCTCAAAAGCCTAAAACAACATGAAGATTCTAGATAGTCTTCCTGCACCATGGGAAGCCATGTCTACTACAATATCTGTTTGTAGAGACATGAAAACTCTAACTGTTGACGAACTAATTGGAGCTCCAAGAGTTCATGAAGTTCATCTGTGTAAGAGAGATAAAATCAAAGTACAGGAGTCTATCGCTCTTCCATTTATGGAAGAGAAACCTAAAGAAGAGCTCAGCAAGAAAGATAAAAAGAAAAACAAAATTCTCAAGGCTGACTCAACTGAAGTTGAAGATTCAGAGGAAACAACCGACGATGAAATCTCTTTAATGGCCAGGAAATTCAAAAGAATGATGATAAAGAAAGGACGAGGCCAAAGATTCTTCAAAAGAAAGGACAGACGGTTTCCTGAGAAACCATCCAACAAAGAAGAAGAATTTGAAGTAGTTTGCTATGAATGCAGAAAATCTGGGCATATAAAAACTAATTGTCCAAGGTTAAAGAAAAGTTTGAATCCAAGAAGAGACAATAAAAAGAAAAGTCTACTTACTTGGGGAGATCTCGACACAGAAAGTTCAGATGACTCTAGAAAAGAAGAAACTGTAAATATATGTATCATGGCAGGAGACTCAACATCGTCTGAGGTAAAAATTCTATTATCATTCTCTGACTCAGATTCTAATGATGAAGAAATTTCATATGATGTTCTTCTCGCAAATTCTCACTTTATAGCTCAAGAATATAAATCTTGCAAAACCAAGTTGAAAACAGCTGTGGAGGAAGTTTCAAGACTCAAAGCTATAAATGAAAGTTTATTATAGAAAGGAACATTAGATGAAACTTCGTCTCAAGATGAATTTTAGTAAGAGTTTTGCTGTTAGAGGGGCCTTCAACCAGCAAACGATCATATTCAGACTTTGAGACCTCTTTTAGGCTCAAAATACTACTTCTTCTCTTTACCTTTTGCTAAGAACTTTATTCTACAAGGACGAGGTTTATCCAATCGAACAAAGAACCTAGTGTTGGAGGATGAGATAGAAGAGAATTGAGTTCCAAGTGGATGAGGCAGAGGCTTTCCGTCTCTTTCAGCATTGTGTCTCATATGATGGAGAGAGGTATCTATCTCCTTTCCTTTCCTTCTGTACGCATTTGCCATGAGATGAAAAACAATGTCATGATCCATAGGCAAAACATGGAACAATTCTTCTAGAGTTTTGAGATCATGAAGTGCTAATGCCTGAGTAATGTGCACTCCTTTGCAATAAGGTCTGATCCAAGGAAGCATGAGACCGAGAGAATAGCCAAGACTAATGTATTCAGTCTTGTTTAGAGGGATGCTGAAAGGAATTGGGTCATGATCATCAATTGCATCCAACGTCCAATAATTGCATTCTTTTGGTACATTGGGATAATAAGCTCTTTCTTTGAGGAGACAGTGATGGGACACAATTGTTCTTTCCTTCTGAAAAGGTTTACAGGGACAAGCTTCATATGATCTGATGTGGGACTCAAGTTAGGGCAGGAGTTATTACTTGAGATTCTTCCAAATAACTCTTGTAATCGTTGATATTCTAAGTCCCTTGATTTTTAACTTTGCAAGACTATCCCAATCTAATAGACGGAGCCATTTTCTTTCATCTTCAGAAGTGTAGCATTTGGCAAAGTAATTCTCAAAGGGGTGGGAGGAATAGTCTTTTTGACACGTGTGGCCTTTTGCTTGCCTTACGGCAAAACCATAGCGGCACCCTCTTGCACAAAAGAGGTGCCACTAGAGGATCCACCCTTAGCAACCCTAGGGGAACCGTTAGGGGTGTGATTAGATGAAATATCTCCTCCAATCAAGGAAACCTCCCTATCAAACATAGGGTTCCCATTAGAAGAACCAGGAGTAGAAGAAGAAGAGACCATGAAGACATATCTATTTCAAACACACGAGGGGAGGAGAATGAAGGAAGAAAACCAGCACAAGAAGCACAAAGTGTAGAGAATAGAGAGCAAAGGTAATGAGAATGGAGGAATGTAGAAAAAAGAAAAAACTCGAGATAGGCAAAAGTGCTCAAATGCAAAGACAAGGGATATTTATAAACCCTAGGGATAGTTAAAAACGAAAAGACGTTTGAAACGAGAACGTTTAAGGTTTCCCACCACAAAACACATATTGTTTTGAATTTCTACAAGTTACGATACACCTCATGATTACCTCGTAATAAACTGCATTTAATATGAGAACCCCATTAAATGCTAGGTCATTATAAAATACAACATATAAAGTGCACTACTAACAATGAATGTGAACCATCACGAGAAAATGCAAATCGTTACAAGTCTAATTCGGTTTAAAGTAAGAACAAGAACAGCCCGGCCTCATACCTGGTCAAGCAAAGACTCGAAAGCTCGACATATCTCACATGCTCTTTCTCCAAGCTTTAGGGGCTTGTGTACTGTGTTAAGGTGTCGTGTCTTCCACGTCACCTCATGTTTCTTGGACGCCATGTCATGCCAAGCTAATGTAATAGTTTGACTATACTTGCACTCAATGTCACATCAGAGGACAACCTACTCTCAGTATCCTCGGTGAACCACAGACAAACACGTGTTCTCAAGCTAGCAATGCCACCAACCTTTCCCAAGCAATCATTACCTGAGATGATCGACCCCACAAGTCAACATGATTACTCTGCTGGTCTATGTGCACAAGTTACCTCCTCGCATCCTATAAATAGGGGAAACCCCTCAGGAAGTATCTCGAGACCTTTCATTCTTCTCACTCTCAAAAATCATTCATACTAACTTAAGCATGGGATGATTATTGTAGATACCGTACTCGTCCAACGACGACGACCATCATCAAAGGACCTACATGGACACCTCAAATCCATTAGACCTACAAAGGATAATACCTCAACCCAATCCACCTTAGCATCACATTCACCACTACCTCCAACACCAATTCTAAAAAAAATCACTAATAAGCATTTTGAATGATTGATTTATTCTTCGAAAAAAGTTAATTGAATAAGCTTATTGAGCTTTATGCAAATAACAAAGATAATGTCAAAACAATGTGATATGTTTTTTGTATAACTAGTAAGCATGTTATTATTATGTCTAAGTATGAACGAACAAATCAAAATGTATATGATGAGAGTGGTGTTTGAGTACAAAAATAACGAGTATATACAAAGTACAAAAGACAGCGAGCAGAATTCATAGTTTTGATCCAAGCTCACCCAAAAGCCTTTGGGCTACACCTAATCTTCACGTGAGTGATATTTAATGACTAAACAAGATGATGCGTTAGTGCACACATGATACTACATCATAGGAGGAATCAACATTTAATTGATAAATTTACATAAAAGTTATAATCATAAATAAATATATAATTAAATTAATTTCAAACAAATTAAAAGAGATTAATTTATTTTATTTAAAATTAACTTTGAAACAAATTCTTTTGTTCAAAATCAATTTCCAAAAAAATAATTAATTAATTTTAAATTAAAATATAAAATAAACAATGTGAAAAATTTACTTTATTTTACTTTAAAGTGAATTAACATAATTAAGAATTAAAAAAGATAAGAAAAATTAATATATATATATATAATAAATATTAGGATCTAAGTTAAATAAATGACAAATTTAATCTATATTAAATATAATTTAATAATTTGATATATTGAAGTAAAAATATATAAAGAAATTAAAATAAAATATAAGATCAAAGGGACTACAAAGAATACTTTTGCATTGAACGTGGATGTCGTTATGTCGTTTAAATTGCTACCACGAGGTCACTGAGGGTAAATTACAACTTCAAAGAAGAGAAATCTAAAAAAAATAAGAAACAGTCTTTTTTAAATTGAATAAATTTTTTTCATTTCAATTAGTTGAGGCAATTCCATTAGCCACAGACAATATTTTTATTGCTAGGAGCTAAAACCAAAATTAATATTATAATAATAATAATAAAAAAAAAATTGCCCCTCTTTGCCTTCAAGTGGCTTCGCCATTGAGATGGGTATAAGGTATGTGAAAATTTAAGATATTGGTATGTTGATAATATATATATATATATATATATATATATAAAAGATTAAATTGTAGCCACACATGCAACCGTATTAATCTAAGTCTGTTTAATATGATAAAAATATTTAAAATTAAAGGAGAATATAAAAATAATGAAGCTCGATCAGGTCAAACTTTAAAAAAAAAATTCTTTCAATTTCTCCTCTTTTCAACTCTTCCAATCATAGTCATATCTTTTTTCCAACAACATCTTAAGGCTTTTCTCTCACACGAAAACAATCACACATATATATTATGACAACAACCCAAAAACAAGTTTTTTTTTTTTTTTCCTTTTGTGCAAGGCCTTTGCAGCCTCACAAAAAGACTTTGTCCAACACTGGTAACTCAACTAGTTGGGAAAAAAAAAAAAAACCCTATGATAACGACCTGCTTTATTTCTCTTTTTTAAATGGTTTAAAAAGGGCTCACCAACTCTCTAACAAAGGATAAACTTGACTTGGAGCTAAAACACCTACTAGATTGGATTACAAATTAGACCAAGCGAATACCTAGTACAAAGCTGTTACAAATTAGGGGGAAAAAAAGTAAATGAAGGTGAACACTTTGTTGGAAGTTCAATATTGGAGGGGTGTGAAGTCTCAGATCACTTTGAGATAGAACCTGTTTCATATATAGAAGTGGGGACAAACCTCACCTCATAAGCCGGTTTTGTGGGGTTGAGTTAGACCTAATCTACAATTTCAACATGGTATCAGAGTCTATCTTAGATGTCGATGAAGAATATCGAGTCGTATTTAAGCATTCGTTTAAATAGTTTTTACGTTCGAGAAGTCCAGTCCTCAGTGTAGAAATGGTGTGTTAGAAATCTAATATTGGAGAAGCGGCAACTTTTTTAGAGTGTCCTTGAACTCCACTAAAATGTTGGTGAATTCGTAGTTGTTAAAAATCTTTGGAAAGTAAAGCACGTAACCATTCAGATAAGCATTTTGAGAAATATATTTATTAATTTTGACAATTTTGCATTTTTTACTCTAATGAAATGACCTACGCACTTGTCAAAAACCACGGAAAAGGTAACATAAAAGATACTAGAAGTTGAAGGAAAGCCATCTGCAGATTGCTGTGGAGGATATAACTAATGCTCATGCGATATAATCGTAGATAATGGTATTTTTTATTTCCGAATAGTAATTTGATTCTGGTGTGTATGAAAAATATATATTCAAGGTGATTAATTCTTTAAATACCAGTTTAGTTCTATAATAAATTATTTAGAATAAAATTATAACTCCAGCTAACGTAATTTTGGATTAGTATTCACATGTTTGATATTACACAGAGCAATTGATTTTGAATTCAAATTTAATTATGAATTGAAGTAATTTTACGTTGTTTTTGCATGGATAATTTTTTTATGATAAGTTTAATTTTTTATTCTAGAAATAATTAACAACATTTAAACATACAGTAAATAGATCTTAATACTTAATAACATTAATTTTTTACTATTTCTTATAACATAAACTTTTACTTTAAAGGATATCCAGAGTTAAAAAAAAATAAAATAAAAAAGTTACTAGGGACCAGCTTGTGCAGCTTGTGTTAGGTACGATAAAAAGAAAAAGGTAAATTTATACTAGTTTTTTTTTTTCAATAAAATGCAACTATTATGTATGATAAAATTTTCTATTTAAATATTTAAAATTATTATATATCAGAATTTGAATATTAACATCTATGACTGGGAATGTATATTATTTCATAATATTTTGAAGTTTTCCTCGGGCATTCGGCACCTACGAGGTTTCTTTTTAAGAAAAGAAACTCTAGGAATTGTTTTTTGTCAAGTGTCGGACCTCCCTTTCATTGCAAAAAAAAGGGAATAAAAGGCAGTTAGTTGATACCTTTTTACTATTACAACTTAATTACGCCGCACATTCTATATTAAGGTATCTTTAATCTGCATAATATAATTTGGCTCGAAGTTTATTGAAATAGTGTAACTTCTAAATTAATATTTTTTTTCAAATGAAAAATTATTTATTTAAGAGATGTAACTTGCATATAGAGTTAGGAGACTTCTCAAATTAATATCATTTTTCTGGTATGTGACATCATTTAAAAATTAGTTTTAAGATTTTAAGGAAAAACAAGACAAGCTATACTATTTATTAGAGCCTTTGGCATTATATTTATTTTAGTAGAGAAAAATTACTCGTGTCAAGGATTTACAATAATTTACGCAACTAAGTTAGGAGGTGAGTTTCCGTTAAAATAATTGAAATGATATCACATATAGAATTTACACATTATAAATTCTGATTGATTAATTATATAAAGTATACCAATAGTATATAATAATTAAATTTTTTACTATTATAGATGAATCCATTAGTTGGTGATAAACATTTCAAACACTTATACCCTTTATTACCTATATATCATATATTTTTTTACTGAGAAAAAAAATTAAGATTGTACTCGTTGATACTTGTATAATTTTTTAATTGCATTATAATAGCAATATTTCGTACGAATAGGTAGTATGCTATTTTCTAAATTAACATAATTATGTACGTTATGCTTAAAAATGTTTAGTTGTTTAGGCTTAGGATTCACCAAATAAAGAATTCTTTAGATTTAGGGGTAAGTTTTTGTTATCTTTAAGTATTTGTTCCATCATTAGAAAAATGTTTATTTTAATCCCTCTGTCCCTAAATCATTAGGGAATATGCCACATATAAAATTCACATATAACTAATTTGTTAGAGAAAACTCACTTATTAATATTCTAATGAAAGTATTACACTAAACTTAATTGATACGACACAGTTAACTCAATCTGCGTCTGCAATAGTTTTGTGTTGTTCTAAAAGACTAAAAAAATATTGAATTCCATCTCATTTTGCGTACCACATCCGCAAGCAAGATTAATAGCAAACTTTTTAAATTATAAAGTCTTTTAAGTGATTTTATCTTTAGAGACTCCATAAAGAAATTTTGTAAAGTTACCTACAAATGTAACTTCTAAAGAGTATTATATAATTTTAACTTTTATCAGTAACTATTCGGTGATCTCTTTAGATCAAAAGAAATTATTCTTTAACTGTGGGTTGGAGTATATTTTTAGTTGATACCAAAAAATTATTAAATTCTAAAATATATTATTATATATATTGTTAGTGCTAAAGTTAAAAGAATTATTGATTGGTTGAGGTTAAAAATAAATAAATCCATTAACCTAATCAGGTATAACTATTAAGTTTCAAATTTTGAAATAAATTAATTAATTTAACTAGTTCAAACTAAATTGAATGATTAATTTGGTTCGGATGATGAAATTGTCAATTCAATCTAATAAAGCTCTAATAATTATGAGGGGACATGCAATAGAAAAGAATAAAATAAAGAAGGGAAAGTATGAAAATAAACATAAAAAGAAGAGTGAAATCTGAAAAGGAAAGGGATGGAAAGTGAAAAGGGAAAAGTAGGATGGGATAAAGTAACGTGGGCTGCCGACTGCAAGCAATATCGAAAACTGATTGCGCACCACCATCCCTATTAACCGTTGCCCTATCCTTTTCAAGACCACCATCACATACCAGCTATCAACATGGATTTGCACTAACCACGCAAAATACAGTACACCATGTTTATAATTAATGGCTCAACGCTCCCGCTGAATTATAAGTTCACTTCAGAAATTCTAAGACAAATAAATATATATATATATATATATATTTTGTACAATCTGGAGAACTTTTAGTTCAAAAGATAGACTTGGAAGAGATTCGTTAATGTACATTATGCGTGTGGTTATCGCATATATAATAATCTAAACTGTATACATACATAGATAACAACTACGACTAAATGAATGAAATATGTATCTTTGATCAAGGTCAAAATATGACTCAAGATAGATAATTTACCTTGTATCGTGGTAATATGATATCCATATGATGCATAAATTCAGGGTTCGCTTCCCGAGTCGATAGATGGCTAAAAGGAACTTGCTGATAATAGAAAAAAAATTACTGCCGCTTGTGGCCTACTTGTCCAGAGTACGCTGCAGAAAACAAATTGATGCATGCAAGTCCATGCATTTTCTCTGCTCCACTTCTACTTGATAAACAGCTGAATGAAGCCAAGACAAGGATTATTGGCCCATCAAATACAGGGGTAATAGGAGGACATTATTTAGATTGATCAAGTGCAATCATGCTATATTGCAAAGATTCACCAGTCAACATCAAGTAAAAAAACGCTAAAAATCAATAGATAATATACACATGTGGAAAACACCATATGGCCCTTTGATCACGTTCGTGCAACCTTATGTATTTGCTGTTTTTGTAGTCAATACACAAAATGCCACGCAAAGGCAAAGGCATTTATGGATTGGGTTCCACATTCACCCCATGTAGGCATGGAAGACAACAACACTACACGAGGCTAGTTTACAATCACATAGAGGAAGGTAGCACTTTGAGTCACATTTAGCTCGTATACGACTCGTTATGGGTAACATCTGACAGCAACTTGATCTGATGCGACAATCGTGCAACCTGTCAGCCTGACCTAAATGTGTGTCTTTCCCTTTCGCTTTTCTCTTTATGCTTGACTTGAAGCCACAAGACTTATATATATTTATATTTATATATATATATATATATATATATATATATATATATATATATAGTAATGGTGTACGCGGTACGGTGTACCTCTAGGATGACTAAATAAACTAAAAAAATAGATGGCTGTAATTGTGGTAATGCTAAATAATTAACATGGCTTTCTTTAACAACAATTTACTGGTACGAAACCCTTGTAAATTTCACTATGTGAGCTTATATATGTCCTCCTCACTTTGAGGGTTCTATCGAGAGACATGTCATGTTCTCTTTGAAAGTGACAAAGCAATTTTTTATTCAGCCAGTATATATATTTAATCTAATTGGCTTTTTAAAGACAGCAGAAGACCTAGCAATGTTTCTTCATGTGCCCAATAAAGAGAAACAGATAGGTCATGCGGAGCTGACTTTTTAATTAAAAAAGTCGATAGTTTAAAGATAATTAAACAATTCAAGAACCGTTGGAGGAAAAGATAAACAACAAAATATAGTCTCTTTCTCTCTCTCTTCCTATGCCTGTCTAGATAGATTTATAGCACAAAAATAATCTTTCATCAAGTCAATAAATAGTCCAAAACCACTCCACACTTTTCTAAACGGAAAGAAAAAGTTCATTGTTTGTAAAGTTTTAAAGCAACGCATCAAATACCAGACATTTGCAGAGAAATATCTTAACTAGAGCTCCTTAAGTTGTCTCAATTAAATCATACTTTAACCTAAGATGTCTAAGTGCTAATGAAGACAGCATCATGAGTCACAAGATAAGGCCGGTAGTCTCAGAGGAGTTCTTAGCCACTTAGAAATTTGCATTATTATGGTAATGATTCCTAGTTACGACTACAGGCAAGCAGATCTATAGCAGAAATGATACCGGCCGACCCTATATGCTATTATTGTCTGGGAATAGTCTAAAGGTCATCAATGGTGGAATATGAAGTCATGTAATACGAGAAGGTTATGAACTCCAATTATTTTGCCAGTTTAAGCTATTAAACGAAAGCAGATGATAAATTCTAAGAGTTTCAGTTTGTCTATATATACTGACACCGATCAAATTATGTTTGTATAATATGAACTCTTGAGTAGTTGTTATAAAAATTAATAAATTTATTTTAAATGATAGTTTTGTGAAAAATAATTTAGACTTGCGAAGGCATATACTACAGTTACTATTCTAATTTTAACCAACAAATAATATTATATTTTAACTTGTTTTAACAAAACTAAATGCCATTTTCACACAATAAGAAAGAAGGCCGATACATACCAATGATTTTATTTCGTCGATCAAAAATAATATTTTTTACATTTTTCCATGTGCAAACTTTTTGCTCCAAGGAAAGTAAAATTTCATTATAATTTGATTCGAGAAAATGTTTTAGCTTCTGCATCCCATTTTTACTTTTAATTATAAAAATGACACTTAAGTTCCCCCTTGTTCTCAAAATTCTTATAAGAAATAGTGAAAATATAAAATAAATAAAATTTTGTATTTACAACTTCCTACACAAAATTTTTTTAGAAGACAAGAACAAAGTCTAGATTTCATAGTAGTGCAGAGATTACTTTTTGACTGAAATATGTATTCTGGTTTAAAAACTAATATATATCATATTGATCTCTAACTCTTGCTATGATGAGTATCTCTACTATATTATTATCATAGAGTATACATTTAAAAGTACTATTTTCCTCTTCAGCAATCTTAAGAAAATAGTAATGTGAGACTACTTTTTCTCGTGCTTACAACAAAGGCTGTATTTTAAACGAGTTTGTTAATACAGACCCTAAGACTACAACTAATAATGAAAAATTCTTTCAATATGAATTTTAAAATAATTATTATAGAAACAAAAAAACATATTTTATATAATTGTTTGTAATAACACGTTGTAAAAAACTTATACACTATTTGTTTTGGTGGGGGAAAATTTTACATAATAACTTCATTTATTATTTATACATATAGAAACATAAATTATGATAATATTTTTTAAAATAAAACCTTCTAGCTTTTAATTACTTTAAAAACAAACCCTGAAGGTTGATGTTAATAAAACTCTTTTAAAATTTAAGTGCTAAAAATATTGTGCGCATTATAACTAAATATCCGAGCTTTTAGTTTAGTTGAAATCCATAAATATGCAATCGATTAATTAATAATAAATAAACATAGACATTAAAGAATATGCAAAGTTGGATATATATACCATCAAAGAATTCTCTCATCTGATGCGCATTCCGGGGGGTACAATATCTCCAAGCAACCCTTCATCGGTGGGAGGCTGTGATGATCCATCACCTGGCACCATAGTGCTGGATCCTCCAGTTTCATCCTGTGCTTGGCAAGGCTGAGAAATAGAGCTAAAGGTATTGTTATTGTTATTTTCTCTGGGTAATTGAATTGGATAATAAAACTGTGACATTGTCGGAGCCAACTGGCCCGCAAAGGCAGCTTCATGACTAATGATTCCCCCTCGTGGAAATCCAACGGTGTGATGACAGTGTTGGCCTTCGTATGTAGTAATCACAATAGTTGAGTCTTCCGAAGAGCGTTCAACCCTTTTCTTCACCGTGCATTTGCTGTTTGTACAGCGGTAGTAGCTCCTGCAAGAGACAGATAAATGTATCAGAATAATTAATTAGAGCAATGTTGTCAGCTAGTTAGTTTTTGTTATGCAGTTATTTTCCAATTTATTGCAAAATTCTTTAGTACAGTAACTCGCATATATTGATAGCCGCCGATAATATTTATCTGACCTTTCCACATATTTGATTTGTAAATCTATCATGTCTCGAATTTAGTTTCTCAATTTCTTTCTAATGCATATGTATTTAGGTTCGAAAATATTCTAAAACAATACATGTTAGCGTGCATGCTTTCATGTTGACACACAAACAGAAATGTACAAAAGCGAAAAAGGGGCACAAAAAAAGCAATTGAATATTATGTGCTTTGAGACTTCTAGCTATTAACTGGCAAGAATTTTGAAAATGTAATTAAAGTTCAATTTCATGGGAAGGTAGGTGTAAACCTAGGGAAAGGACTATTTTTAACTGCCTTCTGACCATACTTCCGCCATCTGTAGCCATCCTCAAGATGATCAACTTCACTCTTGGTCATAAATGCAAACCGTGGCTGCCGTATTCGCTTTTGCCCCTTCTTTTTACCTTTACTCCTACAAAATATTCACCTACAATTTATCAGAATATAAGCACCAAATCAATAGAACAAGAAAACGTACTTCCTAGCATAAACCAAGAATAGATTTTATATTGCTATTAATTATCACACACAAGATTACTGGATAGAGAAACATCACGAATATGTATATCATCATTTCTATGTAATTATTTAATTTAGTGCATCTGTTTTAAAATTAATACTAGTTAAAGATAAGACCATACTCCTTTATATTTTGTGGATTTTATAGACATCCATGAAGCATTAACCCGAATAACGAGGAACTAAGCTAAGCAATTCCGATGTGTATACACATTAATTCAAGTTTCAAAAGTTATATCAAAATGTTTTTAAAAAAAAAATTGTGGGGGTAAAGACTATCAACATATATTGAACCGAATGGGTTAGTAAAGAAAAAATAAACAAAATTCTATCATTGTTATTATTCACAAATGCCATGTGTGAAATGGGCATAACACAAGTCTTCAACTTGGATAAAAAAAATGGAGTAGTGGCTGTAGGTTGATGACAATTCCACTTATAGCCCCTCTTCATGCCAATTTGAAAATTTCAAAAATCGTTAGTGATTTTATGAGCAAAGGCCAAAACAAGATGCACATTGCATTGGGGCCAAAAGACACAAAAATAGTTCTGCATGGTATCCACCACTTAACTAAGACGCATAACGCCTTGGTACGTATAACTGAGTTCTAATTAACATTAACTTTCTTTTAATTAGAAACTAATGGGCATAAAATATGGACCACAAACCTTTCAAGGAAACACGCAATCAATATTTAGGGGTTGAAGCATTATGTCATATGCAACTTACAATTGTATTGCATTCATAATTCATAATAATAATATGAACACAATGCTAATTAATACTAATGGTATTACGTGGCAATGAAATGAATAAAAAGCATCATAATGGAAAGCAAAAACCCCGTTATTCATATTCGAATGTAAAACTGACCATGTAATTTGCACCAAAAAGCTGCAAGTGGTTAGAATCTTATTAATGCCCCCAAAATATCATGAGATGTGAGTGTAAGGATAAATCATTTAAGAAAAAACAATAGAAAGAGTGGAGCCCAAATTACCCACCCATTTCCATTTTATTTTATGGTATTCGTTTTCTTTCATTGACTATTCAAACTCTCATAAAAACAAAGTAGTGTAATAATGACAATAATAATACGAAAATAATGAACACCACCAAATTATTATCACTCTCCAAAGCCTGAGATAGCTTAAAACTTTGAATCACGCCATTCCCGCCGCAATAACGGCGGTGCTCGTTGCCTGAAACTTCATAATTCATTCACGCGAAAAGGCCTCTTTAGACCCAATTTTTTTTTTTCTCACTTTTTTGAGTTTTCCAACGCATGACTTTTCAAAAATTGCTAAACGCACCCTATATCAGATAAATAATAAATAAATAAAATAGAGTCAGTTATAATAAATGCTCTGTTGGTGAAGAAGATTCCTGATTGTACGGTCAGGGAATTGCACCGACCCTGAAAAATGAATAAGTTAAAATAAAAATAAATAGATAAAATAAATAATATAAAATATATAAAAACACTTCGCATACAAACAAACAAAGCACCACAAGTTGATTCGATTGTGATTTCGTTGATGTGGAGGTTTGCAGTATTCATATTCAACTCTTGCCATTTAATTTCATGTTAATTACGGATTCACCACAGGGAGAAGAGTACCACGCACGCAGAGGAAAGTGTTAAGCAAAGTTGAAACTATTTTTCTATATTTTTTTTTTCTTTTATTTGCATTTTTCGCGAACTCACGGTATCTCAGGCGGCTTCTCATCGGAGACGGTGGATTTCTCCGGCGGATCTTCGCTGGAGCTGGAAGAGACCGATGTGTTATTCGCGGCGGCGGTCGGTTCGATCGAACCAGGGAGAGAGGACTGAACCGGAAGAAAAAACCCGTCTTCGGTGCCGATCCGGTTCGGGTGGTCCGGTTCGAGGTTCCAGCCGAATTCTCTGAGTATGCTTCGGTCTCTGTCGCCGGAGAAGAGGTAGGCGTCGTCGGAGTCATCGGCGGCGAGTGTCCAACTGGTGTCGGCAGCGAAGTCAGAGGCGGCGGCAGTAGACGCAGGATCGGAAGGTGCTATGTCTTTGTCTTCTTCCATTCATGGAGTGAGCGCGAATTGCACAGTGAGAAGAAGAACGCGATCTGCGGTGGCGAAAAATGGAAATTGAAAATCGTAATCAAAAAGCAGAAAGTGAGAGAAAACGCGGAGAGAGAAAGTTAGGGTTTTTGTTTGGGTTTGGTTGAGAAGAGGAAGGGACGCGTAGTTTTTGAAGTTTATGAAGCGTTTGAAAGCGTTGTCTCGTCAATAAGCAGTGGAAAGAAAGAGAGATAGAGGGTGAGAAAGTTAAGTGTTTATTTATTAATTATTATTACTATTTAAAATATATTTGAATTATGAAATGAAACAAAAGGAAAAGGGAAAGAGATAAGTTAGAAAAATGAGCGTTAATTGTAAGAAGGTGGTGACACGCACGCGGATGAATGATTGGACCCTCATCGTCGCTCACACTTTTCTTCCATCAAGTTGGAACACCGTGTTCCTTAGCTTTTCTTAATTGCTACCTCTTTTCTTAACACAAAATCTTTGGTAACTTTTCTTCAATTTTATCACGTGTAAATTTATTACTTTTTTATTTTATTTTCATTTATCATTTAAGAATGGTTGAGTCATGATTTAATTTTGAATCATTCTCATGAAAGTTAATTGTTACATAAGTTGTTGTAAATTTCTATATATCTATTTTTATTCCTATTAATCAACCCGTTATTATATATAAACACCTTTTACCATCGATTTTCTGGACATATAATTGACTCCCGGAGTTTCCCTCTTACTTTGGTGTTACTTTCTAATATCTGTTCGTTTATAGGACTTTGGTGTTATGTCCAAAAAATTTTCTTCTAATTCAACTCATAGAATAAAATTGCACATGGGTATAAAAGCAACTAATAAATTAGATTCATCCATATGTATTCCATATCTCTTTTAAATTGGAGTTACTTTTTTTAAAAGGAAAAAATTTAAATGCAGTTGTATAGATATTTTCTTGTTGTCCTTTAACTAAAATTTGAGTTTTATCTCAATTTAATAATTTTAATTAAAAATAACAATTAAAATAGCTATAAAACTATGTTTTAAGTTTTCTCTGTTTTTAAAATTAACTATTTCTAGCTATTTAAACCCTTTAGTAGGAAAAAAAATTAGATAATTATGCACTAATTATATAAAACGGTTATGAATTAATTACAAATTAAGTTTAATTTGATTTTTATTGTAATTGTTATCCAAGTCGATAGAATTATCATGAATAAGTTGTAATTTAATTTCACTCAACTTTGATGAGCTTACAACCGCACCACAGAGCTAATGACCTTGTAGCATGCGGTTGTAGGTTATTTGGGTTAACAACAAGCTCAATTCTAAATGTCCGACTCTAGTGATTAGTTTAAAATATTTTATGTTATATTACTCAATGCATAATTAAATAGGTAAAAAGATCATATATATTTGTGCGTCAATAAAAAAATTCACACCAAAGTGTTTTATTGTTATTGCTTCATAGTGAACGTCGATCTACCTTATATAACCTTTCAATTTTTAATATCTTATAAAAGAAGAAAATTTGTTAATCTATATTTTTGTTGTTAACTACCTGAGTCTCTCTGTATAGATATTTCCTTGCTTAATTTTCATGTATAAGATATTGAAAATTGAAAGGCTACATAGAATCTATTTAATGTTCACTATGACATTGTGGTGTAAACTTTTTATTCGTGCTCAAATACATGTGAGTTTTTTACCTATTCAAATACGTGTTGAACAGGTCAAGAAGATCTAAGATTAAGTTGCATTAGAACAAAGTTTTATATGTAAAGAAAATCTAAACCTCTTTTAGAAAAATAAAGAATAATATTATGTAGAGGGAAAGAAAATCCTAGGGTTATAAGCTTCAACACAATCATGAAACTATCTTTAAATATAATATTATTTTACATTTATTTTAGTAAAATATATAATAATTAGTAACAATTTTTATTAAATTATTTGCAGTTATCTATGGGTTAAACAAATTGGGTTTACAAACTCGCAATTTAAATAGGTTTAAAAGATAAAGCTCATGTACAATTTTAGGTTACGTGAGTCAAAAATAAGGTTAAACCTGAATCTCCGGCTCTACTTGTGATTAAACAATAATTTAAAATATATTACGCTATATATATTGAATCAGTTGATATTAGACATAACAATTTAATCATTTAATTTAATGTTCTTATCAATTATAACATGTAAGTAAATTTTTATAAAATTTTAAAATTATTTTTTATTTTAACGCATTATACAATATTAAAATACATATAAATATTAAAAGTCAGGTAATACATAAAAAAAATCTAAATTAGAGAAAATTTTATATAGTTAATTTCATTAATAAAAATATCAAATTAAATAATTGAATAATTTAAATTTAATTTATATTAAAAATTACCAATAAATGCAAATCATTTCATCTCTCGTGTGAATAATTTATACAATTATATAATAAATATATGCAGGAACAAATAAATGGAATAACAAAGAAATATAAAATAATTTATTTTGATTTCAAAGTATCAAAATAAAAAATGACGAGCTTCTTTTCAAGATTCTTATCATGTCATTGTGATGATAAAAGGTTAATCATCTATGCGCAAAGACAAAAGAAATTATGTAGGTAGTTAAGTCCATTAATATAAAGATCTAAGCGCCCTATGCAATTAGAAAAATAAAATTAGAAAAATAAAATTAGAAAAATGTTGTCAATGTCATAATTGTGTTTGTATAAAGAGAAATTTTGATATTACTGCAACTACTCTTATAATTTGAACAGAAATGTATAAAGAGAAGAGAGATAAATGGGAGATAAAATGAGTGCAATTCTATTCACTAACCATATAAATTTATTTTAGTTCTCAACCAATCAAACTGTTTTACAGTATATACTATTTTCCTTCAAAAATAAAGTAAATAATATATGTAATAGTTATTTTGAAAGGCACACTATTGATAAAAAAAAAATTTAATTAACAACGTTACATATTTTAGATGTGTAATATAAATGCGATAATTTATATATAACACTTTTATGTCAATCTCTAGTATATCATCGATGTTGAACCACATTAAATAATACAACTGAGCAACAAAAGATACAATAACTGATGCGGAAAATATATTAAATATTGTTCAAACTCTGTTGTATAAATTATTAACCATATCAAATATTTTTGTGAGTTGGATAATACATGCATTTTAAACTCTTAAAGTAATTTAACGATTGCATAACACTATATATGGACATGGTCAAAGACAAAAATATATAGTTATAAAATAACAAATTGCATTAATTAGTTTATTTTACCTTCCTTTTTACCTTACTCGCACTTAATTATATTTCCGTAAACTTATGTTATTAAACCTTTTTTATGGAGCTGGCACCGTAATTTCTTCAATTCTTTTTCAATTGCAATTTTTTTTATTAAATTTATATTTGGAAACGGGATCGAACTTCTGATTTCATATCAGTTATGAATTTTTATTTTGTTTTTAGCCTTTGGGTTCTTTTCTAAGCTTTTTTGTCTAGCCAAAGTTGTGGAATGTTACTTTCATAGGGCAAACCCTAGGCTATGCTTCCTAGGATAATTCATCTTACAAGGTAAAGATAGAAGAACCCATTTACCAAAAAACTTTAATTAATTAATAAATAGACGTATTGATAAAGTCACCTAGGTATGGTCCAATAACATTGCCTTCACGTATCTTTAAGATGAATTTCACGCGAACAACTAAACCAGTTTCCCGTTCTATAATAGATTATGCTATATATCTGTTGTCTTTATCACAAGAAATTGAATTGCATCAAAGTCCTCGTAAATTTTACCTATTTTTAATTTAATTTACTGCATTTATTTTATTTTATAGTATAAGTTTAGGTCGTTGCTATTAATTTTTAGAAAGGCAAAACAATTTTATCAAAATTATGCATATATAAGTAGTTTAAAAAGAATATAAGATGAATTTATTTTTTCATTACTCCAAAATACAAGATACGACACATTATATATAACCAGCCATGCATAAAACAAACCTCCAATAAAAACAAAATTACTTTCCAGATTTAATTAAAAACTTTTTTTGCATTTGTAAAATTACATAGTCAACCAATTATAAAGATTTTCTCAAATTTTATTATTAGATTTTTTCATCAATTTTATTATTAAAGTTTATAAATCTGTCACAAATGACAGTGCATGTTTTTTTTTTCTCTATTATTATTATTATTATTATTATTATTATTATTATTATTATTATTATTATTATTATTATTATTATTATGTGTTAATATGATTTAATTTCTTCATCTTCTTCAGGTAGTTTTCACTCCATATATTTGTCCTTATTTTATATTAATGAAAAATTCTATAAAATTTTTATTATTAATTAAAGTATTGTTTCAAGGAAATATAATTTAAATATAGGAATTGATATAAAAAATGACTAAATTTCCATCTTGATCTCTTAGAAAAATGTATTATCTAATTAGTTTTTGAAATAATAAAAACAAATTTTTGTCTCTAAAATTAGATTTCGTCACTAGCTATATTTTTTTTACGTCATTAATGTATGTGACTTGAGACAAACATCATGTTATTAATTATATAGAGCAATTATACATATGTGGCTAATTAATCAAGTTGAAGATTTTCACAAAATAACACATGTAACTAAATTGAATATAGGTGAGATTTTTTAAAGACATATTGTAAGGATAAAATTTGAAGGAGGAATTGAATTGTATTTTAAAACGATTTGTGTAAGTTTTTTTTTCTTTTCTTAAAAGAATAGTCTAATAATTTAAACACATATTTTCATAATCAAAGGAAAAAAAATTAATAAAGATATAAGTTCACAAAACAATTCCAATTAGTAACTAAAGCAGTAAAATAGTACAGAGAACACAAAGCAATTTATACTGGTTTAATAAGACTATATCTAGTTTTTTCACTAACTCAATATGATTACAAATATTATTCAACCCAAACACTTCTAGCTAAGCTAAATATTTTTTTGTCACAGTCTCTTCAAGCTAACACTACCCAAGTATTATTTGAAGGCAGCCTTTTTAGGCAGGCAACTCCAAATATTTTTTGATCCTAGCCTCTCAAAGTTAACAATGTCAAGTATTGTTTGATCTCAGCCTCTTCAGGCTAAACTATCACTAAGGTGTAGATTTACATAGAAGTTGTCTAACTTAAGAGAAATCAACCTCTACACAGAGAGGAATATACAATGAGGAATATAAGATAAATGTTTTTTATAAGAAAGAATTTAAGTTGTACAAATGATTTTTTTAGAGTATTCTCTAACTTCAAATATTTGTTCTTCATCATTTATATAGATGGAGAGCTTGAAGTATCTGTTAGACTTAACAGCTTCAAATTCTTCACTCCATTTGTCGAGAGCATGCCCAACAATTCATTGCATTAAATGCGTTCTTGAACTGTCAACTTCATAGTTGCAAAGTATCTTCACAATCCAAGGATTTGATAAAATGAAGGTTGTACTTCTTTCTGCAATAGATCTTCGTGTCAAAAGCATTCTCTTCGACTTTAATATGATACATCTTTTCATAATGAACTAGTTGACTTCCTCGTACTTGATTGGAACAAGAGTTTTCTCGATAAGACTCTGCCCAAAGCGAATTTATGATATTTAGAGTCTATGTGAAAGCAACAGATAGAACTAATACTTATCTTATTTATAAGGTTCAGTCTGTCACTTCATTAATCTGATTAGAGTTTCGTTTAAGACACAATGTTCGTTTGTTAAGTACTCATCTATATGATTCCTTCAAAAGTCTAATAGCTTCAATTGTCTTACAAATGTATACTTTTATCTTAATAATTTGTAATTATCAAAATTAAGGAATATAATTTGACTTTAGACAAATTTTGACTTAACAATCTTCGTCTTTTTGATGATTACAAACCATACCAATAAAAGTTTGCTTAAGTCTTCATTTGCATCAAATGCATGTTCAGACTTAAGTTGTTTATAAGATAATATTACCTTTGAAGCTTTTAGACTTAACTTTATCTGCACAAGAGGTTAATTGCAACACATATATAATATGAAAACTTTAGCTAAAGAGAATTCCTCATTTGTTATGAATAGTAAAGGAGTTTTCGCATCAAGACGATGTGTTTGATTACAACAGATGAATGAAAAAAATTCAGACTATAGATTTCCCTGAACTTGACCTTCTTTATTCTGCAAACTTTAACTCTTGAACACAAACTCTTTTTTGGATGATGATCCTTTTATTTTCACTTTTCTTCATCAGATGATATTTCTACTTTCTTGGAAAAATTATCTAATAGAGAGAAGTAGAAGCATTGTCTGATAAAAGTAAAAGTATAATTAGATAGAAGAAAAGTGTATCTCCATCTGACTTCCAAGCTCTTTTATTTTGAACCTTCTTTTTATTTCAACTTCCCCTTAGGCAAACACTTCCTTTTTTTTCTGCATCTGCTCATCAAGACGTTTATTTATTCTCCCTTTTGGACTGAAAGCATCAAAATAAACAGATCCTTTGAACAATAGTTACATAACCATATCTTTAAGCTTCTAAACCTTGGACTTGAGAGATTCATGCTCAGTCTTTAAGTCATTGTGCTTGGACTCTTGTACTCCTGATTTGATGGAATCCTCAAATCTTCAACAAAATGGATAATGATGAAAGTAAGGACAACATTGAATGTGTGTTCTTGGTCCTATTTCCATTCAAACACCCACTTGTAATTCATTAGTACACATTCCTAAAGTTGAGGAGCATGTGTATAGGTGAACCTAGCTCCAGGGAATATGGAACCAAAAAGGGTAACATCTTCCACCTTGAAGTCTTCTATGCTCCAAGAATATAAAGCCATGTTTTTTTGGTGTCTCTTCAGACGCAAACATGTTTCTTCAGTGTATACCCCTTCATTCCACAACGTTTGATATTCCATCCCAAAGAGAAGATGTTTTATAAATTCTAGCTTTTGAGGAGCATCTTCTTCTTTCAGCAATTTCTTACCTTTCGCTAAGAGCTTGATCTTGCAAGGCCTAGGCCTATCCAAGCAAAAGTTGAAAGCAATGTTTGAGTTGGCGAGGCAAGTGAACTGAGAGCCTAGAAGCTTGGGAACCTTCCTGTCTTTATTTTCAACAATATGTTTGATATGGTGCCAAGATATTTCTCATTCTATGATCTTCTTTTTATAAGAGTTTGCAATATTCTCAAAAATGAGAACATAGTCCACTGGAGACACATGCATGTAGTCCTTTGAAGACTCAAATTTGTCCAACCTCAGAGGTTGAATGGCATGAATTCTAGAGCGTGACGGCGGGTCTAAAGGAGTACCACTCCTAGAGCATAACTAAAAGCTATGTACTTTATTTTATTAAGATGAATGGTGAAGGAGATAGGATCGTGTTCATCTTGAACATCTAGCAGCCAAAGAATGCAATTCTTAATTATTTTCACCTTCCATTGTTTGAACTTAGGCATACTATGAAGAAACATAATGTTGTCTTTTTGTTGAGGAGCCACCAACAATCTTGGATTGAATTTGGGAATGTAGGGCTCATAATTCAAGGCAAACACATACATAGCAGGATTAACATACTTGCTTGGGTATGAAGTAGCACCTTCTAAACTTGGGAGCTTCATCTTGGTCAGGAATCCCAAGGTAGAGTTGCAAGCCAATTCAGCTGAGTCTCAACATTATGTTGTGCTTCAAAATCACACACCTTGTGATTCCACTTACAATGCCTATGCATAGGATGATGAGTTCTTTTCACTTTGAAGTCAAGTGAACGTTTGTATACAAAGGGGGGCTTCAGAGCTTATTAAGAGGTAGAAATCTTCAATCTAAGGAAAAATAGCTTTGGGCCAATCTGGCTTTATTGGTCATTATGTACATGTAGCAACTTGAATTGAAGGAAGAGGTGGAGGAGATGAAATAGGTTGTACGAGCTCCATTATCACCAAATGTACAAGGGATTCAATCCTAACACTGGGTCGAGTAAATTCATACTTTTCCCTAAGAAAAGGGTCTCTTGGAGATGTTTCTTGTGCTAAGCACATAGGTTCTTCAATGAGTAACAAAGCATTTTACTAAGGAGACACATGCATGACATCTATAATTGAAGCATCTGGTTGAGTAGACACAGTATGGGCATCCACGTTAACTCAATCTGTAGGATTAGACAAACTGTGGACATCCATATATGCATCATTGGGTTGAACAAATGCATTGTGGGAATTACACAAACATGAAGAGTCTAAATGCTTTTCATTCAACATGTTAGAGCTGATCTATGAGAATTTCACTATCCTTTAAGATTTGAGTAGACTTAAGTCCATGCACAACACCAGAAGTAGTAGATGATGTAGCACCGGAAGCAGACACATCCATTCGTCTTTCATGCTCAACATAAGTTGCACGAGATGCCTTCTACACTTGTTCCAAGTCCTTCATGTGTTGATCTATTGTAGCTTGGTACACCAGGAGTTCATCATCTACTTTGGATTTCCCACACACAAATTTAGCTTTAAGCTCCTTGCGTCTGAGTCTAACTGTTTCATTCTTGGGTTCTGCTTCTTTTGCTCTTCTTGCAGCCTCAACCTTAGACTTTGTTACTTATCTCTCTACTTCGACAACAAGTTCATCAACAAACACATTCTCCTCGTGAAGGTGCTTTTGTTCATGTCCATCTATTTTTATTATGATGGATTAGGCCCTGGTTTTTCTTCGTACCCTTTTGGGCTATCGAACGATAGCTTGACGAAAAATTGTTTAGAAGTTTTTGATGAAGATGATGATGAGGATGGTGTAGCATCAGTAATAGGCACAACCATATTTTCCTCCTCTGAAGTTAAGTCATCAAAAGGAATAGGTTGCAAGATTCTGCGCCTGACCTCCAATTTTGGTTGTTTGGTTGGTGGTTAAGAAAGTAAAGATGGTTGTTCTTGTTGAGAGGCTTATGTTTCTAGTTTGTGTTTGGGTGGTTCTATTTGTGGCTTATGTTTGGGTTGAGGAGGTGTTGGTTAGTCTTTTGGTGGTCTTTGGTTTTGTGGTTTGGCTAAAGTTTGTAGTATTTTATATTTGGGCTTTTTGGATATTGGTGGCTTGGTCTATGATTTTGGTTTTCTTTGTTTTTTCCTGGCTCCAATACAGGGAAAACATGCCCTAGAAGCACCTTATTGAGTGTCCAACCTTAGCTCAACTCTAGATGAATACCAATCAACATTATCTATCTCCAACCTTTGGTTAAAAATGATTTGAGAGAAGAAATAAGGGGTATGGAATGCTTGATCTTCTCTTCAGGTCTCTTCCGCTCAATACTCCAATCAAGTGGTCCAAGACCACGTGCGGAAGATGTATTTGTGCCTTCCTCATCAGATAAAAGAGACAAAATATGTCCTTCATGCTAACATTATCCCTTGACCTACTTTGAGGAGTGAAGATGTTGAAAAAGAGGTTGTGGATAAGATGATAGAAAGGAAGCATATTCCTTGACCTAAAAAACTTTGAGTCATCCTTCAGTCTAGGAAACCTATTGATGGTGTGTTTAAGTGTTTCAGGGTAAAAATAGTCAAGAATAGGAGAAAAACGTGCATTTTCATGCATCTCTCGCGAGTTGGAACTTCAGTGAAGAAGAACAAGAGCTTTCTGGAATTTCATCTCACGCTCATCTCGCAGTCATCAACCTATCTCGCGCGAGTTGGACTCGCAGCAGGCCCAAGATTTTATCTTAGCTTCCAAGATCCTATCTTATCTTATCTTATGCAAAGGAAGACGAAGATATTATCTTATTTCAAAAATAAAGATCTCATATTATCTTTTAAGATCTTATCAAAGGAAGTCCAAGTCCAATTCTGAAGGCTATAAATATAACAAGTTACTATCAGCAAACTAGTTCAGCAACCGACCGCTCTCATAATACTTGACCTAATTCGGCCGAGGCTTTGGAGACTGACAACATCCAAACTTCTTCACTCCCGGTTCGTAGACGACAACAGAATTCAACCCAAGCAAAGGGGAAGGAGATGATAGGATCATTCGACTTCCAAGGGAATCAATTATCCTGTGTATTCTCCTTTAATTTACTTGTGTGTTATATTTTTTTTGCTTCTATGAACTAATTCCCTCTTTGAGTGTGAGAACGATGTAACCGTAATTTATCCCTTTATATGATTCTCGATGTTATTCAGTATATGTTTGGACGTTTATTTCTTCTATGTTTAATGTTATTTATTAAATTGACAACCTAATAAATTGATTGTAACCCTAGAGGAACTTTAAGAAAAGAAACCTAGGCGGTACTAGAGAAATAACCGCTAGGGTCCTAGAGATGGGAGTAAGTAGTAGTGTGGATAGCATTTAAGCTTACCCTGAATTCATAGAAATAATTCCCTAATTAACTTAGTATTAACTTAAGTAGTTTTGATTTATATATATATATATATATATAATTTATATATTAATGATAATTATTTTTAAAAATAATTATGATTTTGGTTTTATAATTTTAAGTAAATTATAATTATTATTTTATATATTTAAATAAATAATAATATTATAATATTTCTAATATAATTATTTTAAATAAAAATTATATATCTAAATAATAAATTATAATAATAAATAATATATTACATATAATAATAATAATAATAATAATAATAATATTTTTTTTTTTTCAAATTTTGATGATTTTTTCTATTTTTATTTATAATTTTATATTTAATTTTGAAAACATACATACTCTTATTTGATTTTTTTAATTTTAAAATATTTAATATTTATTTTAAATTTTAAAATATTTAATATTTAATTTTAATTTTAAACTCTCAACTAAATAATTTTTTGTTTTAAAATTTAAATATTCATCTTTACTTTTAAAATTTTATTGTTATATTATAGTTTTATTTAAAAAATTTTAACAAGTTTTTAATATTCATATTTAATTTTAAAATTTTACTGTCATATTATATATTGATTAAAGAAATGATTAATTATAAAAACATTTTTTAACCATTAATGATGTATTTTTTATTATCTTACTCAGAAATTATAATTAAATAAATTAAAATAACATTAATTTACTTTCTACAAGCACATAGACTCATTCTAAAGAAATTAAATAAAAAATATAAAAATAATAAAATTAAAATAAAGAAAGAAAAATAAAGAACTATATGATTTTTAATTTTAAAACTTTTAATATTTATCTTTAGTTTTAAACTCTCATGTAAATGATTTTTAGTTTTAAAATTTATAATTTTTATTTTTAGTTTTTAAAATTTTACTACTATATTATTTATTTATTTAATAAATTCTTGATCATAACAATAATTTTTAACCATTGATGTATTTTTTATTACTTTACCTAACAATTATAATTAAAAAATTTAAAATTATCTCTAGTTTTAAAATTTTACTACTATATTTTATATTTATTTAAAAAATTCTACTAATAATTTTTAACCATTAATAATGTATTTTTTATCATCTTTCTTAAAAATTATTATTAAATAAACTAAACTAAATTTAATCTACTTTATACACGTTCACTATCTTATTTTAACGAAATTAAAAAAATATTAAAATAAAAAAAATTTCGCACCTCCCATCAATAAATCTTGGCTACGCCCCTGCTTAAGAGATTAATTAATCTAGTTAACCTAGGCGGCGTGGGTGATCTCGAGAAGGACAATCACGAAGGTAGGAATTTGATCAAACTATGATTATATTTGAATAACAAAAGAGGGAAATATAAGAGGGAAATTAGTGGTGAAATCGGGATCTCAGTCGCTTCTCATCTCAACCCCCTTTCTTTAATATTGCTTTATTTTTCTACAGAAGTGTTATTTACAAATAATTACTTCCTTTATGCCTCTTGAGAAATTAATAAAATCATTGAATAAAAATAAGTTCTGAATTACTTATCCTCGTGGGTACGACAACCCTGTTCTAAAAATACTTATTACTTGACGACTGTGGTATACTTGCCATAGCAAGGGATGCAGAAGGTATAATTACCACCTATTCCGCGTATCACTTACCAGTCTCATTTTTTCTTTAATGAAATTAAATATCTCTTCAGCGAAGCCTTGGTGAAGATATTTTCTCAATGGAGATCATTGTTTACAAATTTTACATCAAAATCTCCTTTTTAAATGTAATCTCGAATGAATTAATATCTTATCTCTATATGCTTAACTTTAGATTGTTGAATTGGGTTCTTAGTTAGATTGATTGCACTAATGTTATCATAGTATATTGGAATATTCAATTCAAACCTAGAGTAATCCTCTAACTGATATTTTGCCCATAGTGAGCAACAACTTGCTGTAGAGACGTATTCTGCTTTTGCTGTTGAGAGAGAAACTAAGTACTACTTCTTGCTAGCCTATGAGATAAGAGACAATCCAAGAAAGTGACAACCTCCACTTGTACTTTTTCTTTCTACTCGATCTCCAACATTGATGCAATCCTTATGACTAGGCTTGCAAAGTATTGCAGATCTTCATTCTTCAACAAGAACCTTCAAAGATTCACAGTACTTGCTCGAAACTGAAAGAAAAATGAAGTTTAGAAAGAAGTAGAAAACATATTAGACAAAGAATGGAGGGCGCCATGGAGTTCTCCAATAAGCTCAAGGTAGAATTGCTACAATGGATCAAGATGTTATTGATAAGATTCAAGGTTCACTTAAGAAAACCTTAGAGAGAAATGCTCTCAGGAAATGATACTTTCATTCATCAATTTAGCAAAAGTCCTTGCACTTAAAAAATTCACCTATTTATAGCTAAGTGTGGCGCCAACTAGTGTGTACTCTCTTGGAAACTTGGTGTCAAACCATATTTGATTTTGATCCTTGGATTAGGAATGTGATCAACGAATGCCATGATTCCTCAAGTCAAGCACATGGATCACATGAGCTAACCATAGGATTTGGGATCTAATCTAGTGACCAAGATTCAAATAAGAGAGGTGTTAGAAGTGTAACTTAAGTTTGAGTTTCATCCTTAGAATTAGATCTTAATCTTAAGGTTGAGATTCAATCCTAAATTAGTGCTAAAAAATGTGACTAGCTTAATTTGAACTCAACCCTTAGATTTAGATCTAATCCTAAGGTTGGAATTCAAATTAAGTTAGTGGAGATAACACTAACTTCGCTCCAAAACTCTCTTTCACTCTTTCCAAGGAGAGTGTGCACCACTCTTTCTATTTTTCTCTTAAATAATTTGGTATACTAATCCTAGGCTTAGGTCGTGGACTTTGGTTCTTCTACAAGGTTCAATTTATGTTTTATGAACTTAAGTAAGACTTTACAAAATATAAAAAAAAATTATAAGGCCTAATTAAAAGAGAGAAGTCTTCTAGAGTTGACTGTTGACTTTGACTCTTGGTTAACTCTTTCTCAACTTCTTCTTGTATATTTTGTGCATGTCTCTTGTAACTCTCATGGATGATGATGGTCCTCCATCAAACCCTCCTTATTGAGGCAAACTTGTCCCGAAGTGGCTTCCATCATCACCTACATCACAAAGAGTCAATTCACTACCATTGAAAGAATTATTACCAATGAAAGCATTAGGTAGGTCAAGCTTGTAAGCATTAGGTCCAAGTTTCTTAAGAATTTTGAAGGGGCCATCTTCTCTAGGCATCAACTTAGACTTCCTAAGATTAGGAAATTGTTCCTTCTGCAAATGGAGCCAAACCAACTACAGGAGCAAAAGTCTTAGTGAAGTCAATACCTTCTTGTTGGTTATACTCTTGAGCTACTAACCTAACCTTATTTCTTACCATTTTTGCACCTTTATCTAGTTCATTTCTAAAGATCCACATTGTTTCAATGATGCTTTTGTTGGCTGGCTTTGGAACAAGACTCCATATGTCATTCCTTGTGAACCAGTTTAGTTCCTCATCAATAGCAATGATCTAGTCATAATCTTGAAGTGCTTCGTCTATGTTCATTGGTTTAATTTCTAAGACCAAGACATGGTTTACATCAAGCTTTAAGGATGATCTGATATTTACTCCTTGATTTTTTTCTCCTATAATCAAGTCTCTAGAGTGATTGGTTACAAACTTCTTGTACAACTTAGGTTTTAAAGTTATAAACTCTATATGCCTTATAAGGGTCAAAATAACCAAGAAAAATTTCATTGTCAACCTTCGAGTCCAATTTTTCAAGTTGATGTCGAGTGTTGAGAATAAAACATTTACATCCAAAAGCATGTAATAAAATATGTTGAGTTTTTCTCCTCTCCACAATTCATCAGAAGTCTTATTTATGAAAGATTCTATCAATATTTAGTTTTGAATGTAGCATAAAGTATTTATTGCTTCTTCTTAGAAGTGTTTTGCAAGTTAATTCTTACACAATAGAATTTTTTCCATCTCTTATTAAGCTCTATTATTTCTTTCAACTACCTCATTTTATTGGGGTGTTCTCGATGGAGAGAAGTTATGAAAGATCCCATTCTCATAACAAAATGTTTTGAACTTAGAGTTTTCGAATTCAGTTCCATGATCACATTGGATAGATGCAATACAAAAATCTTTTTCATTTTGAACTCTATTATAGAATATTTCAAACACCTTATAAAACTTGTATTTGTGAGCTATAAAGTACACCATGTATGTCTAAAATAGTCATCAATAATGATAAAACCATATATCTTTCCTCGTAGGTAGAGCCAAACTTTAGAGTTGGGAGAAACTAATATTTAATTGTTAAATTTTTTGTAAAAATTATTATCACAATAAATATATAAAAATATGTATTTTGTAATATAAATTAAAGAGACAATCTTATTTTTATAATATATTATTTAATATACTATTTAAACACCTAATTAAGTAAAGTTGTTTATATGATCTAACCTCAATAATTAAAATCTAAATTGCATTTCAGAAAGCTAATAATTTTCCAGCAAAATTATAAAATAATATAAGATTACAACTTCTAAATAAGTAACATGTTACACACATCAGATTATATCAACATTACCTGGAGCAGTAAGTTGTGATAAAAGATCATATATATTTATTTGTGAGAAAACAAACAAAATATATGATTGAAATAATAATAATAAGTACTTTTGCATTAAACATAAACATTGTCACATTAGAAAAATTTCAAACTCAACAAAGAGAGATGGTTAAAGAATAACAAGAAGTACTTTTACATTAAATAAGATTTTTTTCATTTCAATTTTTTTCATTTATTTTTTGGGTAGAGGCAAACTCATTGATCTCACAATAATTTTTTTTCTTTTTTCTAGGGACTAAAAATAATTTGAAAATAATTAAAACTTATTATATATATATATATATATATAAAAAGACAAAAATGGACTATGATATATAACTCTTTCTATTTAGTGATCTTTGATCACATGTTCTATCATTGTTGTCATCACCATTATGCATTATTATTATCACCTCTTCCATCTCTATCACACCAACCACCATTATTATCACCACCATATATTAGTACCACTTTTGTCGCCACCATGCTTGTTATTATAAGTGACAGTAACGGTGGTGACAATCATGACAGTATTAATGTTAAGTGAAGATGACTTACCATCTTAAGTTTTGATAATTACAAGACAGACAAAGTGTTCCATCAGACACAATCTCAAGCAAGATCAGACGAAGGATAAGTGAGCACAGACGAAAGTAGCACCTTCAACATAGACGCACAAGCATCAAGTCATAAGACAAAGAGTTTTCAAGTCATCAAGCTTCAAAGAAATTTCATCAGATGAAGAACCTTCAAAGAGAATCAAGACAAAGTGTTAAAGATCAAGCTCAACTTCAAGTCTCAAACATCTGATACAAGCTTTAGTAGAAGTTATGAAGATTGAAGTTAAAGAAGAAGAAGACAGACAAATGACAACAAATGTATTAAGTCAAAATTCATTCATCTAGTGAAGTTCAAGTTTCAGACGAAGAGTAACACGTGCATCTACTCAAATCAAGTCGTTACTTAGAAGCTTCTAAAGGTAGAAAGAGATTCAGTCTAAACCTCTGCAACACGAAAAGTAAAAGGAACTTTTCGTTGAAATCTCTGAGCACATCAGTCAAAGCCAGGTCTCACGCTGACATCTGCTGGCAAAACATTAAATGTTCTGATTGCTCACTCTATCAGATGTTGAAGTGCCTAAGAAAAGGACAACGTTCAAATGCTTCAAACTAACAACTACTTCAAGAATCTCGCCTATAAAAGCACTTCACTTCAATGATTTCAAGTTCTATCATATTTGATTTCACTCTGAACTTACATTGTAAACCCCTCTCTACGTAGATGTTCATCTTTTTCTTACAAACCTTTGTAAAACCATTGTTGTGGTATTTTAGATTGAGGAGGCTGCGTTCCAAAGAATACTTTTGTAATAACCAGAAGTGGCTGAGTTCAAACAATACTTGTTAGTGAAAACTTAGCAAGTTGCTAAGTAACTGGACGTAGTCTGATTAGACGAACCAGTATAAAAATATTATTGTCTTATCTGTTATTATTATTAACTAATAGGGGATAACAATTTAAACACAAAAATTTTATAAAATCAATCTTCCAAGAGAAAATCATTTTGTGTATGTCTTTGGTTAAAAATATCAACGCAAAGAAGAACATCATCTATCAAATTTTTTAATTAACACAATTCAACTCCCTTCTTGAATTTTGTATTTTATAGATATTGACAATGATAAAAGTAGTAAAAATAATGATAAAGATGATAACAATAATAGTATAAATTTTTATAACTCAATTCTAATCTTAACCATAATTTTTTTAATTGTAATTCAAGAACTATCATTGAATCTTTTCTACAAATTCATTATATCTCTTAAAATCTGATAAATTCATGACATTCTTCTAGATCTTAAAATTCTAATGATATAAATCTACCAAATTCAAATTTCAAAATCTTATATGTCATTATTGAAATCATAACGGCCTTTTTAAAAAAAAATCTTATAAATTATTATATTCCTGAGTTTTTTTAAAATTACATAATTTTTTATGCTAAAATAGTTTTCAAAATTCCCATTGAATATACTCCCTTGAATTTATAATTTAATATCATTATTATGATAATATTAATTTTAGAAATTTTAGTTTTAATATTTTTTTTATATATTTACTATTAAAATGTTTAAATAATATCTCAATATATTAATTAAATAATACAATGGACTCAGATTAAGTAAGATTGTTTCTGGTGGAGGATAGTTATATCTATTTTACACAAAACAATTATTTTTTTTGTTTGTTTACATTAATCGTGACCAGATTGAATTATGAAAATGGAAATTCTGTTATTGAATAAATGTGACAATCTTATTTGTTTTCATATGTGTATGTTAGGAGTAGTATATTATTTTTGAAAGTGTTAACATGCACTAGTCTGAATAAAAGTAAACTAGGATCTTTTAAGTAAGATCTCATATTCAAACATCATGATTGGAAAAAAAAACATTGAGAAAAAATCTCAATAAAAATGCCAGTAATCGGTAAAATTAAGAAATATTTTACATGTATAATATTGCGACCCAAAATGGTCTTTATGACTTATATAACTTCTTATCTTATACTACAGTAATGGATTTTACACAATGAGGTGTGGAAAATGTCTTTGGAAGTAAGTGTCAAAATTTCAATGGTGCCCGCTAAACAAACTCTAATGTTATAGACAATGTTTTTGTGATTGTATTGAAGTTGGTGTAAGCAAAAATATTCTTAAAATTCTTTGGATATTTTGAGTTTTATGGTTCCATTACTTAGTTTAATGATGTTGGGCTAGATAACTGACATTCATCTTGGGGTGGGCCTAAACTCTTTGGAGAGGGATCAAAATAAACTTTTTAAAAAATAAATTAAATTATGATTATATATTAACACTGTAAAGTAATTTTATATTCAATCATATATTAATTTGATATTCAATTATACATTATCATCTATTAAAAATTTGTTGACTTATACAAAATTTTATTAAAAGTCATACAATATTAATAATATGTGATTAGAGATAGTATCACCTTCAAACTCTTAAATTATTGATATAAATAGTATTGAATATGTATACTGATAATATCTTACTTTTCATTGGGCAAAAGTTATACCAGTCTAAATAATAATTCTAATGCCTACCCGTTACTAAATTACTTGAATTCGAGACCGAGGTCACAGAAATTGTATTAATATTCAACAAGAAGCAAAATTGCTATGTCTATATATTTAAACTGATCAGATTGGAACCTAATTTAAATCACCATCACAAGTTTAAGAGTTACGTATTATTTACTAAATCTAATGATTTGTGAAAATAACATATCCCGTGGAGCTAGGGATTGTATACATTGTATTTCATTCTGGCTAGGCTTTTCCCACGTTCAGATAATAACATCTAACTAGCTTCTGCTTATATACCTTTTTCAAACCCGAAAACGTGCTTTTGTGGCGCACATGATGTTTGTGTATATTAATTCAAACTGATTTACATAAAAAATTGAAGAACCAATTTAATAGTTGACCAGGGAATGAGATAATTGAAAGACTCTATACTGCAGAAGGTGAAAGAAAAATCCCTGTTTAATTACTTTTTATTGAGAAATAATTGTATACAATTTTGTATTATATATTTTTAGCATGGATTATAGGTTTCAAATTCACAAGAAAGAAGTATTAAATAAAGTAATTAAACATGGTAGATCATTCCCACTAATTAAACTAACAATCAAATAAATGACTATGGTGTATACTTTTTGAAAACTTGAAAAAATATACTTCAAAAATTGAAGAAATGTCATGATTTCTTGATAGCGGAAAATTTTGCTGTTATAGTAAGACAATTTTAATTTAGTGAAGTAGAATCAACCCTGTCAGCTGAAGGTGATTATGATTATTATTTCACTGGAGAGTTTGTATATATAATTCGGTAAGAATTATTGATGAATATATTCTTCATTAAATAGATTATATTCTCCAATTAATAAAATACTAATAATTAATAATTATTAAAAAGAATATGTTCATAGTATATAAATTTAAGATCTTTAACTATTGCGTCAACCTATTCATAAACCAGAAGTCAAAGGAATAATTAATAGAACCCTTCACAGCACCAACTTAAACAAAAGAGTGAGTGGTTGGAATAATGCATATTTTCTTAGAGTTAATGTCTATAACATCATTTGATGAGTGGAACTTTTCAACAATGAAAATGTTTTTCAGTGTTTGGCCAACCATCACTTCAACTAATTTTGATAACAGAAACAGTGATTTAGATTTGGCCATTTGAGCGCCAGAAAACTCACCAGTACAAAAAAATACGTCTCAGGTGCAATGCATCAGTATATTGCTTTAATGCAATGTCGTTAGGTGCATAGACAGGGCTTTAATCTTAACCATTGCTTAAATAATAACTAGTATGTCAACTGGTACTGTATATACTATGTTAATTCGTACTTTTTTGTTTTTTCTCAACCTTTTTAATTTTTTTATTTGAAACAAAATAAAAGTATAATTAATAATTTTTTATTTACACTGAAATTTTTGTTAGTATCATAATCATTAATTATTTTCTTTTGATTATGACAAATGTATAGAATTTTGAAGAATTAAATGAAGATAAATATATAATTAAAATGACACATAATTAGTATTATTTTGCATTTTAAAATAAATAGATAATAAATGAAAACTATTGTTTAAAAATGTAAAAATTAAACAATTAATTATTTTATTTTACTTATTATTGTATAATTCTATCAATATATATATATATATATATATATATATATATATATATATATATATATATATATATAAAAAGCAAGGATGGGGCGAACTAGTTTAAATTGAGGGGTTACAACCCCAAAATTTGTGAGTATTCTTTATTTTATATGTAATATTGTTGTTTTATTTTAATTTAATTATTTTTTCAAGGAAATTTTAAAAATTTTCACGAAAACCCAATCAAATCAATTTAATTCTACCACTCTAAACGAGACAAGTGATGATATTATTTAATTAATTAAATAATAATATTTTAAGTACGATAATATATCTCAGCAAAATTGACATATATATGATCGTACGATCAGACGGGTCAGGTCTAAAGTTAAACATGATAAGAAAGTACAGAATTTATTTATATTATTATAATTATTTTTATTAGATAATTTTATTCTTCTAAATTTGTAAATTTATTTATTTTATTTTTGTATTTAAATTAGAATTTTTGATTTTTATGTTATTTTTAATAAAATATAAGAATTTATTCAATTTTATATTTATTAATATGAAATATTTTTATATTTTAAAAATTATTTTATTACAATTTTTTAATTTATTTAAAAAATTAAAACATTAAATTCATTATTTCTGCCCGTTTTGGTAAAAAAATTGTTTTTTATCAATTTTATATAAGAGTATAAACTTTTTTTTATTTATATTAATATTTTCATTTATAACTATTTTCTATTTTGATAATATTTTTTAATATACATTGGTGACACTGAATCGTGATCTATATTTTTCCTTCTATTACTTTTCGATAAGTTCATATATAAATATTTTGATTTATAACTTGTTTTAATTTCAATATTATATTTTTTTTATAATGGTGACGCTGAATATAAACTATATTCTTTTAAAATTATAACTATATTTTATAGTTCAATGTATACATAAATTTGCATCGAGAATATTCCCTAAATATAATAGTTGAAAAATAATTTCCTTTTTAAAACACTTACCATCATCAAACTAAATTTCATTTTCTTCCAACGTAATCTTCGTGGTAGATATACGACCAATGCAACAAGCATGATATATGGTCCGCCGTACAAGCTGGTTTTAGAAATCTTACACGTCCAGTAAAAATTTTTTGGGCTCATTAATTTTGGTGGTTGTTAATTTAGTGCTTCAATTCTTATTTCTTTTCCTTTTTTTTTCTTTTCTTATTTATATAGTCTGATATTGAGGGAAACAAGATTATAGTTTTGTTAAATTTATAATAAAGGGAGTGGGACAGATAATTTTTTATTTATAAGTGAGTTGCTATTAGTAATTCAGAATGATGCTTCAGCCATATTTTTTCCGTAAGCAATGACAACTTTTCATGGAGTAACATTCTCAAGGATACCAGGCAAATTGATGTATAATGAAATTAGTCTTTTCCTTAAAATTAACACACAATATTTTACATAACGTAATGTATACTTTTGAATAACATGAACATAAGAACTTTTTTCTTTTTTATCATTATTAGATTTTAAAATATGATTTCGGTCCATGTAAATTTTAAAAATTCTCATCTGATTCTTCATATTTAAATGATTCACTTTTGTTCGTCACCTTTTAAAAATATGTCAAAATTAGCTTCAATTAAACTCTTTTACTATAGGTTTTGCTAATGAACAATGCAAAAGACCTACTTTTTATGTCTGGTACGTTAGTAATTGATATAATTATTTTAATTGATGTGTTATGTAGGTAACTGGTATGATACTTTTAAGTGATGCAATTTGTATTAGAATTAGTGACTTAAATATATTATGATATATTCTTATAAAGAGATAATCAAAAGTGAACAATTAAAAATAAGGATTGAATGTGAAATATTGAAAATTTACGGAAATAAAAAAATTATATTTAACCATTATTATTATTGTCATTATTTTATTAAAATTGATTATGATACTCGTCATATGATGTCACACTAGCTAGGGGGTCATACAAACCACTGAATATTAATATTTGGTTTACGGTTAAGTTAAAGTAGGTTTTTGTGCTCTACATGCATATTCTTTGAAAACGATCATTGTATATCATTCAGATAATAATTTTTTAACAGATGTAAAAATGTACAAGAGCTGTGACAAATCCAAATATTTTTCTAGTGCACAAGCCACTTTATTAGATGCAAAATCAAGAAAAAAGTAATTTTTCTTACAAAAATTATATTATAATTATCAATTTCCTTTCATCCAACAATGAAGACCCTGTAGAATGCTTTGAAGTTGTAGTGGGCAACTATATGAAAACAAAGGCAATGATACGCGCTTGTGATTCCATTCTCTGTTGTAAATTGTGAATATGCTAACTTGATCCTTAAGCAACTGCGTCATTTTCAACTTAGCAAAAGATAAAAATAGTTATATATTAAACCACGTCGTTTTCAAATACTGACACGCATTAATACTTTTAATAATAGAGGAACATAATCTCCTATGCTGCCGTGCACACGAACAAATTTTCTTTTAAATATACGTGTCGTTTCAATTTCGAAGACGGGTCATGCACGTGTCACCAGATTTCCTGAATTTTAGACCTAATTCGGTGGGATGCTTGTATGAGATTAAAATGTACACGAATTTTGAATATTTATTTTGCTAGTTACTCAATTAATTTATAAGTTAGTTCAACCAATTTATAAATTAATTTGTATAAAATAAATTTATTTGATATATAAATAATATTTTTGTTCAGGTCAGAGATCATAAGTGTACCGTAACTCATTACATTAAAGACATATCCCACCTGTAAAACTAATCTGGCTTGTAATGAATAATTATCGTGGGCCAAAGCGAATTTTGTCCATAAATATACAAATATCATAGTAATTTATTTGATGTACTAATTTATAAGTTAGTTCAACCGGTTGATTAATTAATATATATAAAATTAATTTTAGGGTTGTTTTGGGTAATTTAAGTAAATCATTTTTAGGTCATTAAAACTATAAGACATGCAATATAATTCTTCAAAAAAATATATATAATAAAATAAACTCTCTAAAATATTTATGATATTTAAATTCTTAAATTTAATTATTTTATTAATTTAGTCATTAAACTTGACTACAACTCTTATTTATATTAAGGACTAAAAATAACAATAAATAATAAAATTTAAAAACAAAAATGATAATTATATTAATTAATAAAATCTTTTATAGATGATGTATTTTGCGTCTGTAATTCAAAACTTTGGACAGACGCAAAATAATTTTCTTTTAGAAAATTGATTTTAAAGAAAAATTTTATTTAAGTTATTATCCCTAGTTAGTCAATAAATAATCAAATAAGACAATAATATTGTTACACCGGTTCGTGTATATAGATTACGTCTAGTTGCTTAGCAACTTGTTAAATTTCACTAAGAGTATTCTTTGAACTTATCCACTCCTTACTAAAATACAAATATTCTTTGGACACAACCTTCTCAGGCTAAACCGATATTCTTTGAACCCAGCCTCCGCAGGCTAAACACAGTATTCTTTCAACACTTAGTTTCCTTAGGCTAAAACAAGTATTCTTTGGACCTTAGTTTCCTCAGGCTAAAATACATGTATTCTTTAAACACTTAGCCTTCTCAGGCTACAAACATCACAACAGTGGTTTACAAGAATTCACAATGAAAAGAATCATCTACGCAGAGAGAGATTTTATAATGAGTACAAATTTTAGTTCAGGGTGAGTGACCTTTGTTTGAGCGAAGTTTTGAGAGCGAATAAGATTGATAACTTTGAGTGTGTTCACCAACTTCAACTTGTTGCAATGAAGTCCTTCTTCTTGAAATATCTGTTAGACTGAAGATTTGAATGTTTGTACTTTGTCTTGGGTACTCCAACATCCGACAGAGTGAGAAATCAAAACATTTATTGATTTCACAGTGGAAGTCAGCGCAAGATTAGACTTTGACTGATTTTCTCAGAGATTTTACCGAAAAGTACCATTTACTTTTCGTGTTGTAGAGGTTAAGAACATATCTCTTTCCACCTTTAGAGGCTTCTAAGTAACGTTTTGATTTGAGATGAAACACATGTTACTCTTCGTCTGAACTTCATTAAACTCTGATAGACGAATGAATTTTAAAACTAAGCTTGTAACCCAATCATCCGTCTATCTTTTTTGTCTTCAATTTCAATCTTCATATCTTCAAAAATGAGTTCATGACTTGAAGTTGAGATAAGCTGATGGAGGACCATCCCCATTAGATGCTCAAGCACCATAAGAGGATCAAAGAAGGATTACAAGGTCTATGCTTAGGAAGATACAAGAGCAAATTGAAGGAGAGTTGACCAATAGTCAAAGTCAATAGTTGACTTAAAGTCAAAGTCAACAATCAACTCGAGAAGATTTTACTCTTGTAATTAAGTCTTGTAATTTTCTTTATATTTTGTAATCTTATTGTAATAAGTAGGTTTGGACCATGGATTGGAGCTTGAAGCTCACGACCATGGTTGATTAGAGTTGACCGAATTTTACAAGGCATTTTGGGAGAGAGTGGCGCACACTCTCCTTGGGAGAGAGTGGAGAGACTTTTTGGATGAAAGGCAGTGGCAATTCTACTAAATCTAAAGCAAGCTTAACCATTAGATTAATTCCAAATCAAATGGCTAAGCATTCTTTTCGTCCAAGGTGGCATGATGCATCATTCAAGAGTAATTATTAACTCTTGATCAAAATCACATCAAAGGGTTGACATTCATATTTGAGTCAGATGTTCCACACCACTCAAGAGTGAATTTGAACCCTATGATCTAGATTTAATCAAGAGGATGAGAATTAATTTTGAGTCACATGTCTCATGCCTACTCTAGTTTGAATCGTGGCCATTTGATCACCTTGCTCATCCAAGGGCCAATGCTTGAACCGTGTGAAATGCCTAAGTGAAGGCTTACCATGCGTTGATCAAGCATTGATCCAATGGTGAGCAAGCTACTCAGTTTTCCTTGTTTTCTCTTAGTATAATTAGTAAACTTCACTCATGTAGAAGGGGTCTTTGATCATTTTATTGAATTGAATATAACAAAAGCTATTTCTTGAGAGTGTTCTCTCTTTGAGTTTCTCTTAGAATCTTAGATCTTATCAATGGATGCTCATCCTTGTGGCGATTCTTCCCTTTGACTTATTGCTTAAGCATGGTGCCATTATCTTCTTCCCTTTTCCATTTTATTATTTCTTCTAGATCTTGATTTGTGTAAGTCTTCTGCAAAATCACTCATCCATTCTTGTAGAGATACTAATTGGAGAATGAAGATCGGCCAACTCCCAAGCTTCACACCAAGCAAGTTGGTATCAAGTGGTATCTAGAACTTGTTCTTCTTCAAGATTGGAATCTCTACTCCCTTGTGTAAGAGTACTATAAGGATCTAGAACTCACCTTATTGAGGGGGGATTACCAAGAGAAAAAGGAAGCAACTCTAGCTAGATTCACTGATGGATTGAATAGGGAGATTCAAGATGTCTTGGAGCTCCAAAATTTTAGAACCTTGGAGGATGCCATACACAAGGCCGAGAGGATTGAAGGCCAAATCAAAAGGAAGGGCACCTTCAAGAAGTCATATACACATGGTTCTTCATATTGGAAGGATAAGCGAAAGAAAGAGGGAGCATCTAAGACTTTTTACAAGTATAACCGAGATGACTCCAAGGGTAAGGAAGTTTCTAAACCTTCTAAAATTAAATGTTTCAAGTGTCTAGGCCATGGACACATAGCTTCACAATGCCCAACAAAAAGACCATGATGATAAGAGTGGATGGAGAAGTCACAAGTGAAGGATCCACTCAACCTTCTAGTGAGGAAGAAGAAGCTAGTGCTAGTGATCACTCAAGCATGGAGCAACCAGAGGATGGAGACTTATTGATGGTTACAAGAATGCTAGGGAGTGCTTGTGTGGACCTTGATGACACTCAAAGAGAAAATATATTCCCCACAAGGTGCACCATTGAAGGCAAGGTATGTTCCCTAATCATTGATAGTGGTAGTTGCACCAATGTTGTGAGTACTAGGCTTGTTGATAAACTTGGTTTTAAGACAACTTTACATGCTAAACCTTATAAATTGAAATGGCTAAGTGAGAAAGGTGAATTACTAGTTAATAAACAAGTATTGATTGCTTTCACTATAAGTATATATGTTGATGAAGTTTTATGTGATATTGTACCTCTGTAAGCATCTCATATTTTGTTAGGAAGGTCATGGCAATATGACAAGCATGCATTGCATGATGGAGTGTCTAATACTTATGTATTCTCTCATAGTGGTAGGAAGATAACTCTTAAACCTTTAACCCCTAGAGAGGTATGTGAGGATCAAGTTAAGATGAAAATATAAAGAGAGTGAAAGGAAAGCAAGTGAGAGCAAGAAGCATGAAAAATCACCTAAGGCTAGTGAAAAGGATGCCTTGGCCGAGAGTTCAAAAAGAATTACGAAAAATGCCACTGCAGAAAAACAAGTGAAACTTAGGATAGTTAAGTCCAAACTAGGTGATTCCAAGAGTGCTAAGAAGCTTAATAAGGTAGCTACCGAACCTAAGGAAAGTTTACTTGTGAGTAGGAGTTAAATTAAGAGGGAGTTTTTAGCTAGGAAGTCCATGTTTCTATGCTTACCTTCACCATGTTTTTTGAATGCTAATTTTGTAGGTGATCAAGTAAATTTAGATGCCTTATTGGATGAGTTTAAGGATGTGTTTCCTAGTGACATACCCCACGACCTACCTCCCTTGAGAGGCATAGAGCACCAAATAGACTTGATTCTGGGTGCTTCACTTCCAAATAGGCACCTATAGAACTACTCCACAAGAAACTCATGAAATTGAGAGGCAAGTTCAAGACCTAGTGAGTAAGGGTTGGGTTAAGGAAAGCCTATCACCATGTGCTTCAACGGTTATCTTAGTTCCTAAGAATGAAGGCACATGGAGAATGTGTACCGATTGTAGGGCTATTATTAACATAACTATTAGGTATAGGCACCCAATACCTAGATTAGATGACTTGCTAGATGAGTTACATGGCTCAACCATATTCACTAAAGTGGATCTTAAGAGTGGTTACCACCAAATAAGAATGAAGAGTGGTGATGAGAGGAAAACCGCTTTTAAGACCAAGTTTGGTCTATATGAATGGTTAGTCATGACATTTGGGCTATCTAATGCCCAAGTACTTTCATGAGGCTTATGAATCATGTTCTTAGGGAATTCATAGGAAAATTTGTTGTGGTATACTTTGATGATATTCTTATTTATAGCAAATCTTTCCTTGATCACTTAACACATTTGAGATTTGTTTTGGAAGTACTTAGAAAGGAAAAGCTCTATGCAAACAAAGACAAGTGCACATTTGCCATGGACCAAGTGGTGTTTCTTGGTTTTGTGGTGAGTTCCAAGGGTGTGCAAGTTGATGAGAGCAAAGTGAAGGCAATCCTTAAGTGGCCAACACCTACTTGTATGAAAGAAGTGAGAAGCTTCCATAGATTAGCAAGCTTCTATAGAATATTTGTGAAGGACTTTAGCACCATTGCATCTCCTCTCAATGAGCTTGTGAGAAGGAAGTACCATTTGTGTGGGGGCCAAAACAAGAGGAAGCTTTTACTCTTTTGAAAGAAAAACTTACCAATGCTCCTATATTATCTATGCCTAACTTTGAATTATCTTTTAAACTTGAATGTGATGCTTCTAATCTTGGTATAGGTGCTGTTTTGAAACAAGAGAATCATCCCATTGCCTATTTTAGTGAGAAGCTAAAAGGAGCACAATGAACTACTCCACCTATGATAAGGAGCTATATGCTTTGGTAAGGGCTTTGCAAACATGGAAACACTACCTCCTTCCCAAGGAATTCGTAGTCCATACCAATTATGAGGCCTTGGAACACTTAAAATCACAAGGCAAGCTCAACAAAAGGCATGCAAGGTAGATGGAATTTGTAGAAACATTTCCTTACATCATCAAGCACAAGAAATGAGTGGCTAACATTGTGGCGGATGAACTTAGTAGGAGATATACACTTCTATCTTTGCTTGAGTCTAACTTGTTGGGATTTGAACATATAAAGGCTTTGTATAATGATGATGATGATTTTAGCCTTGAGTATATTGCATGTGATAAGGGTGCTCACATTGAATTCTATAGGCATAATGACTATCTTTTTAAAGGAAAATGTTTATGTGTGCCTAAGACCTCATTGAGAGAACTCTTAATATGTAAAGCTCATGAAGGGGGAATCATGGGTCATTTTGTTATGGAGAAGACTCTAGCCATATTACATGAACAATTCTTTTGGCCAAAAATGAAAGCTCAAGTAGCTAAATTTATAACCAAGTGTGTTACATGTTATAAGGCTAAGTCCAAGCTCACTAACCACGACCTATACGTGCCTTTGCCTTGATGTAAGCCTTCCATGGAAGGATTAATATTTGCCCAATCTTCAACTTCTCCAACTGATGGAGGACCATCTCCAAAAGCCCAACCAAACTCTCCAACCTTACTTTTCAATTTTGGGCTTCTAATAAAATTCACTACTAATTTTAGTATCTGACCAGTTTTAGTATTCGGACTATAACTCGAGCTACACAACTCTAATTGAGGCATTCTTGGTGGAAAATTAAAGAAGACTTAAAGGGTTACAAAATCTATGAAGACACCAAATCCCAGTTCGGACCGGATCTAGTAGGAAAATAAGCTTGAAGTTTGCGTTAGAATGCTTTCAGGAATTTTCAGCGAATGTTTAAGTGTTTTTAGTTTTCTTTCAATTTATGTAATTGTTTTTAAGGCTTAAATTTTGGGCCAAAACTTGTAATAAACAAAGAATTAGTGACCCTTAGATAGGATTATAATCCAAGGGTTAAGCTTAGAAGCTTGGAGTGCAAGCTTGGTGCCGTGACCATTAGATGAGGATATTAATCCAAGGGCTAAGCTTAGAAGCTTGGAGTGCAAACTTGGCGTCGTGACCATTGGATGAGGATCTACATCCAAGGGTGGAGGATTGATCCTTGTTCTCCAAGTTAATCAAACTTGCACCACAAGCTTCCTCCCGTGGCCATTAGATTAGAATCTAATCTAAGGGTGGACATTAGTTCCTTGCATAGCAAGCTAGCACCCCACCTTAGTAGTATAAATAGGATTTCCTTTGTAATTCAAACATTTTGGATAAAATTTCTGAATATTGAATTAAGCTAAGAACTTATTCTTTGAGAGTATTCTCTCTTGTGTTCTTGTGAAGAACCTTGAATCTCATCAATGGCTTCCTTGTCCATTGTGGCGGTTCCACCTCTAGCTTATTGGCACTTGCCATGACACTTCCATCTCTAAACTCCTTCCGTTTTCTATTTCTTTTTCTCCTTGATGTCGTGAGCTTCTTCTTCATTTGTCCAAGCCTCCATTGATGCATGAAGATCTGCAACTTATATGCTCTTCTCCTTGAGGATTGCATCAAATTTGGTATCTAGAGCTTGTTCTACTTCAATTGGAGCATTCTTCTATCTGGTTTGAGTTCTTGCTTTGAATTTTCGTTTTCTCTTCAAATTTTCTTGTAGATCCATGTTGTTTGAACTTGTTTGAGTTCTTCTTCACATGTTCCTTGAGTTGTCTTCATTTTGAATTTGAGTTTTCATGTTAAAAAATTCTTAGATCTAAAATTCCTATCAATTTCTTGTGAATTCACTATTTAAATTTCTTCCTAAGCTTGTTCTAGTAATTTTTCACATGTGTTCTTGCTTTTGCTTCATATGAACCGTGCCAAATCCATGTTAATCCATTAATTACTGGTTTGAATGTGTTTGAGGTGCTGTTCACATGATTTAAGTGCTAAGAATTGTGCATTACAAGTTCAAGTAGCTTTCACCATGCTTAATCTAGGTTACTAGTAATTCTAGACTTAATTTTGCCTTGGTCTTAGGCTTTTCTAATTTCGGTCCAGAAAATAAAGTCAAGAAAAAGAGTATACAAAGGTAAAGGAAAAAGAAAATCAAAAGAAAGATTACAAGAAAAAGAATCATAAGAAAATTCAAAGAGAAGAAAAACAAGAAAAGTGAAATTCTAGTGAAATTCAAGTGAGTAGAAAAAGAGCAATTGAAAAGTGAATTTAGTGAAATTAAAGCCTAAATGTGCAGTGCAGTACCTTGACTATTTGAGCCTCTAAACACTCCCAAAATTAGTGGTTCAAAGGACTTGGAACAATAGAAACACTTAGGACTAAGCATTAGCATCAAAACTTGAGTTTAACTTACTAGTAGCCTAGATTCTTGGACTTGTGATGTATGATATGCTTGGTAACTTGAAACTCTGTTTTTCCCCTGTATTTTGAGCATATTAATTGGTTGTACAGTGGTGAAAAACTGCACCTAATCACTTAAAACCATTTCACAAAATTCACTTGGAACTTGCCTAAAATTTCGGCTTCAAATTGCTTCTAATTTGGCTTGAATTGTGTACTTGAGTTGTTGTCCAAATTTTCTAGATTTGTGCCTTAAATTGAAAGCATATTTTGTGTAGTAGTTTAGGTGTCGTTGTCTCATAATAAACTCTTCATTTGAGTAGCCTAATTTTCCTTTCATTGAGTGCCTTTTATTGCTTGTCTTCTTGGACTCCTGAGGTTTTATCTTGAGTTTGTATTTCTTGGAATTCCTAAGCTTGACTCTAGAACCGTTCCTCTTTCACTTTGGAAACTTGGACCTTGAATGATTGATTAGAGGTTTGAGCAAGAGTATAAAAACAGGTTGAGTAGAAAAAGACAAGAGTGAACATTAGAGAAAGAGTCTTAAAAGTGTGATACACGAGTGCTATTAGAGTGAAACAGTTAGAGAGTGGCAAGGATCTTTTATATGCTTGTACTTGTTATCTAACCTTTCTTTGTGCAGCCATGGAAAGTTCTCCTAGTGTATGGAATGATCTATCACCTAAAGAAAAGAAGATGGTGGGATTGATGAGTACCATAATTCACACAACTTTGGAAGAGAGATTCGACCAAAGAAGGAGAGAAAAGGAGGAATGGAGGTTGAGAAAGGAGCATCATAAGAGGATCCTTGAGAAGGCTAGTAGAAATCGTGAACATCATGGGAGGAAGGAGAAAACCTTGAGAGAAAACCATGAGAGAAGGGAAAGAGAAGAGCATAAAAGGAGAAGATAAGTTCATAGAAGGAGTGGAAGCGAAAGACTGAACCATAGATTTGAATATGAGATAAAAGAGAAAGAAATGAGGGAAAAAGAAATTCAAGTTTGTTTGAGAAAAGTTAGAGAGTTAAAATTGTTGGAAAAACAAATGAAGGAGAAAGATGATTTATTACTTGCTTATATTAACCCTTCATTTGATTCTTTTGATTCTTTCTTTGAGGATGTTGTAGGTGTTGTGCCAAAAGAGGATTTCAAAGAGCAAATTGATCATCTTTTATGTGAAGAAGTTGAAAGGATTGAACTTAATACTTCAATTAAAGATGCTTGTTATCATCTTTACAAACTTCCTTTTGATTTGATTCATAATAAAGAGTTGTGTACAAATGAGCCTTGGAACAATTATGATCATGAAAAGGAAATAACTTTAGAATTTGCATTACCTTTTGAGAAAATTTCCTTATCATTTACTAATCCTTTTATTTCTAATAAAGATGAGATTTCATATTATACACTAGAGTCTTGTGGCTTTAAGCCTCGGACAATTCTTGAGTATGAAAATTTAGAATTTTTGATTATGCCTATTAACCATTGTTTTCATAAGGATGAATATTTTAGGGTATTCGAAGAATCGAAGAAGGAGGGCACATAAAAAATTTTCACACTTCATTGAAGACAAATGTCAACACACCTTAAGAAGAAATTAAAGATTACTTGGGATTTTGCTCATGTCTTGAAGCAAAAATTATATTCTTCCCTAAATTCTCATGATTGTATTATTGATATGAGTAGACAATACACTTTGTTATTAAATATAAAACTTGAAAAGGTGTGTTTAATCTTTGATCCGGGTTGAATTTTTTTGTAGGTGAGAACTTAAGTCAACTTTGGGACAAGTTGACCATAAGAAGGAGGGTTTGATGGAGGACCATCTCCAAAAGCCCAATCAAACTCTCCAACCTTACTTTTCAATTTTGGGCTTCTAATAAAATTTGCTGCTAATTTTAGTATCTGACCAGTTTCAGTATTCAGACCATAACTCGAGCTACACAACTCCAATTGAGGCGTTCTTGGTGAAAAATTAAAGAAGACTTAAAGGGATACAAAAGCTATGACGACAACAAAGCCCAGTTCGGACCGGATCTAGTAGGAAAATAAGCTTGAAGTTTGCGTTAGAATGCTTCCAAGAATTTTCAGCGAATGTTTAAGTGTTTTTAGTTTTCTTTCAATTTATGTAATTGTTTTTAAGGATTAAATTTTGGGCCAAAACTTGTAATAAACAAAGAATTAGTGACCCTTAGATAGCATTCTAATCCAAGGGTTAAGCTTAGAAGCTCGGAGTGCAAGTTTGGCGCCGTGACCATTAGATGAGGATAATAATCCAAGGGCTAAGCTTAGAAGCTTGGAGTGCAAGCTTGGCATCGTGACCATTGGATGAGGATCTACATCCAAGGGTGGAGGATTGATCCTTGTTCTCCAAGTTAATCAAACTTGCACCACAAGCTTCCTCCCGTGGCCATTAGATTAGAATCTAATCCAAGGGTGGACATTAGTTCCTTGCATAGCAAGCTAGCACCCCACCTTAGTAGTATAAATAGGATTTCCTTTGTAATTCAAACACTTTGGATAAAATTTCTGAATATTGAATTATGCTAAGAGCTTATTCTTTGAGAGTATTCTTGTTAGATCAAGATGATTAACACATTTAGAGTTTTGATTTCTAACAAGACAGACGAAACTTTCTTAGACGGAACATCAGCAAGCAAGTCAGACGAAACAAGCACAGACGGAAGATGACTCCTCAAAATTGAAGTCATTCGTCTGTCTCAAGTCAAAGTCATCAGACGATAGGATAAGACGAAATCTCTTGAGACTGAAGAAGTGTATCGTTTGTCCAAGAAGTGAAGCAAAGTATGAGTCACTGGTGCCAAGATTTCAAATCTTAAGAAGTACTCTTTAGAAGCATCCAAGATCAGTATAGGGATTCGCGCTTACACATGCAACTTGAAAAGGTCTTCACCTTTTTGTCAAAGTCTCTGTAACATGTCGAAAAAGTACTGCACACGCTATCTAAATCCGCTGCACACGCCATCAATCACTCAAGTACTATCCGATACCTTTTGGAAGCTCTCAAGGAAAATACTCAACGACATTCTTCTGTGTCTAACGGATATCTGAAGACGGTGCCTATTTAAAGACTTCACTCCTTCAGAGTTCAGTTGGCGAACATGCTTCTAATATTCAACCTTCTGTGATTTCACTCACTATATCTGTTGTTCTTCATTGTAAAACCCTCTCTGCAAAGAGGAATCTTTCTTGTTTAGAAAAACATCTTTTTCAAATCCACTTGTGTGGTGTTTTAGCCTGAGGAGGTTGGTTGTTCAAAGAATACCTTTGTTGTTTAGCCTGCGATGGTTGTGTTCAAAGAATATCGCGTTATAGCCAGAAGTGGCTGAGCGCAAATAATACTTGTAACCTGATGTAGGCCTCCTTGGGGGTGATCCAAAGAAGCTCCAATGTTGCCCAAATCTAGTCTTCAACCACCATCATCATGAAGAAGCCAATGCAAGTGCCTCGGCCATGAAGCTTTTTTGGTGTTTTAGTGTTTAAGAAATCAAAGCAAAGCGGAATAGGTAAGAGATGGAAGGGCGCCATGGAGAAACTCCAATAAGCGTAGGAGGAACCGCCACAATGGAAGTAAGATGCCATTGATAAGATTCAAGGATTTTCCATAAGGGAACAAGAGAACTCTCTCTCAAAAAGCTTAAAGCTCATTCATTCAAAATTTCATCAAAGATCCTTACATGAGTTTTGGCCAAGGTACTTATAGGCTATGCTTCCTTGGCCTCCAAGTCACCTAAACCATGATTAGAATAGCCTAATCCTAGTTAAGATCATAGCCAATCTGAAATCCCACCTTGATTCCCAAGTAACTAGGCTAGTTAGTTGGTAGTTAGCTTGCACATGGGTTTCACATGGCCTTCACATGGGTGCACATGGGTTTGTCTCCCCTTGGTACCCATGTGATTAGTCATGTCATCAATCCTAAACACTTCCTAATCAAGGGTTGAGATCCTTGATTAAGTGTTGGCATGGATCCAATACTTAATCAAGGTTTCCTTCCTAATTAGCAAGTGTTTTAAGGTTCACACAATTTTTGTAGCCGAAAATGTTTTTAGCCGATTTTGAAAACTTGTGTGACCTTGGCTTAGGAATGCATGACATGCTTAGGCTTTATGAAACCCGTGGGCTTTGGACCCTATTGTCATACCCTAGGCTATTACAATAGGACCTAATCTTGTCCATACAAGTTTACAAGATATTACAAGTTTGAGTCTTATACTAGAGTACAAAAGTTGGAGCTTTTCCACTTCCTTTTCAAGTTTCCTTCTCTTGCTTCTAGTAATCCTTCTTGTCCTAGATGTTCCTACATCAAATCCTCCTTCTTTGCTTGACTTGTCCTCAAGTTAATGTATTTATTTGCACCTACATCAAACAAAGAAGATTAGAAATATTTGAAGGAGTTCCTACCACAATACTCACTTGGAAGTTCTTGCTTGTATGCATTTAGACCCAATCTTTCAATGACTATGAAAGGCCAATCTCCTTTTGGAAGAAGCTTGGATATAGCTTTTCGGTCTAAGATAAGCAATAGAATGATGAAGATACAACCACTAACAAGGCTAAAGAACCAAGATAAATCAAAGGCAAGATAGCAAAGGCTAGCAAGAGATAATAGAAATCGATTTTTTTTTTAAACCCAATTTTCGGAAACCGAAACTATGAGCAAGATATAAGGTCCGATTTTACGTGAGTAAGAATCTACACTAAAGGCGTTTAAAATGCACTTTGGTGCAGCAAGCAAACCAAATATTAAAGTCCAAAGTCCAATAAAAAACAAATAAAAAATTACAAGTTTTATTTCCTAATAAGTGAGAATTTTCAAAGACAAGGTGTGTGTCATCAAAGGGTGATGTAGCCCCCTTTGTTCTTCTCTTTCCCAGATTTGAAAATCCTTCATTTCCTTATTAACCTCAAGGTCCATATCTGCAAACATTCCAAGAAATTTATATAAGAGCCAAGTTACACACAAAATGATACAAAAGTAGAAGAAAACAAGTTAGAAACTCCTATAGTCTCTTCTCTTGATCTCCCTTCTTCTTGTTTCTTTTCCTCTCTTCACTTGGTCCATTTAGACATGAGATTCTGCACATGAAACTATGTGAATGCAGAGGTATAATGCAGCAAAGAAATCAAGCAAAAACCGAATCACTAAGACACCCCAATTCACACTAACGGTTAAGGGAAATTCAAGTGTTCATAATTTTCAGCCTGTGTTCATCATGGAATGCATGGTATGTTAATTTCTTATCCACAAGGTGCAGCAAGGCATCAACTAAGAACATGCAAATCAATTCAAAACTCAAGGCTACAATACAAGGAAATTCATGTGACAAGTTGGAAACCTCACAACAATCATGGAAATCAAACAAAAACTATGAACTAAGATGATCCTAATCTAAGAAAAGTAGAAAATAGAATGCAAGATTCAAAAAGGTAAGGATGCATCAAAAAATACATTCCACCCAGATCAAATACTAAACAAGGTGCATTAAATTGGTTAATATATGATGCAACATATAGGTAAACCTTATATTGATTGTATAGGTGTAAAAGTAAATCATACTTTCTATTCAAACACCTAGTAAATTTGTTAGTTTTACCTAAGTTATATATATTCCAATCATATAACAACAAGGTTATTTGTTTTCTAATATCATTAACACAATCTAAGGAAGTAAAAGAAGAATTTAGTCCATATGTCAAAGCATAACCAAAGCTCTTTGGAGCTTGTACTTCAAGTTGTGTTGATAGTAGCATTTTCTCAAGTTTGGACATGTTTTGGTTGGAACTTTCCATCAAGATGCTTCCTCTAGGTGTAGAAGTTTCCAAAGTACCCTCCTTCTTAAAATCTTCCATCAACCTAAAAGGACATTTAACATTATGAAGATAAAGATCATTAGGTTCAATTAAGAATTCCAAACTACCAAATTCTAGAATTGTCCAAGGTCTAATACCATAATATTCAAGTGTATAACATGAAAAATCATAATTATTTAAAGTAAAAGGAATACTAAGTGGTAAAGAAACTTGCTCAAAGGGAAGTTCAAACTCTATGGGTATTTCCTTTTCTTCATAATGTTTGTTCCAAGACTCCATTAGGAACAACTCTTCATTAGGCACCAAAATAAAAGGTGGTTTGTAAAGTTGGGCACAAGTAACTTCACAAAGGTCTTCAAGTGCCTCTTTTTCTATATTGTCAATTTACTTTTGATTGTCATTTCTTGGAACCATACCTAAAATGTTTTCCAAATAAGAATCAAAACAATCAAATGAAGGGTTAGTATAAGAAATTAAAGAATCACATTTATCCTTCATTTGTTTTTCCATTAACTCTATTTCCTTAACTTCTTTTCTTCTCAATTCTTTTTCTCTCAATTCCTTTATCTTTCTCTCTTTTTCCCTTCTCCAATACTCATCATAATTCCTTTCATTTTCTTCTAACAACCTTCTTTGTTTTCTTTCTCTCATTTCCCTCCTATAGTCATAATAATCTCTATCACTTCTTTCATGTGAGGGATGGTACCTCTCTTTTTCTTCCCAATGGTGTCTTCTATACTCATGGTTCCCCCTCACTCCCTCACGGCCAGCCCCTCTCACACCTCTTCTCTCAAAGTTCAAAGGGTCATGTCCATGGAAATCATCTCTATAGGGGTTCCCAACACCATTACCAATGGAGGTCATATGTTCTCTTTTCCTACCACTTCTCCTTTCTCCCTCTTCCCCATTTCTTCTCTCATTTTCACTTATCCTTTCCCTCCTTTCTCTTTCCCTTCTATCAATACCTCTATGGTTATCAAAAATCTCATTCAAATCCTTGTGAATATTTGTTTCAAATTTGTCCATTGCTTTCATAAAACATTTCATCAATTTCACATCACTAGGATGTAATTGATCTTCACTATTGGGGAAATTTTCTCCCATGGCTGCAAAGAACAAAAGGTTAGTATACAAGGAAAATATAAATCAAATAAACCTCACAAGCTCACTAAGTGTATCCACTCAATCAACTCTTGTATCACACAAATCATGGGATTTTTCTCTAATGATTCTCTCTTGCCTTTTACCACTCTTTTCTCTTATGCTCACTTAGAAATTATCCTCTAATCAATTATCAAGGTCTTATCAATCCATTATGAAAGAGGAACAGTAACCAAGCTAGGCTTAAGAGGCCAAGAAAGACAAAGACTCTAAGACAAAACCAAGGAGTCCAAAGGAGACAATCAAAAAAGGCTCAAAATGAAATGAAATTGGCAACTCAAATGATGGAGAAAATTCAATGAGACAATGGCATATACTAGGGTAATAATATATCATATAATGTCCCAAGGAACAAGTCAAAACAGAGGCATATTACGAGGCAAACAAAATTGTACAGCAAACACACAAACCAAGTAGAAACCGAATTTAGAGACCGATTTCAGCAAAAATCAGCAAAACTTTAGCGACCGATTTTACCTAGTTTATATATATTGCTACCTATCATGCTTCTCATGCAAAATTCAATGAAATGCCTATATGTGCAGTACAATAACATGTCCAGCAAGGTGCAGTACAGAGGAAAAAAAGAAAATTACATGTAAAGTATCAAAAGATACACAAATCACTAGGAAGCTCAAAACTAGAATTTCAACTAGAATGGTGTAGGCTTTTTCCTAGGTCCAATGGTGTTTCTTTTGTGTAACTCTTTTCTTTTTCACTTTCTTTTGTTCTTATGTTGCAGTACCTTTCTTTTCTTTTCACTTATTTTTTTTTCTCTTTTCTTTTCTTTCTTTTGATTTTGATTCTTTTCTTTTGTAATTGGATGGCTGGACCGAAACCTTTAGGGAGCTAAAAGCCTCTTCTAGGTTCAAAACCTAGCTTATCATAGCAATTACAAAGTCTACTCAAAATTTCAAAGCAAATGGTAATCTAAAAATTACTAAAAACTCAAAATCATGCAAGCATACATTAGTAATTGTTCCTAACACTTAGAAATCATGTGATACATGTAATTGAACCTCAAGTGCTATACAATCCAGCAAGCATGCCTCACAATACAATAAAGATAAAAGACTAAACAAAAATCCTAGAGGCATACATGAATCATAACTTGCAAAGGAAAATCTAGATGATCATGTGAGTCAAAATTGCAAGCTAGAAAATCATGCATTCAAGAAACTTATGGATGAACATGCCAATATGAATCACGACCTAATGCAGCAACCAAAAGAATCAAAGCATGCCTAACTCAAAACTAAAGAACATGACAACTCAAGGAACTCAAAAATAGGCTACTCTATGGAAGAAAGACTCTAGAGATGAAGAAGACTCAAAAAAGAAAACAAGACTCATAAAAGACTCAAACTAACCGTGAAGATGAACCGATGGTGAAGACAACTATGCTCTGATACCACTTGATGTAGGCCTCCTTGGGGTGATCCAAAGAAGCTCCAATGTTGCCCAAATCTAGTCTTCAACCACCATCATCATGAAGAAGCCAATGCAAGTGCCTCGGCCATGAAGCTTTTTTGGTGTTTTAGTGTTTAAGAAATCAAAGCAAAGCGGAATAGGTAAGAGATGGAAGGGTGGCGCCATGGAGAAACTCCAATAAGCCTAGGAGGAACCGCCACAATGGAAGCAAGATGCCATTGATAAGATTTAAGGATTTTCCCTAAGGGAACAAGAGAACTCTCTCTCAAAAAGCTTAAAGCTCATTCATTCAAAATTTCATCAAAGATCCTTACATGAGTTTTGGCCAAGGTACTTATAGGCTATGCTTCCTTGGTCTCCAAGTCACCTAAACCATGATTAGACAAGCCTAATCCTAGTTAAGATCATAGCCAATCCGAAATTCCACCTTGACCCCTAAGTAACTAGGCTAGTTAGTTGGTAGTTAGCTTGCACATGGGTTTCACATGGCCTTCACATCGGTGCACATGGGTTTGTCTCCCCTTGGTACCCATGTGATTAGCCATGTCATCAATCCTAAACACTTCCTAATCAAGGGTTGAGATCCTTGATTAAGTGTTGGCATGGATCCAATACTTAATCAAGGTTTCCTTCGTAATTAGCAAGTGTTTCAAGGTTCACACAATTTTTGTAGCCGAAAATGTTTTTAGCCGATTGTGAAAACTTGTGTGACCTTGGCTTAGGAATGCATGGCATGCTTAGGCTTTATGAAACCCATGGGCTTTGGACCTTATTGTCATACCCTAGGCTATTACAATAGAACCTAATCTTGTCCATACAAGTTTACAAGATATTACAAGTTTGAGTCCTATACTAGAGTACAAAACTTGGAGCTTTTCCACTTCCTTTTCAAGCTTCCTTCTCTTGCTTCTAGTAATCCTTCTTGTCCTAGATGTTCCTACATCATAACCCTTTCACGGTTGGTAGTGAAAACTCAGTTGTTACTGGGTAACTGGACGTAGTCTTATATAGACGAACCAGTATAAAAATTCTTGTGTTTTTAGTTCTCTAAGTGTTGGTCCCTATATGAATCTAGAGGGGGAGTGAATAGATTCAAGTTCCCTTATTCAATTTTATCTTTTCTCACTTTTTCCCGATTCAATTTTATCTTGAATTACAAGAACGTATTAGAGATATAAACAGCGGAAAAACAAGGGAAAATTGTAAAGCAAGAAAACAATGAATTAAAAGAGATAAGATAGAGAAAAGAGCTTAGACAGAGATTTATACTGGTTCGGCTTTCGGCCTACATCCAGTCCCAACCCAACAATCTGTTGCGATCGGTTTTCCACTATAATGATTCTGTGTTCAATACAATCACACTGCACAAACACAAAAACCAATCAAATACTCAAAACTATATGTTCTTCACCTAAGAACATATCTTGATCCTTGATCCCTTCAAGAATCAACTTTTGAGAGTACCTCTCTCAAAAACTCATCAACTCTTCCAAGAGAATACCTTTCTCTTTAGAGTTTAAACTAAAAAGATTACAAAAGATAAAGATCATATAGGATTACACCTGTTGTGTATGCACTGATCAACAATATCATCCAAACAATTCAACCTTTCACACAGCCTTCATCTCAAGAGAAATCTTTGAAACTTTGAAGAGATTTCTTGTAAAAACTAGTGTTTAGCTCTTCCTTTCTTTCTTTGAAAACTCAAAAAGATCTCTCTCTTGAAAACAATTCAAAGAGGTTTCAATTTAAAGCAGTTTCAAAATCATTTGAGATGAATTCTGGTGTGGTAATCGATTACTGGATTGTGGTAATCGATTACTCCAGAGAAATTTGTCTTCCCCTGTCTCTTCAAGCACGAAGTAATCGATTACTATGGAGTGGTAATCGATTACTCCAGAGCAGTTTGGATTCCCCTGTTTTCTGAAACTGTTGGTAATCGATTACAGCTCGTGGTAATCGATTACTTCAGCTTAAAACCTTTTTAAACTAAAGTTTTTGATCCTTTCAAACAAAATGGGGTTCCAAAGCTTCTCTACCTCAAATCACAAGAGTAAAAACAAATTTTCTATGAAACGATTGAATAAAACCACACTCAAAGCCTAAACTAAAACAATCAATACATTTTAAACTCCTATATACAATCTATCATAAAGATCAAAAGTACAAGTATATCAAAACTAAAAACTAGGGATTGCCTCTTCAGCTTCAAGTCCAACACTAAGTTATTTTCGACTAACGTGGATAATTAAACTATAATGTCTCTAATTTAAAAACAATCCTTGAAGATTAAAATTATTTCGTCTGATCTTTTTTAAAATTCACAGACGAAAGGGAAATTTTTTTTTAAAACACAATTCAAACCCCCTTCTTGTGTTCTATCTTTTACAATTCTCTCTTGTGTTCTTGTGAAGAACCTTAAATCTCATCAATGGCTTCCTTGTCCATTGTGGCGGTTCCACCTCTAGCTTATTGTCTCATTAATTTTGAGTCACATGTCTCATGCCTACTTTAGTTTGAACCGTGGCCATTTGATCACCTTGCTCATCCAAGGGCCAATGCTTGAACCGTGTGAAATGCCTAAGTGAAGGCTTACCATGCGTTGATCAAGAATTGATCCAATGGTGAGCAAGCTACCCGGTTTGCCTTGGTTTCTCTTAGTATAATTAGGAAACTTCACTCATGTAGAAGGGGTCTTTCATCATTTTATTGAATTGAATATGGAAAGAGCTATTTCTTGAGAGTGTTCTCTCATTGGGTTTCTCTTAGAACGTTGGATCTTATCAATGGATGCTCATCCTTGTGACGATTCTTCCCTTTGGCTTATTGCTTAAGCATGGCGCCATTATCTTCTTCCCTTTTCCATTTTATTATTTATTCTAGATCTTGATTTGTGTAAGTCTTCTGCAAGCTCACTCATCTATTCTTGTAGAGATACTAATTGGAGAATGAAGATCGACCAACTCCCAAGCTTCACACCAAGCAAGCTTGTATCATTAGCACTGCGTCTTGATCTTTGAAGGTTCTTCATTTGATGTGGTTGCTTTGAAGGTTGATGACTTGAACACTTCATTTTGAAACTTTGTGCGTCTGATCTTGCTGATGCTTTCTTCGTCTATGTTCAACAATGATTCGTCTGATTATTGTTTCGTCTACGTCTGATTACTTATCTGTTCTGTAATTATCAAAATTAAGATGCTAAGTCTTTTTGACTTAACAATTTTCCCCCTTTTGATGATTATAGACCACCTTAACTTATATCATGATCTTTGGCTTCATCATAGTATAAAATGTTGGACTTGAAGCTTGAAGACTTTTGGTTTAGTCTCCTTTAGGTGTTTTGATTTTGATGTTTATATGTGATTTTGGAATTTCTTAGTTGATTTGTACTTAGAGGTTTCATGTATTGAATGTTTTAGCTTAGGCATGCTTATGTGATTGCTTAGTTTGGTAAGTCATGGTGAATTGAAAATTTATCTTTTTGATTTGCTTAAGAGTTTCAAATTGGTTGTTTCCCTTTTGGAAATAAAGAAAAACTAAAGTAATCAATTACCAACCGAAGTAATAGATTACATCTGATTTTAGTTTTTGCATAAAACTGAGGTAATAGATTACCATTTTGCAGTAATCGATTACCAACAGTTAAAGCAATATGGGAACTCAATTTGACACTGGAGTAATCTATTACCATAAGTTTGAATCACCAAGTTAGAGCTAAATTCACTAGAGTAATTGATTACCATTAGGCTGTAATCGATTACCCACATTAGAAGAAGTTTTTTAATTACTAAAATCAATTTTGTTTTAAATAGTTTTTGAAAATTCAATTGGAGAGTATCCAAGAGATCTTGGAAGAACGATAAAAGTTTTGTAACACTTTCAAATTCTAGAAAATTTGAGTTCTTATCTTTTCTCCAAGAACTTCATCAAGAATGTTTTGAAAAAGGTTTTCAATTGGCAATTAGAGTATGAAAATCTGATGATTGACTATGTTCTAGAGTTGATCTTGATCAGACACTGCAACAACCAGTGTATTCTATTCTGATCTTTTTGTATTTTCGATATAGAAGTTTGAATTACTCTAAGAGAGAGGTCTCTTTAGAAAAGAGTAAGTGTCTTTAAGAAATGTTTCTCAAAGGTTGATTCTTGGAGGTACCAAGAAATATGAGAAAGGTTCTTTGTTGAGAAAGAACTGATTGTATTGTATTGCTTTGATATCTTTTTGTGTTGCTTGTGCAGAGTAAATGTAAAGAACACAAAGTGATCATTGGTTTAGTGGAATACCAATTGTAACAATTTTTGAATTGGGACTGGATGTAGGCGGAAGGCTGAACTAGTATAAAATTCCTGTGCAATCTTCTTCTTCTCCTTATATCATTTATATCTTTGTATCGTTTATGTTTTTGTCAAATGAATGTTGTTTTGTGTATGGAATTCATTTGAAGGACAACTCCAATTCTGAACATATTGAAAAGATAAATTTGAGAAATAGTTTCGTTAATCTTCTTGCTATTCTGCTGACTAATTCTGTATTCTATTTTGTATTAATTGTTGAATCAATTGAACTTAGCATAAATAAGATAAGATTAAACTTGAAGTCAAAAGATAGAAATGAATTTGTTAAAAGTAAAAAAGGAACCCGAATTTCAAAACTAAGCTTGTGACCCAACCATTCGCCTATCTTTTTTGTCTTCAACTTCAGTCTTCATGACTTGAAGCTGAGATGAACACTACGTCTTGATCTTTGAAGGTTCTTCATTTGATGTTGTTGCTTTGAAACTTGATGATTTGAATACTTCGTCTTAAAACTTTGTGCATCTGATCTTGCTTACTTATGTTTTCTTCGTCTATGTTCTGTTTGTGTCTGATTACTTATCCATCTATTCAGTAATGATCAAAATTCAGATGTTAAGTCAGTTTAGCTTAACAGTAATAGATATTTATTTTAGAATTAAAATAATAATTATATTATGTATTTAAGAAATATTTTATGAATTTTTATTTTAATAAATTAAATTATTTAATTCTCTAACTCATCCTAAGAAAACTGCCCAAAAACTGACATTGTTATATCATGCATCATGATGACTGTATCCAATATGAAATTGTAATAAAAGGATTTAAATATGTAAAATTAAATAAAATAAATATAAAACATTAAATTTTACCGGTAATTATTTAAAAAAATAAAAAATACTAGGGCTGTAATGTAAATCCGGCCATATATATATATATATATATATATATATATATATATATATATATATATATATATATATATATATATAATGTTTTATGTGGTAGGGAGACATGTGACTTATCCAAGATTAATAAATAAAAAATAATAATTAAATATTAAATAAAAATTAAATTAATTAGAATAATTTTTAAAAATAACTGTTATTTAATAAAAAAATTAGTTTAAAAGAAATTAATTTTTAGTAGTAAAATAAGATTCCTTTCCTCAAGTAATAATGTTTATTCAAAATCCTAACTAATTAAAGAAATAAAAAGAAGAGTAAAATTTTATTTTCAACGTCCTTTAAACAGATCAAGACACAAAAAAATTAACAGAACTCTAATTATAAAGAAAATGTATATTTTCTTACGTAGTGATTATGTAATTCCATTAGTTTCTATAATTATTAACATTGAGAACTAATAAAATTTACATCCTGCATCTCTTTCGCAGTTGAGGTTTAAATAAAACAAGAAAAGAAAAGATAAATTTTTCTTTTCAATGTTTTATAATATTTAAATAAATAAATAAATAAATAAGACATTTAATTTGTTTAAGTAATTTGTCTTTTATTTTGAAAAATTACTATAGATAAAAAATTTGTCTTTTATTTCGAAAAATTACTATAGATAAAAAATTTGTCTTTTATTTCGAAAAATTACTATAGATAAAAAATTTGTCTTTTATTTCTTTTTGATTCCAAACTTTAAATATATTCTTCCGTCCCAAAACTAAAGTTGAATCTCGATTCCCATTTTTTGTCTAGGACCATATGGCACCTTCTCTTGAAAAAAGTAAAAACGAATTCGGTTCACATATACGACACCTAAAGGAAAACTAAGCTCCATATAATTTTTCTTATATTATCTTGCAAAAGAAACCCTTAGTATATATTGAACCAGAACCAGAACTATGAAGTTTCATACCATAATGTTAATCGATAAAAATATTCAGAGATGTAAATGCAACTATTATTTTTTTTAGAAAGCAGTGGTATTGCCTTCTTCAAAATCGAATGGAATAATAATATTCGTGAATTTGTGATAGACTTGAAATGACTGGGTAGCTGATTGTTGTATGCGGTTTCACAACACACAAATGTGGACCCGTTTTAGGCCCTTCCCTCTGATATTTGTCCTTCATCAGTTAAACTATAGTAATAAATAGCTTTTTCTTTTCTGTGTTTGGATGTTTATTTATATAAAATTAACGCATATTTAATTAAGCCTTTTTATCCTCAAAATTTTGCTCGTAAAACTCTTTAAAATTCTGCTCGAATCTTCTATACTCTTGATTACAACGACTTTTCCTATACAGCCATAATCAAACTGTTGGATTGCTATGCAATAATTATGCAAGGGCTGTGATGCTGGATCACATGGCTGGAAAAACTGTTTTCGGGGATCCTTTTTCTCTAAGGAAAAAATGTGTGATAGACAACTGAAATACTACAATACGCAGACAATCAAACAACTAGTTATAAAATGTGAAAGAGAGAAAAATAGATATGTATATAAATTATGAAGAGAGAGAAATACATATATATTCTGCGAGTAAATTAGCTGGTTGGCTACGTATTAGAGTTGTTAGCGAAATAAAGTTGTTCGATAAGTTGCCTTTGCATCACTACCAAACACATAATTTTATTTATATTTTTCTTAAGTTTAAAAATATTATATCAACGTTCCTTTATATATTTAAAGCATTATTTTAAAATTTTCTAATAATTAAAAAAGAAAAAAATGCTTGTGTAATTACATGATTTTTCTCGGAGAGTGTTAATATAATATGTCGTAACTTTAATTCCATAACATTGGACTATTATTGATTAGTAGGGGTGAGTATACGCTCTCAAAGTTACCTATGTGATGTATGAGCCTAAATCTTTTTGAGTCACATGGTTATTTATGTTAAATAATTGACCCACGAGATTGTGGGATGACATGTATATCAGGAAATAAAAGCAAAATCAAGTCTCATATTAGAAATAGAATGAACCCTAAAATCTATTCCCCTTTCCAAGTGCGACACCATGTTGCACCTTCTTTCCTTATCCAATGATGAATGTGTTGTCCCCACTTACCCTAGCCTTTGACGTCGTGACCTATTTATTTCATCGTGATCTCTTTGCATGGTTGCAGGCTCATGAGTCAATTATCGCACTTTGGTTGGAGCACCATGTAACATTCTGAAATTTTGATCGTTGAAATTTAAAAATTTTCTAGTTTTATATTTTATGTGTAATGTTATGTGATGAATGTGTTGTAATATCCTAGATTTTTTTTCTTGTTTTAATTGTATGTTTGAATGATTTAAGTTAATTAATTGTAATTATATATTTTGAATGTCTTGATTAATTGATTTTAAAATTATTTTGAGTTTAGAAAATTATTAATTTAATTCTAATTTTGGATTCTATAATTTTAAAAAATTTACAATTTAAAGTTAAGTTAATTGATGTTATACTCCTCTTTTATTAAACTAGTAAGATTTTTTGTATGGTCGAGTGTGTTAAAATTGCTTATCGAGTAAATGATGTATATTTTTATATTTGATATAAAATTTTAAGTAAGAGAGTGATCCTATTATTTCATATCTTTTCTATTGTTTTGATTTATTTCATCTGTTAATGTGTCTAATTTTGTATGAAAAAGTATGAAATAAGATTAAAAATAAAAATCAATACATAATTAGACACGTCAAGTAATACTTAACTATGACATCGCCCAACTAACATAATTATGTAACATGCATCCACAGAAAGACTAGACTAGCAGCTGAATTTCAATTGAGGGATCCATATAAAACATTTTTCCTTTAAAGAACTAAAGTGAAACTACCTAATTCATATATCAAAATGACTATTTATTCATTTTCTTAACTAATTGAACAAAAGTGATCTATCACTAATCATACTCACCAAATACCATAAGAATTCATTAACTTGGTAACTTGTACTACATAGCCATGCAATAAACAAAGTCATATTGGTAGTTGAAAGTGTTTTTTGTATACATTTTACTCTCTAAATTTAATGAAAAAGAAACTAAAAGTGTAATTAGTTATTCATTTTAGTCTTTTTGAAAGTATATGTTACTCCTTCTTCTCTCCAAAATGGACAAATTTTTTGGACTCAAGTATAAGTAAAATTTAACTAACCCAGCTTAATTTAATATCTTTATTTGAAAAGTAACCTTAATTAATTAAACTTTTTTATATAGACATTATTTCTAATAATTATTGATTAATGATAGTTTAAAAAAACAATTTAATTTTTTGTGTGAAAACAAGAAAATTAAATACATATAACTAAATTTCTTAATTTGTGTGAAATTAAGAATTTTTCTAATCAAGTAGTACAAAGGGAGTATATTTTAATCCTTGAAAATGTTCACTTAAAAGATACTATCAATTTTAATCCTAAATTTTAGAGAATAAAAAGATAATAAGTGATTAAATTTGATCAAGACCCAAATAATAAAATAATTAACTTTCAATACAAAAATGATAAACACTTTGAAAGACAACAATAAAAAAATTGATTCCCATTTTGAGAACTTTTTAAATTTTATTTCTTTAAAAGACTAAAATAAAACACTTTAATGTTCTATAATATATCGAGAAAATTTAAACACACCCATGAAATGCTTTTTATATCTGTACTACTTCACCAAAGAATAAGTAAAGGCTTTTATTTCTTATCTACAACCATAATTTCACCGAATAAATAATTTCACTAATTTGATCATATTATTAATAATTTCAAAATATAGAAAATGTTTAAAATAATGATAGATATAAATAATTAATGCTCTAACTATTTATCGTGTAAGAAATTAGGTACATGTAGATAAACAAGTAGAATAAGTTATTGATTATGTTTATATGTGTTTGGGTGTCTTGAATATTTCATTTGAAATTTTTTTTTTTTAAGTATGTAAAGTTATTAGTTTAATTTTAGTTTTGAATTCTATAAATTTTAGAATTTTAGAACTAAAATTAGTTTAATTGGAGTTACATTCCTCTTAAACTAAATTAATAAATTTCTTTTATTATTGGTATGGGTTATCTATTGAGTAAACGATGTATATTTTTGGGTTAAAAATAAAATTTAAGGACAGTTATTTCTAAAATTTTATTTGAAATTGATAAAAATATACTTAAATATTATTTTTATTTCTTTTTCCCCTTGGATGACACATTACCCTAGGTTTATTCTCACCTTATTCATTTCATTAGTTTTGTCTCCCTTCTATTAACTGTCTCACTCCTTTCTTCATTCTTTTCTTCCTTAGCAAGTCTCCTATCCACATAACCATCGTGAATCTCTTCTTCCTCCTTTCTTTCTCTTTTCTCTTACAAATTATCATTTTTTTCTTCATTGTTGGTTCAGCACGCCCCAACACTTGTTAAAGCGTCATTCTTTTCTTATTTCTCCAATCTTATTTCAAGTTTCTGAGGTTGCAATTAAAGCTTTGGAGTTGTCTTATCTGCACATGTCCAAGTTTTCATTCCTTGGCTAGTTTTTCTTCTCCCTCTAGTAAGGGATAGTTCACTTGAGTTAATAATAATAACAATAATAATCTTTATTTTATGTAGTAAACATTGTTTGAGTTTCATATTGTTCATCATCATTTGCAACATATACAAATGTATATGATACTCCTTTAATGATTTTATGGTTTTTCCTTGTTGGTAATGTGCATTGGCTGAGTTGTGATTGGAGTGGACTGAAATACGTTGTTTTCAAATGAAGAATGTTATGGCATTTACTTTGGGTGATTGGTTGAGCTGTTGTAGTGTCCTAGGAAGTTTGAGTAAACTTGAAGATGGTGGAGTAATTGGACACTTAGAGTTTTAAAAGTTGAATTTTGGTTTTAAGTAGAATTAAACCTAAAATTCCACTGAAAATTCCACTTAGGTAACTAAGTTAGATCATTTTGAACTCTAATTTGATGATAAATGCCTTAAATATGAATTTGAACTTTTTGAACTCTATATACTTAAAGTTTTGGTCATTTTGAGGTTTAAAAAGTTATATTTTGAATTATACCATTTTTGTCAATTTAAAGCCTTGAAACCATCCTTGAATAGGTTTTTAGACTTATTAGGATGCTTAATTTTGGTTAGAGATGAGAGTTGTAGAGTTTAAAATAGATTTCAAACTTATAAAGTGCAGAAAAATATGCATGGTATTGTTGTCATCTGACGCTTAACGTAAGGGGTTAGAGGCTAGGGTTAGCCTCTAGACATCCACGTCAATTGTGCACTTGTTGTGACATTAAAAGTGAAGCCACAAGGACCTTAAGAAAGTCTTTAAAGCTTCATATTGAGTACGAGAAAAAGGTCATGCTTAGTGTGAATTTTATTTATGTTTTGATCTAGAGTGTTCTAAGGGTTATGTTTTGAGTTTTCATTCTTGTTTCGCTCCTTTTTCATAATATTGTGGTGATATAATTAGGTGTGAATGATGATGAATTGAATTGGGTTAGACGAGCCAATAATGCATTGTTTGTGGGAACATATTTACATACAGAAATCATGGGGTTATGATAATCTTATTTTCTAAATTGATTGGGGTGTATGGTTACTGCCTAGGGGTAGTTTAGTTTCTCGATTGTGAATATGTTCTCGGAACATGGTTAAATTTTTGTTGTGACATTTTGAGGATTATCATAATTACTCCATGGAAGTTAAAGTTGTTTTAAAAAATGAGTATGAATTGAGCTACTATAGTAAGTCGGATTAGATTTTGAGTGATTCATAGGACTTTTACGGTTTTTGACTTGGTGGGAAAAGATTTCACTTTGACCAATCACTAAAGTTGATTGTAAGTCTCGGTGACCTCAACTATTACTATACAACATTCTTTAATGAGAATGTCTGCGGGACATGTACTCTTGCACATTTCTTAATGGCATTTTAGATGGTTTCACATGGCATATGTGGAAAATGAGTTATCATGCATCATTTGGTAATTTGTATCTTGATATGAAATGGTGACATGTATGAATTTATAATATAACTGCTTTATACTTAACTACTTATTGTTATTATTATTTTGTGTGAGCTAACCTTTTTGCGTGTCTCATGGCAACACCCTCTATGACACTGTGGGTGTTTGGTAAGTAGATAACGCGTAGGTATCTGCATATAATAAAGAAATAGATTATATTGGTAAAGAAGTGCAAAATCGATGATACATGTAAAGCTTGAAAGTTGGTGTTTTCGGGCTGATAAATTCTCTTCACTTTGAGATCTCTTTTGAATCATCTTTTGTTTTCCTCTCTTTTTGTACATCATGATTACATAGGATAGGACCTTATGTTATTCCTTTATTAATGATGTAATTATGATAGTTTAATGCACAATTAGTCTTGTAATTTCCTTTTAGCCTTATGTTTAATAAAATGACTTTACGTTCTATGTATTTGATTCTAATTTTTTGCTTAACGACAGGTTTGTGGGGAATAAATTGGTATGCCCGCAATCCAAGTCATCATGAAATCAATTCTAATAATAAAGTATTATTTTATTATCATTTGATTAAATAGTTTATTTGATAATGTCCTCGATTAAAATTGAAGACTTGTTATTATAATAGAGATTATAATAATCAGAAACAAGTTTGGTTTTAATTTTAATCTAAATCGTTCTTAATCACAGGATTATTGAAAGTAGGACATCAATAATCTGGATAGATTAATATATATGTGATAGTATTTATTGGATAAATATTAATAGATCTCATTTATTAATTCACATGTATAGATGAGTCACATGTTGATGTGATTATTGAACAGACCCAATTGAAATTTTCTAATGGTTAATATTTACCATAAATTGTTAATAGAAAATTTTCAAGAAGAGGTTAAATAGTTTTCTTTGACCTGAGATTGTCATAGTAATTAACATGTTATTTATTATATTTTGATTTCGGACACCTAGTGCTTAAGAACACTTGTTGAATAGATATTGGATATGATTAAATACTTTTCTTGAAAAAAGTTGTATCAACCTTTCCTCTTGAAAAATCATTTTTAAGAAGAAAAGAGCTCAGTCTTTCATACCAAGCTCTAGGAGCTTGTTTAAGACCATAAAGTGTTTTCTTCAATTTGAAAACATAATCTGGTTGATACTAACTCTCAAAATAAGAAGGTTGTTTAACATACACTTCTCCATCAATAAAACCGTTTAGAAAGGCACAAAATCAAATAATTCATTATATATAGAGAATATACCTAAAAATGCATCTATTCTTTAAGCATCTAGGAAGAGTATTTCACATCCATTTGATATAGAACGATATTCTTGTGAGCAACAAAAGCAAGTAAAACTCTAATTGCTTCTAACCTAGCTACAGGTGCAAAGCTTTCAGTAAAATCAATACCTTCTTGTTGGTTATATAGCCTTGAGCTACTAACCTGGCCTTGTTTCTTACAACTTTTCCAGCTTCGTCAAGCTTATTTCTGAACACCCATCCTGTTCCAATGATGCTTTTATTCCTTGGTCTTTCCACTAGAGTCCGTATATCGTTCCTTGTGAACTGCTTCAGCTCTTCTACCATAACTAAGATCCAGTCGTTATCTTGTAGGGCTTCTCCAATATATTTGGGCTCTATATTAGACACAAGAGCATATCCAGAAATATCTCTGTTAGATCAAGATGATTAACACATCTAAAGTTTTGATTTCTACAAAACAGACGAAACTTTCTCAGACGGAACATCAGCAAGCAAGTCAGACGAAACAAGCACAGACGGAAGATGACTCCTCAAATTGAAGTCATTCGCCTGTCTTAAGTCAAAGTCATCAGACGATAGGATAAGACGAAATCTCTTAAGACTAAAGAAGTGTATCGTCTGTCTAAGAAGTGAAGCAAAGTATGAGTCACTCGTGCCAAGATTTCAAAACTTCAGAAGTACTATTTAGAAGCATCCAAGATCAGTATGGGGATTCGCGCTTATACATGCAACTCGAAAAGGTCTTCACCTTTTTGTCAAAGTCTCTGTACATGTCGGAAAAAGTACTGCGCACGCAATCTAAATTCGCTGCACACGCCATCAATCACTCAAGTACTATCTGACACCTTTTGGAAAGCTCTCAAGAAAATGTTCAACGGCATTTTTCTGTGTCTAACGGATATCTGAAAACGTTGCCTATTTAAAGACTTCACTCCATCAGAGTTCAGTTGGCGAACACGCTTCTATTATTCAATCTTCTATGATTTCGCTCACTATATCTGTTGTACTTCATTGTAAAACCCTCTCTACGAAGAGGAATCTTTCTTGTTTAAAACATCTTTTTCAAATCCACTTGTGTGGTGTTTTAGCCTGAGTAGGCTGGTTGTTCAAAGAATACCTTTGTTGTTTAGCCTGCGAAGGCTGTGTTCAAAGAATATCGTGTTATAGCTAGAAGTGGCTGGGTGCAAATAATACTTGTAACCATTTCACGGTTGGTAGTGAAAACTCGTGGTTGGCTGGGTAACTGGACGTAGTCTTGTATAGACGAACCAATATAAAAATATTTGTGTACTTATCTTCTCTAAGTTATTTTGACTAACGGGGATAATTAAACTATAACGTCTCTTACTTAAAAACAATCCTTGAAGATTAAAATTATTTCGTCTGAACATATTTAAACTCACAGACGAAAGAGAATTTTTTTTTTGTAAAACACAATTCAACCCCTCTTCTTGTGTTCTATATTTTATAGTTTGGTATCAGAGCTCAGCCTCTAAGGGTTGAGCGCTTTACAGCTGCTAGAGGAAAAGATCCTAGATGGAGTCACAAGGACCTTCGTTCTTGTCTGGAGGGTCATCCATGAACAAGCCACCGGCGTTCTCTGGTGATGACTATCCTTACTGGGCGGATCGGATGGAGATGTACATCAAATCCACTCAGTACAGACTGTGGAACATCATAACTCAAGGAAACATCCCTATTGTCAAACCTGAGGTTGAATGGGGAAATGAAGAATTCTCGCTTATGGAACTCAACAACAAAACCAGATATGCCATCATGTGTGCATTATCAAGGACAGAATACAACAGATTTTGTGCCTACAAAACAGCTAAAGAACTTTGGGATGCCCTCAAGATTTCTTATGAAGGAACTGATGATGTGCGAATAAGGAAAGCTGCTACTCTTCAAAGAGAATATGAGATATTCTTAATGAAGAAAGGAGAATCTATCGACATGATGTTTGGAAGATTCCAAACGATACTGAATGGACTCACTACGCTGGATATTACATTCACCAAGGCTCAAAACAACATGAAGATATTGGATAGTCTTCCTCCTCCATGGGAAGCTATGTCCACTACCATCTCAGTCGGGCATGATATGAAGACATTAACTCTTGACGAGTTAATAGGAGCCTTGAGAGTACATGAGGTACTTCTGTGTAACAGAGACAAGATCAAGGTTCAAGAACCCATAGCTCTCCTGTTTGTCAACAACATAATAAAGGAGGAAACTCCTAAGAAAGAAAGAAAGAAGAAGCACAGAGTTCTGAAAGTTGACACCTGAATTTGATTCGTCTGATGGATCGTCTGATGATGAGATTTCTCTCATGGCCAGACGTTTTAAGAAGATGATGATGAAAAAGGGGAGAGTTCAACGCTTCTTTAAGAAGAAGGAAAGAAAGCTCCTGGAAAAATCTTCAAGCAAGGAGGAGAGCTCAGAAGTTATCTGTTATGAGTGCAGAAAACCTGGACACATGAGATCAGAGTGTCCAAGATTAAAGAAAAGATGGAATCCTCGCAAAGACAAGGGTAGGAAGAGTCTACTGACTTGGGAAGACCTTGATAGAGAAAGCTCAGAGGAATCCACTGAAGAAGAAGAAACTACAAATATCTGCCTCATGGCTGGAGACACCGTCTCATCAGAGGTAACTGAATCTGAAACTTCTTCAACCTCCTCATCTAAGTCTGAGTCAGAATCAGAAGAAATTCCATACTATACACTTTTGGCTAACTCACATTTTATTGCTAAGCAATACAAAGTATGCAAAGCCAAGTTAAAACAAACCTTGGAAGAAAATGCTACTTTGAGAACTGAAAATGAGTTACTGCAAAAAGAGGTATCAGATGAAAAATCATCTTAGTCTGAAAAGGATAATCTTGTTTCTGAAATTGAAAGATTGAAGAAAGAAAATGAATTCTTACTCAAAGACTTAACAAAGTTCACTAAGGGGTCCTCCGTGCTAGAAAATATTTTAAAATATGGGAGATCTCCATCTGACAAGAATGGACTTGGTTATAATGAAGAGTCAGACAAAAAGAAAAACAATTATGTTCCGTCTGCTCACAAAAAGAAGATAAGAAATTATAATAAGGTTCCAAATAATTATAGAAAAGATAAAAGAACCTTAAACAAGAAGAAATCTTCTTTCACTAACAAAGAAGGACCCAAAAAGATTTGGGTACCAAAGTCACTCATTATTCTTGTTGCAGACATCCTTAATAGGAAAAGAGAGGACTTCAAGCTGGTACCTGGACAATGGGTGCTCACGACACATGACAGGAGACCTGTCTATGTTCCAAGATCTCAGACCAAGTAAAGGATCTGTATCATATGGTTCAGGGAAAGGTAAAATCTTAGGCATTAGGATTGTTGGTAAGACACCCAATCCTCTTATCCAAAATGTGTCCTATGTTAAAGGTCTTAACTTCAATCTACTTAGCATAAATCAATTTTGTGACAGTGGATATGAAGTAGCTTTTAACTCAGACGAATGTATAGTCAAAAACAAAGACAAATCCATTCTATTTATTGGGAAAAGAAGGAATAACCTTTATGAGGTTTGCCTTTCTGACCTTAGTGATCAGAATGTGACATGTTTGATTTCAGCAGATGATGAACAAGATATTTGGCACAAAAAACTTGGACATTTAAGTCTCAAGTATATTTCAAAAATTTCTAAAAAGGATCTTGTAAAAGGTTTGCCAAAAATATCTTGGAAATCCAATCGTCTGTGTGAATCTTGTCAGCATAGGAAACAACTCAAAGCTTCTTTTAAATCAAAAAATGTTGTTTCCACGACAAGACCGCTAGAACTGTTACATATTGATCTCTTTGGACCTACTCAGACTGAAAGTCTTGGAGGAAAAAGATATGGATTTGTAATTGTGGATGATTATACTAGATTCACATGGGTATACTTCCTAACACATAAACATGAGTCATTCAGTGTTTTTAAAATATTCTACAAACGTGTTCAAAAAGAAAAAGGAATATGTATTGCGTCTGTTAGGAGCGATCATGGAACAAAATTTGAAAATTCTGAGTTCAATGCCTTTTGTTTTGAAAACGGTATCTTTCACAATTTTTCATCTCCAAGAACTTCTCAGCAAAATGGAGTTGTGGAAAGGAAAAATCGTACCTTACAAGAAATGGCTAGAACTTTGTTGCATGAAAGCTCTCTTCCAAAATATTATTGGGCAGAAGCAATTAATACTTCCTGTTATATTCAAAACAGCATATTGATAAGGCCAATATTGAATAAGACTCCATATGAAAAGGAAGAAGACCCAACATTTCTTACTTCCATCCTTTTGGATGTGAATGTTTCATCTTAAACACCAAAGATTAACTTGGCAAATTTGATTCAAAAGTGGTGAAGGGATTCTTACTTGGATATTCCAATACGTCTAAAGCCTATGGAGTATTTAACTCTAAGACGTAAGTTGTAGAGGAATCAATTCATGTAAAATTCCAAGATAACTCAAAGGCTGATAAGGAAATATCAGACCTAGAAAATTCATTTGATAATTTGCAGATTAACCCTTCTGGTCAAAGTTCAAGTTCAAATGGTCAACCTGAATCAGACGGAAGAACAGACACAAGAGCAGACGATAGAAACACAGACGAACCCTCTTCGTCTGATGCTCATCAACATGATGATCAAACTCCCATAAGAACATGGAAGTTTGTATCAAACCACACAGAAGATCTTATCATTGGAGATAGACATCAAGGCGTTCAAACCAGATCAAAACTAAAAGAATCGTCTGGATATGCTCTCGTGTCAAATATAGAGCCCAAGAATATTGAGGAAGCTCTACAAGATAATGACTAGATTTTAGCTATGGAAGAAGAGCCAAACCAGTTTACCAGAAATGATGTTTGGACTTTGGTAGAGAAACTAAGAAGCAAAAGTATCATTGGAACCAGATGGGTGTTCAGAAATAAACTTGATGAAGACGGAAAAGTGGTAAGAAACAAAGCAAGATTAGTAGCTCAAGGCTATAATCAACAAGAAGGTATAGATTTCACTGAAACTTTTGCTCCTGTAGCTAAATTAGAAGCCATTAGAATTTTACTTGCCTTTGCTGCTCATAAGAATATCATCCTATATCAAATGGACGTAAAAAGTGTTTTTCTAAATAGTTTTATTGAAGAGGAAGTATATGAAAAACAACCTCCTGGGTTTGAAAGTTCATCTCAACCAGATCATGTTTTTAAGCTAAAGAAAGCACTATATAGTCTTAAACAAGCTCCTCAAACTTGGTATGAGAGACTGAGTTCCTTTCTTCTTCAAAATGGTTTTTCAAGAGGGAAGGTTGATACTACCCTTTTCAAGAAAAGCGTTTCAAAAGACTTTATTATTGTTCAAATATATGTAGATGATATAGTCTTTGGAGCAACTAACAAATCCTTGTGCAAGGATTTCTCTAAGTTAATGCAGGATGAGTTTGAGATGAGCATGATGGGAGAACTGAAGTTTTTCCTAGGACTTCAAATCAAACAGACTAAACAAGGCATATACATTCATCAACAGAAGTATACTAAGAAACATTTAAAGAAATTCAAAATGGAAAATGCCAAACCAATAAAAACTCTCATGCATTCTTCTAGAGCCAGTCTCAACAAAGACGAATCAGGTAAGACCGTTGATCAGACGGTATACAGAGGTATGATTGGATCTCTTCTCTATCTCACTGCTAGTAGACCTGAAATTATGTTTAGTGTCTGTCTATTTGCACGTTTTCAATCTGATCCTAGAGAGTCACACTTACAAGCTGTTAAACGCATTTTAAGATATCTTATTGGAACCACTAATCTCTCTCTTTTTTATAAGAAAAGTAATGATTTCAATCTAAGTGGTTATTGTGATGCTGATTATGCTGGAGGTAAAGTGGAGAGAAAAAGCACAAGTGGTGGATGCCAATTTCTTGGTTCATCACTAATCTCTTAGTTAAGCAAGAAGAAAAACTCCATTGCACTCTCAACCATGGAAGCAGAGTATATTGCTGCGGCTGGGTGTTGCTCACAACTACTTTGGGTAAAACATCAACTTGAGGATTACTCCAGGTTTGAAACTCAAATACCAGTATTTTGTGATAACACAAGTGCAATCAATCTCAGCAAAAATCCTATTCAACATTCAAAAGTCAAGCATATTGAAATCAAATTTCATTTTATAAGAGATTATGTTCAAAGAGGTATTTTCGATATACAGTTTGTTCAAACTGATTTTCAATGGGCAGATATCTTTACAAAAGCTTTAGACGAAACTCGCTTCAATTTCATTAAAGAAAATTTGGGAATTGTCTCTTTAATTGATTAAGTTTTTTTTTTTTTGTCTGAAGCATTTCCTTTCGTCTGTACCTTCATATATCTTTTCATGTTAAGACGAAACATTGCGTCTATCAAGTTGAATCAGTCTGAGAAAATTCAACAGACGCAAGGTTATTATTTAATTATTTTAAAGTTAAGTGTGCAGGAACAAATTAAAAGTAGCAATAAATGTGTCTGTCATTTATTGCACTATTCTAGGACTTTGAAAAACACGCGCTTTGAATTGCAGAAGTCAAATCAATCATTAAAAGGGCAATGATGGGGACACGTCAAATCAGGGGCGGTTTCAAATTCTTTTGTCTGATGAATCACTACCGTTTTTATCTTTGACTATAAATACCCTTAAAGTTCACATTTTTATTCTTTACTGCATTCACACTTTCTCTAAATACTCTACTCACACAATTTCTCTCACTTTTCAAACTTAACTATGGCCGCCAAGAATATCAAGGCAACCGAAGCAACATTCTTCGTGCAAGATCTCTTCTTGCCCAGCAAATGGATCTCAAGAGCCACCATTGAGAGCATCTCTGACAGGGTAGCAAAGATGCTGGTACACAATGGCTGGATGGATTTCGCAGAGATGAGAGGGTCATGGCTGATGGAGGCCTACACGAAATTCTAGAGTTACGCAAAAGAATTTGATGATGGTATTGTAGGTACCATTGACAATAAGGAGTATATTATCACAATAGACTCCATTGCTGAAGCTGGAAACTGCAAAGCAGAAAGGCACTTTTACAGCGCTGACTGGATGAGGATAGAGTCTGAAGAACACGTAGACAAGATTCTCTACGGAAAGTACTGCGACCCTAAAGATCCCAAGTTTCTGAGATCAGGGAATCTTTATCCCACAGGAAGAGTCATCCACAACCTTCTCTACAACATCTTCACACCTAGAACAGGCTCACGAGATAATGTGAGTACTCGAGACAAGTTTTGCATCTTTTACTGTCTGAGGAAAGCAAGGATGAGTTTCCCTCACATCATTCTTGACCATTGGATAAGTGCGTTGAGAAATAGGAACATCCGTAGGAAGAGCAGTATTCACTACGCCACTCTCTTCTCCAAAATCATCATCAATCAAGGCTTTGATGCCATTGGCGTTGTTTGGCATGAAGAAGGAAAGGAGGTTAAAGGAAGCACCTTTGCCAAGATGCATCTGAACCCTAGCTTTCTTCATCACAATGCGAGTGAAGAACAAGTTCCCCTTTCACCCATCACCAAAGATCCTCCTCACAGAGCTCGCATCAAACGCGCCAAAACCCAAACACAAGCCCAAACACAAGACCAAACACAAACCCAAACATCCTTTTCTCTTCCTCCCGTGGTCATATCTTAAGTCTCTTTCGAAGATTCTCTAGAAGAGCCTCTTAGAAAGAAAAAGAGGACTATCAGAATAAAGCATGTTGCGGCTAAGACGCAAGAGAAAACGATATCCCCAAGTGAAGATGAAGGGGTTATGATATTGTCTAAAGGTGTTTCGTCTGTTAGAATCCTTTCAGACGAAGAAAAGCAGAAGAAAGCAGCCGAAGAAAAAGCAAGAGCCAGAGAGGTTGCTCTTCAAAAGGCTGCCAAAGGCAAAGAGAAAATGAAGTAGAAGCTTGCGTATGTGGTTGTTGGAGAAACAGACGAAGCAAAACAACTAAAAGAGGCTATGAGGGTCTCTATGCTGCTTCAAGTTAAAAGAGAAAGAATTTTTCTCGAAAGCGTTAAGGGCATTGGATCGTTTGAAGCTGCGTCTTCTCCAGCAACTTCAGAGGGCATGAATAGTGAAGAAACTACCCAGATCCAGAAGGACAATGCTCAGTTGGCAGAGGAATTGGAGACCATGCTTAATGACGAAGCTCCAACTATGGAGGTTTCGGCATCAACACTCCAAGACGAACATAGGATAAATGTTTCTAATCCTATTGTTGCGTCTCCTCTCAACGCTGCCTTTGATCAGACGATACCTGCTGCGTCTGAAGAAACATCCCACCAATAAACGATGGAGATTCCGTCTGAAGTAATAATTATTGAGGACGTAAGTTCTTCGTCTGATGAAGAACATATTGACATAATAAAGGTGGATGCATCATGGGTGAGATCTCACGCTGAAGTCATCAATCCTGAAGATCTTCCACCCAAGCACAAGACTGACTATTCGTTCCTCAACGAATTAGTCATGAGAAGATTTGCTGAAAGCTCTTGTGCTGAAAGACCAGTCAAGCCTGACTGGATTCTTGGAGAGAAAATTGAAGATATCTCCAACGATGGTGAACCGTCCGAGTCTCAAAAGATGGTTACTTGGCGACGATGAAGATCGCTTTATAAAGGACACTCCTTACATTGAGTTGAAGAATCCCTATCGGTACAGAGGTAAAAAGGGATTTCAACTTGGGAGATTTGTCAACCCCATCGTCTATCACAAACCCCTGAAGCCAGTAGATTTCAAAGAAGATTTCATCTACACTCCTGAAGAGCAACGCGAATGGCTAAAGCGTCTTCCTTGGGATAAACTGGCCTCCTTAAACATCAAGGGTTTAGAAGGAATAAACCGGTACAAGGATCATCTAGCTGAGTCGGTGATTGAAGGACCAGCTCTTAGCTATGAACCCCACATTCCTTTCAGAGAAAACATCAAGTGGAAAGTTCAGCATGAAATCAATGCACCTGCATTTCACCACAGCAGATATGGAGATCCTAGCTCCACCATCTATGAGCCAAAAGATTGCTCTCACTAGCATCTGGACGCTATTGATCGTCATGATCCTGTACCCTTCACAATTCCCATGAATCAAACAGAGTATGTAGGTCTAGGACATACTCTTGGAATTGTTCTTCCCTGGACAAGACCACATTGTTCAGGAATCTGCCCCCGCTACTCCATCCTCCTCAACGAGTTTGAAGACCCCGAAGAGTTTGCTCATGCTCTTCCTGAAGACTACAATATGGCATTCAAACTAATGGCCAGTGCTTATAGAAGGGAAGAAAAATCTAGATCAACTTCCTTCTATCACATTGAAAGGAGAGCAAAGAAGGAGACGAGAGACTGTCCATTCGTGGTGGGATCTCAATTCTCTTCTCTTGTTTCAGACGAAACCAAGTTTTCAATCGTCTTAGACTGAAAATGACCTTGCTTGGTCAAGTTTTTGGCTAAAGGAAAAGAGAAGAAGACTCTGTCTATCTCCAGAACCTTCAAGTTTGCAAGGCACATCCCCAAGAGACTTCTGTCTGCTACATACTCGCATCTCAAATCTCTTCAAACCAATGCCTCAAGACCTATCAATCCTAAGATTCAAAGGATGATAGAAGATCATGAAGCCACCTCTGCTTTCTGTTCTGGAACTTCATTTGATGAAGATTCAACAATCTGTGGCAGGGTGTATCTTGGAGAAGCCTTTGCTTATACACATCCATCACAGGAGCATCCAAATCTTGAGCTTTTTATTCCCTCTAAAATGTTTTCTTGGCAATGGGAAAGAGATTTCACTGCGTATCTCACTCTTCCACTCTTCACTTTGCGTCTAAAGAAGACTCCAACTATGCTTATTGAAGACAACTCTGTACCATTAGTTGAAGAACCTCAAACTCCTGTTTCTGAGCCTTTAACTGTGGTCATCAAAGAAGAAGAATCTGATTCAATCGTGGAAGAGCCTCAATCACCGCTTGTGGAGATTGCTGATACGGTGAAGGTTACGGTTATTGAGGATGACGCAAGGGACGCTGATGAGTATAATACTCTAAATCGTAAATATGATGCCTTAGAAGAGAATTGCGAGCATCTGAAGCAAAAGAATAAAGAGCTTGAGGATAATCAAGCTTCTCTTACATCTGAGATGCAGCAGCTGAAGGAGATTGTTATAAGCCTTGTTCAAAAGAGGCCTAACCCTTCTTCTTGATCGTGTTTTTGATGATTCTCAGCCCAAGGGAGAGAATGTCTTAGAAAGGAAGAAGTTGCTATGCTAAGGGGGAGTCTTTCGTCTGAGGGAAAGTCAGAGTCAAGCATCGTCTGAGGGGGTGCATCGTTCGAGGGGGAGCTATATATTTTCTTTATATTGTATTGATTCTTTATTTATTTGTAAAGCGTATACATGTAATTATTTTTAGGACTTTGGTTTTCTGTATACCTTGTAAACATTGTATATGGTTTACATCACATTGATGTAACAATTCTTTTATAAAGAGGTATTATTTCAGAAAACATCGTCTTGATGTAAATCTGATTTGTGCTTAATCTGTGATCACTAACTTTGTCTTATTCAGATGCCTACTTGAGAAAGTTATCAGTATGATCTGTAATCATCAAAAAGGGGGAGATTGTTACATCAAGATGATTAACACATCTAAAGTTTTGATTTCTACAAGACAGACGAAACTTTCTCAAACGGAACATCAGCAAGCAAGTCAGACGAAACAAGCACAGACGGAAGATGACTCCTCAAATTGAAGTCATTCGTCTGTCTCAAGTCAAAGTCATCAGACGATAGGATAAGACGAAATCTCTTAAGACTGAAGAAGTGTATCGTCTGTCCAAGAAGTGAAGCAAAGTATGAGTCACTCGTGCCAAGATTTCAAATCTTCAAAAGTACTATTTAGAAGCATCCAAGATCAGTATGGGAATTCGCGCTTACACATGCAACTCTAAAAGGTCTTCACCTTTTTGTCAAAGTCTCTGTACATGTCAGAAAAAGTACTGCGCACGCAATCTAAATCCGCTGCACACGCCATCAATCACTCAAGTACTATCTGACACCTTTTGGAAAGCTCTCAAGAAAATGTTCAACGACATTTTTCTGTGTCTAACGGATATCTGAAAACGCTGCCTATTTAAAGACTTCACTCTATCAGAGTTCAGTTGGCGAACACGCTTCTATTATTCAATCTTCTGTGATTTCGCTCACTATATCTGTTGTACTTCATTGTAAAACCCTCTCTGTGAAGAGGAATCTTTCTTGTTTAAAACATCTTTTTCAAATCCACTTGTGTGGTGTTTTAGCCTGAGGAGGCTGGTTGTTCAAAGAATACCTTTGTTGTTTAGCCTACGAAGGCTGTGTTCAAAGAATATCGTGTTCTAGCCAGAAGTGGCTGGTGCAAAATAATACTTGTAACCATTTCACGGTTGGTAGTGAAAACTCAGTGGTTGCTGGGTAACTGGACGTAGTCTTGTATAGATGAAACAGTATAAAAATATTTGTGTACTATAACGGGGATAATTAAACTATAACGTCTCTTACTTAAAAAGAATCCTTGAAGATTAAAATTATTTCGTCTGAACATATTTAAACTCACAGACAAAAGGAAAATTATTTTTATAAAACACAATTCAACCCCCCTTCTTGTGTTCTATCTTTTACAATCTCTCAGTCTTGATCTAGTTTGAACTCCTTGATGTCTATCTCCAATGATCAGATCTTCGGTGTGGTTTAAGGCAAACTTCCAAGTTCTGATAGGAGCATGATCATCTTGGTGTTGAGGAGTAGACGAAGAAGGTTCGTCTGTGCTGGGAGATGTCGTTTTGTCTGTGCTTGTGTCTGAGCTAGGTTGGACAGACAGATCAGCTTCTTGACCAGAGGGAGTTATCTGCAGGTTATCAAATAAGTTTTCCAGGTCTGATATTTCTTTATCAGCCTTTGAGTTATCTTGGAATTTTACATGAATAGATTCCTCCACAACTTGCGTTTTAGAGTTAAAAACTCTATAAGCTTTAGAAGTATTAGAGTATCCAAGTAAAAATCCCTTCACAACCTTTGAATCAAACTTGCCAAGTTGATCCTTAGTATTCAAAATAAAACATTCACATCCAAAAGGATGGAAGTATGAAATGTTGGGTCTTCTTCCTTTTCATAGTTCATATAGAGTCTTATTCAATATTGGTCTTATTAATATTCTGTTTTGAATATAACCAGAAGTATTAATTGCTTCTGCCCAATAATATTTTGGAAGAGAGCTTTCATGCAACAAAGTTCTAGCCATTTCTTGTAAGGTACGATTTTTCCTTTCCACAACTCCATTTTGTTGAGGAGTTCTTGGAGACGAAAAATTGTGAAAGATAACATTTTCAAAACAGAAGGCATTAAACTCAGAATTTTCAAATTCTGTTCCATGATCACTCCTAACAGATGCAATACATATTCTTTTTTCTTTTTGAACACGTTTGCAGAATATTTCGAAGACACTGAATGACTCATGTTTATGGGCTAGGTAGTATACCCATGTGAATCTAGTATAATCATCCACAATTACAAATCCATATCTCTTTCCTCCAAGACTTTCAGTCTGAGTAGGTCTGCAGAGATCAATATGTAACAGTTCTAAGGGTCTTGTTGTGGAAACAACATTTTTAGATTTAAAAGAAGATTTAAGTTGTTTCCCATGCTGACAAGATTCACACAGACGATTGGATTTCCAAGATATTTTTGGCAAACCTTTCACAAGATCCTTTTTAGAAATTTTCGAAATGTACTTGAGACTTAGATGTCCAAGATTTTTGTGCCAAATATCTCGTTCATCGTCTGCTGAAATCAAACATGTTACATTCTTATCACTAAGGTCAGAAAGGCAAACCTCATAAAGATTGTTCTTTCTTTTCCCGACAAACGGAATGGATTTGTCTTTTTTCTTGACTATACACTCATTAGAGTTAAAAGCTACTTCATATCCACTATCACAAAATTGACTTATGCTAAGTAGATTGGAGTTGAGGCCTTTAACATAAGACACATTTTGAATGAGAGGATTGAGTGTCTTACCAACAATCCTAATACCAAGAATTTTACCTTTCCCTGAACCATAAGATACAGACTCTTTACTTGGTCTGAGATCTTGGAACAAAGACAGATCTTTCGTCATGTGTCGTGAGCACCTACTGTCCAGGTACCAACTTGAAGTCTTCTCTCTTCCTATTAAGGATATATGCAACAGGAATAATGAGTGACTTTGGTACCCAAATCTTTTTGGGTCCTCCTTTGTTAGTTGAAGAAGGTTTCTTTTTGTTTAAGGTTCTTGTGTTCTTTCTATAATCATTAGGAACCATATTGTAGCTTTTGTTCTTCTTTTTATGAGCAGACGAAACAAATTTGTTTTTCTTTTCGTCTGACTCTTCAACATAACCAAGTCCACTTTTGTCAGACGGAGACCTCCCATATTTTAAAATATTTTCAAGCATGGAGGATCCTTTAGTGAACTTTGTTAAGTCTTTGAGTAAAGTTTCATTTTCTTTCTTTAATCTCTTGATTTCAAGAGTGAAAATGTTCTTCTCAGATTCAGATGATACTTCATCTGATACTTTCTTTTGAAGCAACTCTTTTTCAGATTTCAAAGTAGCATTTTCTTCCAAAGTTTGTTTTAACTTTGCTTTGCATACTTTGTATTGCTCAGCAATAAAATGTGAATTTGCCAAAATTATATCATATGATATTTCTACTGTTTCTGACTCAGATTCAGACGAAGAAGATGAGGAAGTTTGAGTCTCAATTACCTCAGATGAAACAGCGTCTCCAGCCATGAGGCAAATGTTTGTTGTTTCTTTTTCTTTTGTGGATTCCTCTAAGCTTTCACTGTCAAGATCTTCCCAAGTCAGCAAGTTCTTCTTACCTTGTCTTTGCGAGGGTTCGATCTCTTCTTCAACCTTGGACATTTAGATCTCATGTGTCCAGGTTTTCTGCATTCACAACAGACAATCTCTGAGCCTTCGTCCTTACTTAAGGGCTTCTTAGGGAACTTCTTTTCCTTCTTTTTGAAGAAGCGTTGACCTCTTCCCTTCTTCATCATCATCTTCTTGAAGCGTCTAGCCATGAGAGAAATTTTATCGTCAGACGATCCATCAGATGAATCAGACTCGGTAGTGTCAGCTTTTAAAACTTTATGTTTCTTCTTTCTTTCTTTCTTAGTAGTCTCCTCCTTTGGACCTTGATTTTGTCTCTTTTACAAAGAAGTACCTCATATACTCTCAAGGCACTGATTAACTCATCAAGAGTTAATGTCTTCATATCATGCCCAACTGAAATAGCAGTGGACATAGCTTCCCATGGGGGAGGAAGACTGTCCAGAATCTTCATGTTGTTCTGGGCTTTAGTGAACGTGATTCCCAACGCAGTAAGTCCATTTAATATGGTTTGGAATCTTTCAAACATCATATCAATAGATTCTCCTTTCTTTTTAGAGAACATCTCATATTCTCTTTGAAGAGTGGCAGCTTTCCTCATTCTGACATCCTCAGTTCTTTCATAGGAAATCTTGAGGGCATCCCAGATCTCCTTTGCGGTTTTGTAGGCACATAATCTGTTGTATTCTGTCCTTGAGAGAGAGCACATAAGAACATATCTAGTTTTTTTGTTGAGCTCCATAAGTGAATATTTTTCATTTCCCCATTCAACTTCAGGTTTAACAATAGGATATCTCCTTGAGTAATGATGTTCCACAATCTGCTTGGGTAGACTTGATGTACATCTCCATCCTGTCAGCCTAGTAAGGGTAGTCATCTCTAAAGAACGTCGGCGGCTTTTTCATGGATGACCCACCAGACAAGAATGAGGGTCCTTGTGACTCCATCTTGGATCTTTTCCTCTAGCAGCTGTTAAACGCTCAACCCGTAGAGCCTGAGCTCTGATACCAAACTATAAGAGATGAAACACAAGAAGGGGGGTTGAATTGTGTTAAAAAAAATTTGGTCCTTTCGTCTGTTGGTTTTAAACAAGCTCAGATGAAACAGTTCTTATCTTTAAAGATTGATCTTAATGATCAAACATTATACGTTGATTATCCCCATTAGTTGCAAACTTAAAGAAGATAAACACAAGTATTTTTATACTGGTTCATCTATTCAAGACTACGTCCAGTTACCCAGCAATTAACTGAGTTTTTATACTGGTTCGTGCTGCACATGCAAGCTCGAATCCCCATACTGATCTTGGAAGCTCTGATGAGTACTTTAGCAGATTTGAATTTGTCGCGAGTTACTCAGACTATACTTCACTTTCTTGACATACGATGTAAATCTTCAGTCTTAAGAATGGCTTGTAAGCTTCATCTGAAGAGTATCGCCTATCCTTCCGTCTGATAACTTGGCTTTGAGACAGACGAATGACTTCAACTTTGAGGGGTCATCTTCCGTCTTTGCTTATTCCGTCTGACTTTGCTTGTAATGCTTTGTCTGAGATGTTTCGTCTGTCTTGTAAATAATCAAAAGTTAGAGACATTAATCTCTTTGATCTAATAGTGTTAGTGAACACCAAAGTTCATTCAATTGGTATCAGAGTTTTAGGTCTTTTGTATTTAAATAATATTTATGAAACTGTGATAAAGTTTTAATTTTGTCCTTTTGTCGTAATGGTCAATAGCATATTGGTTGAATAGATGCAATGACGATAGTTTGACATTGGCTACATAATTTCTATGTGTAATGTGTTGAAAAGAAACGTAAAAGTGTTTACGATGGTGATAAGGAAGAAGGAAAAGAAAACGTTTTTGTTTTTCCTTTGGGTGTCAATTAATTTTTGTGAAAAATAATTGAAATTGAACAAGTTGTTGTTTTTCTTATTCAAAACATTATAATGCTATGCGTGATAATTGGATTTGTTACATGCTTGCTTTTAACCGTGAGTCTTCTACTGGGATATTATTATTATATTATTATATGCATGGTTTAGCATATTATTGTGTTTCAATATGCACGGTTATGAAATGTTTTGGGATTAGTTCAAATTGTTTGAATATTTTTGTTACATGTCACTTCATCTTTATCTTGTTAATATTGTTTTAATTATTTAAAGGAAATAATTGATAAATATTCATTAGATAAATATTGTGATTGTAACTATTTATTAATGCAAATTAGATTTGTTTAGATCCAAATTATTATTATATTTGATATGATGAGATAATTTGAGTAAAATGAATATATGATATAAATTTTGCAATTAATGATTAATGATAAGGAACGACTGACAACCAGGAGACATATAGTTAATAATTAATTTTTGTATAAGATGCATGTTTGTTAAATTAATTATATACTAAGCGCCTAGACTACCTGGGGGAGTATTAAAATTAATTAGGATTCACTTTGATATAATATTTTGTATGTGATACATTATACTAGATTGTGTATGAGAAACGACTTGACAATCAAGTGGCTCACTCACAAAAATTATTTTATTTGATATTATATGATAATTTGAGTAAAATATGTATATGATTTAAATTTTAAATTAAATTAATTTATTTGTATCAATAGGATTGGCCTGACAACCAAGAACTTATGTGATATGAAATTAATTTTTGTATGAGATACATGTGTTTTAAATTAATTATATGTTTAACGCCTAGACTACCTGGGAAGTATTGAAATTAATTTATTGATATTAGTAGGATTGATCTGAAAACCAGGAACTTATATGATATGATATTTTAATTTAATTGTATGTGATACATTATCTTAGAATGTGTGTGAGAAACGACTTGACAACCAAGTGGCTCGGTCACAAATTTTAAGCGATTTTATGTGTTCCACTTAAAGGAAATAAGAATTTCTTAAATTACTATATTTGTATTGTAATTAGTGGATATTACTTATATTTTTAAAAGGGTTTGAAAATATGTTGTGACATAACTGTGTTTAGTTGTATCTTTAATCACCAATATGTCTTCTTTATCGATTCGTGTGATTCTTGAATCTGGAAAATTAGTCAGGACTAATTATGATGATTGGTACCACAACTTAAGAATTGTTCTCATGCATGAGAAGTTTATTGACACCATTGATAAGCATCCCATGGAAACACCTGATGCAAGTGATGAGGAGGCAACCAAGGTTTTTCAGAAATACCTTGAAGACTGTCTTACCACTAAGTACATTATCTTGGCATCAATGAGTCTAGAACTCCAAAGGAAACATGAACACATGGACCCAATTGAGATCATTGAGCATCTTAAGAAGATTACGGCAGTCAAAGTAGGACGACTAGATTTCAATTATCTAAAACCTTGTTTAAATCCTCATTGGCCGCGAATGAAAAGGTTGGACCCCATGTTCTTAAGATGATTGATCTTATAGAACAACTTGAGAAGTTGGGTTGCATTCTTGGGAAAGAGCTTTCTCAAGATTTGATTCTTCAATCACTTCCTGATTCCTTTTCACAATTTATTGTGAATTTCAATATGAATAAAATGAGTTGTGAATTGCATGAGATGCTCAATTTGCTAATTAATTATGACAATCAAATTGCCTCTGAGAAGAAGAAAGGAATTGTCAAAAATTCCTGAATGAAGAAAACGCCTGAGTAGAGTACCATATGCTAGTGCAGTGAGAGCTATCATGTTCACTATGACTTGTACACATATGCTTATGCTCTAGGTGTAACTAGTCGATATCAAGCAAACCCAGGGAGGAACATTGGAAAGTGGTTAAGACTATGCTTAAGTACTTAAGAAGAACTAAAGATCAATTCCTCATTCATGGAGACTCTGAATGAAACTGAAAGGTTATATTGATGCAAGCTTTCTATCAGACAAAGAGAATAGCAAATATATCTCGGGATATGTTTTCACTTTGAATGGTGGTGCAATAAGTTGGAAAAGTTCTAAGCAAGCTATGGCAGTAGATTCAACTGCTGAAGCAGAATATATAGCGGCAAGTGAAGCCGCTTAAGAAGCTGTTTGGATGAAAAAGTTCATATATGAACTTGATGTGGTTTCTTCAATAGAAGAGTTAGTTCCACTATTGTGCAACAATAATGGGGCCATTGGTCAAGCAAAAGATCACACCAGAAGTCCAAATATATTCTGCGAAAGTATCACTTAATTAGAGAGATGATAAAACGTGGTGACGTTACGATTGAAAAGGTGGATGGAAAGGCAGATACAACACATCAGTTCACAAGGTGTTTGGCACAAAGGAGTTTGACAAGAATGATTAGCTTTAGGCAAGTAGGAGATTGTTGGGAATAAATCGGTATGCCCGCAATCCAAGTCATCATTTGATTAAAGTATTATTTTATTATCATTTGATTAAATAATTTATTTGATAATGTCCTCAATTAAAATTGAAGACTTGTTATTATAATAGAGATTATAATAATGAGAAACAAGTTTGGTTTTAATTTTAATCTAAATCGTTCTTGATCATAGGATTATTGAAAATAAAACATCAATAATCCGGATAGATTAATATATATGTGATAGTATTTATTGGATAAATATTAATAGATCTCATTTATTAATTCACATGTATAGATGAGTCACATGTTGATGTGATCATTGAACAGACCCAGCTAAAATTTTTTAATGGTTAATATTTACCATAAACTGTCAATAAAAAAATTTTAAGATGTTAAATAGTTTTCTTTAACCTGAGATTGTCATAGTAATTAACATGTTATTTATTGTATTTTGATTCCGGACACCTAGTGCTTTAGAGCACTTGTTGAATGGATATTGGATATGATTAAATACTTGTAGAATTTATGATTAATCAAGAAGGGATTCATCAACTCTTGGTAATGAGTTCGAGCTCTATGAATAAAATTATATCTTGGCCAGGAAAAATTAAATGAAGAAAGAAATGAGTTTCTTAAATCATTATAAATTAATTCAAGAGAGTTTGATAATAATATCATACTCTAAAGTTAATCTAGAGCTGTAAGGATGGAAGAAAATATTATACTACTCTTCTACTGGTTCTTGAGAGTAAAGTTCTACTTTATGCTATCCGGACGTTAAGGAGTATTGCTAGATGCCTACCTTGATTAATATATTAATTTGATTGATATATTACCGGCTTAGTATTGAACCTACGGGGTCACACACAAACAAGTTTTCTAATCTTTGTTGAAGAAATTATTCTAATATTTGATTATTAATTAAATTAAAGAATTTAATTAATTAATTTCTTAAGTGGAATATTATCATATTTTTTTCTAGCACTAGAAATATGAATAATATGAAAGATTTGGTGAAAGAATAAAAACAAACATGAAAGATTTTATGTTTGGAATTTGGGCTAAAAATTTGAATATCTAATCGATTAGAAATAAAAGATAAGAGATTTGTTATCTTTTAATTTAGTCAATTATTTGAATTTCGAATCGCTAATCGGTTAGCAATAAAAGATAAAAGATTTGTTATCTTTTAACTGATCAATTATTTAAAATTTTAATCGCTAAAGGTTAGCAATAAAAGATAAAAGATTTGTTATCTTTTAAATTGATCGACTATTTCAAATTTTGAATTTGATAAGGAGTTGTTGACAAATAGAGGTCAGTCTCGGTGTAGATATGCGTAGATTCTTCACATGATTGAAGAAATTTTTTGGGTTGCTCGTCAATAGGTACACATTTAATATGCCTTCTATTTAAATATAATTTAGATGCAAAATTATATCCTTTTTTTCCGCAATGTGTGTTAGTGAACACCCTTTTATTCCGCAATGTGTATTAGTGAACACCAAAGTTCCTTCAAGGTTAACATCAATTTATTAATTAAATTAACTAATTTCTTTTAAAAATTAAAACAAATTTCATATTTAGTGTCTGATAATACTGCCACTAGTATAAAAATGACAAACAACGACGCACACACCACTACGGTTTATAGGTAACCATCGTGCTCTGTGACACGGTGACATTTTTGTAATATTTAGTTATAGATAAAGATGGTTCAAATTAAACTGTCGTAGTCTGTCTTTTAATTATATACATTGGGCACGATTCAAACGCGACTTGTCTTCTCCTTCGCGAAAAACCATGCACTTGTTTTCTCCTCCTTCGCGAAAAACCCTTGCAGCGCAACTCCTCCATCACCGGCGCCTTGCTCCTTCATCTCCGTTACCGGTGAAGGCATTCCTCCATCGTCTCCGTCACCGACAAACTCCATTACTGATGGAAGACCATCTCCAAAACCCCAAAAAACTCTTCAAGTTAAAGCTAGAGGAGGACGTCAATGCTCAAATCAAAGTCAAAGAAGAATGAGAACCTTACTCTTTTAAATTGGGCTGGAAATAAATTCGCTATTAATTTTGGTGCCTGACAAGGTTGAGTATTTCAAGCATAACTTGGGATAAACAACTCTGATTAAGTTCGTCTTGGTGTCTTTTTAAAGCTGACTTAAAGGGTTACAAAACCTATGAAGACACAAAAGCCAAGTTCTAATTGCATCAAGGAGGAAATTGAGCTTGAAGTTAACGTTTGGATACTGTCAGGATGTTCCAGCGGGGTGCCTGACCAGGTTCAGTATTTTGAGCATAACTTGGGCTACACACCTCCAATCAAGTTCATCTTGGTGTCCATTTAAATCTGACATGAAGGGCTAAAATAACTATGAAAACACCAAATCCCAGTTCGGATTGCATCTTGGAGGAAATTGAGCTTTAAGTTAACGTTTGATGCCTGCCATGATTTTCCAGCGAATTGATTAAGTGTTTAGGCCTATTAGTTTCTTTCAATTATGTATTTGTTTTAAGACTTGAATTTGGGCCTTGTAATTGTAAAATGTGCTTAGCCTAAGGTGTCTCTCATCTCACCATTAATCACTCATTTCATCCTAGGGTAGAGAACATTTCAGATTTTTAACCTTAAGCACATTGCACTTTCATTTAAGTTGATCAACTTTCTTATTGTACTCATGGTCAATATTTTGGAAATAGAATTGAGACTTGTTCTCTTTGGAAAGGAGAGTGCTCTCCTAGGGTTTTCTTCATAGAAACCTTGAATCTTATCATGGATCCATGCATCCAAGTGGCGGTTCATCATTGAGCTTATTGAATTCACCATTTATGGCGCTCCCATCTTCTTAATCTTCTCCATTTTTTATTTCTTTCTTCCCCCTTTTGTGTTGACCATGAGCTATCATTGTAATATCTTGAGTTATTCTGTTGTTTAAGAGTGATTGAAGGTAGGTGAATGAAGATTGGGGCAAAGTCTTGCTTATCCATGAAGATCCATCATCATTTCCTCATGGGTTTGCATCAATTACCAACGAACCTCCTTTCTCAAAACTCATGCACTGCCACGTGAAACCCCAACCAAGCTCCCTTTCGTTCTCCGTAACCTTCAATCCCTCAATCCGTGAATACTCTTCCAAAAGGTGCGTCGGATTTTGCTTATTGGTTTTTTTTAGTGTGGTTTATTTTGTAGTGTGAATTTGTAGTGTGGTTTAATTTGTATGTGTTGTATTTTGAAGTTGAATGTGTTATATTTTAACACTTTTCTTTAATATTATTTTAATCTTGATTTTAATGTGTATGTTTTAGTGTTTATTTTTGGAAATTTAGTAAATTTATCATTTTTTTTAATTTAACTATCCAATTTCACAATAATTTGGATAATACTCCAAAGATCGAATTGAATGATAAAATTAAAAATAAAATAAAATTTTATCAATTTTTAAAAATAGATACTAAAATAATATCATTCTTAACCATAGATCGAGATGATATTTTATTCTTTAGGGAATGATTTTGTTACCCAATGTCTTAGTACGAGGGGAAACTATTAAAGGAGAGAATAATTAAAAAAAAAAAAAGACAACGAAAACAAAACATGCAATTTTGGAGTATTTTTTCATTAACTTACGAAGATTAGAATACTTAGGACAAATATGAATAATGATTGTGAGTACTTGCTGTCATTAGCTTTGGTGAATATTGATGTTTGTTGACCATACCTTTGACTAAGGTATGGATCGTAGTTAGATGAATGCAAGTCGAATTAGTACGGAGTATGAAACTAGAGTTGAAGAGTTTTTAGAATTTGCTAAGCGACATGATCGCTTTAGTAGTGGTGGGAAGTTTTGTTGCCCTTGTGTCAATTGCTTGAATGATGTACGACTAAAAGTTAAAGAAATTCGAGAACACCTATTGTGTGATGAGATTTTAAGAAGTTATACAATATGGACCTGGCATGGTGAGTTATTAGACACATTGACAACATCTAATGTGTTTGCACCGGAGTTGGAAACAGAAATTGATGACAGACTAGAAGACATGATTCGAGATGTTGGTCCGGATAATTTTTTTAAAGCTTACGTATATGACACATTGCATAGTGATGCAGAGACACTTTTGTATAAAGGATGCTCTACCTTCACTCGTATGATTGCGGTCTTAAAATTGATTCATCTGAAGGTGGCAAATGCGTGGACTGACAAAAGCTTTACTCAATTGCTAGAGTTGTTGAGTGAAATGCTTCCAGGAGGTAACACATTGCCAACCCACAATTATGACGCTAAGTAGATTCTCTGTCCAATGGGTATGGAGTATAAAAAAATTCACGCATGCCCAAATGACTACATCTTATACAGAAAAGAACTTGAAGCGATGCACAAGTGTCCTAGGTGTGGGCTCTCACGTTACAAAAAAAAAGAAGGGTGATTGTGATAGTGAAGAAAGAACAAAGCAGGGTGATGCTACGAAGGTGGTATGGTATCTTCCTTTCCAAGATTTAAGCGACTATTTGCAAACGCCAACAACGCTAAGAATCTTAGATGGCATGCAGATGAAAGGAGACATGATAGAAAGCTTCGACATGTGGCTGATTCCTTGCAGTGGAAGAAGATTGATCAAGAGTTTCCTTCATTTGGCAGTGATTCAAGAAACCTCCGCCTTAGTTTGGCTTCAGATAGAATGAATCCTCTTGGTAATTTAGCCACTACTCATAGTTCGTGGCCTGTGTTGTTAATAATTTACAACTTACCTCCATCATTGTGCATGAAGCGAAAGTATATGATGTTGTTTATGTTGATCTTAGGCCCAAAGCAGCCTAGAAATGACATTGATGTTTATCTTTCTCCCTTGATTAAAGACTTAAGATTATTATGGGATGAAGGTGTTGATATGTATGACAAGTTCGTCAACGAATCCTTCAAGTTACATTACATGTTGTTTTGCACTATCAATTACTTCTCAACCTATGAAAACTTGTCTAGTTATATTGCATGCACCAGATTTAGGTGTTACAATATATCCTATGAATTTGAAAATCAATGATAAAGGATTAATCATATTAATACAAATATAAATGTTGAATTTCACATACATCAAAATTAACTAATTTATTTTTGAGAAAAACAATAAAAAGTAGAAAATAATTAAAAACATTAATTAAACAAATTTTTTTGTCACTAATATTTTGCAAACTTGTTTATTTTTAATTTTCCACGGGAATATATAGTTTATGAGATGTTTAAATTTATGAATGTGTTAGGTTTAATAATTTATCTATACGAAGAGTTTTCAACTAAGAACCATTTATATTCATTTATGAAATATAAGTAATATACAATAATATTGATATTGGTAAACAGATAGTTTTAAAAATGAAACAATTATGATATAACATGTAAAATTAATGGAAGTTATCGTATCAAAAGAGAAAGAAATAATTAGTAAGTTTTAAAAACGAGCATAAATTATTATAAATATAATAAATGAAAAACACCTTAAATAATTGTTATATAACATTCTAATCAACATTGTAACAGTTTTTAAAAATTATAAAAATGTGACTAAATCAATTACTCATTTTAAAAACCATTTATCAATCGTTTGTCTTTTATTTATGTTCTGTAACATCTTTAGTCTTTCACGTTAAACTAAGTTGTTAAATGTTAATATGGAAATATCACGTGACTACATTAACATTCAACATATTCAATGTGACGACAAAAACTAAAAATGCTAAAATAAACAAGGACTAAAAGTTGGCAAAATTTTTTGAAGTGACTAAAATTTATCATATGATATAATTAGGAAAAAAAACTTAATTAACATAGGTAAATAATATTGGATATGACATTTGAAATATAAGTTTTACATGCATTAGAATTTTTTATGGTATGAAGTTTTTTTTTATTATAATATGTATTTCTTATTTATTATCTTCAAGGTCCTCAATCAGGATCTTAATAAATAAAAAATTATCTTAAAATACTCAAGCGACTATATTTATATGAAAATATTTAACTCTTTAAAAATGTGATAATTTTATACATTAAATGATTCCTTTTATTGTTTTATACTAGTCTGATCGTCTATTTTTAATTCGCCATGTTCTCTTACAATCAAATATTATTCTAAGATTTTGCATTTCCTTGTCAAAATATAAATTTATTTGACAAAACTCTTCTATGGGATTGAATTATTTTATACTTACAACATGTGATTAATGGACACACCTTATCCATAAAACATTACTTGGCATGATAATTTTGTGGTGGAGAAAAATAATTGAATAATTTTAGACACTCTTGTTTTTTATTTGTTTAATGACATTTCTCTTTGGATAATATTAACACAAGAAATCTAAACTAAATGCCCAGTTAATGATACACGAGGAAACAAATATATTTATATGTTCAAATATACATATTTCTAATTAAAAAAATGACATTTCCTTCTCACCTATTATTTGTAATCACTTTACCAAAAAATTTATCAAGAATTTTGTAATAGTTCTTAAAAATATGATAGTTGTCCATTGTTTTAAGATAATGTTTGTGTGTTACATCTCCATAAACATCTTGAGATGATGTTAAGGTTATTTTTATCATGCAACGTACAATTTTGACACACAATTATATTGTGTTTCTCTTTTGCCTACAATTATGTTATTTCTTATAGTTCATGAATCTCGTATTGTCGTATACTTATGCATCAATCTTATGATCACATGGCATCCTTAGATGTTCTTTGTTATTTATTCTTATCCTGTTAGACTAAAACACATAAATTTGTTGACTCAGTAAATAACTTGAAAAAAGGATGTCAAGGTTAATTTTATTAGGTAACGCATGTACACCCTAAATTTTAATTATGTTTTAAAGTGTTATTTTGAAAATCTTGTTTGTCATTATTGTACAATAGAACCATTTTTAAAATTAAATAGCGAATGGAAATATATATATATATATATATATATATATATATATATATATATATAAAAAGCTGAAAGTATGACTCTAGTAAAAAATAATGTAAAGATAACTAAAATTATGTACATGAGGTGACACCTACACCTACACCTACTCAAAAAGTCTTCCCGTGGCAAACACGCCCTCGTCATTCTTTTTCATCATATACATTTATAATTAGTAGTTAAACAAAAGTAGAGCTCCAGAAAAGTTCACAACCACAATTACACTTTCCATAAAGTTATTATTACAAGTACAAATTTTTATTGTCTTTTCATTCGTCTCTAACATAGGTGAGTACAACTGATATATATAAAATATATGCATATTAATATATCATAATACTGCATTAATTACCGAAACCTTACCAGATTTGGGGATGAATTGATTTTAGTTTCTTGATGTCATTTGTTGTAACCTTACAAGACTCCAATGTGAGAGATCTCAAGTTTCAAGACTACAATCACCTAAGTTTCAAGATTCTGCCTAATGGAATAAGTGCATACCGTTTTAAATAAGTAGTAGAAATTTATTGCAGCTATGATTCACGACATGACATTCATGTCTAGAGTTTACTATCAGCTAAGGTTTTGCGCTCTGATAATCAAAATAATTATCCAATGTTGTTTTAAAAAAGAAGCAAAAACATAAATAGCTCCATTTTTCATTAAGAATAAAAAATGTAAACATTCAAAAAGAAAAACAGCTGTTCAATTTGACTTGTAACCCAGGCTCTACAACTTTGTTTGTGTAAAAAATGTGATTGATGTCTATTTAGGTTTTCAACCCGGTCAAGAGGCAAACAAAACAGACAAAATGAGAGCATGGGCTTCTCGGAGAAAATAAAGGTCTGTAGTACCAGAAAGCATGGGCTTCACACCAGCATCAGTCAGTCCTCCCCCGCATATTTCCAAGAACCTCAAGTTCTTAAATTCTGTTTCACCAGAGTTGGCAAACCAATGAATTCAACTTATAACTAATATGGGCTTCAATTGAAGAACATTAACTTTTAGTTAATTCTATATAATACCGCTGATCATTGGGGGAATTAAGATTGAATTTGAATCTCTTTTGACAAGATAGGTTCATCAAATTTACAGCAAATATCAATCAGTATGTGCTTTATCTTTTTACACAAGACTAGGATAACAATAATCTTGACTGAAACAGAGGGAGATCAAGACTAGGTTAATATTCAGTGATATATTACATACTTTTAAAATAGTTTGTCCTGACATCTATGATTCCTGCGCCAAACAAATCCAGATCAGTGAGGTTAGTCAACCCTGCATCTAAAAATTAACAAATATGCATGCTGCAAAGTTATGCTTTAAGCTTAGAAAACACAGAATGACAATTTTAATCTAAAAATAAGAACCATATTTGTGTTTTGGGAAATTGAAGGTTTGCCAGTCCAGCATAAGTTACCTTACCCTCTGTGCTTGTCTGAATTGACAATGACTTTGATGCCGTTTGAAATCTGTTCAAACGTTCTGCTCCTCTATGTGCCATGCCCTGTTGCCTCTCACATTTCCTATGTATAATTAAATGCAATATCCTGGCATACATCCAATCCCTTCCTCTGCCATTCTCAACTGCAATACCTTCATATCTTCGTTATCTTCTAAATAGTAACATGTTAAAAGTTCTAATAGATCAGTATCAATCACCTAAGTTGTCAAGTTTTGCTGACATTACAATTCTATCCCACTTTGTTAAGATAAACATTATGCATTCCTCCCCTAGTGTTCCTTTCTTAAACGCACGATCTTTCACTAACAACTCAGTAGTTATCAAATTAGAACATCAAAACAGAAAAAAATAAAAAATAAAAAAATGGGTACATACTTTCCTTCAAGAAGAGCATCTTTCAACAAGTTATCAAATTAAATTCCCTGAATGTGGCATATGCATGGTGAGGGTATTTGAGATATTAAAACAAATAATATGGTATTCAATTCTGCCCCAAATCCAAGAAACAAAAAATGGAAACAAGGATTTGAAAGAAAATGTAAGAGCACCTCAATGCAAGGTATAATCATGTAATAAAGCTTCTTTAAACTACTGGAACAGAGTCCCCAGCCTCCCCACTATTCACTCTATTCATCTCACACATCTGATAGCAGCAGTAAAATAATTGTGAGAATGGTTATTAGAAGACCAAATGATTCAATCATCACCTGCACCTGCACACAATAAAATATTACTATCGAATTCGTAACCCAACAAAAGATTAAAAAAATGGGGATTAAAAGGGACGTGATTGCAATGGAGTCACAAATTAGTTCCTCTTTCATTGTGCATATGTCTATTCATTTATTATTTAGATTGGCACATAAATTTAATAAAAAAATATGAGCTAGAACACAAGAAAACAAGAGAAAAAAGTTCATCCATGGTAGCAAGTGTTTTATATCATCAACCAATTACGAATCATGGTCCGGTGGATTTGTTAATTTTAATAATAAAATTGTTATCAATCATGCAAAATTTGATATATGACTTAATGACTAAATAAAACTGTTTTGAACTCTAAATATAATAGGTTAAAATTGAGAGAGACCTGTCTATGATGGCCAGTAAAGGTTGGAATAGGGTGTATAGCAGCTGAGTCAACTTCATCACTAGGAAGAGGAACTGCAGGGTTACTAGTAATGAAGGGCATGCTGCCACTTTTATATGGTACCATTAATGGAGCCATCACAATTTCTGAAGGTGAAGGATCAGGTGAAGCTGCATGTTGAAGATCAAAATGCAATGGAATTAGAGGAGATGGTGAGACTTCATCAGAGAATGGAGCTCGATCAGCAAGTGGTGAAAGTTCTGGATGCACTGCGGAAGCATGTGGTGTAGCTGCTGCTATTGAAGTGACCTTAAAAGCTAGCATTCAAGAAGTTTGACATGCTTTGATTGACCCATCATTGAAGCTAAAATAGAAGAAGCCAGGACGTGATGGATGCCACTGAAAACATTATCAAAGAATTGGCATTAATTTTGATTTTAGTTTATTTTAAACCTAAGATCTCATACATATTATTTTAACTCCTCACTCAACTGATCCTAGTTCAATTTTGATACAATTTGAGTATACATAAAGAATTTAATTTAATTGACAAATCAAATAACACCTTGATACAACATTTAAAAGATCATCTTGAGTACCTTTACTCTCAACAGCAATATCCCAAGCCAAAAATATCTATACAATCGAGAAAAAAACAAATCAATGAATCTTAACAAGAAGAAAACGTAAGTACATGAACTAAGTTAGAATCACAAAGTAATCTAATCAGTTTCAATTCTGTGACAGGGCACTTACCTATTATTTTCTGCGAGTTCATAGCACTCAATGAGAAATTTGTAGATCTAGTTTCCCATTGCACTAAATTAAAAAAAAAAAAAAAAAGGAAAAATTGTTAACATGATTAAACGTGAACGATGAAAAACCCACGAAACCCTAAGTGAGAAGACCGAAATCCGTGGCGAGAAACCAGGGAAGATGGACAGACAACACCGCAACGTGAATGACATACGCAGAGGAGAGGAATAACAACGAAGGGCGCGACACAAAGACGAAGAGGGATGGCAAACAGGTAGGGCATCGGAGGTAGTGGAAGACAGAAAGAGAAACATTAATGGGATATAAAAGGAGAGCACGGAGAATGAAAATGCGCAGGCCCAAGTAGGTTTTATGAACTTTTCCACGGCAGATTAATGTCTAACCGACGTCAAAGATCTCTTAAAAATAATTCACGTCGTCTTTTTCCATAATCGATGCCAATCAAAATCAAATGACGTTATAGGTAATTTTTGTACTAGTGTAGGGTCGTACGCATTAATCCAATGAAGTTATCCTCACCCAAATTTCCTCATGGAGTCTCAGTGTTATTGAGGCATACATCTCTAAGCGAATCTGAAACAAAAGTATAAGGGTGAATCCTTTTTTTCGTCGTCGCGGACTCTGGACTCTCGAACACAAAAGTTGTAAATAAAATTTACCGAAAAGTCTCCACATGATGACAAATTAACAGTACTTACTTCGCAACATAATATCTACTCTCACTAACCTGATAATGTTTTAGACTATGTCGAGGCTAGTTGGGTCATATCCTTAGCTTTATTGTCACACCCAACTATTTGTCCAAGGACCTAATCCATTCATAAACATTTTGATAGATGCCACTCTTTATAAAACAATCAACTAAAGGATGTATGGTAGTAAAATGTAGGGTTGGATTTGGGTCCAAAATAACATGAATTTTATATTTGATTTCGCCTTCGCTAAAACCACAAATACCGTATATTCACACCTCAATTGTGATTATAACTAATTTAAACATCAAATAAAAGTAAAAAATATGATTTAGTGATAAAAAGTAATATTTATAAAAGAACCAAACAATAATTTTATTTAATTTGATTTTTTAATTCTCTTTATCCTTAACGCTTTAAGCTAAAATGAGAATAAACACCATAAAATTTTACTACATTACTCGAAAGAAAGAAACTAATACATAATTGAAGATAAAGTTTAAACCTAAAAGATGCACTATATAAAAATTTTGACACACACTGACATCAATATAATTCATGATAATATTAAGAAAATAATTCTTAAAGATTTAAAGCCTTAAAGTAAGATCCAATGCGTCATGATTGATGATATCCCTCTCATCATTATTGATGGGATTATCTAGTTGGTTGATGAATGGCCTAGTTCCATCTATTGGCGAAACCTCCATGACACTTCGGTCAATTGGTGTAGCAGAGATTTGTGACATTTCAACATCATTATTCCAAGCGAATAAGATAGCTTGTGGTGGACCATGAAGTGGTTGTAAAGTAGCAATATCCAAATACCTAATATGGAGAAATGAGTTTATTGCAAGCTGAGGCATCAACATGCGTTGTTGTTGTGGTGCTTGAAAAACCCTACTAATAACTAAGATTCTAGTTTCTCGAGTCACCATTAGTGTAGGAAAATCAGACTGCAAAGGATTGGGAATCATTTCTCTTTGAGAATTGACAAGGTTTGGTAAATATATCATTCCCACAAAAGGGTTTTCTCGAGGAAAATGTAACTCAAAATGGGCCATAAGTGATTGGAAAGTAGGGAAAACATGGTTGCAAAATCTACATCTAAAAGTATTAAGGTTTGTGTGGGCAGGGTCTTGACCAAAGTTGAAAACATTGTTGATATCCATGGGAGGGTTTTGGTCAAGAATTCACACACATTAGAATATACAAACTTTAGACAATCAAATGGTTCTTTTATATTAGAAGATGTTATGCATAATAAATACCCAAAAATAAAGTTTTAAAATATTTATTTAATCAATAACAATTTATTTAATGTTTCTAAGAATATTAATTATATTTTCAAACAAAAAAAATTGACCGCATGAAAAGGAAAAATTAAGATATCAAATATTAATTATTCAATTGAACAAAGTAATTGCCATTCTATATTTTTTTTCTAACATAAGCAATAAATAAATAAATAAAATAGAGTAACTTTTTTATAAAATTAATTTTCTGATTTTCAAGAAAGTCAATAACTTTTCTAAAGATACTGTAATGAAACATTATAAAAATTCAATTTAAAGTCATTTTTGCTCGATTATGTTTCACTATTTTTTTTATTTTGGTATATTAAGTTTAAAAAAAATTTATTCTAATACTTTGAGCTTTTAAAAATCTACATCTAAAAGTATTAAGGTTCATCTGGAAAACATTTTGCTCAAGAAAACAAAGTTGGTATTACATAGAAGGATTTTGGTCAAGAATTCACACATATTAAATATACACATTAAATATACGTACTATGGTCAAGAATTCACACACTTTAAATATAAGCACTATAACGCTCAAATAGTTCTTTTTATATTGGAAGATGTTCATACATAATAAATACACAAAATAGTGTTTTAAAATATTTGTTTCATTAATATTATTTTATTTAATATTTTTGAGAATATTAATTATATTTTCAAACAAAAAAAATTGACCGTATGAAAAGAAAACGTTAAGGTATGAAAAGAAAACGTTAAGATATAAAAAATTAATAAGTAGAAATTATTTAATACATTTTCAATTTTACATAATAATTGTCATTCTATATTTTTTTTCTAAGACAAGAAATCAAAAAATAATAAATAAAATAAAGTAACATTTTTATAAAATTAATATTTTAGTTCTCAGGAAATCAATCATTTTTTGAAAAACATTGTAATGAAACAATATAATAATTCGGTTTAAAGTCAGTTTTACTCCATTATGTTTCACTATTTTTTATTTTGGTACATTAAGTTAAAAAACTTTTATTCTAGTACTTTAAACTTTTAAAAAATCTACATATAAAAGTATTAAAGTTTTTGTGGCAACATTTTACCCAAAGTTGAAAACATTATTAGTATCCCATGCGAGAATTTTGATAAGAATTCACACACACTAAATATACATACTATAGACACTCAAATGGTTCTTTTATATTTAAAGATGTTCATGCTTAATAAATACACAAAATAGTACATTAAAATATTTGTTTCATTACTAACAATTTATTCAATGGTTCTTAGAATATGAATACACACTATAGACACTCAAATTGTTCTATTATAATTGAAGATGTTCATGCATAATAAATACACAAAATAGTACTTTAAAATATTTGTCTCATTAATAACAATTTATTCAATGGTTTTTAGAATATGAATTATATTTTCAAACAAGAAAAAACGTTAAGATATGAAAAATAAAAAGTAGAAATTATTTATTACCTTTTCAATTTTACATAATAATCATCATTTTATATTTTTTATCTAAGATAAGAATTTAACAAATAAATAAATAAAAGAAAGTAACATTCTTATAAAAATCAATTTTCTTATTCTCTTGAGAATTAATAATTTTTCCCAAAACATTATAATAAAACATTATAAAAATTCAGTTTAAAGTCACTTTTGCTTTATTATGTTTCATTGTTTTTATATTTTGGTATAATAAATTTAAACAATTTTATTATAGTACTTTGTGCTTTTAAAAAATCTACATTTAAAAGTATTAAGGTTTATACGATGACATTTTATCCAAAGTTGAAAGCATTGTTGATATTCATGGGAGGAATTTAGTCAAAAATTCACCCATTAGAATATACACACTATATACACTTAAATGGTTCTTTTATATTAGAGGATGTTCATACATAATAAATACATAAAATAATGTTTTAAAATATTTGTTTCATTAATAATAATTTATTTTATGGTTCTTGAAATATTAATTATATTTTCAAACAAGAAAATTTTGATAACATGAAAAGAAAACGTTAAGATAAGAAAAAAATAAATAGTAAAAATTATTTATTATATTTTCAATTATAGATAATAATCATCCTTCTATATTTTTTCTAAGATAAGGAATTAACTAATAAATAAAATAGTCTAACATTTTTATCAAATTAATATTATAATTTTCAACAGAATCAATAGTTTTTCCAAAAACATTATAAAAATTCAGTTTAAAGTCACTTTTGCTCCATTATGTTTCATTATTTCTTTTTTATTTTGGTATATTAAGTTTAGAAAGTTTTATTCTAGTACTTTCAGCCTTTTAAAAGATTTACATATAAGAGTATTAAGGTTTGTGTGGCAACGTTTTGTCCAAAATTAAAATCATTGTTGGTATCTCATAGGAGAATTTTGATCAAAAATTCACTCACATTAATATACACACCATAAACACTCAACTGGTTCTTTTGTATTTGAAGATGTTCATGCATAAATATACAGAATAGTGTTTTAAAATATTTATTTCATTAATAACTATCTATTTAATAGTTCTTAGAATATTAATAATATTTTCAAATAAGAAAAGATTGATGGTACGAAAAGAAAACATTAAAAAATGAGAAACTAAAAAGTCAAAATTATTTATTACTTTTTCAATTTTACATAATAATCGTCATTTTATATTTTTTTCTAAGGTAAGAAATTAATAAATAAATAAAATATAGTAACATTCTTATAAAATCAATTTTCTTATTTTCATTAGATTCAATAATTTTTCCACACACATTGTAATAAAGCATTATAAAATTTCTGTACAAAGTCACTTTTTCTCCATTATGTTTCATTGTTTTTATATTTTGGTATAGTAAATTTAAAAAATTTTATTATAGTACTCTGTGTTTTTAAAAGATCTACATTTAAGAGTATTAATGATTGTATGATAACATTTTGCCCAAAGTTAAAAGTATTATTGATATCATGAGAGGATTTTAGTCAAGAATTCAAACATAATAGAATATATTTACTATACACACTCAAATGGTTCTTTTATATTAGAAGATGTTCATGCATAATAATTTCATAAAATAGTGTTTTAAAATATTTATTTCATTAATAATAATTTATTTGATGGTTCTTAAAATATTAATTATATTTTCAAACAAGAAAAAATTGACAACATGAAAAGAAAACATTAAGATAAGAAAAAAATAAATAGTAGAAATTATTTATTACATTTTAAATTTTATATAATAATTGTCATTCTATATTTTTTCTAAGATAATGAATTAATAAATAAATAAAATAGACAAATATTTTAATAAAATTATTATTCTAATTTTAATGAGAATCAATAATTTTTGCAAAAACATTGTAGTGAAACATTATTAAAATTCAGTTTAAAGTCACTTTTCCTCCATTAAGTTTCGTTATTTTTTTATTTTAGAATATTAAGTTTAAAAATAATTATTCTAGTACTTTGAGCTTTTAAAAACTACAGATAAGAGTATTAAGGTTCGTGTGGTAACATTTTGCCCAAAGTTGAAAGCATTGTTGGTATCTAATGGGAGAATTTTGATAAAAATTTACACACATTAAATATACATACTATAGATACTCAAATGATTCTTTATATTTGAAGATTTTCATGCATAATAAATACTCAAAATAGTGTTTTAAAATATTAATTATATTTTCAAATAAAAAAAATTGACGGTATGAAAAGAAAATGTTAAGATATTAAAAATTAATAAGTAGAGATTATTTATTGCCTTTTCAGTTTTACATGATAATCGCCATTCTATATTTTTTTTCTAAGATCAGAATGTAATAAATAAATAAAATATAGTAACATTCTTATGAAATCAATTTTCATATTTTCATGAGAATCAATAATTTTTCAAAAAACATTATAATAAAGCATTATAAAAATTCAGTTTAAAGTCAGTTTTGCTCTATTATGTTTCATTGTTTTAATATTCTTATATATTGAATTTAAAATTTTTTATTATAGTACTCTGACCTTTTAAAAAATTTACATTTAAGAGTATTAAGGTTTGTATGATAACATTTTTTTAAAATTGAAAGCATTATTGATATTTATGGGAGGATTTTGGTCAAGAATTCACACACATTAGAATATACACACTATAGACACTCAAATGATTCTTTTATATTAGAGGATGTTCATGTATAATAAATACATAAAATAGTGTTTTAAATATTTATTTCGTTAATAGCAATTTATTTAATGGTTCTTAGAATTTTAATTATATTTTCAAACAAGAAAAAAATTGTTAAGATAAGAAAAGTTAAATAGTAGAAATTATTTATTACATTTTCAATTTTATATAATAATCGTCATTTTATATTTTTTCTAAGATAAGTAATTAATTAATAAATAAAATAGAATAATATTTTTATCAAATTAATATTCTAATTTCAAGAGAATCAATAATTTTTCCAAAACTTTATAGTGAAACATTATAAATATTCAGCTTAAAGTCAGTTTTGCTTCATTATGTTTCTTTATTTTTTATTTTGGTATAATAAAGTTTTAAAAAATGTTATTCTAGTACTATGAGCTTTTAAAAATATCTACATGTAAGAGTATTATGGTTAGTGTTGCAACATTTTGCCAAAGTTGAAAGCATTGATGGCATCCCATTGGAGAATTTTGGTCTAGAATTCACACACACTAAATATACACATTATAAATATATAAATGGTTCTTTTATATTTGAAGATGTTCATGCGTAATAGATACACAAAATAGTGTTTTAAAATATTGTAAGAACAGATAAAAAGGGGAATGATTTAGGTTTCTCATGCTTTTTCCGAATACCTTAAGAATTCCTTATTTTAAAATATTCAACCCTAATTCCAATCAGTTAATTTAAGATAAGTTGCAACGGAATATAAAAAGAGTAGGGATAGAGAAAATCACACCGCGATTTTATCCTGGTTCACCTTCTACCACTGAAGGTTACGTCCAGTCCCCTAAACCACGTTAGCGATTTTCTTCACTAAACAAACAGTGAAGAGTTACAATCTCACCCCGAGATCCCTACACCAACATTTAAGAAAAACACCCCTTTTCTTGATTACAAAGCCACCATTTCGGTAAATACCAATTCTTTCACTGAATACTACGGTGAATAACAACCTTTCACCGAACACTACGGTGATCAACAACAATTGTTTAAACAAAGAAGAACCAAGTACAATGGTTGTTTCAATATGGTAGGTTGAATCCTACAAGAAAGACTTTCTTATGATATGACAAATAAGGCTTAAAAGCTTTACTGACTTTTAGAATATGTAAAGTATTGAAGTTTGTTTCAAAGATGAATAAGATTATGAAAATCAAGTCTATCTTTTCTAAATTTGAAAACTTATTTAAATAGATAATTGTAACCTGATGGTCCCTACGGGTGAATCTAGAGGGGGGAGGTGAATAGATTCTAGTTCCTATTTAGCCTAATTCCGTGCGTTTCTACTTTCTTTTAATTCAATCAAAACTATTTTTGATTAACTATCTAATCCTAAGACAAAGAAACAAGATAGATCAAAGATGCACAACGGAAAGCACAAAAGAAAGATCAAGAAACACGTTAATAATCAATAGGCGTACGTAATCAATTCTAATATCTAACTGTTCCAGTTTTAGTTGATTACCGAGTCAATTACCGAACGTAAAACAGAGATTAAACAATGTTATAGAACAATGTAAGGCAAAAGATAAAGAGTATAAGGGAGAAGAAGATTGCACGGTGATTTATACTGGTTCGGCTCACTGCCTACATCCAGTCCCAACACAACAATTGTTGCGATCGATTTTTCACTATAATGATCCATTTTGCGTTCTTTACATTCACTCTACTCAAGCAACACAAAAACGAAATCAAAACACCCAATCAACCAGTTATTTAACCCAAATAACAGTCTCATGTGGTCTTGACACCTCCAAGAACCAAATCTCCTTGATCTCGGCACCCCCAAGATCAAATCTTTGAGAAAACCCTTCTCAAATCACCTTACTCTATCTAGAGAGACCTCTCTCCTAGAGTAATCAACCCAAAACAAAACAAAACAATCAATAAAGATCAGTTTAGTTAACACCTGGAAGTATAGAATTTTATCAACATGAAGCACAAGACAAACCCAACCAATCAATACTTCAATAAAGGTTGCCCTTTGAAAACTTTTCTTGAAAATCTTTGAAGTTCTTTGAAGGATTTCTTGGAGAAAATATAAACTCAGTTTCAGAGAAGATATGAAAGTGTGAGACTAATCCTTTTCGTGTTTCCAAAGATGTTATGAAAGATTTTGAAAGAGGGTTATTTATAATTCAAGACAAAAACCCATTTTGAGCAATCTAATTGATTTTTGATGGTGGTAATCGATTACAGCTGATGGTAATCGATTATCCCAACAAGCAAACTTCATTTCAAGTGTTTTTAACCTCTGGTAATCGATTAACTCGAGTGGTAATCGATTACCACAAAGACAGATCACAAATTTCCACTCAATTACCAATATCGGGTAATCTATTACCATTTCTGGTAATCTATTACCTCAGTCAGTTACCAGAAAACATTTTACTTGAAAATAAAGAGGGAAATGAGTGATTTGAATCTTGATAATCTTAGTAATTTATTTCCAATCCATGGTAATTGATTACTGAGCAAAATCAAGGATTTCAACACAAGTAATGGCTTTACTTACCAAGACTTGTCACACAAGAACAACTACAAGCACAAGCCTATCCTAAACAATCAATACAATGAAAAGCTTATTACAATTGATCTAGGGAAAACAAAAGACTACATAAACATCAAAAGCAAAACACTAAAGGTTGAGCAGCTTCAAGCATCATCAAGCTCCAAGTCCAACAATCTCCCCCTTTTTAGTTTTGATGTACCAGATCCAACTTTGAGTTTTCCTTAGTGTTTAGGTGCTTGTTGTTCTTTTCTTAAACCTGCAATTTGTTAGCAATGCAAGCGCAAAATAGAAATGTTGCAGATTCATGAAATAGTCTATGAAATAGTTGTTTATATAAGCCATATATATGAGCTCAAAAACTCAAATTTCTACTTACTCCTTACTCCCCTTATCAACTATATTCTATCAACTTATACTTCTCCCCCTATTTGGTATATCAAAAGCAAAAATAGAGGGAGTTATAATCAAATATAGAGAATAGAGATAAGAATGGACAAACAAAAAAAATCAAGTCATTGTTGCTTCCATTTCATCCATCCTTTGGAGAAGGTATGAAAAGATGACTCTTGAATCCTGTTACTGCTTTTGTAACATGAGTTGAAAAGACATTAGTTATAATCCGTGAAAAGAGGTAAGCGATTAACCCGTGTGGTAATCGATTACTCCAGTAAACATACAATACAGTAAGGTTCAAAACATATCAGGTAATCGATTAACCCTCTATGGTAATCGATTATCTGCATCAGATTTTTCTAAAAACATGTTTTCATGAAATTTGTGTTATGCTTTTCAAAATATAATGCAATGATATGATTTTATACATGGTAAGCAATACAAAAGATAAAAGATATAGGTATAATATCTTCCCTCTGCAAATCCAAATTCTTTTGATTGGAAGGAGATAAGTTTGCTTTCTTCATCAATCACATGTCTTGAGTAGCCATTGTCCAGAATACCAATTGTTGATTGTTTGTCTCTCAAGCATACCTACACAAGAAAGTTTACTTTGCTTTTGGTACCCAACATCTCTTGGGTCCAACCATGTTAGCATCATCAAGCTCAACTTTCTTAATACACTTAAACAAACCACAAGATATACCTTCGTTTCTAATCATGCAGTTATAAGAATTATGATCAGGTTTCATGCATTAACTACATGTGAAGGTTCTGTGTTTACATGGTTGTTCAAATGCAAAGAACTTCATATTTTTCTTTCTCAAAGAAACAGCAATTGAAGCACACTTAGAACATGGTTGTTTCAAAGTTTCATTTTTCATCTTTCAATCTTGGAACATCAGTTTTTAAAGAACATATATTATTTTCTAAATCAGAAACATTGCTTCTCAAAACCTTGTTCAGTTTGCTTAATCTTTTGGCTTCTTTGTAAAGATCACAGAAAGTAGTATGTAACTCGTCATAATCATAGGTAGATGAATCAGAATCACTTACCTCTTCATCCATTTTTGTTCTGACTATGAGGCAGAGATTTTCTTCCTCTGAGTCACTTTCACTAGAAGTGGAGGAGTCATTTTCTTCCCAAGCAATGCAAGCTTTCTTCTTTCTGAATCTATTCTTCTTGGACCTTTCCTCATGTTCAGATCTTTTAGGCTCATTGTAGTTGGCTTTCCTCATGTTGGGGCACTCAAACTTGTAGTGACCAACCTTGCCACACTCATAACAATTCACCTTTGAAAATGAACCTTCACTTCTTTTGAAGCCCTTCTTAGAATTGTTGAACCTTTTCTTTTCATTGTTCTTTCTCATGAACTTTTTGAAATTTCTTACCATATGGTTCATGTTTTCTTCTTCATACTCACTTGCACAGCTAGATGTATCACTCTCACTTGTTGTGTCTTCCATCTTCAGTGTTACACCTTTGGATTTCTTGTCTTTTAATTCCTCATCAGCAATTTGGGACATATCCATCTCATACTCCATTAACTTACCAAACAACTCTGCACTTGTGATCAAAGCCAAGTTCTTGGATTCGGTGATTGTTGTGATTGTCGGTTGCCACTTCCTACTTAGGGATTTTAGCACTTTGACGTTTACCTCTTCTTCTATGAAAACCTTACCTAGTCCCTTTAGATGATTCACTATGTGTGTAAAACGTTTCTGCATTTCCATCACGGACTCTGCTTGTATCATCGGAAAAGTTTTGTACTCTTGGATCAAGGTGTTCTTCCTTGCCCTTCGTACTTCAGCAGTTCCTTCGTGTGTGACCTTTATTAACTCCCAAGCTTCTTTGGCTGTGGTGCGGGCTGATATCCTGAAAAATTCATCAGAATTCAAAGCAGAATGTATAATATTTAAAGCTTTTGCATTGTTTTCAGCCCTCTTAATTTCATCTTGTTCCCACCTCTCAAATGGTTTTTCCAACTCACTCTCATTCTTTATGTATGTGCACTATTGCAGAAATGATTTACTGCTAAACCAAATTCATGGCGGTTATCCATTTATAAGACCTTCTACAACTAAATTAATTACGATAAAAAAATAAACATTACTTAAAAATAAAAACTTTACGTATTACGTAATTTTATTATAACTAAAAATATATTTAAATTTAAATAATAAGTATTATGTAAAAAATAATAAACATTACGTAAAAGTAAATAAACTTTCTCATTATACTCACTTTGGTCAATATTTTGGAAATAGAATTGAGACTTGTTCTCTTTGGAAAGGAGAGTGCTCTCTGGTACGAGGTCGCACTAGCACAAATTTTTACAATTAATATGCAGTATACTAGGAATGACTCCTAGGTCGTCTCTCAAGGACCATCATCATTGTTTCTATCAAAGACAAGACACGAAGTGAGGGGGGTTTATGCTTGTGAAAACAGAATTATAAAAAAGAGAAATTAACAAGAGTTAAAGTAGGATTAGCCTCTTGATTAGATTGTAATTTCACTTATCCTTGGTTACATGATTAATTAACTAAGCGAAAATTAATCAAAGCACTTGCTCAATTTACTCAATTCTCAATTCAACCTGAGTTAATTAACTAAGCGAAAACTAACTCTAGGTTTTCCTTATGCGAATTAAGCATCCACACACATCAATCATTCCATTTCCAGCAAATTGTAAATCAACCCATTAAGCATGAGAAGAGATACAATTTGCCTATTAACTGAAACATTAAGCATGAACAGCTATTGGGGCATTTAAGCATTGGAATAATTGATGAAGAATTAAGCACAAAGAGAGCATAACCAATATTCAACAGGAACCTCAAAGCAACATTGCAATCCAATTCAAGAAGACTAATCCTTCAAAATTAAACTTCCATTAAATTCGAATTAAAAGGAATCAGAGAAAATTGAATAGAACTTTATAAAATTCAGGTGAAGGTGGCAGAGCCTCCTAGTTTAGAACTTTATAAACTTCTATAAAACTTTGAATAATAGAAATAAAAAAAAGCAAAATTAAAATGCTAAACTTAATGAAGAACACTTGCTGGAAATTAAAGGTGCTGGAATTTAAATTGCTGGAAATTAAATTACTGGAATTTAAATTGCTGGAATTAAAATGGCTGAAAATTGAAGATGCAGAAAATAAGTGCAAGAATTAAACATGGGTGCTGGAAATTTAAATGAATTAACCAAAACATGAAGAGCAAGAACATGAAGAATTTATAAAGAAAGTAAAGAACACAAAGCAACTAAAGGAGAAGATGAAGAAGAAGAAGAAAATCCCAAATTGATTGATGAACTAAAACACTGGAACATTTAATTGATGGCTGGAACAAAAGGGAAGCTAAATGAAAAAGAAAAGAAGAGAAGAGAGGAGAACCTAAACTAAAAACTAAAAACTAAAAAAAACTTCCGTAACATTGCAAGTGTGTTCCTTTTAAATCCAATTTCAATTGCAATTTGGTAGCCCCCATCATATGCAAGTGTGGAGTGATTCCTGGCATGTTTCCTGGCTGTCTCCAAAGTGCATTTTCTTTTCAATTCAATTTGGTGGTCCCTCATGCCTTGCACATGCCAAAATTAAGTGAAAAAGGGTCTCATGTTCGATTCCCACATACAGCAAAACAAGAAAAAGAATTAATTGCATGATTTACAAAGCCTAATTGCTGAAATTCCCGTCCAGACTTCGTGGTCCAACTTCAAGGCCATATTCACCCAAGATGTAATCCGAATTGGCTCTTAATGTCTTCATGACTTTTGTAGCTCTGTCAATCCTTTTTAATTCGATATAAAGTGGAGCTCAAACGGAGATCTGTAGAGGGAGTTATGCCTATTTTACCGAGACTTGTCAAATCCTTAAATGCTGGAATTTTCATAACAGTTCATATGCTGCATTTAAAGACATTTTTACACCAGATACACTCCGAATGGGAACTTTATGTCTTCATAAATGTTGTAGATCTTTGAGTCCTCTTTAATTTTATATAAAATTCAGCTCAATCAGAGGTCTGTGGTGAAAGTTATGCTCAGTTGGGTAAACCTTGTCAAATCTGAATAACAATAACGAATTAGACCAAATTTATCATTTAAAGCCAAAATGAGTCTAAACTCATAAATACATTAAATCATACTAATTGATTCTTAATCGTGCTGTATTAGGATATAATAAATGTAGAGAAAATGATCAAAATAACGACTCATCAAAATCCCCCACACTTATTCTTTTGCACTCTGGGCAAAACTAAGTCCTAAGAAAACATGAACTTGGATACAAAAGATCATCTGGTCTAAGCTATTTTATATTTCCAAAACAATCATGAACATCTCAGAATTGAACACAACAATCAAAGCATAATTAATCTAGAGATTACATATCATAGTGTTGAACAATTCCTGCTGCAGATAGGATCAAACAGATATTGAATTAATCATGCATGTCAATCATAAGCATTGACCTCACCAGAAGTGTATCTCTCAAACTCTCAAGTGTATCAGGCAAGTGTTTAGTCTCAGACCATTAAAATGAAAATTATTTTATCATAGGCTTGCAATTATTCTAATTCTCTACCACTAACAATCACAGTCATGCATGATTCAAGAGGACTTGCAAAGGTTGTAATGGGGTCAAGGATAAGGGTTTGATAAATTTGGTTCAAGTGGCTACTATTTTACAAATGTTGAACAGATCACTACAATTTACATTACAAAACATATCTGAATTACATAATAAACCTGTAAAGTCTCAAATTCATTCATATTTTTCACACTTATTTAGGTTAAATTTTTTGGTTTTTTTTTTTTTTTTTTTTTGAAACAACTAAAAATTTATCCAAATTATACCAACTTCATAACTTAGACCCGAATTATATAATTCAAGTATTCACTCCACTCCCCCACACTTAATTTTCTGCAAGTCCCGAGCAGATACCCCCACACTTATCTGTTTCACATCACCAAAAGATAAACAATTCAATCGATATCTGTAAAATTAGGACAACATTGTTTTACTCTTCGGGTTTGTAATGCAGGTCATCATCAAAGAAAAGGTTTCAGGCTCAAAGGGGCAAGCAAGGGATATAATGCAAGGTAGGCTATCTGGTCAAGTGGGGAAATAGAAATGAATGCCTCAATCATAATCATGCATTATGTGATAAAATGCAGCTTCGAAAAGAATGAAAGCAAGTTCTGAAAAACAACATTCACCAATGGCATATATCACACTGAAAGAAAGAGAATGACATACAGATGAATCCATTCAAAATAGGCCCAAATAACTCACAGGTTCAAATCGCCAAGTACTTATTAGAGACAATACAAAACCAATCCATACAGAATAATCCACAATCTATCATGGGAATACATCAACACCATAAAACAATCTAAAAATTAACTCAGCTCTGATTCCAGTTCAGATTCATATAATGTAGATATAATAATAGTCAGACCAGAATCACAAAATCTCCAAGTGTAACAAAACAAGTATTGAAATCCTAATTACTTTTATTTCTTCCTAATTACAGAAGGTGGATAGATAGGAGATGGATAAATAAAACGGAAAAGAGTAGAGGGAGAAAAGAAAAACTCCCTCGGCCGCTAAGAACGGCAAAGTACTGCGGGCTGTTCCATGGTGGTGGAGGATGGCAGAGAAATAAGGTCAAGCAGAGAGGTCTCCTCCACAACTGCGTTCAGCAGAGATGGATTGCTGAGGAATGGTTTCAGTCTGTGCCCATTAACCTTGAAACTCTTATCTGTGGACTCACTTTTGATTTCAACTGTACCATAAGGATAAACATTAGTAACAACAAAAGGTCCAATCCATTTAGAACGCAACTTACCACCCATGAGTCCGAGTCTGGAATTATATAATAGAACTCTCTGGCCAACCACAAAGTCCTTTCTGGCTATCAAGCTGTCATGAAACCTTTTGGTTTTCTCTTTGTAGAACTTAGAATTCCCATATGCTTCCAGACGGATTTCATCCAGCTCATTTAGTTGCAACTTCCTCTCCTCTCTGGCCTTATCAATGGAGAAGTTACAGGTCTTCACAGCCCAATATGCTTTGTGCTCTATTTCCACAGGTAAATGACATGCCTTTCCAAAGACGACTCGATAAGGAGACATCCCTATGGGTGCTTTGTAGGCAGTCCTGTGTGCCCAAAGAGCATCATCCAGTCTGAGACTCCAATCTTTCCTATTGGGCTGGACAATTTTCTCCAGTATTCTCTTGATCTCCCTGTTGGAGATTTCAGCTTGCCCATTCGTTTGGGGGTGGTATGGTGTAGAAACTCTGTGCACAACCCCATACTTCTTCAGCAAAGTTTGCATGGATCGGTTGCAAAAATGGGTGCCTTGATCACTAACAATGGCTTTAGGTACTCCAAACCTGCAAAATAAGTGAGATCTAACAAAATCCACAACAACTCGAGCATCATTAGTTCTGGTGGCTTTGGCTTCCACCCATTTTGAAACATAATCCACATGTACAAGAGAATATAAATAAAACCAAAAGAAACAGAAAAGGACCCATAAAATCAATACCCCAGACATCAAATACCTCACAGAACAACATGGGTTGCTGAGGCATCTGTTGTCTCCATGTAAGGGATCCTCCTGCTTTCTGGCACAGCTCACAAGTGCTGCAAATCTTCCACGCATCTCTGAAGATGGTGGGCCAGTAAAAACCACAATCAGCACCTTGCGAGCCGTCCTCCGAATGCCAAGATGGCCACCAGGTGCGGAAGAATGGCAAAAACCGCAGACCGATTCGGCCTCATGATCCGGAATGCATCGCCTGATTACCTGGTCACTGCATAACTTCCACAAATAGGGGTCTTCCCAAATATAATGCTTAGCATCGCTCTTAATTTTATCAGTCTGAGCTCTAGATGCTAAGGGAGGAAAAACAGAAGCAACCAAAAAATTAACAATATCCGCAAACCAAGGAGTCTTTCTGGGATAAGAAGCAGAGATAGACAATAAACTTTCATCCGGAAAATCATCTCTCGATGGGCAATAACTCGCATCTCTTTCAATCCGACCGAGATGGTCTCGCTACAAATTCTGTGCTCCACTCCGGTCCACGAATATCTAAATCAAATTCCCGAGCCACAACATCCATCCGATCAGCCTAGGCTTTGACTCGCCTTCTTCAACAGTGTACTTGAGCGCATGATCAAGAAATACAATAACACGAGAACCAAGCAAATATGATCTAAACTTATCAAGAGCAAAAACAATGGCTAGAAGTTCCTTCTCTCGTGGTAGTGTAATTTGCTTGGGCAGCATCTAAGGTCCTAGAAGCATAATATATCACCCTAGGCAACTTATCTACTTCTCGTGCAAGGACAGCTCCCAATGCATAATTTGATGCATCACACATAAGCTCAAAAGGAACTGTCCAATCGGTGCTTGGATGATAGGGGTGGTGGTTAGTGCTTTCTTGAGGCAGATCAAAAGCCTCTTTGCATTGATCATTAAAATCAAAGTCAACATCCTTTTGAAGTAATTTGGATAGTGGAAGGGCTTCTTTCTTGAAGTCTTTGATAAAGCGCTGTAGAAACCTCGCATGTCCAAGAAAAGATCGAACCTCTCGCACGCAAGAGGGGTAAGGCAACTGTGAAATAACTGATATTTTTGCAGGATCTACCTCTATGCCCTTCCTAGAAATGATATGCCCTAAAACTATACCTTGTTCTACCATGAAGTGACATTTCTCAAAATTAAGAACAAGATTAGTTTCAATGCATCTATTAAGTACTTTATCCAAACTATCTAAGCATGCATCAAAAGAGGATCCATAAACAGTAAAATCATCCATAAACACCTCTATGCAATTTTCTAGAAAATCAGTAAAAATACTCATCATGCACCGCTGGAAGGTACCAGGGCCATTGCACAGACCGAAAGGCATCCTCCTATAGGCAAAAGTGCCAAAGGGGCAGGTGAATGTAGTTTTCTCTTGATCCTCAGGAGCAATGTGGACTTGAAAATAACCAGAAAAACCATCAAGAAAACAATAATGGGATTTACCTGCTAGTCGCTCCAACATCTGATCAATAAAAGGTAGTGGAAAATGATCTTTCCTTGTTGCCAAATTCAGTCTCTGGTAGTCTATACAAACTCTCCAACTGTTTTGCACTCTAGTTGGGATAAGCTCATCCCTCTCATTCTTGACAACAGTCAGACCTGTTTTCTTGGGAACCACTTGGACAGGACTTACCCACTTACTATCGAAATAGGATAGATGATCCCGCCTTGAAGCTTAGTTACCTCCTTCTTGACTACATCCCAAATCACTGGGTTAAGCCTCCTCTGTGGCTGTCTCACTGGTTTAGCTTCATCCTCTAGTAGTATCCTATGCATGCATGTAGATGGGCTGATACCAGGAATGTCCGCCAAGGTCCAACCGATGGATTTCTTATGCTTCTGAAGCACTTGCAATAATTTCTCTTCTTGAACAGCATCAAGAGAGGTGGAAATGATCACAGGAAATCTCTTATCATCCTCCAAGTAAACATACTTGAGGTTTTCTGGTAAAGGTTTTAGTTCTGGAGTGGGTGGTGGTTGAACATCAGGAACCAAAGAAGGTAAAAGAATAGGTTCCACAGCTTGTACCTCAACCTGCAAGTCAGATTCAAATATACTTTCTACAACATGGTTAATGCAATCTGACTCTATGAAATCAGTATCAGGAGGTACAACACCCAAAAGTTCAGAATCACATTCAATATCTTCACATTCAACATCAGAAATAAGCTCAGTGCGTAAGGAAAGACAATCATGAAAATCATATACAAAAGAATATTTTCTATCATGCAACGAGTTAAAATCGACAGCATACTCATCCACAATATCATCTACAATCTCAGCATGAAAAACAGAATGATCCTCAGATGGATGTTTCATGGCATCAAGAATGTTAAAGTGAACCACACTATCACCAAACTCCATAGATAAAGTACCAGCATGCACATCTATCTTAGTTCGGGCTGTTTTCAAAAATGGCCTGCCTAATATAATTGGGACGGATCCATGGGAGAATCCCTCCTCCATATCAAGGACATAAAAATCAGCAGGAAAAATAAGCTCACCAACCCTTACCAAGACATCCTCAATGAAACCTGTGGGGTGGGCAACACTTCTATTTGCCAACTGTATTACGACACCCGTAGGTTGCAAAGGTCCAAGAGATAAAGATTTAAAAATGGACAAAGGCATGACATTAATGGATGCACCCAAATCAAGCATGGCATTCTCAAACTTATTATTTCCAATAACACAAGGTATGCAGAATGTACCTGGGTCCTTGCATTTCTCAGGAATGTAAGGAACAGATTTACCTATCAAAGCTGATACATTTCTGCCCATGCTGATTCGCTCATTCCCTTTCATCTTCCTCTTATGTGTGCACAGCTCCTTCAGGAATTTGGCATATTTAGGAATCTGCTTGATGGCATCAAGTAAGGGAATGTTCACCTCTACCTTCTTGAAGGTGTCCAAGATCTCCTTATCCACCTCTTCCATCTTTTTGCTTGGAATCACTTTGGAAGGAAATGGAAGAGGGATAGGAGATTGATGCAAACCACCACTAGTACTGGGAACTGGTGTAGAATGCACAGGTGGTGTAGGAGTAAAAGAAGGAATAAATGGAGGCTCAGGTGCATGTGTAGGAGTAAGTGTAGGTGCAGATGAAGGTGCAGATGAAGAAACTGGCACATCCACCTGTTTACCTGACCTTAGTGTGATGGCACTAACATTCTTTGGATTCTCGCACCGTCGAGAAGGTAATCTGCCGAGTTCGTGATCGTGCTCGATTCGGTGAGTAGCCATCCGCCCCATCCGATTAGTCAAACTCGAATGGAGGCTCGGTCTCTTCGAAATTGCATATTTTGAAGAGTCATTTGCACGACCAACTCCTCAAGTGAAGGTTCGAGAATTAGAAGGTTGAGGGGGCCGGTGGTGGTGCAGTGCGGGGGCCTCGGGTTGTCTCGATCTTGTTGTTGCATAGGTGGAGGCACATAAGGTCTACTACTACCAAAGAATTTTGAAAAGGTGGTGTCTTGTTGTTGTTGTGAGGATTAGACCATCTCAAATTCGGGTGATTTCTCCAACCCGGATTATATCTATTACTGGACAAGTCATAATTTTGCTGCTGTTGTGATCTATTATTGTAGATGTTAGCAGCATAGGCTTGAGGAGAGTGGAAGTCAGAACCAACAGATTGCTGCAAAGATGGACATGAATCTGTGTGATGATCATGTGAAATGCAAATCCCACACACTCTAGCAACAGATGCAGGTTTCTGATTCACAGCCAGTTGTGTCACTAAATTCACAAGAGCATCAAGTTTGCTTTCTAGCTTGCTCTCCGAAGAGGATCCAAATAGTAATATCATGAACTCCTCTAACAACAATAGCATCATTTCTCGCACCGAACTCGTTGGGAATTTGAGGCCATCTTCTCAATTAGTTGTCTAGTCAGCACCGCACTGGCGTCATATCACCAAGTGCTCCACCACTAGCAGCATCAATCATACTCCTCTCCATACTGCTCAATCCATCATAAAAATATTGCAAAAGGAGTTGTTCAGAGATCTGGTGATGTGGGCAACTTGCACAAAGTTTCTTGAACCTCTCCCGCATTCATACAATGTCTCCCCACCAAGTCGTCTAATACCCGATATGTCCTTTCGATTGCGGTGGTCCTAGACGCGGGAAGAATTTTTCTAGAAACATCCTTTTAAGGTCATCCCAAACGACTAGTGATAGATCTAGGCGCAAGGTAATACAACCAATCCTTTGCCACGCCTCTAGAGAATGTGGGAATGCCTTCAAGAAGATGTGGTCCTCTAAGACGTCTGGAGGCTTCATGGTAGAACACACAATATGGAATTCCTTCAAATGCTTATGAGGACATTCTCCCGCAAGTCCATGGAACTTGGGCAAGAGATGTATCAGTCCAGTCTTGAGAACATATGGAACATCCTCATTAGGATACTGGATGCACAAACTTTCATAGGTGAAGTCAGGTGCAGCCAACTCTCTAAGAGTCCTCTCACGAGGATTAGGTTGAGCCATAATGTTCTTAGCAGTATAATTACCAAAAGAATCTGTATAAACCAAATTAGAATTGGTAGCTACAGATGGGGAATGATCGCTATCAGTTAAACTAACAATATCTAACGGTACAGGCTCTAAAGACAAATTCCTAAATTGTCTATCTAATTCATGAAAGGTCCTATCTATCTCAGGGTCAAAAGGTTGTAAAACACTTGGATTACCTCTAGTCATACACTAAACACAATATACCATGCGTCTCACACCAAGCAAAACCAAAAATCACAGTTAATTAGAAAATGCTCACAGTTAATTACCATTTACCATTTTACTATTTACTATTCACTATTTACTATTTACTATTTACTATTTACTATTTACTATTCACTATTTACTATTTACTATTTACTATTTACTATTTACTATTCATGCTGGACCCGCGCACTGTTCATGCAATTATGTGGTACTTTAAGTGAACATCAATTATGCAATTGTTGGCCCACGCACTATCAACCAACAGAATGATGGCTTAAGCAATTGCCCATAAAATAAACTACATACAGCAAACTTCAAATGTTGACAATTTAATGGCAATTCAAATGATGGCAATTCAAACGGTCAATTTTTTTTTTTTTTTTAGCACACAAATCAGCAACTTCCAAAAACAAAACCGAAAATTACAGAGCACGCACTTGCCACCAAAATGTAGAAACAAATTATATCAGCAAACAGCAAAGCAAAGCAAAGCTTTTATGCAAATATGACAGCAACACTAATATATGACAAAAACAGATGGTCCCCGGCAACGGCGCCAAAATTTGGTACGAGGTCGCACTAGCACAAATTTTTACAATTAATATGCAGTATACTAGGAATGACTCCTAGGTCGTCTCTCAAGGACCATCATCATTGTTTCTATCAAAGACAAGACACGAAGTGAGGGGGGTTTATGCTTGTGAAAACAGAATTATAAAAAAGAGAAATTAACAAGAGTTAAAGTAGGATTAGCCTCTTGATTAGATTGTAATTTCACTTATCCTTGGTTACATGATTAATTAACTAAGCGAAAATTAATTAAAGCACTTGCTCAATTTACTCAATTCTCAATTCAACCCGAGTTAATTAACTAAGCGAAAACTAACTCTAGGTTTTCCTTATGCGAATTAAGCATCCACACACATCAATCATTCCATTTCCAGCAAATTGTAAATCAACCCATTAAGCATGAGAAGAGATACAATTTGCCTATTAACCAAACATTAAGCATGAACAGCTATTGGGGGCATTTAAGCATTGGAATAATTGATGAAGAATTAAGCACAAAGAGAGCATAACCAATATTCAACAGAACCTCAAAGCAACATTGCAATCCAATTCAAGAAGACTAATCCTTCAAAATTAAACTTCCATTAAATTCAATTAAAAGGAATCGGAGAAAATTGAATAGAACTTTATAAAATTCAGTGAAGGTGGCGAGCCTCCTAGTTTAGAACTTTATAAACTTCTATAAAACTTTGAATAATAGAAATAAAAAAAAACAAAATTAAAATGCTAAACTTAATGAAGAACACTTGCTGAAATTAAAGGTCTTGGAATTTAAATTGCTGGAAATTAAATTACCGAATTTAAATTGCTTTGAATTAAAATGGCTGAAAATTGAAGATGCAGAAAATAAGTGCAAGAATTAAACATGGGTGCTGGAAATTTAAATGAATTAACCAAAACATGAAGAGCAAAATAAAGAACATGAAGAATTTATAAAGAAAGTAAAGAACACAAAGCAACTAAAGAAGAAGATGAAGAAGAAGAAGAAAATCCCAAATTGATTGATGAACTAAAACACTGGAACATTTAATTGATGGCTGGAACAAAAGGGAAGCTAAATGAAAAATAAAAGAAGAGAAGAGAGGAGAACCTAAACTAAAAACTAAAAACTAAAAAAACTTCCGTAACATTGCAAGTGTGTTCCTTTTAAATCCAATTTCAATTGCAATTTGGTAGCCCCCATCATATGCAAGTGTGGAGTGATTCCTGGCATGTTTCCTGGCTGTCTCCAAAGTGCATTTTCTTTTCAATTCAATTTGGTGGTCCCTCATGCCTTGCACATGCCAAAATTAAGTGAAAAAGGGTCTCATGTTCGATTCCCACATACAGCAAAACAAGAAAAAGAATTAATTGCATGATTTACAAAGCCTAATTGCTGAAATTCCCGTCCAGACTTCGTGGTCCAACTTCAAGGCCATATTCACCCAAGATGTAATCCGAATTGGCTCTTAATGTCTTCATGACTTTTGTAGCTCTGTCAATCCTTTTTAATTCGATATAAAGTGGAGCTCAAACGGAGATCTGTAGAGGGAGTTATGCCTATTTTACCGAGACTTGTCAAATCCTTAAATGCTGGAATTTTCATAACAGTTCATATGCTGCATTTAAAGACATTTTTACACCAGATACACTCCGAATGGGAACTTTATGTCTTCATAAATGTTGTAGATCTTTGAGTCCTCTTTAATTTTATATAAAATTCAGCTCAATCAGAGGTCTGTGGTGAAAGTTATGCTCAGTTGGGTAAACCTTGTCAAATCTGAATAACAATAATGAATTAGACCAAATTTATCATTTAAAGCCAAAATGAGTCTAAACTCATAAATACATTAAATCATACTAATTGATTCTTAATCGTGCTGTATTAGGATATAATAAATGTAGAGAAAATGATCAAAATAACGACTCATCACTCTCCTAGGGTTTTCTTTATAGAAACCTTGAATCTTATCATGGATCCATGCATCCAAGTGGCGGTTCATCATTGAGCTTATTGAATTCACCATTTATGGCATTCCTATCTTCTTAATCTTCTCCATTTTTGATTTCTTTCTTCCACCTTGTGTGTTGACCATGAACTATCATTGTTATATCTTGAGTTATTTCGCTGTTTAAGAGTGATTGAAGGTTGGTGAATGAAGATTGGGGCAAAGCCTTGCTCATCCATGAAGATCCATCATCATTTCCTCATAGGTTTGCATAAATTATTCACCTAGGAAAAGTGGTGGGGGAGGTAAATATGATGAGGAGTATGCCTTTAGAGCCTTTGATGAAGAGAGGAGAGGAAAGGAAAGGCATGACCGAAACACATACCATAGTAGAATCTCACACACACCTAGAAGGGTTATTGATGATGATGAACTAAGAGTTAAGAAGGAAAATAAAAGGTTTGAATGTGAGTTTAAAGAGAGAAAAACTAGAGTGGAAATAGAAAATCAAAGAGTTTACACTAATTTAATAAAGGAATTGGATAGGCTTGAAAGAGAAGACCATGAAAAGAGAAAAAGAAAAGAGAGAATTTTGAGAGCGGAAAAAAAGTTGAGGGAAAAAAAAGCTAAAGGAGAAAGAGTTCACGAAGTATGTGTCCAGATAATCCAAAGTCTCGATAATTAGCTTTCGGCCTTCCAGTTTGAAAGAACAAAAGAGGAAAGAAAGAGAACTGAGAGATGAGCAAGAGAAGGAATTGTGTGATACTTTAGTTGTTTGTACTAATCCTTGCTTTGTTTTTTATGATTCTCATTTGAAGGATGATGATTCTATTAGTTTGATTCCTTGAAAGTGTTTAAGAGTGATTGAAGGTTGGTGAATAAAGATTGGGGCAACTTCCTTGTGATTCCGTGAAGAACCTCACTAATCTCCTCATGGGTTTGCATCACAATCCTCCCATGACTTAATATTACCTTTAACAAAACTTCTAAATAATTGTCCTAAAGTTCTATTTACCACTTCCATTTGCCCATCAGTTTACAAGTGGCAAGTTGATATAAGTCTCCCATGGAAGGCTTACTAATTTGCCCAATTTTCATTTCTCAAGATCCAAGCTCCACGGATTTCACCAATTGGATTGCAGAATTAACACTCAAAGAAGAAATAAAATCAGAAAATGGAAGAAGAAAGATAAGGTTAGAGCGCCATGCTAGAAGCAATAAGCTCAAGGAAGAATCGCCACATGGATTGTACCATGATAAGACCCAAGAAGGTTCAATAAAGAAATGATGGAGGTTGTACTTGGTCAAAATAATACAATAAAATGTAGTACTAGGAAGTAACTCCTAGGTTGTAACATTCAAGAAATTTAAATATGATTTGAAGAAGGTTACGTATAAATGAAGATAAAAAATAAAGAAAATTTTAATAATAATAACTAAATAAATAAATCAAGACCTATTGGAAATATTGGTGATTAGATTATGTTGGCTTGATTGATTTCTTGATTGTGCCTTTATTGGAATGTTTTCCTTGTCTTTGTTATTTTTGTCTTATAGATCCTAAATACTTCTAAAATCTTTTAGAAAAATCTTCTTCCTATCCATTCTAAAAAAAAAAATATCACATTTATTCTACCTATTTCTAGAAATATCTTGTTTATTCTAGAAACATCTTGTCTATTCTACTTGTTTTTAAAAAATTCATGATTACTCTACTCTTTCTAGACATTTCTTACTTATTCTACATGTTTCTAGAAAATTCTTGTTGATTTTAGAAATTCCTTATTTATTCTAATTTTTCTAGAAACTTTTAGTTTACTCTACATGTTTCTAAAAAACTCTAGAAACTTCTTATTTATTCTAATTTTTCTGGAAAACTCTTGTTTATCCTACAAGTTTCTAGAAAATTCTTGTTTATTATAGAAATATCTTGTTTATTCTACCTTTCTCTAGAAAATTCTTGTTGATTTTAGAAACTTCTTGTTTATTCTACTTTTCTACAAACTTCTTGATTATTCTACATGCTTCTAGAGAATTCTTGATTATTATAGAATTATCTTGTTTATTCTAGTTATTTCTAGAAAAATCTAATTATTTCTAGAAACTTTTAGATTATTCTACTTATTTCTAGAAAAATCTTGATTATTCTACTTTGTTCTAGAAACTTCTTATTCTACATTTTTCTAGGAACTTCTTTTCCTACTTAATTCTAGAAACTTTTTATTCTACTTATTTCTAGAATTTTCTTATTTTCTTACTTATTTCTATAAATTTCTTAATTCATTTTGAACATTTAATTTGAAAGATATTTCTAAACCATTCTAGAATTTTCTTTTACCTTTTAAGATATTTTGATGGAAACTAAGATATTTTTATAGAAACTAAGATTTTTTCTTTAAAATCAATCTCCAATTCTCTAGAAAGTTCTTGGGAAGTCTATAAATAGGACTTAGGGGTGTCAAATGATGACATAATCCAAAGAACACTCTTACATTCTCTCAAACTATCTTCACTCCAAAAAAAAACCTTTCTATACTTTCTCCACCTTAGGAAGAAATCTCTCCAACCAAAGTAGGAGCAAGAAAGTAGAGGAAGAATATAGGAAGCTAGGAGAAACCAGTAAAGGGATCTTTCCTTATCCTACTTTTCTATTCTTTGTTTTGTTGGTACTTTCATTATCTTTCTTTGGTTTCTTGGTGTTTCTTTTCTTCATCTTTCTTACACTCCTTTTAATTCTTTAAGATTGTGTTTTCTTTACCCTTTGAATGATTATTTTAAAGTTGTTTTTCTCTTTCAACTATTTCTTTGAATATTATGACTACTTTATAAAAAGTAAATGAATTGGAAACCTTTCTTATGTATATTAAGCTTTTGACTTTTATGAACAACTTCAATCTTTCCTCTTTTGATCAAACCTCTTTTGAATATTAACATACTAAATAATTTAATATAACACATATTGATGGTGGTAAATGTGGTTGTTTGATTATACATCGAAGTATGACTTGTTTTGTGCTTGATATACAATTACTTGGTGAATTGGATGTGAGTAAGTGGTGACATGCATGGTTGCATGAAATTGGTGATGGACTTGAATTGTTTAATGACCGATTGGAAATGCCTAGTAGAGGGGCAATATTATGAGATTGCTTGGTGAATGGGAAATACTTAGAATGAGGTGAGATGAAGATGACCTGGTGGAAGGGTCAATAATTAAAATACGATGAAGGTCATTATACAATTCAAGGTCCTAGAACATGTTGCATTGGTGACTGGATAGTAGTAGACCAAGTCCGTAAGTCCTTGAACGGGTTCCCGTCTGAGTGAGTGGAATGTCGTGGACTTGGGGGTTCTCTTGATGGGGAAATTGCCCTGCTCATGATGATCACATGTTGCGGGGGAGGTCCTGCCGGACACTGAGGAAACTCGACAAATTACGGAGTGTCTACCTCTGGTGGGTCTGTTGAATATGAGAATCAGATGCCTCAAGCTATTTCAGTGGAGGGCGCCACATTGCATTTTGAGTGAATAGGGAAAATGCATGGTGAGGGTACATGCATCATATAGAACTAGGAGCATACAATAGTGGTTGTGTGTTTTGATTGAACACATGATTCATTGAAATTCTTGCCTAAATTATTTATTGTGATAAATGGCTTATTCGTTTTATTGTTGTTGGTTGTCTTACTTTGTGATTTGAACTAAAGGTTTGTCTTTACACAGGTTTTAAAACAATAAATTAATATTTTCAAAGAAATCTTGAGGAATATTGTAGATTGTTTAAAGAATATGGGTTTTTATGAATATTTTCACTTAGTTTCAAAAGTTTTCCTATAGGTTAAATTATTTGTTTGTGATCATGGTTTAAGGAAAGCTCACCCTTGCATTTTGTGTTTTTAACACCTGTGATGATCTCGGATAACGTTCCAGATTTGCAGGATTGAAAAGTTGTCACTGTTTTGCACTGGTTGTTGCAACTATCTTGTTGTGAAGGTGCTTGCTATGTTTTGCGTGTAGAAGTGTTGGGTAGATGTTCTAAGGTAATAGAAAGGTAGTTATGTAAAATAATAATAGGACAAAGTTATGCAATCTAGTTGTAATGAACTTTAAATCTTATGTAATAAAAGTGTTGTTTCCTAAATCTTTCTTTTATTTACTACATCATTAACCGCTTTAAATTACTAATTAAAATATAAGTAAAGTAAGTAAATGAAAGGGGGGGTGTTACATAGGTCGTCTCTCAAAGGACCATCATTTGATTTCCATCAAATACAAAACACAAAAAGGGGGGAATTGTTTGATTATCAGAACAGAATTACTAAACAAGACAATTAACTCAAGTTGAAATAATAAACGAAAACATATTAACCTCTTGATTAGATTGCAATTTACTTATCCTTGATTACTGAACTTCATGCTCAAATTACTAACCTCCAAATCAAATCCGAATCAATTAACTAAGAAGAAATTAATTATGGTTTTCCTTATGCGAATTAAGTAATCACATACATCATTCACTCCAATTACAACAACTTATACTTCACTCCATTAAGCATGAAACCAAGATATAAATTGCTACTAAACTAGATCATTAAGCATGAACAACAATTGGAATAAATGATGAAGAGTCAATAACAAATTAAGCAAGCAAAAATCATGAACAAAACCTGAAAGCTACTGCAATCTAATTCAAGAGGATCATCCTAAACTTAGCCCTCCATTTAAATTCAAAAATGAATTAAACAAAAACTAACATTACCTAATTAAACTAAAATGAAACAGAAAATCAAATTACAATAAATTAGAAGATAAACTTAAAACGAATGGAATTTACAAATGCAAGGAAACTTAAGTGCAATTAGAATAATCAAAATGCAAATGAAAACCTGGAACTCAATTGAAGAAGAAGCAAACCCAAATCTGGAATTCAAATTGAATAATAGTCAAAACAACAACAATGAATGAGAGAAGGCAAACCTAATTCTGGAATGTGAACAACTTGAACAAAAGAATTAAAGTTGCAGTAGCCAATTGAAGGAGAAGAAGAAACTGGAAAATGAAGAAAGCCAAAACCTATAAAGAGAACCAAAAACCTTAAGAGAGAAAAAATGTGTACAATGCTCTCCTTCAATGCTCTGTCTTGTAATGCCCTTTCTCAATCAGATTTCCTTTACAATTGGGTAGTCCCTCATGTTCCTTGCACATGCCAATTAAGTGAGAAAAAGTCCCCAATTCGAATCCCACATACAGCATAAATACAAATGGACTAATTGCATGAATTAAAAAGGCCCAAAACGCTGAAAATTCTCGTCCAGGTTTCGCACTCCAACTTCAAGGCCATATTCACCCCAGATGTAGTCCAAATTGGCTCTTCATGTCTTCATAAATTTTGTATCTCTATCAATCCTCTTTAATTCAAAAAAAAAATTGGAGCTCAAACAAAGATTTGTGGATGAAGTTATGTCTATTTTAGTGAAACTGCTCAAATCTGGAAAAATATAGCAAATTAGAACAAATTAAACACTTACAACCCAAATGAGCCCAAACTCATAAATTAAATCAAGCTAATTGACCATTAATGATGTTGTATTAGGATATAAAATATGCAGAGAAAGTGATCAAAATAATAACTTATCAAGAAACCTAGAAGAGAATCCTCTCTGTTAAGCAAAATGTTTATCTCATTAATTAACTCAAAAGTGAATACAAATCTGAATTTTCTAAAATATATACTAAGGCTAGGTGGTGCCCAAACACATGGTTCCTAGTTTGCATTTTGGATTAGATAGTAACCCTAGGATTAGAAGTATATCAACGTGTAGGAAGCTTTACTTAAGCAAGCACACAGATCAAGACTCTAAACCATAGGATTTGAATTTAATCTAAAGGCCTAAATTCAAATTAGGAAGCATGGAACTTGTGACTCAAGTTTGAATTCTCCACTTGATGGGATCTAGATCATAAGGCCAAAATTCACTCTTGAGAAGCATGATACATGTGACTTAAGTTTGAATCTCTACCACTTGATAAGATCTCATCAAAAGGATGTAATTCACTCTTAAGTGGTGCCTTAAGCATGCCTAATTTCAGATTCAAACTCCTTCCTTAGATGGAGATCCAATCTGAGGGCTAGAATTTGAATTGAGTTAGTGGAATTTCCATAAACTTCCCTCCAAAACTCTTTCCACTCTCTCTAGAGTGTACGCCACTCTCTCTCAAATACTTAATTAATTCAGTCTTAAGCTATTTCAAAGATAAGGCCCAAATTAAAGTCTTAGAATAATTACATAATTAAAAGAAAACTACTAATAGGCCTAAAACACTTAAACATTCGTTATAAATTCCTGGTAGCATTTCAATGCTAACTTCAAGCATATTTTCCTACTAGATCCAGTCCAAACTGGGCTTTGGGGTCTTCATAACTTTTGTAACACTTGAAGTCTTCTTTAATTTGACACCAAGATCACCTCAATTGGAGTTGTGTAGCCCAACTTATGCTCATAATACTAACCTTGGTAAGACAGTCAAAAGACATAGTGAATTTTATTAGAAGCTCAATTTATTAACAAGTAAGGTTGAAGAGTTTGTTGAGCTTTTGGAGATGGTCTTTCATCACAAGTTGTGGAGAAAATTATCTTTGTTCTAAGCTTACTCCAAAGGTTCCTCCAAAAGTGAGTAAGGAATTTAGAATCCTTATCAATTACAATACTTTGAGGCACTCCATTGAGCCTTACCATCTCTTTGAAGAATGAGCAAAATGTGTAACATCATCTACCTTGTAACAAGGTATAAAGTGTGTCATCTTTAATAACCTACAAACAACAACAAAGATAGCATCCATACCTCTCCTTGTCTTGGGCAACCCAAGCACATAATCCATGGATATGTCCAACCAAGGAGAAGTAGGGATGGGTAAGGGCATATAAAGGCGATGGTTAGATAATTCTGACTTAGCTTTATGGCATATAACACATTTGTATATAAATCATGAGACTTGAGCCTTCATAGGCCAAAACAAGGGTTCATGCAATATAGCTAATGTCTTCTCAATGCCAAATGTCCCATGATTCCACCTTAAAGAGATTCACATACTAAAAGTTCCCTTAAAGATGTTCTACGCAGACATAAACACTTTCCTTTAAAAAGATAGTCATTTTGCTTATAAAAATCTTTATGAGCACCTTTAGCACGCAAATCATAAGTTGGGCCGAAATCAAAGTCAACTTTATACAAGGCCTTAATGTGTTCAAAACCAAGCAATTTACATTCAAGCATTGATATAAGAATGTACCTTCTACTTAGTGCATTAGCTTGAGAAGATTTACTAGAAGCATGCAAAGGAAGCTTGAAAAGGAAGTGGAAAAGCTCCAAGACATGTACTCTAACTTAGGACTAAAATCTTGTAATATCATTGTAATTTGTATGAACAAGAGTAGGTCCTATTGTAATAGCTCTAGGATATGACTTAAGGGTCCAAAGCCCACAATTTTGTATAGCTTTTAGGCAAGCCATAAATCCTTAAGAAACAAGGGTTCACATGAGGTCCTTTAGAAAAATCACAAGTTTTCAAAATAACTAAGTTTCCAAAAATCCCTTGTGTGAAGACTTGGAACACTTAGGATTTAGGAAGAGCTCTTAATCAAGTCAAGGATCCATGCCTTCACTTAATTAAGAAGATCTCACCCTTAATCACTAATTGACAAGGATTGATGACTTGGCTAATCACATGGGCAAGGTTTGGAGACAAACCTATGTGCACCCATGTGAAGACCATGTGCAAGCCAACTAACTCAACTACCAACTAATCCACATGGTTACTTGATAGTCAAGTTAGGTTTCGGTTTGCTTAGGCTTTTAACTAGGCTTAGATTAGATTAATCATGGTTTAGGATAGCTTGGAGGCCAAGCAAGGCTAGCTTATAAATACGTTGGCCAAAAGTCTTTGTAGAACCTTTTGACAAAATTTGAATACAATAAGCTTTGAGCTTTGAGAGAGATTTCTCTTGTTCCCTTAAGGAAGTTCCTTGAATCTTATCAATGACATCTTGCTTCCATTGTGGCGGTTCCTCTTAGGCTTCTAGGTTCACACCTTGGCACCATCACCATCTCTTCCTTTTTTTGTTTTCTAAACACTTCAAACACCTAAAACAATCCATGGTCGAGACCTTCATGGTGAACTTTGTTGAAGACAAGATTTGGCAACATTGGAGCTTCATTGGATCAACCCCCAAGGAGCCCCTTATCAGAACTTGTGGCTCTTATTCATTGACTTGTAGAGTACTATGATGTGGTTTAACTTCCTCTTTAAGTTTTCCTAAGCCTATAAGAAGCCAAAAACCAAATTGTATGAGAACTTTTGATGAAATTGAATAAAAATTTTGAGGTTTTGAGAGATAAGTCTTTTGTCTTCCTTAAGAAGGTTTCTTGAATCTTATCAATAGATTCTCACCTCCATTGTGGGGGTTCCTCCTAGGCTTATTGGCCATGCCATGACACCTTTCTCTTCATTCCTTATCATCCCTCCATTTTCTATTTTGGTTCTACATGTGTTCCATTGTTGACTTGGCCGAGAGCTTCCCTTGAAGTTTGGTTTTGAAGATAGTTGAAGAAGTTAGATTATGAACTTCTAGGACTCTTTGGATCATTTCTAAGGAGGAATATATCAATATGTCTACAAATTTTTTACAAAAAATATCAATATTAAACAATATTAAAATAAATTTGATTATTAATAATTATGTTATAATATACTAAATAAATTTAAGACAAATTACATACACCTTACCTTGATAAAATATAATATTACTCAAATATTCCTGAAAAAATAAATAAACAAAATCATTAAAATAACAAAAGTAAATAATATTAAAATTTTAATAAAAGAAAAATAATTTTACTTGTCTTTCACATTTGCTGTGCTGAAGTGAGTAAATGGGGGGTTTATATAGTAGTTAGGTGGCTTCTAGGCCTACACCACGTTTGTCCAACGAGGCCCAGCAACGTCACATCACACACCAAAATGTAAGGGCCTCATGTGGAAAGAGCCAACAAAGGAAATGCATGCCTATATTGCACGTCCACTTCCATATGTAAGTTTCAGTCTGCGCCATGTGGACCAATCAACAAAGAGGTGCTCTGATTGTAGCCGCCTACTTTGTTAGGCAAATGACATTAGGTGTCATTGTAACGGGCCTTCCTAGGTCCTATATTTGTGTCCCAAACTTGTGCGCATTAATGCTCTTTTAAATCCGTTTACTAGGCGCTTTACATCAAAACAAACCCCAGGATATTATTAGAAAGTTTCTTATTATTTGTCTTAGTTCTTTTAGTGTAATTTATATATTTGTTGTGTGCCTTCACTTATTATTCATTTATTTTAAGGTAAAATCTAATATGATATTAGATCTAAAATTTATTTTAATAAATTTGTTAGATAACTTCGTGATTTTAAGTTCAAATATAATATGAAATCAAAGTCCAAAAGCCATGGTCTATTATAATAGGATCACACATTTTTTAAGGCATTAATTTGTGGAAGGAAAATGTTGAGACAGATCTCCACAAACAATTTATATATTTGCTAGTCACCTTTACTTGTTAAGCCGAGTCTAACATATGTGAGATTTTTGTATAGGTGGTATTAGGAAATTTTACATCTTGCCTCAATTTTTTGTATGCGATTTATATATTTATTAAATACTTTTACTTATTATAAATTAGCTTCAAAATAAAATCTAAAAATTATTATTTAAAACATTTGTAGAAGCACACGTGAAAATTATATATATATATATATATATATATATATATATATATATATATATATATATATATATCCCCAACATAATGATAAAAAATTATAAACTCTAATTACGAGAAGAACAAATTTCTTCAAAATATGTAAGTCTAATTAATTTACCTTTTATAAGAGTAAATTTTGAGCAAAAGTGATGATTACCTTTGAATATTATATGATCATTACATAATTTGGAGGAGGATAATTATTTAGTTGAACTTAATTAATTACTTATTAATACAAATATTAAAAGTGTGTGAGATTTGTAACTAACTAGTTTAATGGAATTGATTGAAGTAGGATAGCTATAGAATTGAGATGGAGGACTAGATAAGTAGAGTGAATTAAAATATTAAGTTTTCAAGGGTTGACAAGCATGGCTTGGTTGTCATGGACGTAAACACTCAATAATATGATCACTATTTCAAGTTGGGAGGTCCCGCTATGGATAGGGAGAGAGCTATAGACGTAAGGCCAGAAAAAAAAAAAAAAGCAAGCTAGAGAATCTTCATAACCTCCAAAGTATTTAACTGGGTCTGTTTTGAATTAAAAAAGTTGGGAAAAAAATACCTTCAGAGAGGTAGGTGTTGGAAGACCAAACGTCTCTTTCTCCGCTGTACATGTGACCATTTGTGATTGGAGAACTTTTGAAATTCAAGAGAGGAGAAGAGACGTTTAAATACAAAACACCTCCCTCTATCAAGGAGACCTCCCTCTATCAAGGAGACGTTTAAAATCTAAATGTCTCTTTATTTTAAATTAATATTTTTTATTTTTTAAATTTATGTATATATTTTTTGTTGTTGTGAAGTCAGTAAATAAGTTGTTTGTTTCAACAATTCACGTAAAAAAAATGCAACCATTTGCTCTGATAAAAAAACTAAACACAATCAAGTGGTTGAAAACAACAATTAAAAGATGTAAAAAAATATTATTAAGACAGTTATTTAAAGAATAAAAAAGATATATTAATTTAAAATACGGTTACCATATTTGAGTAAGAAAAAGTTTATATTTGAAACATTATTTGAACAGTTATCTAGAGAATAAAAAAATATTAATTTAAAAAAAGGAGGCGTTTAAATTTTAAACGTCTTCTAAGGGAGGCGTTTGATATTCCAACGTCTCCTTTAAAATGCGTTTTCTTCCTTAACGTCTCCTTTAAAATGCGTTTTCTTCCTTAACGTCTCCTTTAGAAGACTTTTTCTTCTCCAACACCTCCTTTTAAAGACATTTTCTTTTCCAATGTTTTTGACTCAAAACAAATCCCTATGATAAATACTTTTCAAACAAATCTATTAACATATTTTTTTTCTAAAAATAACTCAAAAGGGTCAATTAGTCACCTCCAAATATAATGATGATTTAAGTATAAAGTTATCTATCGCCTATAGACAGGTCAATTTTTCTTTTGAGGACAAAATTTAGATGATAATCTTAAAAAAAAAAAATCTATTATTATTTTTAAGTTAAAAATATAAAATATCCACTGATAATTGTCAATAATTAATTTCGATCCGTTAAAAAATCTGTCTAATTTTCTTCAATAGAATCTTCTTTTGCTGCAGCCACATTTTTTGTATCCATACAAAAAATTTAAATAAAAAATCCTATATAATTGAAATCCATTGTCCCTCGTAGCAATGACATGTTTGTGTTCTTCGAGTACTTTTAGTATTGTTTTCAATTAAAATGAAAGTTTTATTCTAATAATTTATATTAATTTTTAAAAACAAATGTCGTGGGATTATTTGAAAAAACTTTTATCCAATCTAGTACACATGATACAAATACGAACAAGCAGTGGTATTTAAAAATCTTATTATTTTAAATATCTTGTCAACACTTTTATTGTTCTCTGTCTTTTTCTTTCCAACACATCATATTACTTATTATATATATATATATATATATATATATATATATATATATATATATATTTCTCTCGTTAGGTGTCAAATAACATTTTTAGTGCTCGGGTATATTTTTCCTACGAATGTTTTCACAATTTTGAAATATATCAAAGTCAACTAGTGAAACATGCTATGTGTGTCAAAATATTATTGAATGCGACCGTGTACTTATCATATTACCAATGGTTCAATCAATGATTATTTTCACACATGGATACACAATTTTAAAATTATTAATCCTACACGCATTAATTAAAATATTCAAAATTAAAAATTAATAAAATTCTAACCTATTAATTTTATCTTTTTCTTCAAAATTTATTAAATTGTTGTTATTATCCAATAACAATTTTTACCATCAATTTATCATAGACACATTACCACTTTTATTTCCTCCTTGTCATTGTAGAATTATTATTTTTACTACCACCCTCATTATTGCTATTATTATTACTCTTGTTTTTAACCATCTTATATAATTATTATTATCACTTCAATTACCGAGAATATAAAACTTTACACACATTAATAGGGTGTGGTTGTAAAGATAATATTGATTATATAAAAATTTACACACATTAATAGGGTGTGGTTGTAAAGATAATATTGATTATATAAAAATAGTGACGATGATTATAATTATATTAGTAATGATGACGATAATTATGAGTAACACAAAAAATATTATCTTAAAAAATTAATAATTAATTGAATAGTTTAAATCAACGATGACAATATATTGGTAAAGATTATTGTTGAGTTACAAGATCCACGCCGCAGGAGGAGACACGGGTGCATGTTGCGCGTGTATGGCTCATGGCACCCATGTGCGGGAGAAGGCAGGAAGCGCTTAGAGCTCGCGGGCAGCCATTTTGGCACATGCACTGTGTGGCGCATGTGAATCTCACGTGCAGGGCCGCCTATTGCTACGTGGCTCGCTCTAAACCTAACTCATGGTTGTTTCATGTGGTGCCATGTGTTACCTATTTTTTTTTTTTAAAAAAAAACTTCTTGTAATTTTTTTCTCTGGTCTCTTTTCTTATGCTTTGTATAATATATGCACATAAGTTTTTTTAGTTTCTTTTTCAAATTATTGTAACTTCTTGTATTACGTGATTGTGTTTTCCGCTTATCGTGGGACATAATTATACAAAATTTTTATAATTGAAAAAATTAATATTGCATTAATGTTAATAATATTCTATCAATATTTTATTATTAATGTGATTTTCTGATTGAAATAATGTGTTATTAGCATATATATTATAATTAATACAATGTGTTTCTAGTTTGTATTATGTCAATTTTATCCTTTTATGTATCCTATCGGTATTGGATATCTAGTGACATAAATTGCATATTATGTTATTTTTTATTATAATTCTCCAATTAATATAATGTGCTTCTAGTTTCTTTTTTACATCAATTTCATTCTTCCAAGCACCTTATCGGTGCTGGATTTGTAGTGACATAAATTGCACATTATGTTTATTATTATAATTCTCTAATTAATATGATATGCTTTTTTGGTTTCTTTTTTTATGTCAATTCCATTCTTCCAAGTACCCTATAGGTGTTGGATTTTTAGTCACATAAATTGTTGTAAAAGACAAAACACAAGAAGGGAGGTTGAATTGTGTTAATTATTTAAGACTACGTCCAGTTACCCAACAACTACTGAGTTTTCACTACAAATCGTGAAAAGGTTACAAGTATTCTTTTAACCCAACCACTTTTGGCTAAACAAGATATTCTTTGTCCACAATCTTCTCAGGCTAAACCACTAGGTATTCTTTGGAACATAGCCTCCCTAGGCTAATACAAGAGGTATTCTTTGAAACGCAGCCTCCCCAGGTTAAGGCACCACAAAAGTGGATTTAAAGAAAGTTTCTAAGAATCAAAAACCTTTTCGCAAAGAGGGATATACAAATGAAGTACAGAGCAAGTGAGTGAAATCACAAATGAATAGCTTTTGCAGCGTGTTCTCCAACTTGAATAGGTGCATGAGAAGTCTTTTATATAGGCAGTGATTTGATAGATCCATTAGAACCATAAATCTAATTGTTGTCCTTTTCTTCCTTGAATTCTTCAACTGTGTCAGAGTATAATCATGGATTTGACAAGTTGCACAGCGAAAACAGAACTTTTTTCTGACTTAGCAGAGATAACAACGAAAAGTAGATTTACTTTTCGTGTTGCAGAGGTTAAGCACGAGTTCCCATTATGACTTTGAAAGCTTCTTGAGTAACGTAAACATTTAAATTTGACGTGCATTACTTAGATGAAAAGACTTGGACTTCTTCAATCTTCATAGACGATTTGGTCTTCATGAGCTTCGGTCTGATACTTCATCTTGAACAGAAGACTTTGTCTTAAGCATATCGTCTTTTTCTTTCGTCTTAAGGCATGGATAGTGACAGACGAATAACTTGAACTAAGATGATCTTTGAGGGGTCATCTTCCATCTGTGTTTGTTTTGTCTGACTTTGGCTTGCAATGCTTCAGTTTAATAAGTTTCGTCTATTCTGTAATTAATCAAAATTTGAGATGTCAATCATCTTGATCTAACAATTCCACATTATGTTATTTGTTATTATAATTCTCTTATTGATATAATATGCTTTTATTTTCTTTTATGTCAACCTTATCCTTCTAAATACCCTATCGGTGTTGGAATTCTAGTGACATAATATGCATATTATGTCATTTGTTATTTGTTAATTAAATAATTTTTTATTTACTATGATTCATAATCCTTAGGCGGGATCATGGTAAATAAGAAATTTTGTACATAGGCTTATTTTGTTGTACATGAGGAATCGTTTAACTCTCTTATTGTGCAATGACACTACACATATTAAATGTTTTCTCTTTGAGTAATGACAGCTTCTCTGCCTATGCAATTAACTACTGTCAAGACTTTGAGTGAAACCAATTTTAAGGATTGGAGTGAATCCTTGGATCTCTATTTATCTATCTCTAATGTAAACTTGACATTAAGAGAAGAAAAGCCTCCTGCTCTTACTGATACATCTACTGAATGGTCTTATTGTGAGAAGAGAGATAGTTAAGATGAAAAAGGTTCCTTATGCTTCCGCTATTGGTAGTCTGATATATGCTCAAGTTTGTACTTGTCCTGATATCGCTTTAGCTATTAATGCTTTAGGGAGATACTTGAGCAACCCATATTTGGGTCATTGGAAAGCCGTGAAAAAGGTAATGTGTTATTTGCAAGGAACCAAGAATCACTTACTAACCTATAGGAAGTCTGATCAACTTCAGGTCATTGGTTATTCTGATTTTGATTTTGTTGGTTGCCCTGACGACCAAAAGTCTACTTCTGACACTATTTTCATGATGGCAAGAGGGGCTATCTCTTGGAAGAGTGTAAAGAAAACTCTTACAACCACTTTTACCATGGAAGCAGAGTATTTCGCTCGTTATGAAGCTACCTGTTAGGCTACATGGCTCAAGAATCTAATCTCTAGCTTTCACATTGTTGGAAGTATATATAGGCCACTTGTTATATATTGTGACAATATTGTTGTTGTATATTTCTCTTTGTTAGAGAGAAAATTCTATAGTTTCAGACTCACATTGAACATCTTGCAACAAAAAATATGCTAGCTGTTCCACTAACTAAAGACTTAATTGTAGGGTTTTTAGAAGTCATGTCACCCTACTAGGTTTAGTTGAGTCTTTTGATGTATTGAGTTAGTGGGAGTCTGAAATTGTATATCCTTGTATCGAGATACTTATAAGACAAAGTCGTTATGATTTGTATCTCTTGCAACATCTTGGATGCTGGGACTATTGATAGGTTATATTTCTCATCTTCATTATTACGAGCATTTAACATGTATGATTTACTACCCTATTGGATGTTATTTCTGCAATGGTAAGACTTATAATAATTGACTCGTTAATTGATGTATACTATCTTCATAGTTAATATTGCTTTTATAATGACTTTTGCATTAATGGTTAATCAATGTTATCCAAGTGGGAAATTGTTAGATTTAATTTTATTATATAAATCTATTAATTTGGATTAACATTTTTAATTATTTGTCATTATAATTATTAACTATATTTATCTAACGTATAAATTGTACACATTATTTAATTTATTAATTATTGAGCTTTCCTTTGGTATTTGACACGTGATATGTTGAGTCATTTATTAAAGTGCATTTGTGGTCCTTGGTCTCATCTGGTAAGTTATATTAGTGATGTCTATCATCATTAACCTAATTCATTTTGAGCACTCACCAAATTGAGAGCAGTTACTCCTCGTAGAGAATAAAACACAAGCAACAAGTTCTTATGGACGGTTCAGGTACGCCTCTTTTATGATTCAACAATGATTAATTTAATGTCATTATCATGTATCTATGTATGTTTTGGAGAGTGGATTTCATCCCATTATTTTAATTTATCAAAAATTTCTTGCTATCTAATGAACTCTTTATAGTAGTACATTTTGTTAAATTTATATTTACAAAACCGAGGGTCGAATCTATCCCCACAAAATAAACAGGCCATAAATTTCATCAGTATATATAACAAGAAACGAGCAATATTGACTAATAGCAACTAAACGTGAAGGGTTTTACCGTAGATCACTAATGGAAAATCTAACGCTAACGAAAGAAGTGATGTAGTTGGAAACTTGGAATTAAGAAAGTGTTAGAATATTTGTTAGAATATTATAATTAGAGAAACAAATAAGTAGAATATCATAGATAATTAAGGGAAATCATATGTATTTATTTAGAATACTTTATATATTTAGTTCCCTAGAATTCTATATTAAGTGAGCTATTATTGTAAACAAAAAAAATATAACAAAGAATACATTTAGAAAACCTTTTTTCCTTTCTTTCCTGTTATCACATCCTTGTCTAACCTTTCCTAATCCTCGATACCATCGTAAGATGGTATCAGAGTAGTGTTAGATCCTGGGAATTCATAAATCAACATCATTGTTCTAATACCCCTTACAACACCAAAAAATGTCATCTTCGGATGATAAAATTAGCAACAACATGAATCAAAATTAGAATAACTCCTCAACCATTACTGATGAGCTAACTTTGCAAATATGCTTCGTAATGGCCTGGGAATTCAGCAAACACAAGCCAATCTAGACAATTTGTCAATTGGTTTCAAATTAAATGAACACAATTATCCATTGTGGGCAACACTCATGAAGAAAGCTATGGGTGATAGAGGAAAGAAATGTCACCTGACAGGTATACCCCGGCACCAAAAGAGACAGAACCATCATATGAAAAATGGGAATAGGTGGATCAAACTGTCTTTACTTGGATAATTTAGAATATTGAGACTAGTTTGATGAACAATGTCTCTCAGTTCCCAACCGCCAAGACTTTATGGGAGGGATTGGCTACTACCTATGGAAGCGGCACAGACCCAGTGCAAATCTATGATTTACACCGAAAAACAAACACACAAAAATAGGGACAGGATACCCTAGAGGATTTCTGGAACAAATTACAAGCTATATGGATGGCGATTTACAGAAAGAAACCAAACCCTATGAAGTGCTCAGATGATATTGAAACTTTCAACAAAATTAAACAAGAACAAAGACTATATCAGTTCCTAACAGGGATAGATAAAAAATTTGAAGCCATCAGAAGAGACCTTGTGATGCAGGAGAAGACCCCTTCAGTAGAGTCCGCATATGCTGTTGTCCGAAGGGAGGCGGCCCGACTTCATATTCTAAAGCCTACCACCAGTAGCGAAGGGAACACATCATTAGGGGAGGTTGGAATCGGCCTAATCGCAAGAAATAGACCATCGAGACAAGGACAGGGATGAAGTCGCTCAGAAACCGTCGGACGGCGTTCGTCACAGCGAGATAAGGAAGACAAAAGCCACATCCACTGTACTCATTGCGGAATGAAGAAACATACTAAGTAGACTTGCTTCAAAATCGTGGGTTATCCCGAATGGTGGGAAGATCCCAAACAAAAAAATCGCAAGGCTGCCACCGCCGTGGGCATCCCACAGGCCACCAGATTAGCACCAGAACCAGAGTCTTTCACACTTCCGCCAAGAAGAAACAGAGGGGTACCACCTGACCGATATTCTCTAGAATATGCCCCCTGGAATTCCAGGTATCCTATGAAGATAACCAGAGAAGGAGTGGCAGACATTGCAAGAGCTTTTCTTACCTCCTTTCTAGCTGAAGAAATTCCCAGAACAGTTCATAAAGCCAGTAAGAAGGGCGAATGGCGAGAAGCTATGAAATCAGAGATGGAAGCTCTAGAAAAGAATGGAACTTGGGAGAGATGCATCTTACCAGCAAGGAAGAAATCAGTCGGATGTCGATGGGTTTTCACCGTTAAATACAAAGCAGGTGGCACCATTGAACGATATAAGGCAAGGCTGGTGGCAAAAGGTTATACACAAACTTATGACATCGACTACTCAGAGACTTTCTCACCAGTTGCAAAAATTGACACCATCATAGTACTATTTTCAATAGCAGCAAACGAAAATTGGCCACTCCATCAGTTTGATGTCAAGAATGCATTTCTGCATGGGGATTTGAAAGAAGAAGTGTACATGGAAGCTCTTCCAGGGTTCTCTGAAGATTTCCAAAGAAATGAAGTCTACAAATTGAAAAAGGCACTCTATGGGCTTAAGCAGTCTCCACGTGCCTGGTTTGGGAGGTTTACAATGGCCATGAAAAGGTACGGGTACAAATAAAGCAACTCTGACCATACTTTATTCTTGAAAAGAAAAAGAGATTTGATCACATGCCTAATAATATATGTGGATGATATGATCATAACCGGAAATGATATAGAAGAAATTGCACAACTGAGGAATAACTTGTTCAGAATTTAAAATGAAGGACTTAGGAGGACTTAAGTACTTTTTGGGAGTAGAGGTTCTTCGCTCCAACAAAGGGATCTTTATTTCTCAAAGAAAGTATATCATGGATTTGCTTGCAAAAACAGGGATGATCATTGAAAGCCAGCAGATACTCCTATGCAAATTAACCATGGTTTAAAGTTTAAGGAAGGAGTTAATCTGGTAGATAAAGAGAGGTACCAACGGTTAGTTGAGAAATTGATTTATCTGTCACACACTCAACCAGATATAGCATATGTAGTAGGGGTAATAAGCCAGTTTATGCACCAACCTTAAGAGGATCATATGGAAGTTGCCATAAGGATTTTCTGATACTTGAAAGGGACACCAGGAAGTGGGATCATATTCCAAAAGAATGGGCACTTAAACATTAAAGCTTACACTGATGTTGATTGGGCTGGTAATCCAAATGACAGGAGATCTACATCGGGCTATTTTACTCTTGTGGGAGGTAACTTGGTGACATGGAGGAGTAAGAAGCAGAAAGTGGTTGCTCTTTCAAGTGCTGAAGCTGAATTCCGGGGAATTGTCAAAGGGATAATTGAAGTCTTATGGATCAAGAAGTTGATGACCGAGATTAGTTTTCCACCACAACTACCAAGTCAGTTAAAGTGTGATAACTAGGCAGCAATCAGTGTCTCAGAGAATCCTGTACAACATGATAGAATCAAGCACATTGAAGTGGACAAACACTTCATCAAAGAGAAGATTGAGGATAACAGTGTTGAGCTTCTGTTTATAAGGTCAGAAGACCAGTTGGCAGACATTCTCACCAAATCTGTTACAGGCAGAACATTTACCCGTGTTCTTAGCAAGCTAAGCATTAGTGATCCAACTGCTCACCTTGAGGGGGAGTGTTAGAATATTTGTTAGAATATTATAATTAGATAAACAAATCAGTAGAATATCAGAGATAATCAAGGAAATTCATATGTATTTACTTAGAATACTTTCTATATTTAGTTCCCTAGAATTCTATATTAAGTGAGCTATTATAAATAGAAAAAAATATAACAAAGAATATATTTAGAAAATCTTTTTTCTTTTCTTTCTTGTTATCACATCCTTATCTAACCTTTCCTAATCCTCGATATCATCATAAGAAAAAGTTCCACTTGATCAATCTATGATCATTACCCAAAAATCTGACCCGATAAAGGAAATGAACACAAAAAGGACGTGGCATGAAGCCTAATATGACACAATCTTAATTAAGCTTTCAACTCAATCTTGAAAGCCAAGACTCAATTGGAAATGAGCCAATTAACCCTAATTCCTTTCATTATATTGCAACCTTTTCACAAACCATGTCAAAAGTTAAGTTGTTAAGTAAACATATGTAAATAAATTGTTTTTGTTATATCTTCATGGGGTATATACATTGAGAGGAGAAAACTTGAATTATCAATCATATATGAATGAGAAGATTTAATGGCATATGATCACTTAAAACAAAACCATGTAACTTTTTTAAAAATCACATAACTTAAGTTTTAATTTTTATTATTTTATTATGATTATATTTGATGATTAATAGGTATTTTTCTCAAATTATTGGAGTTGAGTTAGTATTGTGATTTAGACATATAATCGCATAATCTGAAATTGCATTCCTCTCCCTTCACATATAAAAGCCTCTCTATCTCCCTTACATGACCACATATATCTTCAAACAATTCATCTTGTAAATAGTTTCATGGCATATCAAGAGTCACTAATTCTTAAAATTAATACTATTAGAAAAATATATTCCATAGTGAAGCAGATCAAGGAAATATTTGACAGGTTTTGTGAGGAAAATCTGTCTCATCCTCCTTAGGTGAAGTGATTTGCTTGAGACAATGTCATTCTCATAACAATAAGGGACGATTTAATTATTATCATCTTGCCCGAGTGCAAAGCACACACGTTGTTGACTTTTCCTTTCAGAACTTCTGGAAAAGAGTCTTGGTTTCCTTTGAAATGCAATTAAATACAGCCTAAATTTTGGAAAGAAAACAAAGAAAATATTTTTGAAGGCAAATCATTTGTATGCAATCATTAAAGAATATGCCTTAAAAGGTATATAAGATTTATTGTTTTGAATTTAATAATAATTAAACATCTATGTGACCTAGTCTAATTTTCCTCTTTTAACCAAACTCTATTTCTCAATTGTCAAGCTCAACATACCTTGAATTAATGACTACCAGTTATTATCGATCGCCAGCTGTAAAAGTAGTTGATGTTAAATCTTATCATTTCATTCATTACATTATCTCCAACATAAATAATTTTTATAGTTCCTCAATTTTAAAATATTTGTAATTTTAACTTATATATTAATCTAAAATTTTAAAAAGTCTTAATAAATTTTTAGTTTATTTATATATATATATCAGAAATTTTAACTTATTAACTTACATTTAATTATATTTTGTTAACAGTAAATAATACACACACATATATATATATATATATATATATATAATATTTATGTTATTTGTAAAACTAATAATTTTTATAATAATATTATTTATTAATTAAAAATGAAATATTTAAATTATTATTGACAAGAAAAAAATTTGACCTCCTTTTAGTTAACTTTTGAATCCTCATATATTTAAATGCATACTTTTTGAATGTAATTCAAAATACATGCACACACACATATATATATATATATATATATATATATATATATATAATGAAAATAAAAAGAGTTATATTGTTCTTTTGTTTCTTTTAGAAACAATCTTGTTTGAGACACATAAATCACAATATATGTAGTTACCTATTTCATGTTGGATTCAAATATTGGTTTATCATGTGTTCTAGACGTACATTAACTCTCATAAGTAAAAACTCATATTTTTAAGTACAAGGATATTATTAGTAGAAAATTATAGGTTTAATTACACTGGTTCTACTCAAATTATTATAATGGTTCAATTTTGCTTCCCATGTTTTAATTGCACAAATTTAGTTCTTTTAAGTATTTAAATTGTACAATGTTCATCACTTCGTTTAATTCTCCATGTTAACAAATTTCGTTAATAACGTTAATAGATAATGAGGCAAATGATACGGAGTTCTATGAACTCCATAGTTACATATGGGAAAAAATTAAACAACAAGCCACCCATAAAGTTTCACAGCAACCAAATTTGAGGTAGAGAAAACAAAATTGACAAGGACAACTCAAACACAACATCAATACGTAGGGTTACATACACTATTTTTGTGCATCTCTTCGCATTTAAGAGATTAAAGAGAGGAAAAATTGTTTGGGACCCACCATTTTTTAAATTAAATTCTCCACTCTACCAAATGCGTACCTTCCACGTCTACCGGGAACACGAAAATATTACGTATTTACATTTTGAAATATTCATTGAAATGATTAATTTTAAGAAATATAAATTAGTTATATTTATTTTATTTTTTATTCCAACAATAGATCATAAATATCTTATAATTTTACTAGCAAAGCACATGGCCACAAATTCTTGACGCAGAGAAAGAAAACAACTAATAATAAAAATTATGAAAGAAGAGAAACAATACAAAGGAAGTGGCCGTCATAATCTATTTAAAATAAATTTGATAATTTTAATATTTTAAATAAATTAAAAAATTATAACAAATTTAAAAAATAGATACAAAATTGAATTGATTTTAAAATTTTGTGAAGAATAACGTAGATATATAAAATAATTATTGAAACTCAAAAATATAACAAAAATATTCCATAGCGTTAAAAAAGTTAAAATTATTTAATAAAGGTTGAGATAAAAAATGACATAAATATAATCTTAAAAACATAATTTAAACAAACATTCCCTTCTCTCTGTCTAAACATACTTTACTTATTTTTTCTACAAGAAACCCTTAGGTATGGGAAATGTACCAATAGTGTACCATGGGAAATGTCATCTTTCCATTGGGTCATAGCTTAAGTGGGTCTTGGTTCATTACCTTTTTGGTGGATGTCTCCATGCATGTAATACTTGTGTGAGAAACTTTACCAGCATATTTTCTTTTGAATATAGTTCTCGATTATTATCTGAAATTTATTAAAGATTATTTTTTTAAAAAAATCTTTTTCTTTTTTAATGGTTCTCTTATGTTTATATAGATGTTTGAAAAGATTTAACCAATACGAAAGTGTGTGTTAGATATTGCATTGTTAACGGTAGTAACAACATTCTCAGTTTAACATTATGAATATATTAAAAACCATCTTTTTCTACTTGTTTCATTTCCAAATCAAGAAAGAAACTTATCAAATGAAAAACGTGATCACTAAAATTATGATTTTCAAAATAAATTCAATCAGAGTGTATGATAAATCATACTAAATTTATTCTAACAGATTTTTATCTTTTATTTTTGTTTAAAAAAATTTTACATAAGAGGAGGCCCATGTTTGAACTTTGTGCGTCTTGATCCAACCCATAATCAAAGTATAAAATGCAGTTAGCTTTATGTTAGGGTCTAGGGTTTAGGTCCATATCACTCTACAATCGATTGTGGAGTTTAATTTTAATAAAACGTGAATGTAAAAAATTTATATAGTAAAATAATTAAAATTGTTTCCAAGTATAGTTTTTAAAGTGATTATTATTAAAAAAAAATATCATAGTGTGACATAAGATAATTTGATAATAGTGTATAAACAATATTTTTGATTTTGTTGTGTTACAATGTTATTTATAATAACGAAATTCTTATCAAGTTTATTAATAATTAATTGTTGTTGAAAAATCTAACTGATCACTTTTAATATAGTACTTTCATTCAAATACTTAAATTTGAAATTTTACTGAAAAATCCGAATTTAATTTCATTCAGGGGCTGGATATGTTGCTAATGTCAGGTGTGTATAAACGATAAATAGTAAAAAAATTAAGCAGCTATTACTCAAAAATAGTTTTTCTTTACGGTTGAAATTAAAAGACGAGGTAGTTAGTTTTTCAATGCAACGGTCTAAATTTTGCAAAAAAGGGTGCTTATATTGGGTTTCTGTTTTTTCGCGGCGCCTTTCATATGTTTCTTATTTTTCAACGAATCGAACGCAATTTTCAATTTCAACCATCCCCTGCTTTTTTTTTTTTTTTTTCTATTGCTTGTTCCTTTCTTGTACACAAACCCATCATCACTTTTGGGTTTATGTAACACATAATACCATAACCTTGTCCTCATATTTCAGGTACCCATCTCACAATTTTTTATTTTTCTCATCCACTCTTCTTCTTGGTTTTGATTGCATTGTCTTCTTAGTATAATCATTTCATAGATAGCTTTTGGTGATTTGTAAAAAGGTTAGTTTACATTCTTGTTGGTTTTTGATTCTTTGATTGCATTTGTCGCACTTTCTCTAACTATCTCACAAGGATGAGCATTTTGGTTCATAAAAGCACGGAATTTTATCAGATTGTGTGGTTTCATTCATCGTTAACTTCTTCAGCAAGTAAACGAGTGATTTTAGAAATTTAGATGTAGGAGTTCATTTTCCATTTTTATTTTTTTTTGCACCAATAAATTTTACGATCAATTGCTATCGTGATTGCTTCGGGTATGCACCGATTTGGTTCATTTTTTTTTAAAAATTGAATTTGTCTTTTTTTTCTTATCCTCTATGTTCTAGTTCTCCTCATAAACATGTATTTGAATATCTTGTCTACATTTGATGCTAGACCATACTTCGAACTAGATTGACTTTGATGGAGGATGCCCATGAAAAATCAATAAAGAAAAATCCATGTTTCGGCTCTAATGTTTTCTTTCAAAGTATCTATTGTTCAGAAAATTGCCTCGTGTATTTGGACTAAGATTGGTTTGGTTTATTTTTAACTTAGTGTCCATTTGTGCTTCAGATTTCCTAAATCCTTCGGATTAAGTAAACCAATTTTTGTGGTTTTGTAAGTGTCTTAACGTAATAGTGTAATGTAATGGCATAAACTTAATGAATTGAAGTAGAATGCTGCCTCAATAATGTAAAGGTTTTTAATAATGTAAAGGTTTTTGTTACAATGTCATCAAATCATGGATTATCATACATATAATTAGACATTATTGACTTTTGTAATTGATTGACATAGTAAAATTTTTAAACTGATAGTGCATCAAGATTAAACTTTGTGTTAACTCATTTTCTTTTTCTGGTTTTTATGTTGTTGGGTTTGTGCCAGAAGATTAAAATGTTTGGGTTTAGAAAAGCAGCACCACCACCAGCTGAACCAGAAAACAAGACAACCACCCTTACTCCAGATAGAAGAACTAATTCAGAACCTATCCCTCCAGTTCCAAAATCCAAAGGAACCTATTTCGATGAAGATGATGACGATGATTGGGGGAGGAAGCCAGTATCAAAAGACAAAGACAGGTACAAGAATGGTTTCAGTAACTCTGGGGGGCTAGAGAACCAAAGTGTTCAGGAACTGGAAAATTATGCAGTGTACAAGGCTGAAGAGACAACAAGTACCGTTAACAATTGTCTGAAGATTGCTGAGGACATCAAAGAAGATGCCACAAGGACCCTTGACATGTTGCACCAGCAGGGTGAGCAGATAACCAGGACTCACAATATGGTTGTGGAAACTGAGAAGGATTTGAGTCGGGTATGTGTGTTTGGTTTAATTTTTATGTTCAACTTTTTGTTCAAAATTGAGGTTATTTTGTAGTGGTATCGTGAAGAGTGTATTTATTTAACCAACACTAGTTGATATAAGTCGCAGTGATTTGTGCCTCTTGATTAGATTGTTCAGGATTTGAATATGAAATAGACTATGTTAAGAGAAAACTAACTACATTATATCTTTGATCAAATTGGTCTCTGTCCACAATGGTTTATTTTTTGTACCAATATCATGATTATATAAAAACTAAAGAGTTTATTTATATCTCAAATAAGAAGCATTTTGGTAAAGAACATTTTAATGTCCTTTACCACTTTGAACTTGGACAAAATTCAGATTTTGTTTTGTTGGGGCTTTTGATATTGTTCTTCATTCAAATTTGGCATAGTTTAATTTGCTTGATAATATTATATACCTATGCTATCGAGGTTTTGAATTATGGTTATGGTTTTGATATGGACGAATACAGTTTGTGATGCAAACTACCATGCTTGCAAATTGTGGTTCCATCAATTTTAAACCTAGCATACTATACTGGACTAGAAAAATTATATGCAACTATCTGAATGAATTAAGACCCTTTGAAGAAGGAATAAGAGTAGAAAACAATTGAAAATAAATGCTAGTTATGATTTCATTTGTGTTTCTTTGTAATGATATTCATAGTTCCAAAAATTTACATTTTGATCATCAGGGTGAAAAACTTCTAAACAATCTGGGGGGCATATTCTCCAAACCTTGGAAGCCAAAGAAGACAAAGGAAATCCAAGGCCCTGTAACTACACCAGGTTTTCTTCCACCCTTAATTTTTGTAACCCAACATTTTGGTTATTTTCTTTCATAGACAACAATACTATAATGGAATGTGGTGTCTGAACAGATAAGCCATCCAAAAAGGATGTACATAATAAGGAAGACAGGGAAAAGTTAGGCTTAGCTCCTTTGCCCAAGGGACGCTCAGCCCCTACCACACCTCCTAATGAATCTGCCAATGCCTATCAAAAAGTTGATGTAAGTATCTTTTGTTATGCCCATTATGTATTTATCAAGGTTTTAAAAAGGTCTCTGTAACCATTAGTGACTATAATTTTAGCATCATTTGTCCGCAATTTCTTGCAATATCAATGAATGTGCGGAACCACTAGCGTTACTGTAATTTAAAACCTTAGTATTGGTTTCTTGAGCAAAATTTTCACCTATCTTGTGGTGTTATTAAAACAGTTTGAAAAAGCTAAACAAGACGATGCACTCTCAGATCTAAGTGACATCTTGGGTGATTTGAAGGGTATGGCAGTTGGCATGGGAACTGAACTTGACAGGTAAATTGTTTGTTATGCTATAACGATTATTATTATTATTATGGATTTGCATTATACTGTCTATAATAAACACTTAAAAAAGAAAATAAAAAGATAAAATAAACTCGTATATTTCAATTTGTGTAGAAATTCCTTTATTTAACTTCTTTAAAAATTTACTATTGATTGTTAAACTATGACTAATATATTCTTATTATCATGGATCTGCATTACACTGTTTATAATAAACAATTATAAGAGAAAATAAAAAGGTCAAATAATCTCATATATTTCAACTCGGATAGAAAATTCTCTTATTTAAATTCTTTAAAAGTTTATTCTTGTTTGTTATACTATGATGAATTTTATTATGATGGATTTACATTAGTGTTTATGATAAATATTTATAAAAGAAAATAAAAAGGCAAAATAAACTCGTGTATTTTAACTTTATGAAATTATCTTGTTTAATTTCTTATAAAGTTTCTTTTAATTTAGAGTAAATTATATTAACATTTCTAGTATTTTTTTTGGGAGATTTCATAAATATTTGTGTTTCTTTTACCTTTATACAAAATTACCTAATTATTTAAAAAATATTACACTCATAATATTTTTATACATTATATTGACCTCCTTAATATTGAAAAACTCCACACATTTCTATATTGACCTACTTAATATTGAAAAACTCTACATTAATCTTAATTTATAAGACCAGTTTTATTCATTTTATCTTTTTATTTTTATCTCTTGTAAATATTTATTAAAAAGTGTATCCAAGTAAAATTTAAATGAACAAAATATTATGAATGTTGAAGTAGTCATTGTCACTAAAGATAAAGATGTTTTAAACCACATCTTTATAGTTGTGTAATGTGAGAAAAATATTTGATTAATTGATGTTGAATGTACTATGTTAAAATGCAGGCAAAACAAAGCTCTTGATAATCTTAGTGATGATGTGGATGAGTTGAATAACCGAGTCAAAGGTGCCAACCAACGTGCACGCAAATTAGTAGGGTAGTAAATTGACAGATTATAGCCTCAAACTGTTGCTCACTAGAGTTTATTCATTCATTTATTATTGTTTGTGATTCATTTGTTTGTTTTCAAATTTTCCACATCACTGTGTCACTGAAAGCATTTGGTGATAGAGATTTTGTTCCTGCTTTAGAAATTAGAACAGCAACAAAACTAGGGGGTGTTTGGTTGAAGTATTAACAACAGTGATGTATATAATGTAATTAAATAAATGTATATAAATAAATATATATAATGTATATAATTTAATTAGAACAGCAACACGCGGGTTTATAAATAAATGTCTATAATGTAATTTAGAAATAATTATACAAATAAATATATTTAAATATATTATTATATAAAACAACATAATTGTAGATTATTTATTTAGAACTTATGAGTCAAGAAAGTTGATTAAAATCATCGAGAAATAGTTGATACGTGATGTTAAATTTATCTAGTACAACAGTAATCTAAAAAATAAGCAATGCTACGATAATTTTAAAAAGTTAAAGTGGAATCCTTTCTCTAAATTAAAAGCTTTACCCAAAAGAAATTTTAGTAGAATCTTAAAAAAAAAGGGGTTATAATAAAACAAATTAAATGACACTTGATATGGAAAATGTCTATTTTATATTTAGTTTTGGAAAACAAATGATTAAAAATATATAGGATGAATATAAAAGAGTTCGAGTAGTTCATAGTAAAATCAGTTAAATATTATCTGAAATAAATTATTTATTAGAAATGATATTAAGTATAGGATATAGAAATGAATTTCATAATAATTTATAATTAAAAAAAAAACAAATGTTTTAATGCTTCGAATGATTGAGGTTATATATTATTAAATTATATAATTGAGAAATCATTTAATTTTGAACATATGGATGGATTGTGATTTTTTAAAATTTGTTTTATAAATTAGACACGAATCTTTATTTCGTATTAAAACGATTTACTCTTTCCTACTCTTACCTGTTCTTATATGAATATTCTCTTAAGAAATGTTGAATAATTTCTTTTTTGTTGCTATTGGAATTCTATTTTATTATCTTAAAGGTTGTTTTATATTTTTTGTAATTTTTCTCAAGCTTCTTCAATATTTTTTCCCCACTAACAATCATAATATATGTTAAAAAAATATTTTAAAATAAAGTATATGTTAAACGAAAATAAAAAATATTTATTATTAACAGTAATTTATTAAATTATTAAGAATTATTAAAATTAATAATTATTATATTCTCAATTTTTACATAATCTCTCTCTATATGTTCATTGTTATTTTTATTTTACCTATTATTATTTCATTGATAGAAAATACATAAATAGCTTAGTAAGACATTATTTTCAACGAAAGTAGTATTCTAAGAAAAAAAATGTTAATTCACAAATTAAAATATTAAATTTTATATAAGGTATTTTGATGGTACGTGGGAGGAGATTGTCTTAAGTTTTTTATTTTGGGATGATGTTAACATTATCGTCAAGAAGGAAAAAATAGAAGAAAGAAGGTGATAACTAAGTGATAAGTTGGTAGTTACAATTAAATATTAATAAAATTAGTTTTAATTTTTTCTTTAAGAACTAATTTTTTTTTTATAATAAATAAAAATTCATTTTATTCAATTTCAATTTGTCTCTTATAATACTAAAAGTATTTATTTATGATCAAAGTGAAATGCTCACACACATTGCATTTTCACTATACACTTCATTAAGCATTTAAATCCTACTAATATTAAAACTTAAAATAATTTGTCACTATGTTATAATTACATAGAAACTACTAAAAGCACATTAAAAACCCCATTAAAGAGAGACTAAAAGATACATAAAATTTAGCCTAAAAATTGTATAAAAATAATGGAGTAATAAAAAAAACCCACTAAGGAGAGATTAAAAGACACATTAATTTCAGCTTTAAAAATTTGCATGAAAATAATGAAATAGTTAAAAATTCATTAAATTCAGCTTAAGGATTTACACGAAGAAAAAAATTGTAAGCTTCACATGTCACATCATATTTGATATTTAATTTTTGTATAAATCATCACAATATTTTTTATACAAAATATTTATTTATTCTATTTATATGATATAAATACTTTTTTCATAAATCTTATATAGTAAATTGTACCCTTACAATGTATGGGAAGACACTAGTTTAGGTCAAAAGTATAAATTTAAATTTTATTTAAAATTTAAAATTTCGTTTGAATTAATTTATTATCGTGAAAATTATTATAATGTTGTTACAGTTGGAAATTAGTAATGGATAGTCTTAAATTATATTTAATAAACAGGAAAATTAGTTATTAAATTATAATTAAAGGACTTTATTTCTTCCAACTTATAAAGAGAAGTGATTGCAATTCTTCTTGCAATGGCTTTCCATCCATGTGTCGCATATTCAATGATAGCAAAATTCCTTTTTCATAATCTTACACATTCCTAAATAATGAAAAAATCGATTAAAATTGGGCTGGGAATTATCGATGGAACTCTCGTACCGATTTTCCTTCTGCCAAAGAACACTTAATTTAACGTAATTACCACGATGATTTGGAAAAAAAAAAATTAACATGATATCATTTTATGGTAAGTTGGACTTTCAAAATATTTAAGGGCCTTTTAGTTTACATGCTGAATCAGAAATACAAATATTAATTTAATTTTCACCAAAAGTAAAAAGAAAATATAATCATTAATATATTTATTAACATATTATATATCGTTAGGATTTAAATAATGTCTCGTATCCATTCTATAACGGATGAGTATCAGTTTAACTATATATATTACATCTTTATATCTTTTAGGTATTGACTAAAAATAAATTCATGAGAGTTTAGTAGAAAATAAATAATATCTTGTCAACGTGTGAAGACCTATGTGTGCAGTAATTCTTCCTTTATTTCTAATTTTTGTTTTTTCTTGAGTAGTCTCGTATTTGGGAATGAGAAAGAATAAGGAAAAAAGATTATTAAAGTTGATGGTATGCATTTGGAACAAGTGACACAATAATGGAAGTGGATCATTTAGGTGGAGATTATACTTTGTGTAAACATTTTGAGTTTTTCCCCTAAGTTAGGATCGACAAAATTTAATTTAATTTAATTTCTCTTTATTCTAGAAAATTGTGAATTTAATTATTAATTTTATATTCTAGAGTTTTACAAATTTTAGGATTTAAAATTAATTTAATTAGAGTTATACTCTCTTTTGTTTTAAAATAACTAAGATTAGTTGAGTATTTTAGAGTCTTCAATTAAATAAACAGCATGTATTGTTAGAATCTAAATAAAATTCAGAGTGCAATTTGGATCCTAGAGTTTTATTGGGAATCGTTGTAAATACATCTAAATAAAATTCAGAGTGCAATTTGGATCCTAGAGTTTTATTGGGAATCGTTGAAAATACTCCTAAGTACTCTTTCTTCATGTTTTTCCTTTTTTATCCTTATTCATTCGAAAATCTATCAACAATTGTTTGTAAAATGGTTAGACACTCCATTTACACACATGCACCTCATCTTTAATACATATACTCATTACGAATTTGTAACCCATCACCACCGTTCTTGATGAAGATGAATATGAATATCTTTAAAACAAGACTTAACTAGGACTAAGATCACCCAAATTAGAGGAATAATTAAGGTTTCAATTTAGCCTTAAATTAGGGAAAATTAAACGGGAAACAAACTGCAATGGTTGAAGACGAAATTGATTCAAGTTTATGATTAGGACAACAAACACTTTACTTTGATCAGAGGTGAAAAAGAACAAAAATAAACAAATAATAATATCAAGTTGGCGCCACAAACCTAAAGGATTGTTAAGGAAATGATCGCCATAAGAAACGATGTTCTTGATAAGATCTTGTGAATGTAGAAAAAACCCTAGTAGAGAAAGCCTCTTGCAATTTCTGAATAATCTTTGTCGGTCCATTCATATCTGATTCAAATGTTTTTATTACAATGCCAGTTAAGAGTTATGTTTTAACTAAGTAAAAATAAAACTAGCATTAGTACAAGTAACCAAGATGTACAATTGGCTACAAGTTCCTAGGTTCAATTCCTATTGAAGGTATTTTTTTTTTAACATTTAATCACAGAAACTAAAAATACAACTTTCACTAGGCCTTTGGGCTCGATTCCATCAACTTCAGTCATCATCAAGCAAGACATGGGCTTGACATCTAAGTATCTTGCTTGACATTCAAGTATCTTGTCACTTCAATGAATTGGACTTCATTTTTATCTTGTGCCTCTAACAAATTAGAGATGACATGTTTGAGTACTTCTTGGGCCTTCTTAGTCATAACTTTAGTTATTGGTCCGCTTAAACCTTGGAATGGATCTTGGACTTGGGCTTGGGTCTAGATGTCCTCATCAACTCTCAAATTCTTTGGATTTTCATGTAGAAAACTCGTGTGGAGGGTGTTATTACTCTCCTTCATCATAGTCACTCATCACTTTTCTCTCTTAGGCTAGGGTTTTGGATCCTCAATTTTCAGGTTTAGGTTGTTCTATGTTTTAATGATAATACGTGTAATCTCTATTTTTGTCAACTGTAATGAACGTGGTCCCTATTTTATTGACCAATGAGAAACATGATATTTTGTTGTTGTTGCATTTGTGATTTGAACGACTAAAATTGATTGTGATGATGAGTACTTTAGGTTTTTTTTATGAATTTTTGCCATTGTTGTGTTGAGAGGATAATTTTTCCATATGCATTTTCTGTTGCGTCTTGGGAGAGAGAAGGTGTGTGACAATGAGTGAAGACCAGAGAGGCAACTAGAAAATCGATTGAGGGTTTGACTTTGGGGATTTTGGGGGTTGACCTTTTGAATTAGGACAGTTTAGTTTAATTTACTTAGACTTGCTAGGGCCTTCGAATCGATCAGAAAAGCAGTAAAATGCATTTAGCCTTTTAGAACCCATTAATATAAGATTTTGAGTGATTTTTAGGTTTAAAAAGTTGAATTTGGGGTTAAGCTATTGTGATCAGAATTGAACCTTGAAGTAGTCTTAGGATGGATATCTAAATATGTTACAGTTCTTAGAGTAAAATTGGAATGTAGTGTAGAGAGTTGGAATGAATTCCAAACTTACGATAAAGTGCAAAACGTACAACACTTTACTGTCATCTCACACCGAGGGCGAGCGTAAGTTAATGCTTAGCGTGAGAGTTCAGAGGGGATTTAGTGACTCATGCCACCATGTTGAGCGTGAGGCTGTACTCTCGCTTAGGTTGGGTGTTCAAAGAGGAGAATTAGCTCTTTAGAGTTTGACATTAAGCGTCAATTTGTGGTGATGTTCAATGTGAGGTCACAGAGACTGGAGAGAGTCTTTGGAGCTCCACACTAAGCATAAGGAGCATTTCGTGCTCAGCGTGAGTCCCTTGTTTTGTAATGTGTATAAATTCTTTATGTTGATGCGTAATTGAATGTTTTCCTTAATTATGCTTATGATGATTGTATTGGGTAATGATTGATGATGGATAGTGCAATTATATTTTTAGGGAAATGCATGAACCGTGGGAAGCATTTTGCATAAGATTAATCACTGAGAATTATGATAATAGCATTTTTTTGGAAACAGTTGGGGTGTATACCTACTGTAGAGAGGTAGTGAGATTGCCCGAGTTTTGGATATACTAGTGGGGCATGGTTGTTTATTTAAAATGTGGAGATTATCATAACTACTTAGGTAAATTGAAAAACGTTTTCGAAAGTGAGAATGAATGGAACTAGTGTAGTAAGTCCCTAACGGGTTAGAAAAGAGGCCTAGGACTGAAGGGTTATCACTTGGTGGGGAAAATTTCCACTATAGTCGATCACCATAGGTGGGTAGTGCAGCCCGTTGCAAAACCAGTGACTCTAATGTTACTTGCATAATATTCTATAGTGAGAGTGTCGAGGACGATATGTACTCCTAAACATCACTCAATTGATTTTATTAGTACTTGATGACATGTGAGTGTTGCGAGTTTTCATGCATCATGATTAAGTTGTATTTTGTGTGCTATTATATTATGTTATATCTCATGTTTTATTATTATCATTGATTATATAAGCTAACCCTACCGTGTATCTATGTGATTGATACCTATGATGAGCCCGATTGTTTAGACAAGCTGATGATCAACATGTGAAATAAAGTATCAAAGAGTTATAGGAACATCCTTGTCCTTAGAAGTCCTATTTTACATCCTTCTAGTATTGTCTTAGATTTTATTTTATTTTCTTAAGAGTAGAACCTTTGTCATGTCTTTATCATTTATGCTTTAGTAAAACTTTTATAAATTGGACGGGTTGTGAAATACTTGTGATAGTTAGAATTGATTTATGATTTGATGTTAATGTGAATTTTTATTGTTTACTTTAACCGTGATTTCCTATATGCGATGCTCAATCTCTTTGTTTTATAGTAACATTAATGAACTTTTTCAAAATTTAAAATTGAACTGCGATTATGATTAGTTTGTTTAGCACTATATTAATATGGATTTTAGAAAAAGAATTTTATTTAGAAAAAACATGTGACATGACAAGCAACTAGTATGTTAGATACTAAAGTCAAAAGAATTAATTCAGCAAGAAATTGTTTTGCAAAAATATAGATTTAGAAAAATAATTTTATTTACCAAATATGGATTTAGACTCAGGAAGAACATATATCATAAAATTCGCATTTTCATGCTACTTTCTCTTCAGCATGCATCAGTTTTTCCTTTTGCCACTTTCTAATATTTGAGTGGAGGACAAGACAAATAAAAATCTTACCACTGTGTTTGAAATTATAAAGTTTTTGATGTCATATAAGCACCTCGTTCCTGTGTCCTTCCTTCATTTTATTCTCATCAACTTAGCTATAAAGGCAGAAAGTTTGTCACACCTTCAACTTAGTAATGTGTATTTTGTTGTGTTGTTATGTTGGAAAAGTTTGTTTGCAACTTTTTATGTTGGTGTGATATGAGAAATGACAATTACAGATGTTTTAATGATTTGCCTTCAATGTTTTAGTTGGAGTTAAAGAGGTTTAAATTGTGGAAACGAAAGACAAATTTGCATGTGAAAATCCGAGGAGATAAAAGTGAAAAATTGGAGAAATAAGATGATGCAGCAAATATTATCATACCAACGTATACATGAGTTCACTTTATATATATATATATATATATATATATATATATATATATATATATATATATATATATATATATAATATTATAACAGATAGATGGTTCAGCTGAAAACAGACATATTAGAAAATGTTGCAGAATTCAAATAAAACAAGTTGATACAAATTTAATTTTTATTTTGATTTATAACAGTAAAACTTATATATTAAATTATATTATATACTATTTATAATAATATTTTTTAAATAATTAATGTATCAAAGAAATTTTACTAAGTAAGCAAGCGTCATATAAACAATAAAATAAAAAAATTGAAGATATAAAATTTCATTTTTGTATTTCCTTTCCATGCACATCTAACAATTGCAAAATGTATTCATATTCAAGACGCATGAGTTATATATATAAATATATATATATATATATATATATATATATATATAGTCGTAGGTAAATCTTGAAAATATAAAAGAATTTCGAAGGTAAATATAACACCATGGGTTGGGGAAGCTGGTGGAGCCTATAACAGTGGTGGCAAACATGACCTTCAGCTAAATCAATAAATTTAGTTCATAATCTTGATCTTTTGAATCACTTGTGGTTCATTATTTGAAGGCTAGTATTACTGTGCTACTCATAAACATGTCCAATTCCACTACTTTCAGTGTATCTCTAGTCAATGACATGAATCTGTACCCCATCCTAGAGACACTAGAAGAAAGTCATTTACCAATGACAACAAGGGAAGACTACCACTTGACACCAAATGATGGAAACATTCAAAGTGATGCGGTGCTGTTGAATGGAACTCACTACAACTCACCGAGTCACAAGACATCCCACAATGAAACCATTGTTGGTTCATCCATTTTCTCCAATCAAAGCAAGACCTCGTTTAATTATATTTGTACATACTAAACGCCAGAATGTAGCTAGCAAGCACATGATATTATTTACTCCTGAATATTTGGTCCTCAGTCTTAGGTCTTCTATCTTCAACCTGACTCTTTAACAATTTACACATATCAAGAGCTTCAATGCACCAACATTTAATTAACATGCACATAATATTAATCAACAACAAGACAACAAAACATTAATTCTATGTTTTTCCTTCTCAATTAGTTTTTATTTTCTTCACACACAATATATACATAGTCTAGTAATAATAACGTAACACTTGATAGTAATGAGTATGTAAACGTAGTAAACTTTTTTGTAAATCAAACAATTGGAATTAATAGTAAGAAATTATTTTAGGTTTACGTCATGATTAGCAACTAGTCAAACACAAGCATCCACATATAACAATATTCATTAAAACATGAAACCTAAAATGGGTCCTTTATTTATTTCTTCTAACTTTCCTTTGTTTAGCTAACCCGGGAAGTCACATATATATATCTTTGAATTCCACGTTAGTGTAAGGAGCCATCATCCACATAAGCCCCATCCCAACCCCAACTACACATAAACTTCATGACTCCTTTGATGATGAGATTGAGTGATGAGATGTGATTGGTGACTAAATACACAAAACCAAAAATTAATTGAGTGAGGCCCCCTCCGTTTTCTTGGTCATTACATACACTCATGTGTCTCTTGCTTTGCATTAATTCTCTTCATTTCCGTATATTTCCTCTATCTTTTTCCCATAACAACCTTCGCAAGTATCACTTTTTTCTCTCTCCCCTGTTTTCCTCTGTTTCAGAAATGAAGAGTTCTCTGTCTTCAACCACATGTGGGAGGTTCATGATCCTCTTGCTCCTTTTCTTTCTCTTTTTCTTCTCTTCAACCAATTGCAAAGTTCCACCATCTTCAACTTCCTCAGGTAACACCCTCAGCCATCATCATCATCATCATCGTCACCAACCCCACTTTCGTTATTGTGATTCATTTACCAAGAGAAACCCACGTTCCTTGTGCACCGAACTCCAAAGAATCTATCAAAGATTTAGTGAAGCAATTCCACCCTCTCGAGAGAATGAAATTGACCCAAGATTTGGTGCAGAGAAGAGACTTGTTCCCTCTGGGCCAAACCCACTTCACAACTGACTATACCAATTTCACCAATCACCACTATTAACATCCTTAGATATATCTATCTTTATTCTACAACCAGTATGAACCAAATTCAATAAACCAATTCCATCACACCCTTTTGTGAATTAAGTCCAAAGCGTTTGCTTCTTTGTTCACTGTTCATAATTATCTCCACTCTTGGTAACCTTTATAAACATGTCTTTAATCTTTCATCAAGTTTTTGCATACCCACATCGCAAGAAGATTGAATAACAATGGCTAGAGCTACTATGGCATGGAGAAAGAGACAATCTTTAGTCACAAATGTAATTGTGGACACTTCAAAAATCTTGATGTTGTGCCAACAAAATTGAGGTGGTGAGCTTCTATTAAACCTTGGTAGGTTTTATAAGCTACCTTTGTATTTTTGTGTGACAAATATTGTATATTGTATTTAACTTTTTCATTTAGTATTGGAAAATTGCCATTTGGCCATTTCCATGCTTGATTTTGGTTTTCTGGTCTTGTAATTAAGGACTAGAGGTTTGAGAGAGGATAGAGAATGTTGTTGAAAAGAAGGGCTGAATCTGAAAACATGCATGGAAATGGTCCTTTATGGGGCAACTTTGAAGAGAATATGGTTGGAGGTGTAGGTCATAAGGGCCCCATGAGTTTCATTAATATGGAGCCACCAAAGGACAAGGACTTATCTATTTATGGGTTTTGGTTCGTTTCTGAGGTCAAATTGGGCTTATTACCATGTCGGTCAGCAACATTTTTTAAAAAAAAATTAAATTTTCATTTTTAGTTGATATTTTATTTAATGAATATGACTTCATATGTTGTTTTTTTATTATTGTTACATGTATAATTAATTATTTATTTATTTTGACAAGTCATATTTCTCTATTTATTTGATACAGTTGGTTTTGTATAATTCCTGTCCACAATGATTGAAAAGGTACATCTATAATTAAAATTTATGCAATATCTTCCCAACAAATGCAGATGGGTGTTTGCTTAATTGGAATCATTTCTGGTTTAAAACGTGGGTTGCAACCAATTAGGTCATACTAGAATATGTGGATATGAATTTTAGGGGCAGGCCTACTTCTCTAGTTGAGTGAATTTGGACAAGAAAGGAAAATCAATCTAAGGGTATTCTTAAGATTGTACAGAAAATATTCTAAATGTGTGCTACTTTATTTGTGTTGATAGATGAATAATTTACGCTGTATGGAAAATATTCTAAATTTAATAAACATCTATTTACATGAAAACTTTTATATGGAATTGCTCTTGCTATTTCAACAAACCTTAGTACCATCATTATATTGAAAAAAAATATATTCATATTGTATAAGTTATAGGTCAGCTTCCACAAAGTTTCTTATTGATTTTGATATTATACATTTCATATGGATTTTATATCATAGTTGAAAAAAAAAAAAGTTAGTAACTGCAAATACTTGGGGGAAATTGAAGGATAACACTGTGTTTTTAAATGGATAAACAATTGTGACTTGAAAAGGAAATTGGAGAGAAATTACAAGTATTATGCATATGCTTGGCGTTCAGTGCGTGGTCATAATTTAAAGGATCATCATATTTAGAAAGTGAGAAGAATAATAAGAATATACTTGACTAGAGTGTATAGTTTGTGCATGCAAGTGACAGACAGTAGGTATCTCTATAAAGAAGCAAGGTTTCCATTTCCAAAACATGAATAAAATTTTGGTAGATGTAACACATAGGATGCAATAGCATTCCTCATATATATATATATATATATATATATATATATATATATATATACATATATAATTTTTAAATCTAGAACAAAAATGATTTTAGGATCTTATCTTAACTTCTAATAGTAATTTAGTTTTCATTAATAATTTTTGGGCAATTGTTAACACAAGACATAATTTTTTATTTTCCATTTATATGAAATTTTCTTACTCTTTTGGAAGTCACAGCACTGTTTTCAAACCTACCATTGCGTTTGAACATGGTTAAATCTCTTCCGACTGTAAATATTCAGTTAAAAAAGAATTTATTTAAAATAAGAATAATGAAAATTGAAAATAAATTTATTAAATTATTATTCTTCAAAAATGATTGTATTTGAACATTAAGTTAATAAGTTAAACATAAAAATGTTAATGCGCTTATTTATAAACCTGCCAAAATTCGTAAGTTGAGTTGAATCAAGTTATCAGTAGACTGACCCACTTAATTAATTTTCAGTCTTATCCGTGGTTTGAAATTGAGTCAAATCAAGAAAATCTCTGTGTTATTTTTCCCAATAATTATCAACTTCGAGTTATAAGAATATTTGTTAAATTTTATATGAAATAAATTAAAATTATTTAAAATTACAAAGAAATATAAATAATTCATTCAAAGGAATTAAAAATTAAAAAAAATGTAGCTTATATATCTTGTTAAATCAAATTTATTTAAAGATATAACTTTTAATTTTGATTAAATTAAAATAAAAGTTTTATTTGATATGTATAAGACAAAATCTATCTTTGTACCACACATGATAAGTGTTGTTCTCAACAATTTCTAATATATGTAAAAAGATTTTGATTAATAGAGTTGTGTTATTTAGATTCTAATGAGAAGTTTCTTGTCATATCAAATACAAGGAAGCTAACCACTCTCTTAAAAATGAGATAAATCAGAACAATGTTTGATAAAAAATCTATGGTAGAAAAGAAAATACCTTTCCCAACACCTATTGTTCCTTTTTAGTGAAAGTGGTCCTATTTAATAAGACACTCTATGCAAATGCATCTAATACATATGGACGTGCTACACGTTTCCAGGGATGGATTGAAGATATTGAAATTGTTGAGTCTAACAGTTACTTCAAGCTCTCTATTTATATAGAGGGTGAAGATTAAAGATTTGAAGTAAAAATTACTCTACAAAAGTCTAAATTCTTGTAGTTTGAAAACTCAACTCTTTCTTATAAAAAGTTTTCTCTATTCTTCATTATATATTCCTTTCTATGTTGAGTTCAATCTTTGTTAAAGAAAAATCTTTGCAAATCTTTTACTCTTAGTGATAGATGTAGCCTAAAGACACCGAGTTCAAAAAATAGTTGGGTTAGCCTGAAGAGACTATGTTCAAAAAATACTTGTATTCAGCCTAAAAGGATTAAAGACAAAGAATATTTGTATAGCCCGAAGCGAATGAGGTCAAACAATACTTGTATCTTGTTGAAGATAGTGAAACCTTAGTTATCACTAAGGAAGTAGACGTAATCTTGGGGATAAGATAAAGCAGTATAAAAAAATTTGTGTTATCTTTCTTTTTTTCTTCTCTTATTTTACTAACAGAGACTAACTTGTTTAACAAACCTAAGTTTTGATAAATGTGTTTTATAAACATTTTGTAATCATGTGCTAATCCATCAAATGATTCAAAAAGATGTTGTGTAAAAAGCTTGAGAAATTATTTTTAACAAAATTCAACCCCTCTTCTTGTGTTTTTTCTTTTACAATGTTGTAACAATGCTATACCTCTAAGGGTTGAGTGCCTGACAGTTGTTAGAGGAGAAGATCCATCATGGCAAGTTCATCAACAATGTTTATCACAGAAGGATCTTTGATACATTATTATTTTTTATCAATTTCTCTGCATTTAATACATCACATTAAGTATTATTAATGGTCAATTAGCATGATTTAGTACATTCATGAGTTTGGGCTAAATTGGGCCTTAAGTGCTTATTTTTGTTCCAATTCACTGAAAATTCTAGTTTTGACAAGGTTCACTAAAACGAGCATAACTGTCACCACAGAACTCTGTTTAGGCTCAATTATATGTCAAATTAAAGAGGACTCAAAGAGCTACAAAAGCTATGAATACATGAAGAGCTAATTCGGACTGAATCTTGGGTGAAATGAGGCTCGGAAGTGAAGCCTGAAACTTGTTGCGGGATTCCAGCGAGAAGAATTAGTGTAGGCCTTTTTAAATCATTGTAAATTAGTCCATTTTGTAAATGTTGTAGGTGGGTTTCGAATTGGGGTATTCAACTCATTAAAAGTCATGTGCCTTGCACATGCTTGACCCCTTTATAATGCCCCAAACTCAAATTCTGATTACACTTTACTTTACTTTTGCATTTTAATTGAATTTTCCAGCAATTGAGTTTCCTTCTTCTTTTCTCTTGCTCTGCTAGGGTTCCACTTGCCCCTTTCACTTCCTTTCAATTCTTGCGGTTTGATTGAATTGCCTTTCAATTCAATTCATTTCTGTTACAATTGCATCTTCAATTTCGTAGTTAATTCTAGTTTTCTGCAATTTCAATCTCTTCTCTCTTAATTTCCAGCATTTGTTCTTCATTTGAATCAGCAATTCAATTTCGTTTTTACTCCTTGCTGTAGTGTTTTTGAATTCTATTATGCAATTCCTATTAACGATTGTTTTAATTTCAATTATGTGTAACTAATTTGTTAATCAATTCGATCTCAATAGGATCCCTAATTTTCTTAGATTCTCCGTTTTTAATTGAATGAGCACTCATTTTGAATTGTATAATTTCGATTTCATTATGTTAATTGATGTTTTGAATTGAGATTATTACTGTCTGGCGTTGTTGATCAACAACGAATGCAGCGAACCAATTTAGGATTCGAAACCGAGTTGTATGCTCTCATGTGTTCGATGAAAATTCTCTAAGATCTTAGAGCGCTTGGTTTAGTGTTGGAATGTAGAGATCTCGATTCGAATACACTGCATAGATGTATGTTTTTATTTTTGTTGAATCAGTGTGGAAAATTAGGATCCGACAAAGATCAGATTGGTGCCTTTTATTCATCTATTAACTGCGTTTTTTTTTATTCTAGTTTAATTGTTGTCATTGCTTAATTGTTAATGTTTAAGTTCCCTTTAATTTTCCCTAAGCCTGAAAAACCCCCAAAATTACGTTCAATGTTTAGTTACAGAGAAGTAACAGAGTAATCCGTAGGGAAACGATTCAAGTCCACTATTACTGTAAAGTAGTAGCAGATTCTAGTTTATTTGATGCACGTTCAGTGCGTCTGTCAAATTTGGCACCATTGCCGGGGATTGCTTTGTTAATTCTCATTGTTTATATGCATTTTCGATTTCTTAGACTTAGGATAGGTTAGTTTACATTCAATAATACTCTGCAATGTGCTGATACATGCCCTGAATTGATCTAATTGTTGAACTGTGCCCTGTTTTGTGCTGTTCTGGTATCTGTTTTGGAATTTTTGGTTCTATTTAGTCATTGTAACCTCCTTTCCCAAAGTAATTTGGCCTTCTGAGCAAAACTTTCCCCCTAGAGGAGTGAAATATTTGGTCAGATTTGCGAAATTTCTTCTGGATCTTGTTGTTCTACATCTATTTTGGTCTCGTAAGGACACAACGAGTATTTTTTCAATTGTCAAACGAATTTCGTTGGTCTTGAAATTTCGTAGGGTGGTAATTTTTGGGGAGTTGGGTAGAACCTCGCGCTTTGCCCGGGGCACCAACATATTGAGGCCAAATTTCATCGTATAAACCCTCTTTTCAATTTTTTAAGATTTTACTTGCATTTTTGGGGTCCTAGGATGGTTTAGAATTGACCTGTGGCAGTCCCATAAATTTTAAAAATCATTTGATACTATTTTGCAATTTATTTTGGTCATTTGGTGCATGCTAACATCGATTTTGTGCGGAGAGCTGTGAGATACTACTGTTTAGTGTTGTTTGAGCTATTTTTGCTGTTATTGTTGGCTATTGATGCATGAACACTAGAAGTAGAAGTACTGATTTGCACGCATTGAATCCTGAACCTTAGAGAATCATTCGCAATAGTAGGAGTGCACATAATAGGCATAGGCATAGGCATTCTGAGCATACACCTTCATTTGAGTCTGATACATTCTCTATGCATACTACTGATTCTGAGGGTGATCATAGTTCTCCACATTTGGCTCATGCTGTTGATATTGATTTTGCACATTCTAGGAAACCTAGTCCTAGTCCTGTAGTGCATTCGTATATTGAGCATATACTACATACTGAAAATATTGCAAATATGGATAATATGACTCTTAAGGAATTATCTGCTCCTGATGTGAATTACCAGCCCTTGTGCACTGAATATCCTGAACTTGATGCTAACTTTGAGTTAAAATCTGGATTAATCCACCTTTTGCCTAAGTTTCATGGTCTTGCAGGTGAAGATCCCCATAAGCATCTGAAAGAATTCCATGTGGTTTGTAGCACTATGAAGCCCCATGGAATTGATGAAGACCCCATTAAGCTGAGGGCCTTCCCATTTTCACTTGATGGGAATGCTAAGGACTGGTTGTACTACCTGCAACCAATAGCTATTAGGAGTTGGGGTGACATGAAACACCTTTTTCTGGAGAAGTACTTCCCAGCTTTTAGAGCTGCATCCATCAGAAAGGAGATTTGTGGGATTAGACAAGCGAATGGGGAGAACCTGCATGAGTATTGGGAGAGGTTCAAAAGACTGGTGTCTAGCTGCCCTCATCATCAAATCAACTCCTTATTGTGTACTTCTATGAGGGGCTTTTACCCATGGACCGCAATGGTAGATGCTCTGCAAGTGGAGGTGCTTTGGTGGATAAGACCTCAGTTGCAGCCAGAGACCTTATTTTTAACATGGCTGCAAATGCTCAACATTTTGGCACCAGGAGCACACCCTCTAGTAGACCAACCTCTACACCTGCACCATCACATTCTCCATATGCAGACCAGCAAATTCTGACCAACAGATTGGATTAGCTCACCTCTGTGGTCAGACAGTTAGCAGTGACACAGACAACCAATGCAACAGCTATAGCTTCTCAGAGCATGAGTTGTAGTATATGTTCTGATCCCTCTCATTCTACTAATATTTGTCCAACCTTGCAGGAGGGATACCATCAGGATCCTACTATAGTAGCTGCTGGAGTGTTCCCTAGGAGACCTCAGAATAACCCTTACTCCAACACCTACAACCCTGGCTGGAAGGACCACCCCAATTTGAGATGGGGAATCAGAACCAAAACCAACAATTTCATGCCCCAAGCAATCAACAACAACATTGGCATCCTCAACAGAATAGGCAACCTCAGCAGCATTGGCAACCCTCCCACAATCAGTATAGACCTCCCTTTCAACAACAAAGGGAGCCACATAACCTGCACCTCAGCCTGCATTCACTGGTCCTTCTTTGGAGGAGTTGATGAAGTAGATGACCACTAACAACTTGTAGTTTCAGTAGAGGACTGGGGCCACCATTCAGAGCTTGCAGACACAGATTAGCCAACTGGCCAATGCTATTAATCAGAACCAGTCCCCTGCATCCTCATCTTCTACCTTGCCTTCTCAGACTGTGCCAAATCCGAATTCACATGGCAAGAATGTGAGTGCCATTACCTTGAGATCTGGGAAGCAAGTTGACCCAACTAGCCATTGAAGCACCACCACCTGCAGATGAAGCTAGTCCATCAGATGCATCTGAGCACATTCCACCACCTGTAGTTCCCTTCCCTCAGAGACTGGCACATTCCAAGAAACAGGCTGAACTTGCATTAGAAAAGGAGATTCTTGACACCTTTCGCAAGGTCAAGGTTAACATTCCTCTTCTAGATGCCATCTGCCAGATACCCAAGTATACCAAGTTTCTGAAGGAGTTGTGCACCAACAAAAGGAAGCTAGCAGGCCATGAGCGATTTAGTCTCAGCAAGAATGTGTCTGCCCTCATTCAGCCCATGCCACCAAAGTGCAAGGATCTAGGGACGTTTTTTGTTCCTTGTATTATTGGAAATTATAAATTTGAAGATTGCATGTTAGATTTAGGAGCTTCTATTAATGTCATGCCTACATCTGTTTTTAAGTCTCTAGGATTAGGACCTTTGAAAGCTACTGGTGTTGTGATACAGTTAGCTAATAGGAGTAATGCACACCTTGCTGATTTAGTTGAAGATGTTTTAGTTAGGGTGAATGAATTGATTTTTCCTGTTGATTTCTATATTCTTGAGATGGAGGGTGAACTAGGTTGCAGTAGCTTACCCATTATTCTTGGTAGACCTTCCCTGAAAATAGCTAGGACTAAAATTGATGTGCATTCTGGTACCATGTCCATGGAGTTTGGTGATAGCATTGTTAAATTTAATATTTTTGATGCCATGAGACAACCTAGAGAAAACCATTCTGTTTTGAGAATTGATGTTATTGATGACATGATAGATGAGTTTATGGAATCTATGCATGATACTTGTATGGCTGATGATTTATCTTGTGGGATTGATTTGAAATTATTTGATGCATTTGTTCTGAGTTGTGATTGTGATACTCATTTTTGGTGTCATGTTTGTACTGATTATCCTGATATGCCCATGCATGAGTATGTTGTAGCTGTTGCATCTGAATTGGGTTCATCTGGTATTGATATCTCTGCATCTGAATTTATGGTTGATGTGAATAGTGAAGTCAGTCTTAATTCTGATTCTAGATATAATGCTTTGTATAGACTGCCTAAAGCTGCTTCTCACCCATCTGATCATTTTGTAGGTACCACTAGCTCAGCTGAGTTGCTCAACTCTGCCACTGTCAGATCTTCTATTGAGCAACCACCTGAGCTAGAACTCAAGACACTTCCTAAGCATCTCAGATATGCATACTTAGAGGAGGATCAAAAGCTACTGGTAATTATAGCCTAGAACCTTTCATCTGATCAAAAAGCCAAGTTGCTTGATGTTCTGAGGATCCACAAGAAAGAAATTGGATGGACCCTTGCAGAAATCCCTGGTATTAGCCCCATGATCGAGGTCGTACTCGGTCAAATATATGCAATTAAAATGCAGTCTAGGAAGTGACTCCTAGGTCGTCTCTCAGAGGACCATCAATTGATTTCCATCAAATACAAAACACAAAAAGGGGGGAGTTGTTTGATTATCAAAACAAAACAATTAATCACAAGTTGAGATAGTAAAATAAAAACAAATTAATCTCTTGAATTGATTGCACTCACTTATCCTAGATCACAGAAAATTATGCCTAATTTACTGAACTCTTAATCAAACTCGAATTAATTAACTAAGCGGAAATTAATTTTAGATTCTCTTTATGGGAATTAAGCATTCCCACGCACCATCATTTCAATTACAACAATTAGTGACTATTTCCATTAAGCATGAATCAAAGAAAATAATTGCATATAAATCTAATTGGATGATGAAGAGTCAAGAAGAGATTGAGCATTACCAATGCATAACAGGACCTTAAAGATACTGCAATCTACATCAATAGATTAACACTTAAACCTAGCCTTCCATTTAAATTTGAATTCAACAACAAATTAATTAACCCCAAGTGAATTGAACCAAAATGAATTAAATCAACACCAAATTAAACCAAATGAATTGAATCAAAGCTGCTGGAAAATGAAATTACAATAAGGAGATGAAGCATAGAAAACGGAATTGAGATGAAGAAAGCAAACCCAATTGAAGAATAATCAAAACAACAACAATGAGTGAGAATCCAATCCAAATCTGAATTACAACACCAATCCAAAATGAAAAACAAGAAGAAGAAGAAGCTGGAAAAAATGAAGAACCTAAAAGAAACCCCTAAAACCCGATGCTGGAATGTGAAAAATGTTTGCTCCCAAATATGTTGTCCGTAATGCTCCTTCACCATCAGGTTTTCAATTCCAATTTTTAGCCCCATGTGCCTTGCACATGTCACTTAAGTGCCAAAGGTTCCCCATTCAAATCCTACCTACAACATTTTTTTAAAATAGCAATTACATGATTTAAAAAAGAGCCCAAATTGCATCAAGTTCCCGTCACTAGTCCGTTCGTCAACTTCAAGGCCATATTCACCCATGATTCAGTCCGAATTGGCTCTTCATGTCTCATGACATTTGTAGCTTTGTCAATCCTCTTTCATTTTCAAAACACCTGAGCTTAAAACGATATCTATGGAGGAAGTTATGCTTGTTTTAGTGAAACTACTCAAATCTGGAAAAATATAGCAAATTAAAACAAATTAAGCACTTAAAGCCCAACTGAGCCCAAACTCATAAATGCATTAAATCATGCTAATTGATCATTAACCATGCTTTATTAGGATATAAAATATGCAGAGAAAGTGATCAAAATAATAACTCATCAAATTCCCCCACACTTATTCTTTTACACTCTTGGACAAAACTATGTCCTAAGCAAAAATATCAGACTTGGATGCAAAAATTCAACTTGTCTAACTATTTCATATACTCCAAAAACAACCATCAATGTATCTGAATTGAACACAATAATCAAAGCATAATCAATCTAGAGATTACATATCACAGTGTTGAACAATTGCTGCTTCAGATAGGATCAATCAGATATTGAATCAGTTAAGCAAGTCAATCATAAGCAATGACCTTATCAGAAGTGTATCACTCAAGCTCTCAAGTGTCTCAGGTGAGTGTTTACTCTCAAACCATATAAGTTAACATCATTTAACCATAGGCTTACCATTATTCTAACTCTCTACCACTAATAATCACAATCATGTATGATTAAAGAGGACTTGCAAAGGTTGTAATGGGGCCAAGGATGAGAGTTTGATAAATATGGTTTAGTGAGTACTATTTCACAGATATTGAACCGAGCATCACCAGATTACAAAAGATATCAGAACTACACAATAAACCTGTAAAGTCTCCAATTCAACCACTGCTAAAGTATTTAACTTATTTTCCACACTTATTCAAATCAAAGTTTTGCTATTTTTCTCATTTTCTTTTCTTTTCTTTTTCCATTTTTTTTTTCAACTGTATCAGAATCAAATGCATTCAAAACATAAGTGTGATCATAAAAAATTTAACCAAATCATACCAACTCCACAACTCTAACCCAAATCATATAAATCAAGTATTTCACCCCCTTTCTCCCCCCCCCCCCCACACACACTTAACTTTCTGCAAGTCCCTAGCAGATACCCCCACACTTATCTGTTTTACATAACCAAAAGATAAACAATCCAATCAATATCTGTAAAATCAGGAAAACATTATTTTACTCTTAAGGCTTGTAATACAGGTCATCAAAGAGAAGGTTTCAGGCTCAAAGGGGCTAGCAAGGGAATACAATGCAAGGTAGGCTATCTGGTCATGTAGGGAAATAGAAATGACTCAATCATAATCATGCATTACGTGATAAAATGTAGCTTTGAAAAGAACAAAAGCAAGTTCTGACAAATAACATTCACTAATGGTATAAATCACACTGAAAGAAAGAGAATGACATATAGATAAGTCCATTCAAAACAGACCCAAATAACGCACAGGTTCAAATTGCCAAGTACTTATCAGAGACAATACAAAACTAATCCATACAGACTAATCCACAATCCATCAGAGGACTATATCAACACCACAAAATAATCCAAAAACCAACTCATCTCAGATTTTAGTTCAGATTCTCCATATATAGACCATAATGCAGGTATAATAATAGTCAGACCAGAATCACAAAATCTCCAAATATCAAAATAAACCTATAAACAAGTATGTATGAAAATCCTATTTATTTACTCCTAATTACTTCCTAATTACAAAAGGTGGATAAATAGGAAATGAATGAAAACAATACGGAAAAGAGTGGGATGAGAAAACTCCCTATGTCATGGTGGTGGAGGATGACAGAGAAATGGGGTCAAGTAGAGAAGTCTCATCCACAACTGTGTTCAGCAGAGATGGATTGCTGAGGAATGGCTTCAGCCTGTGCCCATTTACCATGAAGCTCTTGTCTGTGGACCCACTTTTGATTTCAACTGTACCATAAGGATAAACATTAGTAACAACAAAAGGTCCAATCCACTTAGAACGCAACTTACCACCCATGAGACCAAGTCTGGAATTATATAACAGAACTCTTTGGCCAACCACAAAGTCTTTCCTAGCTATCAAGCTATCATGGAACTTCTTGGTTTTCTCCTTGTAGAACTTAGAGTTCTCATATGCTTCCAGATGGATCTCATCCAATTCATTCAGTTGCAACTTCCTTTCTTCTCCGACCTCATCAATGGAGAAATTGCAGGTCTTCACAGCCCAATATGCTTTGTGCTCTATCTCCACAGGTAGATGACATGCCTTTCCAAAGACAACCCAATAAGGAGACATCCCTATGGGTGCTTTGTAGGCAGTCCTATGTGCCCAAAGAGCATCATCTAGTCTGAGGGTCCAATCCTTTCTATTGGGCTGGACAATCTTCTCTAATATTCTCTTAATCTCCCTGTTAAGGATTTCTGCTTGCCCATTTGTTTGTGGGTGGTATGGTGTAGAAACTTTGTGCACAACCCTATACTTCTTGAGTGGAGCCTGCATGGATCTGTTGCAAAAGTGGGTGCCCTGATCACTAACAATGGCTCTACGTACTCCAAACTTGCAAAATAGGTGAGATCTAACAAAATCCACAACAACCCGAGCATCATTAGTTATGGTGGCTTTGGCTTCCACCCATTTTGAAACATAATCCATAGCTAAGAGAATGTAAATAAAACCAAAAGAAACAGGAAAGGGACCCATGAAATCTATACCGTAGACATCAAATACCTCACAGAACAACATGGGCTGCTGAGGCATCTGCTGTCTCCATGTAAGGGTTCCTCCTGCTCTCTGACACTGCTCACAAGTGCTACAAGCCTTCCACGCATCTCTAAAGATGGTGGGCCAGTAAAAACCACAGTCTAGCACCTTGCGAGTTGTCCTCTGAATGCCTAGATGGCCACCAGGTGCGGAAGAATGACAGAACTGCAGGACTGAATCAGTCTCATGATCTGGAATGCATCTCCTGATTACCTGGTCAATGCACAACTTCCACAAATAGAGGTCATCCCAAATATAATGCTTAGCATCACTCTTAATTTTATCAATCTGAGCTCTAGATGCTAAGGGAGGAAAGACAAAAAGCAACTAAAAAATTAACAATATTTGCAAACCAAGGGGTAGTGGGGTAAGAATCAGATACAAACAACAAACTTTCATATGGAAAGTCATCTCTGATGGGAAATGGGTCATCTGCACCCTCAGCTCTCTAAATCTGGCTGAGATGGTCTGCTACCAAATTCTGTGCTCCACTTCGATCACGGATATCCAAATCAAACTCCTGGAGCCATAACATCCATCTGATCAGCCTAGGCTTTGACTCAGCCTTCTTCAACAGATACTTCAGAGCTGCATGATCAGTAAATACAATAACATGAGAACCAAGCAAATATGATCTAAATTTATCAAGAGCAAAAACAATGGCTAGAAGCTCATTCTCTGTGGTGGAGTAATTTGCTTGGGAAGCATTTGTAAAGTACAAAAACACACAAGAAGGGGGGTTGAATTGTGTAGACTTGTTTAAAAACTTTTTCTCTAAGAAAATGTGTTTGCGTCTGTTGTTTTCAAAGCTTGGTCAGACGCAAGGTTCTTTTCTTCTTTAATATTTATTTTATTATCAAACTGTTCAAGTTATTATCCCTTGTTAGTTAACAGATAAATCAATAGAGAAGACAACAATATTTTCATACTGGTTCATCTGATCAAGACTACATCCAGTTCCCCAGCAACACACTGAGGTTCCACTATGAGTATTCTTTGAACCCAGCCACTCCTGGCTAAATACAGATATTATTTGGGCACAGCCTTCTCAAGCTAAACAGGTATTCTTTGAACCCAGCCTCCACAGGCTAAATAAGGTATTCTTTGAACATAGGCTCCACAGGCTAAACAAGGTATTCTTTGAACACAACCTCCAAAAGCTAAGAGCACCACAACAATGGATTTAGGAAGATGAAAGAATAAGTTTATCCTCTACGTAGAGAAAGGTTTTTTACAATTAGTTCTATTCTAAGTTCAGGGCGAGTGAACTTTGCTTCAGAGCTTGAAGCTTGAATATAATTTCTTTGTTATGCAGTTCGTTAGCCTTCTCTTGAAGTAATGAAGTCCTTTTATAGAGAGCTTCTTGAAGTATCCGTTAGACTGAAGATTTGAACGTTAGTCCTCTGTCTTGGGGTCTTCAAACGTGTGACAGAGATCAATCAGAATAATTAATGTTTGCACAGACTTTTTCTGACTTGATCAGAGATTTCAACAAAAAGCATGATTGTTTTGTGTCACAGGGGTTTTGCACAGATCTCTATTCTGTCTTTGGAAGTTTCTATGAGTAACGGTTAGATTTGAATTGGGGCGCGAGTTACTCTGTCTGAACTTCATTAAATGAGGTAGACGAATGAATAAATAAATGAGTTGTGTGTTGAATTCATTCGTTTGTCTCCTTCCTTCGTCTTCAACTTTAGTCTTCAAATTCTTCCTTCTTGAGCACTTGACTTGAAGTTGAGATGAGCTCTCTGTCTTGAACAATGAAGGTTCTTCGTCTGATGTGTCTTTTAGGCTTGATGACTTGAACACTTCATCTTGTGTGTCTGTGCTTGAGGCTGCATCTTGACTATGCTTATTAATGATTTGTCTGATCATTCTTCTGTTTGCATTTGATGACTCTTTAGTTTCCAACCTGCTGATCTTCTATTTGCATCGATGTCTCTTGATCGATGCTTCAAACATGATGCCTCTTGATCTGTGCTCTTGATCTGTTTCTTGATCGATGCTTGATCAGTCTTCTATTCGATCGATCATTCACCGCTCTTTCTTCCGTCTACAGTAGCATAATGATCGACTACAGAATTATCAAAACTAAGATGTTAAATCATCTTGACTTAACAATCTCCCCCTTTTTGATGATTACAGACCACACTAGCAAATCCTTGATCTTATACTTGAGACAGAGCAAAAGGATGTACCAGAGCTAGAGAGATGATCTTTATCAGACTGAACTTGAAAGAGTAACAGATCAAAATCTGCATAAAACATGTTAGTTCAAGAACGCACAATATTTATCAGATCATACATTTTAATCACATCGAGATGATGTTCTTTTGAAAATCTCCTTTCATTGATTTTATTACATCAATGTGATATAAAATTGATTAGAGCACAACATTTCTTAACATAATAAGAAAAAGAAAAAGAATAATGAAGAATAATAATTTAAAGAGCTATTCTAACTCCCCTTCAACTTGTTCTTCATCCTCTTTCTTCTTTTGTATCTGAACTTCCTTTCAAATTGAGCACTTGTATTATGCTCCCCTCAGCTTCTGATCTTTTTTTTTATTTTTTTTATTTTGCTCCCCCTCAGTTTTTGCATCTTTCTTTTTCTTCTTCCCCTTGAGTTGTACACATTTTTTATTTCTTTTCTCTTCTATTCTTATCTCTCTCTCATCCTTATTTCTTATTTCTCTCCACCTTTGGCTGCAATCATCAAAAACATCTTTACTTGAATCTTTTGCATCCTCTGGGTTTTCCACGGAGGCTGCCAAGGACTTCTTATCTCTCATTACCTTCTTTCGTCTGATGAGGTGTATCTAAGGATAGTGTGCCTCTTGCTTTAAGAAGCTAGACATATGTAAAGCATTAAAGAGCTTTGTCCCGTACACTCAACAGAGATGTTAGAAGATAAGATGACGTTGCGTCTGTTGAAGAGTCAGATAGACTATTTCAAATAAAGATCAGACGCAGCGTTTTGTTTATAGACGATAAGGATAGACGATAAAGATAGACGATAAGGATAGACGATAAAGATAAACGATAAGGATAGACGAAAGAAATTTAAACAGATAAGAAAACTTATTCAGATGAAACAATTATTTCTAAGTTTTCAAAAAAGATTTGTTTAAATTCTTTGTAAGAGAGTATTGAATCATTGAAAAGCATTTTGAATAGATTAATATCAGTGATACCTTTTTGTTTTTTGTTAGATGTACACATGAGAAACTCACCTTGCTTAAAACATTATTTCCAGCTCTATTCAATAGATATTTGAATGCACTTCTTCAATGCACTTGGGTTCAATTTTTCTTGACACCAAAGCACGTTTAGAAAGGTCTCTAAAATTTGACCTATTTGCATTCTTTTAAAATTTTGCTCCTTCCGTTTGAATTGGTGAATATGTCTTCTCAAGACCCATAGATGGTTGATCTCTTACATGATCTGCTGTTTTGGAACAAGGATATGTTGATGATTATATGTTGCATGTATCCATTGTTCAGATTGTACCATCTTCATACATTCTCTCTTTCTATCTGCAACAAAAATTATTTTTGATCTTGGTACCCAAATTTTCTTGGGTCCAACTTTGTTAGTTGTAGGATTTTGTCTGTCATAGGTTCTTGAATGACCTTCAGACTGTTTCAAAAACCTGTTATAAAAATCATGTGTGCTTCTACATACAGACGAATTAATATATGACTTTCTTTCGTCTGTCACATGATTATGACCAAGTTCACTCTTGTTAAGAAGAGATCTTCCATAATTTAAAGTATTTTCGAGTTTGGAAGAACTCAAGGTGAACTTGTTTAAATCTTTCTTTAAGAGTTCATTTTCTTCTTTTAAATTTTCAATTTTAAGAAGAAGATGACTCTTTTCAGTATCAGACGAAGAGGATGATTCATCTGATATGTTTTTCTCAGATAAATGGACATTTATAGCTTTCAGATTTTCAATTTGTTCTAAAGCCTTTTTGAGCTTAGATTTGCAACTTATATATTCTTGAGCTATAAAATATGAGTTAGCGAGAAGAACATCATATTACATGTCCTCATAGTCTGACTCTGAATCTGAATCTGAAGAAGATGAGGATGAACTAGATATATTTAAAAGATTTACCTCAGATGATAGAATGTCTCTTGCCATGAGACAGATATTTGCATTCTTTTCTTCAGATGATTCGTCTGAGCTTTCATGATCGAGATCATTCCAAGAGGTTTGTTTCTTCTTTCTTCTAATCTTTTTGGGATCTCTCTTCTTCATCAATCTTTTTAATCTTCTTGCCATCAAGGAGATTTCTTCTTCAGACGGATCTTCTAAATCTTCTGACTCTCCATCAAGCTCGTCAATATTGGATAGAGCAATAAGCTCTTGAATTTTCAGCTTCCCCCTTTTACACAAATGAACTTCATGCACTCTCAGCGCTCCAATGAGTTCATCCAGAGTAAGAGTCTTCATATTTCTCCCAACAGATATAGCAGTGGACATAGCTTCCCATGGTGCAGGTAAGCTGTCCAAAATTTTCATGTTGTTTTGGGCTCTTGAAAAAGTAATTTCCAATGCAGCTAGCCCATTCAGAATAGTTTGGAATCTTCCAAACATTCCGTCTATAGATTCTTCTCTCTCCATGGAGAACATTTCGTACTCTCTTTGAAGGGTGACAACTTTCCTAAGTCTGACATCTTCAGTTCCTTCATAAGAGATCTTCAATGCATCCCAAAGCACTTTGGCTGTTTTGTAGGCACAAAATTTGTTATATTCTGTCCTAGAAAGAGCACACATTATGGCATAACATGCCTTGTTGTTGAAATCTGCGATTGTATATTCTTCATTTTCCCACTCTGATTCAGGCTTGGTCAGGGGAATGTCTCCTTCTGTTATGATCTTCCAAAGTCTATATTTTGTAGACTTGATATACATCTCCATCCGGTCTACCCAGTAAGGGTAATCATTTCCAGAGAAAGCTGGAGGAGTGTTCATGAAGGAGCCTTCTGCAATGAGCATCGTCTGGGAGTTCGTCATCCTAGATCTTTTCCTCTAGCAGCTGTTAAGCGCTCAACCCTTAGAGGTTCAGCTCCGATACCAAATTGTAAAGTACAAAAACACACAAGAAGGGGGGTTGAATTGTGTAGACTGTTTAAAAATTTTATACTAGTTTGTCTGATCAAGACTACATCCAGTTCCCCAGCAACACACTAAGATTCCACTATGAGTATTCTTTGAACTCAGCCACTCCTGGCTAAATACAGATATTATTTGGGCACAACCTTCTTAGGCTAAACAGGTATTCTTTGAACCCAGCCTCCACAGGCTAAACAAGGTATTCTTTGAACACAGCCTTCACAGGCTAAACAAGGTATTCTTTGAACACAGCCTCCACAGGCTAGGAGCACCACAATAGTGGATTTTTGAAGATGAAAGAATAAGTTCATCCTCTACGCATAGAGGGGTTTTTTACAATGAATTCTATTCTAAGTTAGGGGCGAGTGAACTTTGATTGAGAGCTTGAAGCTTGAATATAATTTCTTTGTTATGCAGTTCACCAGCCTTCTCTTAAAGTAATGAAGTCCTTTTATAGAGAGTTTCTTGAAGTATCCGTTAGACTGAAGATTTGAACGTTAGTCCTCTGTCTTGGGGTCTTTAAACGTGTGACAGAGATCAATCAAAATAATTAATGTTTGCACAGGCGTTTTCTGACTTGATCAGAGATATTAACTAAAAGCATGATTGTATTTTGTGTTGCAGGGGTTTTGCACAGATCTTTATTCTATCTTTGGAAGTTTCTATGTGTAACGGTTAGATTTGAATTGGGGCGCGAGTTACTCCGTCTGAACTTTATTAAACGAGGTAGACGAATGAATAAATAAATGAGTTGTGTGTTGTGTAACACCCTCAAAAATTAATTTATGTAAATAACTACGTATATTAAAAACATAGTTAAAATGTTTACTAAAATTTCCATAAAAATGTGTATCTTAACTAGTTACTGTTATAATTTAATTAGGAAGAAAAACGTAATTCAAACCAGTTTGTTATCTTATAACAATACTGTTAAGAAATTTGAGAAAATCACGATTACGTTTCTAAATAAAAAGCGTAGCAGAAAAATAATTTTATTGTTTGACGTTTTCATTACTATTTGACATTTTGAACGTTATTAAATATTTCTGATTTACTGTAAATTCACTATTTTAATTATATTATCATCTGTGGAAATTTTGTTCTGTATTTCGTATGAGAAATCTATTAAGAATTAATATATAAAAATTATATATTGTTACACATGAGAATTTACTTATTCTAAAAATATACAGTTTTTGGAAAAATTTAATTATTTTCTGAACTGCGGTTGTACACGCAGTACAAGTTGAAAAATTAAAACAACAAGGAAATCAAAGGGAATATGACCCACAATATGTAGAATTAGGAGTAGGATAAATAAATATACAGGTTGGAATGAAACACTGTATAACAAATTTTCTGTAAATAAAATACAGAAAACATCTAGAAAATTTATATAAAACAATCGGTGAACCATAAAATTAGGGAAAAATAATTTTTAGAATCTTTATAATTTTGTCTTAATTATGGTATAATCAAATATGATATTTGAAGAATGGAATTAGAATCATAAAATCTAGAAGAGAGATTAGTATTTAAAATCATTATAAAACTTTAATTTTTAAATTGTTATTACATGGATTTATTTACAATTAGTGTTTCTTAATTGTAAAATAATTAACTATGAATGAAAAAGATGAAAGGAAGATGTCCAGGTGGGCATAGAAAGAAACCCACGTTAACCATTCAAAGATTTCAAAACTAATAAAATTTAGTAATTTTTAGCAAATTATGACAATTTGTAAAATTTTGACATTTGGAAACCTTTTAGTCATCACACCTCACAAATTTCCATGTGCCATGAAGGAAGAAAGAGTCAAATTGAAGATAAGATAAGAAAGTATTAAATGAAGATAAGATAAGCCTTATCTCATGCATTTAATGACTTAGTTACTTTTAAAGTAACTAATACTTAAGGAAACCAATTTTATCTAACCAACTAGTTACATGCTTATTTTATTAATTTTTTTTCAAATATAAGTACAGCAAGGTGTGGACAGTTTTTCACATTCAAAAACGTGACTTACTTGCCCAAAATCACCCACATCCTCTTTTCTTTCAAATTAAAAAAAAAAGAGAGAAAAAAAAAACCGTTAGCACCTTTTGCACCATTTCAAGTGTTTTTGGAAAATTTCTTCACCTTCCACCCTAACCTTCTTCAAGTAAGTTTGAGAGAATAGTGATACCAATCCATTTCAACCTTCAAAAGCTTTCTCAAAGTCTTCCAAAGAGTAGCCAAAAGAAATCAAGGTAAGGGAAGTTTTCAAATTCTTTAGGTTTTCAAAGTTTCTAAAGGTTCTAAATTACTAAACTTTGTGAAATTTTGTGTTTTAAAGCTTCTAAACTCTTTTCTATTTTAATCTTTATATGAAAACTTATTTTTTGAATAAAATTATAAGATTTTAACTAGGAGGCTCTGCCACCTTACTTGAAACTTATAAGTTTATTACTTATTTCAAATTTTCTTGGGGGATATTATATACATGCATAACTTTGAATTCATGCGTTATATCATAATAATGTTATAAGGTACTCTATTATATGTAAAAGAAAATTTGAATTGTCTGATCAAATAATTTTTAGTTCAAAGGAATTCATTCGTCTGTCTCCTTTGTAACCCCTCCCCCCCCTTTATTTACTTACTTTAATTATATTCTAAATAGTAATTTAAAGTGGTTAATGATGTAAATAAGAGAGAGATTTAGGAAACAACATTTTTATTACATAATATTTAAAGGTCATTACATCTAGGTTGCATAACTTTGTCATTTTATTATTTTACATAACTACCTTTCTACTTCCTTATAACATCTACCCAATACTTCTACACGCAAAACATAGCAAACATCTTTACATCAAGAGAGTAGCATCAACCATTGCAAAACATCCACATCTTCTTAACCCTGCAAATCTGCTCCTCCGAATGTTGTTTGAGATCATCACAGGTGTTAAAAACACAAAACGCAAGGTTGAGCTTTCCTTAACCATAATTATAAACAATTGTTTGTATTTCAATGAAAAACCTTTTATTTTATAAATCTAGAATATTTTTCAAGATTTCATCGAAAATATTATTTTTAGAATAATACTTCAAATACTTATCCATGATCATCAAAGTATCAATCACAAAGTAAGGTAACCGACAACCATCCACCAAAACAAATAAACCATTAATCACAATCAATGATTCAGTCATGGATTCCAATGAATCATATATTCAATCAAACACACAATCAATAATGTATGCTCCTAGTTCTATATGATGCATGATCCTCCACCATGCATTTTCACTCTTTACTCAAAATGCAATGTGGCGCCCTCCACTGGAATAGCCTGTGGCATCTGATTCTCACACTCAACAGACCCACCAGAGGTAGACACTCCGTAATTTGTCGAGTTCCCTCGGTGTCCGGCAGGACCTCCCCCGCAACATGTGATCATCATGAGCAGGGCAATTTCCCCACCAAGAGAACCCCCAAGTCCACGGCATTCCACTCACTCAGGCGGGAATCCGTTCAAGGACTTATGGACTTGGTCTACTACTATCCAGTCACCAATGCAACATGTTCTAGGACATTGAATTGTATAATGACCTTCATTATATTTTAGATATTGACCTTTCCACCAGGTCATCTTTATCTCACCTCATTCTAAGTATTGCCCATTCACCAAGCAACCTTAGAATGTTGCCTCTCCACTAGGCATTTCCAATCGGTCATTAAACAATTCAAATCCATACTCATTTCAATGCAATCATGCATGTTACCACTTATTCACATCCAATTCACCAAGTAATTGTATATCAAGCACAAAACTAGTCATCAATCAACAATATGTGTTTATGACATATATTTTTAGTATGTTAGTATTTAAAGAAGTTTGATCAAAGAAGGAAAACAACTTTAAATTAATTATTTAAAGGATAAAGAAAATACCAACTTAAAGAATTAAAAGGAGTGTAAGAAAGATGAAGAAAAGAAATATCAAGAATTCAAAGAAAGATAATGGAACAACCAAAGAAAGAGAGTGAAAGTAGTAAGAGAATTAAAGAATAGAAAAGGAGGATAAGGAAAGATCCCCTTACTGGTTTCTCCTAGCTTCTTATATTCTTCCTTTATCTACTTGCTCCTACTTTGATTTGAGAGATATCCTACTAAGGTGAAGAAAGTATAGAAAGGTTTTTGTAGTGAAGATAGTGAATGTGGAAGTATTCTTTGGGTTATGTCTTCATTTGACACCCCTAAGCCCTATTTATAGACTTCCAAGGAATTCTCTAGAGTATTGGAGATTGTTTCTAAAAGAAAAATCTGAGTTTCTATAAAAATATCTTGGTTTCCATCAAAATATCTTGGTTTCCATTAAAATATCTTAAAGAGAATTCTAGAATGGTTGAAAAGTCAAAATGATCACTTTCAGTAAAATAGGCATAACTTTTTCCACAAATATTTTTTTGAGCCCAGGTTTCTTGCAAATGAAAGAGGATTGACAGAGCTACAAATGTCATGAAGACACAAAGAGCCAATTCGGACTGCATCTGGTGTGAAATTAGCCTTGAAAGTGGACCACGAACCAGTGATGTGAATATTTTTCCACATTTGACCACTCTTGTTAAATTAGGCATAACTTCCTCCACAAATCTCCAATTGAGCTCCGGTTTGTTTCTAATTAAAGAAGATTGAAAGATCTAGAAATGTCATGAAGACATTGACAGCCAGTTTGGACCATTTCAATGTGTAGAGTAAACTAGAAGTTTCTAGAAAAATTAGAATAATAAGGAATTTCTAGAAACATGTAGAATAATTAAGAATTGTCTAGAAAGAGTAGAGTAATCATGTGTCAGATCAAGAATAATTAACATGCATAATTTTGATAATTTCAAAGAAGACGACAGTATAGACGATTACCTCAAACAGACGAAAGATCAGACGACAGTATAGACGATAGTATAGACGATAGTCAAGAGCAGACGACAGAACAGACGACATTATAGACGAAAGGCATGATCAGACGACATTATAGACGAAAGGTATGATCAGACGAAATTATAGACGAAAGTCATGATTAGACGATACTATAGACGATAGTCAGGATCAGACGACACTATAGACGAAAGTCATGATCAGACGACACTATAGACGAAGTCATCAGACGATCCAGTACAGACGATACTATCAGACGATCCAATACAGACGATGCTTATCAGACGATCCAATACAGACGATGCTTATCAGACGAAACTCAAGCTTTTGCATCGTCTGTCCCGGGAAGTGAAGATCAGACGATAGTAACTCCAAAATTTCAAATCCTAAGAGTTACCAAAATCTTTCAAGATTAGCATTTGAATTCTCAATCTCAGAAGTTAACATTGGATGCTATCCCTGTACGAAGTTTGAAAAAGGGAGCAATCATTTAGCCGAAATTGTGGACTTCCAGCTACAACTATACTATTTGCAATTGATTGCACTTTGACACCTTTTTCAAGCTTGATCATTAGATCCTTATTTAAATTTTTGGGATGTTACATCCTTCCTTCGTCTTCAACTTCAGTCTTCAAAGTCTTCCTTCTTGAGCACTTGACTTGAAGTTGAGATGCGCTCTCTGTCTTGAACAATGAAGGTTCTTCGTCTGATGTGTCTTTGAGGCTTGATGACTTGAACACTTCATCTTGTGCGTCTGTGCTTAAGGGTGCATCTTAACTATGCTTATTAATGATACGTCTGATCATTCTTCTGTTTGCATCTAATGACTCTTCAGTTTTTAACTGTTCAGTCTGATCTGTTTGCATCTGATGTCTCTTCAGTCTGATGCCACTTCAATGATGCTTTAGTTTGATGCCTCTTGATCGATGCTTGATCCGATGCCTCTTCATTCGATGCCTCTTGATCGATGCCTCTTGATCTAATGCTTGATCTGATGCCTCTTGATCTGATGCTTGATCGATGCCTCTTCGATCTGGTGCTTGATCGATGCCTCTTGATCTGATGCTTGATCTAATGCCTCTTGATCGATGCCTCTTGATCTGTTGCCTCTTGATCTGATGCTTGATCGATGCCTCTTTAGTCTGTTCCTTGATTTGATGCTTGATCTGATCCGCTATTGATCGATAATTGATCGCTTCTTTCTTCCGTCTAGCACACAATGATTTTCACGTAATTATCAAAACTAAGATGCTAAATCATCTTGACTTAATAGCATCTAAGGTCATGGAAGCATAATATATCACCCTAGGCAGCTTATCTACTCTTTGTACAAGGATAGTCCCCACTGCATAATTTGATGCATCACACATCGGCCCAAAGGGAACTGTTCAGTCAGGTGCCTAGATATAGGAGTGGTGATCAGTGCTTTCTTGAGGCAGTCAAAAGCCTTTCTACATCTGCTATCAAAATCAAAGTCCACATTGGTCATCAAAATCAAAGTTCACATCCTTTTGAAGCAAGTTGGATAATGGAAGGGCTTTCTTGTTGAAATCCTTGATAAAGCGCCGGTAGGAACCTGCATGTCCAAGGAAAGAACGAACCTCTCGCACGCAAGAGGGGTAAGGCAACTGTGAAATAACAGAAATTTTAGTAGGATCTACCTCTATGCTCTTCCTAGAAATGATATGCCCTAAAACTATACCCTATTCTACCATGAAGTGACATTTTTCAAAATTAAGAACAAGGTTAGTTTCAATGCATTTACCAAGCACTCTGTCCAAACTATTCAAACATGTATCAAAAGAGGATCCATACACAGTAAAATCATCCATAAACACCTCTATGCAATTTTCAAGAAAATCAGTAAAAATACTCATAACCGTTGGAAGGTACCAGGGGCATTGCATAGGCCAAAAGGCATCCTCCTATAAGCAAAAGTGCCAAAGGGGCAGGTGAATGTGGTTTTCTCTTGATCCTCAGGAGCAATATGGACTTGAAAATAACCAAAAAAACCATCAAGAAAGCAATAATGGGATTTACCTGTTAGGTGCTCCAACATCTGATCAATGAAGGGCAGTGGGAAATGATCTTTCCTTGTTGCCAAATTCAGCCTCCGGTAATCTATACAAACCCTGCAACTATTCTGCACTCTAGTTGGGATAAGCTCATCCCTCTCATTCTTCACAACAGTTAGGTCTGTCTTCTCGGGAACCACTTGGACTGGACTTACCCACTTACTGTTAGAGATAGGGTAGATGATCCCAGCTTGCAGAAGCTTGGTCACCTCATTCTTCACTACATCCCAAATCACTGGTTTTAGCCTCTCTGTGGCTTTCTCACTAGTTTAGCTCCATCCTCTAGTAGTATGCTATGCATGCATGTGGATGGGCTGATACTAGGAATGTCCGCCAAGGTCCAACCGATGGCTTTCTTATGCTTCTGAAGCACTTGCAACAACTTCTCTTCTTGAACAACATCAAGAGAGGTGGAAATGATCACAAGCAATCTCTCATCATCCTCCAAGTAAACATACTTGAGGTTTTCTGGTAAAGGTTTCAGTTTTGGAGTGGGTGGTGGCTGAACATCAAGAACCAAAGAAGGGAGAAGAATAGGTTCCACAACCTGTACCTTAACCTGCAAGTCAGATTTAAATGTACTTTCTACAACATGGTTAGCACAATCTGACTTTATTAAATCAATATCAAGATGTACAACACCCAAAGTCTTAGAGATACTCTCTGGTATAACACACAAAGGTTCAGAATCACATTCAGCATCATCACATTCAACATCAGAAAGAAACTCAGTGCATAAGGAAAGGCAATCATGAAAATTAGATAAAAAAGAATGCTTCCTATGGTGCAAAGAGTCAAAATCAACAACAATCTCAGATGGATGTTTCATGGCATCAAGAATGTTAAAGTGCATAACACTATCACCAAACTCCATAGATAAAGTACCCGCATGCACATCAATCTTAGTTCGGGCTATTTTCAAAAATGGCCTGCCTAATATAATTGGGACAGATCCATGGGAGGATCCCTCCTCCATATCAAGGAAATAAAAATCAGCAGGAAAAATAAGCTCACCAACCCTCACTAAGACATCCTCAATGAAACCTGTGGGGTGGGCAACACTTATATTTGCCAACTGTATTACCACACCCGTAGGTTGCAAAGGTCCAAGAGATAAAGATTTAAAAATGGACAAAGGCATGACATTAATGGAAGCACCCAAATCAAGCATGGCATTCTCAAACTTAGTATTTCCAATAACACAAGGTATGCAGAATGTACATGGGTCCTTACATTTCTAAAGAATGTGAGGAACAAATTTACCTATCAAAGCTAATACATTTCTGCCCATGCTGATCCGCTCATTACCTTTCATCTTCCTCTTATGTGTGCACAGCTCCTTCAGGAATTTGGCATATTTAGGAATCTGCTTGATGGCCTCAAGCAAGGGAATGTTCACCTCTACCTTCCTGAAGGTGTCCAAGATCTCCTTATCCACCTCTTCCATCTTTTTGCTTGGAATCAATCTGGGAGGAAATGGAAGAGGGATAGGAGGCTGATGCAAGCCACCACTAGTACTAGGAACTGGTGTAGAATGTGCAGGTGGTGTAGGAGTAGAAGAAGGAATGGAGGAAGGCTCAGGTGCATGTGTAGGAGTAAGTGTAGGTGTAGATGTATATGAAGGTGGTGCAGGTGCAGATGAAGATGCTAAAACTGAGACATCTATCTGTTTACCTGACCTCAGTGTGATGGCACTAACATTCTTTGGATTCTGCACTGTCTGAGAAGGCAATCTGTCTGAGTTCTGTGACTATGCCTGATTCAGCTGAGTAGCCATCTACCCCATTTGATTAGTCAAACAGCCTGATTTTTGAAAATAAAATAAAACAAATAAAGATAGATGATAAAATATAATAAATCAAAATATCTTGAAGGAGCGGGGTTCAAGTGAGTGGGTAAATAAATAAATAAAATAAAATATTAGGGTGAAGATATTTCATATGAGTGAGCAAGTGGGTGGTTACTTCTTTCTCTCGTCAAAGAACTTTATTCAATTTATTTTGCCTATTCTCTTTTCTATTCACACTTTGATGTATTCCTCACGTCCCTATGTCACAAACTCTTCCCTGCGTTACAAACTCTTCCCAAAAAACAAAGGGAGATCAAAGCTTCTGATTAAGAGTAGAGGTTAGGATCTTTTTTAATATTAATATTAATTTTTTTTGCTACTAGGGTTAATTTTGCGTCTTTTCTATTACGGTGCTCATTTTATTTTTGATGCTCAGTTTTTCTTGTTGCTTTAAATCAACGTTCTTGTTGTCCGGTTAATTTGAATATTGATGGCCTTGTTTATTTATTGAATTAAGTATTACCCGCCTTGTTTTAAGGATTGAATCGAGTATCAGTGGCTAGATCCTTTTTCTTATTTTATTTTCTTCTCGGTAGCTTAAACTTGGTGCCTCTACTACATTACCTCGTGTCTTGGTTTGTTCACGGTGATTTCCTTCTTCTTATTTTTTTGTGGTTGTGCATCCGTTGATTTTGTTACTCGAGAATTATGTGGTTGTGGTTGTAAGGAGAGGTGAGAGAGACACTCGGCGAGGAAAAGATAAGGAAGACGATAGTGAAAAAGTAAAAATAGGAAACTCGCCTTCTCCCTAAAAGTGATTTCAATGCCACAAAATTACAGTGATAAATCCTGAGTTACACCTTTTAGTTTATTGCCAAATAATAATGGAATTTTGTAGTGCAAGTAGTCACACCAATGAAATTAAATGTTACTGAAGGCAATCAAATTTTAATTAGATCATTGAAGAAAACCAATTTCCCTCGTCATGTACTCTGATGTTCTAGACATTTATATGTTGTTTTGATTTCATTTTAGCCTTATCTTTTTATTTCTGTTATTTAAAATCTAAAGTTCAAAGTTGTGGAACCGAGCATTTGTAGACTATTTAAGTTATGATTTAATTTCATCCAGAACGATTAGATGTTGATTGGAATTACTTTGCAAATGAAGAAATACATTACTACCCAGGAGTAATTGTTCCCTTTTTATGTTATATAAAAGTTAAATTATTTTATTTTAACATTTATTTTAATCTCGGCAAGTCATTTTAGTAACAATTCCTTTTTGTCATTTTAGTCGTTTAGATTAACTTTATTAGTTAATTAAATTCTTGTGTATATTATTATTGTGATTATTGTATTGTAACTATTTTTATTTAATTTAATTGGCGATTGGAATTGTACGGAGTTTAATTTAATTCTTTATCTTTCTTTTTATCATAAAGTCTATGTCATACCTCTTAACTGTTTTCATTTTCTTATTTACATTGATTGTACATATGATTACTTGTGTATGATGATCTTATTGGATTTTGTGGTATTAAATGTTTAGTTATGTGAGCTAAATTATATGGAGTGAAAGATTAATTTTGCGGCTCATATTGCATGGATGAGTCGTTTAGGTTCATAATAATCTATTGTGAATGTTTTTTTATATGAGAGGGATGGATGCCTACTTCTAGAAGGAGCAGTGAGGTTGCCCCTTATTGTTTTAAGAATGAGAAATATTATTATGAATTCTAAGCACATGAAAATGTTTTCGAAAAGTGAGGATGAATGGAACTAGAACGATTGGTCCCTAATGGGTCGATGTAATGACCTACGACTTTGAGGGTATTCACGGTGGGAAAAGCTTCCACTATGGCTGATCACCATGAGTAGGAAGTGACTCCCGTTGCAACACTGGTTGCCCTGACTGTAATTGTCTAGTATTTCTAGTGAGAGTGTCAGAGGTGACATGTACTCCTCGACATCGCTCAGTTCTTTTGATGGTTCCACATGACATGAGAGTGAGTTGTGAGTAGCATGCATCATATTGGGTTGCACGACATGATTGACTATGATAATTTATGAATGAGATGTTCTTGTAAATTCTGGTATGCGTTGTGTTGAACTGCTAGTGTTAAGCTCATTGTTATTATTAAAATGTGAACTAACCCTATGTTATGTTTGTGGTCGACACCTGTGATGACCCCACGAATGGGCGAGCAGATGAGCAATTTTTGGGAGGTGAAAATAACTTAGGCTAGGAAAGGAACCTGATTTCTTAAGACGTGATGTTGACTTCAAAATATACGTGTACCGATCGTTTACAAGTTTAGAAATAGTGAGTAAGAGTTGTCGAACCACAGAGACTAGTTGTGAATTATCGAATGTTTAGCATGCTTGCTATTAGGACGAATCAAGGAATGAATCATGTATGTAAAACTAAGCTATTGTGTAAAATTAAACAATGCACAGTAAAGTAAGGAAAACTGGAAATGTTTAAGTTTTAAAGATGATGAAAACAGTTAGGGAATTGGTTCAATTGATTCTTCTCTCAAGTAACTACTTCTTATGTCAATTCAGCAAATATCACTCAATTGGAGACTAGAATTTGTGATACCGTAAACTAATCCTATTCCTAGGTCTTTAGTCCCTTTGAATGACTTCTATAATCCCTAATCCCTTAGGTGAAAACAGAAATTCATTCAAGAAGCGAAACAGATAAATTCGTTACAACATCTCATAGCATGCAAGTTCTATCCCTAGACTCATGCATTACTATAGTGATGCACTTCCTCTCCTAATTCAACTATCAATCTTCCGAAGGCATAGCTGACACGAGATACAAATCCTTAAGAAATAGTTCAATTCAGTCAAACATTAATATTCCTATCTCTATTTGAATTTCATGAATTAAATCTCAAGAATAAGCATTAAGCAAGGAAGAGATCAATCAATTCGGTGAAATTACACTTGAATTAACATAAGAAATTCATTACAAGAATTCTGAATCGAAATCCCCAATCTCCCTAACCTAGAACCTAGCCTAGCATGGAAATGAGAAAAGAAAGAAAGAAATAGAAATCAAACACCAGAAGCGCTCCATGAAGCCTTAGATCTTGCTTCCACAAGCTCTAAATCTTCAAGAAATCTCCTAGGTTTGATGGAGGAGGAAGGAAAACGAAAAATGGAGAAGAGAGAATCGCGAGACCCAAGCGTGCAGAAAAAGAAATTGAATTATCAATGGTCCCCTCTCTGAATTCGCGCCCAAACATGCTTATATATGTGAAGAAACGCGCCTCCCATTAAGTTGATTCGCGCCTAGGCGCGTTTGTGCCGCAACCTGCAGTGAAACGCGCCTCCATTCGCGCCCTGGCGCACCCGCGCGCCTCTGGATGGTCCTAAATCGCGCCTAGGCGCGTTTTGGCCGAGAGCTGGGCTGAAATGCGCCCCCATGGTCCAGTGAAACGCGCCGCGGCGCGCTCACGCCTCCAACAGCTCCTGATTTTCGCCTAGGCGCAACTGCTTGAGTACTTTCACTAAAATGGGCATAACTTCCTCCACAGATATCGTTTTGAGCTCTAGTTTTTTGCAAATGAAAGAGGTTAGATAGAGCTACAATTCTCATGAAGACACGAAGAGCCAATTCGGAGTGCAAATTGAGTGAAAGCTGGGCTCAAATGGATGTGCTCCCTTGACTTGAGCTTCAATTTCTCTTCTTCTTGATGGCTTGCACTCCAAGTCTTTCTCTTAGGTCCATGGCTTTCATTCCAAACTTCTATCTCCTCTTCAATCAACCTACAATTAACAAGAAAGAGGATAAAATGACTTAAAAACACAAGAAACACTTATAAAACTAACAAAACACTACATCAAGAACTAACACTAAACAAACATGGTATTTTCAATGTTTTCTTGTCTAAACTACAACTAAACCTATTGAAAATGGATGGAAATGGACTGAAAACACCTAGGAAAATATGTATAATCTAGCACTTATCACGTGACATGTTGTTTCCTTTTCTCTTCTTTTGAATTCGGATGATGACTGCATTTATTTATAAATGCTAAAATTTCTGTTTACCTGTTAGTGATTTCATTATTTGAGACGATTTTATCTTGTGAAACTTGTAAGATTGTAGAAGTTTATTTTTAAAATTTGCATTATGAAATAAAATTTAGTTCCCTTCATTTAATGGTGTAATTATTTCTCGTGAAACATAGAACTTATGACGTTGATGTCGTAATGATTTAGGGGTGTTACAGGTTCAGAATTAGAAGGTTGAGGGGCTGGTGGTGGTGCAGGTGGTGCTTCAGGTTGCCTCTGATACTGCTGCTGCATAGGTCGAGGCATATAAGGTCTACTCTAACCAGCAGAATTCTGAAAAGGAGGTGTTGATTGCTGTTGTGGCTGCTGCTGTTGTGGAGGGTTGGACCATCTCAAATTCGGGTGATTTCTCCAACCTGGATTGTATCTGTTGCTGGACAAGTCATAATTTTGCTGTTGTTGGGGTCTATTATTGTAGATGTTGGCAGCATAGGCTTGAGGAGAGTGGGGGTCAGAATCAACAGATTACTGCAGAGATGGACAGGAATCTGTGTGATGATCATGTGAAGTGCAAATCCCACACACTAGCAACAAATGCAGATTTCTGATTCACAATCAGCTGTGTCACTAAATTCACAAGAGCATCAAGTTTGCTCTCTAGCTTGCTCTCTGAAGAGGATCCAGCAGCCATATCATGAACACCTCTAACAACAATAGCATCATTTCTAGCACTGCACTGCTGGGAATTAGAGGCCATCTTCTCAATCAAGTGTCTAGCTGCAGCAGGGGTCATATCACCAAGTGCTCCACCACTAGCAGCATCGATCATACTCCTCTCCATACTACTCAAACCCTCATAAAAATATTGCAAAAGGAGCTGTGCGAAATCCTGGTGATATGGGTAGCTTGCACAAAGTTTCTTGAACCTCTCCCAGTACTCATACAATGTCTCCCCACCAGCTTGCAAAAGATGCACTGCTGCTTTGAGCGGCCGAGGGAGTTTTTCTTTTCTCCCTCCACTCTTTTCCATTTTATTTTCATTCATTTCCTATCTATCCACCTTCTGTAATTAGGAAGTAATTAGGAGTAAATAAATACAACTTTCATACTTCTTTATAGTTGATTTTTGATACTCGGAGATTTTGTGATTCTGGTCTGACTATTATTATATATGCATTATGGTCTATATGTTGAGAATCTGAACTAGAATCTGAGCTGAGTTGATTTTTAGATTATTTTATGGTGTTGATATAGTCCTCTAATGGATTGTGGATTAGTCTGTATGGATTGGTTTTGTATTGTCTCTGATAAGTACTTGGCAGTTTGACCCTTGTGAGTTTTTGGACCTGTTTTGAATGGATTCATATGCATGTCATTCCCTTTCTTTCAGTGTGATATATGCCATTTGTGGATATTATTTTTCAGAACTTGCTTTTATTCTTTTCAAAGCTGCATTTTATCACGTAGTGCATGATCATGATTGAGGCATTCATTTCTATCTCCCCACTTGACCAGATAAGCCTACCTTACATTTTATCCTTTGTTAGCCCATTTGTTCCTGAAACTTCTTCTTTTAATGTTTGCATTACAAACCTTAAGAGTAAAACAATGTTGTCCTGATTTCATAGATATTGAGTTAGTTGTTGATCTTTTGGTTTTGTGAAGCAAATAAGTGTGGGGCATGCTCAGGACGTGCAGGAAAATAAGTGTGGGGGGTGGAATATTGCAGTTGATATGATTTGGGTCTGAATTGTAGAACTGATACATCTTGCTTGATTGTTGACTAGCACATTTTTGTAAATGGTACTATTTTGCTACTTGAGCTTGATATAGTTGGAAAAGAAAAATAAACACCAAAAGTGGTATTATAAAAAAAGAGAAAAATAAAAAAAAAAGAAAAAGGAAAAAAAAATAAAGGCAAAATAGCACAAACTTTGTTATGAATAGTGTGCATAATGAGTTGAGTATATGAGTAGTTGTTGAAATAGTAACTTTGCATATTTATTTTGTAACTTTGATATATTTTGTAATTTGTTGATGTTATTTTCAATATTTATGAAATAGAAGTCATTTGACCAAATTTATCAAACCTTTAATTGTAGCCCATTACATCCGGTGCAAGTCCTCTTGAACCATGCATGACTGTGATTATTAGTGGTAGAGAGCTAGAATGATTGCAAGCCTATGGTAAAATAATATTCATTTTAATGGTTTGAGAGTAAACATTTTCTTGAGACACTTGAGAGTTAGAGTGATACACTCCTGGTGAGGCCATTACTTATTGTTGACTTGCATGATTGATTCAGTACTTGATTGATCTAATATGAAGCAGGAATTATTCAACACTATGGTTCTTAATCTTTAGGTTGATTATGTTCTGATTGCTATGTTCAGTTATAATACTTTGATGACGGTTTTGGGAATATGAGTAGCTTAGACCAGATGAATTTTTGTATCCAAGTTCATGCTTTGTTTAAGATTTAGAACTTAGTTTTGTCCAGGAGTGCAAAAGAATAAGTGTGGGGGAATTTGATACATTATTAATTTTTATCAATTTCTCTGCATTTAATACATCACATTACAACATTATTAATGGTCAATTAGCATGATTTAGCGCATTCATGAGTTTGGGCTCAATTGGGCTTTAAGTGCCTTATTTTTGTTCTAATTCGTTGAAAATTCCAATTTTGACAAGGTTCACCTAAATGAGCATAACTCTCACCACAGAACTTTGTTTGAGCTCCATTATATATCAAATTAAAGAGGACTCAAAGATCTGAAAAATAAAGACATGAAGAGCTAATTCGGACTGCATCTTGGGTGAAATTAGGTTCAAAAGTGAAGCATGAAACCTGTTGCGGGATTCCAGTAAGAAGAATTAGTGTAGGCCTTTTAAAATTATTGTAAATTAGTCCATTTTGTAAATGCTGTAGGTGCGTTTCGAATTGGGGTATTCAGATCATTAAAAGTAATGTGTCTTGCACATGCCTGACCCCTTTATCATACCCCAAACTCAAATTCTGATTACACTTCACTTTACTTTTGCATTTTAATTGAATTTTTCAGCAATTGGGTTTCCTTCTTCTCTTCTCTTGCTCTGTTAGGGTTCTAGTTTCCCCTTTCACTTCATTTCAATTCTTGTGGTTTGATTTAGATGTCTTTCAATTCAATTCGTTTTTGTTACAATTGCATCTTCAATTTCGTAGTTAATTCTAGTTTTATGCAATTCCAATCTCTTCTCTCCTAATTTCCAGCATTTGTTCTTCATTTGAATTAACAATTCAATTTTGTTTTTACTCCTTGTTGTAGCGTTTTTGAATTCAATTATGCAATTATGATTAATGATTGTTTTAATTTCAATTATGTGTAGCTAATTTGTTAATCAATTCGATCTCAATAGGATCCCTAATTTCCTTAGGTTCTCCGTTTTTAATTGAATGCACACTCGTTTTGGATTGTATAATTTTGATTTCATTATGTTGATTGATGTTTTGAATTGAGATTATTAATGTCTAGCGTTGTTGATCAACAACGAATGTAGCGAACCAATTTATGATTCGAAACCGAGTTGTGTGCTCTCATGTGATCGCGTGAGTTTAAAGGCCACCGAGTGTTTGATGAAAATTCTCTAAGATCTTAGAGCGTTTGGTTCAGTGTTGGAATGCAGAGATCTCGGTTCCAATACACTGCATAGATGTGTGTTTTTATTTGTGTTGAATCAGTGAGGGAAATTAGGATCCGACAGAGATCGAATTGGTGCCTTTTATTCATGTGTTAACTGCGTTTTTTTTTATTCTGGTTTAATTGTTGTCATTGCTTAATTGTTACTGTTTAAATTCCCTTTAATTTTTCCTAAGCCTGAAAACCCCCTAAAATTACATTCAATATTTAGCTACAGAGAAATAACAGAGTAATCCGTAGGGAAACGATCCAAGTCTACAATTACTGTAAAGTAGTAGCAGATTCTGGTTTATTTGATGCACATTCGGCGCGTGTGTCAATCTTCCATGAACAAGTCACCAGCCTTTTCTAGAGATGACTACCCATATTAGGCTGATAGGATGGATATGCACATCAAATCAACCTAGTAGAAATTATGGAAGATAGTCACAAAAGAAGATATACCACCCACTAAATTTGAGAGGGAGTGGGGAAATGAAGAATATGTTATCTTGGGGCTTGACAACAAGGCAAGATATGTCATCACATGTGCTTTATCCATATCACAAAACAACATATTCTGCTTATGCAAGATTGCAAAAGAGCTTTAGGATTCTCTCAAGGTTTCTTATGAAGGCACTGAAGATGTCAAACTAAGAAAAACTGCCACACTTTAAAGAGAATGTAAAATGTTCTCATGAAGAACGGTGAATTGATCGGAAGTATGTTTGGACGATTTTAAACCATCTTAAATGGATTAATAGCTTCAGGAACTACCTTTACCAAAGCCTAGAACAACATAAAGATCCTAAACAGTCTTCTAGCTGCTTGGAAAGCTATGTCAACAGCTATTTTTGTGGGAAGAGATATGAAGAAGACCTTGACTTTTGATGAACTTAAAAGGAGCTCTTAGAGTTCATGAAGTTCAACTCTGCAAAAGAAATAAGATCAAAGTATAAGAGCATGTAGTTTTTCTAGTTGAAGAAGAATACCCAAAATATAAGAGCTTTATCTCTAATTTGTTGCTTTTTATTGTCCAATCCTTTTGAAAAAGAAATAATTTTTTCTGATATATTAAGGACGGATTTAGAGACGACATTGGTTCCATGTCTAAATTAAGAGAACCGTACGTGTCTATTCTATGTCAAAACTAATATTTTGGTGCATACAAAAAAATAATTTTTTTGCCCAGTTAGGGACAGAATTAGAGACGGAATTTGTTCCGTATCTAAATTAAGAAAAACATCTGTGTCTAATTTTGTGTCTAATCTGTGTCAAAAATAAATTCTTCTATGCTTACTTTAATTTTTCAATAATTTAGAAATGAATTTTGACACGGATTTGTCCCCGTCAGAATTTGAAATTTTTTTAAAAACAATATTTGTTCAAAACGAAGATTATGTCATAGATTATTCAAAATTTATTTATTATATAGTGAAATAAACATTTTTAAGTAATAAAAGAATTAAAAATTGTTGTTTCCCATTGTTTATTTTTTCATTTTAAAACATAAATGAGTTGCATGATTCATTAATAACATTTAATAAAGTTAAGATTTTGTCATTATGTTTTTACTTATTTTAAAATAATGGGATTATCACCCTTTGAGACATAACTTATGGAAAAAAATTGAGAATAATATTATATATATATATATATATATATATATATATATATATATTAATTAGATAGTGAAAGTTTGAGATTACAAAGTATAATCAAGCGTCATATGAGAGTTGAAACCAAGACCTTCTAATAGAAAGTTGGATGGATATTTCACTAAATTATGTGATTCCAATTGTTTTTACTTTCTTTATAAATATATTATATTTAATTTGTTGATTGCTTTGTTTCAATATAAATAATATTATATTATATATAATAATAATTTAATTTTTTTATTTTTTATAATGTTAATTATGTATGAATAAAAGATTTATTAAATTAAATAGATTTTATAATCATAGATAATTATAAATAAAACTTTTAAATAATTCTCAAAAATTTTATAATGTATAATTATTTTAAGAAATTAAAAAACAGTATAATTTAATATTAATTATGTTATATTATATATAATAATAATCATAATTTTTTTAAATGTTAATTATGTATGAATAAAATATTTATTAAATTAGATAGATTTGATAATCATAAAATAAATATAAATAGAACATTTAAATATTTCTCAATTAACTAGTTTTTTTATTATTTGTGGTATTATTTATTTTACAATAAATGCATTCATTGTCAATTTGATAATATGACTAGTAGGTGATTAGTTTAAAAACTAGCTAATATATTTAATGCCTACATTCCAAAAAAAAAAAAAATCATTTCGGCCAGTTAAAAAAACAATGGCCACTTAATCTAACAACGGCCACGTAATCACAAAAACAATGATCATTGTACTATTATTTTTTCATTTCTTTGATATTTTTTATTTTAATGAAAGATGCTTATATCATTTGGTTGATAATGAGAGAGTTATTACATGTCTAATGCTTATACCATAAAGATATTAAGTTGAGGTTGTGGTTCGATAGGTAGAGGTAGCAATAGTACAGGTCGTGGTGGAAGTCGATTAATAATTCGGCTTAATAATTCGGCTGTCTATTGCTTCTTTGGATGTTGAAGATTCTCCTTGATTAAGTGGGCAACAAAGTACACAATCTCAACATGAAGACATCACAACTATTGGGAAAGTCACCAAACTTGGGGAAATAGATCCATCAGATGGCAAGATGTGGATCTATCCTGATAAAGACACGTAAGTATTCATTATTTTCTATTATTTCTCCAAAATTTCAAGTTTATTTCAGTTGTGCAAACAGTCAGACGTATTACAAGTGTTAATCATTCAAAATATAATAGACCAATGTATAATTAGAACACAATTTCTCCAGAAGTTAGAGAGCTGGGTTTGGAGAATGGAAGGTTAATTTGAAATTTTTTTCTTTTTTTCATATATATATATATATATATATATATATATATATATATATATATATATATATATATATAGAGCACAATTCCTCCGAAGTTAGAGAGCTAGGTTTGGAGAATGGAAGGTTAATTTGAAATTTTTTTCTTTATATATATATATATATATATAAATTTTGGTATAATTAATAATTATTATTTTGATACGGAAACCTTTCAAGTGGCTATTGACTCATGAAGTGAAGATTATGGATAATTGGAACCAAAGGTGTTCGGATCGCCTTCAAGTAACAATGTCTAAGATTAGAACGGCGAATGTGCCTCAAGGTAAAAAGCATGCTTGGATACCAAACCCTGTTTTTAAACAATTAAAAGAAGCTTGGAATGCAGATTCTTTTAAACAAAAACAAATTATTACTAAAGTTAACTGAGTCTTTGTAAAAAGTAAAATACACGATTGTGGTAGCATCCCAACATCTGAACATCGAAGCCGAATGGTTAGTAACTAATTGCTTGATTATTTGAATTGTAAATTATATCTTGGATTAGCCATTGATTTTAAAATAAAAATTGCAGAGTCAAGAATCTGGTAAAGAACCTTTATTGTTTGAGTTGTTTATGCGAACTCATAAGAAGAAGGGATCAAATGAATTTATTGATCAAAGATCAACTGAGACATTTGTAAGAATCTACAATTTTAACTTTTAAGTTAGAAAACTAGTTTTGAAGATTATATATTTTGTAATTTGGGTTGTTTGTTTGTTGGTTGTGATTATGATTTTGCAGGAGACTTATAATAAATTGAAACAAGCTAGGTCTTCACAGGGCTCAGCTAATGTTAATGATGGTGGGGCTGAGGAGATCTCTCCTGAGAATGACACTACTTTGTGGTTGGAGGCAATGGGTGGAAAAAATAAAAAAGGACAAGTCTTTGGTATAGGATCAGAGACACGTCAAATTATTTGCACCCTGGGAGATCACTATCAAGTTGCTGAAAATCAATCATGGATAAGTCCTGAGTTTAGACAAGAGTTGATTTGTAGATGTGAGAAAGATAGAGCTAATATGCTGGAGATTATAAATGTCCAACAACAACGCATGGATCAGCTAGAATAACTAGTTAGACGATTTGTGCCTGGTGGGAGAACATCTCAGGATGATAACTTACCACATATCAGAGCATCATCTTATAGTGTCAATGATAAGGATGATTAGATAATTAAATGTGCTGACAATTATCATTATGTTTGATATCTGCAGTGAACATTATTTTTTATGTTTGAAACATTGTAATGACATCTTTTCTGATATTGACATATTTAGTGTATTTAGATTTATTGTATAAATAAATGAATGATGACTTATCCAATTTATATTTGTAAATTTGGGCAGGTTGTGAATTGTGACTTTTAAACAATTACAAACAAGGGTTGCATACTAATAAACAATTTAGAAATAGAATTAGAGACGCAAATAGCTGCCTCTAATTGAATAATTTACTTAGAAATTAGACGCGGAATTGGAGGTGGAATAATCCATCTATAACTAGAGAGGGTATTAGACATGGAATGATTATGTGTCAAATTAGATACGGATTTAGGGACAGATATGTCAGTTTCTAAGTAAACACGGAATTAGACACAGATAGGTTTCCGTGTCTGATTTAGACATGAAATTCCATGTCTAAATTTAGGGATGCCCATGTTAGACACGAAATTGATTCTGTTTGTAATTCTGCCTCTAAATGATTAGAGACAGAAAGTTACTCCTTTAGAGACGAAAAATTTCGTCTGTAACCTTAAGTTTTTTTTTTTTAGTGTCAAAAGAATGAATTTGATTATAGTATTGAAACATACTAGACTTGTTTGTAACAAGAATTAAATGATGACAACGAACTAACTTTCACGACAAATTATAATTCTCGCTACTTAACCAAATTTTCAAAACTATAGGTTTGAAATAATAGCGACAATGATACCAAGTGATAATATAAAATAGAGAAGTTATTTTCATTAAAACATTATCTTAAAACAATGGAGTTATATTTTAGAAAAGACTATCACAAAACCTTTGTAAATACAAAAATGAGTGTTGAATTTTATAAAAAAAAAATTACAAGCTTTTAAAATATCTCTATGGAATGTCTGATCAATCAGACGCAAGTTTATAAAAATATTTATATAAAAGAATTTCACAAAGCAAGGTTTTTAATCAAGTCAACCACGGTAAGATAAAACAAAGATAATAGGAAAGAGATTTTATACTGGTTCATTTTATCCTTAAGATGTCCAATTCCTTAGAAAAAATTAAAGTTCCACTATCTTTTAAAAGATAAAAATATTCTTTGATCCTTAGCCACTTTTGATTAATCCAAGTATTTTTTAAACGCAACCTCTTTAGGCTAACCTACTATGTATTCTTTGAACACAGTCTATTCAGGCTAACATTTGACACACATGTATAAGGTTTAAAAAGAAAGTTTGTCTAATTAAAACAACCTCTACACATAGAGGGATATACAATGAAGGAAAGAAAAAACTTTTTACAAAAAAAGATTTGAATTTTCAAACTGCATTGACACAACGTGCATCAAATAAACCAGAATCTCCAACTACTTTGCAGTAATAGTGGACTCAGATCGTTCCCTTACGGATTACTCTGTTATTTCTCTTTAGCCGAAAATTATACAAAATTTGGGGGATTTTCATGCTTGGGGAAATTTAAAGCAATTAGAAAATAAACAATTAAGCAAGAATTAAAACGCAATTAACAGATGAATAAAAGGCACAATCCGATCTCTGTTGGATCCTAATTTCCCTCACCGGTTTAACACAAATAAAAACATACATCTATGCAGTGTATTGGCATCGAGATTTCTGCATTCAAACACTGAATCAACCGCTCTAAGATCTTAGAGAAATTTCATCGAACACTCGGTGGCCTTTAAATTCATGCGATCGCATGAGAGCACACAACTCGGTTTCGAATCCTAAAATTAGTTTGTTGCATTTGTTGTTGATCAACAACGCTAGACATTAATAATTTCAATTCAAAACATCAATCAACATAATGGAATCGAAATTATAAAATCCAGAACGAGTGTTCATTCAATTAAAAACAGAGAACCTAAGGAAATTAAGGATCCTATTGAGATCAAATTGATTAACAAATTAGTTGCACATAATTGAAATTAAACCTATCATTGAACGGAATTCCATAACAGTAATAAAAAAATGCAAGAATTAAGAATGAAAACGGAATCTCAAAGCTAATTCAAGAACAAGAACAAGTGCTGGAAATTAGGAGAAAAAGATTGAAAATACCAGAAAACTAGAATTAACTACGAAATTGAAGATGTAATTGCAACAAAAAAGAATTAAATTGAAAGGCAATTAAATCAAACCACAAGAATTGAAAGGAAGTAAAAGGGGCAAGTGGAACCTTAGCAGAGCAAGAGAAGAGAAGAAAGAAACTTAATTGCTGGAAAATTCAATTAAAATGCAAAGTGAAGTAAAAGTGTCATCCGAATTTGAGTTTGGGGCATTATAAAGGGGTCAAGCATGTGCAAGGCACATGAATTTTAATGAGCTGAACACCCCAATTCGAAACTCACCTACAACATTTTCAAAATGGAACAATTTACAATGATTTAAAAAGGCCTACACTAATTCTTCTCGCTAGAATCCCGCAACAGGTTTCATGTTTCACTTTCGAGCCTCATTTCACCCAAGATGTAGTCCAAATTAGCTCTTCATGTATTCATAGATTTTGTAGCTCTTTGAGTCCTCTTTAATTTGACATATAATGGAGCTCAAACAGAGTTCTGTGGTGAGAGTTATGCTTGTTTTAGTTGACCTTGTCAAAACTAGAATTTTCAGCGAATTAGAACAAAAATAAGTACTTAAGGCCCAATTGAGCCCAAACTCATGAATGCACTAAATCATGCTAATTGACCATTAATAATGTTGCAATGTGATGTATTAAATGCAAAGAAATTGATAAAAAAATAATAATGTATCAAATCTTTTTACAAAGAAATATTTGAATTTTCAAACTGCATCAACCTTTATGTAAACAGAGAGCTTGAAGTAGTCATTAGACTTAAATGCTTCAAATCTTCAATCACATGTAGGAAGCGTGTTGCAGAACTATCTTCTCAATTTGGCAACTTTATACATTAACAATTGAGAAACGTTGAAAAGAGTAATTACTTTTATGCTGCAAATCTTCCTATAAGAGAAGTCGCCCTTGTATTTTATTTGGCTCTTGTTTTTACGAAAGGAATAGGTAGATAATTCGTACCTGAACTATACATGTCAAATTGAACTCTACAAGACAAAATGAATTAATAAGTACCTCAACATTTAAATATATCTGTTGAAAATGAAACTTATTTGTTGATTTAGAGAGTTTTTGTTTTCATAATCATTGATTTGTTTCATCAGACTCTTTATTAATTTGTTCTATTGAATTATGAGACATCATTCGTCTAACCATTAAACGAAGGTTACATCTGATACATTTAAATAAACAATCAATTTTGTCAAATAAAAATATCAGTTATAATTATCAAAATTAAAGATCATGATTTATCTTTAATCATTTCAAATTTAACCATCTTTAAAAAAAATTAGATAGTACAATGATTATAAATAACTGATAAAAAGATTATATTATTTTAAATAAAAGATGCCAATTATATTTATTTCCTCATTTATGTACATGTTTTAAATATTTTATTTTAAATATTATTCATTTATATAATTACTTTCAATATATAAGATTCCCCCTCTTGACATAGAAATAAAATTGAACAAATAAAAAAAGTTTTGACAACCAAATTGAAAATCATGGAGTGTGTTTCTTAATGATTTAGCCTAAAGGATAACTTTCAACCAATTTCATGAAACATTCCCAATTATGGGAAGAGAAATCAGGAAGAAAATCATGCTTATATTTGTAAAATGCTCATAAACCAATTAGGTATATACTCCCATAATTTTTCATGGAAACTTAAATTATTTAATAAGTTTTGATTGAGATTAGTTTCATTTGAAAAATCCTTTATACCAATTTTAAAGCAAACATCCTTACGAGAGTAATTTGATTAAAAAGATTTTTAGAGTCTTAAAGGATGGTCAGTCCATTGTAAATAATGCCCTTAAATGATTTTAAATCTTTTGCATAAAAAATTATACTTTTCTAAATTGTGAAGACAAGAATAAGGGAAAAAAAAATTCACGTGTGTTATGATAAATATGTAAAATGATGCAATATTTATAATTGGAAGGATTAGATGTTAAATTAAATTCAAATTTGTTCCTTTTGTGGAACATGATGATGTGGTGGTGCTTATACTGTTGAATAGGATCTTAGTCGAGACTACTCTTTAGAAGTGAATAGGGACTAACACTCTGAATTATACAATAATTGGTTGTCGGAGGACAAGGTACCTGCAATAACTCTTCAATACTTAAGTTAGTTATTTATCGTATGTGAGGAACTTATAAATATAAAGGTGAAATGAGATAAAGGAACTAATGGACTTCACAAGGGAAGTTTCTTTATTTATGTAACATAAGCCAACAACATAAAGGAGATAGAGGTCATCATTACTACAAGCATGACCGTCCTTTATAGGCAATGATGATTTGAATAGAGTTAATAACGTTGTAGGTATATGGACGTGTATCCGTCTTTTAATGAATGTGGAGATTAAGCCTAGATCATCATAGGTGAGCTCTTATAACCGCTTATTTACGATATTCTCAATAAACGTATTAAATTAACGAATTACAATAACAATAATAATAATAATGATATAACAACACATTTAATGTAAGGTGACATAGTTATCTACGTCAACTTAATTGTTGTTTGAATAGATAAATTCATAAATAATAAATTTATAATCTTTCAATAATAAATATAAATCTAAAAAAAACATTATAAACAATTTATTCGACTTAAATTTTATTTAAATCTTAATTTATATTTTCATAATTACATATAATAAAATATAATACTCTTAATTATTGATAATAATACTAGATAATACTAACGTTATATATTTATATATTCATAATATCCAACGTAATATTCGGCGAAGGATTGCTGATGATACGTGGAATGAAAAAAATTAAGAAAAAGATAATATATATATATATATATATATATATATATATATATATATATATAAAAAAGAGCTTGTTTGTTTTTGCGGATCCATTTAAATTATAGAATTTCTAGTTCAATCCATTTAATACACCAAGTAATGGGGCTTTAAATGTTACTTTAGATCATTATAATTTTTCTTATTTAGTATTAGTATCTCTATTTTATTGTTTGCTTTTTATGTTAGACAATTGGTTTTTTTTTACGTAACTTCCACAACATGCACGGTACTTAATTTAATATTTCGACACTTATAACTTTTTATAAATTTTACTTATTAATTCCTATAGTTTAAAATAATTATCTTAGTCTCTTTAATTAAAAAAGTAACATTTTTTGTCCCACTAATTTATATTTCGATTATCTTTTAGTTTCTGTCAATAAATTATAAATACTAAAATTGTTATTTTTTAAACTACAGTAATTAAAATGATTACTTTTAAGTTATAGAGAATAAAAAATAAAATTTGTAAAATTATATGATGAAATAAATAACTAAATCCTAATTATCTTTTAATAGAGGCAGACGGTGTGAGTTCACTAAAATAAAACTGATTTAAATGGCGGATTTCCAATTTCGCATATGGATTAACGAATACATGTTTAAACAGATGGACTTACCTGTATATCCCGATCTAACGTGTGACAATATATGTGGGCAAAAGGACATGCAGGCTTAAACAAAAGCATGTAGCAATTTGGCATTTAATGGCCAATGGTCCAACATGAAGGAAAATTGTGACGCTGTGGAAGTAGAATGCCTTGAGTTGCCAAGAGACAAAGGAAAGCATAGAGTTCGAAATGATTGAGCAAGACTAGAGATTGAAACAAATTTAGTTTTATTGCAAAACTAATTGCCATATGAGATGAAATTTTGGTACTTTGTGAAGTGGATCGTAAAAAAACAAAAATGTGTTAGGGATATTTTTGAAGATGTCAACTACGGTGATTAATGGAAAATCATGAATTAAGAGTATAAATTCGAGTGTAAATTCCTCTCTCCACGAGAACATAATCATTGGAATAAAGACTACGAGGACATTGTCCAAGAGTCTAAAATGTTAAGAGTACGAGTGTTCCAATAAGTTGAAATTGCTCCGAAGACAATTTCGATCAAGGTGTAACAAGAATATAAAATTCAAATATAAAGTTTTCCTCTAAGAACTCTAGCCTAGCTTCGTCGAGGTGTTGGGTACGCTTGGACCGACAACTATGCTTGGATTAACTGTTGTAGTGTGAGGAGGTACCTGTAAAAGGCACTCCAATTCTTAAGTTAATACATTTCTTTAGTAGGAGTGTTTTCAGAGAGAAATTACTTACTTCTTTTTCCTTCTGCATTTTCTTTTTATATCTCTTATCTTTCTGGGTTGGTAGGTGAGGGGCAGTCTTGTCAGCCGACTTCTCCCTGTCCCTTGGACACGTGCCTATCAGAGAAATACCGATCAGTTTCCGAGACGGCCTCCCTAGTCATGATGGGGAAGGGAAACTGTCATGTCACGGTCATTTTATGCCCCCGATTCCCTTTGTTCGACACGTGTTGTTTCATGCATAATAGTTGTACACTAGCTCGTCTCTTTGGATATCCGAGCTTTGCTCAACTATTCTCAATGTTAGCAAAGCTGGCTGAGTAGGACTCACATTGGGGCCGTCCTTAACTCGGCATATAGCTCGATACACTACATAAGCCCCCAACTCGCTTGACCTGCTCAAAATTAGGTCAAGGGGATTAAGGTCGTCTTTTCCTACCCTTCTTAAGTAATTGTTATAGTTCTTTGGTATGACGTGTCATCAATTTATTCGCTCTTGTTGTGCATCTCTTGTCCTTCCTCCTTCTTAGCGGGAGTTTTCTTTTATTGCTTTTGTTTTCTGGCTTTGTGAGAGACCTTTCATTTTCCCAACAAACTCACATATTCTCTTGTGCTTTCCTATTCCTCGTGCTCGTCCGTTTGTGTTTCTCTTCCCTCGGTGTCTTCTTCCATTTGCTTCAGGGTTAGGATCGTTGCTTCGTCTCTTCCTTCTCTTAATATAGGTATGCATTCCATGGCCTCTTTTTCTAATTCTTCTAGGATTAACCCTCTGTTAGAGAGGGAAGTTTCTCCTATAGGGGGGGGGGGGTCTGTCTCTTCTGAACAAACCGCAACTGTTTCCCCTTCCCATCTCCGATTGAGAGCGGTTGCAGGGAATCCTTCGTGCGGAGCGGCGGCCGTTGCAACCGCTCCGCCAAAGAAAGCGAAAAAATCCAAAACTCGTTCAAGAAGGGAGTTTCCTCCCGCTCCCAAGGAGTATTCTTGGGTGCTTGACGAGGTTAACTTCTATAAATCGACTCTTGGGCTTGATCAAGTGTTAAGGGTAATGGAGCTTCACCCTCTCTGTAGCCCCTCAAACCTTAAGTTTTTAGATGTGGAGGCATGCCAACCCTTCGAGCGTGTGTTCATAAAGGCTCCTCCTGAAGGGGAAGCTTTCACCTTTTTGTACGAGTGTTTGTTTAGGGATTTCGGCCTCACCCTTCCCCTCAGCCATTTTGAATGTAGTGTCTTGAAAACCTTGGGTGTAGCACCTACTCAGCTTCATCCGAATAGTTGGGCCATGGTTAGGGCATTTCAAGTTTTGTCTAAATTCATGGATATAGAATGTACCGTCCCAGTATTCTTCTATTTTCATCAGCTTAAGCATGGACCGAGGATAGGTTGGACATCCCTGAATGGTGCTCAATATGGTTCCCTATTTACTTTATTTTCCCAGTCCTTCAAGAAATTTAAAGATAGATTTTTTAAGATCAAACCGAGCTCTAGTTCGTCGGGTAGGCATTTGTTTTTTAATAAAGGGGGTTTACCTCTGTTCCCTTTATATTGGAATTCTCATCCTATAAAGTTTAAGTCGTGGTCGGACCAACTCCTCACCCCTGCCGAGAAACGATGTGTCGACATGTTGAGAGTCTTGGATCGACCCCGATATTCACAGCGCATCCTTAACTTAGTTGATTATGAGGATAGTCTTTTATTATGCTTTGTTTGGTGTATCTTCAATGTTGCTCCTTCTCTTCTTTTTTGCAGAGCTAATGGCAGATCAGAAGAAATTCGATAGGGGGACCCTTCGGAGTACACAACCAACTTCTGAGCGACCTCTTGTGAAAAGGTTTAAACCGATTCCGCAGGATGGTGCTAAGAAGAAGAAGAAATTGTCCGCCCAAGTGGCGACTGACTCTTCTGTGGAGAAGAAAACTGTCACCCCACTATCATTCTTCCTACTCCTCCTCTATTGGCCGATGTTGAGCTCGCGGCCTCATCCCAGGCTTTTGACAAGATGGACATTGACGTCCTACCCTTTTCTGCTCCTCAAAAGAAGAAGAGAGTTGTTCAAACCACTCTCCAGGGTCCACCCCCTAAAAGTAGTGGTCCTCCATCGAAGACCACCAGCTCGGTCATTGCCAAGCAGAATATTCATCCCTCTGGCTCGAAGACGTCTCTTCCTCCTGGAGTAGGATGCTTAGCCGTTTTTCCTCGGATTGAGCACATCTCCTACAACTCCATCGAGTCGCTGTGGAGTACCGAGATCCGAGGAGAACACTTAGCTAATTTGTCAGGTTTTCTTCCTTCCCCTTATGACGTTGGCTTGATGAATTTAGTTGGTCCCTCAGCTTCGATGGATGGTGCCTATCTCATGATGCTAAGGAGTATGGCCATATTTCATCATTTTAAGTAAGTCGATGGATTTTATTTACTTTCCGTCTTGTTATCTTTCACTTAAACATGGATCTAATATGACCAATTTACTTTTCAGGGAACAAGTAATTAAAGGTGTGGATGCTCATGAAAAGATGGAGGGGTTGCTCAATGATAACATAGCCCTTACCAATCGAAAGATCGAGTTGGAGGGTTTATTCACTTCCTCCCAGGCTGAGGTGGAACACTTAAGGGAGCAATTAAAGCTCTCCGAGGAAGATTGTAAAGACACCAAGGCTAAGTTGGAAATGGATGAGAAGGGGCTTCAAGAGGCCGAGCAGTCTATCTTTGCGGGTCGAATGCGCGAGGAGGCGGCAATGAAAGCTTTGGAGACCGTAAAGAAAGATGCAGAGTCTCGCGAAGCCGACCTTAAGGAGACCATCTCTAAATTTGAGACAGAAAATATCAAGTTGAAGTCTGAGAATATTGACCTCAAGGCTTCCTATGACGAAGTTGTGGACTACAATGAGGACCTTGTTGATCGTGTGGAGGCCGCTGAAGCCGAAGTCGATCTGAAGTGTGCTGCTGGGCTCGAGGCGTTCTCGGAAGGTTTCTCTCGTGCCTTGGATCAGATCAAGTTTTTTACACCCGACTACGACATTAGCAAATTTGATGAAACCAAAGCAGTAATTGATGGACGACTTGTTGATAATTAAATATTTTTGTAATTCGAAATTTTAAATAGTCTTGTCATTTCCATAACATTGATATATCATATCAATTCTGACATTTTGTTTATCGTGCCACTTTATTTCATGGGCGATTTTATTTTTTTGACATAGCGTTTTTCCATGTCTTTGTTGATTTGACAAGTCTTTACCGGTTTGCCTATATATACTCATGTAATGCGCTTTTCTTTCCCTCATAGCTTGAAGTATGCATAGTTCATTTGCTTGTAGTTCCCCCGTTTTTCTTGGGTGGAAGTTTGAGGCTTTAGTCTTCAATCTTCCTATCTTTTTTGGATGATGTTTGTAATGAGATTCAAAGATCTCGAGACCTTGGAGTAGTTTCTCCAAGGTGAGTGTTTCCAGTGGGTTCATCTCAAAAGATTTTCCCATTTGCAACCACTTTCCTTCCTCCGAGATCTTTCATCCTCGGTCTTTCGAGAATGAGGCCGAGGAGGCTGCTTCAAGTGGACTTTGATGTCATGGCTAGCTCCGCCTTGGAGGCTCTAGCTGGTTAAGAGATTGGCACAGCTTCTCGGCTTGTGTCCTTTTTGGACACATTTTTTAGTTCAGCCATGTCTCTTTTCTCCTTTCTTGAAGCATTTTATATTATTTCAGGGGTCTTCTCCCCCTTAGTCTTTTCTTTTTTGAATTTATGTTAGAGAGTTTATATCCTTCCCATATTTATTTTTTAGAATTCCCCTTTTCGGGTTTGTGTAATTTTTATGTAATTCCAAATTATTTGGACTTGTATGAATTTGTTTTGAATGTATACCGAGGGAGTTTACACCCTGTCGGCTTTTAATCTCTCATTGATTCTTTGTACCCATTTAGATTTGATAATGAATATTTATTTCATATTGTCAGGTGTTGGGCCTGTATTCTTTTCTGAATATTAAACAAGCTTAACCGACTCCTTGAATCTTATAATATCGACACCATGATGCGTTATAAACACATATCTTAAAAGAATATAACATTGAGATAGCAAAATCAAACTTTTCGTGCTACAAAAGGTGGAATTGCGGTCATTCTCGCTAGTTCCTAACTATAATAAGGCTTTAGATGGGTTACATTCCAAGTTCTTGGAATTAGCCTTCCATCCAAAGTCTCTAACTTGTATGCCCCATTTTGTAGAGTTTCCCATATGCGGAATGGGCCTTCCCACTTAGGTGCTAATTTACCTTCCTCTTTTTCCTGACGAGCTTCGCCCATTGCTCGCCACACCAAGTCTCCTTTTATAAAACATCTAGGTCGTACCTTAGTATTGTATCGTCGGATCATGCGAAGACGAGTTACTTCGTTGTTAATCCGAGCTGCATTTCGAGTTTCTTCAATCAAATCAAGCTCTCCTCTCATTGCATCTTGTTGTCCATCCTGGTCTGCAAACATTCTTCTCCATGAGATTTCTCCAACTTCTACTGGTATCATGGCGTCGACCCCATAAGCGAGTCAGAATGGTGTTTCTTTGGTTGAGGTTTGTGGTGTGCAATGGTATACCCAAAGGACACTCGGGAGCTCGTCGGCCCACCACCCCTTCACACCATGTAGCCTTTTCTTGAGCTTGTTGAGGACTACCTTGTTTGCAGCCTCGACTTGACCATTTGTCTGAGGGTGTTCTACTAATGTTACTTTATGACTTATCCCTAGATTTTCAAGAAAATCTTCAAACTTTTTCTCCACGAATTGCCTTCCATTATCTGAAACTATGGAATGAGGTAATCCATATCGGCATATTATATTCTTCCAACAAAATTTTTGTACCTGACGAGCTGTTATGCTACTTATGAGCTCGGCTTCTACCCACTTTGTAAAATAATCTATGGCCACAATCAAGAACTTCACCTAACCGCGCCCTCTAGGGAAAGGTCCCAGTATGTCTATTCCCCAAGTCATGAATGGCCATGGTGTTGATAGAGTGTGGAGTTCTTCCTGTGGTACTCGGATGATGCTTCCATGTTTCTGACAATGTTCACATTTCAATACCATCTCCTGAGCATCTTTCCTCAACGTTGGCCAGTAATAGCCTGCCCTTAGGACCGTATGAGCCATGGTTCTTCCACCAGAGTTTAATCCACAAATCCCTTTGTGGAGCTCAACCAGCACATATTTTGCTTGTTCATCATTAAGGCACTTAAGCATGGGGGTTGACAAGCCTCTCTTGTATAGCTCGTCTCCTACCAAGGTGAACATAGCGGCCTGTCTTTGTATCTGTTGTGTCGAGTTTGAATTGGTCGGCAACTCTCCTATTTTGAGAAACTCCTTTATATGATCATACCAAGTAGAGAGATTTGGTTCCTCTATTGTTTTGGCTGTCAATACTTCCATCCTTTCCCATGAAGGTACGACAATGGTCTCCTAGATCAATGTTCGGTGCTGCCCTACTTTCTTAGTGCTTGCTAGCTTTGACAAAATGTCTGCCCTTTCAATGGCTATTCGTGGTACATGTTTGACTTCACAGTGTTCGAATTTGGTACTTAGGTTCTTGGCTAGTTGATAATATTTTTGTAGCAAGGGCTCTTTGGCTTGATATTCACCATTCAGGTGGCCTGTTACCAATTGAGAGTTGCTAAAACACTTTATCTTTTTTATTCCCATTTCCCTGGCCAATTTTAACCCTGTAATCAGGGCTTTGTACTCAGCTTGATTATTCGATGTTGGGAATTCGAACCGAACTGCTTGCTCTAAGATCACATCGGCTGGACCTTCAAGTATGATTCCAGCACCACTTCCTTTCTTATTCGATGACCCATCAATGTTGAGCGTCCACACATCATCCTTTTCACATTTCTTTGGGGGTAACTCTGTAAAAAAGTCTGTCAAGAATTGTGCTTTCATGGGTCCTCGACTTTGATAACAAAGGCCAAACTCAGATAACTCGACTGACCATACTGTCATTCTTCCTGCTAAATCGGGCTTCTAGAGTACCTGCCTCAGTGGGTAATCAGTTTTGACTATGATATTGTAACTCTGGAAGTAATGCCTAAGACGTCGAGCAGAGAAAACCATCGCCAACACCAACTTCTCTATCACCTGGTATCTTTCCTCAGCTGGCAAGAGAGCTCGACTCACGAAGTATACAGGCTGTTGCTTTCCTTCTAAATACATGGCCAGAACTGAGCTAAGGGTCGAGTGGGCAGCCGATAAGTACAAATATAAATCAGCACTATTTCTTGGGTTCTGCAGTATAGGCAATGAGGCTATTACCTTTTTGATACTTTCAAAGGCCTTTTCGCAATCATCCTCCCACTTAAAGGCCTGTTGCTGCTTTAAGAGTTTGAAAACTGGCCAAGCTTTTTCTGCTAGCCGAGGTGAAAACCGCGAGAGGGCAGCTAATCACTCGTTCAGTCCTTGCAACTCCTTCAAGGATTTCGGGCTCCTCATGTTGGTTATAGCTTCACATTTGTCCGGATTGACTTCAATTCCTCTGAAGGTGATGAGGAATCCAAGGAACTTTCCTCCTTGAACTCCAAATACACACTTTTCTGGATTCAACCACAAATTATATTGTCTGAACCTATCAAAGAGACTTTGGAGGCTTTTGGGATGGCTGTCAATATTTGTTGACTTGACTACCATATCATCCACATAAACTTCCATTATTTTTCCAATTTCCTCCTTGAATACTTGATCCATCAAACGCTGGTATGTGGCCCCCGCGTTTTTCAACCCAAAAGGCATCACTTGGTAGCAATAATTAGTGGTGTTGGTCATGAAGGCTGTTTTTTCCTCATCGGGTGGATACATATGTATTTGATTATATCTGGAGTATGCGTCAAGGAAACTTAGCATGCTGCATCCCAAGGTGTTATCGACCAGCTTATCTAAGTTTGGCAGCGGATATCTGTCCTTCGGGCACGCTTTGTTTAGGTCTTCACTTTCCACTAGATTTCTTCACCATCACCACATTTGCCAACCATGTGGTATATTGTATCTCTCTTATGAATTTTGCATCCAACAGCTTTTCCACTTCTTGTTTGATTGCCAACATGCGTTCTTCTCCTAATTTCCTCTTCCTTTGCGCGATGGGCTTTACTCCTAGGAATATGGACAAGTGATGACACACAAAATTTGGATCAATCCTAGGCATATCAGCTGCACTCCATGCAAATAGATTAGAGTTCCTTGTTAAAATATTTTGTATTTCAGTCCTAGTAGTCCAGATCAGCAAATCTCCCATCTTGACTACCTGGTGTGGTTTCTTGCCGACTTGGAATGTCGACGTGCTTTCATTAGCTGACGGCTGATCTTCTTGGAAATCCGACCTGGGGTCCAATTCTAACCCTTCTTTAGATTCCAAAGCTAGACATTCTACTTAGGAATTTTGCCCCTTATTTGACGAGGGGGACGTTATTGCAAAAATGGGGATCTTTAAGCTCTGGATGTAACATTGGCGAGCTGTTCTCGGATCTACTTTTATGGTCACTATTTTGTTGCCCACAGGAAACTTCATTGCTAGATGTGGTGTCGATACTATGGCTCCAAGGTGTTTCAAAGTTCTTCTCCCCAAGATTACATTATACGAGGTGTGTGCGTCCACCAAGAGGTACCTTACAGTGATAGTTTTTATGTCATCAGTCTCTCCCAATGTAGTCAAAAGGTCCACATACCCTCTAGCGAGAACCCTTTCTCCGGCGAAGCCAAGTAAAGGCTCGTTGTAATCCTTAATCATCGTCATGGGAAGATCCACCTTCGTGAACATTTCCCAGTAAAGGACATCGGTTGAGCTTCCTTGGTCAATTAGTATCTTTTGTACTTTCCAATTGGCAATGATTGTCGAGATTACCATGGGATCATCCTAATTCGAGTCATTGAGGCTAAAATCATTGTTGGTAAAGGTTATGTCAGGAAGATTGTGCGGAGGGCAGTTTTGATTGACCATGTTTACACTCCCCAAATGCCTTTTCCGGGCATTATTAGAGTTTCCCCCTCCTCCAAATCATTCAGCTATAGTGTTGATAACACCTCTTATGTCAGCAGGTTTCCGAGCTATGTTCTCCTTGGTTTTAACAGCTTGGGACGTGTCTCGGTTTCTATAACTGGACGAAGACCCTAACTGATGTCTCTGTTTCCCTTTGGAGTTATCTCTTGCATCTACACCATCTTTTCCTTCCCTCTAAATGAAATGGTTCAAGGCACCTGTTCTCACTAGCTCTTCAAGGATATCCTTGACATTGTAGCATTCCTCTGTGGTATGCCCATGATTCTGATGAAAGCTACAATACTTGTTGGTGTCGGCATGTCTAGGAATAGGACAGGGTGTAGTACTCAGATTAAGTTGGCTTTAAAAGCTTCCCTCAAAACCACTTCTCGACTTGCATTCAGCAGGGTATAAGTTTCGTACCTTGGAGTTTTCCTCCTCTTGGTTTCATATCTCGAGCTCATGTTGCTCGGAAACGATGCATTACTAGTCTTATTCCCTTCATTTCCCTTCTTTTGCGCAGCAGCATTTTGTTCCATACACATGAATCGAGCAGCTCTGGATCTCAATTCATCCATGTTACGAGGTGGTTCTGCGTACAAGGAGTCTGAAAAGGGTCATGATCGCAGTCCCACCTTGATTGAATGCATGGCCGCTGCTGGGTGGAGGTCGGGAATACTCATAGTAGCCTTGGCAAATCTTATCATGTAACTTCTCAAAGATTCCCTTTCGTTTTGAGTGACTCTAGCCAAAGAGGCCAAGTCTGTCATCACCAGCTTACAGTCCGCGGAACGAGTGTAAAAAATAAACACAAGAAGGGGGGGTTGAATTGTGTTAATTATAAAATTTTATCCCTTTCGTCTGTGGGTTTCCAAAGGGTTCAGACGAAACAACGTTTGTATTGAAAGATTGATTTTAATATGCAAACGTTAAAGTACTATTATCCCCAGTTAGTTAAACAGACGAAACAAATAAACACGAGTATTTTTATACTGGTTCGTCTATTCAAGACTACGTCCAGTTACCCAGCAACCACTGAGTTTTCACTACAAACCGTGAAAAGGTTTACAAGTATTGTTTGAACCCAGCCACTTCTGGCTATTACAAGATATTCTTTGCTCCCAACCTTCTCAGGCTAAACTACCAAGGTATTCTTTGAACCCAGCCTCCACAGGCTAATACAAAAGGTATTCTTTGGAACACAGCCTCCTCAGGCTAAAGTACCACACAAGTGGATTTATAAAGATGTTTGAAAAACAAAGTTCTTCCTCTTCGCATAGAGGGTTTTTACAATAGAGTTCTTAGTTGAATTGAGCGAATTCTCAGATGATTGAAGAGATAAGCGTATTCGCCAACTGATTCTTGAAGCTGTGAAGTCCTTTTATAGACTCAGTTGAATGTTGTTGAGAGTCGTTGAGAAATCTTCTAGAGAGCTTTCCAAAAAGGTTGTCAGTTGTACTTGATTGATTGATGCAGAGTCGCAGCGGATTTAGCAGACTAGGTTGTGCGCAGTACTACTTCTGACTTATGCAGGGATGTGACAAAAGGTGAAGACCTTTTTGACTTTGGAATATAAGCTCGAATCCCTATACTGATGCTTCTCATGAGTGCTTCTTTAGATTTGAAATCTTGGCGCGAAAGACTCCTCTTGACTTCAGCTTTTTGGATAGACGATATGATTCTTCAGTCTTCAGTTGTTGTTGTTTCGTCTTATCCTATCGTCTTAAGATTTCACTCTTGAGACAGACGAAGGACTTAAGCTTTGAGTAGTCCTCTTCCGTCTGTGCATGTATCGTCTGATGACTTGGCTTTTGGACGGGATGACCTTGAAAATTTATCTTTGAAGGGTCACATTCCGTCACAGGCTTTGGTTTCGTCTTAGCAAGTCTTGGGTAGCTTGGTTTCGTCTGTCTTGTAATTAATCAAAATCTTGAGACGTTAATCATCCTTGATCTAACAATCTCCCCTTTTTGATGATTACGAGACCATACCACGAAAAATCTGCACAAGACATGGTTAGATGAAAAAAAACGATCTTAAAAAGCCAGATTGACATCAAGACGATGTTTTCTGAATAATACCTCTTTATAAAGGATTGTTACATCAATGCGATGTAATCTTTGTACATTATTACATTGGTATAGACAGAAAACCAATAAAGAATAACCAATAAAGATTTACAATGTATTTTCTACACTAAAAGTAATTAATAATAAAATGCATTGATATAACAAATATAGTACATGGCCCCTTATTGTATAACTTCCCTTCAGACGATACTCTCCCCTTCAGACGATGCTCTTTGCTCTTGCTTGCTCGCTCCCCCTCAGACGAAGCTTTATCTTGTTTGCTCCCCCTTAGACAATGCTTTCCCCTTGTACCATTCTTCTTTCCCTTGGGCTATCTTCTTTTCTCTCCCCCTTGGGCTGTGAATCATCAAAATGTGATCACGAAGAAAGCTTCAGCTTCTTGTTGAGCAGGGTCATCACAATGTCTTTCAGCTGCTGCACTTCAGACGATAGAGAAGCTTGATTTTCTTCAAGTTCTCTATACTTTGCTTTCAAGTGCCCGCAATCCTCTTCCAAGGCATCATACTTACGCTTCAGAGTCTTATACTCCTCAGCTTCTTGAATATCAGCCTCTGCAACCTCAACTTTGTCAGCAACCTCCACCATATCATCAAAGTGTATCATTGGTGTTTGAGGTTCTTCCACAATAGGTGTGGTGTCATCAATGATGAGCACTGTTGGAGTCTTCGTCAGACGCAATGTGAAATATGGAAGTGTGAGGTAAGCTGTGAAGTTCCGTTCCCATTGCCATGTGTAGATGTTTATTGGAACAGAGACTTCAAGATCTGGATGTTCCTCAGAAGGAAGTGTGTATGCATAAGCTCCACCAGGAAACACCCTGCCACATATGGTAGAATCCTCATCAAAAGAGGTTCCATAGCAAAATTGTGAAGTGGCTTCATGATCTTCTATCATTCGTTGTATTTTTGGATTGATAGGGCTTGAGGCTTGAGCTTGGATTGCTTTGAGGTGCGCATAAGCAGCAGACAGAAGAAGCTTGGAGATGTGCCATGCATATTTGAAGGTTCTGGGTACAGACGGTACTTTATTTTCTTTGCCCTCAGCCAAAAACTTGACCAAGCATGGTCGTTTTCGGTCTAAGACGATTGTGTACTTCGTTTCGTCTGTCACCAGCGAAGAGAACTGTGATCCCACCATGAGGGGACAGTATCTCTTATCCTTCTTTGCTTGACGATCAATATGATAGAAGGAAACCTCACGTTCCTTGGCTTCTCTTCTATAGGCACCAGCTATCAACTTGAAGGTCAAGTTGTAGTCTTCCAGTAGGGAGTGAGCGAACTCCTCAGGGTCTTCGTATTCGTTGAGGAGGATGGAGTAGCGAGGGTTGATCCCGGAGCAGTGGGGTCTCTTCCATGGGAGCACAATTCCAAGAGAGTGTCCTAGACCGACATACTCTGTTTTGTTGAGTGGAATTGTGAAGGGCATTGGATCATGGCGATCTATGGCGTCAAGATGCCAATGTGTGCACTCTTTCGGCTCATAGAGTGTGCGTCTCCATATCTACAGTGATGGAATGCAGGTGCATTAACCTCATACCGAACCTTCCACCTTGGGTTTTCTCTATGTAGGATGTGAGGTTCATAGCCAAGTGTTGGTCCTTCAATTACCGACGCAGCAATATGATCCTTGTATGCTTGTATATTTTCTAATCCCTTGATGTCTAGGTTGGCCAGTGTGTCCCAGGGCAGACGCTTCAGCCAATTGCGTTGCTCCTCTGGGGTGTAGATGGTGTCTTCGTTGAAATCCACCGGCTTCAAGGATTTGTTGTGTAGAAAGGGATTTACAGATCTCCTTAGTTGAAAACCTTTCTTTCCTCTGTACAGATATGGGTTCTTCAACTCTATGTAAGGAGTATCCCTTATGTATAGGTCTTCATTGTCTGCCAAGATTTTTGTTGCAGACTCAGACGATTCAGCTTCAGTGGAGAATTCTTCAATCTTCTCTCCAAAGATCCAGTCAGGTTTGACCAGTTTCTCAGCACAGGTGCTTGCAGCAAAGTTCCTCATGACTAATTCATTTAGGAACGAATAGTCCACCTTGTGCTTTGGGGGTAAATCTTCTGGATTAATCATCTCGGCGTGTGATCTTCCCCATGTGGCATCCACCTTTATAATTTCAAGTTGTTCTTCATCAGACGAAGAATCAACTTCTTCAATCAGCACGTAGTCTTCAAACGGAATCTCCTTCGTCTGGTGGTGGAATGCTTCCTCAGACGTAGCAGGTAACGTCTGTGCAAGAGATGGGTTCAACGGAGACGCAACTATAGGATCAGACGTAGTTGTCCTATGTTGGTCTTGGAGTGTTGATGGAGATACTTCCATAGTAGAAACTTCTTCATTCAGCATAGTTTCCAACTCGTCCGCAAGCTGGGCATTATCTTTCTGGATCTGGGCAGTTTCTTCACTATTCATGCCCTCTGAGGTTGCTGGAGCAGATGCAGCCTCAGACGATCCAATGTCGCGGACGCTATTGAGAAAGATTCTTTCTCTCTCAGCTTGAAGCAAAATTGAGACTCTCTTGGCCTCTTTAAGCATTCTTTCTTCGTTTGTCTCACCAACTACGACAGACGCAGGTTTTTGCTTCATCTTCTCCTTGCCTTTAGCAGCCTTTTCAAGTGCAAGCTTTCTAGCTCTTGCCTTTTCTTCTGCTGCTATCTTCTGCTTCTCTTCGTCTGTGAGTATCTTTACAGACGGAACAGGTTCAGACGATATGTTGACCCCTTCATCTTCACTAGGGGATATCGTTTGTCCTTTTGTTTTAGCACCAATGTGCTTGATTCTGATGGTCCTTTTCTTTTTCTTGAGGGTTTCTTCAAGAACGTCCTCAAAAGGAACCTCAGAGATGATCACAGGAGGAGGAGGTTGAGGTTGGTTTAGTGTTTGAGCTTGTGTTTGGGGTTCTGTTTGGGATGGTGTTTCGGCTTGTGTTTGGGGTTGTGTTTTGGTTTGTGTTTTGGACGGCGTTTGGGCTTGTGTTTGTGGCTTAGCACGCTTGATGCGAGCTCTGTGTGGAGGGTCTTTGGTGGTGGGTGAGAGAGGTACATCCTCTTTTTGTGAATGGAGGAGGGAGCCTGGCGTCAGATGCATCTTCGCAAAAGTGCTGGCTTTAACCTCCTTTCCCTCAGGGTGATAAACCACACCACCAATATCAAACCCTTGATTGATGATGATCTTTGTGAAGAGGCGTAGGGAATGCTGCTCTTCCTACGTATGTTGCGGTTCTTCAACGCACTTATCCAGTGGTCAAGGATAATGTGCGGAAGGCTCATCCTTGCTTTCCTCAGACAGTAAAAGATACAGAATCTGTTTCGAGTACTCACATTGTCCCTCGAGCCAGTCCTTGGCGTGAAGATATTGAAGAGGAGATTGTGGATGATTCTGGCGGTTGGACAGAGGTTCCCTGACCTGAAGAACTTGGGGTCTTCAGTGTCATGGATCTTAGTGTAGATGAGTTTATTCACATGCTCCTCGGACTCAATCTTCATCCAATCAAGACTATAGAAACGCCCATCGGCCTTGCAGTTGCCAGCCTCAGCAATGGAGTCCACCGCGATGATGTACTCTTTGTTGTCTATGGTACCAACAATACCATCTTCGAATTCTTTGGCGTCGCTCCAGAATTCGGCATAGGCCTCCATCAGCCACGGGCCTCTCATCTCAGCAAAACCCATCCATCTAGTGTGGGTCAAAATCTTGGCAACTCTTTCAGAGATGCCTTCAACAGTTTCCCTTGATATCCACTTGCTCGGCAAGAACAAGTCTTGAGCGAAGAAAGTGGCTTCAGCAACTTTGGTAGCTTTGGTGTTCTTGGCGGCCATTGTTGATATTTGAAAAAGAGAGAATAAGAACTTAGTGAGTATTTAGGTTTGAAAAGTTCAAAAGATTGCAAATTGCGGTAAAGAATAAAAGAGTGAACTTTCAAGAGTATTTATAGGCAAAGATAAAAACGGTTGTGATTCTTCAGACGAAAGAGATTTTGGAAACTGCCCCTGATTTGACGTGTCCACATCATTGCCTTTTCAATGATTGATTTGACCTGCAATTCACGCGTAGCGTGCCTATCAATGTCCTAGAATAGTGCAATAAATGACGGACACATTTATTACTTCTTTTAATTTGTCCTGCACACTTGAGATAAACTTGTTAAACATGATATGATTCGTCTGTTGAATTTTACCACAGTAACTATTCAACTTGATCAGACGCAATGTTTCGTCTTAACACGAAATAATGTACAGACGGAACAAATTTAACAAAACGCTCAGACGGAACAATTTTCAATCATTTAAAGAAATAATCCCAAGATTTTCCTTAATGAAATTGAAACGTGTTTCGTCTAATACTTTAGTAAAAATATCTGCCCACTGAAAATCTGTTTTCACAAACTGTATATTGAAAATACCTTTTTGCACATAGTCTCTTATGAAATGAAAACGGATTTCAATATGTTTAGCTTTTGAGTGTTGAATAGGATTTTTGCTAAGGTTAATTGCACTAGTGTTATCATAAAATACTGGTATATGATTTTCAAACCTGGAGTAATCTTCAAGTTGATGTTTTATCCACAGTAATTGTGAGCAACACCTGCACATGACAATATACTACTACCTTGATTGTTGAGAGTGCAATGGAGTTTTGTTTCTTGCTTGACCAAGATATTAGTGATGATCCAAGAAATTGGCATCCACCACTTGTGCTTTTTCTCTCCACTTTGTCTCCAGCATAATCCGCATCACAAAAGCCTTTCAAACTAAAATCATTATTTTTCTTATAAAAAAGAGAGAGATCAGTTGTTCCAACAAGATATCTAAGAATTCTCTTTACAGCTTGTAAGTGAGATTCTTTAGGGTCAGATTGAAATCTAGCACATAGACAGACACTAAACATAATGTCAGGTCTGCTCGCAGTTAAATAAAGGAGTGAGCCAATCATACCTCTATATACCGTCTGATCAACAGACTTACCTGACTCATCCTTGTTGAAATTTGCTCTAGACGAATGCATTGGGGTCTTCATAGGCTTGGCGTTCTCCATCTTGAACTTCTTAATAAGTTCCTTTGTGTATTTCTGTTGATGGATGTAGATTCTTTCTTTCGTCTGCTTGATTTGAAGTCCTAGAAAGAACTTCAATTCTCCCATCATGCTCATTTCAAACTCACCCTGCATTATCTTTGAAAAATCCTTGCACAGAGAATCATTAGTAGCTCCAAAGACTATATCGTCTACATAAATCTGGACTATAATAAAGTCTTTTGAAACGTTTTTCTTGAAGAGAGTTGTATAAACCTTTCCTCTTGAAAAACCATTTTTAAGAACAAAAGTATTGAGTCTATCATACCAAGCTCTGGGAGCTTGTTTAAGACCATACAGTGCTTTCTTAAGTTTGAAAACATGATCAGGTTGAGATGAACTTTCAAAACCAGGAGGTTGTTTTACATACACTTCTTTTTCAATGAAACCGTTTAGAAAAGCACTTTTTACATCCATTTGATATAGTACGATATTCTTGTGAGCAGCAAAAGCAAGTAATATTCTGATTGCTTCTAATCTAGCTACAGGTGCAAAAGTTTATGTAAAATCAATACCTTCTTTTTGATTATACCCTTGTGCTACTAACCTGCTTTGTTTCTTACCACATTTCCAGCTTCATCAAGCTTGTTTCTGAACACCCATCTGGTTCCAATGATGCTTTTGTTCTTTGGTCTTTCAACTAGGGTCCATACATCATTCCTTGTGAACTGATTAAGTTCTTCTTCCATAGCCAAGATCCAATTGTTATCTTGAAGAGCATCTTCAACATTCTTTGGCTCTATGTTTGATACAAGAGCATATCCAGACGATTCCTTTAGCTTCGATCTAGCTAGAACACCTTGATTCCTATCTCCAATGATAAGATCTTCAGTGTGGTTAGATGCAAACTTCCATGATCTTGCAGGTGCTTGATCTCTTTGTTGATGAGTATCAGACGAAGAGGGTTAAATCCGTGCTTCTATCGTCTGCTCTTGTTTAAATCGACCCTTGTTTATCATGTTGACCAGAAGGGTTAATCTGCAAATTATCAAACAAGTTTTCTAGGTCTGATAATTCTTTATCAGCCTTTGAGTTATCTTGGAACTTTACATGAATTGATTCATCTACAACTTGCATCTTAGAGTTAAAAACTCTATAGGCCTTAGATGTGTTGGAATATCCAAGAAAGATTCCTTTTACCACCTTTGAATCAAACTTGCCAAGTTGATCTTTGGTGTTTAAGATAAAACATTCACATCCAAAAGGATGGAAATAAGAAATGTTGGGTCTTCTTCCTTTCCATAGTTCATATGGAGTCTTATTCAGTATTGGTCTTATCAATATTCTGTTTTGAATATAACAGGAAGTATTAATTGCTTCTGCCCAATAATATTTAGGGAGAGAGCTTTCATGCAACATAGTTCTAGCCATTTCTTGTAAAGAACGATTTTTCCTTTCCACAACTCCATTTTGTTGGGGAGTTCTTGGAGATGAAAAATTGTAAAATATGCCATTTTCAAAAACAAAAGACTTTGAACTCAGAATTTTCAAATTATGTTCCATGATCACTCCTAACAGACGCAATACATATTCCTTTTTCTTTTTCAACACATTTGCAGAATATTTCAAAGACCTTGAATGACTCATGTTTATGGGCTAGGAAGTATACCCATGTAAATCTAGTATAGTCATCTACAATGACAAATCCATATCACTTCCCTCCAAGACTTTCAGTCTGAGTGGGTCCAAAGAGATCAATGTGTAACAGTTCTAACGGTCTTGTCGTGGAAACAACATTTTTTGATTTGAAAGAAGCTTTGAGTTGTTTCCCATGCTGACAAGATTCACACAGACGATTGGTTTTCCAAGATATTTTTGGCAAACCTTTTACGAGATCCTTTTTAGAAATTTTTGAAATATACTTGAGACTTAAATGTCCAAGCTTTTTGTGCCAAATATCTCGTTCATCGTCTGCTAAAATCAAACATGTTACATTCTGATCACTCAGGTCAGAAAGGCAAACCTCATAAAGGTTATTCTTTCTTTTCCTAATAAAAAGAATGGATTTATCTTTGTTTCTGACTATACATTCATCAGAGTTAAAAGCTACTTCATACCCACTGTCACAAAATAGACTTATGCTAAGTAGATTGAAGTTGAGACCTTTAACATATGATATGTTCTGGATAAGAGTATTGGGTGTCTTACCAACAGTCCCAATGCTAAGAATTTTACCTTTTCTAGAACCATAGGAGACAGACCCTTTACTTGGTCAGAGGTCTTGGAACATAGACAGGTCTCCCGTCATGTGTCGTGAGCAACCACTGTCCAGGTACCAGCTTGAAGTCTTGTCTCTTCCCATTAAGGATATCTGCAACAGGAATAATAAGTGACTTTGGTACCCAAATCTTTTTGGGTCCTTTCTTGTTAGTTACAAAAGGCTTCTTTTTGTTTTTAGCCTTTTTGTAGATATTAGGAACCTTGTTGTGATTCCTCTTCTTTTGTTCAGACGAAACAGGTTTGTTTTTCTTTTCGTCTGTCTCTTTAACATAACCAAGTCCACTTTTATCATTAGGTGATCTCCTATATTTTAAAATATTTTCAAGAATGGAGGATCCCTTTGTAAACTTGGTTAAGTCATTGAGTAAGGACTCATTCTCTTTCTTTAATCTTTCGATTTCAAGAATGAAAATGTCCTTTTCAGATTCAGACGAAACATCATTTGATATTTTCTTGTCTAGCAACTCGATTTCAGATTTTAAAACTGCATTTTCTTCCAAGATTTGTCTTAACTTGGTTTTGCAAGTTTTGTATTGCTGAGCAATAAAGTGAGAGTGAGCTAGAAGAGTATCATATGACATTTCTTCTGATTCTGATTCTGACTCAGAAGAAGAGGATGAAGAAGTTTCATTGTAATTTACCTCTGTTGAGACATGGTCTCCAGCCATGAGGCAAATGTTTGTTGTTTCTTCTCCTTCAGAGGATTCCTCTGAGCTTTCACTGTCAAGGTCTTCCCAAGTCAGTAAGCTCTTTTTTCCTTTATCTCTTCTAGAGCTCCATCTCTTTTTCAGTCTGGGACATTCTGACCTCATATGTCCCGGTTTTCTGCATTCATAGCACACAACCTCTATGCTTTCTTCTTTGGATGATGACTTCTACGGGAACTTCTTCTCCTTTTTCTTGAAGAAGCGTTGGCCTCTGCCTTTCTTCATCATCATTCTTTTGAATCGTCTTGCCATGAGGGAGACTTCGTCTTCAGACGAACCATCAGACGATTCTGACTCGGTTGAATCAGCCTTCAAAATCTTTATTTTCTTTTTACTGTCCTTCTTGATAGACTCTTCTTTAAGGATGTCATTGACAGATGGAAGAGCTATAGGTTCTTGAACCTTGATCTTCTCCCTTTTACATAAGAGTACCTCATGTACCCTTAGAGCTCCAATTAACTCGTCTAGAGTTAATGTCTTCATATCTCTTCCAACGAGAGATAGGCGTGGACATGGCTTCCCAAGGAGGTGGGAGACTGTCCAAGATCTTCATGTTGTTCTGGGCCTTTGTGAAGGTGATTCCCAGAGCAGTGAGTCCATTCAATATTGTTTGGAATCTTCCAAACATCCTATCGATTGACTCTCCTTTCTTCATAGAGAACATTTCATATTCTCTTTGAAGAGTAGCAGCCTTCCTCATTCTGACATCTTCAGTGTCTTCATATGAGATTTTGAGAGCATCCTATAGTTCTTTAGCTGTTTTGTAGGCACATAATTTGTTGTACTCAGTTCTGGAGAGAGCACACATAAGAGCATATCTTGCTTTGTTGTTCAACTCCATCATAGAGTATTCTTCGTTTCCCCATTCTCCTTCAGGCTTTGGAATGGGAATATCTCCTGTGGTGATTATGTTCCATAATCTATATTGGGTTGACTTGATGTACATCTCCATCCTGTCAGCCCAGTATGGATAATCATCTCTAGAGAAAGCTGGAGGTTTGTTCATAGAGGCTCCTCCGGATAGAAACGATGGCCCTTGTGAGTCCATGTTGGATCTTTTCCTCTAGCAGCTGTTAAGCGCTCAACCCTTGGTGAGCTCGATACCAAACTGTAAAAGATAAACACAAGAAGGGGGGTTGAATTGTGTTAATTATAAAATTTTATCCCTTTCGTCTGTGGGTTTCCAAAGGGTTCAGACAAAACAACGTTTGTATTGAAAGATTGATTTTAATATGCAAACGTTAAAGTACTATTATCCCCATTAGTTAAACCAGACGAAATAAATAAACACGAGTATTTTTATATTGGTTCGTCTATTCAAGACTACGTCCAGTTACCCAGCAACCACTGAGTTTTCAATACAAACCGTGAAAAGGTTTACAAGTATTGTTTGAACCCGACCACTTACATCTATTACAAGATATTCTTTGCTCCCAGCCTTCTCAGGCTAAACTACCAAGGTATTCTTTGAACCCAACCTCCACAGGCTAATACAAAAGGTATTCTTTGGAACACAGCCTCCTCAGGCTAAAGTACCACACAAGTGGATTTATAAAGATGTTTGAAAAACAAAGTTCTTCCTCTTCGCATAGAGGGTTTTTACAATAGAGTTCTTAGTTGAATTGAGCGAATTCTCAGATGATTGAAGAGATAAGCGTATTCGCCAACTGATTCTTGAAGCTGTGAAGTCCTTTTATAGGCATCTTCTTCAAATAGCCGTTAGACTCATTTGAATGTTGTTGAGAGTCGTTGAGGAATCTTCTAGAGAGCTTTCCAAAAAGGTTGTCAGTTGTACTTGATTGATTGATGCAGAGTCGCAGCGGATTTAGCGGACTAGGTTGTGCGCAGTACTACTTCTGACTTATGCAGGGATGTGACAAAAGGTGAAGACCTTTTTGACTTTGGAATATAAGCTCGAATCCCTATACTGATGCTTCTCATGAGTGCTTCTTTAGATTTGAAATCTTGGCGCGAAAGACTCCTCTTGACTTCAGCTTTTTGGATATACGATATGATTCTTCAGTCTTCAGTTGTTGTTATTTCGTCTTATCCTATCGTCTTAAGATTTCACTCTTGAGACAGACGAAGGACTTAAGCTTTGAGTAGTCCTCTTCTGTCTGTGCATGTATCGTCTGATGACTTGGCTTTTGGACAGACGCAGAATTTATCTTTGAAGGGTCACATTCCGTCTGTGCTGGTTTCGTCTTAGCAAGTCTTGGGTAGCTTGGATTCGTCTGTCTTGTAATTAATCAAAATCTTGAGACGTTAATCATCCTTGATCTAACAACGAGTTATGAACTTAGAACATAAGGATTGGAAGGAATCTATTGACAATGGAGGGAGTGAGTAATATCAATCCAAGGTGATTCCTTTCAATGTGGTTGGAAACAAACGACGATGGACCCTCAGATCATTGGAAACCAGCGCAGCCTGAGTCAAATAAGCTTTGACGTGCGAGGTAGGGTCGTTGGTTCCCTCATATCTCTCCAAGGTTGGCCACTTCCAATTATCTGGAAGTTTGGATTGCAAAATCCCAGGTACGAGTGGGTGAAAATTGGACAACTTTTGCAACTCAGGGTTATCTGGAACGTGTACATCGCAGAACAGCATCTCCTGATCAATGGGTGCGTGGCTATCACAAGATTGGTCATCGCACAAGATCGCTGGTTGTTTCGTGTTTGAGTTATCAGGCTTGGAAACTTGTTTTTCTTTTTGTGAATGCTGGGAGTCCTCCATCGGTTCTATTACGGGACCCTCGTGGTTTATTTTCTGTTTCTTCAAAGTTTCCATTTCTTCTTTGTGTTGATCCCTGAACTTCACCATCTCTCTTTCTTGTTGTTCCCTCCATTGATCCATATCTTCTTCAAACTGTTGTCTCATAGCAGTTAACATTGCCTTCATTTATTCTTTCAATGTTCCATTATCGTGGGATCCATGAGTGCTCCTAACGAATGTTATCCAGCTTGGCTTGTGGTATACACCATAAGAAATGTGGTCCCTGGAAAAGTTTTACCAGGGCCCCATGGTGGGCACCAAAATGTTCCTCCATGAACTCTGGCCGAGCCCCGCCGAGGTGTTGGGTATGCTTGGGCCGACGACTATGCTTGGATCAACTGTTGTAGCGTGAGGAGGTACCTGCAAAAGGCACTCCAATGCTTAAATCAATACATTTATTTAGTAGGAGGAGTGTTTTTAGAGAGAAATTACTTACTTCTTTTTCCTTCTGCATTTTCTTTTTATACCTCTTATCTTTCTGGGTTGGTAGGTGAGGGGCAGTCTTGTCAGCCGACTTCTCCCTATCCCCTGGACACGTGCCTATCAGGGAAATCCTGATCAGTTTTCGAGACGGCTTCCTTAATCATGATGGGGAGGGAAAACTGTCATGTCACAGTCATTTCATGCCTCGATTCCCTTTGCTCCACACGTGTTGTTCCATGCATGACAGTTGTATACTAGTTCGTCTCTTTGAATATCCGAACTTTACTCGATTATTCTCAATGTTAGTTAAGCTAACCGAGTAGGACTCACATTGGGGTCGTCCTTAACTCGGCACATAACTCGATACGATACATAAAGCATGTTTGTAAATGCAAAACATATAGAATGTTTATGAAGAGAAAAACATGTAACAAATATTAGAAGAAAGATATTTTCTATAAATAATAGAATAGAAAATAAGATCAGGGTTAAAATTTTCACTTCTTTTATTTGTTTTTTTTTATTGGTCGGAATTTTAAAATTTTGACTGGGTTTTAAATATAGATTTGATCATTCAAAGGATAAATAAAAGCTTAATAATTAAAATATAAAAATAATAGTATTATGAACAAATTCACCTTATAAAATCGTGAATTTAAACCGTGATCATGAGATCCTTAAAAATCAAATAGAATGAGTTAGTGTGTGATTATACGATGAATCTTAATATAATAACGTGATTTACTAATGTGAATCAGTGTTATCATTATGTATGAACTATTTTACTGATAAATTATTAAACTAATCTTTGAAATTATTAAACTAATCTTTGAAATTTGAAACTCTAGTTATTAATTCTTTTAAATCTAATTTTAATCTTTTGTTATCCAATTTGTTTTCTGTTTTTAAAAAATAGTTGTCTTATGATTATTATATTCAATTAAATTTTCACACGACCACAAGTTACACTTAAGACAACAATGACAAATAAACATACACTTAATATCTGATTTATCATTAATTCTAGTATAAAATAGTAGTAATATAGTTTTAGTAATACTTGTGTATCCAAATCACATTAAACTTAGATTATTGTTGTTATGATGATGAATCTTAATATGATGTGATTTATTTATATATATATATAATAGTATTATCATTGTGCATAAATAATTTGTCAATGAATTATTAAACTTATCTTTGAAATTTAAAACTCTAACTATTAATTCTTTTAAATCTAATTTTAATCTCTTGTTATCCATTGATTAAGCTTGTTTTCCATTTTTAAAAAATAGTTTTCTCGATAATGATTATATTCAATTACTAAACCATAACCGTACCTGATATTTTTCATTTGAGTTAATTTTTCATATTTATACTCGGAAAACACTATTTTTGTTTTAAAAATAATAATAAAATGATGATTGAAAAACTATGAAATGAGAGAAACCGTGTAAAGAAGGTAAGTAATAAATATATGTTCAGTTTAAAATAATAAAACTAGTAGGAAAAATAAATCTGAGAGTTTTTATTTTTTAAATTAATTAAAAATCATAACAAATTATTAAGAATAAAATGTTTAATAATAATATATATAAATCTGAATTAGATTTAAAATTTAAATATTAATATAATAGTACGAATGAAAAATTATTAAAATATAAAAACATAATAAATAATTTATAAATTTTAAAAAATAAAATGATCTAATAAATAGTAAAAGAAAAGGAAATAAAGTCATAGATTAATAAAAATTCCACGTATGCCAATTTATGTTGGTCATAAATGTAAAGGCTTTAAGGGTGGACAAATGGAAACGGGGCTCTTATTGTGCCATTTTAACGACCTCAACCCAATACGAAACAAGATCATATAGTCAAATCCCAAACAAAAAAACAGGCCGAAACCCATTATCTTAAAATGAAATAGTAATAAACAAATGAAAAAGAGAGTTAGTGACAAAAAAAGAATAGCATAAAACTTGAGTGCCGACGCCGACGAGTGTGTTGGCTGTTCATTTTCCAACATGTTACCGCGTTCGCTCACTCTCAACTTCTATTAATCAAATCACCACGCTTTCTCTTTCTCTCTCTCATATCCCAATTTTCCAAAATCTGAATCCAACACACTCTAAACATCTCACTCAACAACAACAACAACAACAACACTTCAGATCTACCTTCGCACTCTCTCAACAGAAAAAGAAACAAAGCCTGATTCTACACCGACAACAACGCTTTCTCCAAGCGCCTCTCAAAATGGCGCCGACCCCCTTCACTTCATTCTCCTTCACGCTCATTACTCTTCTGTCAATTTTCCACCTTTCGCACTGCAAGACCCTCAAGCGTGACGGTAACCTTCTTGTCGCACCTACCCATGTCCTTTTCTCTCAACTTTTATCAAATTCAGTTAATTGGGTTGCCGTTTTTCGCTTTTTACTGTGATGGGTCTGTGTCGTTTCTGTTTTTCATTTTTTGGGGTGATTTTGTTGCAGTTAAGGCTTTGAACGAGATCAAGGCTTCGCTTGGTTGGAGAGTAGTGTATGCGTGGGTCGGTGATGATCCTTGTGGAGATGGGGATCTTCCTGCTTGGTCTGGTGTCACGTGTTCCACTGTCGGTGATTATCGTGTTGTTACCGAACTGTGAGCATCGTATCTCAAAGTTCTTCCCTCGATTTATAAATTGTAAAAGAAAAATTTAATTGGTAAAGAAGGAAAATGTTGGTTTTTAAGTTCAGTCAGGAAAAAAAAACTTAGATGCAGTACTATGGGTGCTTATAGTGTTATTTTTCAATCAAATTAGAGTGTTATTTTGGTAGTATACCCAGTGAAGGTTTATTTAAATGTCAATAACATAGATTATTGACCTGAAACTCTAATTTTGATTGGAGAATAATACCAAAAGCACCTAAGGGACTCTGCGTGTTCAGTTATTGTGAATGAGATTTATTTGAGTTGTGAAGTTGGTATAATTGGAATCGGTGTTTGGTTATTTGCAGTGAGGTGTATGCGGTGTCCATTGTGGGACCTTTTCCTACTGCTGTTACCAGCTTGTTGGATCTCACACGGCTGTAAGTATCTTTTTTTCATTAATTTGTTTATGTTTCATTAAATTTTGATCCTTGTAACGGGTTGAGAAATGTGTTGTTGCTTAGTGTCTATGGTTGTGTTGGAGTTGGATGTCTGAAGGCCAAATATGGAGGATTGGGTTTTGTTTGTATGTTTTTGTCTTGAATTGCAGAAACAGGAGGGATTTTTAATTGGACGGTGTTTGTTGGTTTGTTGCAAAACTGTGAATGGAAGATTGAGATACAGTCGTTAAGATGTTGTATTGTTGGCCTAAAGTTTATCCGTGTCTTTTGGTTTGTAATGGAAGATTGAGATGCACTTGTTAAGATGATGTGTCATTTGCCTGCAGTTTATCTGCTTTTGTTTTGTTCATTTTAAATTACAATATGTGTGGCATTGTTGTGCTTCTGTGCCGGTTTTCCCTCTTAAGTTCTTATGAATGGATTTACTGTGTGCTTGTGGCAGTGATCTCCACAATAACAAGTTGACAGGGCCTATTCCAGCTCAAATTGGACGTCTGAAGCGTCTTAAAATATTGTAAGAATTTTCTGATCCCTCTTCAATTTTGGTTTCTCCTTGCATGTTGTTCTGATGCTTATATTTTGGTGTGATGCAGTACAATGACACAGACAGGATTTTATGTTAAAAACTGTTGTTTGATTTATGAAGATTTTTCCTTTTATCTTGCTTTATATGAACAGTGTTGGTCTTCTTATAATTTTGGATCTATAAGATTTGAAATATATAGTTCATCATTTGTCACTGTTTTCTTACAGAAATTTGAGGTGGAATAAACTACAGGATGCAATTCCTCCAGAAATTGGTGAGCTTAAAAGTTTAACACATCTGTGAGTAACTTCCACCTTTAGTATATTTTTTTTATTAATATGTATTGTTTGATTAGTCTTTTACCTGGATGTTTTTGGGCTTTTTAGTCTTTCTTTCACCATTTTTTATTTACAATTGTGATATCAAATCTTTATGCAGGTACCTAAGCTTCAACAATTTCAAGGGAGAAATTCCCAAGGAGCTAGCAAATCTTCCTGACCTTCGTTACCTTTATCTGCATGAAAACCGTTTAATTGGAAGAATACCACCAGAATTGGGCACACTGCAAAACCTTCGGCACTTGTAATGATCAAATCATTTTGTGAATCTCCTAGTGCAGACTATAATTTTTATGTCATACCAGCTGTTCCTAATTATAATACTGTTGTGCTCATAGGGATGCTGGTAACAATCATTTGGTGGGTACCATAAGGGAACTCATTCGTGTTGAAGGTTGTTTTCCAGCACTACGCAATCTGTAAGTTATTGCTGGCAAATTATTTTCCTCCATATATTATCATTTGATCCTAAATAAAATTCAGTTTTCTCTAAATTTTAACAAGTTTTGTTCTGTAACCAGATATCTAAACAATAATTATTTTACTGGAGGAATACCTGCACAACTCGCTAACTTATCCAGTCTCGAAATCTTGTGAGTGCTGCTTTCTCTCTTTTTCCTCTGGACCACTTATCACTCTTCCTCCCTCCTTTGTGTGTGTGAGGAGAGGTGGACAATATTGCTATACATCAATTTAGTTGTTCTCAAGACCTACCTTTTCTCCTTGGAATTTCCATAACGTGTTGCTTGTATGTTGGATGCAGGTACCTGTCTTACAACAAAATGTCAGGAGTTATACCATCTAGCATTGCTCATATTCCTAAATTGACATACTTGTAAGTTTGTCTTTCTGCAGTTTGATTAGAATCCACATTATAAGTGTTGTACATCAAATAGGAATTGGATTTTTTTTTTCATGAAACCCTCAATTTTGTATTTTGTTGCAACTTTCTTGTTTTGTAAGAAAGATGTGGGTAAAGAAGCTAGTAAAGGAGTATATGATAGGTTTAATTGCGTTTGAGTAATGGTATTTTGATAGGCAAGTCTTTAGAGGTAGTGAACATCATGATTTCAGATGAAGGAAAGGTGTGAATGAGACACAATCCAAAGCTTTTGAGGAGTTTTAGTGTGATCTTGGGACAATCAATGATGAACAAAGATATATAAGCTGACCAAAAATACAGAAAGGAAATCAAGAAATTTGGACTAAGTAAGATGTATTGAAGATGATGTAAAAGTTTGTGATAGATCAAGATATCAAAGAAAGATGAGATAACTATTTTTATAAGCTTTTCAACTATGGGTTATTGACTTATAATATAAGGATTAGAAAGCTAAGAGGACAAACAAAATTTGCAACATCAGTGTATAGGTGTCATATTGAAACTGATCCAAGTGTATGTCTACCCATTTTGGTCTTGAGAGGAAGAAACCCCGACTTTTAGGTTTTTGTTCTCTAACTGCAATACAGGAACTAGAAGCAAATATTTTACTTGCTTTCACTTATCAATTCTCACAAATTATGGTCTTTAGATTCCGATACCATCATAGAAATGCGGGTTAAGAGTCTAACTCAACCTTACAAAAACCGGTTTGTAAGGTGAGGATTACCTCCCACTTATATATACTAAACATGCTGTATTTCTAGGTGATGTGGGATCTCCATAAACAACTAATTTGGTTTTGTATCTCAAGAGATCTATCTGCTTTATACTTCGTCGTAAATACCGATTTACACCCCACAGTTTTCTCTAGGCAAGTCTACCCTTTTCCAAGTCTGATTCTTTTCCAGGCCTCTCATCTCTGTCAAGATAGCTTCCTTCCACTCAGGAACCTTTAGAGCAACCAGTATATCTTTTGGAATTTCTATTCTCGTCAGTTCTGAAGTAAAAGCCCGAAACGAAGGGGATAAGTTTTGATATAACACAATTTGAGGTAGGATGTTTTGTACATGATCTAATACCCTTTCTAATAGAATAGGAAGGTCAGAATTACCAGGGGCGGATTCAACTATAATTTGAACAGGTTGGACAGAATTAGGAAAATTGTTACCTGATGGGTCTTCGAATTCATTGCAGTCTTTTGAGGATTATTTGGCTCTACTCTTCGAGCCTTTTTCTTTCTGGAATAGACAAGATCAAAGGGTTTTATACCCTTATTACCCATTGTAGTTGTCTCATTTTGTTCAGTTTCAATCATTTCAGCACTTGGTACAACTTGCAATTCAGAATCTATTTTAGTTTCTGAAACAGGTTCTGAAATTAAAATATATTTTGAATTGTGATCTTGTATTTTGCGGACTTAGTTCACCCTTGTTTTGAGCCCAATCTCTAGGCGGGGATCTCCAACATTATGTTTTCCTTTACATCTGCATCAGCTAGTTAGATTGACAAATAGGAATACTAAGCTACAAATTTGATTTGCATCTTTGTGAAGTGTTAACAATTCCAATTATTTATTTCAGGTACTTGGATCACAATCAGTTTTCAGGGAGAATTCCTGAACCCTTCTATAAGCATCCATTTTTGAAAGAAATGTGAGTTTCCAGCAAAGTTGTGCAAATCACCAATTATATTCTTGTTCTTTGAAATGATTAATTATATGCTCTTGGCAGGTACATCGAGGGAAATGCATTCCGGCCTGGTGTCAACCCCATTGGTTTTCATAAAGTGCTTGAAGTTTCTGATTCAGACTTCCTTGTTTAATGGAAGCTCTAATAATTATTTATATTTTTTCAAGAAGTGTACTTGTATAATTATTGAAACAGTTATCCCTCTAATTATCACAATCAAATAGCTAAATAGATAAATCAATTTTGTCTAATACGCCTTGTCATAATAAACAGTTGTTTTAAGATTACGCTTTTTAAGAGCATTCCACATCTCCAAAAAGTTGTAGTATTATAGATTAGTTTTGGACACTTGATATCAGCTTCAAAAACTGAGGAATGATATTTCTTTCTTTTTCAGTGAAAATGTAATATTACTGTGCATGATATGAAAAATGAATCTCTGCTGGGCTCTCCCTTTTAACGGGAAAGGATTTGCTGCATTTAGACTTTATTCAGAACCAGAAATATAAGTTGAAACCTTGTTACATGTTTGTGTTCGGATCAAGGCTCGTTTGTCTAATCTAAAAGTAATTTTAGACTAACATAAAATGAAATGTTATCCATTTTTTTCATTTTTTGATCATTTATTTTAACATATAAAAACGTTCTTTAATGCAAAGAGCTTAAGCAATAGAAATTAGATTTAAGCACATAAGATTAAAGAACGGTATTATTATATTTACTCTGACCGCAGAAAATCTATGAATTTTGCAAATTCCTTTATTTTTGTTTTTTCAATTTTGGTTTAATAAATATTTTATTTTTAAGTGAAATGTTTATATGTTTAGCACAATTTTAATTAAAATAAATACTACTTTGAGATTTAGCTTGCAATAATAAGCACCAGTGGTCTAGTGGTAGAATAGTACCCTGCCACGGTACAGACCCGGGTTCGATTCCCGGCTGGTGCAGTTATATTTTTTCATCTGAAGAAAAAATGTAAAGATTCTGTTTTTATTTTTTAATGAATTCTTCACATCATTAATTATTCTGATGAAAGCATGACCGGTATTTAAAACGATGTCCTCAATAATGTAATGATTCTAACTAGTATAACTGCATATGCATTCTCTCCAAAACTGAGTGTATTTCTTCCATATGTGGATGTGTTTTTTCACCAGCAATGAACTCACTTACAACCCCATCAATCTCCACTGAGCTGCAACCTGGTGTCTTGTCCACCCCTTTGTTTCTCATCATATCCCTCACCCTTCTAGCATCACTGTGTTTCCCAGATTTTGCATATAAATTAGAAAGCAAAACATAGACTCCACTGTGATTATCCAACTGCAAGAGTCTTTCAGCTGCACATTCAGCTAGTTGAGCTTGTCCTTGGTTGCAGCAAGCACTCAGAAATGCCCTCCAAGCCAATGTCACTTCTGAACCATTCCATGTACTACTTATTCTTCTCATCATAACCATAGCTTCTTCAAAAAGCCCGGCTCGGCTTAACAAGTCAACTAGACAACCATAATGTTCACTCTTAGGCTCAATTTTGTACACACTACACATTTTATGTAGCAACTGCAACCCTGCATGTGCCATTCCTGAATAACTACAAGCACTGAAAACAGCTATAAATGTTATATCATCAGGCTTTATACCAGCCTTTTCCATATCTGAGAACAGCTTGAGTGCACTTGTTCCATCTCCATGCATAGCCACGCCAGAAATCATAGCATTCCAACACACAATGTCTCTCTTGGGCATCGAATCGAACAATCTCCTAGACAACTCCAAATTCCCACATTTAGCATACATGTCTAACAAACTAGTACTCAGACGAATGCTCATTGGCAACATTGCTCGATTCAAGAATCTATGAATCCAAATGCCAATATCCAAAGCCCCCAAATGAGCACAAGCAGAAAGAATGCTCACAAACATAGACTCATCAGGCATTACATCAGTCAACTGCAACAAACGAAACAAATAAAGTCCTTCCTTGAAGCAACTATTTTGCACATACCCAGAAATCATAGCACCCCAAATTCCCCTATCCTTCTCAGGTGCTTCATCAAAGAACAACCTAGCCGAATCAACATCACCAACTCTTGCATAACCCGAGATCATCACACTCCAAGACACTGCACTCAACCTAGGAATTTCATCAAACACGTATCGTGCAGCTATCACATCACCACACACAGAATACATTGCCATTAAACTATTACCCACAAAGATATCAAAAACAAGACCCAATTTTGAGCTATACCCATGAATCATTCTCCCCAAAGAACAACTTCCATGGGCAGCACAAGCCTTCAACACATAAGGGATGGTGTAGTTGTCAGGGCTCAAACCAATCTGCACCATCTTAGTGAAAACATGAAGGGTGCTATAGAACTTGCCATTGAGAAGGAAAGTTTTAATTATGGTGTTACATATGCAAAGTGTTGGGTGGTGAATCTGTTCAAAGATTCTGCAAGCATAGGTGAGGCTTCCATGATGTGGATTGGAGCAGAAAGCCAAAAGCCTGCTAAGAGCAAAGGTGTTGGTGTCAAGGCCAGTGGTGAATACTAGGGCATGGACCTGCTTAAACTGCTTCATGTTCTTGCACTTCTCCAATAGTATTAGGCATCTCTTGCTGCAAATTGACATGAGATCGTCCAACTGACTCCATCCGCATCACCAAGTTTCTTTTGTTTAAGGCTAAATGTTTCCTACGGTAAAGTGTGGTATGTTTTATGTTTTCTTGATAATGTATTAAAAGTTTTAATTTCGCATTTAAGTATGAATTTGTAATATTTTGTAATATCAATTGTATTGGCCCAAGCCCATTTCGTAATGGCAATGTATCTATTTATCTATTACATGTCCACGCTAATAAAGTTTCACCTTTAACAATAGCAAATGTAAGAGAAAAACATTGTCATTTCCATTTTGTGTTGTTGCAATTAAAAATGTTCTGCAAACATACCGTCTATCTGTATTATTGGTTTGTAATATTTAAAAACATCTGCACATTGCTTGAAAGTCTAAAAAATACGACCAAATTGCCGGAATTCACGAATAAGATTTTTACCGACAAAATAATCATTGGAAAAATTAGATAATAAGAACCAAGAGAATAAATTTGCATGTTTGAAAGCCAAACAAGAAGTTTAATGTATTATTCTTCATAGTCACCTAACACCATAGTCATTGCTTTTTATTTAGATAACCATACTTTCTTGGAAGATATTTTATAATTAAACACATTGGTAATTCTTTATTGGCAGATCTTCCCTGATCATTCTTATTGGTGTAAAAAAGAATGTTAAACAAGTCTTACAAAATTTTTCATTGTTACTACATAAATAACTATAGTTTAAGAAAAATTTCACATACCGAAAATACACATACTAATCAAATTTGAATCAAGATTTACATGATTTTGACCCAGACTAACATTTAAACAAGTATGAGGTCCACCTGTTGAGTGCTTTTTTACCTATTTGTCACTTTTGATTGAATTGCTCACATGTAAAATGGAGAGTCATCATTACTATTTGGGTAACAAATAACATATCTTGTTGATTTAGACTCTACTACTTTCGCTTCTTGGTGCACATTCATCACGCAATGTTTAAAAATAGTTGCCACTTATTTTTTGTTGCAAAATTCTAAATCAACATGTAATTCTTGTCCAACTGACTAGTTTGAATCAACAACAACACCCCACAAATCTTCTTGATCAGGGTAAGTCCAATCAATATTTGTGTAATGTGACGTTCCTTGCCAAAAGGTTCATGACTTCCTCCTGCATAAAACTTATTACATTTTTCAGTATATTGTATTAACGATAAAAATATTATTATTTCATACAACTTGTTTGTATTTTAGCAACAACATTCAGTTGAAGGTTAAGGCTTAAACTTCAACGACCTTCATTTCTCCCATCAATATTCGAATCGGGTAAATTTTCATCAAAATCTTCTTTGTCGGATGATGATTCAACATATAAATCAGAAACTACATAATCTTCATCATTGTCGCTACTTATTAACCTTGTTGAACCTCCTTCATATAAGCTACCATTCGGATTATATAAAGACGACGCACCACTTGCAATTACTACTTCTACACATAATTTTATAGTGACCATGTCCCCTTAGTCAAAATTATTAATCATAAGTTTAACATCATCGTCATCAACGATTTGTAGTAATACATATTCATTCCTACTAAAATTCTCATTATAATTGAATCAATAACTTCATTAAAATTTTATTTAAATTTATCATGAATTTACTTTTTTAAGGCCATAATTTATTCCACGCATTATTTGTAATGTTTTTTTAGACCTTTTAAATGTAACTCCTTCATCACTTTCAACAAATCTACCATTAATATATACAATAATAATAATTGCAGAAGTTATCTCTTCACAGTTTATCTAAAAAAACTTTGTTTTTAACATATTATTATAATATTAAATCAAATAAATGATTTTATAAAAAATATTTACCTCAATATTTGTACCCTTCAATATTATTAAAAACTAAATTGAAACATAATACTAAATAAAAGAATGTAGAACGTTTGATGATGCATACAGAAGAGAAGGGAGATGACCTGTATATAAAGTTTAAGAAGCGCTAGAAGAACTGTAATCTTTGTTAAAGACGCCACAGTAGGTGTCACCTTCAATAAAGTATCATAAGGAAGGAGACGCCACAACATATGTAACCTTCAATTCAGCTAGTGGGTCCCGATACTCAACATAACAAAGGAGGCGCACAATATGTGTAACCTTCAGTGGGCCCGAGTACGCAACATTACAAAGGAGGCGCAATAACAGGTGTAACCTTTAGTGGTTCTCATTCGTGGCAGGACTCAACAAAAGAGGCGCCATAACATATGTAACCTTCCGTGGGTCTCAATACATAACATTACAAAAGAAACGCCATAGCAAATGTAACCTTCAGTGGGCTTATACACGTGCTTGTGAGTGCCATGTGTTGTTGCATCTTTACTGCCTTAAACGCTGACTTGTACGGTTTCTTGTACCAAAACAATATCCCGCTTGTATTATGTTTTTAAATTACCCCAATAATGTTATACATTTCGTAATAAGAATTACAAAGGTCATGTTGCCTCAACAAATAACTGAACTAGAACCTTTATCAATATCCAGTTTATTTTTAAATAGATTACGTATTAATTTGTAGCAATTTTTTTATTCATTTAAAAAATTAAAATTATCAAATCCAGTATCTTTACCCACTTTAGTTTAAATTAAATACGCACACTATTTGCTTTTCTTATACTATTGTTCTTCCCTTGTTTTTCTTATCCTCACAAAAAAGTAAAATTTAGTCACATAAAATTTAATTATATATTTTTTATATTAACTAATTTGGAGAAAAAATAAAAGGAAAAGAGTGAAGTGAAAGAAAAATAAATTTAAAAGGAAAATAATTTTAAGGTTGATTAGACAATATCTTCTATTAAATTATTCGTATATTAATTCTATACTAATATTTTTATTTTTATAATCATATAATTTATCATTAATTTTATTAATTAAAATAATATAATAATAAAAATATAATATAGTATTATAATATATTTTTATCATTTAATATATAATTTATAATTAATTTTATTATTTAATATAATACAATAATAAGCATATAATTTTTTAATCATTTAATATCTGATTTATCATTGAATTAATATAATAATTATATAATATTTTTTATTTTTATAAAATATTTAAAATAAATTTAAATTTTGAAAAAGTATTTAAAATTAGAAAAGAGAGAAGTGGACAAAAATATTCCTATATTTAATACTTGTAAAAAAAATTAAAATACCCATGAAATGTTATTTTGTATTACATTTGGGCTTGGAGATGTGCGATGTCATGGGCCCTATTACAAACTCAGGCCCGCAGAATAGGTAGAGAGGCCCATGATAGGATGGATCCGAGGTTTCTTTTATAAAACTAAGAGAAGCTCCGAACAAAACCCTAGTTTGTTGTTCGATCACTCACCGTCTCTGCCTCGCTGCAACAACACAGCTCGAAAATGGTGATTCCTCTTCCTCTCTTCTTCTCTGCGCCCCTTCTTCTCTTTCATTCTTCTATTCTAACCTAACGCCTCTGTGTTTTTGTGTTCGTGTGTTTAGCCTTTCAATAGGTACGTTGAGATCGGAAGGGTTGCTCTCATCAACTATGGCAAGGAATATGGCAGACTCGTTGTCATCGTTGACGTCATCGACCAGAACAGAGTCAGTAACCCATATTCAAAGTTCTCACCTTTTCTCATTTTATTGCATACCAATTTGTTGATTTGCTTGTTTTCTTATCATTAATTTTTGCTTTGTTGAATAGGCACTTGTGGATGCTCCTGACATGGTGAGATCCCAAGTGAACTTCAAAAGGCTTTCACTCACTGACATAAAGATTGACATTAAGAGGGTCCCTAAGAAGAAGGATCTTGTTAAAGCCATGGAAGCTGCTGGTTCGTTGTTTTTCTATCAATTTTTTGAATGTGATTGTTTTCATGTTGAAATTGATAAAGTTTGATGTGTTACCGGTTAATGAATAGATGTTAAGAACAAGTGGGAGAAGAGCTCATGGGGAAGAAAGCTCATTGTCAAAAAGACTAGGGCATCCCTCAATGACTTTGATAGGTTTAAGCTAATGTTGGCAAAGATTAAGGTATCATTTCTATTTTATTTGATTATAGAATTTAATTAATAATGCCCTTGTTCCACAATGTTGGTTTTGTTATGTTATTTTGTCAATGTGTATTGGTTCTGTAGATGTTAATGGTACGCTTTATGTTTTCAATTTTTGCAGAGGGCAGCTGTCGTTAGGCAAGAGCTTGCTAAACTGAAAAAGACCGCTGTTTAGGGCATGAGTTAATTTTTGTTTTGAATTTGCTTACCTCAATTGTTTTGAGATTTTATGTATTATTGAGACACTTGGTATAAAGTGGGATTTATGTCAGTACTCAAATTTTCCAAGTTTTGCCCTTGTTTTTGTTTGCAGATTTTATAAAAGTTTTTATTTAAGATAAACTTATATTCTTAGGGTGCAATTAGTTCTTTTTTCCTTCGTAGTTTATATTTTATCAAGTTCGCCATGTGTTTACATTTGCTGTGTTTTGCACCAGTATTGTAAAATGAGGGTCCCATGGCAATTTGTTAAGGAAAGTCCGTTATGGCAGCACCATAACCCACAATGGCATGTTTATATGGTCATCTGCCATTAAAAATACTTCTATTTAGTACAGTCTCCTTGTCTTTTACATTTGCTCAACACTGGTGCATTTGTAGTTATGCTTTGTCGCAAGTGTTCAGTGTGGTTTTTCAATGAAATTGATTTTCTTGATACCCAATCAATCACAACTCGGAATATGTCTGGAACAACTATAATTTGGTGAATAGGCTCTTATTCTCATGTATTTTTTAAGAGGAAATGTAGTTGGAGGGGTAATGTTTAATATAGCCTTATAGTGTGTGCTTGTCTAAAATTTAAGGTCGTGATTTTCCATGATGTTTTTCACGCTATAATTGTTCATGTCCTCTACACCCAAATTCTGTATGTTTTCGAGCCCTTGCATAACATAATTAGCTTTATCCAAACAGCCACATACAATTTAACTATACCTAACTGTATTCTGGATTTCAATGACTCTGTTTTGACTGTTGAGTTAAGAATTGATATTCATGCATTCGAGTCAGAGTTATAATTTTTGGAGAATTGGCTGGAAATTATGCTCAACCATTATGATGGGTTTGGAGCTGCAATTTTTGATCTCAATGGTTAAAATAATTTTTAATTGTTGGGTTAGAGTTAAACCTAATAGGAGTCTTACGTAAATTATACTTGCAATAGGTGGGAATTTTCAAATGGTCATTTTAGAGTTTTATGTAACTATAATTCTTTGACTTGTAGGGCTAATCGTCCTCTTATAAGGTGACGTTTGGATGAATACTAAATAAAGAGTTAGGATCTGCCTGGTGTATTTTTTGAAGGATTACAGAAGTAAAAAATGAACAAATGAAGTTTTTTTTTTAAAAAAAGTTAAGATTAACTTTTTATTAGATAATTTGTAGAGTTCTAAATTTTTTAGAGAAATTAAAATAGATAACGAAAATTTAATTTTGATTTTTTCAAAAATTAATATTTTTTCTAATTTTTTTCTCCTAGAATTTTTTCGTGAATTAATTCACTTAAACATGTCTTGTTTCAATGAATAATAGACATTATCAGGTATAAGCATATAAAATAACCTTAACATTATTTGTCATGAATTAATTTGTTTTACTACTTATAAGTTAATTTCATTAGATTTTATCAAATTAAATAAGTCTTTGGCTTCTCCCAAATGCAAATTCCACTTCTAATCTCTTGATGGAAACATAAATTACATTTCTAATCTCCACCAAACCCATAGATTGTTCTAACTCAAAAAAACTGAACTGAATCAACCCATTTAGTTAGATCAGGAATTTGTTACTTTGCAAATGTATTTTTTAGTTTTTCTTCAAGATATTTTTAGGGGTTTGTAGATGTTTGTTTCAATCATCTAGAAGAAAATGTATAATCAGAACTCGAAGGAGAAAAATGTTTTAAATATAGAAAATGTAAACAATAAAAAAAAAATAATTTGCGCACTTTTGGAATAAAAAATAACTTACACACTGCCGTTTCATATAAAAAATGTAAACAAATAACTTACACTTGCACCAAGATTTCCATATTCCGGAGAGGTACATGCAATACATGGAAGCAACTCAAATAAGTAAACAATTATAAATATAATGATGCAAACTACTAGCTTTCAATATTGTAAACCAACTCAAAATTCAAGATTTAGAAACACTTTCTTAACATGAAGCAACCAAAATGCATGTTGATGTGCCATGTGTCAATTTCTTTACAATTTATTCATTGCCGTTCTCCAATATATATAATATATATTATTCTTCTTTTACTTGTCCTAAGAATAAGTGGAGTTGAGTTTACGTTGTCGCATATTGTTGAGACATTTACTCATGGTCAACTTTTTTTTTTCTTTCTAATAATTGTTATCAAGAATTAAAAGCTTATTAACATACAAAGTTAAGTAAATTACATGTTTTCGCAAAATTTCATAAATATATTACACTATACATTAATTATTTAAAAATGATTACATTACATCCCTTTATGTATTATGTGTATTTAAAAGTATTTGACGTCCTCTTTATGTATTACATTGGCCCTTTATTTTTTAAAACATTACATAAAACTCTCTATAGCATGCGTAAAAGAATACCAAACACAATCTCTGAACTCTAAAAAGTTTTAAGTCATCACCTATGACACTGTTGTTCGATAGGTTAATTACAATATACTCCAATTTATATAATAAAAATATTCATTTATTATTAATATTAATTATACATAAATAAATATTTATTACATAGAAATGGATACACATGAAATTTGAAGTCAACGGAATCATCTCTTGCTAGTTAATGCTATGAACGTTACCAACTCACAGCATGCCGAAAAAATCTCAGAAAATTGAGTAACCAGTAACATGGTTATTTGGTATGTTTCCTTAATTAATTATTAAATTAAATTTTCAATTTTTCTGAGTTAAAAGAGTAAAGTTGGACCGCTTGACTCGCTTCCTATTCAAACTTCCCTTATTAACTTGCCATTAATGTAAAGCTAATTAATTTCTCATTTAAGCGGTTCTAGAATTCATGAATCATGACCTTTATGTTTCCCTACACGTTCATGAATCATGATCTATATGTTTCCCTATACGTTGGGGTATCTTCGAGTCCAAGGTTTTCTTTGTTGGGACAATTTTTTTCTAAATTCTGGCTCAATGTTTGAATCAAGTAAGTAGCCAAAGCAGAAAATAAAACCATTTATTTAAACATCTTCTTTTCAATTTTAATTCATAAGTTTATCTAATTTATCACGAATAAAATGAGTTAAATAATTTAATTAAAAATAATTGACATAATTACTAAATATATAATTATCTTAAAATATATATTGATTCTATTCAATTAAATTATTTGATCTCTTTTTAATTCCAGTGAGTTGGATCTTAATACCCTTAATTTACTATGTCAGGTTCAGTACTCAAGCATGGTTGAATTTTCATGTGAGTAGACTTCAACTATTGTCGAGAAGATTAGCAACCCATTAGAAGCACTTTGTGGTCTGTGCTTGGGATGGAAAAAATGTCAATCCCATTTGTTACTCAACACCTCTATATATGTATGTATATATATAAGGGTTGCCAAAAGAATTAAAGTCTCTCTTTTTTGGTCACCATTTACAAGTACTAGGATTTTCTCTGGAAGTTTGATGAAACAATAAGGGAAAGCATGGGATTCAATCTTAATCTCAAATTCAAGGTATGCCAATAATCTTTCTCTGGTTCTCTGGTACACAAGATCCTCTAGAATCCATTAGAAGTATATATGTTAATGAAAAGCAATAAAAGGGGTCTTGACCCTTTTATGTATTTTACTTTCCCTTGATGTTGCTAAATGCTAATCATGGAAAGAATTGGTCCTTTACAGCAAAAGCTAATCTATCTGAGTTGAACAGGCATTTCGGCTGAAGCGGTTTCTGCTAGGACATGGAGGCAGAAAAAGGAAGTACAAAGTGTCAAGGAAGCAATCATGGATGATGCCAATGACATATGGTTATCATGTAGTGGAGCATAATATTGCTAGAGATGATTCTGATGCCTCAGACTTTGATTCAGTTTTGGCACAGAGAGAGCAAATAGATGACACAGAATTGTGGTATTTTGGAATCTTTGATGCACTAATAGGAGACAAAGTTACCAAATACATGCAATCTCATTTCTTTGACAAGAAGCTAAAAGAGGTAATCTATCAGTTCATTTCTCCTACATATTTATACTCTTTACATGGTTGCACCAAACATGAACATTTTGATTAAAAGCAAACCAATTCATCCTAAGTATTGGTCATTCTTGAATTATTCTTGCAGAATCCATTTCGGTAGAACTTCAAAGAAGGTAAAGTAACATATGAAAGAAGAAAAACATGTAATGTATAGCAAGATGACTGTTCAATAACAGCATATGAAAATTTCATCTCTTGTTTCCTGGCATAACCTTGAGAGGTCAAGATTGATCTGTTATATTTATAAAATTCCTTCTTTTTTCCTCATTTCTGGTCTCTAATGTGTTTCTAATGTTTTGCATTTGTATATTAGTCTAATATAAGGAGAAAAGGCAAGGAATCTCTGAAGATATCTTACCTTAGTGTGAGAGCAAAGATCAGAGAGGAACACAAAGAGGAGACGTACAGAGTGGGTTCAACGTCTGTTATGGTAATAAATGGAGAAAAACTTGTGGTAGCAAACATGGGAGATTACAGAACTGTTGTGTGTAGAGATGGCATAGCTCATCACACAACTGGATCATACCAATATTCAGCCAAAATACACTGGTCTCGAAGACTCTTTGGAGGTATTGAATACTGAACCTGTTCTCTTTGGAAAGGGTGAAACCAAAGCAAATAAATACACATTCACTGTTCTAGTGTCTTTAAAAATAAATACATCTTTTGCCACAGAAATGCTTAATTATGCATGTGTATAAATTCTACTGAAAACCAAACAATTCTTACTCAAACGATGTCATGTCAGAGTGACACATTAACTGATAAAGAAAATAAACTAGAGTATATGTTATCACAGTTTGTTTTAATTCATCAGTAAATAGGCACATCTTTTTGATTCACGTAAGTCATGTGGTAACAAATGACACATGCTGGCATGTCAATCAGGAAATGGAGCAGGTTCAAAGCATTCTAAAGGCTCTGATCTTGTCGTTAGAAGTGAAAGGATCGATTCTGATACTGAATTTTTTATATTAGCAAGCAATGGCATATGGGAGGTAAGTTTCAATATAAACTATTACATATTATATAGTGCACACTTGGCTTCCACATGAAATACCAATTTCTATATATATATATATATATATATATATATATATATATATATATATATCTTCAAATAAATTGAATGTGAGATTTAGTACTTAATGTTAATCAATCACAAACTATAATATATGTGAATTTTAAAATAGTTAGGATAAGAATAAGTTTTTAAAATCTGTGTCAATTATATTGTATAAAAATAATTTATACTAGCGTATACAAATTAAATTCATTTTTTATTTCGGAACAAGAAAAAGAAAATAATAAGCTGTGAATGTCCATATTTGTGTAGGTGATGAAAAACCAAGAGGCTGTGAATCTGATAAGTCACATAGAGGATCCACAAGAAGCAGCGGAATGCTTGGCAAAGGAAGCTTTAATTAGGATGAGCAAAGGCAACATTTCATGCTTAATCATTCGCTTTGACTGACACCATATACCATATGCAATCCTAATCGCAGATAAACATGTTTCCTTGTACAATGCTTAATGCGTTGAAAATTTTGTGTACCAAAGTTCCTTACAGCATTGACTTTTGTTATAGTGGTCATAGTAATTGCACATTTCATGGTTCAGTTTCATCATTATACATCTCATTTGACTTCAATTTTTGAACCAAAAATAGTCCTCATGCAATATTTTGAAATGGGTACGGTACGAGATCAATATACCTTTCCTCCCCCACCCTATTGCTTAGCTTTATTGAAGTGATTATATACAATTAAATTATGATTAAATTAAAATAATCCTTTTTCTTTCGTAAATTATAGAAATTTAGTGGTACTTGTATGCTTTTAAAATCTGCTCTTCTTGAATTTCTAGAACTAGAAATATTCAGGACATCTTGAATATTGAGAAGTAACATTCTGTAGTATTATATGATATTTTCCTCTTAGGATCACTAATTGTACATCCTTGTGCATTTATTTATTGGGAGGTGTTAGTGTTGGGCTATTGGGAGTCTGTGGGCCCACAATCCTTGAGCCCAATTTATTCTAAATTTTGTTACATGAATGTAGCTAAGACATCATCTGTACCACCCTAAAAAGCATCATTTGTGCCATCCTAAAAAGACCACCATAAAAAGCATCATTTGTGCCATCCTAAAAAGACCACCATAAAAAGCATCATTTGTGCCATCCTGGAACGATTAGAGGAAATTTTCGTTAAATAGGCATGATCAAATGACGAACTGCAAGTTTATCCTTAGTAAATTCTCTCAATAGTTATACAGATGTAAATTATTGTATTTAATTATTCAAAAAATCATTTATAGTTAAAATTTCAGAGACTTTTTTAAAGTGATTAATTTACTAGGACAAAAAAAATTCAAATCCATGAGTTTTCTTGCTTGTTAGTTCATGGGAATTATTGTCATAAGAAAATTTGATAAATCTCGTAACTTTAATTCATGCGGATATAAAAATTGGTGACCAAGCCGAAACTTAAAAAAAAAAAAGAAAAAGTGGGATTATGTTTTAACACGAGAATCAATGACAATCCATTCTCTAACCCATTGTATCATGAGTCAAATTTATTAAAAACTAAAAAGTTAAAAAATATAATCATAAAATAATAAGTAAAACTCACATAAATATATAATTTTTGAATAAATTTCAATCAATATCGGAGAGAATGTTCAAAAAAGTATTTCAGTAAATGTACCACAAACATTTCTCATTTAACAACAAATGTGTAACAAAAAAAAAAAATGTTCAAACTGTCTTGAACAATCATCCTAGTTTCCGGTGAATGCAGAAGAGAAAACAACCTTAATCCAGAGATATATAAAGTGAAATGAAAACGGGTAAGATTAAAAAATACAAATTACTCGGCCATATGCACAAGGAAACACAAGTATACAAAGACCAATTTCATAGCAAAACATTATCTTTTCATGACACTAGAGAAAATGAAAAGAGTAAAGTAAAAGGGTCTAGCTTGCCGCTGCATCAATCTTATTAATAAGCATCCCCTCTATCAAGCCATCATTATCTTCTTTTCACTTTTCTTGCTTCGGAGTGGCGATAACTAGGAGAACGAGCGAGAAGCTGCACAGCAATGTTAGCCAAAATCCATATTCAGAAAAGGAATATTGATGATAATGGAGCAAATAGGGTACCGATAAATTAAGAGTTGATTCAAGTCATCTTAAGAAGATTCAGGATGCAGTGAGTGCTTACACTTTTGTTGAGTTGCACCGGCAGTGGGTGTTTCATCTTGAGAGATCAAGTTCTTTTAAGTATGAACTGAAGATGACATAGAAATATGGTGGTCAGTTGAAGTACATATATGTCACAAATAAAATTGAATTTGGTAAAATTCTTCACATACTTGTAACCATAAAGACAAGACAATTATAAAAATCAACATAAAAGTGTATATTAAAAATCTAACATTAACATTAAGTTTTAGATGCTCTAAAGCACACAGGTTATATAGTATAGTAAAATACACTTTTTGCCAGGGCATCAGCCATCAGTTTTAAGTAAATCATTGAATGGTGTAGGCTATTCACATTTTTTTAATTATTTAATCATTTTCATTTTACTCCCTAACTCTAATGTGTACACTTTGTAACGTGGTAATCATGAATCTTCAACACCTTCGCTTAGGTATGTGATGACACCTTTTTTTTTTTCTTTAAAAAAAAAATATGTTGGATTTAAAGCTTGAAAACGTTTGAAGTTGGTCCTTTGTGTTTTGCTTTTTATGTTTGTAATTTTTTTTCTCATATGAAGTGTATTAGGCTTTTTTCTAGTGCACTGATTATTTAGATTAGGCATGTGTTTGTGTTTGATCTAGTTGACAATACTAGTTGCTTAAGTGAAGTTCATTTCTTGTGTTAGGAATCTTGAGTTTGGCTCAGAAATCAACTACCTTGAGTGGGTAATGGATTACCAAGCCTCTATAGATCCAAATCATGCATTTTCCTCTAGTTTTTTTTTTCAAAATAAAATAAGAGATAATCGATTACCAACTAAGGTAATAGATTAAATATGTTTTCAAGTAACCAACTAAAGTAATAGATTACTAGAAATGGTAATAGATTACTACAGATTGGTAATAGAGTGGAAATTCTTATTTTACCTATGTATAATCGATTACCATTGGCCTAAATAACATAAATTGAGCTTTGCTTGTTGGGATAATCGATTACCAGCATTCAGTAATCGATTACCCTTATCAGAAACCATCTTATGATTATCAAAATGTGTTTTAAGTGTTTTTCTATATAATCCCTCGTTTTAAATCTTAAAAAAGAGAATCTTTAGAAACAGGAATGAACATTCTTACATTGTGATTTCGTTCTAAAACTGAGTTGTGTTTTATATAAAGAAAATCCTTCAAAGAACTTCAAGTTTTCAAAGAAAAGTTTTCTTAAAGGCAATCATGACTAGAGCTTGATGGTTGATAATGTCTTTATGTTTTCTTTGTGATCAGAACTATACAATCAGGTGTTTTCTTAACTGATCTTTTGTATTCAATTCGTTTTGTTGATTACTCTAAGAGAGTGGTCTCTCTAGAAAAAAGTAAAGGTATCCTTGAGAAAGGTTTCTCATAGGATGTTTGTTTTCTGAAAGATGTTCATAAAAAGTGGTGTTCTTGGAGTTACCAAGATTGAGGAGAAGTGTTCTTTGGGTGAAAAAACATTGTGTGCATGCGGTTTTGATTTCATTTTGGTGTTTCTTGTGCAGTGTGTATGTAAAGAACACAAAAGAGATCATAGTGGAAACCAATTGCAGCAGTTGCTGAGTTAGGATTGAATGTAGGCCGAACGTCGAATCAGGATAAAATCTCTTGTGCATCTCTTCTCTACCTTTATCTCTTTTACTATATGTCAATTCATTTATCAAGAAATTTGAATTCAATTGAAATTGACTTGGTAATATATTCGATAATTGACTCGGTAATTAATAGAAATTTGATATACTTCAATATTGTTTGTACGTCTATAAACAAATTCAGATTACTAACCTTTTTTTAAACCTTCTTAAAGTTCCGCTTGTTTGATATATCTTGTTTTAATTCTTTGCTCACATCATAAGTTCATTACCTTATTTGTAAATAGCTTAAACAAGACTAGAATCAATTTGAAAATAAGGGAAGGTAGAAACAAAATAAAATAGGAAGAAATAAGAATTAAAATCTATTCACCCCTCTAGATTCACTTTAGAGACCAACAAAATATGTTTTAATCCTATAAAATTATAATCTACACAAAATTTTTATCTTATTTTAATCCCTGTAATTTAAAAATATATTATATTTAGTCCTTACCGTCATTTAAATAATGTTTCCTAACCATTAAAGAGTATTATCTAATACCAAAAGTGATACATTTGTAAATTAGAAGGATAAAACAAGAAATTTTTTTTAGAGGGATTAAACAAATATTTTTGAATTTTAGAGGGACAAGAAACATATTTTACCTTTATTTTTGACTTGCATAGCCTATAAATGGCTAACTAAGATTAAAGAGTCCACGTGGGTGTTTAATGCAAAAATATAATTTAGGCAGTTATAATCATGTACAGGAAGTAACAAGGCAAGTATTTTTATATTAATTTTGGAACAGGAAGTAACAAGGCAAGTGTAAGTTGTGTTACATACAGTCTTGTAAAAGGGAGTTAAGTTTTTAAAATTGTAATTCCATGTGTTTCGAAGAAGGGGACTCCTCGTCAAGGAGAACCCTATGTTTGTACTCATATTTAGCCTAAGAACCAGATTATTTCTATTTTTTCTATCTTTACTTATAATTTAGTGTGTTTATTCCTTGAGTCCAACAGTATTGATGTTTGTGCAGGGTTATCCCCAAACTCATTTAGTATGGCCAGCTTTAACCTTATGGACTGGAACTGAGTCCTCACTGTTTTGTCCTTCAGAAAACATGAGAAAGCAGTGTGTTTGTTGGATAATAGTATTAACATTCAACTCAATTATTACTAAACTTGAAGCAAGTGTCAGTGTAGCATAGATCAGAAATCCACGCTAATGGACATATCTCGATAGTAATCTATTATGCCAATGCTTACAATCAACAAAATACCTTCGTCAGAGAAACTGTTAAAAAAAATAGGGGTAAAGAAAAAAAGGGGTCATAAATGGAAAGATGGGTATCACATGTAAGATGAGTAGACGCAACAAATAGGCCGTTAGACGAAAGTTTTTACCTATCAAATGAATAAATGCTATTAGACAATTGATGACAGATTTTATAAGGAAGCTCTCAAATACTCAAATGAGAGGAATAATAGAGTTCTAAGTTTTATATTTTCTCAAGATTATATTAAAATTACCTTAAAAAGATGGTTTTCAGATGACAACCTCGTGAGAGGTTTATATAGGCAAAAAAAAATAAAAATATCTTTATTGAGTTTCAATGTAAGAAGCTGATACAAGTAATCCAAAAGCATGCTTTACAAACAACAATGACTAAGGTTACCTTAACAAGCAACAAAAGCTTTCGCTAATCCAAAGAAATATGTCAACTTCTAACGGGAACCAATAGTTTTGATGGTTTTAGAGAATAATAAAATTACAAAGCAGTGAAATATTGAAAAGAGAGAATATATGATGGAGAAACAAGTTGAATATTTATTTTATTATTCAGCTGTCAATTATAATATTTATAATGGTTATAGTAAGATAAAAAAAAAAAAAACTTACTCCTAAAGTCTAAGAAACACTACAACACTAATTGACTAAATGAAATAGAAAATACTTTCTCCCAAAGTTTAGAAACCACTACTTTGACTAAGAAGACTAATTCAATAAATGAAATAATAAGAGATAAAATTGACAGCTGAAAACTTAATAATAAAGGTGACACGTGCAATCCAAAAACAGATTTCTTAACACTCCTTCGTGCTTTCGGATATGCAAAGTCCTATCTTCTTTCTTAGAAACTCAAGCTTGCTAATTGGCAATGGCTTGGTGAACCAATTTGCAACTTGGTTTTCAGTTTTGCAATAAAAGAGAACAACAACTCCATTTTTTTCACCTCCCTTAAGAAGAATAACTTAATATTAAAATGTTTGGTTTTTCCAATGAAAAATAGGATTATGAGAAATGGCTATTACAACTTGATTGTCATAAAAAACTTTAGCGCTTTCTTTCTGCTCCATGTTAAGCTTAATTAAAATTTTCTTCAACCACAAGACATGGTTAACAATAGTTGTAGCAACAACAAATTTAGCTTCTGTTGTAGATTGCACAACAATTTCTTATTTTTTCAAGTTCCATGAGAAAATACCAGATTCAAAGCTGAAACACTACCTTGAGGTACTACTCATATCATCAACTTAGCCACCCTAATCGCTATATGAGAAACCTTTTGGCTTAATCGTTCAATCCTCTTGAAATTAATGCTAAAATTGCATGTGCCTTTTGTTAAGTCAAGATGATTTAGCATATTAGTTTTGATAATTACAGAATAGTCTGTTGTGCTTGTAGACGGAAGAAAGAGCATACTGAATGATCAATCAAGAAGCGGTGAAGAAGCGGACATAAGAATGATCATCAAAGAGAAGCGGTCAAGAGAAACGGTGAAAGAAAACAGACTGAAGAGAACAAATTGAATGATCATACTGAAGGATCAGACTGAAGATAACAAATTGAAGGATCAGACTGAAGAGAGTAGACTTAAGGATCAGACTGAAGGAACAGTTGGAAACTGAAGAGTCATCAGATGCAAACAGAAGAATGATTAGACGAATCATTAATGAGCATAGTCAAGATGCACCCTTAAACACAGACGAATAAGATGAAGTGTTCAAGTCATCAAGCCTCAAAGCTACATCAGACGAAGAACCTTCATTGTTCAAGACAGAGAGCTCATCTCAACTTCAAGTCAAGTGCTCAATAAGGAAGACTTTGAAGACTGAAGTTGAAGACGAAGGAAGGAGACAGACGAATGAATTCAACACACAACCCATTCATTTATTCATTCGTCTACCTCGTTTAATGAAGTTCAGACAAAGTAACTCGCGCCCCAATTCAAATCTAACTGTTACTCGTAGAAGCTTCCAAAGACAAAATAGAGATCTGTGCAAAACCCCTGCAACACAACAAGCAACCATGCTTTTTGTTGATGTCTCTGATCAAGTCAAAAAAAGTCTGTGCAAACATTAATTATTCTGATTGATCTCTGTCACACGTTTGAAGACCCTAAGACAGAGGACTAACGTTCAAATCTTCAGTCTAACATATACTTCACAAAGCTCTCTATAAAAGGACTTCATTACTTCAAGAGAAGGCTGACGAACTGCATAACAAAGAAATTATATCCAGGCTTCAAGCTCTCAAGCAAAGTTCACTCGCCCTGAACATAGAATAGATCTCATTGTAAAATCTCTCTCTGCGTAGAGGATAAACTTATTCTTTCATCTTCCTAAATCTACTGTTGTGGTGCTCTTAGCCTGTGGAGGTTGTGTTAAAAGAATACCTTGTTTAGCCTGTGGAGGTTGTGTTCAAAGAATACATGTTTAGCCTGTGGAGGCTGGGTTCAAGGAATACCTGTTTAGCCTGAGAAGGCTGTGCCCAAATAATATCTGTTTTTAGCCAGGAGTGGCTGGGTTCAAAGAATACTCATAGTGGAACCTTAGCGTGTTATTGGGGAACTGGATGTAGTCTTGATTAGACGAACTAGTATAAAAATATTGTTGTCTTCTTTATTGATTTATCTGTTAACTAACAGGGGATAATAACTTGAACAATCTGATAATAAGATCAATCTTAAGAAGAAAACAATCTTGCGTATGATCAAGCTATAAAAACAGCAGACGAAAACGCATCGTCTTAGAGAAAAAGTTTTTAAACATTCTACACAATTCAACTCCCCTTCTTGTGTATTTTTGTACTTTACAGTTTGGTATCAGAGCTCAACCTCTAAGGGATGAGCGCTTAACAGCTGCTAGAGGAAAAGATCCGGGATGGCGAACTCCCAGACGATGCTCATTGCAGAAGGCTCATCCATGAACACTCCTTTAACTTTCTCTGGAAATGATTAACCTTACTGGACAGACCGGATGGAGATGTATATCAAGTCTACAAAATATAGACTTTGGAAGATCATAATAGAAGGAGACATTCCCCTGACCAAGCCTGAATCAGAGTGGGGAAATGAAGAATATACAATCGCAGAGCTCAACAACAAGGCACGTTATGCCATAACGTGTGCTCTTTCTAGGACAAAATATAACAGATTCTGTGCCTACAAAACAGTCAAAGAGCTTTGGGATGCGTTGAAGATCTCTTATGAAGGAACTGAAGATGTTAGACTTAGAAAAGCTGTCACCCTTCAAAGAGAGTACGAAATGTTCTCTATGGAGAGAGAAGATTCTATAGACGGAATGTTTGGAAGATTCCAAACTATTCTGAATGGGATAGCTACATTGGAAATTACTTTCTCAAGAGCCCAAAACAACATGAAGATTTTGGATAGCTTACCTGCACCATGAGAAGCTGTTTCCACTGCTATTTCTGTTGGGAGAAATATGAAGACCCTTACTCTGGATGAACTCATTGGAGCACTGAGAGTGCATGAAGTTCATTTGTGTAAAAGGGGGAAGCTGAAAATTCAAGAGCTTATTACTCTATCCAACATTGATGAGCTTGATGGAGAAGAGTCAAGTATGAAGAAAGCATAATTAACAGACTCAGAAGATTCCTCTGAAGAAGAAATCTCCTTGATGGCAAGAAGATTCAAAAGATTGATGAAGAAGAGAGATCCCAAAAAATTAGAAGAAAGAAGAAACAAACCTCTTGGGATGATCTCGATGATGAAAACTCAGACATATCATCTGAAGAAAAGAATGCAAATATCTGTCTTATGGCAAGAATATCATCTGAGGTAGATCATTTAAATATATATAGTTCATCATCATCTTCTTCAGATTCAGAGTCAGACTATGAGGACATGTCATATGATGTTCTTCACGCTAACTCACATTTTATAGCTCAAGAATATATAAGTTGCAAATCTAAGCTCAATAAGGCTTTAGAAGAAATTGAAAATCTGAAAGCTATAAATGTCCAGTTATCTGAGAAAAACATATCAGATGAATCATCCTCTTTGTCTGATACTGAAAAGATTCATCTTCTTCTTAGAATTGAAAAATTAAAAGAAGAAAATGAACTCTTAAAGAAAGATTTAAACAATTTCACATTAAGTTCTTCCAAGCTCGAAAACACTTTAAATTGTGGAAGATCTATTCTTAACAAGAGTGTACTTGGTTATAATCATGTGACAGACGAAAGAAAGTCATATATTAATTCGTCTATATATAGAAACATGCATGATTTTCATCTGAGGTCTCCGAAACAGTCTAAAGGTCATTTAAGAACCTTTGACAGTCGGAACCTTACAACTAACAAAGTTGGACCCAAGAAATTTTGGGTACCAAGATCAAAAATAATTTTTGTTGTAGACAGAAAGAGAGAATGTTTGAAGATGGTACAATCTGGACAATGGATACATGCAACATGTGATCATCAACATGTCCTTGTTCCAAAACAACAGATCATGTAAGAGATCTACCATCTATGGGTCTTGAGAAGACATATTCACCAATTCAGACGGAAGAAGCAAAATTTTCAAAGAATACAAACTGGTCGAATTTTAGAGACCTTTCTGAATGTGCTTTGGTGTCAAGAAAAATTGAACCCAAGTACATTCAAACATCAATTGAATGGAGCTGGAAATAATGTTTTAAGCAAGGTGAGTTGCTCATGTGTACATCCAAAAAAAAAGGGATCTTTGATATTAATTTATTCAAAATGCTTTTCAATGAGTCAATACTCTCTTACAAAGAATTTAAACAAATCTTTTTTGAAAACTTAGAAATAATTTTTTCATCTGAATAAGTTTTCTCGTTTGTTTAAATTTCTATCGTCTATCTTTATTGTCTATCCTTATCGTCTATACTTATCGTCTATAGACAAAACGCCACGTCTGATTTTTAGTTGAAATCGTCTATCTGACTCTTTAACAGACACAACGTCATCTTATCTTCTAACATCTTTGTTGAGTGTACAGGACAAAGCTCTTTAATGCATTACATATGTCTAGCTTTTTAAAGCAAGAGGCACACTATCCTTAGATACACCGCATTAGACGGAAGAAGGTAATGAGAGATAAGAAAGCCTTGGAAGCCTCTATGGAAAACCCAGAGGATGCAAAAGATTTAAGGAAAGATATTTTTGATGATTGCAGCCCAAGGGGGAGAGAAATAAGAAATAAGGATGAGAAAGATAAGAATGGAAGAGAAAAGGATTAAAAAAAAAAATTATGTACAGCCCAAGGGAAAGGTGAAAAAGAAAGATGCTAAAGCTGAAGGGGAGCAAAATATAAAAAAAAATGAAAGAAAAGATCAAAAGAGATCAAAAGCTTAGGGGAGCATAATACAAGTGCTCAGTCTGAAAGGAAGTTCAGATGCAAAATAAGAAAGAGGAAGAAGAACAAGTTGAAAGGGAGCTTAAAATAGCTCTTTAAATTATTATTCTTCATTATATCTTTTTTCTTTCTCTTCTTATGTTAAGAAATGTTGTGCTTTGATTAATTTTATATCACATTGATGTAATAAAATCAATGAAAGGAGATTTTCAAAGAACATCATCTCGATGTGATTAAAATGTATGATCTGATAAATACTGTGCGTTCCTGAACTAACATGTTTTATGCAGATTTTGATTTGCTAATCTTTTAAGTTCAGTCTGATAAAGATCATCTATCTAGCTCTGATACATCCTTTTGCTCTGTCTCAAGTAGAAGATCAAGGATTTGCTAGTGTGGTCTGTAATCATCAAAAATGGGGAGATTGTTAAGTCAAGATGATTTAGCATATTAGTTTTGATAATTACAGAACAGTCTGTTGTGCTTGTAGATGGAAGAAAGAGCAAACTGAATGATCAGACTGAAGAGCAGACCGAATGATCATACTAAATAGCAAACGGAAGAATGATTAGACTGAAGAGAATAGACTGAAGGAACAGACTGAAGAGAACAGACTGAAGGATTAGACTGAAGAGAACAGACTGAAGGATCAGATTGAAGAGAGCAGATTTAAGGATCAGACTGAAGGAACAGAGTAGACTGAACAGTTGGAAACTGAAGAGTCATCAGATGCAAACAGGAGAATGATTAGACGAATCATTAATGAGCATAGTCAAGATGCACCCTCAAACACAGACACACAAGATGAAGTGTTCAAGTCATCAAGCCTCAAAGCTACATCAGACGAAGAACCTTCATTGTTCAAGACAGAGAGCTCATCTCAACTTCAAGTCAAGTGCTCAAGAAGGAAGACTCTGAAGACTGAAGTTGAAGACGAAGGAAGGAGACAGACGAATGAATTCAACACACAAACCATTCATTTATTCATTCATCTACCTCGTTTAATGAAGTTCAGACGGAGTAACTCGCGCCCCAATTCAAATCTAACCGTTACTCGTAGAAGCTTCCAAAGACAGAATAGAGATCTGTGCAAAACCCCTGCAACACCAAAAGCAACCATGCTTTTTGTTGATGTCTCTGATCAAGTCAGAAAAAGCTTGTGCAAACATTAATTATTCTGATTGATCTCTGCCACACGTTTGAAGACCCCAAGACAGAGGACTAACGTTCAAATCTTCAGTCTAACGGATACTTCACAAAGCTCTCTATAAAAGGACTTCATTACTTCAAGGGAAGGCTGGCGAACTGCATAACAAAGAAATTATATCCAAGCTTTAAGCTCTCAAGCAAAGTTCACTCGCCCTGAACATAGAATAGATCTCATTGTAAAACCCCTCTCTGCGTAGAGGATAAACTTATTCTTTCATCTTCCTAAATCCACTATTGTGGTGCTCTTAGCCTGTGGAGGCTGTGTTAAAAGAATACCTTGTTTAGCTTGTGTAGGCTGTGTTCAAAGAATACCTGTTTAGCTTGTGGAGGCTGGGTTCAAAGAATACCTTTTTAGCCTGAGAAGACTGTGCCTAAATAATATCTGTTTTTAGCCAGGAGTGGCTGGGTTCAAAGAATACTCATAGTGGAACCTAAGTGTGTTGTTGGGGAATTGGATGTAGTCTTGATCAGACGAACTGATATAAAAATATTGTTGTCTTCTTTATTGATTTATCTGTTAACTAACAGAGGATAATAACTTGAACAGTCTGATAATAAAATCAATCTTAAGAAGAAAACAATCTTGCGTCTGATCAAGCTTTAAAAACAGCAGACGCAAACGCATCGTCTTAGAGAAAAAGTTTTTAAACAGTCTACACAATTCAACCCCCCTTCTTGTGTGTTTTTGTACTTTACACCTTTAACATATCTAATCACCCTTTTTGTAGCCTTGAGATGCTCTTCACTTGGACAATGCATAAACTGAGATAAAATGCTTACAACATTTAAGATGTTAGGCCGAGTTGTTGTAAGGTAAATCAAACATCAAATTATGCTTATAAAATATGCTTGGTCTATCTTCTTAGTTCCATTTTCCTTACATAGTGTTAAGTCAAAATGACTTAGCATCTTAAGTTTTGATAATTACAAAACAGATAGATAAGTTATCAGACGCAGACGAAACAATGACCAGACAAATCATTGTTGAGTACAGACGAAGTAGGCACCCTCAAGCATAGACACACATCTACAAGATGAAATATTCAAGTCATCAAGCTTTTAAGCCACTACATCAGATGAAGAACATTCAAAGATCAAAGACGAAGTGCTTAACTCATCTTGAAGTCATGAATTCAAGTGTGAAGATATGAAGACTGAAGTTGAAGACAAATAAGATAGACGAATGAATGCAATTCTAGCTCTGTTTATATATTCATTCATCTAGTGAAGTTTAATGAAGTTCAGATGAAGAGTAACATGTGTTTCATTGCAAATCAAATCGTTACTCAGAAGTTTCTAAAGGTAGAAAGAGATTTGGATTAAACCTTTGCAACACAAAAAATAAACTGTACTTTTCAGTGAAATCAGTCAAAGCCTGATCTTGCGCTGACTTTCGCTGGAAGATGAGGTTCAAAGAATACCTGTTTAGCTTGAGGAGGCTGAGGTCCAAAGAATACTACCTATTTTAGCTTGATGAGGCTAAGTGTTGAAAGAATACCTGGTTTAGCCTGTGGAGGTTGTGTTCAAAGAATACCTTGTTTAGTCTACGGAGGCTAGGTCCAAAGAATACCTTGTTTAGCCTGAGAAGGCTGTGTCCAAACAATATTTGTAATTAGCTAGGAGTGGCTGGGTTCAAAGAATACTCTTAGTGAAAACTTAGCAAGTTGCTAAGTAACTAGACGTAGTCTATATAGACGAATCAGTATAAAAATATTATTATCTTTTCTGCTTATTTATCAACTAACTGAGAATAATAACTTAAACAAAAACTTCTATTAAAATCAATATTTTAAGAGAAAACCTCTTTGCATCTGTCCATAATTTTAATTTACAGACGCAAAACGCATCATCTCAAAAAGTTTTTATTAATTCACATTGCTTTTCCTTTTGATTCATTGGAGTGCTCATTTCTTTGCATTCTTCAAGTTTTAACTTCTTCAAAATCTCCTTGGCATATTTTTTTGACAAATGAAGATTTCATATTCTCCTTGTTTAATCTCAATGCCAAGAAAGAATGTCATTAAGCCAAGATCTATCATCTCAAAGACCTCCATCTTTTCTTTCTTAAACTTCTCTATAAGCCTTCTGTTGTTTCTTTTTAAAAAGAGATCATCTACATAGAGTGAAATGATAAGAATGTTAGCTCTATCATGCTTAACATACATTGTTGATTCAACTAAGCTTTTGACAAATCACAAGTTTAGCAGACGGTCATCAGTTTTGTTGTACTAGGATCTTGGGGCTTGTTTGAGCCCATAAAAAGCCTTCTTGAGTAAATAAAACTTATCTTTTTCTCGTCTCTTCATAAAGCCTTGGGGTTCAACCTAGGTTTCTTCTTGTAAGAAATTATTTAAAAAAGTTGATTTAACATCAAGTTGATAAACGTTCCAATTCTTTTAAGCAACTACAACAAGTAGCAACCTAATAGTGTGCTATCGAGCAACCAGTGCAAATGTATTTGAGTAGTCTAAACCAATAGTTCATGCATAACCTTTCACTACAAGTCTTGCCTTGTGTTTGGTGATAGATTCGTTAATAATTACTTTTTTGACTTGATGTTTTTCCACAAGAATCCAGGTTTGATTTTTCTCGATCATTGACAACTCCTCCTTCATTGCAACCATCCAATTTGGACTTTTCTTGGCTTCTTGTAATATGTAGGTTCATGATAACTCACAAAAGTGAGCTATTTCTATACTCCTTTTATATTATAAATTGTCCTTTTCACACTCTTAATCCATCCAAAATAACTCTAAATTGATCTTAATTCACAATAATTCGTATTAGAGCTTGTTGATGGTGTGTTAAGTGTTTCAGGGAGAAAAATAGCCAAAAACAGGTGAAAATGTGCTCAGGAAAGCATCTCTCGCGAGTTGGAGCTCTAGTAAAGAATAAAAGTTCTCTGGAACCTCATCTCGCGCTCATCACTTCTCACCTAGCGCGAAGACACCTTTCTTGAAGAGTAAGTTAACTCTCTGGTACCTCATCTCGCACTCACCTCGCGTTCAACAACATCATCTCGCGCGAGGTGGTGTAGCTTCAAGAAGAAGTTAACTCTCTGGCACCTCATCTCGCACTCATCTCACGCCTAGCCCCTTTATCTCGCGCGAAGTAACTTGGAGTATAACACAAGGTTCCTCTCTGGAACACGAACTCGCGCGAGTTGTTTATTACTTCGCCCGAGTTAGACTCACATCAAGCCTAAGTCCAACTTAAGAGGCTATAAATAATTTTCATTCAACAGAGTTTCAGATACACTCAGTCCGTAGATAATTTCTAAAACCCTAATTTTTAGACTCCCGACGGCTAACCCTAGACGGCGACTGCTCTTCAGTTGAGAACTCTATCAGTTCATAGGTGACAACGGAATCCAACCACGAGCAAGAACAAAAGGAGACTCCAAACTTCACTATGTATTCTCTTTCCATTATTACTTGTGCTGTTTTCCTTTCCATTATAAACTAACTCCCCCTTTGATTGGGAGAACGATGTAACCCTAATTATCCCTTTTATATGATTCTTGATGTTATTCAGTATATGTTTGAGTGTTTTATTCTTCGTTTTTAATGCTATTTATTAAATTGACAACCTAATAAATTGATAAGGTAATCTAGAGACGCTTTGACAAAGTAAACTTCTAGAGAAAACAGGAGAATGAAACCATTATTATTCTAAGATCCTAGAGATGGGAATAGATAGTAATATGGATTGCATCTAATTATCTTTGGGTTCATAAAACTAAACCCCTAAGTAATTTGGTATTAACTTAAGAGAGTAATTAATCCGGTTAACTTAGGAGGCGTGAGTAATTTTGAGAGGAACGGTCACGAGGGTAGAAATCCAATCCGACCATGATTATACTTGAATAGCATCATAGAAAATTATAAAGGGGAAATTAGTGGTAAAATCGGGATCCCAATCAGTTTCTTTTCTTGAACTTAATTCTATTTCAATTCATTTTCTGCTCTCTTTTAAAATCAATCTCTAAATCAAGAACTCCATGCTCTCTTTCCCTCGGAAATTAATAAAATAAATTAAATAAAGATATAAGTTTTCCGATTTGATTGTCCTCGTGGGATCGACAACCCCGTTTATAAATACTTATTACTTGATGATTGTGGTATACTTGCCACAACAAGGTATGCGTTTGGTGTAATTATCACTTGCATATTTCGTATCAGTTCACACACAAAAACTTTGTATCTTGCATAAATTTCAAAGAGCAATCTGGTACCTCAGATTTGAACATCATGAACTAATTCATCTTTCCATCTTTCTTCTTCATTCTGGTTTGTGTTTGAGGTAGAAGGCTTGAACTTTGGATTTGTCTTCTTTTAATCATCCCAATTCTATTGTTCATCTTCCACAAAGTGAACATCCCTGCTAATATGAATTTTTCAGATGTGTACTCAGTGCCATTGTCTGATCTCAAAATATGAATTTTGAAACTAGCTTCATTCTCAACTTTGGCTTTGAACTTCTAAAAAATTTCAACCATTTCTTATTTGTTCTTAAAGAAGAAGATCCAACACATTTTGGTAAAGTCATCAATAAAAAGAGTAGAATAAAGATTACCTTTCAATGAAGGTTTTCTTTGAGGACCTGCAACAACTTTGTGAATCATTGTAGCTTCCTTAATGCTCTGAGAAAAGTTTTCTGTTTTGCTTGCCAAATTGACAAGCTTTGCAGTTTGAGATTCAATCCTTAAGCTTAGGAACATTAAGTGTCAGTCCTTTTTGACTCAATTGGAAAAACCCTTGGTAATGATAATGCCCAAGCCTCTTTGAGTGAGAAAGCAACTTGCTCCTCCTCGAATGGATTTACAACAAAGCTTTTTCCTTTCATTTTTACCTTTATCTTGATTGATTGCATCTTTAATCAAGAAATATTTGTCTTCAAAAATAACTTTGAATCCTCTTTCAATCAATTGACCAACACTTAATAAGTTTTGGTCAAGTTGAGGAACGAAAAGAACATTAAAAATAATTTTTGTGTCTACACAGCTTGTGATTACGATTGTCCCTTTTCTTATAAGATAATCACCATCACCTATTCTGAAGAGTGCCTTATCAGATGTGACACCCAACTCTAATACACCTTAAAAAACTCTAAACGTTCTGATACCATTATTGTAATGACCCAATTACATTGTCACTAAAATACTCTGTTTTTTCATTTAAAAAAATATTAATTTTTCATTAACGCACTTGTGAAAATAACATCATTTAAAATTTAAAACTTCGACTTTGTTATCACTAATATACTCCGTAATCCCTAAAACATTTATTTTTAAGAGACATATATGGATATTCTAAATTTCTCATAAATAAATTTTTTAAATAACAAGATAATGGAATCACATCATGCTGAATATTATGACTAGTCTGACTCATCATTACTAAAATACTCTAATTTTGTTTGTCCCTTTATTTTTAACAAAAACATTTATTCTCTCAAAATGTTAAATTTAATTGACTAAATTTCATAATAAAAATCATGTTTTCTATAAAAAAACATTACCATATATTATTTTTTTTAGAAATAAACTTTGTCAAACATATTATCAATTAATATGTCATCACACATTATTCAACGTCTATCACTAGTAATTAATTTACAAATAATCATCCAATCTTCAAATGAAATCTATCATTAAGCAATCATTCTCCGCACAAAGTTTAACCTGTCAATTTGCTCCTTCAAAATAAACTCAGGATCATCAATGGTGACAAACCACTGACACAAACAAGTAAGGGTACGTTCCAGATAATAAATTTTGATATGTATAGCAATTAAGTAATCAAATAAATAACTGTTTTTTTAAATGATGACTAAATGAGAATTTCTAATATGATGCATGCTTCCTCCACAACTCCCTCATTATGCAATGTGGTCCATCTCAGATAATACAACATCATCATAGTAAAACTTACTGATCAGTCAAGGTCCCCCAGTGTCGAATAGAATATCATAAACAACATGTGATCATCATAAGTAAAATGATTTCTCACTGTTTTAAAGACCCTCTAGTACTAAGTGTCACACTTAAACGCACAAATAAGTTATTATCTGCACCACATACTGAAACCCACCTCTATTCGAGCCTATGCATATATGAACATGATCTTTTCCCCTCTCTCAAAATATGTATGATTGTTATGAATTTTAGTCTTTCGCGAATTCTTTGTGTAAAATCATAAGCTCAATTCATCACCTAAGTTCATAGTGTAAATTATCATAATTTACAGCATAGGTTACCCACATCACAAATTATCAATTTACAATACAGGTTGTAAATCATCATCATCCATAACAAAAGTTACCAAACACCATAATTTACAGCACATATTATCAAACATCATAACACACAACACAAGTTATAAATCAAATTCTTCAATAATTACTTGAAATTCTTGAAACCTTTAAAAACTTGTAATATTTTGGAGACTTTCCTTAGTATCCTTATTACTTTTAAAATTCAACAATACTTATGAATTCAATAGCATAAGATTATAAAAATCAAGACACAAAGAATTTTAGAAACCCCAAGGTGAAAAGGAACCCTTAGGTGTGCTATTTATAGATGTAAGAAATATTAAAATATTCCTTTGAACCATGTAGTTTGGTTACTTTAAGTATTAGTTAGGAATTTTCATTAAATGCCATTAAAACTTTACTTATCTTGACATGGATTATTGTTTTCTTTGACTTGCTTTCCTTGGTTTTAGCCGTGTAGCTTTGTGTCCAAATTATTGCACACCTAAAACATTTTGCAAAACTAAGACAAAGTAATAAAATTTGTCACTAAGTCATTAATAAACATTTGTTACTTTTGGATAGGAATCTTAACTTAGTCTTCCTTTCTTATCTTCAAATTGGACTTTTATTCCTTGCTTTTGAATGCCTTAGCTGTGTAGCACTTTGATGGTACACACTTCTAATGTGAAGTTATTTATAACAAAAGATAAAACTTCCAAAATCTTCTAAAATTTTATTATTTTGACATTTTGTTTGAAAAAATGGAAGTTACCGTAACTTCCTTTCAACCACCACGTCATATATTTCTTTCAATTTTTTCATGCTTATTTAATTGTTTTCTAAACAAGGATAACAAATTGTGCATAATTTCACACAATTGCAATTTAAAAGTCACATAATTTTAAGGTTTTATAATGAATTAAAATCATAATTTCTATTCTTTATTTTATGATTTTGATTCCAACCTTAAAATATTATTTATGATTATACCATAATTAAGACAAAATTATAAGTATTCTAAAAGTCATTATTGCATAATTTTACGATTTATTAATTGTTCTAAATAAATTTTTAATACGTTTTTTGTATTTAATTTACAAAAAAAATCATTATAGAACATTTTATTCCGGACTGTATATTTATTTATCCTACACCTAACTCTATATCTTATGAGCCCTATTCCCTTTTATTTCCTTACTGCTTGAATTTTCAACCTATACTACGTATATAAAGGCAGTATGAGGAATAATCAAATTTTTTAGGAAAATGTATATTTTTAGAATCTATAAATTAATTTTGTGTAACAGAAACAATATATAATTTTTACGTATTAATTCTTGATAGGTTTTTAATACTAAATACATAAACAAAATTGTACACAGACAATAATACAATTCAAACAATAACCATACTGTGAATCAAAAATATTAAACAACAATTGAAACATCAAATAGGACTTAAAAATGTCAACATCAATTTATTTTTTAACTATGTTTTTATTTAAAAACGTAACTGCAATTTACTTAAATTATGTAGCAGTATTGTTACGTAACGATAAAGTGTTTTGAATTACGTTTTTTACCTAATTAAAGTATAACAACAAATAGTCAATACACAAGCTTTTACAAAAATTATAGTAAATGTTTTAACTACCTTTGAGAGTGTTACATCAGAGGTCATATGGTTGGTACAACCACTATCAATTAGCCAACTTTCATTTGTCTCATTGCTCAAGAGACAAATAGCCACAAACAATTGGTCCTCCTCCTCTGGATCGACAATTTGAGCTCCTTCATCATGGTGATTTTTGTTTTTAGAAATTACATCTTCATGCCTTATCCGTTTGCACTTGCTACATTTCTCCTCTAGTCTTTTCTAAGAACGATGGATGACCTTTTCTACCACAATGTTGACAAGGTGGATAATTTTTCTTTCCTTCCTTGCGTTTCATCTGATTATTTGTTGGACTTTCATTACTTGAGACTTTGTTTTTCTTAACTCTGTGTTGCTTGATTAACAAAGCACATTCCACAACATGATCTTGTCTCATGCAACACTTCCGCCAAAGTGATCTTAAACAAATCCTTTGTGTTCTTCAATGAAACTATAGATGCTTCGTACCTCTCTGTCACCATTACCAGAATTTTCTCAATGATTTTGGAATCTTTAAAATCACTTCCCAACAATTTTATCTTGCTGGTAATACCCAAAAATTTGTTGAATATTCCTTGATTGTGTCAAACTCTTTCATCCTTTGAAGCTCAAATTCCATCATTAAGTTAAGAACTTGTATGTTTGAATTCTTTCATCTCCAACATATTGTGTCTTTAGATAATCCCAAATTGTTTTTGTCGATTTAAGAGTCATGATCCTAGTAAAAATGGTTAGAGAGACACCAACAAACATATATGACTTTGCCTTTTCCTTTCAGGTTTTTTTTTCTCCTTATGATCCTTGATTTGGGCCACGGTAGGATTGTCCGGCAGTGGAAGTACTTCATAGTCCTCTTCTACAACTTCCCAAAGATACAAAGCCTCCAAGTAAGCCTCCATTTTGACAACCCAAAAATCATAATTTTCTCCATCAAAGACTGGTGGTCCAACTTGTGAGAAATTTTGTTCAACATCCATTTTCACATGTTTATCAGAAAAGGGCTCTAATACCAGTTGTTGTTGTTGGTTGTAGGGAATAAAAAAAATTCGAGCAATGAAATATTGAAAGGAGAGAATTTATGAACTTAGGAGAGACAAGTTATGCTAAATATTTGATTTTATTCAACTGCCAATTACAATATTTATATTTTGGTTGTAGTAAGACAAAAAAAAACCTGGTCTTAGAGTCTAGGAATCATTACAACACTAACTGATAGTTGCTTTTAAAGTCTAAGAACCACTACAACACTAATTGACTAAATGAAATAGAAAACACTTTTTTCTAAAGTTTAGGAACCACTACTTTGACTACGAAGACTAATTCAATAATTTTAACAATAAGAGATAAAATTGACAACAGTAATAAAAAAAAGACACTTGCAATCCAAAAGGAGTTTTCTTAACATGTTCCAATCTCATGTGCCTTAGAACCATCAATGCGACATTATCTTGATTTGGTATTGCATTCAACATCTAAACTATGACTCTTGTTTCCAAAATTTAGCAATTGTCTAAACCCTTTGGATGATGATTCCTTTACCAGAGGCCTCTCAATTGCTTTAGGAATCTTCTCAAGTGTTGAGTTCCCAATGTTAGACACATTTGCGTTAACAATCTCCATACTAATTACTTCAGTTCTAAATTTGTAGGGGCTGCTTTCGCAAACTCACTGTTTTTTGTACTAGGATCTTCCATAGAAGAAACTTGAGCATATGGGGCATGATATGTCTCCCCAGCAATACCAAGACGGGATGATTTTAAAGGTTCTTTCCCTGTATTATCCATTTTGACCTGATTTTAGATATTATATTGAAAATTAGCTGATGAGCTAAGAAGTTTACCCATCCATGAAAAATTTGGACAAAATATACAAGCATGGCTAAAATGAAATTAAAATTTCTTGTCCACAAAGTTTAAGTTTTAGAGTAACCCATAATTGCTGAAATTTAAAAATCAATTATAGGAAAATTTCTAATTATCATAGAATCGAGGATGTGTTGTCAATAACAGAACTTTTATTCTCATACTCATTATGATGTTCATGTAAAAGTTTTTTATGCACTTCATTTTGTGAACTAACAAGAAAGCTAAACGATAGTCAAAGGTACTATAAGTTATGAATGCATACTTCAGTAGGTATAGGTTGCAGATGTGATTGGGCCTCAAAGGTTTCTTTATCTATTTTATCCAATGGTGAAACAGAAGCACGAATTGCAACGTATGTGAATGTTGTCTCTATTTTTACTGTTACTTCGTTATCTTATTGTTTCTTTGGTATCCCAAAATTTTCTTTTGAATTATGAATAGGAGGGACATGTAACAGTTTACAATTAAAGGAAGATTTAAGGTATTTTTTTTGTATTAATAGAAAAAGGGAAATAGATCTGGATCACAAGAAACAAAGGAATGAAAATAACATTGAAATAAAAAGACAGTGAACTAATGAGTGCAGAGAGGAAAGAGAGATCATGTTAGAGAGGAAAGTTTAGTTTTCAGATAGAATGTTCAGGGAGGAAATAGCAGAGAGATAGTCATATCACACACGTCCTTCATTGCACGTAGTCGCGCAATTTAACACTCTCTTTCCTTCGACTTGGTCTTTTATGTAATTCTTTTATTTTCGCATATTTTGTCATGTGGCCATCACATTTAACCCATTCTCCCATCATCTTTGAATCATTCTTCACGCGTGTTACAATACTCCATTCTTTAACAACAACATTGTCCCAAGGTTGAATTTTGGATAGGATTGCTGCATTTCTTCCAAGTTTTCCTAAATAATGTTAAGAATAGGAAGTGATTCGGCAAAGATTGATTGGTTGTTGCTTGTTGACATATGACACACTCTATGGTAAATTTCCTGATATCCTCCCTCATTTTATGCTAGTAAAACTGAGCTCCAATTCTAGCAATTTTTCTAGTGGTACCGGCATGTCCACCCACCTTAGATGCATGGAATTCAACCAAGATCATATTGTTAATGTGTGGTCATTAGGCACTATAATTCTCCTCAGCAGACTATTAAATATCTGATTCGTAAGACTTTCGAAGGTTGCAGGTACATTGGACAACTCAAAAGGCATGACCGGCCAATCATATAAACCTTAATGTGTTCTGAAAGCTATTTTGTGCCTATCCTCAAGATTCAACAGTATTTGATGGTAACCCGACCTTAGATCCAACTTAGAGAAATAACAAGCTACATAAAGCTCATCAATTAGCTCATCTACTGTCGAGATGGAAAAAATGTCCTTTCCAGTAATTGCATTTAAAGCCCTATAGTCATTACATTCCTTCTAAGATCCATCTTTCTTCTTGACCAAGATGATTGGAGAAGAGAAAGGCCCTTGCTAGTTTGAATGATACCTTCTCTCAAAATGTTTTTCACTAGCTTTTCAATTTCTTCCTTCTGGCTATAAGGATATTTGTAAGGTCTAACTTTAACAGGATTTGAGCCTCTTAGCAATGGTATGTAATGGACATGAGACCTAGGTGGTGGTAGACCAGAAGGGGTGCTGAACACTGAGCTGTAAGTGCGTAATGAAAGTGCCAATTTTGGTTCCATGTCATCAAGAAGTTCCAGCAAGGGAATTTGGATGGATTCCTCATGAACTATTTACATGTTGTACACCTCCGCTATAACATTTGTGTTTACCATTCTCCTTATGTGATGTAATTGAGCCGTCTCAAGAAGATTGTCATTGTCTCCTTGTAATGTAGTGAATTTCCTTCCATGTAAAAACTTGATTTAATGTGTATCATAATCTGCCAAATGAGGCCTTAAAGTTTTGAGCCAGCTAGCACCCAATATGAGATCTGCACCCAAAATTGGTGACAAAAATGCAGACAACTTAAATACATTGTCCTAAGCGTGTAGTTTTAAGTCCTGAATCAACCCCCCTGACTCCATGTAATTACCATTGCCCCCTATGACTCTGAACTTTGGAGCTTGAACAACTAAAAGTTTCAAGAACTTTGTGACGCTTGGTTGAAGAAAATTACCTAAGCTTCCACCATCAATCAACACTATAACAGAGAGGGTGCCTATATAAGTTTTGAATTTGATTGTCCCTACCCCCAAGCCTCCTTGTAAAGCATTCAGAGATAAGTGATGGTCATCCTCAGTTGGTAGTTCCCTTTCTCTTGTATCATCCGATAGTTTTTTCTCACTTTTATGTTCTTCCTCATCCAATTGCAACACAAAACATTGTCTGTTAGAACATTTATGGTTGAAAGAAAATTTCTCATCACAAATATACATAGGTCTTTTTCTCGTCACAACTGCATTTCAGTAGAGCTGATCCTCTTGACATTGGGTGTTTTTTAAGTGGTGGGCCAAATGGTGTGGGTAATAAGGGTGGTGTAGTTGATTCGGGTACAGGTAAGGTTTTAGGTGTGTTTCTGGGTAATGAGTTATAGGAAGTAGAATAGGATGATGAGGTTGTGAAACTATTAGAGTACGAGGGTGATGGTTTGGAGGTACTTGTATACTTTTCCTCATATAATTTGGCCAATGCTACAACTCTCAACAAATTTACTGGGGTCATGGCCACTACATCACGTTTAATGTCAACATTTAAGTCACTGATGAAATAGTTTAAAATAGCTTCCTTAGTCAAACCTTCCGATCTATTAGCAAGAGCCATGACTTTTAAATAGTAATATGATACTGACCCCATTTTGTGCAACATGAAGAGATCTGTCATTGGACAATCGAATGGTGAAGGTCCAAATTGAGACTCCAATGCACGGGTTAAGACTGTCCAAGTGGTTACTGCTTCGATATTCTGTAACATCTGGAACTATGGTACTACCTCCTTTTCGAAATGCATTGCAACAATTTCCACACGATCTGAGTCCGGAGTGTTATAATAGTTAAAGAACTTGTCCGCTTTGAAGATCCACTCTAACATCGGAGTAGATCTATTGAAATGAGGAAAACCCAGCGCAATTATCCTTTATTAAGGAATACTGTTGATCAAAGTAACTTTGATTGTTGATCCTGAGTTCGTTGGACTTCCATGAGATTGAGAAACATTTTCTATCCATTGTTGTAACGTCGATTGAATCTGGTCCATCTTCTTGTCCTGCGATTTGGATTGAGCCGCAACAGCTGCTTCAAGCTTCTCCATTGTTATCGACAAACGACGCATATCCTCTGCATTGTTTTTGACCTCGTTTTGTAATTCCTTCATACGTGTGTAATGGAGTCAATGAAAGCACTAATGTAATAGTTCTACAATTAAAGGAAGATTCAATGTATTTTTTTTTGTATTAATCGAAAAGGGGAAATAGATCTGGATCACAAGAAACAAAGGAATGGAAATAACATTTAAATAAATAAAAAGACAATGAAATAATGACTGCAGAGAGGAAAGAGATATCAGGTCAGAGAGGAAAGTTTTCAGAGAGAATGTTCAGAGAGGAAATAGCAGAGAGAGTCATATCACACACATGCCCTTCATTGCATGTAGTCGCACAATTTAACACTCTTCTTCCTCTGATTTGGGATTTTACGTAATTCTTTTATTTCCGCGTATCTTGTCACGTGACCATCACCTTTAACCCATTCTCCCATCATCTTTGAATCATTCTTCACGCGTGTTACAGGGCATAAGGTTTCTCGCATTCAAGCACCACATTAATTTTCTCAACTCAAGATTGTCATCCCCATCATCATTGGATGAAGTACCAATTTCATTTTTTTTTTGGTATGGTACCTTCTGACTCCATAGAAGACTTGCTATCATTTAACTTATGGGCCTTCTCTTAGACTGATGCTCTGTTACGAGGAATGTCAGTTGTTTTGGATGTTCTGACTTTAAGTTCTGGGAGGGTTGTTGTCATTCACAATAACAGAAATCTTATTGCTATTAGGTCCATTGGCTACTTTAGTCTTTGATACTGTTCCAGTGCCATGTGGTTTAACTGAGGAAGTTTGACGATGATACTGCTACTCATTTTAGGTTCTGACAATTTTCTAATCCTTGCTATTGATGCCTTAGTGTCAGTTGTACTATCGTCCTTCTCTACCTTAGATTCGGGCCAAGAAGACACTGATCGACTTAGTTTGTTTTTATCCAAGTGGCTTTTAGAAATCAATTTACTGGTTTTTGAAGCTTTCAAGTAATCATTAGATCCAATAGACGTAGTTCTGACAGGGAATCTTTGAAGGAGCGAGGATGGTCCTGGCTCTGAATCACTAAATTTTGATCCTTTAAGAGAGCTTGGTGAAGGTTTTGTTGGAAGTTGTTTCTTGGTTAGGTGTGATGGTGACTGTGAAGTACCTGAGCTATTCTTGGCAGCAATCCTCTTCTGCCTCTCCATTTTTAAGGCTTGTAGGCGTTTAACCTCTTCCTCTTCCTAATTATTATAAATAAAAGGAAATAAATAATGTTGAATAAAAGATGAAAGGGAAGCATATAAGGTGAGAAACGAGAGCATGAGAGGAGTAAATCCCAATCATATATTTAAAATGGACGATCAAGATAAAACTGACTAAAAAATCTTAATCATTCATGGACAGCTGTATAACTAAGATTCACTCTTCTCACCTCTTATTCTTTCACTAGATATGTTGCTCATATTAATGACCTTAAAGACATAACTTTGCAATAAATCTAAATGAAAATGCACTAAAAACAACGTTAAGATCCTGTTTATAGGTTTGTTAACAAAAATTACTTTTAGATTACACATATCATCTTTATTTTTGACTTACGACTGCCAATATTTTTTTATTGTTTCAATCCTTAAACTAATTTTTCCTAGTCAATGTAGTGGTTCTAGACTTTAAGAGAAAATATTTTTTTTATTTTTTTAATTAGTGATGTAGTGGTTCATACTTTAGGAGCAAATATCACTTACTAGTGTAGTGGTTCTAGACTTTAGGAACAAGTATTTGTTTTTCTCATACTACAACCACTATAAATACTATAATGGGTAGTTAAATAAAATCAAACATTCAACACAAATTATCTCTCCCAAATTTATTTTTTCTCTCCTTTCAATGTTTCATTATCCTGTTTTTATTATTCCCTAAAACCAACAAGATTGCTGATCTTGATCAAATGTTTCAGATCCATTTTAAGCTAATTGTATGAAATAGAATAATGAAAGTGGGAAAGAAGGGTGGAAGTTATGAAATAGGAGTGAGTGCCTTTTCTTTCTTCATTTTTGGAGATCAGCTTTGTAGTTTTGTATGCTCTCAAAGTGCACGTGCTTCATCCAAAGGATTTCTAGAAGTCTTCCCTCTCCTAATTGACCCATCGATTTATCTTTAATCTGAACTATTTGGGGTAAGTTTTGATTTTGGCCCCATGTCTAACCTCTTAGATCCTAGTTTGGTGTCAGTCACTACCTCCTTGTTCTTATTTTGTAAGGAACCACCAGCTGTTGAAAGTCCAATATTGGAGGGGTGTGAAGTCCCACATCATCTAGTGACGGGACCTGTTGCATATATATAAGTGGGGCAAACCTCACTTCACAAGCCGGTTTTGTGGGGTTGAGTTAGGCCCAACCCACAATTTCTACATGGTATTAGAGTCTATCCTAGACGAAGATGTTGGGCCACCCGTTGGACCAATGTTGGATTACCCGTAGAATATCGGGTCGTATTTAAGCACCCTAAGTTGAATAGTTTCCACGCTTGAGAAGTTCAGTCCTCGGCGTGGGAGGGGTGTGTTGAAAGTCCAATATTGGAGGGGTGTGAAGTCTCACATCATCTAGTGACGGGACCTGTTGCATATATATAAGTGGGGGGCAAACCTCACTTCACAAGCTGATTTTGTGGGGTTGAGTTAGGCCTAACCCACAAATTTCTACATGGTATCAGAGCCGGTTTTGTGGGGTTGAGTTAGACCTAACCCACAAATTTCTACTTGGTATCAGAGCCTATCCTAGATGAAGATGTTGGGCCACCCGTTGGACCAATATTGGACTACCCGTAAAATATCGGGTCGTATTGAAGCACCCCACTTGAATAGTTTCCTCGCTCGAGAAGTTCAGTCCTCGGCGTCGGATAGTTTCCACGCTCGAGAAGTCCAGTCCTCAACGTGGGAGGGGTGTGTTTAAAGTCCAACATTGGAGGGGTGTGAAGTCCCACATCATCTAGTGACGGGACCTGTTGCATATATATAAGTGGGGGGTAAACCTCACTTAACAAGCCGGTTTTGTGGGGTTGAGTTAGACCTAACCCACAAATTTCTACATGGTATCAGAGCCTATCCTAGACGAAGATGTTGGGCCACCCGTTCGACCAATGTTGGATTACCCGTAGAATATCGGGTCGTATTGAAGCACCCCAAGTTGAATAGTTTCCTCGCACGAGAAGTTTAGTCCTCGGCGTCTGATAGTTTCCACGCTCGAGAAGTTCAGTCCTCGGCGTGGGAGGGGTGTGTTGAAAGTCCAATATTAGAGGGGTGTGAAGTCCCACATCATCTAGTGACGGGACCTGTTGCATATATATAAGTGGGGTGCAAACCTCACTTCACAAGCCGGTTTTGTGGGGTTAAGTTAGGCCCAACCCAAATTTCTACATGGTATCAGAGCCTATCCTAGATGTCAATGAAGATGTTGGGTCACCCGTTGGACCAATATTGGACTACCCGTAGAATATCGGGTCGTATTGAAGCACCCTAAGTTGAATAGTTTCCACGCTCGAGAAGTCCAGTCCTCAGCGTGGGAGGGATTGAAGCACCCCAATTGAATAGTTTCCACGCTCGAGAAGTTCATGTTGGACTTAAAGCTTGAAGATGCTGTTGTGTCTCTCTTAGTAGTTTTGATTTTGATGTAGTGTATTTTTGGTTTTCCCTAGATGAAGTGTAATTAGGATTTTTCTATGTATTGTTTGTTGAGTTTAGGCATGGATGTGTTTGGTTCTTTGTTTGATGCCCCAGAGAATGGTTGAATCTTGTGTGTGATTACTCATTTGACAAATGGTTGATTTCCCTATCTAAAAATAGTTTTGAAAAACCTGGAAATCCATTTGTTCAGTGATGTAATCGATTACCATGGTATGGTAATCGATTACCAAGTTCAAAAATCACTCAAGATTGGTTTCCTTCTCTGGTGTAATCGATTACCAGGGGCTGGTAATCGATTACCATGTTGTGCTTCTCTGGTGTAATCGATTACATCCCCTAGGTAATCGATTACCATGGCAGAAAATATTTTGAATCCTCTTGCTGCTTGATTTCACCCTAGATGCACTCCGAATTGGCTCTTCGTGTCTTCATGAGATTTGTAGCTCTATCAATCCTCTTTCATTTGCAAAAAACCAGAGCTCAAAACGATATCTGTAGAAGAAGTTATGCCAATTTTGGTGAAAGTGCTCAAGCAGGTGCGCCCAGGCACAACCAGGAGCATTACTCACTGGAGTAATCGATTACCAACTATTGGTAATCGATTACCACGGCCAAAAATCTCCAGAAATGCATTCTTTGCTGGAGTAATCGATTACCTTCCCCTGGTAATCGATTACCATGTTTGAAAATCATCTAGGAATGCTCTAACGGCTAGTGTAATCAATTACCAACCCTTGGGTATCAATTACTTAGACCGTTGAAGCTTCAATTTGCCCGTTTTCTTGCTCTAAATTTATTTTATAAATACAAACTTGATGAAACATATGAAAGGGTAGAACACCTAAGCTTGTGAACAAACTCTCACACTTTCATATGCTCTGTAAATAGAGTTCATCAAGGTTTTCAAAAAGAAAGGGCAAACTTGATACATTCCTGTGATTGGGTGGATTTCATTGAGTTTATTTGTGATCAGAATCTACACTCAAGGTGTTTTATATACTGATCTTTATTTATATTTCAATTTCTGGGTTATTACTCTAGGAGAGAGGTCTCTCTGGATAGAGTATTTGTATTTGAGAAGTGATTTCTCAAAGGTTTGATCTTGGAGGTGCCAAGGTCAGGGAAGAACTGTTCTTTGGGTTGAAGAACAGGTTTTGGGTGTTTTGATTTCGTTTTTGTGTTGTTTGTTGCAGAGTGAATGTAAAAGAACACAAAAGGGATCATTTGATAGTGGAAAGCCAATCGCAACAGTTGTTGGGTTGGGACTGGACGTAGGCAGTTGGCCGAACCAGTATAGATCGCTGTGCACTCTTTTTCTTCCTTATCCTCTTTACAGTTTTCCTTATATTGCTATTATCATTGATTAAATTCTGCAGTGTGTTTGGTAACTGTATTGATAATCAACTCAGTAATTGATACGGTAATTGAATCAGTAATAGAATCAGTAATAGAATCGGTAATTGAATAGGTAATTGATACGGTAATTGATAAGTGAATCTAGAACCGATTAGTTTGAATTCGAAAGGAATTAGAATCTTGTGAAATTCGGCTAAAATTGAACAAGAATCTATTCACCCCCCCTCTAGATTCATACATAGGGACCAACAGTTTAGTCCTCTGCGTGGGAGGGGTGTGTTGAAAGTCCAATATAGGAGGCGTGTGAAGTCCCACATCATCTAGTGATGGGACCTGTTGCATATATATAAGTGGGGGGCAAACCTCACTTCACAAGCCGGTTTTGTGGGGTTGAGTTAGGCCCAACCCAAATTTCTACACTTCTATCATCTTCCTTGATCTTGGAACTCTTCGATCATCTTCCTTGATCTTGGATGGACTTCCATCAATTTGGCACATCAATTACATAACAAAGACAGAGAACTCTTCTGAAAGTGAATCATATTCAAATTCTGCCACAGAAACTGATGAAGAAAGTCAGGAATTTGCGAAGACCCCAAAGAGAAGGGAACATAGAGATGTTGATGAAGATAGACATACCATTGACCAAGACCAAGACCAATATGATACGGCAAAGGTGCATGGCATGAGAAGAAAAAACCACGTTATTGTTGATGATCCTTTAGTTTTTAGTGAGTGGGAAATGTGTGAAGCTCAAGGAAGTTCTTTTGTAGATATGCATAACTTTAGCAAAGGATCAACTTGCATGCGTAAGGCATCCAATCATGATTTGTTGTTATCTGTAAAGGGTAGGACATCTGGTGATGGTGGGTCTAGAGATGATGTACAATCTTTAGAAGTAAATGGAAATAGGGCTGGTTATAGGAGGGCTATTGGTGATGATTTCATCATTTCCAAGCAAGGAAGTGAATTTGGCAATGCTTACACTTCCTCAGATATAGAAACTACACTAGGTTCTTCAAACAGTAAACTAGAAAGGAAGTTGTTTCATGATATGAATGATGATTCCTACATATTGGAGCATAGATCAATCGAAGTCAATAATGTGGGAAATGTTGAAAGAAATGCTACTGACATGGACTCTGAGATCCCAATGATGCATAAGGGGAAGAAAAATCTTCAAACGAGATAACCATATCAAGTATGAGCCAAATGAATTAAGCATATTGCCTAAACGAGGAGCTGAGAGGGATCAATGAGTTATGACCTTGCTTTAGACTATGAAATGTAGGTGCAAGCTGGTGTAGAAATTTGTGGGTTAGGCCTAACTCAACCCCACAAAACCGGCTTATGAAGTGAGGTTTGCCCCCCACTTATATATATGCAACAGGTCTCGTCACTAGATGATGTGAGACTTCACACCCCTCCAATATTGGACTTTCAACACACCCCTCCCACGCCGAGGACTGAACTTCTCGAGCGTGGAAACTATCCGACGCAGAGGACTGAACTTCTCGAGCGAGGAAACTATTCAACTTGGGGTGCTTCAATACGACCCGATATTCTACGGGTAGTCCAATATTGGTCCAACGGGTGGCTCAACATCTTCATTGACATCTAGGATAGGCTCTGATACCATGTAGAAATTTGTGGTTGGAGGGGTATGAAGTCCCACATCATCTAGTGACAAGACCTGTTGCATATATATAAGTGGGGGGGCAAACCTCGCTTCACAAGCCGGTTTTGTGGGGTTGAGTTAGGCCTAACCAACAAATTTCTACATGGTATCAGAGCCTATCCTAGATGTCAATGAAGATGTTGGGCCACCCGTTGGACCAATATTGGACTACCCGTAGAATATTGGGTCGTATTGAAGCACCCAGTTGAATAGTTTCCTTGCTCGAGAAGTTCAGTTCTCAGCGTCGGATAGTTTCCACGCTCGAGAAGTTCAGTCCTCGGCGTGGGAGGGGTGTGTTGAAAGTCCAATATTGGAGGGGTGTGAAGTCCCACATCATCTAGTGACGGGACCTGTTGCATATATATAAGTGAGGGGAAAACCCCACTTCACTAGCCGGTTTTGTGGGGTTGAGTTAGGCCTAACCCACAAATTTCTACATGGTATCAGAGCCTATCCTAGAAGAAGATGTTGGGCCACCCGTTGGACCAATGTTGGATTACCCGTAGAATATCGGGTCGTATTGAAGCACCCCAAGTTAAATAGTTTCCTCGCTCGAGAAGTTCAGTCTTCGGCGTCGGATAGTTTCCACGCTCGAGAAGTTCAGTCCTCGGCGTGGGAGGGGTGTGTTGAAAGTCCAATATTGGAGGGGTGTGAAGTCCCACATCATCTAGTGACGGGACCTGTTACATATATATAAGTGGGGGACAAACCTCACTTCACAAGCTGGTTTTGTGGGGTTGAATTAGGCCTAACATACAAATTTCTATAAGAAGAGTTCCAAGAGCTATGGCTAGAAGAATCTAAGAAGGGGTTGAGAATGAAGTGCTGAAGTTCAGTTCAAGTATTCAACCTCTTCCCACGAGTGAATTGAAGCCTTAAAATCTTATTAATTTTGTAAATAAGTTATAATCTTTAGTGAATAAGCTCTCAGCCATTTGTGAGTAGCCTTAGAGCTCTCGACGACTTTTGGTATACTACTTTAAATTTGCGCAGTAAAGGCTTATAGGCTCATTTTGTGATGCTTAGGATGTTTGTGAGAATGAGTCTTAGGTTTTTTCAATTTAAAATTCACATTTAAAATTTAAGTTTAATTTAACTTGAATTAAAGTCGAATTTCAAATTGAGAATCTGATGTGCACCAGAGAGAGAAATACTCTCACAACAAAAATGGCCGAAACCTGTACAAGTTCTAAATAAAAACAAATTACAAATTTAAAATAAATATAAGGCCTAAGTAATTTATGAAAAAAATCTTTAATATAAGTCCATTCTTGAGTGTTCTTCTCAATTCTCTCTCTAATCTTCTAAGCACAGCTCTTAACTTTTCTTGTTAGAAAAGTTCTTGAGATGTTCCTCTGTTTATCCACTTCATCCTGCAACCCGGTCTTTGAAGCTACATCCTCTGTTCTAATTCAATTTGGTTGTGTATACTATCCATAGAATGCCTTCTGCGCCCATTACTTTGACCAGCAATTGTTCTGGGGTCCTCCTTAGAAGAATATTTTTACTGCATATATGGATTGTTTCGTGGACATGGTTGATATAGTAGGGTATGCTTGCACCGGATATGGCTAAAAGATTGGTACAACACTCAAGGGAGAATGAACAACTCCGGGAGGGAACATGTGGTCTGGAAATTAACCTTGAATATTACCTAGAATGTCTACAGATGGTTAAAGATCGATTGAAGGCATATTTGGAAATGTGTAAATAAGAATCTCAAGCCATATTTCTAAGTAAAAAGCCAGGCATAAACAGTGTATCACCATTTAAAAATCTTAGTGAAAGAATCAAAGCTTCATGTTACTACATGAAAAGAAAGTTATGAATTAGATCGGATATCATGGCTCTACAATTAAACATGTGTACTTGTTTGGTGCCTTTTCAAAACATATTACATGTGTTGTAGTTCATTTTTATCAAGCCAAAAATTTACATTACTTATGACAGTAAAATCTATATACCACTGTTCTAAAAACAATTCTATTTCCTTCTATACAAGTATCATGCATAAACATTTTGTTTATTAATTAAAAGGGATTGAAGTGTAGAGTACGAAAATTGAAAGATAAGAAAAAAAATAGGAATTGAATTTCATCTAATTAACTCCTTTAGTATCTTATTAGTCACATAATTGTTCTGATGCAAATCACTTTAAAACGACGTGTAATATAACGAGTATATATATATATATATATATTAAGAAGAATATTTATTATCTTTTAAAAAGAAAAAATTACAATAATTAAATGAGTTATAATTATATTTTTTATGATTTATATTTAATAATATTTTAATTTATTTATGATATTAAATACTCGTTATGAAAAATTATTCTTGACGACCGGTATATGTTGCTTAAAATAAGTATTTGCTAAGACCTGTTGTATATTTTATTTTGACGTCCACTGATCAATTTTTTTTTTTTAAATATATCATTCAGCAACATGATAAAATATTATCTAAAAGAATGTTAATAAATTCCTCAAAAATTCAAAGTTCAATATATTTTTATGACAAACAATTAAATAAAATACCTTGTATAAATAATATCAACAAAAATAATTTATACTATTCATTTTTTAAAACTAAATTTACACTAATTTAACCACATTTTAACTGGTTTTTAAAAATTTCTTTAATCCAAAACTAAAATCCATATCTATCAGATGCAGATTAGATTTGCATTAGACTTTTAAAATCCAATCTCAATGCTAATAGTACATAGCCGGCTCGGAATTGTACTTGAAATTATATATTTTCTAAATTATATATCTTTAAATTATATATTTTCTAAATTATATATCTTGAAATTATATATTTTCTAAATTATATTTTTTTAAATCATATATTTTCTAAATTATATAACTTTAAATTATATGTTTTTTATTAAATATTTTTAAATTTTATATTTCCTAAATTAAAAATTTATACATCTATAAAAAATTAATTGTGTTTAAGAGATATATATCTTTACACTATATATTGAAATTAATATATTCAGATAACTATATATATTTCACTTTTAACTTCGGGTTGTTATTTACGATAATATTTATCACACTTCTTTTTAGCTTTTTTGTTTATTTTTAAAACGTAGACTTGGTTTTGAATACACACATACTTATATATATTTTCTAATTGGTTGCAAATGGGTTAATGTAAAGTCAAAAATTTAGTCGCCTAATGTGTTTTCGTTAATATTTATCATTACTAATTTTTTAAAACATACTTCTAAATCTTATAATATACTTTGAAGATTTAATCAATTAATAGAATAATAAATAGTTAAGCACAATTTGAATTAATTTATCACCTTTATCATTGCTTTGTGTAGTTTGACAAAGATATTACAACTTGTATACAAGTTAAGGAAGATGGGCCATGAGGAGGTTTGCATCTTATAACGAGTGGCAACTGTGGTTGTTGAGCACTTGAATTGTCTGGATAACAAATAATTTGCATAATAAAAAATTCAGCTTGATGTATATAGATACAGAAAAAAAAAAAAAAAAGAAGGTGCAGTTCAGTTTCCGAAACAAATTATTAGAATAAGGTTAATTTGAAACAAACGAGAAGAGGGGTAAAGAGACCACGGAGGTTATACCACGCAGGTTACGTAAAATAAGGTGGGATTAGGGATTACATCAGATTTGAATGAGGCATCCTACAAAAGTAAATAAGGTGGGGATGAAAATAAATCTGAATAACAATCAATCAGGAATTTTTTTTTTTTTTTTAAGTTTCAATAATTAATTCATAATTTAGATAAAGAAAAATTAGCATCAGAATGAGAAAAATTTTAATAAAAAGAGAGAAAAAAATTTAATAAAAAGAGAGAAATATAACGCAAAAATTTTAGGAGGGAGAATTAAGTAAAATTAGCGTAAAAGGAGGAAAAAAATTTTAATGAACATAGACAAAAATAAAACACAAAATTTTAGGAGGGAAAGTTAAGTTTGAGATCACAAAACACAAAATTTTGGAAGGGAAAATTAAGCTTGAGATCACAACAGTCTATTTATTTTACTTTGAAAGCCACAGGGAATATAATCTTCATGACCTTACCACTATTTCTTTTGAATGTGCCACGAACGTGACCTTCGTCATAAGCCACGACTCCTCTTTTCAAAACAACCTTTCTTATAACATTTTTAAAACCAACCCTATAACTTTTTTGAAACCAATCCTATATTAATATTTTTTTCTAAACCGCCTCTGTTTAGTTTTTTTCCCTTACACGGGACTCATGTCTCCACTTCTACAATATTTAAATATAAACAAAAAAAAATTATAAAAAAATTTGTAACCACCGTAATCATAGATGTACATGGACAAATAACAACCTTAAAAATAAAATATGTATAATTATTTGAATATATTAATTTCAATATTTATGTATATATATATATATATATATATATTAAACACAATTAATTTTCTACAGAGATATAAATTTTTAATTTTGGAAATATATATTTAAAAATATATAGTTTAAAATATATAATTCAAAGATATATAATTTAGACAATATATAATTTAAAAAATATATAATTATGAAAATATATAATATTGTATATTTTCTAAATTTAATTTTTTAATTTTATGTATTTTTTAAATTATATTTTTCAAGATTGTTATCTTTTTTTTCTTTTTCATGTTGGCGCATATCGATTATGAATTTAACGCCATCAAACTAGTTAGGTCAATAAATTCGATTGCATATGGGACTCATGTTAATCAATTATCTTCATGAAATTATTGCTGTTATCGTGGATTTCTAGGTGACTAATATTTTGTCTTACCGATTTTTTGATCATTACTACCGTTGCCACTCAAAAACTACAATTGCCACTCTACATAAAATGCAATCCTCCTCATGGCCCATCTTTCTTAACTTGCATAGAACTTGTGATATTATTATTAAACTGCACAAAACAGCAATGATGAAGGTTATAAATTAATTCAAATTGTGCTTGTTCATATTATTATTCTATTAATTGATTAAATCTTTAAAGTATATTACAAGAGTTAGAGTCATGTTTGATAAAATTAGTAATGATAAGTATTAGAAAAAACACATTAAAGATTTTTAGGTGACTAAATTTTTTACTTTATAATTTTTTTAATGAACTAATTAATAAACTATGTTCCGCATGTTAAAAATAAACAATTTTTTTTTAAAAGGGTATGATCACTGTAGTAATCAATAACAACCCAAAGTTAAAAGTAAAATACGTGTAATTATCTGAATATATTAATTTCAATATATAGTTTAAAGATATATATGTTTTAAACTCAATTAATTTTTTTACATGTATATAAATTTTTAATTTAGAAAATATAAAATTTAAAAGTATGTAATTAAAAAATATGTAATTTTAAGATATATAATTTAAAAAATATATAATTATGAAAATACATAATTTCTAAATTATATATATTTTTTAATTTTTTATATTTTTTAAATTATACTTTCTAAGGTTGTTATTTTTATTTTCATGGTTGCTGTCATGGACTCAACGCTTTTAAACTAGTTTGGTCAATAACTTAAATGCGACAAATGTTAATCCGTTATCTTCTTTTGTAACAAAAAGTTGTTGCTGTGTGTTATCCTGGATTTTTAAGTAACTAAAATTTTATCTTTCATTTCTTTATGAACTAAGTAACTAACTGCCACCAGAAAATATATACACCAAAACCACTTCCACATTATTTAAAGGCAAATAAAAACTGTGACCACAGTAATTATGGACTATAACAACCTGGATTTAAAAAATAAAATACGTGTACTCGTCTAAATATGTTAATTAAAATATATTATTTAAATATATATATATATATATATATATATCTTAAACATATTTAATTTTTAAATATATATAAGTTTTTAATTTAGAAAATATAAAATATAAAAATATATAATTTAAAGATAAAATTAAGTATAATTTAAAAAATATATAAAATTATATATTTTCATCGTTATATATTTTTAAATTATATGTTTCTAAATTTATATATCTTTAAATTATATAATCTATAATTATATATTTTTAAATTATATATTTTCTAAAGTAACAAAATTATATTTCTTTAAATGGTCTTTAAATTATATATTTCTAAAAAATAATTATATATCTTTAAAAGATACATTCACTTAATTATACTTCCATAATATGAATATATTACTTACTTTATTTGCTTCTGTTTTTTAAACTCAGGTTGTTATTTTTTCCATACTTTCTGTTCCTTCCTTCAGTTGCCTCAAGAAATTCAGTTGTAAATGAGACCATATCAGTCAGTCAATTCGCTGCTTTTACAACAGCACAGTTGACACAAGAGTTTATATAAATGGTACAAACTATAGTAGACTGAGACACAACTAGTTTCAGTTGTTCTTTCTCATCTTTTTCTTTAACAATGGATGTTAAAGTAAATCTATGTTGGATTATTCTCGTGTTATTTTCCCTGTCTTCGGCCGAACATGTGAAGGTTAAAGTTAGAACAGTCACCAACATTGCTACCACAGATGAAAATTTTATCTGTGCAACTATAGACTGGTGGCCTCCTAACAAGTGTGATTACAATGATTGTCCCTGGGGACAAGCAGGCATTTTCAATTTGGTATTTTTAATTTAACATCTCAATATGGCATTTAGTATTTTATGATTAAAAAGAATATCATGCATACATTCATCTTATCAATTATAATGTTTGCAGGACTTGGATAATAAAATTCTAGGAAATGCGGTCAAGGGTATGTTGCTTAATCTACTTTATCTCAGTACAAAAATCCGGCTTTTGTTTGTTGTTTTTTAAAAGGCTTTTTTATTAAATTTAATATGTATGTGTACTTATCATTCTCGTTTTTTGCGGCATTTAATTCTATGTTTATTATTTTTTAAAACATCTAATTTTTTGATAAAATTTTTGTAGCATTTAATCCCATGAGAATCAGATTAGGAGGTTCACTAGAAGACCAGATAGTATACCAATTTGGAAGCCAAAAGGAATGCCCCTCTATACAAAAGAAAGATGGTGGTCTCTTTGGTTTCAGTGAAGGTTGCCTTACCCAACAGAGATGGGATGAAATAAACAACTTTCTGAGTAAAAATGGGTATTACTTATGTATAATATGTGGTTATGCATGTTATTATATTAGCAACTATATAGTTTCACAAATTTTTCCTTTTTATTCTTTTGCAGAGTGAAATTCACTTTTGGGTTGAATGCCCTAATTGGAAAGAAAAATTCCAAGGATGATAAGCATAACTGGGTGGGAGCCTGGAACCCTGCAAATGCCTTAAGTCTCATGGAATACTCAGTTTCGAGAGGATACAAAATAGATTCGTATGAATTAGGTAGCTAAAATCTTGATTTACATGACATATCCATATCATTTTTATTATTTTTATTCTTTAACACCTGATGGATGAAAATTGAAACCTCGTGCATACATATAAATACCTAAGTTTTTTTTTTTCTTTTTTTTTCCTATATCAAGTATATGACATATTTTTGTGTATAATAATATAAATAATTATAATGACAAGTATATACATTTAAGAGTAAATCAGGGTTACATCTCCTAAAATTTTGTCTAATTACATACATATTTAGACTTAAACAAAGATAAACATGGAGTTAAACAAAGATAATTTGTGAAATGAATAAATGTAATCAATCATTTTAGAGTATATAAAAAATTAAACCAATTATCATTAATTGAGTTATTTATTTCCATTTTTACTTAACATAAGCTGGATAAACTCTCATTAATTTTTAAAACTAACCTCCTTTTATATTTGAAAATCTTACACCGCTGTATCTCAACTCTTATGCTAACACCCTTTCAAGGAAGATTGAAATAATGGTTAAAAAAAATAGTAATTTTGTAATACACTCTCTCACTGTGTCCCGCTGTTAGGCCAACCTTAGCTATTGGTAAATATATATTTTTTCTTTTCCTTGATGTATTATGATTTATTATTTTGTTTTAATATGATTCTTATCAGGAAATGAGTTATGCGGTAGTGGGGTAAGTGCCAGACTAGACAGTGTTCAATATGCTAAAGATATCACTAGGCTCAGACATGTAGTTAATCTACTTTACCCAAATCACAATACAAGGCCAAAGGTGCTAGGCCCTGCTGGTTTCTATGACAAGGAATGGTTTGAAAGCTTCTTACAGAATGTTGAACCTGGTGTGGTTGATGGAATAACACACCACATTTACAACCTTGGTGGTGGTATGTATAGATTCTTCTTCTTTTATTTCTCTATTAATACATGCACTTCAGTACTTTGTTTATATGCCTTGGTGATTGGTTTCTAAGATAAATTATTCTAAATGAAGGTAATGACAAGGGCCTTATCCACAAAGTTCAAGACCCATCTTACTTGAGTCAAATTGCTCAAACATTCAAAGATGTCTCAGTGGCTGTCAATGAATTTGCACCATGGTCAGGACCATGGGTTGGGGAATCTGGTGGAGCCTATAACAGTGGTGGCAAACATGTGTCATCTTCTTTTGTTGATGGCTTTTGGTTTGTCTAATCTTCCAATCAATTGAGTTAGTTTCTTCCTTCTTTGTGAATTTGTCATTGACATGTTAATGTATTTTGAATGAATTACTAGGTACGTTGACCAGTTGGGCATGACATCAACCTTCAATCACAAGGTTTATTGTAGACAAGCTCTAATCGGAGGAAACTATGCTTTGCTAAACACCACATCCTTCATTCCTAACCCAGATTATTATGGGTAAGTCATATACATATACTTTTGTATGCATAAAAGTTTTAGCATAAGTTATTATATCAATATAATTATACGATTTAACATTCACATGAGTTAAATTAATATTCTTTATACATTTCAAATGGAGTATGTTCAATATCTATTGAAAATGAAGATTTGTGTATGTGATTGTTTCAAAGCTCTTTCAATTGACATGCCTTATTTTTCATCAGAGCACTTTTGTGGCATCGGCTTATGGGAAGCAAGGTGCTCTTGGCTTCCCATGAAGGGTCTCCTTATTTACGTACATATGCTCATTGCTCTAAAAAAGAGGTAAGCTCCTTCATTTTAGAATTTTATTTACTTATTTAAATTTTATCTCTTTCCATAAGAAATCTTTTTAACAATTATTATTTTTTTCTAGAAGCACTAATATTTAGACATCCATAAATTTCAAACACTTACTTGGTACATTTATTTTATTGTATATCTCTTCTAGAAATATAGCAATTGAATCCAGTATCATTAAACAAAAATGGAATTATTATACCGCCTTGTATCGTGTTAAGGGAAAAACGATCAAAAGTACTGGTAAGATATTAAATAATCAATAAATAAAAAAGTTTTTATTAGAAATCACTCAATGCATAGTGTGAGTATATTCATTAAACTTTTTTTAAATTATTGAATTAGTGTCTAATTGGTTATTATTTGTCACAGAAAATTGTGATAAAATTAAAAAATTTATATAATGTCATTTCATCTAAATTGTGGTTTCTGAATCACTTGCCATTTATTATTTTCAGCGTGGTATCACTCTGCTCCTCATCAACATGGACAAATGCACTACTTTCAAAGTATCCCCTGTCAATGACATGGATATCTTCCCTAAGAAATTCGCGGGAAATATGACCAATCTATTTAACACATCATTGATTCCAAGGAACAGGGAAGAGTACCATTTGACACCTAAAGATGGAGACATTCAAAGTAACGTGGTGCTGTTAAATGGAACTCCACTAGAGCTCACTAAGTCACTAGACATCCCAGAGTTGAAGCCACAACTGGTTGATCCATATGCTCCAATTGAAGTACAGCCTGATTCCATAGTGTTTGTACATATAAAAGATTTCAATGCACCAGCCTGTGATTAGCTTGCATGCAACATTATCAGTTTCTCTGTTTTTTTCCTAGGCCATGTTAGACACTTAATTTAGGTATCTCACATTGATGTTTTCCCAATTTCAGTTTCTTTGTGTTTTTTCTAGATAATTTTATTTTTAATAGAAATTTTATTTTTAATAGAAATTTTATCCATTCAATTTATATATATTTCTTTTACCTACGTCTTAACAGCAACCAAATGGCAACAAATAGCTGGTGCAAAATGTCTCGATTCCTCTTTTATGGTGGGTGTAAATTCAGCTATATGTTTTTATTGCTGGTTATTTGATATATATTTTTAATGGACAGTTATTTTAACCATCGTCGTTAAAAATGCGGTAACTTTCTCTTTCGTTTATGCCCTAACCCCTCTCACTTTCTTCATTTTCGCCTTAACTCTAGCTTCTCTCTTCATTGGCTACACCCCTGTTTCTCCCTTCTCTCAATCGGACCTTCGTTTAACAGCCATTGCTCCTCTCCCCTCTTCACGACTATGGTACCTCCACATTCTCTCTTTTCACTGGTGTGTTCTTTTCTTTCTCTTCTCCAAGTCCATTGCTACCACCATTGAAGATTCCCTGTGTGCTTGCTCCCATCAAAATATTTTTATATTTAAGTGTCTTTGTTTGTATTAATTTTTATATTTAGTATGGTGGTCTAAGGAAGGTTACGTTTTATAAAACACTACCTTCTTCTCGACCAGGTATGGATATGATCATCTTTGTTTATTTTGAAGACAGTAATTAGCTATGATGGTAAAACAAAACTGGGTATTAGTAATTTTATCTTTGTTTATTTTGGAGACAGTAATTAGCTATGATGGTAAAACAAAACTGGGTATTAGTAATTTTTTTCTTATTTTATTTTAGTTGATATATTTTCAGTAACAATCGCAAAATGACACTTTCTTTTTACTTATTTTCCTTCACAAAATTCTTTAAAATATATAAAATAAAGTGTCATTTTTTGTAAAACAAAGAAAATCAAATGCATCTTAAGCATAATTAGATCATTTGTACTTTGAACTTGAAATCACAAGTTTAGAATGGAACATAACAATAAAGACAAAATGTTTGTTGCGTGTACTTGGGTTTTCTGAACAAATTATACCAGCTGGTTTTTATTAACTACAGTAGAAATGATACAAATGATAAGGTTCATAAACACCCGCTTAGAGTACTATAATATTTATGATTACACAGGTGATTTCTTAGTTCATTTTATGGATATTGCACGAGATGAGCTGGCTAAAAAGCCTGATGAAGTCTCCGTTGAAAAGCTACAAAGTAATGAAATATCTTTCAATTTACCACAATATTTTATACTCCTAGTTAATTTAAATTGGCAATTACTTATTTTCATTTTGAAATGGACGTAAATTATAATTAATTAATTATGTGCGTTTCCTTTTCTCTTTTCCTTCTTTTTCCCTCTCTGCTGTTTAGTCTCTTCTAGACCTTGCATTGCTTAGTACAGCTGCTGCAACTTTTCATGAAGGCTTAACCTGTGTTGTGGTAAGTAATTAATTCAGCTTGTAAGAAACTCTTATAATGCTGTATATTTCATTATTAACAAATGATGCAAACATTTCACTTACAGGAAAGATCTTCTCTTCTTAAAAGGTTGGGCACATTTAATGATCTTGAAGTTACAAGGTCTATACTTCTTTATAAGTTTCTCATAATCTTCCTTATGTTTATGTTTGCATCATTAATACTTCTATTTTTGGTTCTAGTTTCAGGTTCACTGGTCGTTGTCTATAATATTATCACAAAAGGCCTTTACAAAGTACCAATTAATTTTTTTATTTTTTTTCCCACCGTAAATATGTTTGACCTTCAGTTGTGTGGAGCAAGGCCAGTACATCAAGTATGGCTATGAGTGCCCTTCCCTTACTTCGTCTGTTGTTCATCTCCTCTCACATCATTAAGAATGGCTATCACTCTGCGTTGAAGGTAATATAATATATTTTTAAAATATTTAACAAGACGGTTATTAGTTAATAACAACCAAAAAAATAGCATTTACGACGGTGTTTATTAACTAATATCCACTGTTAAAAATGTCATTAACAACTGCTCAACCGCTCGGTTCAAGATTCACAGTAAATAATTTTTGACTGTTGTGAAATATCATTTTTGTACTAGTGACATGAACAACTTGTAGAAGATATATTGCACCTTGTGTTTAAAGGAACATAACAAGATATCTCAGGAAATTCTGTTTGCACCAGAATGCACAAAAAATATGTAGTTGATTTATAACTTTTATTTTAATCAAACTTTTCTTAAATTATTTTTAGTTTTACTAATTCGATATATATTCTTATTTTTTAATACTAGATGATTAAAAAAAATGTTTAACATGTGATGTATGAAATTTGAATTTTTTAATTAAAAGTGTGTTAAATATTCTAAATTAAAGAACTAAAATAGTAAAATAAAAAAAGAAAGATCATAATTAAGGATTGAAAATTATATAAAAATTCAAATAGTGGAATCAGATTAAAAGTATTTGGGAGATTAGAAAGACAATTTAAATTCAATTGGCTTCCTAAAAATTTTAGTGTTTCTAATTATCCGTTGTTATTCCTTAAAAGTCATTATGATTGTGCCACCAAACCATTAACCAACAAATCCGGGCATGACACGTGTCCACCAATTGCATGAAATATCAACTTTAGGGCCTCATTATTACTGAAGCAATTGAGTAGGCTTTCTGACACAAGGCACTACGCACTCACTTAAGGTTGGCTTGCATTCTTAGGTATAGTTAAGGCACCAACCTCAACCTATGAATATCTCAAGGAATATCTCTTCATTCTCTGATAACATTTTCTCACTCATCCTTTTTTGATAGAGGTCCATCTACTCTAACACAAGAAGGCAATAACACCAAGAGGATTACAAGGTCCATGCTTAGGAGGATACAAGAAGACAAAGAGAGGAAGTTGACTCAATGTCAAAGTCAACAACAAAGTCAACAGTCAACTCTTCAAAGACTTTTCTTGGTCAATAAACCTTGTAATAGTCTTAGGGTCATTTGAACTTATAATTAGGATTTTTACTATAATTTTGGACCTTACTTAGGCAAGTGTATGCCACGGCCAAAGATAATAATTAGGAACAATTTTAGTGTAAAGTTGAGAGAGAGTGGTGGACACTCTCCCTAGGGAGAGTGGAAAGAGTTTTGAAGGGAAGTTAGTGGAAATTTCACTAACTTATTCAAATGCTAGCCTTTAGATTGGATCACCATCAAATGCTAGGATTGAACCGTGTGAAGCATGCCTTGGAAGAGTGAATTTAGACCACTTGATAAAGATCTAATTAAGAGATAGATATTCAAACTTGAGTCACATTTTACATGTCACTCAAGAATGAATTTCAGCCTCATGATCTAGATCCAATCAAGAGATGGAAATTCAAACTTTGAGTCACATGTCTCATGCCTTTCCTTACTTGCACCGTGGTCTTATGATCACTCACTAATCCAAGGGTGATGAACCATGATTCGTGTGAAGTGCCTAGCAAGGCTTTCCATGCGTTGATCTAGTTCCACATCCAAGGGTTAGCAAGGTTGACGCCAAATGCATTAGTATAAGTACTAAAATTTTTGAATTGTAATCACTTTTGATGAGTTTTAGAAAGAAGCATAATTGCTTGAGAGAGAAGTATCTCTTCTAGGTTTCTTATGTAAACCTTCTTGAGTCTTATCATGGTGCATTCTCCATGTGCCGATTCTACCTTGAGCTTATTGCTTGTGCAAGACGCTCCTTCACCTCTATTCTTCTCCATTTTATACATTTCTTCTCTTTGAGTTTGAATTCCGCAAATTACCTCCATTGTTCCGTGAAGATCAAGCTTGAGAAGTGAAGATTGGGAAAAATTAGTGAGACTTCCATGGAAGACTTACATCAAGTGGTATCAAGAGCTTGTTCCTTCTTTAAGTGGAACTTCACATCTTATGCTTTATATCTTGAGTTTCCTTTTGAATTTTCTTCTTCTTGATTCAGTGTTCCACGTATCTTTGAGTTCCTTGAGTTGTCTTGAAGTTTTGTTATGAAAATCAATCAAATCCATGCCTAGTTAGTCGTAACTTCAATTTTTTATTCTAGTTCAAATTTCAATCGGTGTATCCTTGTGTTTTCTTTGTGAATCTTGTGTTTCATCTTAAATTCTGGAAAAATATATCAAGCATGTAGTGTTTGGTTCGGTCAATTTAAGTTTTAGAAGTAGAAATTACCAAATCCATGAGTTAATCTTCAATTCATGCCTATTCCTTGCTTCTAGTATCAATTTTGCTTTCAATTGGTGTGTAACTTGCTAAACCGTGAGATATATGCCTTGTGTACTCTGTTTTTCCTTGTTATGGTACTGGATATAAACCTTAAATTCTGTACATTCAAGTTCATGCATGCAAAATTGAGACATACACATCAATACATGCTAATAGAGTGCTTACTTTATGGCAAAATCCCTATTGCGCCTTGTAGTAGACTTGTTGCTAGTAATTGAGCTTGGAGTGATTGTTTTAGGCAAAATATATTTTGGTCCAGTAGTGAACACAAAAGAAAAGATTAGAAAACAAGTGTTAGAAAAGAAAACAAGTGAAAAGAAATCAAAACAAAAGAAAACAAGTAAGAAAATTCAAAAGAAAGCTAGTAAAGAGCTTTGAGGAAGTACTAGAAATTTTGGGTACTTGAAGTGAAATTTTGAGTACTAGATTTGCGAAAAGCCCAAGTCCACTAAGAAAGCTATATATTCACACATCATTATCAGCAAATGATTATAGTTTTTTTTTTTTATCTAATTCTGTATCCGACTCTAGAAACCCTAGACGACTACTTTGATCATTCCTGGTTCACACGAAATAGAGATTTCATCTACAAGCCTAAGCGAAGGAGACACATGGATCATATGACTTCACTAAGAATCATTTATCTATTTATTCTCTTTCATATTACTCTTATGTTGTTTTCTTTACAAGTATGAAATAACTCTCACTTTGATTGAGAGAACGATGTAACCCTAATTATTCCTAATATAATTCTCGATGTTATTCAGTATATGATTGGACGTATATTTCTTGTATGTTTAATGTTATTTGTTAATTGATCATTAATGGATTGATAGTAAACCTAGGGAAATATTGAGAAAATAAACTTAGGTGGTACTGGAGAAATAGTCATTACTAAGCTAGAGTACTAGAGATAGGAGTAGACGGTGATGTGAACATAACCTAACAATTATCATTGGATTCACATAACACAAACCTAATTAACTTAGTTTAATTTAAGAGATTAATTAATCAGGTTAACTTAGGTGGCATAGGTGATCTTGAAAGGGTCAGTTATGAGGGTAGGAATCCGATAAAACCAAAGATTATAATTTGAATAACAGAGAGGAAAATATTAGAGTAATTAATGGTGAAATCGGGATCTTAATCACTTCTTAAATATTTGAATCTTCTTTTAATAATTGCTTTCTCATCAATTTCCCAAAACCTTCAAAATAATATAATTAAATTAAAATAAATCTGATTTCTTATCCTTGTGGGATCGACAACCCTATTCTTATAAATATTTATTACTTGACGGTTGTGGTGTACTTGCCAAAGCTAGCAGCAGTGGTGTACGCACTGCTACAACGCGCATCATGCCACGAGGCCAAGGGAGCACGATTGATGGAGGCCCATTTACTCCAACACAAGAAGTCCACATGCTAAAAGAATTACAAGATCAATGCTTAGAAGAATTCAAGAAGAGGAAGAGAAAAGGTTGACCCAAAGTCAAAGTCAACACCAAAGTCAACAATCAACCTTTGAAGACCTTTACTTGGTCAACAAGCCTTGTAATAGTTTAACATTTTATGATTATTGTAATTAGGATTTTAATCAAATGATTTAGGTCTTGTCTAGAGAAATATATGTCTTGGCCTAAGTGCAATAATCTTAGGAATATTTTTTAATTAATTTGTGAGAGAGTGTGAGTTTTTGGGTAACTGACTGAGGTAATAGATTACCAGAATCAAGTAATCGATTACCAACTTCCAGTAATTGATTACCAACTTCTGGTAATCGATTACTACAATACTCACTCTCATTTTTGGACATCCAAATACCCCAGTAATTGATTACCTCGACTAGTAATCGATTACCTCGACTAGTAATCGATTATCACTTGGGTTTTTCAGTTTTTCCAGCCCTTTGATTGATTCCCCATCAAAGGGAGAGGATTGCTTCTTGGCATGCATGCTTAAGGCACCACCTCAAGGGTGAATTAAGACTCTTGATCAAGATCTAATCACAAGGTAGAGATTCAAACTTGTGTCACATTTTCCATGCCACTCAAGAATGATTCATAGCCATATGATCTAGACTTGATCAAGAGATGGAGGTTCATTTTGAGTCATACTTGCCATGCTTTCTTCCCAAGTAAATCGTTACCTTATGAGTGGATTTTAATCCTAAGGATTTAATTGTCAGGTGTTGATCAAATTGGATCCAAGGCTTATTATTCAATCTGGTTTACATTTACTTGACACCCTAGCCTTAGTATTTAGTCTAGAATTTTCAGAATTGTATTTAATTTTGAGTCAATTAATGAGATAAATATTTTGCTTGAAAGAGAGAATTCTCTTCTAGGTTTCTTCATTGAACCTTTTTGGGTCTTATCATGGTACTATCCATGTGTCGATTCTTCCTTGAGCTTATTGCTTCTAGCATGACGCTCCAACCATTTCTTTCTTCTTCCATTTTTCTATTTTTAATTCTTAATTGAGTGTTAATTCCGCAACCCATTAATGTAATATGTGGAGTTTGGATCTTGAGAAGTGAAGATTGGACAAACTAGTAAGTCTTCCAAGGGAGACTTACATCACATGGAAGATGAAGAACTATGTGCCGCCTTCTTAGCAAGGCCAGCATCTTCAAGACTGAGCATTGAACGGGCTTGATAGAATTGGGATAAAGGAATACTTTGGCAAATAAGAGTGGCCACACCTTTGTAGGGCTCGGTGAGACCAGCGACCAGTTGAAGAACAAGTCTATTGTTGTCGACGGGAGAGCCGACATTCTAGAGTTGGTCCAACAGAGATTTGAGATGTTGACAATAGGAAGAGACATTTGGAAAATCTGCCATGTCTACATGAGTGAAGTCATACTCAAAGGTGACAACACAAGAGTGTTGGTTATCCTGGAATATGTCACGCAATCTATTCCAAGCCTCCATTGTCGAGGTGTCGGGTTCAAGAATTGTATGTAAAAGATCATGAGATATAATGGCATAAATCCATTGTAGAACCATAGCATCAAGAGTCGACCAAAGTTCTTTCTCGTCCTCCGTTTGAAGCAGTTTTTCCTTGCCCTACGCCGAAGGAATAATATGATCAATTACTCTATGGGATCGTGCATGAATCTTAAAGAGTTCCACCTATGTGGAATATTGTACGTTCTTCATCTCAAGAGTGATAGGAACATGATTCATGATGTTAGATACAGTAAGAGCAGGATGAAAAGAAGATTTTGAGTTAACATGGTGATTGAGAAGAGAGGAAGACGAAAAAGAAGAGAGGGGCGGATCTGTGCTGCAGAAGATAAAGAAAGGTAAGGATCTTTTCCCTAAAAATCTAATACCATGAAAGAGATTTGTTCCCCTTTCCATTTCATTAGAACAATTAGTTTATAAACATCAAATACAAGAGATTAATTAGGCTATAATTAGGGAAGCTAGGAAACTAATTAGGCTATAATTAGGGAAACTAGATGGACACGTAAAAAAGATGATATACACAATCTGTTAGAATTTTTTTATCCTATATTCTAACATTACTACCATTTTAGGCAAGGTTTGTCACCATTTAGTAGTATAAATAGCTGGAATTCAATGTGTTAGAAATTTTGGAAAAGTTCTCAGAAATTGAATTTAGCTTTGAGCTATTCTTGGGAGAGTTATCTCTTAGGTTTCTTCTTCGGACCTTTTGAATCTTATCAACGGAGATCACTCCTTGAGGCAATTCCTCACTTGGCTTATTTCTCTAGCATAACACCTATCATCTCTATTCTACAACCATTTTCTATTTTTGATTCTTGTTGTTGAGTTTGATTTGAGATTCCACATCTAATTTGAGTGAGTCGTGGAGATTTTCAATTAAAGAATAAAGATTTGGACAAATTCATACAAGTTTGCAAGCAAGCTTGTAACACTCTTGCTTCAATTTTTTTGTCGTTCTCTTTGACTTGGTTGATTCTTGCATCATTTTCCTTTTCTATGTATCTTTCGTGAGTGTTATTAGGTTCTGTGTGAGTGTTTTAGATTTGGGTTTGCTGGTGAGCAGAAGAGGGAAGGACTTTAGCCGTTGCGGGAATATTGGTAGGGGTGCTAAAGAAGAATTGTGGGTTTGATTAATATCATTCTTTGTTTTTATTAAAGTCTGAGGCTATTACCATGTTAGCAACATCATTGCAACATTCTAAGGCACCATTTGCATATATTATTGTATACATGACTCAACTTTGTTCATATTGTTATTGTTTGAAACTTAGAATGTGCATATAATAGTATAATTAGGGGTTGCATGATACTCGGTGTAAAAAGAAAAATAAACAAAAAGAGTAATCTAAATTGTCGTCTCGCAATATAATTTTGTCAAGAGAATAAGAAGTGAAAATCTTCGATACCATTTTATCAAATTAACTATCACCAATAACATCAAGCAATCCTTCCTTGCTAATAATTACCGCGTCATTGAATATTTTAGGAAGATTACTTGAGGCCATCCGCAAAAAGAAATACTATGAAACTTTGGATTCATGGTTCCTATGATTTTTAAGGTTTATAAAATACAAAAATAAAAAAAAATTAAAATAAAAAATAATGTTGATAATAAATAAGTAAGAGTTGAAATTTACTGTAGGTTTAACATTTAAAATTAACTAGATAATATTTTATTTACCCTATCACGCCGGTTTTACATTGGTTATTTTATTTATTAAGCAAATTATGTGGTTCATTCAATGAGTATTTGTTATCTACTAATAGCCCATTTTCATACCTTGTTTTATTATTTATATCTGTTACGCATATTTTAGATTAAGCTTTATGTTATTATCGATAGTTTGGGTGATTTGTGTTATTTCGGTGTAATTTAATTATGGTGTTAAATATTCTGTGATGGGAGATGATTGATGCAGGTTGAGAGATTAATTTTGACAGCGCATGTTACATCGATAAGTCACTAAGATTCATGATAATTAATTGTGTTTTAAATGAAAGGGATAGATGTTTATTGTTGGAGGAGCAGTGAGGTTGCCCCTACTGGAATAATGTTTGAAAAGTGATGGAGATTATTATGAATGCTTAAGTGATGTGAAAATGTTTTCAAAAAGTGATGATGAATAAAATTAAGATGGTTAGTCCTTGACGAGTTGATGTAATGACCTAGGACTAGAGGGTATTCGAGGTGGGGAAAACTTCCACTATGGCCGATCCTCATAAGTAGAAAGTGACTCCAATTGTAACACTAGTTACCTTGACAGTAACTGTCTAGTATTTCTAGTGCAAATGTTAGAGGTGACACGTATTCCTATACATCGTTCAGTGTGTTTTGATGGTATGACGTGGCGTAAGAGTGAACTATAAGTGACATGCATCATGTTGGGTTGAATTACTAATTATAATGAATTATGAGAAAAATGTTTCTATTGCTTCTTTATATTTGTGGTGTTGTATTGTTCTTGTTGATTTTGTTATTATTATTAAAATGTGAATTAACATTGTGGTTGTGTCTATGGATGACACCTACAATGACCCGACAATGGATGAGCAGACGACTATCGTTGACTAGGAAGGAAATCCGATTATTTGAAGACTTGACATACTGTTTCTTTCTCTTTGCTTGTGTTTAAGTGATTGTGATTATTTATGAATGTTAAAAACTTAAGATTTCTTTGTTACATGTTAGATTTTTTATTATTTGAGACACTATTTATATTTTAAATAACAAACAATTGTAGACTTTTATTTTGAAATTTTTTCAATGAAATGAAGTTTAACTTTCTTCATCGAATGCGTAGTTACTTTACCTTAAGCCATAGAGAAATTAAGATGTTATAATTATAGGAGTTAAAAGGTATTACAAGATAGTGGAAAAACTTCTTTGGTTTTAATTTGTGTAATTATTTTTTCAACTTTCATAGTCAATTAATTAATTGTTACTATTTCCTGTTAATTAGTTTTCTATAGCACATAATATAACTTTGTAAATACATAGTATTAGCATTCATTTTTAAATATTCACCAATGTGGAAAAGATACACAGGAAAAACTAATTGGAATTTAACCAGCATTTATATGGTTGCTACGTCTCAATATTAACAAGCTATAATAACGACTTTTACGCATGTTTTTAGCCGTTAATAAGTTCTTGTAAGGGCCATTTATCGATCCATCTATAAATTTGCTTTAAAGCAAGTTATCATTATGATTTATCTACATGACTTATGAATATTCCTACCATCTCAGTTTTATTTTTTATAGCTAAACTTTTCCATTCCATAAGTTAAATTCTGGCCAAACATATGTCATCAATCTACGATGGGATAAGTGACAACTAATTTAAATTATTTATATTTTTTTCTCACACTTTCAATCCATTTTTCTCTAAGTTTAATGGTCGTGTATTACTAATGAAAAAGCATTTACATCATTAGTTAACTAAAAATTATCGACCCAATCAAGGAAAATAGAAGTCATTACTGATATTTAAGATAAATTATTATAAAAATTAAAGTATTTATTATTTATAATTATTTGTAATTGGATGACATTTTAAAAATATTCTTTACTGTATCAATGTATTTTAATTACTTTTATCAACTTTATTAATAAAAGTAATAATATATATATATATATATATATATATAATATATAGTATTTTAAAAGTAAAACAAATAATATATCCAATCTCTAGCCTTCTCGTTCACTCAGAGTCACACTTCTACCATTTTATTTTCTTTTCCTATTTTCTTTCATCTTCTGCTGATTATCACATGTTTTTCAAATCTAATATTTACATAATGTAAATACTTATTTTCTTAAAAAAAATATTACCATCCTCTCCAACAAAAAAAAAATTATTCATTCTACGAGTGTGATATTAAATGATGATATAAAAAATATCACACTTTTATTTATTAATTACTACTTCCTCGCCATGACGGATATTTAGAAAAAATATTCAGAGATGTTAAAAGTTATTAAAATTATAATATATGAATTATTTATAAATTTATATTAATATTTAGTTGATAATATTATTTTAGTATTAATTATTTTAATTGTTTTACCAATAACGCATGCAAATGTAAATAACATTAATATAAAAATTAAATAAATCAAACTTAAGATGTTCTGTAAAATTTATGTAAAAGAATACAAGTCATTTTCTTCTAGCAGATTGACCGATAGGACAGTTCACAAACTATTTATAATTCCAATAGTGTAAAAAAAAAAAAAAACGGACCCAAAATAGGTCAATCTGCCTTTTCTTCTTGCAGTCATAAACAATATTATCAATCTCTATAATTTTTTTAATTAAGTGGTAGAGTAATCATGAAGAGAGGTATATTTAAATACACTAATCCTGTGTATGGATAAGGTAATTGATTGGAGCAATTCATTTGTTCTGAGGAATTGAATTACTGTCAATTCAATTGACTTGTTTGGATAAAACATTTTGAAAAATTTAAAATGATGTCATTTTGAGAAGGAATTTTAAATGAGTAAATTTGGGGAATTTCAAATTCCATGTAAAAGTCAGGCATTTCAATTCCTTTTGAGTCATTTCATGATCCTCTCTCTCAACTCTTCAGCTCCTCACACATTTTCTAATAATTTAAAATTATTTCACGATTATCAAGCTATGTAATTATTTATTTCTAATAATTTTTAAAATTATTGCGAGACTACGCAATTCAAAATTTTTAATTAAGTTACATTTAATTATTTATTATGTTTTTAATTATTCAATATTAAAAAATTAATTATTGAATATTTTGAAACATTAAAATTTATCATGTAACATTAAAATTATTTTGAATATTTAAATATTTAAAAATGGTTAATATTTATTTTTATTCAGTATTAAAATTTAATTTTTAAATAAATATTTAAAAATGAAAATTTGAATTTCTTGGAAATTAAATTACTTTATCCAAACATAGAAATTAAAATGCAAGAAATTGAATTAATTCATCCAAACAAAATAAATACAAAATGAAAGGAATTTAAATCAAGACAATTGAAATGTTAGGTATTTAAATTTCTTAAAGATTTTGAAATTCCCCATCCAAACACAGCCTAAGCAACTCATATTTACATTACATAAGAAACGACAAGGAAAACCATAATCTATGTCTCCTTTTCCCTGTTAATAAATCTATCACGTTATCTTTCCCAAATATTTCATAGTTTGAAACTGTACTTCACATGGCCTGTGACGTTATCTGTGTCATTACTTCTAACCCAACCCCCTAACGCCATCTGTGTCAACCCAATCTTGTATACATAGATCTCACTTCCACTTTATCACAGTTAAAAATCCCATTTCTACTGACCACATGCTAAGAACACAAACAACAGCGGACAAGAAAACCACGTAAGCATTTACCGGAACCACCAGTTACACCTTTTTGTTCCCCCCAATCTAAATCACTATCATTGGGTCATCTTCAACTTGTTAACCTACAAATGCACTTAACCCACAAATGGGACTACCATTCAAGCTCGACCCACAATTAGTGTAACACATGTTAAACCCTCTCGAATAAAATGTACGCATATCTAAATCTATAATTAAATTTCGAAAGAATCCTACTTAAGTCAATTTACTCGTTATCTGGTTATAAAGGTTTGTATTTAGATTATAGGTAGTGTGTGACCACCGGTGTGTTTTTCATTAGTTTGTGAGTAGAGCATTTTTGTGAGTTCTTTTGTAGAAGCTTTTGGTTATACTCTTTTATATAGTGGGGTTTTTCTAGACTAGGTCCCGTGGTTTTTGTCCCTCTCATTGGGGTTTCTACGTTAAAAATTGTTGGTGTTCTTCTTGCTCTGCATTTTCATTTTTCTTTCTCTCTCCATTTTATATTGTCGTATATTACAGTTCTCTTGTTTTACCCCTCAAGGGAAAGTGTTGGACTTAAAGCTTGAAGGTGCTTTGGTGTCTCTCTTGGTGTTTTGTTTTTGATGCTATGTAATTTTGGTTTTCTTAGATGAAATGTAATTAGGAGTTTCCTATGTATTGATTGTTTAGTTTAGGCATGTATGTGGTTGTTCTTTGTTTGAATGCTCCGGAGAGCTTAACAATCTTGTGTGATTTCTCATGTGTCAAATGTTTGATTTCCCTCTCTAAAATATTTTGAAAATGTCTTTGGTAACCAACTGAGGTAATAGATTACCAACAGAAGGTAGTTAACTACCAACAGCAGGTAATCAACTACCAACAATAGGTAACAGAGTGTGGGAATGCATTTGCCACTGGAGTAATCGATTACCCCCTCGGGTTAATCGATTACCATGGGCCAAAATCACCTAGGAAATCCTTGCTCACTGGTTTAATCGATTACCAGCTTCTGGAAGTCAATTACCCCTATCAGAAAGTCATTAAGTTGCCTAAATTGAGTTTTTAATTGAACCTATAAATACTCTTATTTCGAAAATCAATAACACTTCTTGGAATACAAGTTTTAGAAAAGTTCATACACTTTCATATCCTCTCAAAACTGAGTTCATCATCTTCTCCAAGAAACCCATAAAGAACTTCAAGAGTTCATCAACAAGTTTTCATAAAAAGGCAAACTTGATTCTTATTTCTGACTGGGTGACATTCATAGAGTTGTTATTTGTGATCAGATCTACACTCCAGGTGTTCTCTAAACTGATCTTTTGTTTACCCTTTTTGATTTCTGGGTTATTACTCTAAGAGAGAGGTCTCTCTGTATAGAGTAAGGTTTTTGGAGAAGTGTTTTTTCAAAGGTTTGATGTTAGGTGTGCCAAGGTCAGGGAAGAACTGTTCCTTGGGTCAAAGGACAGGTTTTTGGGTGTTTTGATTTCGTTTTTGTGTTGCTTGTTGCAGAGTGAATGTAAAAGAACACAAAAGGGATCATTTGATAGTGGAAGACCGATCGCAACAGTTGTTGGGTTGGGACTGGATGTAGGCAGTGGGCCGAACCAGTATAAATCATTGTGCACTCTTCTTCTTCCTTATATTTTTTACCGTTTACCTTACATTGTTGTTATCACTGTTTAATTTCTGCAATTTGTTCGGTAATTAACTCGGTAATCAACTAAAACTGAACAGTTAGATACTTGACATTGATTACGCTGTATATTGATTACTAACGTGTTTCTGATTATTCTTTTTGGTATTTCCGCTGTGTATCTTTGATATTTCCTGTTTATCTGTCTCATCTATTGATAGGTAATCAAGAATAGTTTTGTTTGAATTAAAAGGAATTAGAAGCTCGCGAAATTGGGCTATAGTGGAACTAGAATCTATTCACCCCCCTCTAGATTCACCTGTAGGGACCATTAGAAAGTTTTTATTTTTTACACGCAGGTTTTCAGATCTGTGTGTTATTTTTCTGTTTTTGAATCCTTGCCTTTCCCAACAAGTGGTATTAGAGCTCATGGTTAAATTTGGTGAGACATATCTTAAGGGGACACCTTTCCCAACAAGTGGTATTAGAGCCGATGAATCGACTTAGTGATCGGCTCAGATTTGTGTGCAATGATTGAAGTGGATCTAAGTGGTTAGGTGGACCTACTTTTTTGGGAACCGTTATGTCGAAAGTCTTCCTAGCGGTATAAGGTCTAGACAAGATATGTCTGGTGGGTGGCTAGGTTGCGTGTCCCGTTGAAGTGAGCTATCAATATGACGATATAAGACTAAGGCATATTAACGACAATGTCGAGCTCAAGAATTGTCGTAGCGATGGAAGTCCTAATGGCCATCATTAACAATGAATTCCGTTGTAGGGGAGGAAGTTTTGTGGTACTTTGTTTGAGGGGAGGTTTGTTGGGATTCAAACAATGTCCCACATTTTTGCAGAATCTGCAGGAGAATCCCAGAAGATTTTGCTGTTGTAGAAGAATTTGTAATAATGTTGGACTTTGAATTTAGGGAGGATTTGTTATGTATTTTGTTAATTCAAAGTCCAATATCGACAGAGTTTAAAATGAGAGAGGAGTTGAACACTTATATAAGAGAGAGTGTTATGTATTATTCACTTGCACTACACCTTAAATTTATATAATGTTTGTATTTAGATTGTAGGTAGTGTGTGACCATCGATGTGTTTTTCCACTACTTTGTGAGTAAAGCGTTGTTTGTAGAATGTTTTGGTTGTACTCATTGACATAGTGAAGTTTTTCTAGACTAGATCTCGTTGTTTTTTTCCCTCTCATTGGAGTTTCCACGTTAAAAATTGTTGGTGTTCTTCTTGCTTTGCATTTACATTTTTCTTGCTCTTCAGATTTTTATACTGTCGTATATTACAGTTCTCTTGTTTTCCCCCTCAAGGGAAAATTTTTATTTTTTACATGCAAGCTTTCAGATCTGTGTGTAATTTTTCCGTTTTTGTATCCCTACCTTACCCAACAAGTGGTATCAGAGCTCATGGTTAAATTTGGTGAGAGATATCTTGAGGGGATGCCTTTCCCAATAAGTGGTATCAGAGCCGATGGTTCGACTTGGTGACCGGCTCAAATTTGTGTGCAATGATTGGAGTAGATCTAAGTGGTCAGGTGGACTTACCTTTTTGGGATCCCTTGTGTCGAAAGTCTTCCTAGCGGTATAAGGGCTAGACAAGATATGTATGGTGGGTGACAAGGTTGCGTGTCCCATTGATATGAGCTATCAGTACGGTGGTACAAGACTAGGGCATATTGACGACAATGTGGAGTTCAAGAATTGTCGTGGCAATGGAAGTCCTAATGGTCATCATTGAAAATGACTTTCGTTGTAGGGGAGGAAGTTTTATGGTCCTTTGTTTGAGGGGGGTTTGTTGGGATTCAAACAATCTCCCACATTTTTGCAGAGTCTGAAGGAGAATCCCATGTTAGAATATTTGTTAAAATATTATAATTAGAGAAACAAATCAGTAGGAATATCGAGATAATCATGGGAAATTATATGTATTTATTTAGAATACTTTCTATATTTAGTTCCCTAGAATTCTATATTAAGTGAGCTATTGTAAACAAAAAATATATCAAAGAATACATTTAGAAAACCTTTTTCCTTCCTTCCCTATTATCACATCCTTGTTTAACCTTTCCTAACCCTCGATACCATCGTAAGATGATATTAGAGCAGTGTTAGATCCTGGGAACTCAAAAACCAACATCATTGTTCCAATATCCCTTACAGCCGAAAAAATAAAAACACCAAAAAATGTCATCCTCAAATGATGAAATTAGCAACAACATGAATCAAAACCAGAATAACTCCTCAACCATTACTGATGAGCTAACTTTGTAAATTGAAAATATGCTTCGTAATGGCCTAAGAATTCAGCAAACACAAGCCAATCTTGACAATTTGTCAATTGGTTTCAAATTAAATGGAGAAAATTATCCATTGTGGGAAACACTCATGAAGAAAGCTATCGGTGGTAGTGGTAAAGGAAAGAAATGTCACCTGACAGGTATACCCCTGACACCAGAAGAGACAAAATTATCATATGAAAAATGGAAATAGGAAGATCAAACTGTCTTTACCTGGATAATTCAGAATATTGAGACTAGTTTGATGAACAATGTCTCCTAGTTCCCAACCGCCAAGGCTTTGTGGGAGGGATTGGCTACTACCTTTGGAAGCGGCACAGACCTAGTGCATATCTATGATTTACACCAAAAAGCAAACACACAGAAACAGGGATAGAATACCCAAGAGAATTTCTGGAACAAATTACAAGCTATATGGATGGCGATTGACAGAAAGCAACCAAACCCTATGAAGTGTTCAAATGATATTGAAACTTTCAACAAAATTAAACAAGAACAAAGACTATATTAGTTCCTAACAAGGATAAATGAAAAATTTGAAGCCATCAGAAGAGACCTTTTGATGCAGGAGAAGACCCCTTCAGTAGAGTCTACCTATGCTATTGTCCGAAGGGAGGCGGCCTGACTTCAGATTCTAAAGCCTACCACCAGTAGCGAATGGAACACCTCATTAGGGGAGGTCGGAATCGGCCTAACTGCAAGAAATAGACCACCAGGACAGGGACAAGGATGGAGTCGCTCAGAAACCGCCAGACGACGTTCATCACAGCGAGACAAGGAAGACAAAAGTCACCTCCATTGTACTCATTGCGGAATGAAGAAACATACTAAAGAGATTTACTTCAAAATCGTGGGTTATCCCGAGTGGTGGGAAGATCCCAAACCAAAAAATCGCAAGGCTGCCACCACCGTGGGCATCCCGTAGGCCACCAGCAGTAGCGGTGGTGACACTAGAAGAGAAGAAGAAACAAAATCGGCAGTCGTTCATGGAAGAGCCGCGATCGCTTATGGAGGTGAGAGAAGAGAGAAGGATACCAGCCCAGGAAAATTTGATCAGTGGAATTTTTATTGTGGGGCAACTGACACCATGACCCATGACCCTCATGATTTTGACAGCCTCTCCACACCTGTTAAAACCCATATTGAAACAGCTAGTAGAGAACTAATTGCAGTCCAAGGAGGGGGCTCAATTATTTTTTCAAACAAATTAAAATTAAAAAATTGTCTGTGTTCCCGCATTATCATCAAAATTACTTTCTGTAAGCCAAATTACAAATGAGCTGAATTGTGTGGTTCTCATGTTTTCTACTTTTTTCCTTTTAACAGACATTCTGATGAAGGAGCTCCATGGAAGGTGCTCCAATGAAGCTCCAAGGATTGCCCCGATCTAGTCTTCAACAATGCCTCACAGTTGCACCAAGAAAGCTCTCGGTCGAACAAGGTTTGGTGTTTAAGGGTGAAGAATTGAAAAGGAAAAAATGGAGGAGAAAGGGATGGTGGTGGCGCCAAGGTGGTGACACCTATAAGCCTAGGAGGAACCGCCACAATGGGTGTAGAGATCCATTGATAAGATTCAAAGAGAATTCCCTAAGGGAACAAAAGATAAAACTCTCAAAAGCTTAAAGCTTCATTCATTCACAAATTTGCCAAAGATCCGTACAATGGTTCGGTCAAGGGTACTTATAGGCCACCTAGCTTGGCCTCCAAGTAATGCCTAACCACGGTTTAGGGGCCACTAGCTAAGGTTTGGGTTGCACCAATTCGTGGGCTTCCTTGCAAGCCAAGTAACCATGTGGGTTACTTGGTAATTAAGGATGCACATGGCTTCACATGGGTTTGTCTCCCTTTGTGGCCCATGTGATTAGCCATGTCATCAATCCTAAACACTTCCTAATCAAGGGTGGAGATCCTTGATTAAGTGTTGGCATGAATCCAAAGCTTAATCAAGGATTCCTTCCTAATTAGCAAGTGTCTCAAGACCCACACAAGTTTGAAATCGAAAATGATATTTAGCCGCTTTGGAAAATCTTGTGTGGCCTTGACTAGGAAAGTATGGCATGCTTAGGTTTTATGGAAACCGTGGGCTTGGCCCTAAGAACCCATGGGCTTAGCCCAAGTCTTACCCTAGAGCTATTACAATATAGGACTTAATCATGCTCAAAAGAATTTACAAGTAGATTACAAGTTATAAGTCCTATACTAGCTTGATGGTCTTGGAGTCTTCCCGTCTCCTCTTCTAGCCTTCTTTGCATACTTCTAGTAACACTTCTAGATGTTTCTACATCAAACCCTCCTTCTTTGCTTGAACTTGTCCTCAAGTCGAGGTCATCATTAGTACCTACATCACACAAAGAAAGATCAATTATATTGAAAGAGTTACTACCACCATACTTACTTGGAAGGTCTAGCTTGTAGGCATTTGGTCCCAACTTCTCCAAGATCTTGAATGGGCCATCTCCTCTTGGAAGAAGCTTGGAACTCCTTGAGGTAGGGAACCACTCCTTTCTCAAGTGCACCCAAACCATGTCCCCTACTTTGAACTCAATAGCTTTATGGTGCTTGTTGTAGGCTTTTGCTATTTGCTCATTCTTCTTCTCTATCCTTTACTTGAGCGTGTAACTCCTGGATCTTCTTAACCCTCTCTTGACCACTTCTATTACAAGAAAACTCAATAGGAAAAGCCACTAGATCAAGTGGGTGAGTGGATTAAATCTGTAAACAACTTGAAAAGGAGAAAACCTAGTAGTGGAATGCTCAACCCTATTATAGGCAAACTCAATATGAGGTAGCTAATCTTTCCAACTCTTAACATTCTCACCAACAAAAGTCCTCAATAGTTGACCTAGGGTCCTATTGAAAACTTCGGTTTGCCCATCCGTTTGTGGGTGGCAAGTGGTATAGAAGAGAAGCTTGGTTCCAAGACAACTCCAAAGGGTTCTCCAAAAGTGCCCAAGGAATTTTGAGTCTCGGTCACTCACAATTGTCTTGGGTACTTCATGGAGTCTCATTACTTCTTTGAAAAATAGCCTTACAATATTTGAAGCGTCATCAACTTTCGTGCAAGCTATGAAGTGAGCCATTTTTGAAAAATGACATACAACTACAAAGATACTATCTATTCCTCTTTTGGACTTAGGAAGACCAAGGATAAAATCCATGTAGATGTCCATCCAAGGAGTGGTAGCAATCGGAAGGGGTTGGTATAAGCCATTAGGGGAGACTTTAGACTTGGCTTTGTTACAAGTGATGCACCTAGAAATATGCTTCACTACTTGGACCCTCATGTGAGGCCAATAGAAGTTCTCTTGTAACATAGCCAAGGTCTTATCCCTACCGAAATGACCCATCAAACGTCCTTCATGGGTTTCAATCACCAATAAGTCCCTCAAAGAAGATTTAGTGATGTAGGTGCTCCATGGAAGGTGCTCCAATTAAACTCCAAGGATTGCCCCGATCTAGTCTTCAATAAAGCCTCACGGTTGCACCAAGAGAAGCTCTCGGCCGAACAAGTGTTTGGTGTTTAGGGGTGAAGAAATGAAACGGAAAAGTGGAGGAGGGAGAGATGGTGGTGGCGCCAAGGTGGTGAGACCTATAAGCCTAGGAGGAACCGCCACAATGGGTATAGAAATCCATTGATAAGATTCAAAGAGAATTCCCTAAGGGAATAAGAGAAGAAAATCTCTCAAGAATGCACAAGGCTATTCATTCATCAAATTCCAAAAAGATCCATACATTGGGTTTGGCCATGGCATTTATAAGGAACCAAGCTTGGCCTCCAAGTAAGCCTAACCATGATTTAGGAGCCACTAACCAAGGTTAGGGCTGCACCAATCCGTGGGCTTCCTTGCAAGCCAAGTAACCATGTGGGTTACTTGGTAGTTAAGGAAGCACATGGCTTCACATTGCCTTCACATGGGTGCACATGGGTTTGTCTCCCCTTGTGGCCCATGTGATTAGCCATGTCATCAATCCTAATCACTTCTTAATTAAGGGTGGAGATCCTTGATTAAGTGTTGGCATGGATCCAATGCTTAATCAAGGAACTCCTTCCTAACTAGCAAGTGTCTCAAGGTTTCACACAAGTTTTGAACCGAAAATGATTTTAGCCGCTTTTTGAAAACCTTGTGTGGCCTTGACTAAGAAAGCATGACATGTGTAGGTGTTTATGGAAACCGTGGGCTTGGCCCTAAGAACCCATGGGCATGGCCCAAGTCTTACCCTAGAGCTATTACAACATAGGACTTAATCATGTTCAAAAGCATTTACAAGTAGGTTACAAGTGATAAGTCCTATACTAGCTTCATGGTATTGGAGTCTTCCCACCTCCTCCTCTAGCCTTCTTTGCATGCTTCTAGTAACTCTTTTAAATGTTCTTACATCATTTAGGCACACACAATGCTTGACCTTTGAAAAGATATCCATTGTGCCTAAAGTAGTCTTTGAATGCACCTTTGGTACTTGATTCCCAAATAAGACCGAAGTCTTCATCATGGGCATACATAGATTTTATATGATCAAAGCCATACATCTTACACTCAAGCATGTTAATCAAAGTGTGCCTTCTACTTAGTGCGTCGACAACTATGTTACTAGACCCTTTCTTATACTTGACTATGTAAAGAAGTTGTTCTATGTATTCTACCCACTTAGCATGTCTCTTATTTAATTTTCCTTGCCCTCTGAAATGTTTTAAGGCCTCATGGTCGGTGTGAACTACAAACTCTTTAGGTAGTAAGTAATGTTGCCAAACTTAAAAAGACCTAACTAAAGCATACAACTCTTTATCATAGTTTGAGTAGTTTAGGTGCCCCCCCTTTAACTTTTCACTAAAGTAAGATATAGGGTGTTTCCCTTGCATTAAGACCGCGCCTATTCCTATGTTGGATGCATCACATTCAAGTTCAAATGAAAGAGCAAAATTCGGTAAAACAAGTATAGGTGAGTGTGTGAGTTTGTGTTTGAGCACCTTGAAGGCCTCTTCTTGAGAGGGCCCCATGTAAACATAGTGTCCTTCTTTACAAGTCCATTCAATGGGCTAGCTATAGTACTAAAATCTTTAACAAACCTTCTATAGAAACTAGCTAGACCATGGAAGCTTTTTACCTCTTTCACACATGTTGGGGTTGGCCACTCCTTGATTGCTTGAATCTTGGCTTCATCGACCTCCACACCTGATGTAGGCACATCTAAGGAAAATCACTCAAATAGAAGAATTACTAGAAGCTCCAAATTACCTTAGCTTAGGATTTGATTTTTGTAATTGAAGTGTAAATAATTTTGATGGCCTTGTAAGTTTTCGGCCAAAAATGTATTTTCTTTTAAGTGTTTGCTTAACATTGTGCTTAAAAGGCTAGTAAGCTTAAAGAGTAAAGCTTAATAGGGCGAATGAATTTAAGTTCAAGTTCATATTAAATTCATATTTGAAATTTAAATTTAATTTGATTTAAATTTGAATTTCAAATTGTGAATCCAAGTGGATTTGGTTCAAATAGATTTTCACTTGGATTAGGATCCATGCCTAATCCAAGAGCAAATCTCAACCCTTGATTAGATGCACTCATCAAATGGATGAGAATCAAGTGGAAAGTGACATGTAACCTTTGAGAGTGACATGTAACCTTTGAAAGTGATGCAAGGCTCGTGAGAATTGCAAGAATTGAACGGACCTTCATGCTTCAATGGAGTTTCTAGGTTTTTAAATTGGGGAAAAACGAAGATGTAAACAGAAAAGGAAGAGAACAAACGGTTTAGAAGAGAAATGGAAGCGCCATGGCAAGTGCCAATAAGCTCAAGGTGGAATCGCCACAATGGATCAAGAAGCCATTGATAAGATTCAAGGTTCTTCACAAGAACTCTAGAGAGAAAAGCTCTCACACAAATCCTGAATTCTATATTCAATTTCCAAAAAAAGTTCTTTACAATTCAGTTTGTTAGGTATTTATACTAATTGGAGAAGTGTTAGCTTGCAGCCCAAGCTTCTAGCCTATATACATTTACGTATTTAAATGGAGAAACAACCCAAAGTTCAGAAAAGCTGAGAATTGCTCATGGTAATCGATTACTTAGTCGTGGTAATCGATTACCAAGGATCTTTGGGTGTCCAGAATTGAAATTGTCTCGGTGGTAATCGATTACCTGGTCGTGGTAATCGATTACCACAGTGCCAACCTTTCAAGTAATCGATTACCAGGTCGTGGTAATCGATTACCATCCTGAAACTGGAAGTATATCTGCCTTGGATGTGCATTTATTCACTAAACAAAGCCCAAATTAATTTCTCCTAACCTAATTACAACTTTACAACATGTTTAGAAGGTTACAAGTCCTATTACAAATTAAGGAAGAGTCTTGAGTTGAATCTTGGCTTTGACTTTTGAGTTGACTCTCAACTTCTTCTGGAATTCTTTTGTGCATGGCTCTTGTAACTCTTCTTGTCAAGGATGGTCCTCCATCAGAAAGTGACATGAAACCCTCTTGAAAGTGACATGTACTTGAACCTATGAACTTGTGGCTCTTATTCATTGACTTGTAGAGTACTCTAATGTTGTCTAGCTTCCTCTTCAAGTCTTCCTAAGTCTATAAAAGCCCAAAAACGAAATTTGTAAAGAACTTTTGATATTTTTGATAAATGAAATAGCTTTGAGCTTTTCTTAAGAGAGGATTCTCTTGTCTTGCTTAGCAAGGTTTCTTGGATCTTATCAATGGATTCCATCCTCTATTGTGGCGGTTCTCCCTAGGCTTATTGGCTTGCCATGGCGCCAACCCTCACCATTTCTCACCCCTTCCATTCTTTTTCTTTTATGTTTTCTTCCTTCCATTGGAGCTTTGACCGAGAGCTTCATTAAAGCTTGGTTTGGAGTTTCATTGAAGAAGCTAGATTGGGCAACATCAAGGACTCTTTGGAATCTCTCTAAGGAGGCCTCTATCTACACCTTTTGCACTTACCACAAAGCCGAGGAAGATCACCTTCTCAGTTCCAAGTATACATTTATCTTTATTTGCATATAGCTTTTCTTTCCTAAGTACTTCTAAGACAAGTTTTAAATGGATTACATGTTCTTGGGAAGACTTATTATATACTAGGATATCATAAAAGTACACTACTACTAATTTACCTAAAAATTCCCTCAAGACACGATTCATGATCCTCATGAATGTGCTTGGAGCATTAGATAATCCAAAAGGCATTACTCGCCACTCTTATAGTCCAAACTTAGTCTTAAAGGCGGTTTTCAACTCATCCCCTTCCTTCATTCAGATTTGGTGGTAACCACTCTTAAGATCTATTTTAGAAAATATAGTGGATCCATGTAATTCATCTAATAGATCATCTAACCTAGGGATAGGATGCCTATATCTAATAGTAATATTATTTACCGCTAGACAATCCGTACACATGCGCCAAGTACCCTCTTTCTTAGGAACCAAGATGATTGGAGATGCACAAGGTGAGAGTCTTTCTTGGACCCATCCTTTCTTCAAGAGGTCTTGAACTTGCCTTTCAATTTCGTGTGCTTTTTGTGGTAAGCTCCTATAGGATGGCTTGTTGGGCAATTGAGAACCCGAAATGAAATCGGTTTGATGTTCTATTCCTCTTATAGGAGGCAACCCATGGGGTAACTCCAAAGGAAGGACATCTTTGTACTCTTCTAGTACCTCTTCCATATCCTTAGATTCGTTCATACACGTATTTAATATCATTGGATTTGGTAAGCATAAAAACATAGACCTCCTAGCAAGGTAATCCCTTTTAATGTCCTTACAAGTAATAAGAAAAGTCCCTTTACAATTGTTTTTGCTATCTACTTTACATTTAGATTTATTTACACTACTTTTTACATGTTTCTTCTTTGCATGGTTCTCGGTCAAAGCCTTGGAGGGCTTGGAGCTCTCGACCATGTCCTCCTTTGCCTCTTGGGACCTCTTGATCTTCATCTTGACTTGGTCCTCACACACATCCTTTGGTGCTAGAGGCTTTAAGAGCACTTTTCTACCTTCAAATGTAAACAAATATGTGTTAGCAAGCCCATCATATATAACATTCCTATCATATTGCCATGGCCTACCTAAAAGCATATGTGTAGCTTACATGGGAACAACATCACAAAGAATATTATCACAATACTTACCAATAGAAAAAGTTATCATACATTGTCTATCTACTTTAACTTCCCCATTTTCACTTAACCATTGCAACTTGTATGGTCTAGCATACATTAAAGTTGGCAAGTTAAGTTTATTTACAAGTCTTTCACTAACTACATTTGTACATGAACCACCATCTATGATAAGGGAGCAAACATTATCCTTTACCTTACACCTTGTATGGAAGATATTCTCCCTTTGAGTTTCATCCAAATCATGGTTCAATTTTAATAACCTTCTTACCATTAACAAATCCCCCTCCTCGGCTTCTTCACTAAAGGTGGAGTGGGCTTCACCTTGATCTTCCTTTTCACTTGAAGATCCACTTGATTCTTCACTAGTGATCCCTCCATCTTGTCTCATCACCATTGCTATTTTGTTTGGACATTGAGATGCAATATGGCCCCTTCCTAAACACTTAAAGCATTTGATGTTACTTGATTTAAAGGGTTGAGATGAAGGAACTACCTCTTTACCTTTGGTGAGCTCTCGGTTACTCTTCAAAGGAGGCCTAGGTAAGTATTCTTTGTTGCTTTTACCTTTCCAAGTTGACGCATTATGTGTGGAGACTCTTTCGAAGCTTGATTTCCTTCTCAATTGTGCTTCTACCCTCTCGGCCAAGTGGATGGCTTTCTCAAGGTTGGAATACCTTTGCAATTCAAGGACATCTTGTACTTCCCTATTGAGTCCATGCACCATAGTAGCTTCTAGGCTCTCTTCAACTTGGGATCTAAGCATGGTAACTTCCAAGTCTTTGTAGTAGTCTTGCACACTACTACTACCTTGCACAAGTCTTTGTAGTTTGTGATGCAAATCCCTCATGTATGTTGGCGGCACAAACCTCTCTTTAAGGGCTTGCTTCAACTCCTCCCAAGTGGTGATTCTAGGTCTCAAGGACCCATTACCTCTTTCTTGTTGATACCACCAAACTAGTGCATATTCTTCAAACTCAAGGGTGACCAAGTGTAGCTTCCTCTCCTCACTAAGCATAGGGTAGCTACCAAGTATTTGATCCACTTTCATAGCCCATTTTAGGTACACATCCGCACCACCACTTCCATTGAACTTGGGTATGAAAAACTTAAGATTTCTCTCATCAAACTGGTCCTCATCATCCCAATTTGTCCTACCATAGCCTCGGGTCCCTCTTCCTCCTACATGCCCAACACCTCTTCCACCCCTCTTATCATTCACAAAAGGGTTCCCACAATAACTACCAATAGAACTCATGTGCTCTCCTCTCCTACTACCTCTTCTCTCACTTTCTCTTCCACTATCCTCATCATTCCCTCTTCTACCTCTCCTTCCTCCCTTTTTATTATTTTGCCTCTCCTTCTCATGTATCTCTTTTATCTCCCTCACACCCTCCTTAACACTCTCCCTTAAACTAATTTGGATCTCATTCATTCTCTCCATCATTTTGTCCATCAAAGCTTGGGTTCTAGGTGAGTGCTTATTACCCACACTTGGGGAACTTGCCATAGCTGCAAAGAAAGGTTAGTATACAGAAAATACAAAGGGAAATAAAACCTCACAAGCTCACTATGTGTATCACTCAATCAACTCGTGTATCACACCAAAGTAAGGCTTTTTCTCTAATGTTCTCTCTTGCCTTTTACCATTCTTTTCTCTAAACTCTCTTAGTAAATTCTCTTCTAATCAATTATCAAGGTCTTATCACACCATCATGAAAAAAGAATAGCACCAAAACTAGGCTTAAGAGGTCAAGAAAGACAAAGGACTCTAAGACACAACCAATGAATCCAAAGGAGAGAAGTAATAAAAAGCTAAAAAATAGAAATGATAGGCACTCAAATTGTGGAGAAACTTTTTTGAGACAAAGGCATGTACTAGGGCAGCAAGATACAATATAATTGCCCACAAGAACATATCAAAAAAGAGGTGTAAGCATGGCATACAATACTGGACAGCAAGCTCAAAAAGCAAATAGCCACCAAAAATTAGAAACCGAAAACAAAAAATCAGCAAATTTAGAAACCGATTTTGCCTAGGTTACAAAAGGGTAAACTATCATGTGATCTAATGCCAATCCAATACAAAGCCAATAAGTGCAGTACCAATACAGTTCCAGCAAAGTGCAGGAGATGAAAGAAAAAGAAAATTACATGTAAGTATCAAAAGATACACAAATCACTAGGAAGCTCAAAACTAGAATTTCAACTAGAAGGTGTAGGCTCTCTCCTAGGTCCAATGAGAGTTTATTTTGTGTAATCCTTTTCTTTTTCACTTCTTTTTGTTCTTATGTTGCAGTACTTTTCTTTTCTTTTCACTTCCTATGGTTCTTTAATTTTCCACTATGTTTTTGAACCACTACTATTCAATACTTATTTTTCTTTTCACTTGTTTTTCTTTCTCTTCTCTTTTCTTTCTTTTGATTTTTTTTTATTCTTTTCTTTTTTATTCACTGTGTGGCTGGACCGAAACCTTAAAGGGGAACTAAGAGCCACTTCTAAGTTCAAATCCTAGCTTATCATAGCAATTACAAAATCTAGCCGAAATTACTCATCAAAGGGTAAACTAAAAATTTCTAAAACTCATGTAACATATAAGCATACACTAGAATTGCTCCTAACACTTAGAAATCATGTGATACATGTAACTAAAGCTCAAGTGCAGTACAATCCAGCAAGCATGCTATAAAGCGCAGTAAAGATACAAGACTAAACAAAATTCCTAGAAGCATACATGAATCATAACTTGCAAGGGGAAAATCTAAATGATCATGTGACTCAAAATTGCAAGCTAGAAAATCATGCATTCAAGAATTAATGGATGAACATGCCAACATGAATCACGGCCTAATGCAGCAACCAAAAGAATCAAAGCATACCCAACTCAAAACTACCGAATGGGACAACTCAAAGAACTCAAAACTAGGCTACTCTATGGAAGAAAGACTCTAAATATGAAGAAGACACAAATAGAAAACAAGACTCATGGAAGACTCAAAATTACTAAACGTGAGGATGACTCAATGGTGAAGACAACTATGCTCGTGATACCACTTGATGAAGGTGCTCCATGGAAGGTGCTCCAATGAAGCTCCAAGGATTGCCCCGATCTAGTCTTCAACAATGCCTCACGGTTGCACCAAGAAAGCTCTCAGCCGAACAAGGTTTGGTGTTTAAGGGTGAAGAATTGAAAAGGAAAAAATGGAGGAGAAAGGGATGGTGGTGGCGCCAAGGTGGTGACACCTATAAGCCTAGAAGGAACCGCCACAATGGGTGTAGAGATCCATTGATAAGATTCAAAGAGAATTACCTAAAGGAACAAAAGATAAAACTCTCAAAAGCTCAAAGCTTCATTCATTCACAAATTTGCCAAAGATCCATACAATGGTTCGGTTAAGGGTACTTATAGGCCACCTAGCTTGGCCTCCAAGTAATGCCTAACCACGGTTTAGGGGCCACTAACCAAGGTTTGGGCTGTACCAATCTGTGGGCTTCCTTGCAAGCCAAGTAACCATGTGGGTTACTTGGTAGTTAAGGAAGCACATGGCTTCACATGGCCTTCACATGGGTACACATGGGTTTGTCTCCCCTTGTGGCCCATGTGATTAGCCATGTCATCAATCCTAAATACTTCCTAATCAAGGGTGGAGATCCTTGATTAAGTGTTGGCATGGATTCAAAGCTTAATCAAGGATTCCTTCTTAATTAGCAAGTGTCTCAATGCCCACACAAGTTTGAAACCGAAAATGATTTTTAGCCGCTTTTGAAAATCTTGTGTGGCCTTGACTAGGAAAGTATGGCATGCTTAGGTTTTATGGAAACCGTGGGCTTGGCCCTAAGAACCCATGGGCTTACCCCAAGTCTTACCCTAGAGCTATTACAATATAGGACTTAATCATGCTCAAAAGAATTTACAAGTAGATTACAAGTTATAAGTCCTATACTAACTTCATGGTCTTGGAGTCTTCCCGCCTCCTCTTCTAACCTTCTTTGCATACTTCTAATAACTCTTCTAGATGTTCCTACATCACATTCTTACGAAGGAGATCATTGGGCGTGGTATTGAACGTGGAGATCTTTACTACGTTGATGAGGTTGCTCACAAGGGACATGTCATGCTTGCTCACGGAACGATTACAAGGCAACTCTGGTTATGACATACACGTTTGGGACACCCTTCATTTGGGTACCTTAAGATTTTATTTCCTAATTTATTTACTAGTAACACTGAGCCCATCAAATGTGAAACTTGTATACGGGCAAAGAATCATAGAGTTACTTTTTCCCCTAATAACAGTAGAACCAATTCTGTTTTTTCATTAGTACATTCTAATGTGTGGGGCCCGGCTCCTAATTCCCAAAATGATCAATTTAAGTATTTTGTTTTATTTGTGGACGATTACTCTCGCATGACGTGGGTATATTTTCTAAAACACAAATCTGAAGTACCCCATAAGTTCTATGCATTCTATCAAATGATTCACACTCAGTTTGACAAAAAAATCCTAGTACTTAGATCAGATAATGGTGGAGAATTTGTGAACAAATCAATGCAAGAGTTTTTCAGAAAAAATGGCTTAATTCATTAAACTTCCTATCCAAACACACCCCAACAAAATGGTGTAGCAAAACGAAAAAATCGTAAGCTACTAGAGATAACTCAGGCCATGATTTTTGATGCACATGTTCCGACACGTTTTTGGCCCAAAGTTGTGGCTACCACGACCTGTCTTTTGAACAGGCTACCCTCCCAGATCCTTAACCATAGAACACCCCTACAGATCCTAGCTACTCAGACTGCTATCCCTCATGTCCAAACGTTACCACCATGAGTTTTTGGGTGATCTATGTTCGTCCATATTCCCAAAGCTAACAGAACCAAATTTGATCCATGTGCTGAGAAATGTGTCTTCGTTGGATATGTTACGCATCAAAAGGGGGTATCGATGTTACAACCCAATCACTCATCGTGTACATGTGACTATGGATTGTGATTTTTTAGAATCAGAATATTTCTTCAGTAGCCAACTTGATGTGCAGGGGGAGAACATGAGTGAATCACCAAGTCGGTTAGGAAGCCTTAGTTGCCCAGAAAATCTTCCAAAAGAGCAAGTAGATGGAGCCAGCGAGCATGCCTCTATCAGCGTAGGAGTGACCAACACAACCAATGAGGATCCTTCTAAGAATGTCTAACAAGAGGTAAGTGATCTTCACTCTGCTGAGTTGTCTTCTATTATGAACGAAGTCACTAACAATGACAAGTTAGCACCAGAACCAGAGCCTTTCACACTTTCGCCAAGAATAAACAGAGGGGTACCACCTGATCGATATTCTCCAGAATATGCCCCCGGAATTCCAGGTATCCTATGAAGATAACCAGGGAAGGAGTGACAGATATTGCAAGGGCTTTTCTTACCTCCCTTCTAGCTGAAGAAATTCCCAGAACAGTTCACGAAGCCAGTAAGAAGGGCGAATGACGAGAAGCTATGAAAATAGAGATGGAAGCTCTAGAAAAGAATGAAACTTGGGAGAGATGCATCTTACCACCAGGGAAGAAACCAGTCATGTGTCGATGGGTTTTCACCGTTAAATACAAAGCAGATGACACCATTGAACGATATAAGGCAAGGTTAGTGACAAAAGGCTATACACAAACTTACGGCATTGATTACTCAGAGACTTTCTCACCAGTTGCAAAAATTGACACCATCAAAGTACTATTTTCAATAGCAGCAAACGAAAATTGACCACTCCATCAGTTTGATGTCAAGAATGCTTTTCTGCATGGGGATTTGAAAGAAGAAGTGTACATGGAAGCTCCTCCAGGGTTCTCTGAAGATTTCCAAAGAAATGAAGTCTGCAAATTGAAAAAGGCACTCAATGGGCTTAAGTAGTCTCCACGCGCCTGGTTCGGGAGGTTTACAGTGGCCATGAAAAGGTACGGGTACAAACAAAGCAACTCTGGCCATACTTTATTCTTGAAAAGAAAAGGAGATTTGATCACATGTCTAATAATATATGTGGATGACATGATCATAACCGGAAGTGATATAGAAGAAATTGCACGACTGAGGAATAACTTATTCAAAGAATTTGAAATGAAGGACTTAGGAGGACTAAAGTATTTCTTGGGAATAGAGGTTCTTCGCTCCAACAAGGGGATCTTTATTTCTCAAAGAAAGTACATCATGGATTTGCTTGCAGAAATAGGGATGGTCGATTGTAATCTAGCAGATAATCCTATGCAAATTAACCATGGTTTAAAGTTTGAGAAAGGAGTTAATTTGGCAGATAAAGAGAGGTACCAACGATTAGTTGGGAAATTGATTTATCTGTCGCACACTTGATCAGATATAGCATATGCAGTAGGGGTAATAAGCCAGTTTATGCACCAACCTCAAGAGGATCATATGGAAGCTACCACAAGGATTGTTTGATACTTGAAAGGGACACTAGGAAGTGGGATCATGTTCCAAAAGCATGGGCACTTAAACATTGAAGCTTACACTGACGCTGATTGGGCTGGTAATCCAAATGATAGGAGATCTACATTGGGCTATTTTACTCTTGTAGGAGGTAACTTAATAACATGGAGAAGTAAGAAGCAGGAAGTGGTTGCTCTTTCAAGTACTGAAGCTGAATTCTGGGGAATTGCCAAAGGGATAACTGAAGTCTTATGGATCAAGAAGTTGATGACCGAGATTGGTTTTCCACCACAACTACCAAGTCAATTAAAGTGTGATAACAAGACAACAATCAGTATCTTAGAGAAACCTGTACAACATGATAGAACCAAGCACGTTGAAGTGGACAGACACTTCATCAAAGAGAAGATTGAGGGTAATAGTGTTGAGCTTTTGTTTGTAAGGTCAGAAGACCAGTTGGCAGACATTCTCACCAAATTTGTTACAAGCAAAGCATTTACCCGTGTCCTTAGCAAGCTAAGCATTGGTGATCTCACTGCTTCACCTTGAGGGGAGTGTTAAAATATTATAATTAGAGAAACAAATCAGTAAAATATCATAGATAATCAAGGGAAATCATATGTATTTATTTAGAATACTTTCTATATTTAGTTCCCTAGAATTCTATATTTAGTGAGTTATTGTAAACAAAAGATATAACAAATAATACATTTAGAAAACCTTTTTCCTTCTTTCCCAGTTATCACATCCTTGTCTAACCTGTCCTAACTCTCGATACCATCGTAAGACCCTAGAACATTTAACTGTTGTAGAAGAATTTGTAATAATGTTGAACTTTGAATTAAGGGAGGATTTGTTATGTATTTTGTTAATTCAAAGTCCCACATCGGCAGAGTTTAAAAAGAGAGAGGAGTTGAACACTTATATAAGAAAAAGTACTATGTATTATTCACTTGCACCACATCTTAGATCTATATACTATTTGTATTTAGATTATAGGTAGTGTGTGACCACCAGTGTGTTTTTCCACTAGTTTGTGAGTGAAGTATTTTTGTGAGTTCTTTTGTAGAAGCTTTTGGTTGTACTCTTTGACTTAATGGAGTTTTTCTAGACTAGATCCCATGGTTTTTGTCCCTCTCATTGGGGGTTTCTACGTTAAACATTATTGGTGTTCTTCTTGCTCTACATTTATATTTTTTTTACTCTCCAAATTTTTATACTGTCGTATATTACAATTCTCTTATTTTTCCCCTCAAGTGAAAGTTTTTATTTTTTACACACAAGTTTTCAGATCTGTTTGTAATTTTTTCGTTTTTGCATCCCCGCCTTTCCCAACAAGTGGTATCAAAGTTCATGGTTAAATTTGGTGAGAGATATCTTGAGGGGACGCCTTTCGCAATAAGTGGTATCAGAGTCGATGGTTCGACTTGGTAACCGGCTCAGATTTGTGTGCAATGATATTAGTGGATCTAAGTGGTCAGGTGGACCTACTTTTTTAAGATCTCTTTTGTCGAAAGTCTTCCTAGCGGTATAAGGGCTAGACAAGATATGTCTGGTGGGTGGTTAGGGTGCGTGTCCCGTTGATGTGAGCTATCAATACGGCTGTACAAGACTAGGGCATATTAACGACAATGTGGAGTTTAAGAATTGTCGTGGCGATGGAAGTCCTAATGACCATCATTGACAATGACTTCCGTTGTAGGGGAGAAAGTTTTGTGGTCCTTTGTTTGAGGGGAGGTTTGTTAGGATTCAAACAATGTCCCACATTTTTGCAGCGTCTGAATGAGAACGCTAGAAGATTTTGCTGTTGTTGAAGAATTTGTAATAATGTTGGACTTTGAATTATGGGAGGATTTGTTATGTATTTTGTTAATTCAAAGTCCCACATTGACATAGTTTAAAAAGAGAGGAGTTGAAAACTTATATGTATTATTCACTTGCACCACACTTTAGATTTATATAATGTTTGTATTTAGATTATAGGTAGTGTGTGACCACCGGTGTGTTTTTCCACTAATCTGTGAGTAGAACGTTTTTGTGAGTTCTTTTATAGAAGCTTTTGGATATACTCTTTGAAATAGTGAAGTTTTTCTGGACCGCAAGGGAAAATTTTTATTTTTTACACGCAGGCTTTAAGATTTATGTGTAATTTTTCCATTGTCTGTCTTTCCCAACACCCTCGAATCTCAAATATGAAAAATAAAACTACATACTTCTTATTTAATAAAAAATTAATTATTAGTTACATTAATTTTTGTTACTTTTAAAATATTTTTTTTCAAATTATCTCTTTTAATTTTATGTATTATACATTAAAAAAAACTTAAAATATTAAGAATAATATCCAGTAAAATAAATTTTGAGTAAATTAGTATTTTGATCCTTGAAAGCACCTGGTTAGATAAGTTAATTCTCGAAAGATGAAAAAATAAAAAAGTATAACATGTTTATCACTTAAAATATACTAACTATTATGTTGATCTCAAAATTATATTATTTATTAATTTAATTACTTACTTTTATTTTGATCTCATGAATTAGAGATTAAGATGATATAATTCAATATTAAAATGATGATAAATTGTTTATAGGAATTAAAATGATAATCATTTATACTTTAAAGATTTATTTTATTATTTTTTATATTTCAAATATTAAATTAGTCAACTCACACCATTTTAAGAAAAAAATGTAATTCACTCTCTTATTTTTTTTCTTATTTAGATACGACAGTTGAGAGAGTATCCAATTTTTGTACACCAGTAAAAAGCATTTATACAGTTTTATTATTTAAATATTAAAAACTTAACATGATACATTATATCATATAAAATTATTTTTATTCTTTTATCACAGAACATTTCCACTACATAAAAATAAAATAAAAAGACAAATAACTTCCAGAAAACTATCTTCATTTTCATAAAGATCAAATCAGGAAACGTTAAAGCGATCACTTCCTTTTAAATGTTAACGAGAAGTCACCACTGCGAATATATGCTCTCTAATTTTTTGCCGTCCATTATCTTTAGATTCTGAAGACACAATAGAAAAACAATATTTCATCTTTTTTTTTTTTTTGCCAGAAAACTCAATTGAAAATTCTTCAAAATCTTCAACAGTAAAATATAGATTAGAGGATGTTGTAAGAAGGTCAAATAAGATCCTATTCTGACACTAATTCTCCAAAGAAGAAAAGAATACTTGTCTTCTCACACAAGGCACTTGAGTTCCAAACCAAGTACCACATGCAAAGTATATTTGACCTTGCTTGCCATCCTCCAAATAACACACGACAAACCTAAAAATAGTTCCCTTCTCAAGGTTTCTTGTATATATTTCAAAAGCTTCTGTCTGTAGCCAATGGATGGCACAGCATCCTACTCATAAAAGGGAAGCCTGAGAAAAAAAATTGTGCTAGAATGGATAATATTTTGAATCAAACCAGGTTAGTAATAATTCTAACTTTTCACCCTAGACATCTAGGATGCTAACTATGTTTTGCTATTTCATGCCAGTCATATCTGGCGAGCTGAAATCTTAATATAGAAAGAGAATTTTTATTTCGTACAACATTTAACATGTTATGTGAATGTGACTATGGCAACAATATTGCATTAGCTATATGTTATCAAGGATAATTTACAATATATTGAATATGCAACATTCAGAGACCTGATCAACATGATTACTAAAACACGAAATTCCCTTCTCCTGCTTCCTGACTGTAGTTGGATGCATGAACATTTTTAATAATATAGCTGCATAAAATTTTTTCATTCAACATATATTTTTCACATATTTTATATATAAAATCATTATATTTACAATGAACACTTTTGTCAGGGGGCATTTTACTGGTGAAGAGGATAGCAAAGCGGGTCTTGGTGGCACCAGGGATCCAAAAATACCAATGCAGAAATCTCAATCATTCAAAGGTAATGTTTTAATTTTTTTTTTTTTTAATTTACTCCCGTTGATATCTTTATTATCTGGTATTTACTATTAAGCTATTAGCATATTAGGCAAGAAAAAGTGTCATGGCGAAGAGGTAAAAAGGAAGGAGCTGAGAATTAGTGATATTCTGTAAACATGTATCCATAACAAGGGACTAGTAGAATAGAGGTTTGAAAAAAAGGATAATTCCATTTGACCAAAGATTGAAATTGAAACACATCAATGAAGTTGTTCATATTTCTCTGCACCTTTTTGGCTTAAAATCAATGCAACTTGTTAATAAACAAACTCTAGAGATAATTTCAGGAGAGAAGAAAACGAGTGGCCAGAATTGGTTTCAGAGACAGTTTTCAAGGACAAGAGGTGATCATGACTCCAGAGACATGGATCATGCTGCTGCAGTAGCTGCTGCTGCATTTGTAATTAATTTGCAAGACAACTCTGAAAAGAAGAGTGAGACATCTGAAGCTTCATTGACAAAATCCAAAAGCAAGTTGGATGGCACAAAACCTCCAATTCCCCTACTTAGTAGTGCATCCAAGCGATTGTCAAGTAAGGATAAGAACCTAGAACTCTAATTAATAATATTAACCCTTTTGAAAAGATCTAATGGTGAATAACATCTCTGAAGATTTAGTCTTCAACTGAATCTAATGACATCGTACCATCATGTATCTCTCTGGCTTTATCTATAGGTATAAGACTTTTGTTGTTATTGTACTCTCTAAGAGGACTAAAATTATAGTGACTGTGTGCATCATGTTCAGGTTCATTTAGATCTAAGGATGACCAAGGTAAGAAGTTAGTTGCAAATGAAAAGAAGCCAGAAGAGACCATTACCCCTGCACCATCAATGAAAAAAAGTTCTACTTTCACTGATGAAAATCCCAAGACTTCAACAACGCCTGACCCTATAAGACAACCAGCTGTTTCCGAAAGGCACAAAAAAGCAGAGGAATGGGAGAGAACTGAGCTTGAAGAGATCAGAAAAAGGTTCTTAATTTCTGCCAAAGAAACAGTTCTTAATCAGGACTTGAAGTGTGTGTTTGGCTTCGTATCACAAAATTGATTGAGTTCAGAATTGATTTTAGATAAAGTTTGACATGCTTTGTTTTATGTTGGAAAAGAGTTTAGAATTGGTTTCGAACCTATAATTGATTTTGACTCGATGCAACTTCGAGTAACTTTTCCATTTGATAAAAAAAATTACACTGAATTTCACTGCAAACTTGATTTTATGACAAAAATATTCAAACATAAATCACACCACTTTAAAATAAATTTTACAAAATCAATTCTATTTGAAATTAATTCCGTCAAGACTCATCCAAATACGCACTAAATGCTACCATGCTTGATTCAAGCATTACATGCAGTTTACAGACAGACTAATTAAAGAAATTGCCAGGTACGACAAGTTGAGAGAGATTATAGATTCATGGGAAAACAAGAAGAAGATGAACGCTAGACGCAAGCTAGAGAAGGAAGAGGTTTTACTCTTATCTTCTTTTTTCCTAACTGAAATTATTCTCAATTAAGTCTTGCAAGATTATACCATGCTACGTTTCAATAGTGTATACATCATCATCTTTCAATTTATTTGTTGAATAGTATAGATAACTAGATAAGGATTGCTCCTCCATATACTTTTATTGACTCTTACTTTCGATTTTATAGCACACTTCAAAAATAAATAAATAAAAATATGTGACCAACACAATAAATTACCGTTTTAGTCATTGAGTGAGGCAATTTAATTTCTGAAAGATAAAAATATATTAAAATAATGTCTGAAAGTATGATATATTTATCATCTATGTTAAAATATATTTTTTTTTATTTTAGTCTTTGAATTATATTATTAATATTATTTTATTCCTGAAACTAAAATAAGAGTCAGTATAATAAATGATTAAATTCTAATACTAAAATCACAATAAATATTTTTCTGGAATTATTTTAATATTTTGTTTAAGCCATAAAATTAGTGTGTGGTTCCTAACACAATCTTCTGTAACTGCAGAGAGAACTTGTGCAGAAAAGGATGAAAGCTTCAGAGAATTTTAATAATAAGATGACGTGTATAGATAAAATTGCACAGGGAGCAAGAACCAAGGCAGAAGAAAGCCGGAAGAGCGAAGAACTAAAAGCAAAAGAGAAGGCAAATGTAATTCGAACAACCGGCAAGATGCCAGGGATTTGCTACTGCATCTGCTTCATATAAATGTTGGATATCTAAATGTATGTTTCATGGTTCTTAATCCTCAATTCCAGTAAAACAACTCATCTTCATGTGAATATGGGGAAAAGGAAAACTGTAAAGTTGAAAAGATACACAAGCTACTTCTTGTGTAAATTAGTTGCAGTTTTTCTTGCTTTAGATTTTAGTTTTGGTAAAGCAAATATATTATCACCATTTTTGAGTCTTGGCTTCATTTTAAGGAAATGGCAAATTAACTAATAAAATGATTTATCGTGTTATGAAACTAAAGTACTTATTTGTTTGATCAAGATAATCCAAATTATTTTCCCCTTAGTTTTCACTTTCAGCACTTAAACGAGTTAAACTGTGGGGAAGCCCCAAAAGTTGGTTAGTATTAGTTCGTATGTTCTACAGGGTCCAAAATCATACCCGGCACGAAATATTTTCTACAAGTGATTACATTAACATAATATTCAACGTAAACTTTTGATGACGCAAACCTCGATGTTTGTTCTTTAAGTAAAATATATATTTTAGTTTAGCACTATTTAAAAACACTCTTTTCCTATAAAAGTTAAATTACATCATTCTCTACTAAGAAATGTAAATATACATTGCTCTCTCATCTTTGAAATAAAATACATATTTTAGTCTATTTAACCTACCATTGTTAAGGAATATTTTTTTAAAAAAAAACTAAAATATATTTGTAACAAAAATATATGCTAAAATAATTTTGATTCACCGAGTTATCTTTTTCCCTCACAATACCCTTGTTGGGGCGCTTATGTTTTAGTTATATAAATAACTTAAGTATTAACATTTAATAACCATCCATGAAAGTGATTATTATAACTAAATCATAACCAATTTACATAATAGGTTTTGTTTTGATAAAATCCAGTTTTAATCTAATGAATATGGTTATTAACTAGTAATATATTCAAAATTAATTATAAAACCGAGTATAGTTTTAATCGGATATAATATAACCAGTTGCAGGTACAACAAAGTGGAAAATTTTAGAAAAAGAAATTATATTAAATATACTTATATTTCCAATTTTATACCTGCTTCCCTTTCTTCGTCCGGTGAAGTGATCCATCTATAATTTGTTTATGATATGGAAGCTAGAATTGAAGTTAAGTTTTTGAAGTCTGTTTTAAAGAACGACATGCTCCCGTTCTGAAGGATATGCAAGCTTTAACATAGATTGATATTTCAACTCTTTAATTCTAACAAACACTTCAATTACCGAAATCATGTGGAACTCAACCTCCTAAAAAATAAATATAGGAAAGAAAAAAAAGCAAACAATAAAAATTAACATGATTCAGTATTTCAAGACTTAATTCATGATTTTATTAAATAAAATTTACTATTTATAATTTTTGTACGAAAAAATTATAAACCTTAATTTTGTACGGAAATATTACAAATACTCACCACATTGTAATTTTTGGATAAAAAACTACAAACTCTCGTCACAGTGTAATTTTTGGACGGAAAAATTACAATCCCTCATCATAATGTTTGACAATCACTACCTAAAATCTAAATGTTACTTTTTGTAGATTTAAGGATGTGGTGCAAGTGAAAAACTTATCAATCTACCATATATATAAGTCTTTCACTCTTCTCTCTTTATACTCTCTTATGTGTGACTTTGAATTAACCCAAACTCAACAAATCTTTCCTGAATTCAAAGTCATACACTTCTACAACGATCCTCACTTGCATCAGAATCATCTCACTAGCAAAACTCTTCTAGAGCGATCTTCTCTTGCAGCAATAAAATCTTCTGACTTTAGGAGCAATCCTCCCTTTAGCAGAATCTTCTAACTGACAAAATTCTTCTCCTTCAAGCTTTGCATCTTCAACAATCATCCCTTCAAACAAAGGATCACTATATTTTCTCTCTCCTGCAGCTGAAGACTTTCGACAAAGGAAATCATCTCAAGATATGTACACCTAACCTTCATAGATCCATCTCTTGTCAAATTTTATCTGCCCTTCATGGATTCATCTCTCGCAAAGTCGAACCATTAGCTCTGATATCAGTTGTTGGGAACTTAGCCTCCTGAAACAAGTATAGGGGAGAAAGAAAAAGAGCACACAATAAAAATGAACGTGGTTCGGTGCCTCAAGACCTAGTCTTACGATTCCATTGGGATAAAATTCACTATTTGTAACTTTTGTACGGAAAAATTACAAACTCTCCTCACATGTAAAAAGAAATTAAATACAATATTAAATAATCTTACATACGAATAAAAAGAAATAAAGTAAATAAAAAAATATTCGAATTTTTTATCTTGATCCGCAAAAAAGTATACTTTTGGGTTTTTTATCTGAAAGAAAAAACAATAAAAGAAAAAGGGTATTTTTGTACGGAAAAATCACAAACCTTTGCGATAGTGTAATTTTTTGGACGGAAAAACTACAAACCTTCACCACAGTGTAATTTTTGGATGGAAAAACTACAAACCTGTACCACAATGTTTGACACTCACTACCTAAAATTTAAACACTCCTTTTATAGATTTAGGGATGTGATGCAAGTGAAATATTTATCACCCTGATTCAACAAATCACGTCTTGATTCAAAGTCGTACACTTCTACAGTGATCCTCACTTACATCAGAATCATCTCACTAGCTAAACTCTTCTATAGCGATCTTTTCTTACAGCGGTAGAATTTTCTGAGTTTAGGATTAATCCTCCCTTGCGACAGAATCTTCCAATTGACAAAATTCTTCTTCTCCTTTAAATTTTGCATCTTCTAATATAAGACTTTGATTATATCCCAACACCCTACGTCCTTCCTTCTTCAACCTCTGAATTGTCCCTGCAACCAACATCATCACCTTCTCATACATCTACTGACACGTTAAGGTAACTTTCAACAAATCAGAGATGACCTTTTCTTATCTTTTTGATGATGTAAAAAAGGGGAGAATTTAATGATTATAAGCATTGCTTTAGCTTTAATTTTTATCTCAAATATATTTTGGATATTTTGAACTTATATTTTTCTCTTATTAATATATGAATATTGGATTAAAGGGATTTAGTATTTTCAGTCATGATATTTTATAATTCCTTTTTAATCTGATTATTTATGTTTTAATTCCCTTTTAATCTGATTATTTATGTTGATATGATATGCCTATGTCACACTCTAATAACTAAATCTATATAAACTCATTTTTCATATTATTCTACACACGATTTGAAAAGAGGTTTTGATAAGCAACTTTTAACACTTGATCAACAAAACCGTTTTTAGTAACAAATAGATATAAAAATCATTATATTGTCAGCAAAATTTGTTGTTATTTTGGTAGAATGTCTGACCCTTAATTAAAATTACAAAGGTTGTAAACATCCAAAACAATAATGCATGTATCTAAAGATCAACAAAACTTTGCTCAACATCATTTAGAAACAATAATGCATGTATCTAAAGATCAACAAAACTTTGCTCAACATCATTTAGAATTTACTATAGCGTAAATATATTTAATTGTTCAATATCATGTTTATTGTTATGGCCAAAAGGACGACATATAGTTCAAAAGGACCTGTGAACTCATATTAACTTAGGTAAATAGTTTAAATTTAAAACATTGTATGCAAAAAAAGTTTAAAGGCTATAAAAATTTTTTTTCTTAAGAAACACGATTCAACCTTGTCCTCGTGTTTTAATCTTTATTGTATGTTTTAAAAAACCATTTATAATTATAAAAGATCGTTGTAAAATTTATTATATATATATACATATATATATATATATATACTCAATCTTATTTTAATTTAGTGCATATTATTTTATTTTAGTCCTCGTATAGTATTTTATTCATTTTGAGTCGATTCTTCTAAAAACTAAATGACAGGGACTAACAGAAAATTTTCTAATATTGCAAGGACATCAACAAAATAACAAATATATTGCAATTATTAAAACAAAATAACAAAAACTAAAATAGAAAAGAGAAATTTTACAAAACCATTTTCAAAACAATAATTTTATAAGAACAAAAACTAAAAACACAGTACATTTCAAGAACCAAAAGTATATTTGAATCTTTTTAACATATAATCTTTTCTGAAAAAAAAAAAAAAAAACGGTGTCAATTAAGCTACAAAATGAAGGATCTGGGTATTTTTCAAACCATATTAATGAACGGGAAAAAAAGAGGCCCAAACGACATTTGAGCTCAGGTCCAAATACAGCCCACACTTGTAGATATTGCATGAAACATTTTATACAAGTAATCACATAGCATAGTTATTCGATACATAAACATTTTCGAAATGTGAACCGTGTTCTCTGTACAAAATATTTAATTACTCACTCAAGAAAAAGAAAAAGGGAATTAAGAATCAAAATACATCTGCCAAAAAATAAAGTTCCTCTCATGACTTTCAACTTAAACTTCATATGAAAATTGCCCCAAAATTATAGAAGCAATAGAACCATAAAAATATGAAAACCTAAAAGTAACAAACAAAAAAATTACCACAGTACAACAATCAATCCAAAGATATAGAGTGCATTCGCTGAAGTCCGGCTGACATAATTTAACAGTCTGCTGAAGGCTATATCTTAAGAAGTTATTTTTCTTACCAGCCTCTGGATCGTAGGGTATGCAAAATACAATACCAGGAATGATGGTATAGCAAAAAGAATAGTCACTAGCAAGTAAAGGACTAGAATAACAGCACTGCAGGGAATTACGAAAAGGGCAATCAGAAGGAAAATGATCACCAATGGGAACTTGGATGTGAAGTGAATGAAGAAATCCAGAGACTTGTGAAGGGGAGAGTGGTGTGTCGCTCTGTCACTAACACTGACATCATGGTTCAATGATCCCAACTGTCTAGAACAAGGAGTCACTGAGGCCCTTCTTAGGTTACAATTAGCAACTTGAGTTCCCAGAAGGTTGCACTTAGAAGACCATATTGGTTGGTTGTCCACACAAGAGGAAATGACTTTATGCCTATCACCATTCAGGCTTTCAACCATCCAAAGGAGGAAGAAGTTCTTGCAAGGATATTTAAGATTTCCCTTGTAAATGAGCCGGAATGATAACAGGTGGCACCATGGACAAGAAATCATGAATGGAATCTTGATTTGCTGAGTAGGAAATTTAACCACAGCCCACTGAAGTCCTAGGATGCAATTTTTACAGAGGGTGTGGCCACACCATAAGACATAGGGCACATTTTCAACTATGTTGAAAGATTCCCAACATATTGGGCATTCCAGCCCTTCATCTCTGCTGGCATTAGAGCAGACCTCATCATCTGAACATTCTGCACTAGCATGACTAGGCTCTTTGGAGCTTCTTTTCATTCTAATGCTTGTGAGGGCATTTGATGCAAAACTCCACATCATGAAAGATGAACAAATTTACAGTGCAGAGGCAGTAATCATTGAAAACATTGTCCAAAACAGAAGCAATTTACCATGAACCTGAGCCTGGGCAGTTACTCGTCCCCAGTTGACTACCATGCCCTTTCAATCTCAATCAAATCTGAAAAACAAAAAGAAATCTTATTTGTCACGTGAGTGCTTAAAACAAATACAATCAATACTATCTTCAGATTTAAACACAGAAAAAACACTAACTTAATTTCTAACTACTATCAGTCATAACTGCATATCAATTTTTTAACAGCAGTTCTAACTCAACTAATCTATCACGCATTGACTAACATCAAACCCATACAGCCATAAGATTCTTTGTCAAAATTGAAAGGTCAAAACTTCTAAAAGTTCTTAAGGGCATCATTAGCAACAAAATACAAAAAAATGAGGAAAAATATGCTGACATGATCATTAAAAGAGCAATGTATATCCCATTTCTAAGTAGCATAATCTTCAAGACAGCATGATTAAATTTATTCTGAAATTTAAACAACCTAGACCAAGGTTTTAAAAACTGGTCCACTATCAATGTCAAGGCTTTCGGGCTCTACACAGCAGCAATTGTGGCCACAACGTCATGAACTGCAACAAAACCAGGACTGCAATTTAAAACCTTGACCCAGACAGTGTTAATCATAATTTTTCAAGTTACAGCCTCCAAAGACTATCATATCACAGCACCAAACCACTACATCTAAGGAAAAAGGCAAAGAATAAAACAAATATTAAAAATTTGACAATCAAATCCTAACTACATTCGAGAAAACAACTTTTTAATCAATGAGCAGCACAGAAACAGAGTTTTCACAGTGAATCTTAACATTAACTCTAATGCAAGAATTTTAAATTGCAGTCACAGTTACAATTTTGTCACCACGAAAAATTGCAGACAACTGCGACCCAGTTGTAGTAGTCACCTTACAGTCACAGTAACCCCGAATCGCAGTCATAAATCGTTTTCTACAACCTTACTCTGCCGCAAATGTCAAAAAACGAATAAACCTCAAATTAGATGTTCCTTTAAAATTGTTAAGTGCCGTTTTCAATTCAAAGGAACAGAATAAACAAATTACCAATTGATCAACTGTTTTAAACTCAACAAAACAATAAAGCGGTTGAAACAGCGTCATAACAAATTCCAATCCCAGTCACAACGATCTATTATTTCTTTTTATTATTTTTTTTAAAAAGAAAAATCTCGGGATCAACGAATAATAAAATCACACCTAACAAAACCTAAGTCACACTATCTTCGTCTTAACGCTAACCAAACAGCGAAATTAAAACTGCAAAAAATAAAAAATAAAAAAACTGCAAAAACCTAACCGTTGACAGGGAATGGAAGACGATTTAGTGACGGGATGAGGAAGGGTGGGTATCTGAGAAGGGAGAGAGGAAAGAGTAGAGATCGAAAGAGGAAGATCGATGATTGGGCTCTCTCTTTCGCTCTCTGTATGTATCACTTTTGTGACATCAAAGAAAAGGGGAGAAGAGGAAGAAGGTGTGGAAAATCAAAATAAGGCTCGCGTTGCCTAATTCGTTTCAAGTTAACTACTGCATCGAACAAGGAACAGGATCACACCGCCGGTCAATTCTGCGTTATAAACGGACTTTACATATATATCTATCTTTATAATGTTAGGTTGGCATGCTCCAAGAAAAAAATACGCGATCATTACTAAAATATAATTATATAACTGTCTCTATATATTTATTTGTTACATAGTCACTTAATAACTTTAAATTAAATTTTGTTCATGTAATATAAATATGTAAATATTTTAATAGTAAATTTATATGGTGTGAAATACTTTAGGTTATGCATGTATATACATTATCTCCGGTAAAAATTATTTTAAAGCCAAATGTTATTTTTAATTGTAATTAAATATGTTTGACTGATATTTCAATTTGGTACGTTTTAGACATTTCATTCTCGTAGTTGAAGTTTTTGAATAATTTCATTTTGTCGTAGAATGTTTAAATTTTTTAATATTATTCATTGTTGAAGTTTTCAAATAGGTTTCAATTTAGTATATTAATTTTTTAAATAATTTACTTTTTGTCCATTGAATCTATGAAAACATACATAACAGGACTGGTTGATCCACGTGAAAGAAAGTTGGGCAATTGATCATGAGATATCTCTTTCCACCTATACATGTTTAGTATATCATTCTTAAAAAATTTGATTAAATAAATAAATTAATAATAATATAAAAATTAAATTAACATGAAAGATTAATTAAAATAATAGTTTTTGGCTTTAGGGAGAATGAATAGTCTAATATTTAGTGTAAATTCATTAAAAGTCTAATAAAGAAAAAAATCATTGGGTTAAACTTAGAGATCAAGATTTAGAAAATCGAATGGATCGAGAGATTGGTTTAAGATTTAGTGGTTTGACTGGATTGAACCGTAGTCTAATTGATATTAATAAAATAATGATAATAATTATATAATACATAAAATAATATCAAATAAAATATAATATTATAAATTTAGACTACTAAAAAACTAAAATAATAATTATAATTTTAAAGCACTAAAAGACTAAAATATAATATTTGATGCATTTAAAAGTCTAAACTAAGATAAATAATCAAATTATATATTTTATAAGATAAAAAATTAATAATCATTGCTAAAATAATTTAAATCAATATATGATTTTATTAAATATATATTTTTATTATTTTTAAAAAATATAAATTAAATCTTCTAAAAAATATTTTTTTAATAAAATAAATTCAAACTGATTTTATAATGTTTTTGATTGGTTTTATCTTAGTTCAGTATATATATATTGCCGATTCACAAGTTTTCCAGTCAAGCCAACAAGTCCAAACTAGTTTTCAAAACACCGATAAAGAGAATGGAGACAAAATGAAAATATCACAAAAAGAAAAGTCAATTATCAAAAGAAACCCTGAACTGCCCATTTACATGTTGAGCACAGCCCTATACATGCTGCACATTTGCTTGGTCATATTTAACATGTTTGCCGGTACTCTATAATTATATTATTGTAATTGAACGTATATTTATTCTCAATGATGTTTATGGTTACTTGTCTATTCTATTTTTTATGTTAATGTATGTAATAATTATAAAATATAATTATTTATTTCCTGTGATGCCCTAAAAATATTTCAATTTTCTTTTATATTCGTTTATATACACGAGAATAATATTAAATAAAAACATAATGATAAATTTATGAATAAGAACTGCAGTGTACATATTTATATCTCTCTACAATAAATGTATGATATAGTTTTCGATACATGAAACATGAGAACCTGTCAACATAAACAAAATATACATCCTAACGTACCTTAAATCTACCTCTAACAAAACAAAATGCCTACACATCATATTAGAAAACATAAGCTCGACCAAGACTACCAAAATGTATTTATAATCAAAACCTTGGTTCAATGAACGCCTATTCAAAAAGAAGCTCCTTAACTAACTATTTTATGTTGTTGGGTCAACCCACTAAGGAATTTATAAGAAAATGATCTCCACATCCTCCAAAGGTCGTCATCATCATTAGAGTAATCCATAATGATCACTTTTAGATTAGATGTGTCGATTTCATCAGGGTTTATATCTGATATTGTACTCACTGAGAAAGAAGGTGTTAGATTAGGCAAGGGTTAAAGAGGTGGTTCAAAAATGACTTCATTCATCATGTTGTCGACGGAATGATCAGAAGGAATATTTGTAGCTATATACGAAGGTCGTGTTTGTGTTACGCGGATCTTTGTTAAAATCTATGTGGTGAAACCTAAAGGTTCAAGAAAATAAGTTGTAGAACAAACTAAACTTACAAAGGAGTCCTCTCTGATGTCTAGCATTGAAGTTCGAGTGCCCTTGAGGCACTCAAGACGTTTAAGGGTTAATCCCTTATGACGTCATCATAAACTCACACACATAAAAAATAAAGCAAACAATTCCTGTAGGTCTCAACATGAGACTTCTACCAATCACACTCGATACAATACTTTAATGTAACATCCCAAAAAGTTAAATATAGTTTAAGAGAGGTTTTTTTGTAACATTCAAGAAATTTAAAAATAATTAAAAAATTATGAATTTTTTAAAATACTGTAGCAAAATACTGTAGCTCACCGACATTACTGTAGCTGCCCGAAATTACTGTAGCTGCCCGAAATTACTGTAGCACCGCCTTAGAAAGGTTATAAATAGGGCTTAGAGGTTTCAAATGAAGATACAACTCAAAGAATACTCTTACATTCTCTCAAACTATCTTCTCTACAAAAAACCTTTCTATACTTTCTCCACCTTAGGAAGAAATCTCTCCAACCAAGGAAGGAGCACGTAAGTAGATGAAGAATATAGGAAGCTAGGAGAAACCAGTAAGGGGACCTTTCCTTATCCTTCTTTTCTATCCTTTGTTTTGTTATCTTTCTTTAGTTTCTTGCAGTAAGGGGATCTTTCCTTATCCTTCTTTTCTATTCTTTGATTCTCTTACTACTTTCACTCTCTTTCTTTGGTTGTTCCATTATCTTTCTTGGAATCCTTGATGTTTCTTTTCTTCATCTTTCTTACACTCCTTTTAATTCTTTAAGTTGGTATTTTCTTTATCCTTTGAATAATTAATTTAAAGTTGTTTTCCTTCTTTGATCAAACTTCTTTAAATACTAACATACTAAAAAGTATATGTCATAAACATATATTGATGATAGTACTATGGTTGTTTGATGACTGGTTTTGTGCTTGATATACAATTACTTGGTGAATTGGATGTGAATAAGTGGTGATATGCATGATTGCATTGAAATGAGTATGGACTTGAATTGTTTAATGACCGATTGAAAATGCCTAGTGGAGAGGCAACATTCTAAGATTGCTTGGTGAATGGGCAATGCTTAGAATGAGGTGAGATAAAGATGACCTGGTGGAAAGGTCAATATCTGAAATATAATGAAGGTCATTATACAATTCAAGGTCCTAGAACATGTTGCATTGATGACTGGATAGTAGTAGACCAAGTCCGTAAGTCACGGATTCCCGTCTGAGTGAGTGGAATGCCGTGGACTGGGGGGTTCTCTTGGTGGGGAAATTGCCCTGCTCATGATGATCACATGTTGCGGGGGAGGTCCTGCCGGACACTGAGGGAACTCGACAAATTACGGAGTGTCTACCTCTCGTGGGTCCGATTGAGTGTGAGAATCGATGCCCTGACTATTTTCATGGAGGGCGCCACATTGCATTTCGAGTGAAGAGTGAAAATGCATGGTGAAGGTGCATGCATCATGTAGGCTTAGGAGCATACATTAGTAATGGTGTGTTTGATTAAATGGAATTCATGCCTGAATCATTGATTGTGATTGATGGTTTGTTTGATTTGGTTGTTGATTGCCTTACTATGTGATTGATATTTTGATGATCATGGATATGTATGAAAGTATTATTCTAAAAATGATAATTTCGATGAAATTTCCTAATTTATAAAAGAAAAGATTTTCCTTGAACTTCAATCAATTTTTTATAATTATGGTTAAGGAAAGCTCACCCTTGCACTTTGTGTTTTTAACACCTGTGATGATCTCGAACAACGTTCGGGGGAGCAGATTTGCAGGGTTAAGAAGTTGTCACTGGTTGTTGCTACTATCTTGTGTGAAGGTGCTTGCTATGTTTTGCGTGTAGAAGTGTTGGGTAGATGTTCTAAGGTAGTAGAAAGGTAGTTATGTAAAATAATAAAAGGACAAGGTTATGCAACCTAGATGTAATGACCTTTGAATATCATGTAATAAAAGTGTTGTTTCCTAAATCTCTCTTTTATTTATTACATCATTAACAATCTTAAATTACTAATTAAAAATAAGATAAGTAAGTAAATAAGAGGGGATGTTACAAGGGGGTGTTACATTAGTGGTATCAGAGCAGGTCGAACCAGTTCGACTTGTGAGTTATGTGTCTGCTATGTTTTTGTTGTGTGAATGATTGATTGCTTGTGTGCTTTGTGTGCTTGTTTGATTATTCGGTGTGATTTGATTGATGGAATACTCATCTAGTCTAGAATAGAATGTAGACTAACCCTATGACATTCTATGCCCTACTTTTATTAGAAAAGTCATGGCGGTAAGAAATTATAGAGTTATAGCAGAAGCTTTACAAGCTCTGGCTCGAGCTATAGAAAACCCTTTTAAGAGTATTTTCCATAAAAGAGAACTCCCTTAGAAGAGAAAAAGATAGAAAATTTTAGAACCAAAATCAATATATGAAATTCTCCTTAGAAAGTAACAAGCAAATAAAGAGGATCGAAAGTGAATCCTAAAGGAAGCCAATTTTAGGAAATGATCCCTTCAAAGGAGAAGTAGTACTAAGGATTAGAAAAACCTAAGAATATCACCAAAGTTAAAAGACCTTAAGATAACTTTATTGGAAATGATTAGTAACTACCTAGCTCTTATCCTAATACAAACCTTTTGACAACACTAAGATGCATTTAGAAGATATACTAGGATGATACAATAATGGTTGATACATTTTGATGGTTAAAGAAACCTTAGAGAATCTAGAAGGATTCAAAATCCGAAGAGTAACTAGTATTTTTGAGGTAGAAAGAGTTTAGTTAAAGGAGGAATAAGTAGTAACCCAAGGAAGAATTAAAGTTGATACGCTTAGGAAGATTGTAACACCCCCTTGTAACATCCCCTATTATTTACTTTTAATTAGTAATTTAAAGTGGTTAATGATGTAGTAAATAAAAGAGAGATTTAGGAAACAACACTTTCATTACATAAGATTTAAAGTTCATTACAAATAGATTTCATAACTTTGTCCTTTTATTATTTTACATAACTACCTTTCTACTACCTTAGAACATCTACCCAACACTTCTACACGCAAAACATAGCAAGCACCTTCACATAAGATAGTAGCAACAACCAGTGACAACTTCTTAACCCTGCAAATCTGCTCCCCCGAACGTTATTCGAGATCATCACAGGTGTTAAAAACACAAAGTGCAAGGGTGAGCTTTCCTTAACCATAATTATAAAAAAATTGATTGTAGTTCAAGGAAAACCTTTTCTTTTATAAATTTAGAAATTTCATCGAAATTATCACTTTTAGAATCATACTTCCATACATATCCATGACCATCAAAATATCAATCTCATAGTAAGGCAATCAACAACCAAATTAAACAAACCATCAATCACAATCAATGATTCAGGCATGAATTCCATTTAATCAAACACACCATTACTAATGTATGCTCCTAAGCCTACATGATGCATGCACCTTCACCATGCATTTTCACTCTTCACTCGAAATGCAATGTGGCGCCCTCCACTGAAAATAGCCTGGGGCATCTGATTCTCACCCTCAATCAGACCCACTAGAGGTAGACACTCCGTAATTTGTCGAGTTCCCTCGATTGTCCGCAGACCTCCCCGCAACATGTGATCATCATGAGCAGGGCAATTTCCCCACCAAGAGAACCCCCACCACGGCATTCCACTCACTCACTCAGACAGAATCCGTGACTTACGACTTGGTCTACTACTATCCAAATCCACAATGCAACATGTTCTAGGACCTTGAATTGTATAATGACCTTCATCATATTTTAAATATTGACCTTTCCACCAGGTCATCTTCATCTCACCTCATTCTAAGCATTGCCCATTCACCAAGCAATCTTAGAATATTGCCTCTCCACTAGGCATTTCCAATCGGTCATTAAACAATTCAAGTCCATCACCAATTTCATGCAATCATGCATGTCACCACTTACTCACATCCAACTCACCAAGTGATTGTATATCAAGCACAAAACCAATCATCAAACAACAATATTACTATAAAGTAGTCATGGTGTTCAGAGAAATAGTTGAAAGAGGAAAACAACTTCAAAATAATCATTCAAAGGGTAAAGAAAACACAATCTTAAAGAATTGAAAGTAGTGTAAGAAAGATGAAGAAAAGAAACACCAAGAAACCAAAGAAAGATAATGAAAGTACCAACAAAACAAAGGATAGAAAAGAAGGATAAGGAAAGGTCCCCTTACTGCAAGAAACTAAAGAAAGATAATGAAAGTACCAACAAAACAAATGATAGAAAAGAAGGATAAGGAAAGGTCCCCTTACTGCAAGAAACTAAAGAAAGATAATGAAAGTACCAACAAAACAAAGGATAGAAAAGAAGGATAAGGAAAGGTCCCCTTACTGCAAGAAACTAAAGAAAGATAATGAAAGTATCAACAAAACAAAGGATAGAAAAGAAGGACAAGGAAAGGTCCCCTTACTGCAAGAAACTAAAGAAAGATAATGAAAGTACCAACAAAACAAATGATAGAAAAGAAGGATAAGGAAAGGTCCCCTTACTGCAAGAAACTAAAGAAAGAAAATGAAAGTACCAACAAAACAAAGGATAGAAAAGAAGGATAAGGAAAGGTCCCCTTACTGCAAGAAACTAAAGAAAGATAATGAAAGTACCAACAAAACAAATGATAGAAAAGAAGGATAAGGAAAGGTCCCCTTACTGATTTCTCCTAGCTTCCTATATTCTTCCTCTACTTACGTGCTCCTTCCTTGGTTAGAGAGATTTCTTCCTAAGGTGGAGAAAGTATAGAAAGGTTTTTTGTAGAGAAGATAGTTTGAGAGAATGTAAGAGTATTCTTTGAGTTGTATCTTCATTTGAAACCTCTAAGCCCTATTTATAACCTTTCTAAGGCGGTGCTACAGTAAATTCGGGCAGCTACAGTAATTTCGGGTAGTGGCGGTTGCTACAGTACTGTCGGCAGCTACAGTGATTTGCTACAGTAATTTCAAAAATTCATAATTTTTTAATTATTTTTAAATTTCTTGAATGTTACAAAAAAACCTCTCTTGAACTATATTTAAATTTTTGGGATGTTACAATACTCCCCTCCCTTTTAAAAAATTTCGTCCTCGAAATTTCCATTCTTGTTACATATCCTATTCTTCTATTCTATTTTTCCAACTCCCAAAGTTTCTTTACTTTCAACTATTTCCTCTTATAATTTTACCTTATGTTTTGAAATCTATCTGTTACCCTCAACCTTACTATCCATATATGCGGGACTATGATTTCCTCTTTTCCCACTTATAAATACTTCTCATTTGTTTTCACTAAGATTTCTCTTTTCTTAATTCTTAAAATCAACTTCTCTTGGTTGGTATATAAGTTCATACTCTTACTCTTTTTCCTTATGGCTCCTATTAGATTCTTAAGGATTTTATTATTTCTATCTTATTTCATTCATAAATTCTTTAGTTATTCTTAAGGCTACTAACTTCATACTAACAGGAGTAAATTCACACGCAAGGTTGAAGTTCCTAAATTGCTCTATTAAATCCATCTTTTTGACCATTAAACTTGACATTGCTATGGTCTTCCTACTTAAGGTGCCAACCACTACATTTTCTTTGTCTGGGTGGTACTTAAGATCAAAATCATAATCTGTTAGAAATTTCATCCACCTTCTTTGTCTCATGTTTAACTCCTTTTGGCTAAATAACACTTAAAGGCTTTTGTGATTACTAAATACCTCAAATCTTGTCCTAAAAAGATAGTGTAACATTATTTTAAGTCTGAATACTACTTATGGCTAGTTCAGGGTCGTGGGTAGGGTAGTTCCTTTATGCTTTTTTTTTTTTTTAATTATCTTTATACATATGCTACAATTTCTCCTCCTTGCATTAGTATTCCTTCTAAACCTAGTTTAGAGGCATCACAATAAACCTCAAAAGATTCATTTGGGGTTGGTAAGGTCAAAATAAGAATAAAGGTGTGAAAATATTGTTCACATTCGATATTCCGTACAAAAGCTTGGCCTTTCTAGTTAAGGGTGTGAGGGCAAGGCTATCTTGGAGAAATCTATTATAAATCTTCTATAATATCCAGCTAATCCTAGAAAATGCTTTATTTCTGTCACATCTTTTGGTCTTTCCCTAGAACTACGTTTACCTTATGTAGATCTACTGCAAATCCTCCTTATGATATTATATGTCATAGAAAATTGACTTTTTCTATCAAAAATTCACATTTGGACCATTCCGCATATAACTGTTGATCTTTCAAGATTTGTAATATCACTCTAAGATGTTTAGCATGTTCCTCTTTGGTTCTTGACTATACCAAAATATCATCTATAAAAACTACCACAAATTGATCCAAATATGTTTGGAAAATTCTATTCATGTAATCCATAAATACTGTTGGTGCATTAGTTACACCAAAAGACATGACCATGTACTCATAGTGTCCATATCTGGTACTAAAGGTCGTTTTAGGGATATCTTCAGCTTTTACCCTTATTTGCTGGTATCCAGACCTTAGATCAATCTTGCTAAATACACAAGCTCCTACTAGTTGGTCCATAAGATCATCTATCCTTGGTAAGGGGTACTTATTCTTAATGGTTACCTTATTTAGTTGTCTATAATCTACACATAGTCTTATAGTTCCATCTTTTTACTAGGAGTACGGGTGCTCCCCAAGGTGATACACTAGGTCTAATAAACTGTTTCTTCAATAGTTCTTCTATTTGTTTCTTTAGCTCCGATAGTTCTAAGGGTGACATCCTATAGGGCGCAATAGAAATTGGTCCAGTCCCAGGTATCAGGTCTATAGAAAATTCAACTTCCCTTTCAGGTGGTAGTTGGTTTACCTCTTCGGAGAATACTTCAGAAAAATCCTGTACTACAGGTATATTATCGAAGGTGACCTTTTGTTCCACTTTTAGGTTAGAAAGGATCATATATACCTAATTGTGTTTCTTCATGTCCTATTTCACTTGGTTGGTAGAAATTATCTCAATATCCTTTCTTACTTCAGATTCGAAAAAAGATTAAGGTTTTATTATCAGGACATAGTTGAAAGATAACTAGTCCATTCCAAGGATAATATTAATTTGGTTTAAAGGTAGGCAAACTAGGTTAACTATGAAGGTTTTGTTACTTAAGTCTATAGGACAATCTAAACAGATATGGGTGGTTGTAACAAACTCATAGGTAGAGGTAATTATTATTAAATCAATGTCTAGAAATAGTGGAAGTTGTAACCTTTTAGCACAATCTATAGATATAAAGGAATGAGTGGCACCAGAGTCAAATAGTACAAGTAAAGGAATTCCACGTACGTACCTTGTACTAGATCATTGATATTTGAGACCTTAACTCCATCAAGGGTGAATATTCTTCCTACAACCTTTGATTTCCCTAGTTGATATTGTTGGTGCCTCTTTAAAACTATTGGTCATGCTATACAAAACTTAGTCTTCTCAAGTCAAGGTGGTTAATCCTTTAACATTAGGTAATTTTCCTAAGCGTATCAACTTTAATTCCTCATTGGGTTACTACTTATTCCTCCTTTAACTAAACTCTTTCTACCTTAAAAATACTAGTTCCTTTCTCGGATTTTGAATCCTTCTAGCTTCTCTAAGGTTTCCATCAAAATGCATCAACCATTATTGTATCATCTTAGTATATCTTCTAAATGCATCTTAGTGTTGTCAAAAGGTTTGTATTAGGATAAGAGCTAGGTAGTTACTAATCATTTCCTATAAAGTTATCTTAAGGACTTTTAACTTTGGTGATATTCTTAGGTTTTTCCTATTCCTTAGTACGACTTCTCCTTCGAAGGGATCATTTCCTAAAATTGCCTTCCTTTAGGATTCACTTTCGATCCTCTTTATTTGCTTTGCTACTTTTTAAGGAGAACTTCATATATTAATCTTAGTTCTAAAAATTTCTATCATTTTCTCTTCTAAGGGAGTTCTCTTTTATGAAAAATACTCTTAAAATGGTAATTTTCTCCTTAAATCTTTAGTCTTAGTTGGTGGGAACATCCTTTATAAGTTCAACAACAACTCCCTTTCCTAAACTCTTCGTTTTTCTTCTTAGCCTACTCTGCTTATCAAAAACTTAGGTAAGAACTTATAGGGCTTTAACTACAATTCTATAACTTCTTTCAACCACTACTTTCTATTCCTATTTAATCCTAAGCCATGTCACTAACCCTAAAACTAATTTTTCATTGATCAAACCAAAAAGCAATCAAGTAAACACTAATTAATCAATTCACTCTCTTAAAGCACACCAAATAATCAAACAAGCACACAAAGCACACAAGCAAACAATCATTCACACAACAAAAACATAGCAGACACATAACTCACAAGTCGAACTGGTTCGACCTGCTCTGATACCACTAATGTAACACCCCCTTGTAACATCCCCTCTTATTTACTTTTAATTAGTAATTTAAAGTGGTTAATGATGTAGTAAATAAAAGAGAGATTTAGGAAACAACACTTTCATTACATAAGATTTAAAGTTCATTACAAATAGATTTCATAACTTTGTCCTTTTATTATTTTACATAACTACCTTTCTACTACCTTAGAACATCTACCCAACACTTCTACACGCAAAACATAGCAAGCACCTTCACATAAGATAGTAGCAACAACCAGTGACAACTTCTTAACCCTGCAAATCTGCTCCCCCGAACGTTATTCGAGATCATCACAGGTGTTAAAAACACAAAGTGCAAGGGTGAGCTTTCCTTAACCATAATTATAAAAAAATTGATTGTAGTTCAAGGAAAACCTTTTCTTTTATAAATTTAGAAATTTCATCGAAATTATCACTTTTAGAATCATACTTCCATACATATCCATGACCATCAAAATATCAATCTCATAGTAAGGCAATCAACAACCAAATTAAACAAACCATCAATCACAATCAATGATTCAGGCATGAATTCCATTTAATCAAACACACCATTACTAATGTATGCTCCTAAGCCTACATGATGCATGCACCTTCACCATGCATTTTCACTTTTCACTCGAAATGCAATGTGGCGCCCTCCACTGAAAATAGCCTGGGGCATCCGATTCTCACCTCAATCGGACCCACCACAGAGGTAGACACTCCGTAATTTGTCGAGTTCCCTCAGTGTCCGGCAGGACCTCCCCCGCAACATGTGATCATCATGAGCAGGGCAATTTCCCCACCTAGAGAACCCCCCAGTCCACGACATTCCACTCACTCAGACAGGAATCTGTGACTTACGGACTTGGTCTACTACTATCCAGTCACAATGCAACATGTTCTAGGACCTTGAATTGTATAATGACCTTCATCATATTTTAAATATTGACCTTTCCACCAGGTCATCTTCATCTCACCTCATTCTAAGCATTGCCCATTCACCAAGCAATCTTAGAATATTGCCTCTCCACTAGGCATTTCCAATCGGTCATTAAACAATTCAAGTCCATCACCAATTTCATGCAATCATGCATGTCACCACTTACTCACATCCAACTCACCAAGTGATTGTATATCAAGCACAAAACCAATCATCAAACAACAATATTACTATAAAGTAGTCATGGTGTTCAGAGAAATAGTTGAAAGAGGAAAACAACTTCAAAATAATCATTCAAAGGGTAAAGAAAACACAATCTTAAAGAATTGAAAGTAGTGTAAGAAAGATGAAGAAAAGAAACACCAAGAAACCAAAGAAAGATAATGAAAGTACCAACAAAACAAAGGATAGAAAAGAAGGATAAGGAAAGGTCCCCTTACTGCAAGAAACTAAAGAAAGATAATGAAAGTACCAACAAAACAAATGATAGAAAAGAAGGATAAGGAAATGTCCCCTTACTGCAAGAAACTAAAGAAAGATAATGAAAGTACCAACAAAACAAAGGATAGAAAAGAAGGATAAGGAAAGGTCCCCTTACTGCAAGAAACTAAAGAAAGATAATGAAAGTATCAACAAAACAAAGGATAGAAAAGAAGGATAAGGAAAGGTCCCCTTACTGCAAGAAACTAAAGAAAGATAATGAAAGTACCAACAAAACAAATGATAGAAAAGAAGGATAAGGAAAGGTCCCCTTACTGGTTTCTCCTAGCTTCCTATATTCTTCCTCTACTTACGTGCTCCTTCCTTGGTTGGAGAGATTTCTTCCTAAGGTGGAGAAAGTATAAAAAGGTTTTTTGTAGAGAAGATAGTTTGAGAGAATGTAAGAGTATTCTTTGAGTTGTATCTTCATTTGAAACCTCTAAGCCCTATTTATAACCTTTCTAAGGCGGTCTTCTATAAAAATTCGGGCAAATTAAATAATTTCGAGCAATTTCTGATAATTTCGGGCAGCTACAAGAATGTCGGTTAGCTACAAGATCTTTCGCGGCTACTGATATGGCGGTTTGCTACAGTAGTGGCGGTTGCTACAGTACTGTCGGCAGCTACAGTGATTTGCTACAGTAATTTCAAAAATTCATAATTTTTTAATTATTTTTAAATTTCTTGAATGTTACAAAAAAACCTCTCTTGAACTATATTTAAATTTTTGGGATGTTACAAAGATTACCTAATGTTAAAGGATTAACAACCTTGACTTGAGAAGACTAAGTTTTGTATAGCATGACCAATAGTTTTAAAGAGGCACCAACAATATCAACTAGGGAAAATCAAAGGTTGTAGGAAGAATATTCACCCTTGATGGAGTTAAGGCCTCCAATACCAATAATCTAGTACAAGGTATATGTTCCATACATGGAATTATTTTACCGAGATAATTGACTCTGGTGCCATTCATTCCTTTATATCGTTTGATTGTGCTAAAAGGTTACAACTTCCACTATTTTTCTAGACATTGATAATAACTACCTCTACCCATGAGTTTATTACAACCACCCATATCTGTTTAGATTGTCCTATAAAACTAAGTAACAAAACCTTCATAGTTAACCTAGTTTGCCTACTTTTAAACCAAATTAATATTATCCTTGGAATGGACTAGTTATCATCCAACTATGTCCTGATAGACTGTTTCAATAAAACCTTAATCTTTTTTCGAATCTGGAGAAAGAAAGGATATTGAGATAATTTCTACCAACCAAGTGAAATAGGACATGAAGAAACCCAATTAGGTATATATGATCCTTTCTAACCTAGAAGTCGAACAAAAGGTCACCTTCGATAATATACCTGTAGTACAGGATTTCTCTGAAGAGGTAAACCAACTACCACCTGAAAGGGAAGTTGAATTTTCTATAGACCTGATACCTGGGACTGGACCAATTTCTATTGCACCTTATAGGATGTCACCCTTAGAACTAGCGGAGCTAAAGAAACAAATAGAAGAACTATTGAAGAAACAGTTTATTAGACCTAGTTTATCACCTTGGGGAGCACCCGTGTTGGACTTAAAGCTTGAAGATGTTGTTGTGCCTCCTAAGTTGTTTTGATTTTGATGTAATGTATCTTTCGGTTTTCCATAGTTGAATGTAACTAGGATATATCTATGTATTGTGTGTTGAGTATAGGCATATATGTGTTGAGTTCTTTGTTTAAGACCCCAGAGATGTGTAAAACTTGTGTATGATTGATCATGTGACTAATGTTTGATTTTCATTTGAGAAAAACAGTTTTAAAAACCTTGGAAATCCATTTTTCACTGATGTAATCGATTACAGGCTTGGTGTAATCGATTACATTGATCTTTCTCTCTGGTGTAATCGATTACATGGATGATGTAATCGATAACATACTTTCTACTCTCTGGTGTAATCGATTACATCCCCTATGTAATCGATTACATGCTTTGAAATTCACTTTGTTTCTGGTTTCCTCTTTAATTTAATCGATTACATGCTCGTGGTAATCGATTACATACCTGGAAAAATCAAATTGGAGGTTTCTAACGGCTAGTGTAATCGATTACATGCATTTGGGATCAATTACATTGACCGTTGTAGCTCAGATTTGCACGTTTTCTTCCTCCAAATTGGTTCTATAAGTATAATCTTGATGAAACATATGAAGTAGCTGAAAACCTAGCTTCTTGAATCAACTCTTACACTTTCATATGCTCTTTACATAGAGTTCATCAAGGTTTTCAAAGACAAAGGGAAACCTGATTCATTCTGTGATTGGGTGGATTTCATAGTGTTCATTTGTGATCAGATTCTGCACTTGAGGTGTATTCTTTACTGATCTTTGTATTTTCCAATTCTGGGTTGTTGCTCTAGGAGAGAGGTCTCTCTAGATAGAGCATTGTGTTTGAGAAGTGATTCTCAAAGTTTTGATCTTGGAGGTGCCAAGGTCAGGAAGTTACTGTTCTTCGGGTTGAAGAATAGTTTTGGGTGTTTTGATTTCTGTTTGTATTGCTTGTTGCGAGTGAATGTAAAAGGATACAAAAGGAATCATTTGATAGTGGAAAGCCAATCGCAACAGTTGTTGGGTTGGGACTGACGTAGGCGTTGGCCAAACCGAAACAGTATATCATTGTGCACTCATCTTCTTCCTTACTCTCTTTACGTTTTCACTATATTGTTATTGATCATATTCTGCTTTGTATTTGGAAACTGCATTGATAATCAACTCATTAATTGGTTTAGGAATAGAATCAGTAATTGAACTTGTAATTGAATCTGTAATTGAAAGGTAATTGATAGGTAATCAAGATTAGCTTTCGGTTGAATTAAAAGGAATTAGAAACACGCGAATTTGGGGTAAAGTTTAACAAGAATCTATTCACCCCCTCTAGATTCACACATAGGGACCAATAATAATTGGTATCGAGCTTCATCTAGTAAATTACTCTAGAATTTGATCCAATAGTTCCTTAGAATGGTGGAAATCAATTACCATTTCTTGAAGGTGCCTCTATTAATAGACCTCCTCTGTTTTGTGGAGATAACTATCCCTTCGGAAAGTTAGAATGAAAATTTTTATGGAGTCGTAAATAGAAACATCTCGGCAAGTATAGTAATCGATTACAAGGTTCCAACACACACAGTAGATGGAAATGAGGTTGAAAAACCATTTGAGAAATGGGAACCTGAAGAAATTAGGAGAGCTGAAAATGATGCTAAAGCTTTAAATATAATACATTCCGCATTAAACTCTGATGAATTCTTTATAATTTCAGCTTGTACAACAAAAAGAGGCATGGGATCTTATCATGGTGACTCATGAAGGTACTCCTCTGAGGTGAGAAGAGCTAGAAAGAACACACTCATCCAAGAGTATGAAATGTTCGAATGGCACAAGGTGAGTCCATTATGGACATGCGAAACGATTCACACACATTGTGAATCATCTAAAAGGACTTGGCAAAGTATTCGTTGAAGAAGAAGTCAACGTGAAGGTGCTGAAGTCTTTAAGCGAGAAAGTGGCAACCAACGATCCACAAAGAATTACTTACCTAATCCAAGGACTTGGCCTTGATAACAAGTGCTGAATTGTTTGGTAAGTTGAGAGAATACGAGATGGACATGTCTCGAATTGCTGATGAAGAGCAGAAAGATAAGAAAGCCAAGAGTTTAGCACTCAAAATGGAGGACACAGCTAGTGACAGTGATGCATCATCAAGCTGTGGAAATGAGTCTGAGCAAGAAAACATGAACCTCATGGTAAGAAAATTCAAGAAGTTCATGAGGAAGAACAACAACAAGAAGAGGTTTAATAATGCTAGAAAAGCCTCATCTTCAAAGGTCACATGCTATGAATGTGGCAAGGCGGACACTACAGATCGGAGTGTCCCAACTTAAAGAAATCAAACAATGATGATCCTAGAAGAGTGGAGCAAGAAGAAAGACCCAAGAAGGACCGGTTTCGCAAGAAGAAGGCCTACATTGCTTGGGAAGAAAATGACTTGCTCATCCTCTAGTGAGAGTGAAAATGAAGAAGCCAACTTGTGTCTTATGGCAAATTCGATTCGATAATGAGGTAAGTGATTGATTCATCTACTCAAGATTATGATGAACTGTATATCTTGCTTTTTGTGAGCTCTTCAAAGAAGCGAGAAAAATTTGAAAAATTGAGTAAGGTTCAGAAAATTAAAATTTCAGATTTAGAAAATGAAATTTCGGTTTTAAAGAACAATGTTCAAAATCTGAAAAAGGAAAATGATGACTTGAAACTACCTTTTTTTTAAAGTGTAAATTGTTTATTGCCCCTTTGAAAAAGAATAACAAGAAGTTCTACACATTTAAACAAACCAAGAATAACAAACTTTCTCATGTAGTTATTGTATGCAACCTGGACATAACAACTATAATTGCATGATTAGAAAGAAAGGTTTAGATAGTGGATTGTTTAAATGGATTAAGAAAGATAGTCATTGTTCTAACATGAAAGGACCCAATAAGATTTGGGTACCAAAAACCAAATGATATCTTTCTCTGTGTAGGTGTGCTTGAGAGCCAAACACTCAACATGGTATTTGAATAGTGGCTGCTCAAGACATATGACGGGTGACAAGAGCAACTTTATCTCCTTCAAATCCAAAGAATCTGTTCAAAAGAGTGTATGGAGATAATAACAAAGGTAAAATACTGGGTATTGGTGCTGTTGGAGACAAATCCAACTTTGTGATCGAGGATGTACTGCTTGTGGAAGGTTTGAAGTTCAATCTTCTGAGTATTAGCCAATTATGTGACAAAGGCTATCAAGTATCATTTGACAAAGACTGCTGCAAAATCAATAACAGCGATTCGAATGAGGCATTGATGGTTGGTAAGAGACGTGGTAACATCTATATCCTTGAACTTGATCATTCATCATCATATCATGCATGCCTTACGTCAAGCGATGATTTGTCATGGCTTTGGCATAGACGTATAGCTCATATTGATGTTCATCAACTAAATAAACTGTCATCTAAGAATCTAGTACAAGGGTTACCCGATTTAAAATTCAAAAGAGAAGGCCTATGTGATGCATGTCGAGAAAGGCAAGCAATCTAAAGCTCCTTCAAATCTAAAAATGTTGTTTCAACTTCTAGACAGCTTGAATTGCTGCACATGGATCTCTTTGGTCCATCTAGAACTGCTAGTTTGGGTGGAAACCTATATGGACTAGTTGTAGTAGATGACTACTCTCGTTTTACTTGGGTGGCATTTATACCAAGTAAAGACACCACTTTCAAAGTTTTCAAAATACTTGCTAAAAAGATTCAAAACAAAAAAGATTTGAAAATCAAGTCCGTTAGGAGTGATCATGGAGGTGAATTTGAAAATGAGTCTTTTGAAAAGTTTTGCGAAAAATATGGAATCGATCACAACTTTTCCGCTCCAAGAACTCCACAACAAAATGGGGTTGTTGAGAGGAAAAACAGATCTTTAGTAGAACTAGCAAGAACTATGTTAAATGAAAGTAATTTGCCTAAATATTTTTGGGCTGATGCAGTGTCCACTGCTTGCTATGTTCTAAATAGAATTGTGATTCGTCCTATTTTAAAGAAAACCCCCTATGAACTCTATAAAGACAAGAAACCCAATATCTCTCATTTTCGGGTATTTGGGTGCAAGTGTTTTGTTTTGAATAATAGCAAAGAGCCTCTTGGTAAGTTTGATGCCAAAGTGATGAGGGTGTGTTTATTGGGTATTCATCATCAAGTAAAGCATATAGAGTATTTAATAAAAGGAGAATGTGCATTGAGGAATCTGTGCATGTTAAGTTTGATGAAACTAATAATCCCCAAAAGGGAAGTGTGTTTGTTGATGATGATGAGCATGTAGGTGAAGAAAGCACTAGCAAAGAAGAACAACAAGAGCCACCAACCACTTCTCATGATCTTCCAAAAGAATGGAGGAAACCAAGAGATTTATCTCTTGACAACATCATTGGTGACATCCATAAGGGAGTAACTACTAGATCTACTCTTAACATGTTTTGTGATGATTATGCATTTGTATCTCAATTTGAACCCTCTTGTATTGATGATGCTGTGAACGATGAATTTTGGATGATTGCTATGCATGAGGAGTTGAATCAATTTAAAAGGAATAACGTATGAGAGTTAGTACCTTTTAAAAGAGATATGAATGTAATTGGAACAAAATAGGTGTTTAAGAATAAGCTAGATGAGAACGGTGTTGTGGTTAGGAATAAGGCTAGACTAGTAGCTAAGGGTTATAATCAACAAGAAGGAATAGATTTCGGTGAAACATATGCCCTTTTGCTAGACTAGAAGTTTGTTAGAGTTTTGCTTGCTTTTGCCTGTATACATGATTTCAAGTTATTTCAAATGGATGTTAAGAGTGCTTTCTTGAATGGCTATATAAATGAAAAAGTTTTTGTTTCACAACCTCCTGGATTCACTGATTTTAGATACCCGAGCATGTGTACAAACTGAAAAGGCCCTCTATGGCCTAAAACAAGCCCCTAGACAATGGTATGAAAGGCTGAGTAAGTTTTTGTTGTCAAAAGGGTTCAAATGAGAGGTAATGTTGATAAGACTCTCTTCATAAGGAGAAAGTCAAACTGTATTTTGTTGGTTCAAGTTTACGTTGATGATATCATTTTTGGATCAACTAACAAATCTCTCAGTGTGAAGAGTTTGTAAATAGCATGCGGGGGAGTTTGACATGTCTATGATGGGAGAACTCAAATTCTTCCTAGGACTGCAAGTCAAACAACTGAAAGATGGAATCTTCATACATCAAGCAAAATACATCAAGGAATTACTGAAGAAATTCGACATGGAGAGTTGTAAGATCTCTACTATCCCTATGTCAACTAATCTCCATTTGGATAATGATGCAATTGGACAAAGTGTAGACCAATCAAGATATAGAGGATCATTGGATCACTCTTGTATCTCACAAAGCAAGTAGACCAGACATCATGTTCGGTGTGTGTGTTTGTGCAAGATTTCAATCTGCACCAAAGGAATCACACATGACAAATGAAGAAAATCTTGAAGTATCTCAAAGGAACTACGAACTGTGGTTTGTGGTATCCTAAAGGTACGTATCCTACATTGGTTGGTTTTAGTGATGCTGACTTTGCTGGTTGTAAAACTGATAGGAAAAGTACTAGTGGAGTATGTCACTTGTTTGGAGAAAGCTTAGTCTCTTGGTATAGCAAGAAGCAAGCCTGTGTTGCTCATCCACAAATGAGGCGAGTATGTGGTCTTGGAAGTGTTGTGCCTGACAATCTGGTTGAAGCAACAACTTGAAGATTTTGGACTAAAGCTTGATCACATCCCAATCAAGTGTGACAACACAAGTGCAATTAGTATCACGAAGAATCCGGTCTTACACTCAAGAACAAAGCACATCGAGGTGCGTCATCACTTCATTAGAGATCATGTTGAGAAAGGAGATTGTGAGGTGGAATTCATTGACACAGAAAATCAACTCGCGGATATCTTCACAAAGCCTCTACCTAAGGGGAGTTCTTCAAACTTAGAACCAATCTTGGTATACTAAGTGAAGAACATCTCACATAAGTGTTGTAAGTATGATAGTTTAATCATTCATTGTGCTTAAATTTGGTATGAATTCATTGCATTACATGATCTTGACCATTAACATGAAGAATCAAATGTTTTTCAATCATTCTATATGTGAAATCCATGAACATTGCAGTACATAGCCTATTTTCAACTTGATTTGTGATTTTCTATAGGATGTAATCGATTACAACATGTATGTAATCGATTACAGGCATTTTTGGCTCTGATGTAATCGATTACAAGTTCAATGTAATCGATTACAACAGATTGGGTTTCGGATGTAATCGATTACAGTCCCAATGTAATCGATTACATGGTGGTTGATTTCGGATGTAATCGATTACATCAAATGTGTAATCGATTACATGGGTGCTCTGCTTCACAAATACCTTGTTTTTCCTCTGATGTAATCGATTACATCATATATGTAATCGATTACATGCGCTCTGAAAGGGTTTTTCAGAGTTGTTCTTCGTTTCTGGGCTTGGTGTTTTTGCATTCTTGGAAGCCCATTCCTAGATTCATTGTTTCTAGTCTGCATTGTGAGGCATTTTAGTTGTGTTTTAGGTTTTTGATTTCACTTTCTCATTCATAAACCCTAAAATCTCAAGAGCCCCCATTCTCTCTCTCTCGTGAACTACGAACCATCTCCTTCCTCATCTTCAACCTTCAATCTTTTCTTCTTCATCACCAACATTCAACCATGGACGGACAAGGAAGCGAAAAAGGATGAAAGCTAGAGCTAGCCGAGACATCCAAGAGGAAAGACGTACCAAGAAGAGACAAGAAACCTCTTCCAAAAGGAAGGCTTAAAGAATCTGTGCATCACAACCCATGGTTCACCACGAAGGAACAAGAAACTCGTTTCTTCACTGATTTCGCAAACAGGGAACTCGTACCCCCAAAGATTGTGGACTTAAGATGGCTGGACCATGAAGGATTTACCTTTCACTCCATGCTCCGAGATCAGAACTTGGAGAAATTTGTTGGGCTGAGGGGTTTCATTTACCCTGATTTGGTAAGGGTGTTCTACTCTAATCGAAATATCACCCTAACTCGGAAGAGTTATGTCTGGAGTTAAAGGAGTATCCATTGTTCGACTTCGACATATTCTTCAATCTTGGTGGAATAACGAATGAGGGTATAGTCCCTACTATGGAAAATGCGAGAGGAAGGCATTGAACTACTGAGAAGGATGCTTTTTATATGAGCATGTTGAAAAATCCGAGAGGTTTGGGAGGGTGAAATGACAATGAAAGGAGAGAGAACGAGGTATAAGGAAGACTTTTGGTATTGGTGGTCTCAACATTGACGACCGTCTTCTTCATTATACAATATGCTGGTTTTGGGCTGCTAGGGGTACCAATCATGCACAGCTCATGGAAGAAGATATGATTTTGATGGCTGCCCTGAAAAATGGAATTCAGATTGATTGGGGTCATGTTGTCATGGACAACATGACCAAGGTAAAGAAATTTCATGAATTCAAATGTCCATATGGTTTGTTTATCTCACGTGTTACGGAGCGATGTCAAGTGGATGTCTCCAATGAGCACAGAAATTGGTCGGGATATCCATGTTCTTGGTGATATGATCTTTGAAAAAGATGAGGTTGACCAAGACAAGGCAATGGAGAAAATTTGGATATCTAGAGAAGAAATTCAACAACAACAACAAGACCAACCACAACAACAACAACAACAACAAGAACAACCACAACCAGAGAAGAACATCCTCCTTACGATGATGATGGGGATTCAATGGTGGGAGTACATCCCTAAGTCTAGATTTGAGTCCATTGTCATTGATAGGTGGATGAGATGGATAAGCGCCAAGATGATCTGGGAAAGCAGATTAAAGAATTGGAAAGGAATCAAAATCTGCATTTCCTTGACATGAAGTCCTTGATGGAATCCATCATGGAGCGCCTCAACCAAGATGATGATGATGGTGATGCTCGGTGACCCCCTCTCTCGTATCTCTCTTTTTGGGTTTGATATACCAAATAGGGGAGAATAGTTAGGTTATCCTTGATAGGGGAGTTGAGAGTTGAGATTAGCTTTGATAGGCTTAGTATTGATTAGTGATTTGAAGTTATGTTTTTACTTGTTTTATTGAAAATCGAACTATGTTATTGCTTTTGGATATTGAATAAAATTTGCTTTGAGATTCTTTATGATTCATTGGTCTTGATCTATAAAATTGTGATTGAATCATGTCATACATATTTGAATGAATGATTGATTAGTAGTGCGAATGAATGATTGATTAGTAGTGCATATGCATATTGTATTTTCTGGAAAATTCTAACATATGCAGGTATGTCAAAGAACAACACATATCCTAAAACTCTAGGAAAACCTCAACTATGATTTGGTACATCAAAACCAAAAAGGGGAGATTGTTGGACTTAAAGCTTGAAGATGTTGTTGTGCCTCCTAAGTTGTTTTGATTTTGATGTAATGTATCTTTTGGTTTTCCATAGTTGAATGTAACTAGGATATATCTATGTATTGTGTGTTGAGTATAGGCATATATGTGTTGAGTTCTTTGTTTAAGACCCCGAGAGATGTGTAAAACTTGTGTATGATTGATCATGTGACTAATGTTTGATTTCCATTTGAGAAAAACAGTTTTAAAAACCTTGGAAATCCATTTTTCACTGATGTAATCGATTACAGGCTTGGTGTAATCGATTACATTGATCTTTCTCTCTGGTGTAATCGATTACATGGATGATGTAATCGATTACATGCTTTCTACTCTCGGTGTAATCGATTACATCCCCTATGTAATCGATTACATGCTTTGAAATTCACTTTTTTGGGTTTCCCTCTTCAATGTAATCGATTACATGCTCGTGGTAATCGATTACATACTGAAAAAATCAAATTGGAGGTTTCTAACGGCTAGTGTAATCGATTACATGCATTTGGGATCAATTACATTGGCCGTTGTAGCTCAATTTGCACGTTTTCTTCCTCCAAATTGGTTCTATAAGTATAATCTTGATGAAACATATGAAGTAGCTGAAAACCTAGCTTCTTGAATCAACTCTTACACTTTCATATGCTCTTTTACATAGAGTTCATCAAGGTTTTCAAAGACAAAGGAAACTTGATTCATTCTGTGATTGGGTGGATTTCATAGTGTTCATTTGTGATCAGATTCTGCACTTGAGGTGTATTCTTTCTGATCTTTGTATTTTCCAATTACTGGTTGTTGCTCTAGGAGAGAGGTCTCTCTAGATAGAGCATTGTGTTTGAGAAGTGATTCTCAAAGATTTGATCTTGGAGGTGCCAAGGTGCAGGAAGTTGTTCTTGAGTTGAAGAAACAGTTTTAGGGTGTTTTGATTTGTTTGTATTGCTTGTTGCGAGTGAATGTAAAAGGATACAAAAGGAATCATTTGATAGTGGAAAGCCAATCGCAATGAGTTGTTGGGTTGGGACTAGACGTGGCGATTAGGCGAACAGTATACATCATTTGTGCACTAATCTTCTTCCTTACTCTCTTTACAGTTTTCACTATATTGTTATTGATCATATTCTGCTTTGTATTTGGAAACTGCATTGATAATCAACTCATTAATTGGTTTAGGAATAGAATCAGTAATTGAACTTGTAATTGAATCTGTAATTGAAAGGTAATTGATAGGTAATCAAGATTAGCTTTCGGTTGAATTAAAAGGAATTAGAAACACGCAAATTTGGGGTAAAGTTTAACAAGAATCTATTCACCCCCCCTCTAGATTCACACATAGGGACCAATAACCCGTACTCCTAGTAAAGAAGAAAGATGGAACTATGAGACTTTGTGTAGACTATAGACAACTAAATAAGGTAACCGTTAAGAATAAGTACCCCTTACCAAGGATAGAGGATCTTATGGACCAACTAGTAGGAGATTGTGTATATCAAGATTCATATAAGGTCTGGATACCACCAAATAAAGGTAAAAGTTGGAGATATCCCTGGACGAGCCTTTAGTACCCTATATGGACACTATGAGTACATGGTTATGTCTTTTGGTGTAACTAATGCACCAGCAGTATTTATGGATTACATGAATAGGATTTTCCAACCATATTTGGATCAATTTGTGGTAGTTTTTAGAGATGATATTTTGGTATAGTCAAGAACCAAAGAGGAACATGCTAAACATCTTAGAGTGGTATTACAAATCTTGAAAGATCAACAGTTATATGCGAAATGGTCCAAATGTGAATTTTGGTTAGAAGAAGTCAGTTTCCTAGGACACGTAATATCACAAGGAGGAATTTGCAGTAGATCTACATAAGGTAAACGTAGTTCTAGGGAAAGACCAAAAGATGTGACAGAAATAAAGCATTTTCTAGGGATAGCTGGATATAATTGAAGATTTATAATAGATTTCTCTAAGATAGCCTTGCCCTCACACCCTTAACTAGAAAAGACCAAGCTTTTGTATGGAATAACAATTGTGAACAAAGTTTTCAAACCTTTAGGAAAAAAAAAAAAAAAAAAAAAAAAACTAACTACTCCTGTTTTGACCTTACCAAACTCCAACTAAATCATTTGAGGTTTATTGTGATGCCTCTAAACTAGGTTTAGGAGGAGTACTAATACAAGAAGGAAAAGTGGTAGCCTATGCATCAAGACAATTGAAAAACCATGAAAGGAACTACCCAACCCATGACCTAGAACTAGCTGCAGTAGTATTTGCGCCTAAAATATGGCGACACTATCTTTTTAGGACAAGATTTGAGGTATTTAGTAATCACAAAAGCCTTTAAGTATTTATTTAAAAGGAGTTAAACATGAGACAAAGAAGGTGGATGCAATTTCTAACAGATTATGATTTCAATCTTAAGTGCAACCTAGACAAAGAAAATGTAGTGGTTGGCACCTTAAGTAGGAAGACCACAACAATGTCAAGTTTAATGGTCAAAAAGATGGATTTAATAGAGCAATTTAGGAACTTCAACCTTGCGTGTGAATTTACTCTTGTTAGTATGAAGTTAGTAGCCTTAAGAATAACTAAAGAATTTATGAATGAAATAAGATAGAAATAATAAAATCCTTAAGAATCTAATAGGAGCCATAAGGAAAAAGAGTAAGAGTATGAACTTATATACCAACCAAGAGAAGTTGATTTTAAGAATTAAGAAAAGAGAACTCTTAGTGAAAATAAATGAGGAGGATTTATAAGTGGAAAAAGAGGAAATCATAGTCTCGCATATAAGGATAGTAAGGTTGAGGGTAACAGATAGATTTCAAAACATAAGTTAAAATTATATTAAAAGAAAGTAGTTGAAAGTAAAGGAACTTTGGGAGTTGGAAATTAAAAAGTAAAATAGAAGAATAGGATATGAAATAGGAATGGAAATTTCGAGGATGAAATTTTTAAAAAGGAGGGGAGTATTGTAACATCCTAAAAATTTAAATATAGTTTAAGAGAGGTTTTTTTTGTAACATTCAAGAAATTTAAAAATAATTAAAAAATTATGAATTTTTGAAAATACTGTAGCTGCCCGAAATTACTGTAGCTGCCCGAAATTACTGTAGCACCGCCTTAGAAAGGTTATAAATAGGGCTTAGAGGTTTCAAATGAAGATACAACTCAAAGAATACTCTTACATTCTCTCAAACTATCTTCTCTACAAAAAACCTTTCTATACTTTCTCCACCTTAGGAAGAAATCTCTCCAACCAAGGAAGGAACACGTAAGTAGAGGAAGAATATAGGAAGCTAGGAGAAACCAGTAAGGGGACCTTTCCTTATCCTTCTTTTCTATCCTTTGTTTTGTTATCTTTCTTTAGTTTCTTGAAGTAAGGGGATCTTTCCTTATCCTCCTTTTCTATTCTTTGATTCTCTTACTACTTTCACTCTCTTTCTTTGGCTGTTCCATTATCTTTCTTGGAATCCTTGATGTTTCTTTTCTTCATCTTTCTTACACTCCTTTTAATTCTTTAAGTTGGTATTTTCTTTATCCTTTGAATAATTAATTTAAAGTTGTTTTCCTTCTTTGATCAAACTTCTTTAAATACTAACATACTAAAAAGTATATGTCATAAACATATATTGATGATAGTACTATGGTTGTTTGATGACTGGTTTTGTGCTTGATATACAATTACTTGGTGAATTGGATGTTAATAAGTGGTAATATGCATGATTGCATTGAAATGAGTATGCACTTGAATTGTTTAATGACCGATTGAAAATGCCTAGTGGAGAGGCAACATTCTAAGATTGCTTGGTGAATGGGCAATGCTTAGAATGAGGTGAGATAAAGATGACCTGGTGGAAAGGTCAATATCTGAAATATAATGAAGGTCATTATACAATTCAAGGTCCTAACATGTTGCATTGATGACTGGATAGTAGTAGACCAAGTCCGTAAGTCACGGATTCCGTCTGGAGTGAGTGGAATGCCGTGGACTGGGGGGGTTCTCTTGGTGGGGAAATTGCCCTGCTCATGATGATCACATGTTGCGGGGGAGGTCCTGCCGGACACTGAGGGAACTCGACAAATTACGGAGTGTCTACCTCTGGTGGGTCTGATTGAGTGTGAGAATCAGATGCCCCAGGCTATTTTCAGTGGAGGGCGCCACATTGCATTTCGAGTGAAGAGTGAAAATGCATGGTGAAGGTGCATGCATCATGTAGGCTTAGGAGCATACATTAGTAATGGTGTGTTTGATTAAATGGAATTCATGCCTGAATCATTGATTGTGATTGATGGTTTGTTTGATTTGGTTGTTGATTGCCTTACTATGTGATTGATATTTTGATGATCATGGATATGTATGAAAGTATTATTCTAAAAATGATAATTTCGATGAAATTTCTAAATTTATAAAAGAAAAGATTTTCCTTGAACTTCAATCAATTTTTTATAATTATGGTTAAGGAAAGCTCACCCTTGCACTTTGTGTTTTTAACACCTGTGATGATCTCGAACAACGTTCGGGGGAGCAGATTTGCAGGGTTAAGAAGTTATCACTGGTTGTTGCTACTATCTTGTGTGAAGGTGCTTGCTATGTTTTGCGTGTAGAAGTGTTGGGTAGATGTTCTAAGGTAGTAGAAAGATAGTTATGTAAAATAATAAAAGGACAAGGTTATGCAACCTAGATGTAATGACCTTTGAATATCATGTAATAAAAGTGTTGTTTCCTAAATCTCTCTTTTATTTATTACATCATTAACAATCTTAAATTACTAATTAAAAATAAGATAAGTAAGTAAATAAGAGGGGATGTTACAAGGGGGTGTTACATTTAACACTCTCAATAATCTATTTATCCTACTGGCCAATTGTTACATTGAGTTTCCATCACTCAGTGCTTTTACAACAATTTGAATTTAAGATGACAAATCGGGAGTATACTCATTGCGACACAACATGAGCTCTCACCAATTGTATAATGTTTCATAATATGTCGAGACTAGCTGAACACGATCAAGGCTTCATTGCCCAACCCAACTCCCTCTCCATGGACTTAGTTCGTACGAAGATATTTCATCAGTTTCTACTTTATACTCATCATAGCTCTGGAGTCTGACTCCCCAACACTCACTCACTAATATTGTTTCTACCATCACCATGAAGTCCTCTGACGTTACACTAAGGTAACAATAGAGAACTATTATGCAACATTGTCATGACATTACCCCATTGTGTACACACAAATCCTTCCCAAAAGGAGATGCTTAACCTTTACTATTCACCTTCAACTAGTTTCTTAGGACCTTCACTTTCCACATATCACGGTAGCCAATTTCTATGTTAATTCAAACTGTACATAACTTCAGTGATTGAGGCTTATAGGGTATCATTTAGAATCTTTCTCGCCACAATTAATGGGTTATTGTCATCAAGAGAATAACTCTTGTCATGAAGAGTTTATCCCCATGTTGGAAATTCCTTTCCACTAGCATTACATCATTTCAACCATGACTTGTGATTGAAATTCTCGTACAGTATTGCCAAAACACATTAAGATTTAACATTGTTCTATCAAATATAAATTCTTAATTCTCTTTGAGAGGTGCCTTATGTAACCAAGTTATAAGAAAGTTTAGTTAATTTAGTTATAAATTTTAACTTAGCAATAAGTTATGAATTTTTTCCAAAAATTGGTCAAAGACTCCCTTATAATTTGGACATCCCAAAGTCTAAAACCTATATAAAAATTCCAAAATACAATCCAAACTGTCCACAATCCATTCAGGATATTTAGAGTATCAATTCTAACCAAAAATGCAATAATTTAATAAATTCAAACATATATCATTAATTCAATTACAATGAATCTCATTTTGGAACACCCATAAATTACTAGGATCGCAACATTATAAATTCTCTATGATTTTAGGAGAATAACTATGACATTAAATGAGGGGAACTAAATTTCATTTCATAGAGTAAATTTTAAAATAAAATTTCACAATTTTAAAATAAAATTTCACAATTTTAAAATAAAATTTCACAATTTTAAAATAAAATTTCACAATTTTAAATGTCTCAACAAATAAACAATGCCTCATAATGAAATATTTAACATGTAAAAAGAAATTTTAGCATTTATAAATAACAACAATCATCTAAATTCAAGAAAAGAAAAACAACATGCCACGTCTTCAAGTAATCGAGTTCTTTTCCTATCCTAAGTTATTTTCACCGCCAACAAACCGCTCATCACAAGTGTCAACCACATGGTTAGTTCAATCATATTGTACAACTCAGTATGATGCATGTTACTCACAATTCACTCTCATGCCATGTGATACCATTAAAACAACTGAGCAATGTTTGAGAGTACATGTCACCTTTAACACTATCATTAGAGATACTAGACAGTCACAGTCAGGGTTACTAGTGTTGCAACGGGAGCCACTCCCTACTCATGGTGATCGACTATAGTGGAAGCTTTCCTTACCGTGAGTACCCTCCAAGTCTTGGGCCATTACATCGACCCGTCAGGGACCAACCGCTTTACTTCCATTCATCCTCACTTTTCAAAAAAAAATTCATTTCACTTAATATTCATGATAATCGTCGTCATTTTCTCAAAAGTATCATACCTTACAAGCATGTCTACCAAGGGTAACCTCACTGTTTCTCTACTGTAAGAGACATCCATCCTTCTCACTTTCAAACAATTACAACTAATTATCATGAACCTAAGCAATTTATTGATGCAATATGTCCTGCAAAATCAATCTCTCAACCGACACCATTCATTTCATCATAAGGAACATTTCACACCACAATTAAATTAACTAAAATAACCACGCTAAACTGACAACAACATAACCGAAGAACCACAAGAAACACCTAAATTATATTGATATAAATCTCAACTCAGACTATACACATAGATATAAATAATTAAATAAATAACAATACCATATAATTTACTAAATAAATTATAATATACATTATCAGACAAGTGTAATATAATTAAAAAAACAATTACGACTTCCATAAAATAATTGCAACAACACAATAGCCAATAAAATATTATACTTAACAATTAAAATAGTTATCAACAAATAACCTAATTTTACAAGAAACTAAACAAAACAATCATTAGATAGTAAATATGAATAAAATAAATAATTTAATTCAAATACTTATGTCCCATCCCTAAAACATAAAAACGACATTGTTTGGATTCAGCGAACACATATTGGGATTAACAAAATAAAATAAAATAAAAAACATTAATTATTTTCATTTATATTTTTTTTCTTTAAGTAGTGGACATAAAATAGCCATAATTGAGTGTTCCCTGAGAATCAAAATTAAGTGAACATAGGTACACTACCTCCAGAGAAACCACACAACCAAGCAACACAACTACTAAAAACCCCTAAATGTAATTACACACAAATATATATATATATATATATATATATATATATATATATATATATAGAGAGAGAGAAAGCAAGTCAAGTACAAGGTAATAAAATTGAGGTGGAGGGTCCAAATCACAGTTAAGAAAATAATAAGAAAAAAAAATATAGAACAAAAGAAACCACAAGAAAGTTTGTTGCCACAAATATTCAATCCAGTGAATAATGTAGAGAAAAGACAAACAAGAAACTTTTAATGATGAGAACAACACGATAGAAAGTGAAGTATGATTAGGAAAACAAAAATAATGCATTATTATTTTATTGAAAATTGAGAACACTCTGACTTGATTGTCCGATCACGTGCAAGGGAAAAGTTGAGATCAGCAGGTCCTGATCTCTACTCTTAGTCAAAAATTTAAATCTTTTTTTTTTTTTTACAGGAACGCAAGGGATATCAAAGTGATGGAGAAAAAGATGTTAGAGAGATTTAAATAGATTTTTTGGTTAGACATTGCATCAACTCACTCACTTACTCTCCTAAATCCTAAACACTCTCTCAAGATATTTTCTTTTATTCTATTTTATCTTTTATTTTATTTATTTAATTATTTTATTTTATTATTTATTTTTTTAAAAAAACTAGCGGATGTCACACATTTGGTTTCCAAAAATCGCACATAGATCATAGTTCAATCTCAAATTATTCAATAAAGAGTTTACTAGGAACAAACTTGTTCTTACCTAGAGAAAAAATAGAAGTTGCTTTTGACTTAATAGCTTAGTAAGAAATAGATGTCTCTAGAAGCTGCTTGATTCAAAATTCCAATAAGCTTGAAACAAAGAAAAAAAAAAAGGTAGATTGGCATAATTGGTTTAGAATTTTAATTTGGAACTCAAAGACTAAGAATGAGCTTGAGAACGTTTAAAAACAACATAAACTTAGGGGAAGAAACAGATTCTCAAAAGGTTATCTTTTCAGTGATTAAATTATATATTCATGATTTAAGCAAGCCTAAGATAATGAAAATGTAGTGTTTTTTTTTCTTTTGTAAAGAGACAACTTCTCCCACAATTCCTTTTATTAAAATCGATTTTTTAACCAAATTTGATCCGTTAAATTTGGAGTAAAGGTCAAGAACTTACTAGATATTTGAAGTAGGTTAAGTACCTAACAAAAAAGGAGACAAATAAAGGTGTTTGGGTGAGGAAATGGTGAGAGCTTTGTTGGAGGGAAACAATTTAAAAATGAGGGCCCGAGGCCTTCTATTTATAGTTTTCCTTTAATTGGTCATGCTCAATGCCACTACAAGCTCGCACTCAACTACAAAAGGTGATGGAACTACCTTAGGATTTCCCCACATTGAGTGTAACATGAAAACTTGTGCTCTACACTATTACAAGTTGTTGTTTGGGATTGAGAAATGGTCTCTTCTTGATTCATCTTCAACAACTTACATTCATGGATTAAGGCATGTTTCTGGGATCTCCTCATATCTTTGGTTCCCTCATATGTAACTTCAAGCATTTCCCAGAATGCATAGATTTTGAAATTTTACTTAAATTGATGAGAGATAAAGAAGATGAATATGAGGTTCTGGTTAGATAAAGGAAGCATTACACTTTTAGTGAAGGCGTCACAAAAAAGAGGTGGAAAATCCTTTAATAAACCTAAGCTCTTGAATCACTCAATAACTGTTAGATCATAATTGCTTAAAGAAAAATTATATCCTTAAATTTTGATAATTACAAGGTTAAGATAAAAGTATCAAGCTCATAAGACAAATAAGTCTTCAGGCTTACCAAATGTAGGTTAAGCATAATCAGATGGAGGAAGCTTTGTTTGATAGATGATCATATGAAGAGTGCCTACAGACGAAAGATAACAAACACATGGTTAAAGAGACTAAGTTAAGGACAAACTAATAAAAGATTAGACACACGACAAGACAGAAGCCAAGTATTAGTTCTATTGATTAAATTTGTGCTTCCAAAATTTAAATACTTCGCTCTTTGTATGTGCAGATTAAGTCCTTATGGAAGTCCACGTTCAAATAATATGTCAACCTTATAGTTAAAAGAAAAATACAAAAATAAAAAATCATGTTTCTAACACAAAGATTTGGAGTAGAAAATAAATTAACTTTTCAGAGTCACTAAACCTCTTATCAAAACAACTTTATGCGTTGAAGTTGACAAGGCTGGACTTGCATTTATTGTGAGTGAATGTTGCACACTAGGATATCCGTTAAAAAAATATTAATGTCTCGATCTATCTAATGACCACATCAAACCTTCTTCTGTAAAAGGACTCAAGTTTGAATATTACAAGTTGGCAAACATGCTGAATCTAAGAAGAACTTCTAGGTTTTAGGATAACAAATCTCCTTGTAGTATGTTTTTGTGAGCCTATTTGTAAACCCCTTATTTGTAAATTCCTCTATGTGTAGAGGTTAATCTCAAAAGAGTTGAACACTTTTTTTGCTCATCTTGCACTCTTGGTGTCTAACTTGAAGGGATTATTGTCAAAGAATACTTGTTATTTGGTCTAAAAAGGGTGTTGTCAAAGAATAGTCGAACTGGTATAAAAATATGTTGTTTTCCCTACACACTCTCTTAACTCTTTAAAATATTACTATTATTATTATCTTAATTGGAACTAACTGGGGTTAAATTAAATTAAATTGAACATCTTCAACAATATTTATATCATCTATTCAAAATCCTTTTAATATGCGTTTGATTCCATTAGAGGAAGCATTTAAGTTTCAATTTTCAAAAAACTTGCAAAAATTATTTTAAAACACAATTCAACCCCCATCTTGTATTTTTTATTTTTACATTTCGGTATCAGAGCTCATCCTCTAAGGGTTGAGTAATTTATAGTTGCTAGAGGAAAACATATGTGTAAGAGAAAGAAAAATCAACGATGTTCATCACAAAGGGATCTATGAACAAGCCTCTAGCTTTTTCCAAAGACGATTATCCTTACTAGGTTGACAAAATGAATATGTATATCAAATCTACCCAGTACAAACTTTGGCGAATCATCATTAAAAGAGATATTCCTCAAACAAGGCTGAATCTGAATGGGAGAATGAGGAATACTCCATAATGGAGCTTTATAACAAATCTCGTTATGTTATAACATGTGCTCTATCCAAGACAGAGTACAATAGATTTTTCTCGTACAAGACTGCCAAATATCTTTGAGACGCTTGGAAGGTCTCACACGGAGGAACAAAAGATGTGAAGCTAAGGAAGAAAACTATTCTTTAACGTGAATATGAAATGTTCACCATGGTGAAAGAAGAATCCATCGATAGCATGTTTAGAAGATTCCAAAATATCCTAAATGGTTTGACTACTTTGAGCACTATGTTCACTAAAGCCCAAAACAATAAGAAGACTTTGGATAGCATCCCACTTGCTTGGGAAGCTATGTCAACTACCATCTTCGCTGACAGGGATATGAAGACACTAACCCTTGACAAGCTTATAGGAGCGTTCAGAGTTCATGAAGTACACCTGTGTAAGAGAAAGAAAAATCAAAAGTACCAGAGTTTATTGCCTTACCTATTAAAGAAGAATCTTTAAAGAAAGAAGAAGAACAAGGTTCTTAAAATAGAAGTTGAGACTACATCCTCTAGGAACTTAGAAGATTCATCTGATGATGAGGTTTCCTTGATGGCAAGGAGATTTAGATAAATAATGATGAAGGAAAAAAGAAGACAGAGGTTTTTCAAAAGGATGGGCAAGAGGTTTCCATAAAGAAAACTTGGGAAAGAAGAAGGTTTTGAGATAGTTTTCTACGAGTACAAAGAGCCAAACTTCTAGTGTGTTCCAAACTTAAAAGGAGATGGATCTTTAAGAGAGACAAGAAGAAAAAAAGGCTACTGTAAAATACAAATACACAAGAAGGGGGTTGAATTGTGTTTACTAATTAAAACTTTTTCAAACGGTGCGTTTTGCGTCTGTATAAAAACGTTTAGTTCAGACCCAAACTTAAACTTGTTCTTTAAAGATTGATTTTAATTAAATTTACAGTTTAAGTTATTATCCCCTGTTAGTAAGCAGTTAAAAATAATCAAAACAATAATATTTTTATACTGGTTCGTCTTATGAAAGACTATGTCCAGTTACCCAATAACTTGTTGAAGTTCCACTAAGAGTATTCTTTGTACCCAACCACTCCTGGTTAACAATACAGATATTCTTTGAACATAACCTTCTCAGGCTAAAACGGTATTCTTTGACCCCCGCCTCTGTAACACCCCCCCTTTCATTTACTTACTTTACTTATATTTTAATTAGTAATTTAAAGTGGTTAATGATGTAGTAAATAAAAGAGAGATTTAGGAAACAACACTTTTATTACATAAGATTTAAAGTTCATTATAACTAGATTGCATAACTTTGTCCTATTATTATTTTACATAACTACCTTTCTACTACCTTAGAACATCTACCCAACACTTCTACACGCAAAACATAGCAAGCACCTTCACAACAAGATAGTAGCAACAACCAGTGCAAAACAGTGACAACTTCTCAATCCTGCAAATCTGCTCCCTCAAACGTTATCCGAGATCACCACAGGTGTTAAAAACACAAAATGCAAGGGTGAGCTTTCCTTAAACCATGATCACAAACAAATAATTTTAACTATAGAAAAGGTTTTGAAACTAAGTGAAAATATTCATAAAACCCCATATTCTTTAAACAATCTACAATATTCCTCAAAATTTCTTTGAAAATATTAATTGATTGTTTTAAAACCTGTGTAAAGACAAACCTTTAGTTCAAATAACAAAGTAAGATAACCAACGAAAATAAAACGAATAAGCCATTTATCACAATAAATAATTTAGGCACGAATTCCAATGAATCATGTGTTCAATCAAAACACACAACCACTATTGTATGCTCCTAGTTCTATATGATGCATGTACCCTCACCATGCATTTTCCCTATTCACTCAAAATGCAATGTGGCGCCCTCCACTGAAATAGCCTAGGGCATCTGGTTCTCACATTCAACAGACCCACCAGAGGTAGACACTCCGTAATTTGTCGAGTTCCCTCAGTGTCCGGCAGGACCTCCCCCGCAACATGTGATCATCATGAGCAGGGCAATTTCCCCACCAAGAGAACCCCCAAGTCCACGACATTCCACTCACTCAGACGGGAACCCGTTCAAGGACTTACGGACTTGGTCTACTACTATCCAGTCACCAATGCAACATGTTCTAGGACCTTGAATTGTATAATGACCTTCATCGTATTTTAATTATTGACCTTTCCACCAGGCCATCTTCATCTCACCTCATTCTAAGTATTGCCCATTCATTAAGCAATCTCATAATATTGCCCCTCTACTAGACATTTCCAATCGGTCATTAAACAATTCAAGTCCATCACCAATTTCATGCAACCATGCATGTCACTACTTACTCACATCCAATTCACCAAGTAATTGTATATCAAGCACAAAACAAGTCATACTTCGATGTATAATCAAACAACCACATTTACCACCATTAATATATGTTATATTAAATTATTCAGTATGTTAATATTCAAAAGAGGTTTGATCAAAAGAGGAAAGATTGAAGTTGTTCATAAAAGTCAAAAGCTTAATATACATAAGAAAGGTTTCCATTTCATTTACTTTTTATAAAGTAGTCATAGTATTCAAAGAAATAGTTGAAAGAGGAAAACAACTTTAAAATAATCATTCAAAGGGTAAAGAAAACACAATCTTAAAGAATTAAAAGGAGTGTAAGAAAGATGAAGAAAAGAAACACCAAGAAACCAAAGAAAGATAATGAAAGTACCAACAAAACAAAGAATAGAAAAGTAAGATAAGGAAAGATCCCCTTACTGGTTTCTCCTAGCTTCCTATATTCTTCCTCTACTTTCTTGCTCCTACTTTGGTTGAGAGATTTCTTCCTAAGGTGGAGAAATTATAGAAAGGTTTTTTTTTGAAGTGAAGATAGTTTGAGAGAATGTAAGAGCGTTCTTTGGATTATGTCTTCATTTGACACCCCTAAGTCCTATTTATAGACTTCCCAAGAACTTTCTAGAGAATTGGAGATTGATTCTAAAGAAAAATCTTAGTTTCTATAAAAATATCTTAGTTTCCATCAAAATATCTTAAAAGGTAAAAGAAAATTCTAGAATGGTTTAGAAATATCTTTCAAATTAAATGTTCAAAATGAATTAAGAAATTTCTAGAAATAAGTAAGAAAATAAGAAATTTCTAGAAATAAGTAGAATAAGAAGTTTCTAGAATTAAGTAGGAAAAGAAGTTCTTAGAAAAATGTAGAGTAAGAAGTTTCTAGAACAAAGTAGAATAATCAAGATTTTTCTAGAAATAAGTAGAATAATCTAGAAGTTTCTAGAAATAATTAGATTTTTTCTAGAAATAACTAGAATAAACAAGATAATTCTATAATAATTAAGAATTCTCTAGAAACATGTAGAATAATCAAGAAGTTTGTAGAAAAGTAGAATAAACAAGAAGTTTCTAAAATCAACAAGAATTTTCTAGAGAAAGGTAGAATAAACAAGATATTTCTATAATAAACAAGAATTTTCTAGAAACTTGTAGGATAAACAAGAGTTTTCCAGAAAAATTAGAATAAATAATAAGTTTCTAGAGTTTTCTAGAAACATGTAGAGTAAACTAGAAGTTTCTAGAAAAATTAGAATAAATAAGGAATTTCTAAAATCAACAAGAATTTTCTAGAAACATGTAGAATAAGTAAGAAATGTCTAGAAAGAGTAGAGTAATCATGAATTTTCTAGAAACAAGTAGAATAGACAAGATGTTTCTAGAATAAACAAGATATTTCTAGAAATAGGTAGAATAAATGTGATGTTTTTTTTTAGAATGGATAGGAAGAAGATTTTTCTAAAAGATTTTAGAAGTATTTAGGATCTATAAGACAAAAATAACAAAGACAAGGGAAACATTCCAATAAAGGCACAATTAAGAAATTAATCAAGACAACATAATCTAATCACCAATATTTCCAATAGGTCTTGATTTATTTATTTATTTATTATTATTAAAATTTTTATTTTTTATCTTCATTTATACGTAACCTTCTTCAAATCGTATTTAAATTTCTTGAATGTTACAGCCTTCGCAGGCTAAACCCAGGTATTCTTTGAACACAACCTCCACAGGCTAACCAAGGTATTCTTTCAACCTCCACAGGCTAGACTCACGATATTCTTTAGACTACCAGCCTCCGCACGCTTGATGCAAGGTATTCGTTAAACACTTAGCCTCCTCAGGATACAATATTACCACAACAGTGGCTTACAATAAGTTCAAATAGAAAATATCCTCTACGCAGAAAGGAATTTTACAATGAAGTTTCTATTTTAAGTTTGTGGTGAGCAAATTTGTTTTCTTGAGAGCTTGAGCGAGTATGTATATGATCTTGATCAGAGTAGTTCGCCAATTTGAACTCGCAGTGATGAAGTCCTTTTATAGGTGATTGCATGAAGTAACCATTAGTGTTGGTCCCTATGTATGAATCTAGAGGGGGGGGGGGTGAATAGGTTCTTGTTCAATTTTAGCTGAATTTCACAAGATTCTAATTCCTTTCGAATTCAAACAAAACGGTTCTAGATTCACTTATCAATTACCGTATCAATTACCGATTCTATTACTGATTCAATTACCGTATCTATTACTAAGTTGATTATCAATACAGTTACCAAATATACTGCAGAATTTAATCAATGATAATAGCAATATAAGGAAAACTGTAAAGAGGATAAGGAAGAGAAGAGTGCACAGCGATCTATACTGGTTCGGCCAACTGCCTACGTCCAGTCCCAACCCAACAACTGTTGCGATTGGCTTTCACTATCAAATGATCCCTTTTGTGTTCTTTTACATTCACTCTGCAACAAGCAACACAAAAACGAAATCAAAACACCCAAAACCTGTTCTTCAACCCAAAGAACAGTTCTTCCCTGACCTTGACACACCCAAGATCAAACCTTTGAGAAAACACTTCTCAAATACACTTACTCTATCCAGAGAGACCTCTCTCCTAGAGTAACAACTCAGTAAACAAAGAAACAAGTAAAGATCAGTTTAGAATACACCTGATGTGTTGGTCTGATCACAAAGAATGCACAATGAATACCACCCAAATAGATGAATACAACAAGTTTGCCTTTTCTTTGGAAAACAAAATCAGCTCTTCAAGTTCTCTTTGTGTTTCTTGGAAAGAAATGATAATCTCTGATTTCAGAGCATATGAAAGTGTAAGAATATGTTCAAAAGATGTAGTTCCAAGAGTTCTTCCAAGGTTTTCATCAAAGAGCCTTTTAAAGATGAAGTTTGAAGCTTGTTTTTGGCAAACTGAGGGCTCAACGGTCAAGATAATCGAATACACTAAGTGGGCAATCGATTAAAATAGCCGTTACAGCATTTTTGGGTGCATTTTTGAACATGGTAATCGATTACCAGGGGAGGGTAATCGATTACTCCAGTGAGCATAACTCAGGTAATCGATTACCAGGGTAGGGTAATCGATTACCCCAGAGAGGAAAACTCAGGTAATCAATTACCAGGGGAGGGTAATCGATTACTCCAGGGGAGGAGGACTTGGTAATCGATTACCATAATGGTGTAATCGATTACCTCAGTGCAGAAAGCAATCTTGAGTTATTTTTGAGCATGGTAATCGATTACCTATTGTTGGTAATCGATTACTCCAGTGAACAAATGGATTTCCACACTTTGTTACCTATTGTTTGGTATTTGATTACCTTTTGTTGGTAATCTATTACCTCAATTGGTTCCCAAAGGTTTTTCAAGACTTGTTTTTAGAAAGGGAAATCAACCATTTGTCAAATGAGTAATCACACACAAGATAGCAAAACTCCCTGAGTTATCCAAACAAAGAATCAAACACAAACATGCCTAAGCACAACACACAATACATAGAAAGAACCTAATTATATTTCATCTAAGAAAAACCAAAATTCCATAACATCAAAATCAAAACACTAAGAGAAGAACAAACACATCTTCAAGCTTTAAGTCCAACAATTAGACTGTAGATGTTAACGTTAGTCCTTATCTTGGGTACTTTCGCATATGACAGAATGAGCAATCAAAACATTTAATGGAAAGTCAGCGGTTGTCAGCGTGAGATCTGCCTTTAACTTGATTCGCTCGAGATTTTACTTGAAATGTACAACTGCTTTTCGTGTTGTAGAGGTTTATTTTGAAATCCCTTTCCACCAACATTCTGAGTAACGGTTGAATTGAAATGAGTGTACAGGTTACTCAGAGTCTTGAACTTCATAAAAGGATAACGAATGAATAATTATAAGGAGTTGTGCGTTAAATTCATTCGTTTGTCTTCAATCTTCATCTTTAACTTAAGTTTTCAAATCTTCACCCTTAAGCTCATGACTTGAAGTTGAGACGCGCTCTCCGTCTGATCTTAAAAGTTCTTCGTCTGATGAAAATACTTGGAGAAGTGACGACTTGAACTTTGCATCTAGAACAACAAATGTTTTGAGGGTGCATCTTTCGTCTATGCGAGTAATGATTCGTCTGATCATTGTTCCCTCTACGTCTGTAGATGTTTCCATCTGTCTTGTAATTATCAAAATTAAGATGCTAAGTCATTTTGACTTAACAATCTCCCCCTTTTTGATGATTGCAGACCATACAAGAAAATCCATCTTCTTCTTCTAAGATAAGAGCTTTATGGATGTATCAGAGCAAAGTAGACGAATCATCTTGATCTTGAGTTCTTCAGACGATAGATCATTCTTGATATATTGTGTAGATGTCAAATCAAAATCTGCATAAAACATGTTAGCTTAAACACACAAAATATATCAGAGCAAAAAAAATACATTGAGATGATGTTCATAGTCATTTTTCTTTCATAATGATTTATTACATCCAAGAAATGTAATTTTGTTCAATTAGAGCAAGAAAGGAAAAATAAACTAGAGCCATAAGCTTTAAAACAAATAATAAGAACATAAAATAGCTCCCCCTGAGCTTGATCTTGTTTTTTTTTTTATCATCTTCTTCTTTTTCGTCTGACTCCCCCTCAGACTTGGCTTTTTCTCTTTTAGCTCCCCCTGAGCTTGATATTTCTCTTTTTCAACTCATTCTTTTTATCTTATTTCCTCTTTTCTCCTCTTCTTCGTCTAGTCTATCTTATTTCCTTTTTTCTCCTCTTTTTCTTCCGATCCCCTCTCTTTTCCATCTTTTCCTTCTCCCTCTTGCGCTGCAATCATCAAAACATCAAAATGATGTAATCATTTAGTTCCAGATGAAGATGATGCGCCAGGATTCCTCTGAGCAAGTAATTCCTTCATCATAGACTCAAGATAGTATACTCTGTGTAGAAGATCATCTCTTGTAGACTTCATGGATATATTTTCTTTTTCTAATTCAAAGTATTGTCTCTTAAGATTCGTGTAAGACTCAGTAGATGGTGCCTCACCTTCTATGAAATGCAAGGTGATGTAAGGAAGAATTGTCGTAACAGCAAATGGTTCATCCCATTGCTATCTAAAGGAATGCATAGTGGACGCGAGCTGAAGTTAATCACGAACTGGATCTAATCCATAAGCATATGCTCCACCGGGATAAAGTTTTCCACTAACAACAGAATCTTCCAGCTTTGACTTTGTACCAGACAAATATGCCAAAGTGGCTTCATGATAGCGAATCTTAGTCAGAGTTCTGCTGTCAAAGGGTCCTTCTCGTAGTAGACACTCATATTCAGATGATGATAGAAGTTTGGGAATATGATGTGCCCACCAGAACCTCATATGCTCAGAGTACTCCTTCTTCTCCTTTCCTTTAGCTAAGTACTTGACGATGCAAGTACGAGGTTTATCCAATCGAATGGAGAAATAAGTGTTTGAGGAGACTATAAAGGAAAACTGAGTGCCAAGAAAGTTAGGTAGAGCCCTTCCTTCTTTTTCTATAATTCGTCTTATGTGATGCTGAGATATAGCTTTCTCCTTTACTTCCCTTTTATAAGATTGTGCAATAAGGTGAAAGGTAATATCATGGTCAATAGGTGAAGTATGAGTCATATCTTCTGGAGTATCATTTTCAAGAAGTGCAATTCTTTGAGTGATTTTCATTCTCTTACAATGAGGGCGAATCCAAGGAAGAGTTAAACCAATAGAGTATCCAAGACCAATAAATTCAGTTTTGTTGAGAGGAATACTCCATGGAATTGGATCATGGTCATCCATTACATCCATAGTCCAATTTGAACATTCTTTAGGTACGTTAGGACAACATTCTCTTTCCTTGAGCAAGCAGTGATGAAAGACAGTAGTTCTTTCTTTCTTAATAGATTGTCAGGGACGAGGAATAAAGGATCTGATATTTGGTTCGTATGATAAAGCGGGAGTTACTCTTTCAGATTCTTCCAAGAACGTCTTGTAGTTATGAATACTTTCAAGTCCCTTGATATTTGTTTTGGCAAGACTGTCCCAGTTTAGAAATCGCAGCCATTTCTTCTCGTCTTCAATGGTATACAATTTGGAAAAGTCAAGTAGAGCTGGCTTAAGAGGATGATAAAATAAGAAAGGATTTGGTGTCCTTTTTATTTTGAAGCCTTTTGTTCTGAAGGTGTAGAGATTTTGCGTTTCATAGAAGGGAGAAGGTACTTCAACTTCTTTTCTTGCGTTGAGTAGCCAATCTGACTTAGATGAGTCTTGTTCTTCAAGAGAGACTTTCAGATACAGATTATCAAGGAAAGAGTAATCCATTTTTCTTTGAGAAGGGAGTTCAGCAAGATCAACAACCTCTGAGTATAGGAGAGGTTCCGTTCTTGAATATTCTATCTGATCTTCAAGAAGATGCTCTTTCATCTATAGGAGTGTTTCAGAGGATGCAATTACAATAGTTTGTTCAGGAATAAAAGCAGCAGACTCAAATGGAGCATTGATAGGCTCTGAGTCTGTAACTTGATTAATTTCAAAAGGTGTTGTGCCAGACGCACCTCCTCCATTATGTCTTTCTAAAGAAAATCTGTTTTTCTCATAAGACTCTGCTTTTGATGCTTCAATTGCTTTCATCAGATCTTCATCAATTACTTCTGATTGAGTAGTAATTTTTCTTTTTCTTTGAGCTATTTCTTTTTGTTTGGAAATAATTTCAAGTTCCTTGTTTGCTTCTGCTTCAACTCTATTTATGTTTGAAATAATCTAAATTTCTTTTCTAGGAGCAAATTCAGCTTCAGTTGAGTCTTCAGAAGGAGTTTCAATAGCTTTGCTTGCTTCATCTGCCTCTACATTCATCTTTCTTTTTGTAGTGCGGGGCGTCTTCTAATGAAAGATTGTTCGTGGAGAAGATCCCCTATCGATTCATCCACTAGAATAGGAGATTGAACTTCAATCTTAATCTGCTTGGATTAGGAATTGGAGGCAAAGTTGGAAAAATTGATTTGGCAGAAATTTGTGGTAAAGTTTGGGCTTGTGTTTGGTTAAGTATTTGAGGGTGTTTAGGTGATTTTTGAGTAGAGATTTTAGGTCGTTTTGAGGGTGAAATAACTAGGGAAGGAAGAGTGTTTGATGATCTCAGTTGTCTCTTGTGAGAGTCATCTTTTGAGAATGGCTTAGATGAAAGACGCAACTTGGCAAAAATGCCTTGCTTGATTTCCCTTCCACAAGGATGCCATTCTACATCTTTGGCTATGAATCCTTGATTTATAGCAATATTAGGGAAGATGGAAGGATAGGGAATACATGGTTTCTTTGCTATGCCTCTGGCTTTTAGAGCTGTCAGCCAAAGGTCCATAATAAGGTGAGACAGACTAATCTTAGTTCGCTGCATAAGATGAAAGAGACAGAATTTGTCTCTGTTGTTTACGTTGTCTCTTGCACCAGTCCTTGGAGTAAAAACATTGAGTAGAAGGTAATGAAGAAATTTACATTCAGGAATCAAGTTTTTAGCTTTCAGGAAGTTTGCAACTCCAGGAGTTCGAATCTTTCCATAAAGTACCTCATCTATTACATTACTATCTAGATGAGCATTCCAATTTGGTTTGTAGATCACTCCTTCAATCTTGCATTTTCCAGCAGCGGTGATGGTTCCTGGGTTAATCATATATTCATCCTTTGAGATCATACCATCTAAGCCTTCTTGAAGAAGAAGACATCCACTCCAGTATTCAGCATAAGCTAACATCATCCATGCCCCTTTCAATTTTGCGAACTCCATCCAGCTGGCAGCATTAATCATCCCATAGACATCTTTTGATACACTTTGAAGTGTTTCTCTTGTAATATATTGGCTTGGAAGAAACCATTCTTCATCAAAGAAATCAATTTCAGTTTCCTGATAAGATCCTTTGGTATTTGTTGACTTAAAAATATGTGTGTGTGTGTCAATCTTTCGGCAAGTGTACCGGTCGTCACAAGTTTAGAAATAGTGAGAAAAGGTTGTCGAACCACAGAGACTAGTTGTGAATTACCAATTACTCAACATGCTTTGCTATTAGGACGAATCAATGAATTAAGCATTTGTATAAAACTAAGTTATTGTGTAAAATAAAGCAATACTGTAAAGTAAAGAAAGCAAGTAAATGTTTAAGTTTCAAAGATGATAAAAACAGTTAGGGAATTGGTTCAATTGATTCTTCTCTCAAGTAACTACTTCTTATGTCAATTCAGCAAATATCACTCAATTGGAGACTAGAATTTGTGATACCGTAGACTAATCCTATTCCTAGGTCTTTAGTCCCTTTGAATGACTTCTATAATCCCTAATCCCTTAGGTGAAAACAGAAATTCATTCAAGAAGCGAAACAGATAAATTCGTTACAACATCTCATAGCATGCAAGTTCTATCCCTAGACTCATGCATTACTATAGTGATGCACTTCCTCTCCTAATTCAACTATCAATCTTCCGAAGGCATAGCTGACACGAGATACAAATCCTTAAGAAATAGTTCAATTCATCAAACATTAATATTCCTATCTCTATTTGAATTTCATGAATTAAATCTCAAGAATAAGCATTAAGCAAGGAAGAGATCAATCAATTCGGTGAAATTACAATTGAATTAACATGAGAAAGTCATTACAAGAGTTCTGGAATCAAAATCCCCAATCCTAACCTAGAAATCTAACCTAACATGGAAATGAGAAAAGAAAGAAGGAAAATAGAAATCAAACACAAGAAGCGCTCCATGAAGCCTTAGATCTTGCTTCCACAAGCTCCAAATCTTCAAGAATCTCCTAGGTTTGATGGAGGAGGAAGGAAAACGAAAAATGGAGAAGAGAGAATCGTAGAGCACAAGTGTGCAGAGGAAGAAATTGAGTTATGCAGTTGTTCCCCTCATTTTCGCGCCCAAATAGCTATATATAGCAGTAGAAACGCGCCACCCATAAGTAGAAACGCGCCCTGGCGCGTTTTCGCCGCAAGGGACAGTAAAATGCGCCACCCTGACGCGCCCTGGCGCGTTTTGGCCGCAAGGAACAGTGAAATGCGCCACCCTGACGCGCCCTGGCGCGTTTTGACAGCATGTGAATAGTGATTTTGCAACTGCTTGAGTACTTTCACTAAAATGGGCATAACTTCCTCCACAGATATCGTTTTGAGCTCTGGTTTTTTGCAAATGAAAGAGGTTTGATAGTGCTACAAATCTCATGAAGACACGAAGAGCCAATTCGGAGTGAAAATTGGGTGAAAGTTAGGCTCAAATGTAGGTGTTTCCTTGACTTGAGCTTCATCTTCTTCTTCTTGATGGCTTGCACCCCAAGTCTTTCTCTTAGGTCCATGGCTTTCATTCAAAACTTCTATCTCCTCTTCAATCAACCTACAATTAATAAGAAAGTGGATAAAATGACTTAAAAACTCAAGAAAACTTACAAAACTAACAAAACACTAACTCAAGAACTAACACTAAGAAATTATGATATTTTTACTGACTAAACTATAGCTAAACCTAGTGAAAATAGATGGGAATGAGCTTAAAACACCTAGAAAAACATGTATAATCTAGCACTTATCACAACCCCAAACTTAAAGCTTTGCTTGTCCTCAAGCAAACATAGAATCCATCATTACAAGGGTCAATAAACATGGTATAACACTAAGCTCAACAGCCACTGAAAATGCATTATGCAGTTCTTAACTCCTTAAGCCAACTCAATTCATCTATGAAAGTTGGACATGAACTCAAAATGTTATCAAGCACTGCACAATTCATCAAGCATAGGCAAAAAACATAGATTGGCATGAAAAAATGTATTTTAGTCAACATCAGCAAAGTCCTCTCCAGTTAAGTGTTTGCCCTCAATCTCTCAAGTGTTTTGGGTTTGTGTTTCTCTCAATGTTACCAATTAGAAGGTCAGTTACCATAGGCTTGCAATAGCTCTAAAATCTCCACTGCCTTCAAGTAGACATTGGACACTCAAAAGATCTTTTCAGGGTTGTAATGGGGCTTAGGTAAAGGTGGGATAAAAAGAAAGGTACTAACTGCATATTCACAGGAACTTAAAGAGTAAAAGTTATACCTATATGCTATGCATGAGTTAATGATGAACAGAAGAAAAAATTCCAACAGGACAGAGACTAACACTAAGTAACATAAACAACTCATGAAACCACTCTGTTTTCCTTTTTTTCCTTTATCCTTATTGCTCTTAAACTTCATTTTCTTCTGTTTCTTTTTGTTTTCTTATAGCTCTTGCTATTTTCTTTTCTTTCTACTTTTTCTTTTCTTTTTGTTTTCTAAACATCTTTTTCTTGTAGCTTTTGTTATTTTGCTCTTTTCTTCTTCCTTTTTCTTTCTTTTCACTTTATTCTTGTACTTTGCTTTTCTTAAGTAGTCTCATTCATTGCTATCACAAGAAAGAACAGAAAAAATTTGGTATGGTATGGTATGCATGAAAACAGAGAATGCACTATACACAACTAGAAAATGCACAAAAATTCCACCAATACAAGGTGATCCCTCAACCCCAAACTTAAAATTTTGACTTGTCCTCAAGTCAACAGCTACACATGCACCCCAAAATTCAACCCCAAACTTAATCTTGAAACCTCTCATCTAAGTAAATAAACCAATACTCTTAAAGTTCCAGTGATAGGACCATTGGTTTTTCATTTAATTAGGCTTGTAATGAGCTTAAGTATCCAAGAAAGAAAGGGTTTATTCAGGCTCAAAGGGGCTAGCAATGGAAAGTGTGAAGGTTAAGGCTATTTGGCTCAAGGCTACAAGAAAGAAATGCCTTTATCATTTGTGTCCAAATCTAAATGTATGCAATTTTGACCAAGAGCTAAAGCAAGTTCTGGAACAAACACATCACATGGTAAAATAGAACACTTAAGAATAAATCATGTTGGAGGCCCAAATTCTTATCCAGGATTAATCATTGCATAACATTGCTAAGTTCATCAATCATGTCTCAATCCAGAAAATTGTCATGCTAGAGTTCTCATACAGTAACTCTTCAAACATTTTGAAAAACATGCAACTTTGTCATAGAATCTCAAATTGAACCTATGTGCCAAAAATTACACAGTTCATTCTACTGGACTACAGAGTCAATGTTATACTAATGCAATTAACCTTCATAAGATGGTGCAACAAAACAGGGCATATACTCTAAACAAACATGAATTAATAGTTAAAACAAAAGAGTATAAGAATGCTCCCTGTTGAAGACTTAGCCAAAATGCTCAAGGTTCTGCACCAAGTGCCCGAAATTTCCATGTGCTTCCAGCAGTGCTCAACATCTAAAAATTCACATCAACAAAACAAACTAACAGGACAGTAAGATCTTGGAAATTTTACAACAAAAATGAAAATCTAGGGTGAAGGGGATGAAGAATTTAATTCAAACTACTTGCAATGTGAAGTGGTGGAGATGAAAATGGATTAAAAATGGGATTGCACTCCACACCTCTCTGATTTCTATCACTCAAGGCACTGTAATTTCAACTGTTTATTCATATATCTATTACTTATCAACAACACAAACATCAAATGTATTTATACTTCTACTCTAATCTGCAACTTTTATTTTATTTTTGTTTTTCTAAACTTTTCAACTACTAACAACTATATCAATCAACAAATAAACGGAAGAAAAGGGAATATCAAAAAAACAGAATAGAAAATATGAAAATATTCAACTATGAAAATCAAAACAGAACAAGTATGAGTATTAACAAACAACAAAGTAAACACAAATGAAAACAATGAAAACAAGAATATAAAGAAATCAATGAAAACAAAGAAAACAAAGACAACCAAGAAAACAAAGAAAATAAAGAAGTCAATGAAAACAAAGAAACAAAGAAATTAATGAAAATAAAGAAATCAATGAAAACAAAGAAAATAAAGAAAATAAAGAAAACAAAGAAAACAAAGAAAGCAAAGAAAATAAAGAAATCAAAGAAATCAATGAAAACAAAGAAATCAATGAAAACAAAGAAAATCAAAGAAGACAAAGAAAACAAGGAAGACAAAGAAAACAAAGAAAGCAAAGAAAACAAAGAAATCAAAGAAAACAAAGAAAACAAAGAAAGCAAAGAAAACAAAGAAAGCAAAGAAAACAAAGAAATCAATGAAAACAAAGAAATCAATGAAAATAAAGAAAATAAGGAAAACAAAGAAAACAAAGAAAATAAAGAAATCAAAGAAATCAATGAAAACAAAGAAAATAAAGGAATCAATGAAAACAGAACAACTATAGAAAACAGACTCAAAGAACGAAAGAACTCACTAAAAAAAATGTCCTAAGTAGCAAGCACGTCAAGATTATCGATATTCAACCAATAGTTCCCCGGGAACGGCGCCATAAACTTGTTGACTTAAAAATATGTGTGTGTGTGTCAATCTTTCGGCAAGTGTACCGGTCGTCACAAGTTTAGAAATAGTGAGAAAAGGTTGTCGAACCACAGAGACTAGTTGTGAATTACCAATTACTCAACATGCTTTGCTATTAGGACGAATCAATGAATTAAGCATTTGTATAAAACTAAGCTATTGTGTAAAATAAAGCAATACTGTAAAGTAAAGAAAGCAAGTAAATGTTTAAGTTTCAAAGATGATAAAAACAGTTAGGGAATTGGTTCAATTGATTCTTCTCTCAAGTAACTACTTCTTATGTCAATTCAGCAAATATCACTCAATTGGAGACTAGAATTTGTGATACCGTAGACTAATCCTATTCCTAGGTCTTTAGTCCCTTTGAATGACTTCTATAATCCCTAATCCCTTAGGTGAAAACAGAAATTCATTCAAGAAGCGAAACAGATAAATTCGTTACAACATCTCATAGCATGCAAGTTCTATCCCTAGACTCATGCATTACTATAGTGATGCACTTCCTCTCCTAATTCAACTATCAATCTTCCGAAGGCATAGCTGACACGAGATACAAATCCTTAAGAAATAGTTCAATTCAGTCAAACATTAATATTCCTATCTCTATTTGAATTTCATGAATTAAATCTCAAGAATAAGCATTAAGCAAGGAAGAGATCAATCAATTCGGTGAAATTACAATTGAATTAACATGAGAAAGTCATTACAAGAGTTCTGGAATCAAAATCCCCAATCCTAACCTAGAAATCTAACCTAACATGGAAATGAGAAAAGAAAGAAGGAAAATAGAAATCAAACACAAGAAGCGCTCCATGAAGCCTTAGATCTTGCTTCCACAAGCTCCAAATCTTCAAGAATCTCCTAGGTTTGATGGAGGAGGAAGGAAAACGAAAAATGGAGAAGAGAGAATCGTAGAGCACAAGTGTGCAGAGGAAGAAATTGAGTTATGCAGTTGTTCCCCTCATTTTCGCGCCCAAACAGCTATATATAGCAGTAGAAACGCGCCACCCATAAGTAGAAACGCGCCCTGGCGCGTTTTCGCCGCAAGGGACAGTAAAATGCGCCACCCTGACGCGCCCTGGCGCGTTTTGGCCGCAAGGAACAGTGAAATGCGCCACCCTGACGCGCCCTGGCGCGTTTTGACAGCATGTGAATAGTGATTTCGCAACTGCTTGAGTACTTTCACTAAAATGGGCATAACTTCCTCCACAGATATCGTTTTGAGCTCTGGTTTTTTGCAAATGAAAGAGGTTTGATAGTGCTACAAATCTCATGAAGACACGAAGAGCCAATTCGGAGTGAAAATTGGGTGAAAGTTAGGCTCAAATGTAGGTGTTTCCTTGACTTGAGCTTCATCTTCTTCTTCGTGATGGCTTGCACCCCAAGTCTTTCTCTTAGGTCCATGGCTTTCATTCCAAACTTCTATCTCCTCTTCAATCAACCTACAATTAACAAGAAAGAGGATAAAATGACTTAAAAACTCAAGAAAACTTACAAAACTAAGAAAACACTAACTCAAGAACTAACACTAAGCAATTATGATATTTTTACTGTTTTCTTGACTAAACTATAGCTAAACCTAGTGAAAATAGATGGGAATGAGCTTAAAACACCTAGAAAAACATGTATAATCTAGCACTTATCAGTATTCTTGGCAGCCATTGGAGAGATTCAAAAATAACTGTAATATTTTGAGAGAGAGTGAGATTCTTTTTGAATAATAGAATTTGAGTATGCAGTAGAAGAAGACAATGCACTCATTGTTATTTATATAGGTAACATAAATATTAGGTCAAGGAATAGACGAAAGAAAAGTAACCGTCCCTGATTTGACATTTTCCCTTTGTGTTTCCTTCTAATGATTGTATTGACCCTGTGAATTCTGCGTGTGTCTTGTTTCTTTAAGAATTTTGCCAAAAATACCAGACACATTTAATACTACATTAAATGTTATCCCATGCACACTTGATTAAAATATTAATAGATAATATAACATTGTATCTGTTAAAGAGTCAGACGAACTAATTCAACTATGAATCAGACGCAGCGTTTCATCTTAACACGAAATAATCCAGATGGAATATATGCAGACGAAAGCAATGATCAGATGAAAGTATTTATTCATGCAAAGGAACAATTCCCAAATTCTCTTTTATGAAATTAAAACGAGTTTCGTCTAAAACTTTCGTAAAAATATCGGCCCACTGAAAATCAGTTTGTACAAATTGCATATCAAAAACACCTTTTTGAACATAATCTCTAATGAAATGAAATTTAATTTCAATATGTTTGGCCTTTAAATGCTGAATTGGATTCTTGCTGAGATTAATTGCACTAGTATTGTCACAAAATACAGGTATATGATTTTCAAACCTGGAATAATCTTCCAGTTGATGTTTTACCCATAATAGTTGTGAACAACATCTAGCAGCAGAAACATATTCTGCTTCTTGATGGAGGACCATCTCCAAAAGCTCAACAAACTCTTCAACCTTACTTTTTTAATAAATTGAGCTTCTAATAAAATTCACTATGTTTTTGACTGTCTAACCAGGTTTAGTATTCAGAGCATAACTTGGACTACACAACTCCAATTTAGCTATTCTTGGTGTCTTTTTAAAGCTGACTTTAAGGGCTATAAAAGCTATTAAGACACAAAAGCCCAATTCTAACTGCATCTAGGAGGAAATTGGGCTTGAAAGTAACGTTTGGATACTGTCAGGATGTTCCAGCGATGTGCTGACCAGGTTCAGTATTTCGAGCATAATGTGGGTTACAAAACTCCAATTAATTTCGTCTTGGTGGAATTTGAAAGCTGACTTAAAGGGATACAAAAGCTATGAAGACACCAAAGCCCAGTTCGGACTGAAGCTAGGAGGAAATGAAGCTTGAAGTTAACGTTGGAATGCTACCAGGATTTGCAGGGAGTTGTTTAATTGTTTAGGCCTATTAGTTTCTTTCAATTATTATTTGTTTTAAGACTTGGATTTGGGCCTTGTAATTGTGAAGTGTGATCAACATAGATTGTCTCTCATCTCACCATTGATCACTCATTTCATCCTAGGGTGGAGAACATTTCAGATTTCTAACCTTAGGTCCATTACACTTTCATGTAAGTTGGTTAACATTTCTATTGTACTCACTTACATTAAATGAATTACTACCTATATATGAAGTAGGAAGATCAAGAGAGTAAGCATTAGGTCGAAGTCTCTTTAAGACTTTGAAGGGTCCATCCCCTCTTGGCAAAAGCTTAGATTTCCTAAGGCTAGGAAATCTCTCCTTCATGAGATGAAACCACACCAAGTCTCCTTCTTTGAACTCCACATTTTTCTTATGCTTGTTCACTTGGGCCGCCACCTTGGAGTACCTCCTCTCAAGGTGCTCTTTGATTTTGGCATGAAGGGATTTCACAAGATCGGCCTTGGCAACTCCATCTACATTTAAAGCAAACTCAAGTGGCAAAGGCACAAGGTCAAGAGGTGTTAGAGGGTTAAAACCATACACAACTTCAAATGGGGAATGGGATGTAGAAGCATTCACAACTCTATTATATGCAAATTCAACAAAAGGTAAATGTTCCTCCCATGTCCTAGTATTCCTTTTAACAAAGCATCTCAACAATTGACCCAATGTTCTATTAACCATTTCGGTTTGGCCATTCGTTTGTGGATGGCAAGTGGTTGAAAATAAAAGCTTGGTGCCTAACTTACCCCATAAGGTTCTCCAAAAGTGATTCAAAAATTTTGAGTCTCTATCACTAACAATTGTTTTAGGCAAACCATGCAATCTAACCACTTGTTTAAAGAACAAATTTGCAATGTGTGTAGCATCATCAACCTTATGACAAGGAATAAAATGAGCCATTTTAGAAAACCTACACACAACTACAAAAATGGAATCCATTCCTCTCTTGGTTCTCGGCAATCCAAGCACAAAATCCATGGAGATATCAATCCAAGGAGAAATGGGGATAGGTAAAGGAGTATATAATCCATGATTCATGCTCCTAGATTTAGCCTTATGACATGTTATGCCCTTATACACAAATCGGTCCACATTCTTCTTCATGTGTGGCCAATGAAAATGTTCATGTAATATGGCTAATGTTTTATCAATCCCAAAGTGTCCCATGATGCCTCCTTCATGTGCTTCACAAACTAAAAGTTCTCTTAAGGATGTCTTAGGAATGCACAAACATTTTCCTTTGAAAAGATAACCATCCATCCTAAAGAAATCCTTACGAGCACTTTGAGCACCCATCATGAACACTTGGCCGAAATCGTGATCATGTTCATACAATTCTTTAATGTGATCAAAACCTAGCATCTTAGTTTCTAGCATAAATATCAATGAAAATCTCCTACTAAGAGCATCGACTACCACATTAGTGTTACCTTTCTTATATTTAATCATGTAAGGAAAGGTTTCAAGGAAATCTACCCATCTTGCATGCCTCTTTCTTAGCTTGCCTTGGCCCTTGATATGTTTGAGTGCCTCATGATTGGTGTGCACCACAAATTCCTTGGGAAGAAGGTAGTGTTGCCACACTTGGAAGGCCTTCACAAGTGCATACATCTCCTTATCATAGGTGGAGTAGTTGAGTTGAACACCCTTGAGCTTCTCACTAAAGTAGACAATGGGGTGCCCCTCTTGCATCAACACGGCCCCAACACCTAGGTTAGAAGCATCACACTCTACTTCAAAAGAACAAGCAAAGTTAGGTAAACCAAGAATAGGTGCATGTGTAAGCTTTTCTTTAAGTAAATTGAAAGCATGCTCTTGAGTTTGACCCCAAATAAAAGTAGAATCCTTTTTAACTAGTTCATTAAGAGGTGAAGCAATAATATTAAAGTCCTTAACAAACCTCCTATAAAAACTAGCTAAGCCATGAAAAGATCTTACTTCCCTTACATTAGTGGGTCTCGGCCACTCTTGGATGGCCTTAATCTTACTTTCATCCACTTGCACACCTTGCTCACTCACCACAAAACCGAGGAATATGACTTGATTGGTGGCAAAGGTGCACTTTTCTTTGTTGCCATACAATTGTTGTTCCCTATGCACTTTCAAAACAAGCTTCAAGTGTGTTAGATGTTCTAAGAAAGATTTGCTATAAATCAAGATATCATCAAAATATACCACAATAAATTTTCCTAGAAACTCTCTTAGCACATGATTCATTAACCTCATAAAAGTGCTAGGTGCATTTGATAAGCCAAAGGGCATGACAAGCCACTCATATGGTCCAAACTTGGTCTTAAAAGCGGTTTTCTACTCATCACCTTCTTTCATTCTAATTTGGTGATAGCCACTTTTAAGATCAACCTTGAAGAATATCTTAGCTCCATGTAGCTCATCAAGCAAGTCATCTAGTCTAGGAATTGGATGTCTATACCTTATAGTTATATTGTTAATGGTTCTACAATCGGTACACATCCTCCAAGTCCCCTCCTTCTTAGGCATTAAGATAACCGGTGAAGCACAAAGAGACAAACTCTCCTTGACCCAACCCTTACTCATCAACTCCTCTACTTGCCTTTGCATTTCATGAGTCTCTTGAGGAGAACTCCTATATGTAGGCCAGTTGGGTAAGGGTGCACCGGGTACTAGATCTATTTGATGCTCAATCCCTCTAAGTGGGGGAAGGCCTTGGGGAATCTCCTTAGGAAAGACATCATCAAACTCCATTAACAATGACTCAAGGTCCTCTTGCTTGCCTACCAAGTTAGTGCTCAAAACTAATGGTGTAGGCAAACATAGGAACATGCTCTTCCTAGCTAGGTACTCCCTTTTTAGCTCACCTCTCTCCATAAGCAAACTCTCACTAAGTTTTACCTTATCTATAGCCTCGGTTTGCCTTTCATCATGGGTGGCTACACACTTTCCTTTCAACCTAGAATCACTAGTGGCATGTTTGGTAATTTTCTTGCAACTCTCGGCCAAGACTAGCTTTCTAGGGTGTTTGGTTTCCTTTTGGCTTTTCTCAGAGGAGCTCTCCATACTAGGTTTGGCACTTGAACCCTCACTTTTCTTCTCATTTTCCCTCTTTAATTTCATTTTTATTTGATCCTCACACACTTCCTTAGGTGACAAAGGCTTAAGGGTGACCTTCTTGCTCATATGAGAGAAGACATAGGTGTTGGAAACACCATCATGAATGGCATGTTTGTCATATTGCCAAGGTCTCCCAAGTAATAGGTGAGTGGCTTCCATAGGCACTACATCACATAACACATCATCTCTATACTTGTCTATGGAGAAATTAATAAGAACTTGCTTACTAACTACCATTTCTCCCTTATCACTCAACCATTATAACTTGTAAGGTTTAGGGTGTGGGGATGTCATAAGTTCTAATTTATTTACTAACCTAGTACTAACAACATTTGTACAACTACCACTATCTATGATAAGAGAACATACCTTCCCTTCCACTAGGCATCTAGAATGGAAGATGTTTTCTCTTTGTGAGTCATCCAATTCCTTGAGGGTACTTCCAAGCATCTTCGTCACCATGAGGAGCTCTCCATCTTCCGGTTGCTCCATGCTTGAATGCTCACTAGCACTAGCTTCCTCTTTTTCACTAGAAGAGTGAGTGGACTCTTCACTAGTGATTCCTCCATCCACTCTCATGATCATGGCCTTCTTGTTGGGACATTGGGAAGCTATATGACCATGTCCTAAACACTTGAAACACTTAATGTTAGAAGGCTTAGAAATGGGTTATGAAACTTTCTTACCTTTAGGGTCATCTCGGCTAGACTTGTAGAAAGTGTTGGATGATCCCTCCTTCTTTTGCTTGTCCTTCCAACTAGAAGATCCATGGGTGTAAGACTTCTTGAAGGAGCTCTTCCTCTTTAGTTGGCCCTCAATCCTTTCAGCCTTGTGAATGGCATCCTCCAAGGTTCTATAATGTTGGAGTTCCAAGACATCTTGGATCTCCCTATTCAAACCATTAGTGAACCTAGCAATTGTAGCTTCCTTCTCCCCTTCATAGCCGGCCTTCATCAAGGTTAACTCTAGATCTTTGTAGTACTCTTGCACACTTCTTCCACCTTGAGTTAATCTTTGGAGCTTCACATGTAGGTCCCTTGTATAAGACTTAGGCACAAATCTTCCCTTCATGGCATCCTTCAATTGGGTCCATGAGGTGATGTGAGGCCTCCTCCTTTTCTCGGGATCTACAAGGACTTGGTTCCACCAAACCAAGGCATAACCTTCAAACTCCAAGATGGCTAAGTTAAACCTCTTCTCTTCACTCAAGTGTGGGTAGCAAGAATAAACTTGATCAACCTTTATCACCCAATCTGGGTAACTCTCGGCCTCACTATTTCCAAGGAACTTGGGTAGCTCAGTCTTGCTGCTTCTTCCCCACTCTCTAGGTTCATCCTCTTTAACATGTCTTCTAGGGGTGTGATTTGGCATCCTAGGTTGAGGATCTCTTCTCCCCCCTTGCATTCCTATGGCTTCTAAAGGGTTCATCCTCATCATAGTTGTTCCCCCTATCACTCTCCCTAGGTGTGTCATAGTCCCCTCTAGGAATTTCTTCCTCACTACCACTACCTCTATAGCTATCTCTTCTACTCCTAGGTACTTCATTGCTTAAACTCCTTCAGCCCTCCCTCGGTACCGCCCCTCCTCCATGGTGACCTCCTTGATTGCCACTAGTGTCTCCAAGGATCTTCTTCTCTAATTCCTTCCTTATCTTCCTTTCCTCCTTTAACCTCCTCTCTTGATCAAACCTCTCATCTAAGCTAGCACTAAGCATGGACTTCATCATATCCATCATCCTTTTAGACCTTGGTGAGAGATCATTTCCCACACTAGGAGAGGTATCCATTGCTGCACAAGAAAAGGTTAGATAAAAAATACAATTATATAAGAGATCCTTGCCACTCTCTAAGTGTTTCACTCTAGTAGCACTCTTGTATCACTCTTTAGAAGGCTTTTTCTATAATGTTCACACTTGCCTTTTTCCTCTCAATCTCCTTAGAGTTTCTTGAGAAACCTCTATCAATTATCAATGTCCAAATAATCCAAGTGAAAGAGGAACAATTCAACTACAAGCTTAAGGAAATTCATAGGAGACAAATACTCAAGACAAAACTACTAGAAAACCAAGAAGACAAGCAACAAAATAAGACTCAATGAACAATTAGCTACTCAAAAATGGAAATTAATTGTCAAGAAAATGGCTAATATATATATTGGACTAATAATGAAGGGAAACTAGTATTTAAAAACTGTAAAATTTTGAAACGAAAATCCTAAATGGAAGAAAATCAAATGCAAGTATTTTGCTGGAAAATGACAGAACCGTCACCAATCTGCCCAAACTTGTGAAATTTTGTTAGCATACCAATTGAGCTTGGAAAATTATGAAACCTTCCAGTTGAGCTCATATATATGTATATTGAATGACCAAATACCCAGAATTCAATAAATCAACCTTTAACCCCTTGAACCAACTACAAACTCGAAACTGTCACAGCAACAACAGAACCGTCACTAAGCTGGAACTTAGGCTTGAAAATTGGCTCAAAATGACTTGAAATTTTAGGGATTGGTTTAGGTGATCTTTATGAACGAAATAAGCTCAAATTAAGGTGCAGGGCAGCCACAATTATGGGTCCAAAACAGGGCAAAAACAGGGCAAAAAGTCTAGGCACATGCAAAGCACACTACAAGTTCAAATATCATGTTATTAGCAATTTTGACATAATTTGTAATATGATGCTTGAGCCTAATGAGTAATGATTCCTAAATTGAGCTTGGACACTAAATTCGTGGGTGTTTAATGACCCAATTCACCAAGGTACTCCACTCAATTTTTCCCAAAATTTTCTACTATAAGAGCTACTCAATTTTCACTCTAATTTTCTTCAAACTCTCTTTTCTTGAATTTTTCTTTTCTTGAATTTTTCTTTGACTCTTTTCTTTGAATATTTTCTCTTGCTCTTTTCTTTTTTTTTGCTTTTCTAAATTTTCTTTTGGCTATTCTTTGCTGGATAGTCCAAGTATAGCCTCAAATACTCAAGCAAGTCAAGTCAAACTTTGCTAACAAGCAAGATAATGCATGATAGTGGTAACTTGAACTTATAATGAGCAATGCACATAGTAATAACACATATAAGCACCAATTAAGCCACATAAGATGCAGGGGATTCAAATTCCAGCAAGGAGACTCAAAATACATATTGAGAAAATTCATCAAACACGTGGGGGCTATCAACTAGAATGTGTCTAGCATGTAAAATAAGCCATGTATGATCAACCATGAGTGTCAGAACATCTCATTTATGTATTGGACAGCCAAGACACATAACAAGACTCAAATAAAAATTCAATTGAATCAAAAATTGAAATAAAAAAGATAGGAGCTAGATTCAATACCACAAGTGAAGAACAACTAGGTGAAGAACAAGCTCTTGATACCAAATTTGATGCAACCCCATGAAGCTATGATGGGGTACTCCATGGATTCAACACCTTGAATGCCCAATCTTCAATTCACCAAGTGATCCTCACCCAAAATTAAGACAAGCTTGCGGAATAGACTATGTGGTAAGCTAGTGTTTCGGTTTGGAACCAAAGGAAGAAGAAATCAAAAATGGGAGGAGAACTAGAAGGGTGGTAGCTCCATGATTCATGGAATCAATAAGCTATGTAGAGGAATCGCCACTTGAGTCATGGACCAAGATAAGAGTCAAGGTTCTTTGAAGAAACCCTAGGAGAGCACTCCCTTTTCTCAAGACACAAGTCTTAGAAATTCTATTTCATTCAACATTCAAAAGTGAGTCTTACAATGAGAATTTTCCTAAGTTATATGGCCTAGTGTGATGACCGTGAGGCTCCCTAGCCATTTGATCCTTGATGTATTGATCAAGTGATGCTATGCACCCCTCACTTGATCAATTCAAGAAGGATCTAGTCTAAATGAGATCAAGAGGCTTAAAACTCATCTAAGCTTGTGATGATCATGGATTAATTAAGATTAAATTCTATGCCTTGGATTAGAAGTAAATCCAAAGGCTAGAATACCTTCTTAGATGAGAGTCAACATTTATAAACTTGACTTAAATTTACACCTTTGATTATAGCATAATCAAGTGGTGGAAATTTAAATGAAGTTAGTGGCAATTCCACTAATTCTCTCTCGTAATCCATCCACTCTCTTTTAAGAGAGTGTAACACACTTGCTTAGTTGGGTCATAAGACTCTTAAGCCCATCTTAAGAGGCTTTGACCAACACAAATAAGGTCAACATGTCCAAAAGGGGAAGCTTGGCCGAAAATTACAAGTCAAACACAAGGTCCAAGCTTCACAAAAACTAAGCTAAACTAATTACAAAATGCATAGAAAATTACAAGGCTTCATAAGCCCATTATGTTGACTATTAAGAGTTGACCATTGACTTTGACTTTGACTTGTTGACTTTGACTTGGTCAACTCTTCTTCAACTTGGGCTTCAATTCTTCTTTGCATTTCCCTTGTAATCTTCATGCTTGCAGATGGTCCTCCATCAGAAGTATACCCATGTGAATCTAGAGTAGTCATCTACAATGAAAAATCGATATCTCTTTCCACCAAGACTTTGCGTTTGAGTAGGACCAAAGAGATCAATGTGTAACAACTCTAGTGGTCTTGTCATAGAAACAACATCTTTAGATTGAAAAGATGATTTAAGTTGTTTCCCATGCTGACAAGGTTCACATAGACGATTAGATTTCCAAGAAATATTTGGCAAGCCTCTCACAAGATTTCTTTTGGATATTTTTAAAATATATTTTAGATTTAAATGTCCAAGCTTTTTGTGCCATATTTTCCTCTCATCGTTTGCTGAGAGTAGACAAGTTACATTCTGATCACTAAGGTCAGAAAGACACACTTCATATAGATTGTTCTTTCTTCTACCCTTAAACAAAATGGATTTATCACTGTTTCTAACTTTACACTCATCAAAGTTAAAGGAAACTTCGTATCCACTGTCACAAAATTGACTTATGCTAAGCAGATTGAAATTTAATCCTTCAACATTAGAGACATTTTGTATAAGTGGGTTGGGTGATTTACCAATAGTCCCAATCCTAAGAATCTTACCTTTTCCAAACCTATATGAGATAGACCCTTTACTTGGTCTGAGGTCTTGGAACATAGACAAGCTTCCTATCATATGTCGCGAGCATCCACTGTCTAAATACTGTTGACTTTTATTTTAGTCACACTACGGCAAGTGTACCGATCGTTACAAGTTTAGAAAAAGTGAGTAAAGGTTGTCGAACCACAGAGACTAGTTGATGAATTACCAATTACTTAACATGCTTTACTATTAAGACGAACCGATGAATTGAGCATTTGTGTGAAACTAAGTAACTATGAAAAAATCAAGCAATACTGTAACACTCCAGAAATTTAAATATAATTTGAAGAAGATTAAATTACTATGCAAATAGTAATTACTGTGTAAATAGTAAATTACTGTGCAAATAGTAATGAAAAAAAAAATAATAAACGAGTTACACGCGTTTATTATTATAATGAAATCACTGTGCAAATAGTAACTTTTACTGTGCAAATAGTAACTTTTGAAATCCTATAAATAGGGCCTAAGGGTTTCAGTTATAATCACAAATTTTTATTTTACAGTTTAGACAGATATCTGAGGTTAAAACTGAAGTCCCAGTTGGAGTATTTACTTCTAATTTAAAGTTTAATGAAGACACAGGGAGTTTCAATTTTTGCACACAAGAATATGACACGAAAGAATGAGTAGCACCAGAATCAAATAACACAGTTAAAGGAGTTTCACTTATGAAGCATTTACCTCGAATCAAAGGTTCTGAAGTCTCAGTTCCAGCCATCTATTATTATTAGAGAAAAGAAAATCTCTAACAATCAAACAAAAATATAGAGCACATAACAAACAATCATTCACACAACCTTATTGATTCTAAGCTCACTACTAATTACTTAATCACAACAAAAACATGGTTAGCTCAAAATTCACAAGTCCAAGAAACATACTGCTCTGATACCAACTGTAACACCCCGACGTATTTCATTGCTGAAATATTTTCTTTTTATCCATTTATTATTATTATTTGAAATTGATTCCCTTCATTTAGATTTCTTTGAATAAAATCTTAAAATAATTTTCCTTGCTAACAAAAACGTCACCAAAATCACATAGATCATATCGTAACCATACATCAAAAGTTATTTACAAAACGTCACATAAGTACGTAATATTGTGATAATTATAAAATACACATTATTCACAAAAATCCTCATGTTGGCTATCCTTGACATCTCCACACATGATTACTGAATCTACCTGTCAATCTGCTCCTCCGAATAAAATTCAGGATCATCACAGGTGTCAAACCACAGACACAAACACGCAAGGGTAAGTTCCAATATCTTAATAAAAATACTTATCATGTAAAAATATTTATATAATACATATCATATAAAAATGTCAATATAATACATATCATATAAAAATACTAATATGATACATATCATATAAAAATCAATAAAGGATGAATTATGACTTAAATGAAATTTCTATATGATGCATGCTCCAACCTCAACTCCAAAAATATGCAATGTGGTACCATAATAGATAATACGATTATCCGCTTTGTGAGCCCACTGTCCATCGGGTCACTCACGCACGACTTAAGTTTATTATCTGTCCCTCTAACCGAGGCCACCTCTTTTGAGGCATGTATGCATGAATGAAAATTTTACCTCCCTTTCTAGAATATCATTTTTAATCATTCATATTTTGATATACCATCAAATACCAAGAATACCAATAAACATCTTGAAATCAGGAAATCAAGAAACACCAAGAAAACACCCATCAAAAGTACCGTATACGTGAACAGTACCGTATACGTGAACAGTACCATATACGTGAACAATACCGTATACGTGAATAGTACCGTATACGTGAATAGTACCGTATACGTGAATAGTAACGTATAAGTGACCGTAGTCCGTGAATAGTACACCAGGTAAGTTCCCAGGAAAGAGAGGTGGGTCACTAATGGACACACTTAAGTACCAAGTCTTTCCTTAGCCAGAACTTTCCTAGACATGCACTTTCACACTACCACCCTTTTCTTAACAACAAGAATAATTCTGTTATGATGTGGAAGATCGGACAAAACCGCAACCACAGAGCATACTAAGAATTTTCTTAGCACCTTAGTATCAGATAAAATAAAGATAATAACAACAAAGAATAGTAAGATAAGGATAGCTCCCCTTACCTGTTTCTCCTAGCTTCTCTATTCCTTCCCCTACTTACTTGCTCCTATCTAATTTGGAGAGATTTCTAAGAGAGAGTTTAAGAGAATGTTCTTGATTTTGTGATTATAACTGAAACCCTTAGGCCCTATTTATAGGATTTCAAAAGTTACTATTTGCACAGTAAAAGTTACTATTTGCACAGTGATTTCATTATAATAATAAACGCGTGTAACTCGTTTATTATTTTTTTTTTCATTACTATTTGCACAGTAATTTACTATTTACACAGTAATTACTATTTGCATAGTAATTTAATCTTCTTCAAATTATATTTAAATTTCTGGAGTGTTACAAATACACTATAAAGCAATTAAGGAAAGCAAGTAAATGTTTAAGTTTCTAAACAGGATAATGGAGAAGGTTAGGGAAACAGTTCATTTAATTCTTTCCTCAAGTAACAATACTTCCTATGTCAATTCAACAGAAATCAATCAATTAGAGATAGAATTCGTGATATCGAAGACTAATCCTATTCCTAGGTCTTTAGTTCCTTTGAATTGCTCCTATAATCTCTAATCCCTTAGATGAAGATAGAAAGTAATTCAAGAAGCGAAACAGATGAATTCCTAACATCTCATAGCATACAAGTTCTATCTCTAGACTCATGCATAGCTATAGTGATTTACTTCCTCTCCTAATTCAACTATCAATCTTCCAATTGTATAATTGAAACGAGAAACAAATCCTTAAGGAACAGTTCAATCCAATCCAAACACCAATATTCCTATTATCTATTTGAATTTCATGAATTAACCTCAAGAATTAGCGATAAGCAAGAAGAGATCAATCAATTGAAAGAAATTACACTTGAATTAACATGAGGAAATCATTACAAGAGTTGCAGAATCAAAATCCCCAATCCCTAACCTAGAGATCTAGCCTAACATAGAAATGAGAGAAGAAAGAAGATAAAAGAAATTCAAACACAAGATTGACTCCATGAATGCTTGATTCTTGTTTCCACAAGCTCACAAGCTTCAAAGATCTTCTCGGTTTGGTGGAGGAGGAGAGGAATGAGATGGAGAAGAGAGAAACGAGGGAGGAGAAGAGAGAATTTCGAGGGAAAGCGTGCAGTAGAAGCTAAGATCCAACTCCCCTAATTTTCGCGCCCAAAGATCTATTTATACTGCAACATTTGCGCCCCCCTTCAAGTAGTTTTGCGCCGCGGCACATCTCTCCAGTGAAGCAAGGTGATTTGCACCTGAACTTAAACATGTTTTGCGCCTGGGCGCACCATATCAGCATGAGAAGATGATTTTTGCGCCTTGCATGAGCTTCATTTGCACTGGGCGCAATTGCACAGCAAGAAAGAATGAATTTGCACCCAGCTTGAGTCTTGGTTTGTGCCCTGGCGCATTTGGACAGTGAAGGGAGGAGACTTGTGCCCTGATAACCTCATGAATTGCGCCCTGGCGCAATTCTCCAGCAAGGGAAGTGGAATTGCACCTCAGTTTGCCTTGTGTTGCGCCCTGACGCAACTGGTAGTGCTTCCATGGCTTTGGGCTTCAATCTCATTTCTTCTTGATGTCTTGCACTCCAAATCTTCATCTTAGATCCATGGGCTTTCATTCCAAGCTTCAATTTGTGTCTTCAATCCCCTCCTTGCTCCTATCTCTTCTTCATTCCTTGAATGACCCTAGAAATCAACAAGAAAGAGATTAAAAAGACTTAAAAACACAAGAAAAAATATATAAAACTAATGAAACATCAAATCAAGGACTAATATTAAGCAAACATGATATTTTCACTGTTTTCTTATCTAAACTATAACTAAACCTAATAAAAATGGATGAAAATGGACTCAAAACACCTAGGAAAACATGTATAATATGACACTTATCACAACCCCAAACTTAAATCTTTGCTTGTCCTCAAGCAAATCTAGAATTATGGTATAACATTAACTCAAAAGCCTGTTCAGAATGCAATATCCAACTCTTGACTCCTTAAGTCAAACTCAATTCATTAATGAAAGTTGAACATGTGTTCACATATTATCAGGCAATTATACAATTCATCAACCATAAGCAATTAACCATAGATTGGCACTCAGAATGTAACTTAGTAATATCAAACAACTCTCACAAGTCAGGTGTTTACACTCAATCTCTCAAGTGTTTAGGCTTGTGTTTTCTCTCAATATTACCAATCAAAGGTCATGTTACCATAGGCTTGCAATGACTCTAAAAATCTTCACTGCCTTCAAGTAGAAATTGGACACTCAAAAGGTCTTTTCAGGGTTGTAATGGGGCTTAGGTAAAGGTGGGTTAAAAGAAAAGGTAACTGGCTAAATATCCACAAGAACTTAAAGAGTAAAAGATACAAACTATATGATATGCATGGACTAATGATGAACAGCCGAAAAATTAAAAACAGAACATAGACTAACAATAAGTAAAAACAAACAAGTAATGAGACCAACTTTATTTTCTTTTCTTCCTTTATTTCTTTTACTCTTAAACTGCATTTTCTTCTGCTTCTTTTTCTTTCTTTTTGCTTTCTTATAGCTTTTGCTATTTTCTTTCCTTCTGATTTTTGCTTTCTTTTTCTTTTTTACACATCATTTCTTGTGACTTTTGTCATCTTGTTCTTTTCTTCTTCGTTTTTCTTTCTTTTCAATTTCTTGTTTTTCTCTTTATTTTTGCACTTTGCTTTTCTTAAGTGGTCTCACTAATTGCCAACACATGAAGAAAAATAAAAAATTTTGCATGGTATGCATGAAAAAGAGAGAAAATGCAACTATACTACACTATATATTATTCACAAAATTACACCAATACCCACCCTGTATTAGGTGAACCACAACCCCAAACTTGAAATTTTGACTTGTCCTCAAGTCAACAGCTACACATGCACCCAAAAATTTCAACCCCAAACTTAATCTTGAACTTATCCTCTAAGTAAAGAAACCAATACTCTTAAAGTTCCAATGACAGGACAATTGGTTTTTCACTTATTTAGGCTTGTAATGAGCTTAAGTATTCAAGAAAGAAAGGGTTGATTCAGGCTCAAAGGGGCTAGCAATGGAAAATTTAAAGGTTCAGGCCTATTTGGCTCAAGGCTACAAGAAAGAAAATTGCCTTTATCATTTGTGTCCAAATCTAAATGTATGCAATTTTGATCAAGAGTTAAAGCAAGTTCTAAAACAATACTTCAGATGGTAAAATACTCAAGAATGAATTATGTTGGAGGCCCAATTGACTATCCAGGATTAATCATTGCATAACATTGCTAAATTCATTAATCATGTCACAATCTAGAAACCTTGTCATGCTAGAATTCTTATACAATTCCCTACAAACGTTGAGAGCTTATGCAACTTTATCATCAAACATTAAGCTGAACCTAAGTGCCACAAATTGCATATATTATCCTTACTTAAACTATAAGACAATGCTATTCCAGGAAAATATTAAACAATGCTTCAAACTAGGGGGTATCTTTTAAACACAACATTAATCAACAATCAGAACTACGGAGGTTAAGAATACTCCCCTTTGAAGACTAGCGTAGATGCCTAAAGAGCTCGCAGCAGGTGCCACCTTTCCAAATTTTCCATAAGTGCCCAGTATCTAGAATATCAAAATACAACACAAAAACTAACAGAACAATACAGTCTAATCGTATCTAGAATATCAAAATGAGAATAAAAACTACAAAATAGGAACATAAGCTAATTATCAGTAATGTGAATTTTTCAAAACCAAATCATCATCATTCATCAGCATTAGATTGTTCATCCTCATCTTGCGTCTCTTCATCTTCAGAAAATTCTTCGAACTTCATCAAATCTTCTATGAATTCAGCATTGAAGGCTCGGAAAGGCACTAAATCGTCCACTGGCAGATTCATTTGAGAAGCAACAGTTCTTAGTAGGGGTTCCATTGCAATACATGCCTTTGTACCGTCATAAACCCAGCGAATGTTCTCTTGGACCACTCTTAGGTGGCGCAAGATCTTCTCTTGTTTGGCATCCGAAGCAGTGGAGGAGCTAGAAGGAATGGAAGTGTTGTGATCATGTGAGGTGCCAGCCATCTTAGCCTTACCCTTCGAACCTTTTGTTGTGTTGACATCTTGAGAAGCATTTGCTGCTGGTATGAGTCTTGCTTTAGGTACTCCTAGAGTCACATTTAAGTCCAAGGTTGATCCAGCCTTCATAGGAGTCAAGCCTTCACATGACACTCCAGCATCAAGACACAGTTGTGTAATGATACTTGCATATGACAAAGACCCTTTGTTTTGTTTGTGGAGTGCATGAATCTCCTTAGCAATGGTTAAACCAACATTAATATACTCTTCATTCATCAGAGTGTAAAGACACCATACCCTCTTCTTTGTTATGGAAGATTTGTGCTGAATTGGAAGCAAAATGTCATAAACAAAAGCCCACCAGATCTTAGCTTTAAGGCATAAAGATGAAGTCTTCAAATGTCTAACACCATTGTTGCGCCATTCGCTTTCCTTCCACTCCCCTTGTCCTTCACATAATACATTCTCTACAATGCTTGGATCGGCTTTACACGGAGCTCGGTGCTCGAAAGCACAACGCCTTGACTCAGAGAATGGGATCAAGAGCAATGAATTAATGGCCTGTGGTGAAAATGATACAAGTTTCCCATGGACATAGGAAGTGTAGAGTTCTGCATCATCCCCCATGGTCAAATTGGCATAGAACTCTAAAACAATGTCTTGGTATGCCGGGAACGTCAAAGTGTCCAATCTATTCCATTTTTTACTCGTAATCTCTTTACATATTTCTTTACAAATGGAATGATTTGATGGCTGATCATCCCCTTCATTTATGAATTGACTGGGGCTGATATTAAACTTCCGCTCCACTAACACTGTACGTGATGCAAACCGGGATATAAAAGCTTCCTCATGCTCCAAGGACCGAAATCTATGTGCATTGAAATTGGGAATCTCCGGTTCTTGAGTTGTGGTTGCTTTGGCTCTTTTTGTGGAGTTTGTCTTCTCTTGGCACTTTCCCTTAGATGCTCTATGCTTAGTTCTGGCTACTCTTGAAGAAAATGAAGCTAGCGTCTCTTCAGTTGACATGGTTATCTCCTTGCAAATGAACCTTTATCATCAAAAATAATAGAGAAGTTTAGGATTGCATCAAGATAACAAGGAACACCATAAAGAGCATGTAATGTCATCGAGAGATTGCAATGAAAAGAGAAATAAAATTGGCATTGCTAAGAGGAATACATAAGCAAATATCATATGGTCATGCTCACTAAGATTACTTACTCAAAACACACTAAAAAAATTCATTGAGGCATTTTATCAAACACCATGTAGTCATGAATGAGCATGGAACAACTCTTTCTAATTGCTTTGCCAAATGAACCCCGAAGACAATTACCATTGTTTACTTGCACACAATCAATCATATCTCTCTATAAACAACAAAACATGGCCATGCACATCATGAGAATAAGCAACTCAACACTCACACATGGCATACTAGGGTTCACACAAGACAAAATTGAACCCCCTCTCCAACAATTCATGTCAAAGAAATGCAATTGGAGCTTAGAGAATGAAGGAAACAATTAATAGTCAATGGTTAAATGGGCGTACTTTGTATGAGCTTGAGAAATTTTGAATGCACAAAGATAAAAATCATGCAAGTTTGAACAATGTGGATGGAGGTGAAGAGTAAAGATGATGAAGATGAAGATGTTAGGTCAAAGTTATTTGTAATGTGAGAAGGTGGAAGTGAGAATTGATGAAGAATGGAATTGCTCTCTTGAGAGTTACAAGCACCAAGTGATGGAAAATAGCCCAATTGTGAATGCAATGGCGCGCGCCCCCTTTTGTGCTTTGGCGCAAGTTTTGCGCCCCGCTACTTAAGGAGATTGCGCCGCGGCGCATTTGTCCAGCAAACTTTATGTGTTTGCGCCTTACCCCTCCAAGCTTTTGCACCGAGGCGCATCTTGGCAGAGGGCAACACTTATTTGCGCCTCGCCTCTTCTTGATTTGCGCCTTGGCGTAATCCACTCATGTATGTGTGCCTTTCTTTTGTGCCTTGGCGCAAGTTTGCACTCCCCTTTTATGCCATGGCGCAGATTTTACGCCTCCCATTTATGCCCATTTGCGCCTGGGCGCAAACTTCCAACAACTAATGGTTAATTTACGCCTCCTTCCACATGCAATTTGCGCCTGGGCGCATTTCTCCAGAGGCTGCCATGGTTTTGCGCCCCACCTTCACACATAAGTGTGCTTGGGCGCATCTTGACAGAGAATGTCAATGAATTGCGCCTTGCTCCTAGCTCAATTGCGCCTAGGCGTGGTTTGATAGGGAAAGCTAATTTGCACCTTCCTCTCAACTTTACTCAACTTGTGCACACATTGTAAGTCCTGCATTGGAGCCTCAAAATTTCCATAATGTTATTACATATCCCAACCTTCTCTTATTTCTTATTGATTTCACCATTACATTTCTATCTAACTTCAAATTTTATTTTTATTATTGACAAATATGTAATTAAACTACAAGAATTGACTATCCTATTTATAACAAGAAGACTATCTACAGCTTTTCCTATTCGCATGGGTTGCCTCCCACCAAGCGCTTCTTTAACGTCATTAGCTTGACGTGTAACTTGACCTTGTTAAGGAGGGTCCTGAAGATCAATGGAGACCTTCTCTTTCTCTACCTTGTCTCCCAAATAAGGTTTCACTCTTTGACAGTTCACTTTAAATTCCTTAGATTTATCAAGGTCTTCTAAAGTGATGGCACCATGTGGAAACACTTCTTTCACAGTAAAGGGGCCAGACCATCTAGACTTGAGTTTTCCTGGAAACAACCTTAGCCTAGAGTTATAAAGTAAAACCAGTTGTCCAGGGTAAAACTCTCTTCTTCTAATCTTACGATCATGCCATAACTTTGTTCTTTCTTTGTATATCTTGGCATTCTCATATGCTTGAAGTCTCAATTCGTCCAACTCATGGAGTTGGTACAGTCTCTTCTCACTGCCTGAGTGAGAGTCAGAATTGAGGTACTTTAAGGCCCAGTATGCCTTATGTTCTTGTTCAACATGCAAGTGGCATGCCTTTCCATAGACCATCTGGAATGGTGTCATGCCAATGGGAGTCTTATATGCTATCCTATATGCCCAAAGAGCATCATTTAGTCTTTTTGACCAGTCTTTTCGGGACAGATTCACAGTTCGTTCTAATATCTTCTTGATCTCCCTATTGACTAACTCTGCCTGCCCACTAGTTTGGGGGTGATATGGTGTTGAAATTTTGTGCTTCACCCCCAACCTTTTGAGAACTCTTTCTAGATGCTTATTGTAGAAATGGCTTCCACAATCAGTGATGAAAGCTCTAGGAACCCCAAATCTAGTAAAGATATTTCTATGAATAAAGGTATCTACAATCCTAGAGTCATTAGCTGGGGCAGAAATGGCTTCCACCCACTTGGACACATAATCTACAGCTACTAGGATGTATGTGTGGGAGAATGAAGGAGGAAATGGTCCCATAAAATCCATCCCCCACACATCAAAGACCTCTATCTCTAAAATATTGTTTAAGGGTCCCTCATCTCTCCTAGAAATGTTTCCACTTCTTTGGCATCTGTCACAGGTTTGCACAAAAGCTTTTGCATCTTTAAAAATAGATGGCCAGTACAAACCACTTTGCAAAACCTTTTTGGCTGTCCTTTCCCCATTAAAATGACCTCTGTTAGGGGAATTATGACAGTGCCAAAGCACAAAACTAACCTCTTCCTCAGGGATACATCTCCTAAGGAGTCCATCTATACCCCACTTGAAAAGAAATGGCTCATCCCAAACATAGTATTTTGCATCAGAAAATAGTTTTTTCCTTTGTTGATGAGATAAGCCAGGGGGAATATAGTTGGATACCTTAAAGTTCGCGATATCGCTGAACCAAGGAGCATCAGAAATACTAAAGAGTGTTTCATCTGGGAAGGTTTCAGAAATTGGGATAATGCAATCTTCTATCTCAGCATGAGGTAACCTTGATAAGTGATCTGCCACTAGGTTCTCTCTTCCTTTCTTATCTCCTATTTCAATGTCAAATTCTTGTAGAAGGAGAACCCAGCGGATCAATCTTGGTTTACTTTCATGCTTCGATAGAAGGTATTTCAAGGCCGCATGGTCAGTATACACTATAATCTTTGAGCCAATGAGATATGGACGAAATTTGTTAAGAGCGAATACTATGGCTAGCAACTCTTTTTCTGTAGTTGAGTAATTGATTTGAGCACTATCAAGCACTCTGCTAGCATAATATATAACTCTTACAAGTTTTTCCTTTCTTTGGCCTAGTACAGCTCCTATTGCATAATCACTTGCATCACAAATAATTTCAAAAGGTAAACTCCAATCTGGAGCAGTTATGATAGGAGCTGTTGTTAACTTCTCTTTTAAAGTCTCAAAGGCTTTTAAACAGGTTTCATCAAAATTGAAGGTCACTTCCTTCACCAACAAGTCACACAATGGTTTAGAAATTTTTGAAAAATCCTGGATGAATCTTCTATAAAAACTAACATGACCTAAGAAACTACGCACTCCTTTCACATTCACTGGTGGAGGCAGTTTCTCTATCACTTCGATTTTTCCTTTGTCCACTTCTATACCATCAACAGAAATTTTGTGCCCTAAAACTATGCCTTCTTTAACCATGAAATGGCATTTTTCCCAGTTCAAGACAAGATTAGTTTCTTGGCATCGTTTTAGTACACAAATCAAATTTTCTAAACAGTTTTCAAAAGTGGAACCAAATACTGAAAAATCATCCATGAAGATTTAAATAAATTTCTCAACCATGTCACCAAAAATGGCCATCATGCATCTTTGAAAAGTTGTTGGTGCATTACATAATCCAAATGGCATTCTCCGGTATGCGAAAATCCCATAAGGACAAGTGAAAGCAGTTTTTTCTTGATCCTTAAGGTCTACCACAATTTGGTTATAACCAGAGTATCCATCCAGAAAACAATAATAAGCATGGCCAGCTAACCTTTCAAGCTTTTGATCCATAAAAGGTAGGGGGAAGTGATCTTTTCTTGTGGATTCATTCAACCTTCTGTAATCTATGCACATTTTCCACCCAGTTACTGTCCTGGTGGGAATTAATTCATTCTTCTCATTTGCAATTACAGTCATGCCCCCCTTCTTGGGAACTACTTGTACTGGACTTACCTAGGTATCCGAAATGGGATAAATAATGCCAAAGCATCAAGTAGTTTGAGGACTTCTTTGTGTACAACCTCCTTCATAGTAGGATTTAAACGCCTTTGAGGTTGTATCACAGGTTTAAAATTTTCCTCAAGCAGGATTTTGTGCATGCAAAATGAGGGACTTATACCTTTCAAATCAGAAATTTGCCACCCAATTGCAGATTTATGCTCCTTAAGGATCTTAAGCAACTTGTCCTCTTCCCTTTTATCCAAAGAGTTGCTTATGATCACCGGGAAGGTGTCATTTTTTTCAAGAAAAGCATATCTAAGATGAGAGGGAAGTTGCTTAAGTTCACTCTTAGGTTCAATTTCTGTTTTCTCAGCCATTTTAGATATTTCCTCTAATGGTTCAATACTTGATGGTAGTGAAGTGTTGGTCTCCACTGCAGCTATGAAATTCTCAACTTCTTGTTTTTCATTTTCAAAACTAGAAGTATCAAAATTTTCCTCATCTGTTATGAAGTTAAGAATCTCATTTTCATAAACATTTTCCACTATAGGTTCCAACACATCCACCATCATGCATTGTGACTTTTCTACAGGGAATTTCATTGCATCAAATATGTTAAAGGATACCTTTTCTTCATCAACTCTCAAAATGAGTTCACCTTGTGCCACATCAATTAGGACTCTGCCTGTGGCTAGGAATGGTCTCCCTAAAATGATTGGAACTTCTTCATCAGCTTCCATTTCCAGCACAACAAAGTCTGCAGGAAATACGAACATGTCCACCTTCACTAAGAGGTCCTCCACTACTCCGTATGGACGTTTGGTGGAGCGATCTGCTAGTTGCAGCGTCATCATCGTAGGTTGGATGTCCATGTCCTGTATGTTCAGTTTCTGCAACACAGAAAGAGGCATCAAATTTATGCTAGCTCCCAAATCAATCAAGGCCTTACCTATTGGCACTTCGCCTATTGAACAAGGAATGGTGAAGGGTCCTCTATCCCTTTTTTTCTGAGGTAGCTTTCTCTAAATGATGGCACTACATTCCTCTGTCATTGCTACTGTTTCATCATCTAGTAGCATCCTCTTGTTGGATAGGATTTCCTTCATAAATTTGGCATATGATGGCATCTTTTGCAGTGCTTCAGAAAATAGAATGTTGATTCTCAAACTCTTCAATATGTCAAAGAATTTGGCAAACCGCTTGTCATCATTGGCCTTCTTCACCCTTTGCGGATAGGGAAGCTTGCAGTAAGGTGAGATGTGTTCATCCTGGCTAGCCTCTTCTAGGATCTGCTTCTTTGTTTTTCTAGGTGACTCTCTTTTTTTAGTGAGAATTATAGGCACAGGTGGTTGCCTTTCACTCTTTGCAGTATTTTCTTCTTCCTCCACTGCATCTCCTTTCATTTCTACAGTTTCCTTTCCCAACACCTTACCACTCCTTGTGGTAATAGCTTTGCACTGCTCCTTTGGATTCACAATAGTGTCACTTGGCAGATTTCCTTGATTTCTTTCAGAGAGTTGCTTGGAAAGCTGGCCAATCTGTGATTCCAGATTCCTAATAGAAGCTTCTTGATTTGTGAACATAGATTCAGTCCTTTGCATAAATGACATGAACATGTTTTCTAAAGTTGAAGATCCTTCTCTAGGAACCGGATTCATGTTAGAGCTTGCTAGAGCATTTCTAGGTTGGTTGGTTGGGAATTTGGAATGGTTTGGGTTGAAGGGTAGATTTTGTGGTTGGTTTTTGATGTAGGAACATCTCAAAGGATTACTAGAAGCATTGAAAGGAAGAAGTGGGAAAGCTCCAAGACATGGCACAACCTCAATCAAGCCATAGTATAGGACTTACTTTTTGCAATATGATTGTAAACTTGTGTACTAGTGTAAGGCCTTGTTAGTGAGCCAAAAAGAGCTCACGGCCAAGCTTGTTCTTTTAGTTTGAATGCTTTAAATTTGTGTTTAGGATGCCTAGCTTAAGGATGCAAGTAAAGAATTAATGAGGCACTAAAATTCACCTAAGAATTTCAAGTTAAATTTGAGTTTAATTAGAAATTCTTTTGTGAATCCAAGAGCTTTGGTTTAAGTAGAGTTCTTGCTTAAGTGTTGATCCATGTCTCCACTTAAGAAAGAATCTCCACCCTAGATCTCCCAAAGCCCTTCAAGGGTTTAGATCAAAGATGGGTGATATGTCACTTGAAAGTGACATGTAACTTAATATAGTTACTCATTAATTAGTTAGTTGTTTACCTTAAGCCTAGGTTAGTTTTGGTTAGTTAGTTTAGGTATGGTTAGGATTAGTTTAGCTTGTTTTCCAAGTAGCCTAGGGTCTATAAATACATGTAAAAACGAAATTGTAAGGAACTTTTGACAAATTGATAAATGAAGAAGCTTTAAGCTTTTCTTTGAGAGAGGATTTCTCTTGTCTTGCTTAGCAAGGTTTCTTGGATCTTATCAGTGGATTCCATCCTGCATTGTGGCGGTTCCTCCTAGGCTTATTGGCTTGCCATGGCGCCACCCTCTTCCATTCCTCACCCCTTTCATCTTTTTTCTTTCTCGGTTTTCCTCCACCATTGAAGCTTGACTGAAGCTTCCTTTGTCTTTTGGGTTGGAGTTGCTTGTCTTGAAGAAGCTAGAGAGGGCAACATAAGGACTCTTTGGAGAATCTCTAAGGAGGCCTATATCAAGTGGTATCATGAGCTTGTGTCTTCTTCAATGGAGTATCTTCAACGGGTTAGTTATGGGTTTCATATGTTTCCATAGCTTTCTTTGAATTTTCTTTGTTTCATGTCTTCTTTCAATAGCCTAGTCTTTGTTTCTTTGAGTTATCTTCATTTTGTTCGGTTGGTTTGTGTCTAAGCATGGTTTTCTTCCTTCTTTCTTCTTCAAACCGTGGGTTTCCATGGTTAAGCATGCTTGTCTTGAAGTTTTACCCATAGTTGCTTTAGCTTCCATAACAAGATTCATGGTTCTAGAGTAACTTCCTTTGTAAGCTTCTTTGTTTGATTTGTTTTCTTGTAGTTTTGTTAGTCCTTTGTGTATTTTTCTTTACAAAACCGTGAGTATGATGTATGTGCTGCACCTTGGTTGATTTGGTTTCATGTTTTACATGGGTTCCATGAAATAGAAGAGGCTTCTAATGTAAGTTCACATGAACATGCATTTGGTTAGCTTCTAGAGCACTCTTTGAGGTCCAATTTGTGTAGAACCTTGTGATTTGTATTTTGGGTTTTAGAAATTGAACTTGGAGGTTGCTCTTCTTCATTATTGGTTTCGGTCCAGCCATACATAGTGTGTAGGAAAAAATACAAAATCAAAACAAAGAAAAGAAACAAGTGAGAAAAACAAAAGAAAAAGAAGTAGTGATGAAAAGTGAAGTGTATGGGTCCAAAAAGAGTAGAAATTGATTAAGGACCATACAAAAGCAAAATCAAAAGAACCAAAATAGCAAGAGAAAAATTTGAAAAGTGAAAAGAATTGGCAATTAGACACACCCTTGGACTTAGTTTTGAGCACACATCACCCAAGTTGAATTTCTAGTACCTTGTTTTTGGACTTGAGTGTGTAGTGATTTTTTGGGATAATTTTCACTTTGAATTTTTACTGCACTTGCTGGAATTTGATAATACTATGAATATATGAACCTTATTGTGCATTTGGTTTGATTTTCTCAAAGGTTGCATAATCATAGAATTAAGGTTCATTTCGGTTTCTACATCGGATTCTAGAATCCGTCGCTAAACCTTGGTGAAATTCGGTGGCTAACTTGAATTTGTGTGTGGCTGTACTTTGTGTTCCTCATACTCTTAGTCTCGGTTTTGGACTTGTTTTCCCTGCAAATTCATGATCCTTTGCTGTCCATATAAGTGCCATTGTCTCATCAAAGTTTACTCCAAATTTGATTAGCCTTTCTTTCATTTTTGATCCTTTTTTTGCTTGTCTTTCTTGGAATCCTAGTTTTGTCTTTGAGTATTTGTCTCTTTGGACTTCTTGAGCCTAGCTAGGGTGCTGTTCCTCTTTCACATTGGCTTGGTAGGGACTTGATAATTGATTTGAGAATAATTTCTAAGTGAGAGCCAAGAGATAGAGAGGAAAAAGGCAAGAGAGTTTCATTAGAGAAAAAGCCCTAAGTGTGAAACACGAGTTGATTGAGTGGATACACTTAGAGAGTGGTGAGATTCTTTATTTTCTATTATATTTCTTGTACACTAACCTTTTCTTGCAGCGATGGCTAGCTTTCCTAGTGTTGGCAATGAATTGTCACCCAAAACTCTCAAAATGATGGATATGATGATGAGTAGGTTGAATACCACCCTTGATGAGAGAATGGGGGAGTTTCAAAGGAGGATGGGTAGTGAGAGGAGGCATAGTGGAGAGTCTAGTAGGAATAGAGAGGAGGAAGAGAGGAGAAATAAGGAGGCAAATGATAGGAGAGGAAGAGAAGAAAATGATAGGAGGAGAGAGCACAATAGGGGAGGTTATGAAGCTTCCAATGGGAGTGATGGAGGAGAACATGAGGTGGATGATTTTGGTTTTGATGAGCATGGAAATGAGAGGAGAAGGGAGAGAGGTGGTGGATACCATTTTAGGAGGTATAGCCGAGACTCAAGGAGGCCATACTATGGTGATGATCCAAGAAGAGATGAAGGGCTACCTAAGGTGAGGCTCCCTAAGTATAGTGGTGAAGGAGGGGCCGAAGGGTTCCTTGATTGGGCCATGAAGGTAGACCAAATTTTCTTGTGTTATCCTAACTTGACTAATGAGATGAAGCTCAACCTTGCTACTCTTGAGTTTGAGGGCTATGTGCTAGTGTGGTGGCATCAAGTGCAACAACACATAGCACGCATGAGGAGGCCTATGATCAACTCTTGGCTCGGTTTGAGACAAGCTCTCAAAGAAAGGTTTGTTCCACCTTCTTTTACTAGAGACCTACACATTCGGCTTCAAAGGATGATCCAAGGTACAAGAAGTGTCCAAGAGTATTATAAGGACCTTGAGGTTACCTTGTTGAGGGCCGAGTATCAAGAAGATAGGGAGGCCACCCTTGCTAGATTTACTCATGGCTTGAATAGAGACATCCAAGATGTCTTGGAGCTTCAAAGTTACCATACTTTGGAGGAGGCAGTGCATAAGGCCGAAAGAATAGAAGGCTAACTTAGAAGGAGGGCTACTTTCAAAAGAACTTCTACACCTAGTTCTTCTAGTTGGAGAGATAGAGGTAAAAGGGAGAATGCTCCTATGGTGAAACCAAGGAGTGACCGTGAGCCTTCCAAGCCCAAAGAGGTACCTTCTTCTTCTAACTCTTTTAAATCTAGTAACATTAAATGTTTCAAATGTTTAGGTAAGGGACACATAGCATCACAATGCCCAAACAAGAAGGCTATGTTCCTAAGACAAGATGGAGAGATCACAAGTGAGGATTCTCAAGCCTTCTCAAGTGAAGATGAAGGCCAAAGTGCAAGGAGTTCCACTTCTAGCCAAGAAGCCGAGGAGGGTGATCTTTTAATGGTAAGAAGGTTACTTAGTGCATGCCATGATATGGATGATAGTCAAAGAGAGAACATATTTCATTCAAGATGTAAGGTAATAGACCAAACTTGTTCTCTTATTATTGATGGTGGCTCATGCACTAATGTTGTGAGTGAAAGGTTAGTTTCTAAACTTAACTTGAAAACTATTCCTCACCCTAAGTCTTATAGATTACAATGGTTAAGTGAGAGTAGAGAGGTTAAAGTAGATAAGCAATGCATGATTAACTTTTCTATTAGTAAGTATAGTGATAGCATATTATGTGATGTGGTTCCCATGGAGGCTACACATTTAATTCTTGGTAGGCCATGGCAATATGATAGGAATGTAATTCATTATGGCCTTGCTAACACTTACTTGTTTTCTTTTGAAGGTAGAAAAGTACTCTTGAAGCCTCTATCTCTAAGGGAAGTGTTTGAGGATCAAGTTAAAATGAGACTCAAGAGGACCCAAGAACGAGAGAAGTCCTTGGCCGAGACATCTAAGCCAAGCAAGGCTTTGACCGAGAAGCCTCCCAAAGGTAAAGGTGTCTTGAAACTTAAACCGAGCAAGCCTAAGGGTAAGGATGAAATGAAAAGGAAAGAAAGGTTGCTTATTGAAAGTAAGGAAATCAAGAGGGAGTACTTGGTTAGAAAATCTATATTTTTATGCTTACCAAACTCTATTTCTTTGAGTTCTCCTCTTGTAGGTAATCATGGAAGCAAGGAAATCTTGTTGATGGAAAGACAATTAAAGGGGAAGTGTGAACTTTCTCTTAAATTTGATACTACCTTTGATTGTATTAACCCTTGCTTTTATAATTTTGTAGGGGTCATTTCCAAGATGCGATGGCCGAAGCAATATGAATACCTCTATGGCCAAGACTTGGAAAAGAAAAGACTCATAGCACATTGTGAAAATCCTAAAGACTTCACTTTTGAGAATTCTTGTGCTTTAGGTCCAAGTAAAGAATTGTGAATCATGGAACCATGGAACAAGCCTTGTGGAGAGAAGGAAGTGCCTATGAACATCAAGCTACCTTTTGGAAAATCTTTCTTATCTCTTACTTATCCTAATAGTTCCAATTTGCATGATATTACTTGTTTAACACTAGAATCTCAAGGCATTAGGCCTTGGGGAATACTTCAATTTGCTAAGTTGGAATTCTTGATTGTGTCAAATGATTGTTATCTTAATCATGTTGAATGTCCTTCTAGGTTGATGGAAGAGTTTAAGAAGGAGGGTGCAATGCAAATTTCTACACCTAGAAGAAGAATCCTAACTAAGAGTTCCAACCAACACATGCCCACACTTGAAGAGATGCTAGTATCAACACAACTTGAAGTAGAAGCCCCAAAGAGCTTCGGTTTCGTTTATGCTTTGAAAAATAGAATAAGTTCTTCTTTTACTGCCTTAGATTGTGTTATTGATATTAGAAAACAAATTATCTTGTTGTTATATGATTGGAAAATAAATGACTTAGGTAAATCTAACAAGTTAGAGGAGTGTTTGAATAGAAAGTATCATTTGCTTTTACTTCTATGCAACCACTATAAGAAACAAATTTACCTATATTTTGCATCATATAATAACCAATGTAAAGGACCTTGTTTAGTCTTTGATCCCGGTGAAATGTGTTGGTAAGTCAAGACCAAGGTAATTTGGATCTTCCCATGGATTATGGAGGTAGTAATTCTTAATATGAGTGATCTTTCTTTGTTTAATGTAGATTCCAATGGTTTGAGAAACTTGAGGACAAGTTCAAGCAAAGAAGGAGGGATTGATGTAGGAACATCTCAAAGGATTACTAGAAGCATTGAAAGGAAGAAGTGGGAAAGCTCCAAGACATGGCACAACCTCAATCAAGCCATAGTATAGGACTTACTTTTTACAATATTCTTGTAAACTTGTTTGAATAATTCTTCTAAGTGTGTACTTGTGTAAGGCCTTATTAGTGAGCCAAAAAGAGCTCACGGCCAAGCTTGTTCTTTTAGTTTGAATGCTTTAAATTTGTGTTTAGGATGCCTAGCTTAAGGATGCAAGTAAAGAATTAATGAGGGACTAAAATTCACCTAAGAATTTCAAGTTAAATTTGAGTTTAATTAGAAATTCTTTTGTGAATCCAAGAGCTTTGGTTTAAGTAGAGTTCTTGCTTAAGTGTTGATCCATGTCTCCACTTAAGAAAGAATCTCCACCCTAGATCTCCCAAAGCCCTTCAAGGGTTTAGATCAAAGATGGGTGACATGTCACTTGAAAGTGACATGTAACTTAATATAGTTACTCATTAATTAGTTAGTTGTTTACCTTAAGCCTAGGTTAGTTTTGGTTAGTTAGTTTAGGTATGGTTAGGATTAGTTTAGCTTGTTTTCCAAGTAGCCTAGGGTCTATAAATACATGTAAAAACGAAATTGTAAGGAACTTTTGACAAATTGATAAATGAAGAAGCTTTAAGCTTTTCTTTGAGAGAGGATTTCTCTTGTCTTGCTTAGCAAGGTTTCTTGGATCTTATCAATGGATTCCATCCTGCATTGTGGCGGTTCCTCCTAGGCTTATTGGCTTGCCATGGCGCCACCCTCTTCCATTCCTCACCCCCTTCATCTTTTTTCTTTCTCGGTTTTCCTCCACCATTGAAGCTTGACCGAAGCTTCCTTTGTCTTTTGGGTTGGAGTTGCTTGTCTTGAAGAAGCTAGAGAGGGCAACAAAAGGACTCTTTGGAGAATATCTAAGGAGGCCTATATCATTTTTGGTTATAATGTTGGTTAGATGAAGATGTTTGGTTTTGATGCTGGTTAAAGTTCTGGTTGTATGGCATGTTTGGATTGAAAGGTGGTCTATGATTGAAGGTTTGTTTGAATTCTGGTCATAAGAGGAAGAGTTGGGTTGCAGATAATTATTGTTCCTATATGACAGATTTGGATGGTTTCTTTGGTGAGGGTTATAGTTGTTTGTGTTGGCATAGGTGTTACCTTGAGGGTTTCCCATGTAATTCACTTGAGCTTGTTCCTCAACATTAGCTCCTAAGCTTTCACAAAACTCTACTTGATGTCCTCCCCCACAATATTCACAGCTGACTGTAGGTGCTTGAACAACATTCCGCTGGACTACTTGAAGCTGCTTCATTATTTGATCCATCTTTTGAGTCATCAGCTTGTTTTGAGCCAACAAAGCATCATTAGCTCCAAGCTCAATCACTCCTCTTCTTTCACCATAGAAATCACTAGGAGCATCATAACGATTTGAAGCCATCGTTTCAATGATCACTCTTGCTTCATGTGCATCTTTCTTTCTTAATGAACCTCCAGCAGAGGCATCCACTAGTAATCTTGTATGCGACCGCAGTCCATTATAGAAGATATGGACTTGCTGCAGATCAGAAAATCCATGGTGAAGACACCTTCTCAACAAGGATTTGAATCTCCTCCATGCCTCACTGATGGACTCTCCATCTTTTTGTTTGAAGCAAGAAATCTCTGCTCTGAAGTAGTTGTATTTTTCTGGTGGAAAGTATTGAGCCAGAAATGTATTCACTAAGTCCTCCCATGTAGTGAAATAGCCATGAGGAAAACTTTGTAGCCACATCTTAGTTTCTCCTTTGAGTGAGAATTCAAACAGTCTCAGCCGAATTGCATCATCTGGAACTCCATTCATTTTAATTGTACCACAAATCTGTAGGAAGTTATGCACATGCTGATTTGGATCTTCCTCTTCCAAACCTCCAAACTGCTCTTGCCTTACTAGCTGAGTGAGAGCATGTTTAATCTCGAAATTGTTGGCTGCAACAGTAGGTGGTGCGATACTGGATCCACAGCCCATAGCATTAGGAGTGTACAACTCTTCAAGTGTCATGCGTCTTGTATTATCCATATTTTCTGTTGTAGCCTCTTTATTTTCTTTATTTGGTTTCAGGTTCCTCCTGCAAAATCTTTCAATTTCTGGTTCAAACAAAAGATCAGTTTCCTTGGCTTTTCGCATAAACCACAAATCGAATGAAAACAGGAAATACTGAAAACAGAATGAAAATTATGAAAATAAACAATGGAAAACAGAACAAAAACAATATGAGTATTAACAAACAAATACAGTAAAAAATATTGTGTCCTAAGTACCAAGCACGTCAAGACTATCGATATTCACTCAATAGTCCCTGGCAACGGCGCCATAAACTTGTTGACTTTTATTTTAGTCACACTACGGCAAGTGTACCGATCGTTACAAGTTTAGAAAAAGTGAGTAAAGGTTGTCGAACCACAGAGACTAGTTGATGAATTACCAATTACTTAACATGCTTTACTATTAAGACGAACCGATGAATTGAGCATTTGTGTGAAACTAAGTAACTATGAAAAAATCAAGCAATACACTATAAAGCAATTAAGGAAAGCAAGTAAATGTTTAAGTTTCTAAACAGGATAATGGAGAAGGTTAGGGAAACGGTTCATTTAATTCTTTCCTCAAGTAACAATACTTCCTATGTCAATTCAACAGAAATCAATCAATTAGAGATATAATTCGTGATACCGAAGACTAATCCTATTCCTAGGTCTTTAGTCCCTTTGAATTGCTCCTATAATCTCTAATCCCTTAGATGAAGATAGAAAGTAATTCAATAAGAGAAACAGATGAATTCCTAACATCTCATAGCATACAAGTTCTATCTCTAGACTCATGCATAGCTATAGTGATTTACTTCCTCTCCTAATTCAACTATCAATCTTCCAATTGTATAATTGAAACGAGAAACAAATCCTTAAGGAACAGTTCAATCCAATCCAAACACCAATATTCCTATTATCTATTTGAATTTCATGAATTAACCTCAAGAATTAGCGATAAGCAAGAAGAGATCAATCAATTGAAAGAAATTACACTTGAATTAACATGAGGAAATCATTACAAGAGTTGCAGAATCAAAATCCCCAATTCCTAACCTAGAGATCTAGCCTAACATATAAATGAGAGAAGAAAGAAGATAAAAGAAATTCAAACACAAGATTGACTCCATGAATGCTTGATTCTTGTTTCCACAAGCTCACAAGCTTCAAAGATCTTCTCGGTTTGGTGGAGGAGGAGAGGAATGAGATGGAGAAGAGAGAAACGAGGGAGGAGAAGAGAGAATTTTGAGGGAAAGCGTGCAGTAGAAGCTAAGATCCAACTCCCCTAATTTTCGCGCCCAAAGATCTATTTATACTGCAACATTTGCGCCCCCCTTCAAGTAGTTTTGCGCCGCGGCGCATCTCTCCAGTGAAGCAAGGTGATTTGCGCCTCAACTTAAACATAATTTGCGCCTAGGCGCACCATATCAGCATGAGAAGATGATTTTTGCGCCTTGCATGAGCTTCATTTGCGCCTGGACGCAATTGCACAGCAAGAGAGAATGAATTTGCGCCCAGCTTGAGTCTTGGTTTGCGCCCTGGCGCATTTGGACAATGAAGGGAGGAGACTTGCGCCCTGATAACCTCATGAATTGCGCCCTGGCGCAATTCTCCAGCAAGGGAAGTGGAATTACGCCTCAGTTTGCCCTGTGTTGCGCCCTGACGCAACTGGTAGTGCTTCCATGGCTTTGGGCTTCAATCTCCTTTCTTCTTGATGTTTTGCACTCCAAATCTTCATCTTAGATCCATGGGCTTTCATTCCAAGCTTCAATTTGTGTCTTCAATCCCCTGCTTGCTCCTATCTCTTCTTCATTCCTTGAATGACCCTAGAAATCAACAAGAAAGAGATTAAAAAGACTTAAAAACACAAGAAAAAATCTATAAAACTAATGAAACATCAAATCAAGGACTAATATTAAGCAAACATGATATTTTCACTGTTTTCTTATCTAAACTATAACTAAACCTAATAAAAATGGATGAAAATGGACTCAAAATACCTAGGAAAACATGTATAATATGGCACTTATCAAATACCAGTTTGAATCCTTCTTTCTTTCTATTAAGGATATCTGCAACAGTAATAATTTGTGATTTTGGTACCCAAATCTTCTTGGGTCCTGCTTTGTTAGTGGAGGGTTTTCTTGTGTTAATAGTCTTTGGGTGACTTTTGTAAACATTTGAAACCCTATTATAATTTACATGCATGCTCTTACATACAGATGAAATAGTTGATGACTTTATTTCGTCTGTACTTGGATCATATCTAAGTCCACTTTTATCAGAAGGAGGTTTTCCATAAGTTAAAATATTTTTAAGTTTGGAAGAGCTCGATGTGAACTTGATCAGATCCTTTTTCAGAGAATCATTTTCTTCTTTTAGTCTTTTGATTTCAAGACGAAGATGATTCTTTTCAGATTCATCTTGAGAGGATGCTTCGTTTGAAGTTTCTTTCTGTGACAAACTTTCATTTATAGCTTTTAGTCTTACGACTTCTTCCACAGCTGTTTTTAGCTTGGTTTTACAAGATTTATATTCTTGAGCTATAAACTGAGAGTTTGCAAGAAGAACATCATGGGAAATATATTCTTCTTCTGAATTTGAATTCGATGATGATGAAAGAGATTTGTTCAGAATTTTTACCTTAGATGAAGTTAAGTCTCCTACCATGAGACATATATTTGTAGTTTCTTTTTTTCCAGAATCATCTGAGCTTTCTGTATCGAGATCCTCCCATGTAAGAAGACTTTTCTACTTTTTGTCCCTTTTGGGATTCCATCTCTTCTTTAATCTTGGGCAATCTGTTTTTATATGCCCAAATTTTCTGCAATTCATAGCGATAACCAGTGATTCTTCTTCTTTGTTGATAGGTTTCTCAGGAAATCGTCTGTCATTTCTCTTGAAAAATCTTTGGCCACGTCTTTTCTTCATCATCATTCTTTTGAATATCCTAGTCATCAAGGAGATTTAATCGTCTGTTGATTTTTCTGAATCATCAGATTCAGTTGAGTCAGCTTTGAGTATTTTAAGTTTCTTTTTATCTTTCTTGCTAGACTCTTCTTTTTGGGCTTCATTAACAGAGGGAAAAGTAGTAGACTCTTTGACTTTTATTTTCTCCCTCTTACTTAGGTGAACTTCATGTACTCTTAGAGCACCAATGAGTTGATCTAAAGTTAAGGTTTACATGTCTCTGTCAACAGATATAGTAGTTGACATGGCTTCCCATGGAGCAGAAAGACTATCAAGAATTTTCATATTATTTTGGGCTTTAGAGAAGGTGATGCCTAAAGCAGTTAATCCATTTAGAATGGTTTGGAATCTTCCAAACATTCCATCTATAGATTCTCCTTTCTGCATAGAGAACATCACATTTTCTCGTTGAAGGGTGATAGCTTTTTTGAGTCTGACATCTTCAGTTCCTTCATGAGATATCTTGAGAGCATCCCAAAGCTCCTGGGCGGTTTTGTAGGCACAAAATCTATTATATTCTGTCATAGATAAAGCACATGTTATTGCATAACGTGCTTTGTTGTTGAACTCCATTATAGCATATTCTTCATTTTCCCATTGTTCTTCTGGTTTGGTTAAGGGAATGTCTCCTTCAGTAATAATCTTTCAAAGCCTGTATTGGGTGGACTTAATGTATATCTTCATTCTATCCGCCTAGTATGGGTAATCATCTCTAGAGAAAGTTGGAGGTTTGTTCATGGAAGATCCCTCTACTATCAGCATCGTCTTGTAGGTCTCCATCCCCGATCTTTTCATCTAGCAACTGTCATGCGCTCAACCCTTAGAGGCTGAGTTTTGATACCAAACTGTAAAATACAAATACACAAGAAGGGGGGTTGAATTGTGTTTACTAATTAAAACTTTTTCAAACGATGCGTTTTGCGTCTGTATAAAAACGTTTAGTTCAGACGCAAACTTAAACTTAAGTTATTATCCCTTGTTAGTAAGCAGTTAAAAATAATCAAAGCAATAATATTTTTATACTGTTCGTCTTATGAAAGACTACGTCCAGTTACCCAGCAACTTGCTGAGGTTCCACTAAGAGTATTCTTTGAATCCAACCACTCCTGGCTAACAATACAAATATTCTCTGAACACAGCCTTATCAAGCTAAAGCAGTATTCTTTGACCCCAGCCTCCGTAAGATAAAATTAGGTATTCTTTGAACACAGCCTCCACAGGCTAACCAAGGTATTGTTTCAACACTTAGCCTCCTCAGACTAAAGAAGGTATTATTTAGACTTCAGCATCCACAAGCTAGACTCACAGTATTCTTTGGACTACCAGCCTCCGCAAGCTTGATGCAAGGTATTCTTTAAACACTTAGCCTTCTCAGGCTACAATATTACCACAACAGTGGCTTACAATAAGTTTAAATAGAAAATATCCTCTACGCAGAGAAGGATTTTGCAATGAAGTTTCTATTCTAAGTTTGTGGTGAGCAAACTTGTTTTCCTGAGAGCTTGAGCGAGTATGTATATGATCTTGATTAGAGTAGTTCGCTAATTTGAATTCGCAGTGATGAAGTCCTTTTATAGGTGATTGCGTGAAGTAGCCGTTAGACTGTAGATGTTAACGTTAGTCCTTGTCTTGGGTACTTTCGCATCTGGCAGAGTGAGCAATCAAGACATTTAATGGAAAGTCAACGGTTGTCAGCGTGAGATCTGCCTTTGACTTGATTCGCTCAGAGGTTTCACTGAAACGTACATATGCTTTACGTGTTGCAGAGGTTTATTTTGAAATCTCTTTCCACCTATAGAACATTCTGAGTAAAGGTTGAATTGAAATTAGTGCATAGGTTACTCAGAGTCTTGAACTTCATGAAAGGATAGACAAATGAATAATTATAAGGAGTTGTGTGTTGAATTCATTCTTCTGTCTTCAATCTTCATCTTCAACTTAAGACTTCAAATCTTTACCCTTGAGCTCATGACTTGAAGTTGAGACGCGCTCTCTGTCTGATCTTGAAAGTTCTTCGTCTGATGAAAATACTTGGAGAAGTGACTACTTGAACTTTGCGTCTGGAACAACAAATGTTTTAAGGTTGCATGTAACACCCCCTTGTAACATCCCCTCTTATTTACTTATTTTATTTTTAATTAGTAATTTAAGATTGTTAATGATGTAATAAATAAAAGAGAGATTTAGGAAACAACACTTTCATTACATAAGATTTAAAGTTCATTACAAATAGATTTCATAACTTTGTCCTTTTATTATTTTACATAACTACCTTTCTACTACCTTAGAACATCTATCCAACACTTCTACACGCAAAACATAGCAAACACCTTCACACAAGATAGTAGCAACAACCAGTGACAACTTCTTAACCCTGCAAATCTGCTCCCCCGAACGTTGTTCGAGATCATCACAGGTGTTAAAAACACAAAGTGCAAGGGTGAGCTTTCCTTAACCATAATTATAAAAAATTGATTGTAGTTCAAGGAAAACCTTTTCTTTTATAAATTTAGAAATTTCATCGAAATTATCATTTTTAGAATAGTACTTCCATACATATCCATGATCATTAAAATATCAATCACATAGTAAGGCAATCAACAACCAAATCAAACAAACAATCAATCACAATCAATGATTCAGGCATGAATTCCATTTAATCAAACACACTATTACTAATGTATGCTCCTAAGCCTACATGATGCATGCACCTTCACCATGCATTTTCACTCTTCACTCGAAATGCAATGTGGCGCCTCCACCGAAAATAGCCTGGGCGTCGATTCTCACACTCAATCGACCCACCGTAGGTAGACACTCCGTAATTTGTCGAGTTCCCTCGGTGTCCTAAGACCTCCCCGCAACATGTGATCATCATGAGCAGGGCAATTTCCCCACCAAGAGAACCCCAGTCCACGGCATTCCACTCACTCGACGGAATCCGTGACTTACGACTTGGTCTACTACTATCCAGTCATCAATGTAACATGTTCTAGGACCTTGAATTGTATAATGACCTTCATTATATTTCAGATATTGACCTTTCCACCAGGTCATCTTTATCTCACCTCATTCTAAGCATTGCCCATTCACCAAGCAATCTTAGAATGTTGCCTCTCCACTAGGCATTTTCAATCGGTCATTAAACAATTCAAGTCCATACTCATTTCAATGCAATCATGCATATCACCACTTATTCACATCCAATTCACCAAGTAATTGTATATCAAGCACAAAACCAGTCATCAAACAACCATAGTACTATCATCAATATATATTTATGACATATACTTTTTAGTATGTTAGTATTTAAAGAAGTTTGATCAAAGAAGGAAAACAACTTTAAATTAATTATTCAAAGGATAAAGAAAATACCAACTTAAAGAATTAAAAGGAGTGTAAGAAAGATGAAGAAAAGAAACATCAAGGATTCCAAGAAAGATAATGGAACAACCAAAGAAAGAGAGTGAAAGTAGTAAGAGAATCAAAGAATAGAAAAAAAGGATAAGGAAAGATTCCCTTACTGCAAGAAACTAAAGAAAGAAAATGAAAGTACCAACAAAACAAAAGATAGAAAAGAAGGATAAGGAAAGGTCCCCTTACTGGTTTCTCCTAGCTTCCTATATTCTTCCTCTACTTACTGGCTCCTACTTTGGTTGGAGAGATTTCTTCCTAAGGTGGAGAAAGTATAGAAAGGTTTTTTGTAGTGAAGATAGTTTGAGAGAATGTAGGAGTATTCTTTGGGTTATGTCTTCATTTGGCACCCCTAAGCCCTATTTATAGACTTCCCAAGATATTTCTAGAGAATTGGAGATTGATTCTAAAGAAAAAATCTTAGTTTCTATGAAAATATCTTAGATTCCATTAAAATATCTTAAAAGGTAAGAAAATATCTTAGTTTGCATCAAAATATCTTAAAAGGTAAGAAAATATCTTAGTTTCCAAGAAAATATCTTAAAAGGTAAGAAAATATCTTAAAGAGAATTCTAGAATGGTTGTAAAGTCATTACTTTGATCACTTTCGGTAAAATAGGCATAACTTCTTCCACAAATATCTTTTTGGGCTCAGGTTTCTTGCAAATGAAAGAGGATTGACAGAGCTACAAATGTCATGAAGGCCCAAAGAGCCAATTCGGACTGCATCTAGTGTGAAATTAGCTTTGAAATTGGGCCATGAAACAGTGACTTGAATTTTTCCACATTTGACCACTCTCGATAAAATAGGCATAACTTCCTCCACAAATTTCCAATTGAGATCCGGTTTGTTTCTAATTAAAGAAGATTGAAAGATCTAGAAATGTCATGAAGACATAAAGAGCCAGTTTGGACCGTTTCTATATGTAGAGTAGACTAGAAGTTTGTAGAAAAATTAGAATAATAAGGAATTTCTAAAATTAACAAGAATTTTCTAGAAACATGTAGAATAAGTAAGAGGTTTCCAAAATAGAATGAATAAGAAGTTTCTAGAGTTAAGTAGAATAATCAAGATTTTTCTAGAAATTAGTAGAATGATCTAGAAGTTTCTAGAATAAGAAGTTTCTAGGACAAGGTAGAATATTCAAGATTTTTCTAGAAATAAGTAGAATAATCTAGAAGTTTCTAGAATGATCAAGAATTTTCTAGAAAGACATAGAATAAACAACAAGTTTTTAATTTAGAAGTTTTACATTGAATATCAAAACAACAAAGGTAAAGAAAAATTCTAATATTAGACACAAAGGCAAGTGACCACAATTAAGAAATTAATCTAGCAAACACAACTAAATCACTTATGTCTTCCGTAAATTATTCTACATATTTTCTCTATTCTTTGCCCTCTGTTATAAAAAATCTCTCTTAAACCATATTTAAATTTTTGGGATGTTACATTGCATCTTTCGTCTATGCGAGTAATGATCCGTTTGATCATTATTTGATGGAGGACCATCTCCAAAAGCCCAACCAAACTCTCCAACCTTACTTTTCAATTTTGGGCTTCTAATAAAATTCGCTGCTGATTTTTGCATCTGACATGTTTCAGTATTTCGATCATAACTCGAGCTAAACAAGTCCAATTGATGCGTTCTTGGTGCCAAATTAAAGAAGACTTCAAGGGCTACAAAAGCTATGAAGACACTAAAACCCAGTTCGAACTGCAACTAGTTGGAAAATGAGCTTGAAGTTAGCGTTGGAATGCTTCTAGGAATTTTCAGCGAAATGTTTTAATGTTTAGGTTTATTAATAGTTTTCTTTCAATTATGTAATTGTTTTAAGGATTTAATTTGGGCCTAAACTTGTAATAAACAAATAATTAGTGACCCTTAGATAGGATTCTAATCCAAGGGTTAAGCTTAGAAGCTTGGAGTGCAAGCTTGGCACCATGACCATTAGATGAGGATACTAATCCAAGGGCTAAGCTTAGAAGCTTGGAGTGCAAGCTTGATGCCATAACCGTTGGATGAGGATCTACATCCAAGGGTGGAGGATTGATCCTTGTCCTCCAAGCTAATCAAGCTTCCACCACAAGCTTCCCTTCATAGCCATTAGATTAGAATCTAATCCAATGGTGGAAATTAGTTCCTTGCATAACAAGCTAGCTCCACACCTTAGTGGTATAAATAGGATTTCTTTTGTAATTCAAACACTTTTGATAAAATTTCTGAATATTGAATTAAGCTAAGAGCTTATTCTTTGAGAGTATTCTCTCTTGTGTTCTTGTGAAGAACCTTGAATCTCATCAATGGTTTCCTTGTCCATTGTGGCGGTTCCACCTCTAGCTTATTGGCACTTGCCATGGCTCTTCCATCTCTAAACTCCTTCCGATTTCTATTTCTTTTTCTCCTTGAGGCCTTGAGCTTCTTCTTCATTTGTCCAAGCCTCCATTGAAGCATGAAGATCCGCAACTTATATGCTCTTCTCCTTGAGGATTGCATCAAATTTGGTATCTAGAGCTTGTTCTACTTCAATTGGAGCATCCTATCCTGTTTGATTTTTCTTACTTTGAATTTTCGTTTTCTCTTCAATTTCTTGTGTAGATCCATTTTATGAACTTGTTTGAGTTCTTCACATGTTTCTTGAGTTGTCTTCATTTTGAGTTTGAGTTTTCATGTTAAAAAAATCCTAGATCTAAAATTCCTACCAATTTCTTGTGAATTCACCGTTTAAATTTCTTCCTAAGCTTGTTCTAGTAATTTTTCACATGTGTCTTGCTTTTGCTTCATTTGAACCATGCAAATCCTTGTTCAATTCGTGAATCCATGATTTGAATGTGTTTGAGGTGCTGTTCACATGATTTAAGTGCTAAGAATTGTGCATTACAAGTTCAAGTAGCTATCACCATGCTTAATCTTGCTTACTAGTAATTTTAGACTTAATTTTGCCTTAGTCTTAGGTTTTTCTAATTTCGGTCCAGCAAGTAAAGTCAAGAAAAAGAGTATACAAAGGCAAAGGAAAAAGAAAATCAAAAGAAAGCATTACAAGAAAAGAATCACAAGAAAATTCAAAGAGAAGAAAAACAAGAAAAGTGAAATTCTAGTGAAATTCAAGTGAGTAGAAAAAGAGTAATTGAAAAGTGAATTTAGTGAAATTAAAGCCTAAATGTGCAGTGCAGTACCTTGACTATTAGTGGTTCAAAGGACTTAGAACACTAGAGGCACTTAGGACTAAGCATTATCACCAAAACTTGAGTTTAGATTGCTAGTAGCCTAGATTCTTGAACTTGTGATGTATGATATGCTTGGTAACTTGAAACTCTGTTTTCCCCTATATTTTGAGCATATTAATTGGCTGTACAGTGGTGGAAAACTGCACCTAATCACTTAAAATCACTTCACAAAATTCACTTGGAACTTGCCTAAAATTCGGTCTCTATTTCGGCTTCAAATTACGTCTAATTTGGCTTGAATTGTGTACTTGAGTTGCTGTCCAATTTTTCCAGATTTGTGCCTTAAATTGAAAGCATATTTTGTGCAGTATTTTAGGTGCCATTGTCTCATACTAAACTCTTCATTTGAGTAGCCTAATTTTCCTTTCATTGAGTACCTTTTATTGCTTGTCTTCTTGGACTCCTAAGGTTTTATCTTGAGTTTTTATTTCTTGGAATTCCTAAGCTTGACTCTAGAACCGTTCCTCTTTCACTTTGGATACTTGAACCTTGAATGATTGATTAGAGGTTTGAACAAGAGTATAAAGAGAGGTTGAGTGGAAAAAGACAAGAGTGAACATTTGAGAAAGAGTCTTGAAAGTGTGATACACGAGTGTTACTAGAGTGAAACACTTAGAGAGTGGCAAGGATCTTTTATATGCTTGTACTTGTTATCTAACCTTTCTTTGTGCAGCCATGGAAAGTTCTCCTAGTGTATGGAATGATCTCTCACCTGAAGAAAAGAAGATGGTGGGATTGATGAGTACCATGATTCACACAACTTTGGAAGAGAGATTTGACCAAAGAAGGAGAGAAAAGGAGGAAAGGAGGTTGAGAAAGGAGCATGATAAGAGGATCCTTGAGAAGTCTAGTAGAAACCGTGAACATCATGGGAGGAAGGAGAAAACCTTGAGAGAAAACCATGAGAGAAAGGAAAGAGAAGAGCATGAAAGGAGAAGAGAAGTTCATAGAAGAAGTTTAAGTGAAAGAGTGAGCCATAGATTTGAATATGAGACTAAAAAGAAAGAGTATGATAGAAAAGAAACTAAGTATGAAAGAAGAGAAAAAGAGATAAAGGAAAACGAGTTGAAGGAATGGAAGATAAAAGAGAAAGAATTGAGGGAAAAAGAAATTCAAGTTTGTTTGAGAAGACTTAGAGAGTTAGAATTGTTGGAAAAACAAATGAAGGATAAAGATGATTTATTACTTGCTTATATGAACCCTTCATTTGATTCATTTGATTCTTTCTTTGAGGATGTTGTAGGTGTTGTGCCAAAAGAGGATTCTAAAGAGCAAATTGATCATCTCTTGTGTGAAGAATTTGAAAGGAATGAACTTAATACTTCAATTAAAGATGCTTGTGATCATCTTTATAAACTTCCTTTTGATTTAATTTCTAATAAAGAGTTGTGTACAAATGAGCCTTGGAACAATTATGATCATGAAAAGGAAATACCTTTAGAATTTGCATTACCTTTTGAGAAAATTTCCTTATCACTTACTAATCCTTTCATTTCTAATAAAGATGAGATTTCATATTATACACTAGAGTCTTGTGGCTTTAAGCCTCAAACAATTCTTGAGTATGAAAATTTAGATTTTTTGATTGTGCCTATTAACCAATATTTTCATAAGGATGAATATTTTAGGGTGTTGGAAGAATCTAAGAAGGAGGGCACATCAAAAATTTCCACACTTCATGGAAGACAAATGTCAACACACCTTAAGAAGAAATTAAAGATCACTTGGGATTTTGCTCATGTCTTGAAGCAAAAATTATATTCTACCCTAAATTCTCTTGATTGTATTAACGATATGAGTAGACAATACAATTTGTTATTAAATATAAAACTTGAAAGGGTGTGTTTAATCTTGGATCCGGGTGGAATTTTATTGTAGGTGGAGCTCAAGTCAACTTGGGGAAAAGTTTACCATAAGAAGGAGGGTTTGATGGAGGACCATCTCCAAAAGCCCAACCAAACTCTCCAACCTTACTTTTCAATTTTGGGCTTCTAATAAAATTCGCTGCTGATTTTTGCATCTAACCTGTTTCAGTATTTCGATCATAACTCGAGCTACACAAGTCGAATTGATGCGTTCTTAGTGCCAAATTAAAGAAGACTTCAAGGGCTACAAAAGCTATGAAGACACTAAAACCCAGTTCGAACTGCAACTAGTTGGAAAATGAGCTTGAAGTTAGCGTTGGAATGCTTCCAAGAATTTTCAGCGAAATGTTTTAATGTTTAGGTTTATTAATAGTTTTCTTTCAATTATGTAATTGTTTTAAGGATTTAATTTGGGCCTAAACTTGTAATAAACAAATAATTAGTGACCCTTAGATAGGATTCTAATCCAAGGGTTAAGCTTAGAAGCTTGGAGTGCAAGCTTGGCACCATGACCATTAGATGAGGATACTAATCCAAGGGCTAAGCTTAGAAGCTTGGAGTGTAAGCTTGATGCTATAACCGTTGGATGAGGATCTACATCCAAGGGTGGAGGATTGATCCTTGTCCTCCAAGCTAATCAAGCTTCCACCACAAGCTTCCCTTCATAGCCATTAGATTAGAATCTAATCCAATGGTGGAAATTAGTTCCTTGCATAACAAGCTAGCTCCACACCTTAGTAGTATAAATAGGATTTCTTTTGTAATTCAAACACTTTTGATAAAATTTCTGAATATTGAATTAAGCTAAGAGCTTATTCTTTGAGAGTATTATCTCTTGTGTTCTTGTGAAGAACCTTGAATCTCACCAATGGCTTCCTTGTCCATTGTGGCGGTTCCACCTCTAGCTTATTGGCACTTGCCATGGCGCTTCCATCTCTAAACTCCTTCCGTTTTCTATTTCTTTTTCTCCTTGAGGCCTTGAGCTTCTTCTTCATTTGTCCAAGCCTCCATTGAAGCATGAAGATCCGCAACTTATATGCTCTTCTCCTTGAGGATTGCATCATTGTTCCCTGTGCGTCTATATATGTTTTCGTCTGTCTTGTAATTATCAAAATTAAGATGCTAAGTCATTTTAATTTAACAACTACTAACATGGGAAGATATATACAATGAAACCAGTGAATCATCTGATGAAGAAACTGTAAATATTTGTCTAATGACAGACACACAAGACTCATTTGAGGTATATATATATATATATATATATATATATATATATATATATATATATATATATATATATATATATATATATATATATATATATATATCAAACTCTTATCCCTCCTTTTTATCTTCTTTGTTTGAATCTAACTCAGATGATGATGAGATAATCTAATAAACCAAAAACATGTAGGACGTGTGCGATAATTCTACTTCACGCGCCTCGCTTGCTATGACAAGTATACCATAACCGTTCAGTAATAAGTATTTTTAAGAACAAGGCTGTCAATCCTACGAGGATAAGCGATCAAATTTTATATTAATTATATTAGTGGGGGTTTTATGAATTATCGAGAGAAATTATGATGAATTAAAGTAAAGAGAAATTCAAATTTTAAAGATGGATTGAGATCTCGATTTCACCACTAATTACCCTAATACTCTTGTCTCTATTATTCAGACTATACTTTTGGATGGATCGGATTTCCCTCTTAGGATCACCTACACCACCTAGATTAACCCGATTAATTAATCTATTAAATTAAACTAAGTTAATTAGGGTATAAGTTTTGTGAATCCAGTGATAATTGTTAGTTATGTCCACACTACTGTCTACTCCTATCTCCAGGACTCTAGCTCAGTAATGGGTATTTCTCCAGTACCACCTAGGTTTTTTTTCTCAAAGTTTCCCTAAGTTTACAATCAATTCATTAGTGACCAGTTAACAAATAACATTACGCGTAGAAGAAATAAACTTACAATCATATACGGAATAACATCAAGAATTGTATTAGAAATAATTAGGGTTACGTCATTCTCCCAATCAAAGAGGGAATTAGTTCATTCTAATATAGAGTGCAACACAAGAATAATAAGGAAGAGAATACATTGACGATCAAATTCTAAAGAAACCGAGTAGTCCGTGTGCGACACTTTCGCTTAAGCCTGAAGTCGTAATCCTAATGTCGTGTGAACCAATAGTGATCAAAAGATGATTTGCTAATAGAAAATCTATCAATGTATAGCCTTTTTTTAGTGGATTTGGGCCTTACCAACCCAACTCACGCGAGTCACAAGCAACTCGCGCGAATCAAAGGTGTAAATTTAAGTCAAGTTTCTAATATTTGACCTTTCATTCAAGAAGGAATTCTAGCCTTAAGATTAATTCTAATCCAAGGCATAGAATTCCACCTTGCTTCTCCCATATTCATCACACTTAAGTGGATTATGTGCCTTATGATCACTTTAATTCTAGATCCTTCTTGATTGATCAATGTGAAGGGTGCCTTACATCACTTAATCAATCCATCAATGATCCAATGGTGATGATGCTTCACGACCAAAACAAGGAAAAAGGCTTTGCTCATTTAAGTTGGTCAATTTTCTCATTGTAGACACTTTTTGTCATTTTATGAAATAGAAATTTCAAAGACTTGTGTCTTGAGAAAGGAGAGAGCTCTCATAGGGTTTCTTTCTAAGAACCTTGAATCTTACCATGGATCCATGATCCAAGTGGCGATTCTCTAACAAGCTTATTGAATTCCTTAAATTCATGGCGCTTTCATCTTCTTCCTTGATCCATTTTTGCTTTTCCTTCTTCTTTTGGTTCTAACTACGATCTAATCCAATTTGACCTTACGTTTGAGTGAGCTTATGTGGTTTACATGCTTATGAATGAGTGATTGAATGAAGGGTGAATGAAGATTGGACAATCCTTGTGCTAATCTGTGGAGGTCATCTAGCTTGCTTCATTGGTTTGCATCAAATTTGGTATCAAGAGCTTGTTCTTCACTTAGTTGTTTATCACTTGTGGTATTGAGTCTTGTTCCTATCTTTTCATTTCAATTTTTGATTCAATTGAAATTGTGTTTGAGTTTTATTTGAGTGTCTTGGCTGTCCAATTCAATTGGAATATGTTACACATCATTTGGTAGATCATATATGGCCTATTTCACTTGTTAGAAATATTTTAGACCATATACTCTATGTGTTTGATAAATTATCTCAATGTGTAACATGTGTCTCCTTTGCTGGAAATTGAAACCCCTGCATATTAAGTGGATGATTTCGTGCTTATATGTATCCATATTACATGCTTAGCTCATTAGAAGTTCAAATTATCATTATCATGCATTATCTTCCTTGTTAGCAAAGTTGAACTTGAATTGATTGAGCTAGAAGCCTAGATTTCGAAATTCCAGCAAGATCATAGCCAAAAGAAAATATAGAAAAGCAAAATAAAAGAAAAGAGTAAGAGAAAAATAGTCAAAAGAGAATAGCAAAATAAAATACAAGAAAAAGGAAATTTGAAGAAAATAGAGTGTCAAATTAGTAGCTTTTTTTGAGTGAAAATTTTGGGAAGTTTGAAGTGCATTACCTTGGCTATTTGGGAAAATTAAACACCCACAAATTTAGTGTACAAGTTAAATTTGGATTTATTGGTCATTAGGCTCAAGCATCATCATCAAAAATGGGAACAATTTTGCTAATAGCTTGATAATTGAACTTGTGGTGTGCTTTGCATGTGCCTATATGTATAAGCCCTGTTTTTGCTCTGTTTTGGACCTCTGTTTGTGACTGCCCTGCACCTAAATTTGATCTTATTCCATTCCTTAAAATCGTTAAAAACATTCCCTAAAATTTCGTGACAAATTGGACAAGTTTGCAAGCAAATTTCCCAGCTTAGTGGCAGTTTCAAGTGTTCCGTAACAATTTTCTGTTTGCTTCTTGTTCAACGAGTTAATCTGAGTTTTGATGGCTGATGAGCACTTGATTGGATAGTTTACACACATATAAGCTCAATTGGAAGGTTTCATAATTTTCCAATACCATTTCACATGCTTTTGAGTGCTCAAAATTTGGGAAAATTATGGTGACGGTTGTTTGAAATTTTCCTGTAATTGGTACTTGTTTTGTGTCCAATTCTTTGAGTTCTTTGATTTAAAATTTTTCCAATTTTAAATAGTTTTGTTCCTTAATTTTTGTTGCAGTAAATATATTAGCCATTTTATCAATTTATTTCTCCTTTTTGAGTAGCTAATTTATTCATTGAGTGTCCTTTTATTGCTTGTGTTTGTGTGTTTCCTATTAGTTTTGTCTAGAGTCTTTGTTTTCTTGGATCTCCCTAAACTTTTTGGCTGAATTATTCCTATTTCACTTGGATAAAATTGGACTTGATAATTGATAGAGGTTTCTCAAAAAAGCTTTAAGTGAGAGTTGAGAGGAAAAAGGCTAGATAGTACATTATAGAAAGAGCCTCTCAAGAGTATACACAAGAGTGTTGAGTGAAACACTTAGTGAGTGGAAATGACATTTATTCTCTTATATTATTTTTGCTTCTAACATCTTCCTTGAAGCAATGGATAGCTCCCCAAGTGTGGGAAATGATTTATCTCCTAGAACCCAAAAGGTAATGGATGCTATGGTGGAGAAGTTTATTCACTTACAACACAACCTCAAGAATGAGCTTAAAGAAAGTGTAAATGAGGTTAAAGAGGAGAGTCATAGGAGAATGAGGGAGGAAGAAGATAGAAGGAGGGAATTTGAAAGAGCCCTAAGAGAAGAAAATGAGAGAAGAGAAAGAGAGACATATAATAAAAGAAGTGGGGAGAGAAGAGGGAGTAGTAGTAGGAGGGAAATGAAATTGCTCCTATTTCCGGTCATGTGTCATGAACAACCACTATCCAAGTACCATACTAATCTGTTGGCTTTCAAGCACACCTGCAAAAGAAAAGAATTTTATTTTGAAATTGGTACCTAAGTCTTGTTGGGTCCAGGTAAGTTAGTAGCACACTTTTCTTTCTTTACCCATTTATACAAGCCTTTAGAAACACCTACTTTCCTTATCATACAGTTATATGCATTGTGACCATATTTCATGCAGTAACTACAAGAGAAACCAGTATTTCTTGATGCTTGATTATTAGGATAATACCTGATGCAAACCCATGAAGCTAGGATGTAGACTCCACGGATCAACACCTTGTTTGCCCCATCTTCAATTCACCAAGTGATCCTCACTCAAGATCAAGAGAGGCTTGCAGATTTATAGGTGATGGTTTCGGTATGTGACCAAGAAGAAGAAAATCAAAAATGGAAGAAACTAGGAAGGAGATAGCGCCATGATCCAAGGAGATCAATAAGCTAGGTGATGAATCGCCACTTGAGTCATGGATCAATATAAGATTCAAGGTTCTATGAAGAAACCCTAGGAGAGCACTCTCCCTTTCTCAAGACACAAGTCTTAGAAAAATTCTATTTCATTCAATTCAAAAGTGTCTTACAATGAGAATTTGCCTAAGTTATATGGATGCCTTGGTGCCTTGGCCATGAGTCCTTCTTAGCCTTAGGATCCTTGATGGATTGATCAAGTGATGCTAGGCTCCCTTCACTTGATCAATTCAAGAAGGATCTAGAGTTAATGAGATCAAGAGGCTCAAAACTCTCCTAAGCATGTGATGATCATGGATTAATCAAGATGGAATTCTATTCCTTGGATTAGAAGTAAATCCAAAGGCTAGAATACCTTCTTAGATGAGAGTCAACATTTAAAAAAAACTTGACTTGAATTTGCACCTTTGATTATGGAATAATCAAGTGGTGGAAATTCAAGTTAAGTTAGTGGTAATTCCACTAATTCTCTCTCCTAATCCACTCACTCTCTTTTAAGAGAGTGTATTACACTTGCTTAGTGGTCATAAGACTTTTGAGCCCAATTCTAAGAGGCTTTGACCAATTAACCAAAAGTCAACATGTCCAAATGCAATTAGCAATGTTTGGCCGAAAATCACAATTCAAATGTAGGTCCAAGCTTACATAAAATTAAGCCTAAACTAATTACAAACTAATAAGAAGATTACAAGGCTTCTTTTGCCCAAATTGTTGACTTGGAGAAGTTGACCATTGACTTTGACTTTGACCATGACTTGTTGACTTTGACTTGGTCAACTCTTCCTCAACTTGAGCTTCTAGTCTTCTTTGCATAGCCCTTGTTATCCTCATGTTTGGAGATGGTACTCCATCAATCCCTCCTTCTTGAGGCAAACTTGTCCCCAAGTTGCTTCCATCACCACCTACATCACAAATAGATAAGTCACTTACATTAAATGAATTACTACCTAAGTAAGAAGTAGGAAGATCAAGAGAATAAGCATTAGGTCCAAGTCTCTTTAAGATTTTGAAGGGTCCATCCCCTCTTGGTAAGAGCTTAGATTTCCTAAGATTAGGAAACCTCTCCTTCCTCAAATTCAACCACACCAAATCACCAACATTGAATTGAACATCCTTTCTCTTCTTGTTGATGTATTCGTCCACCTTAGCATTCTTTCTTTCTATTTGCTCCCTCACCTTAACATGTAAGGCCTTCACCTTGTCGGCCTTGTTTGTACCCTCACGGTCCATTACAACATCAATAGGTAAAGGAGTTAAATCAAGTGGAGTAAGAGGATTAAAACCATACACAATTTCAAAAGGAGAGTGAAGTGTGGTAGAATTGACAACTCTATTATAAGCAAATTCAATATGTGGCAAACACTCCTCCCATGATTTAATATTTCCTCTCACAAAACTTCTCAAAAGTTGGCCCAAAGTTCTATTCACTACTTCGGTTTGTCCATCCGTTTGGGGGTGGCAAGTGGTGGAGAATAAGAGCTTTGTGCCAAGCTTGCTCCATAGGCTTCTCCAAAAGTGACTTAGGAACTTAGAATCCCTATCACTAACAATAGATTTGGGCATGCCATGGAGTCTTACCACTTCTCTAAAGAAGAGATCGGCTATGTGAGGTGCATCATCTACCTTGTGGCATGCTATAAAATGTGCCATCTTAGAGAATCTACACACTACCACAAAGATAGCATCTATACCTCTCTTGGTCCTAGGAAGTCCTAGCACAAAATCCATAGATATATCAATCCAAGGAGAGGTAGGAATTGGCAAAGGAGAATATAAACCATGATTCATTGATTTAGACTTGGCTTTATGGCATGTAACACACCTAGAAACCACTCGGTGCACTAGCTTCTTCATGCTAGGCCAATAGAAATGTTCCCTCAAAGTAGCCAAAGTCTTATCAATGCCAAAATGGCCCATAATTCCACCTTCATGTGCCTCACATGCTAATAACTCTCTCAAAGAACTCTTAGGCACACACAAGCATTTACCCTTAAAAAGGTATCCATCTTGCCTAAAGAATTCTTCATGAGCACCATTAGCACATAAAGGCCACACTCGGCCAAAATCGTCATCACATGCATATAATTCCTTGATGTGATCAAATCCTAGCATCTTAGTTTCTAACATGCATATCAAATTAAATCTTATACTAAGAGCATCGGCTACCACATTAGTACTACCTTTCTTATATTTAATCATGTAAGGAAAGGTTTTAAGGAATTCTACCCATCTTGCATGCCTCTTGCTTAGCTTGCCTTGTCCCTTGATATGTTTGAGTGCTTCATGATCGGTGTGCACCACAAACTCCTTGGGAAGAAGATAGTGTTGCCACACTTGGAAAGCCCTCACAAGTGCATACATCTCCTTATCATAGGTGGAGTAGTTGAGTTGAGCACCCTTGAGCTTCTCACTAAAGTAGGCAATGAGGTGCCCTTCTTGCATCAACACGGCTCCAACTCCTAAGTTAGAAGCATCACATTCTACTTCAAAAGAACAAGCAAAGTTAGGTAAGGCAAGAATAGGTGCATGTGTAAGCTTCTCTTTAAGTAGATTGAAAGCATGTTCTTGAGCTTGACCCCAAATAAAAGTAGAATCCTTTTTAACTAATTCATTAAGAGGTGAAACAATTGTACTAAAATCTTTAACAAACCTCCTATAAAAACTAGCTAAACCATGAAAAGATCTTACTTCCCTTGCATTGGTGGGTCTCGACCACTCTTGGATGGCCTTGATTTTGCTTTCATCTACTTGCACACCTTGCTCACTCACCACAAAACCGAGGAATATAACTTGATTGGTGGCAAAGGAGCACTTCTCTTTGTTGGCATATAATTGTTGTTCCCTAAGCACTTTCAAAACAAGCTTAAGTGTGTTAGATGTTCTAAGAAAGATTTGCTATAAATCAAAATGTCATCAAAATATACCACAACAAATTTTCCTAGGAACTCTCTTAGCACATGATTCATCAATCTCATTAAAGTGCTAGGTGCATTTGATAAGCCAAAGGGCATGACAAGCTACTCATATAGTCCAACCTTGGTCTTAAAAGCGGTTTTCCACTCATCACCTTCTCTCATTCTAATTTGGTGATAGCCACTTTTAAGATCAACTTTGGAGAATATCTTAGCTCCATGTAGCTCATCAAGCAAGTCATCTAGCCTAGGAATGGGATGTCTATACCTTATAGTAATATTGTTAATGGCTCTACAATCGGTACACATCCTCCAAGTTCCCTCCTTCTTAGGCACTAAAATAATCGGTAAAGCACAAGGAGACAAGCTCTCCTTGACCCAACCCTTACTCATCAAATCCTCAACTTGCCTTTGCATTTCATGAGTCTCTTGAGGAGAACTCCTATATGTAGGCCGGTTGGGTAAAGGTGCACCAGGTACTAGATCTATTTGATGCTCAATCCTTCTTAGTGGGGGAAGGCCATGGGGAATCTCTTTAGGGAAGACATCATCAAACTCCATTAACAATGACTCAAGGTCTTCTTGCTTGCCTACCAAGTTAGTGCTCAAAACTAATGGTGTAGGTAAACATAGAAACATGCTCTTCCTAGCTAGGTACTCTCTTCTTAACTCACCTCTCCCCATAAGCAAACTTTCACTAAGTTTGTCCTTGCTTATAGTCTCGGTTTGCCTAGGATCATGGGTGGCTACACTCTTTCCTTTCATCCTAGAATCACTAGTGGCATGTTTAGTAATTAACTTACAAGTCTCGGCCAAAGCTAGCTTTCTAGGGGTTTTGGTTTCCTTTTTCTTTGTTTTGGTGGAAATCTCGGCCTTAGCATCCCTAGGTCCTAGATTCTCACCCTTTTTCTCATTTTCTCTTTTTAACTTCATCTTTATTTGATCCTCACACACTTCCCTAGGTGACAAAGGTTTGAGGGAGACCTTCTTGCTCATATGAGAAAAGACATAGGTGTTGGAAACACCATCATGAATGGCATGCTTGTCATATTGCCAAGGTCTTCCTAGTAAAAGGTGGGTGGATTCCATAGGCACTACATCACACAACACATCATCTCTATACTTGCCTATGGTGAAGTTAATAAGGACTTGCTTACTAACTACCATCTCTCCCTTATCACTCAACCATTGTAGTTTGTAAGGTTTAGGGTGTGGGGATGTCCTAAGTTCTAATTTATTTACTAACCTAGTACTAACAACATTTGTACAACTACCACTATCTATGATAAGAGAACATACCTTCCCTTCCACTAGGCATCTAGAATGGAAGATATTTTCCCATTGTGAGTCATCCAACTCCTTGAGGGCACTTCCAAGCATCTTCCTCACCATGAGGAGGTCTCCATCTTCCGGTTGCTCCATGCTTGAGTGCTCACTAGCACTAGCTTCCTCTTCTTCACTAGAAGAGTGAGTGGACTCTTCACTAGTGATTCCTCCATCCACTCTCATGATCATGGCCTTCTTGTTGGGACATTGGGAAGCTATGTGACCATGTCCTAAACACTTGAAACACTTAATGTTAGAAGGTTTAGAAATAGGTTTTGCAACTTCCTTACCTTTGGGGTCATCTCGGCTAGACTTGTAGAAAGTCTTGGATGATCCCTCCTTCTTTTGCTTGTCCTTCCAACTTGAAGATCCATGTGTGAAAGACTTCTTGAAGGAGCTCTTCCTCTTTAGTTGGCCCTCAATCCTCTCGGCCTTGTGAATGGCATCCTCTAAGGTTCTATAATGTTGGAGTTCCAAGACATCTTGGATCTCCATATTCAAACCATTAGTGAACCTAGCAATTGTGGCTTCCTTCTCCTCTTCATAGCCGGCCCTCATTAAGGTCAATTCTAGATCCTTGTAGTACTCTTGCACACTCCTTCCACCTTGAGTTAATCTTTGGAGCTTCACATGGAGGTCCCTTGTATAAGATTTAGGCATAAATCTCCCCTTCATGGCATCCTTCAATTGGGTCCAAGAAGTGATGTGTGGCCTTCTCCTCTTTTCGGCATCTACAAGGACTTGGTTCCACCAAACCAAGGCATAACCTTCAAACTCCAAGATGGCTAAGTTAAGCCTCTTCTCTTCACTCAAGTGTGGGTAGCAAAAATAAACTTGATCAACCTTCATCACCCAATCTAGGTAACTCTCGGCCTCACTATCTCCAAGGAACTTGGGTAGCTTAATCTTGTTGCTTCTTTCCCACTCTCTAGGTTCATACTCTTCCACATTTCTTCTAGGAGTGTGATTCGGCCTTCTAGGTTGAGGATCTCTCCTTCCCCCCCTTGCATTCCTATGGCCTCTAAAGGGTTCATCCTCATCATAGTTGTTTCCCCAATCACTCTCCCTAGGTGCGCTATAGTCCCCTCTAGGAATTCCTTCCTCACTTCCACTACCTCTATAGCTATTTCTTCTACTCCTAGGTACTTCATTGCTTAGGCTTCCACGGCCCTCTCTAGGTACAACCCCTCCCCCATTGTGACCACCATGATTGCCACTAGTGTCCCCAAGGATCCTCTTTTCCAATTCCTTCTTTATCCTCCTTTCCTCCTTTAACCTCCTCTCTTAGTCAAACCTCTCCTCCAAGCTAGCACTAAGCATGGACTTCACCATATCCATCATCCTTTTAAACCTTGGGGAGAGATCATTTTCGACACTAGGAGAAGTATCCATTGCTGCACAAGAAAAGGTTAGATAACAAATACAATTATATAAGGGATCCTTGCCTCTCTCTAAGTCTTTCACTCTAGTAGCACTCGTGTATCACTCTTGAGATGGCTTTTTCTATGATGTGCACACTTGCCTTTTTCCTCTCAATCTCCTTAAAGTTTCTTGAGGAACCTCTATCAATTATCAATGTCCAATGTACTCAAATGAAAGAGGAACAATTCACTACAAGCTTAAGGAAATTCAAAGGAGACAAATACTCAAGACAAAACTAGTAGGAAGCCAAAGAAGACAAGCAACAAACAAGACTCAATGACAAAGTTAGCTACTCAAAAATGGAAATTCATGATTAGACAAAGGCTAATATATTTACTACACTAAAAATGAAGGAAAACTAGTATTTAACAACTGCAAAAAATTTTGAAACAAAACTCAAAGAAGGGAAGAAGTCAAGTGCAATTTTTTGGACAATTTGCCTCCTCTGTTTGCGCCGGCGCAAATTTGCGCCTCTTGTTTGCGCCCTGGCACAAAATTCCAGAGAAGGAGGTAGATTTGCGCCTCCTGTTGCTTTGATTTGCGCCTAGGCGCAAATGCTGGTGTTTCTTGGAAAATTTGACAGCAACCGTCACCAAAATTTGTCCAACTTGTGAAATTTTTTTAGCATAGCAAAAGAGCTTGGAAAATTATGAAACTTTCCAGTTGAACTTATATATATGTATATTGAATGACCAAATTCCCAAAATTCAATAAATCAATGTTTAACCCCTTGAACCAACTGCAATCCCGAAACTGCCACAGCAACAGCAAAACCGTCACTAAGCTGGAAGTTAGGCTTGAAAATTGGCTCAAAATGACTTGAAATTTTGGGGAATGGTTTGTGTGATGTTTAGGCACGAAATAAGCTCAAATTCAGGTGCAGGGCAGCCACAAATAAGGGTCCAAAAACAGGGCAAAGACAGGGCAAATATGTCTAGGCACATGCAAAGCACACTACAAGTTCAAATATCATGTTATTAGCAATTTTGACACAATTTGTAATATGATGCTTGAGCCAAATGGGTAATTTTTGCCTAATTGAGCTTGGACACCAAATTTGTGGGTGTTTAATGATCCCAATTTCCCAATTTACTGCACTCAATTTTTCCCAAAAATACTACTACAAGAGCTACTCAAAATTTCACTCTAATTTTTCTTCAAACTTCTTTTCTTGTATTTTTCTTTTCTTGATTTTTTTTTTCTTTGACTCTTTTTCTTGTATAATTTCTCTTGCTCTTTTCTTTTCTTTTGTTTTTCTATATTTTTCTTTTGGCTATTCTTTGCTGGACAGTCCACGTATAGGCTCAAATATTCAAGCAAGTCAAGTCAAACTTTGCTAACAAGCAAGATAATGCATGATAGTGGTAACTTGAACTTATAATGAGCAACGCACATAGTAATGAGACATATAAGCACTAATTAAGCCAAATATAATGCATGGCATTCAATTTCCAGCAAGGAGACTCAAAATACATATTGAGAAAATTCATCAAACACTTGGGGGCTATTAACTAGAATGTGTCTAGCATGTATAATAGGCCTTGTATGATCAACCAAGTGTGTCAGAACATCTTATATATGTAGTGGACAGCCAAGACACATAACAAAATTCAAAACAAAAATTCAATTGAATCAAAAATTGAACTCAAAGATAGGAGCTAGACTCAATACCATAAGTGAAGAACAACTAGGTGAAGAACAAGCTCTTGATACCAAATTTGATGCAAACCCATGAAGCTAGGATGTAGACTCCACGAATCAACACCTTGTTTGCCCCATCTTCAATTCACCAAGTGATCCTCACTCAAGATCAAGAGAGGCTTGCGGATTTATAGGCTAAGATATGTGACCAAGAAGAAGAAAATAAAAAATGGAAGAGACTAGGAAGGAGATAGCGCCATGATCCAAGGAGATCAATAAGCTAGGTGATGAATCGCCACTTGAGTCATGGATCAAGATAAGTGATAATCCATTTTATATACATTTTCTTTACTCTGTTTTTGGTTCAATTAGCTTTTATATGTGTCATATTTTGGTAGTTTATCTTAGATATTGAGTTAGAGGTATAGTTTAGTACTAAAAGTAAATAATAGTTAAATTTCCATAAGTTCATATGTTTCTATACTGATGCTTGTGCAGTTACATCTAGAGCTCTGAGGAATAGAGAAGAGATAGGAGCATGGAAGGATTGAATGCTAGAATGGAAGCTTGGAATGAAAGACCCAAGACCTGAGATAAGAACTTGGAGTGCAAGTCAGCAAGAAGGAGAGAAATTGAAGATCAAGACAAGGAAGCACTCCCATTTGCGCCAAGGCATGAAAGAGGGTGCAATTTGACCCTTCTCCACCAGTAAAACGCGCCTAGGCGCAATTGTGAAGGAGCTGGGGTGCAAAACTCGCGCCTAGGCGCAGCACAGAACAAGGTGTGGCGCAAATTGGAGCTTCCTCTATGGAGAAATGCGCCTAGGCGCAAATAGGAAGCATGTGGGGGCGCAAAATCGCGCCAAGGCGCATGCAAGGGCGCAAGACTTGTGCCAGGGCGCAACCAGAGGCGCAACTTCCCCCTCCTCTCTGTCCAAATGCGCCGGGGCGCGAATCAACTTACATGGAGGCGCAAATCTTCACCTATATAAGGGCTTTTGGGCGCGAAATGAGAAAAATTTTTCATAACTGTCACTTCTAGCTTCTCCTGTACACTTCAATTGCGCGATTGCGCAATTCTCTCTTCTCTCTTCTCTGATTCCTCTTCTTCTTTCTCTCGTCTTCTTAGCTCTCGATGTTCATGTATTCAACTTCTCTTTGCAACCTTGGATATTGCACAAGAGAATTCGATTCTTGATTTTGATCCTCTAGTTTCCAATTCTGCAACAGATCTCTGGTTCAATTTACATTTGCACTCTATTATTCTGTTCTTAATTATTTTAGGTTTCTCTTCGCATTTTGCACTATTGCGCTTTACTCCTTCCTGCATTTGTCTTTTGCTTAATTCACTGTCTCAATTTACATTTCTCAGTTCTATTCTCAATTTCTAGTTATCTTCTCGTTTTATGCTAAAGTGTTCATCGTTTCCTTTCTGCTTTTATCTTTTGCTCAAATTACTACTTCAAATTACATCTCTTTGCTTCCGTCTTTAGCTTTTCATTTCATAATTTCAGTTTTGTTTAGTTTTATTGAATTGTTCAATGAAAATCCCCCTCCTAATTGTGTATAATTCCGAATTGAATGTATGTATGTCTTCTGAGAGATGACCTAGGTTGAATCCTCTATATTACAAGTTTAATTGGGGATAAACTTAGTTTTTGATATTCATTCGACAGTGAATTATCAAAATGGCGCCGTTGCCGGGGACATACGTCATTTGATTTGGAATTACCACTTTTCATGTATATAAACTGTTTGTGAATATTACAATTGTATAGACTAACCGTAAATCCATATAATAGTTGTTGTTTTTAGTGTAGGTACTGACTACTTTGTTGAATTTTTGCATAAGGTTCTGATTTCCTTTCTAAATACTATAGTTGTTAGTTATTCCAAGTTTATGTAGTATATGACCAGATCTAGTCTAGATAATTCACTGAAATACAATCTTGAGATTGAAAGAACAATTCGTAGGCTGAGAAATCAAAATAGGGATAAGAACCAACACTCTCATTGTGATTCTAACCTTGATTCTGTTTCTGAAAACATGGCAAATCCAATTGAAAGAACTCTCAAGGAATTGGCTACACCTGATATCAATTATCAACCTTTGTATATCCACTTTCCTATACCAGAAGGTGTTGTCAACTATGAATTAAAATCTGGACTAATTCATTTGTTGCCTAAGTTCCTAGGACTTGCAGGTGAAGATCCACATAAGCATCTTAAGGAATTTCATGTGGTTTGTTCCACTATGAGGCCTAATGTTCCTGAAGAAGTTGTCAAAATGAAGGCATTCCCATTCTCATTAGATGGTGCTGCAAAGGATTGGTTGTATCTTCAACCAACACTTATTACCACGTGGAATGACATGAAGAGAAGATTTCTAGAGAAGTTCTTTCCTGCTTCTAGGACTGCAGCTATTCGGAAGGATATAAGTGGAATAAGGCAATTGCAGGGAGAAACCTTATATGAGTACTGGGAGAGATTCAACAAGTTGTGCTCTACATGTCCGAACCATCAAATAACTGAACAACTTCTCATCCAATACTTCTATGAAGGACTCATGCCTATGGAGAGAAATATGATAGACGCAGCAAGTGGTGGAGCATTGATGGACAAGACACCAGCTGCTGCAAGGTATTTGATTGCAAACATGGCAGAAAATTCCCAGCAGTTTAGCTCCAGGAATTCAACATCTTTCAAACATGTGAATGAAGCTTCCATAGCTGCTGCTGATACACATAGACTGGAAAACAAGCTAACAGAATTAACTTCGCTGGTAAGACAGTTAGCTTTAGGTCAACAACAGCAAAGGCAACAGAATGTTAGTGCAACAAATCAGATTAAACAACCGTGTGGCATTTGTGGTGGAGTTGAGCATTTCACTGATGCTTGCCCTCATTTGCAAGAAACTGAACAGCAGCGACAGCCTGTCCAACAAGCTGTGGATGTAGCTGGAATGTACTCCGGACAGCAGTGTAGACCTCCAACACAGCAATATTATCCATATTCCAATACTTATAACCCTGGCTGGAAGGATCATCCTAATTTGAGATATGGTCCAGGACCTAGCCAACAGCAGCCACAACAACAACAACAAAGATACCAACCTCCCAACAAGTATCAACCTCCTCCCTTGAGACAACAACAAGTGGGTCAACCTGCTCAATCACAACCTGTGAATAGCGCTGGACCATCTTTGGAGGAGTTGATGAAACAGATGGCAACTATTAATCTGCAATTTCAACAGAATGTAAGTGCTTCAATTGTAGATTTGAAGACTCAAATTGGACAGTTAGCCACTACTGTGAATCATTTGCAGCAACAAGGTTCTGGTAACATTCCTTCCCAAACTATAGCTAATCCAATGGGGAATGTGAGTGCCATCACTTTGAGAAGTGGTAAGAAGGTACAGCCAAGAACTCAGGATACTGAAAAATCACATCAGGATGAAGTAAAATAGCTTCCTCTTCCTTTTCCTTCTGTAAATATGCATTCAAAGAAATCTGAACTAGAAAAAGAGTTATTAGAAACATTTAGGAAAGTAGAAGTTAATATTCCTTTGTTGGACGCTATCAAGCAAATTCCCAAGTATGCCAAGTTTTTAAAAGAATTGTGTACTCACAAAAGGAGATTTAAAGGAAATGAAAAGGTGAATTTGGGAAGAAATGTTTCTGCACTCATACAAAGTACACATATTTATCCACTCCCTCAATCTAACCTTCCACAAAAGTGTCAAGATCCTGGAACTTTCACTGTACCTTGCACAATTGGGGATCACACTTTTGCGGATGCCATGATAGACTTGGGAGCTTCCATTAATGTGATGCCTACGTCAGTCTACAGGTCATTGCAGATTGGTGAGTTAAAGACAACTGAAGTCATTATCCAACTTGCAAACAAAAGTGTTGTCCACCCGCGTGGAGTCCTTGAGGATGTACTGGTTCGAGTTAACAAATTGATTTTTCCTGCAGATTTTTATATTCTTGATATGCAGGATAAGTCACCCTCACCTACATTGATCCTAGGGCGACCATTTTTGATGACTGCGCGGACCAAGATTGATGTTCATTCTAGCACATTGACGATGGAATTTGGAGATAATATTGTGAAGTTCAATCTACTTGAAAGCATGAAACTACCTGCTGAAGAGCATTCTGTTTTCTCCATAGATGTAGTTGATAATTTTGTAGATAGTTGTACAGATTTTAATTTTGAAATTGATTCCGATTTGACTAGTTTTTCTAATTTCCATGCTGATTTGGCTAGTTGTAGCTGTGGTGATGATGCCACTGTTTGTACCATATGTGCAGAGATTAATACTGCCATTGCAGGTGCAGATTCTAATTTGCAGGTCGCAGATCTTGGTGTACAGGTTCTTGCATCTACTGACATTGCAGCGAACAAGCCATTGTTACCTTCCACTATGCAGCCGCCAAGCTTAGAGTTGAAGCCACTGCCTCATCATCTGAAGTATGTTTACTTAGATGATGATCACAAGCTTCCAGTCATCATTTCAAGTACCTTGCAAAATAAGCAGGAGGAGAAGTTGCTGAAAATTCTGAAAGAGCACAAGAAAGCCAATGGGTGGACGTTAGCTCATGCATCGAATCTTGCTAGAGGAGGATTCTAAGCCTGTGAGACAACCACAAAGGAGACTCAATCCTACCATCCTGGATGTAGTAAAGAAAGAGGTGATAAAATTGCTTGCAGCTGGCATCATCTACCCCATTTGAGACAGCACATGGGTTTCACCTGTACAAGTGGTCCCTAAGAAATCTGGCATCACTGTGGTGCAAAATAAAGACAACGAGTTGATTCCAACTAGAGTCACTAACAGTTGGAGAGTTTGCATTGACTATAGGAGACTCAATCAAGCCACTCAGAAGGACCATTTCCCACTCCCATTCATTGATCAAGTTTTGGAGAGGTTGGCAGGTAAATCACATTACTGTTTTTCTGGATGGATTTTCAGGGTATATGCAGATTCACATTGCTCCAGAAGATCAACATAAGACCACATTCACCTGTCCATTTGGGACTTATGCTTACACCAGGATGCCATTCGGTTTATGCAACACACCTGGTACATTCCAAAGGTGTATGGTGAGTATCTTTTCTGATTTATTAGAGAGTTGCATGGAGGTGTTCATGGATGATTTTACTGTATATGGCTCATCTTTTGATACATGTTTGGATAGCCTTTCTAGAGTTCTGAGTAGATGTATTGAGACTAATCTGGTACTGAATTTTGAAAAATGCCATTTCATGGTTAGTGAGGGTATAGTCTTAAGGCATCTAGTCTCTAGTAGGGGTATTGAAGTTGATAAAGCAAAAATATATATTATTACTTCTCTACCTTACCCTGCTTCTGTGCGGGAAGTGCATTCTTTTCTTGGCCATGCAGGTTTCTACAGGAGATTTATTCAGGACTTTAGCAAGATTGCTCTACCATTGTCCAAGCTCCTCCAAAAGGATGCAGAATTTTCCTTTGACCAGACATGTAAGAAGGCCTTTGATGAGCTGAAGAGTAAGCTTACCACAACACCCATTGTGCAACCACCTGATTGGGATCTTCCCTTTGAACTAATGTGTGATGCTTCCAATTTTGCAATTGGGGCGGTTCTAGCCCAAAGAGTTGACAGACACTCTCATGTTATTGCATATGCGTCCCGCACACTTGATGCTGCCCAAGCACACTACACCACTACTGAAAAAGAGCTTTTGGCAATTGTTTTTGCTTTAGATAAATTTCGTGCATACTTGCTTGGCTCTAAAATCATTGTTTTCTCTGACCATGCAGCTCTGAAATTCTTGTTGAAGAAATCTGATGCTAAACCGAGGTTAATTAGATGGATGCTTCTTCTACAGGAGTTTGACATCGAAATCAAGGACAAGAGTGGTGCAGAAAATCTGGTTGCTGATCACTTGAGTAGGATTGAGGGTAACCTTGATCTTGTACCTATCATAGATGATTTTCCTGATGAACATCTTATGCTTTTATACTCTTGTGATATAGTCCCTTGGTTTGCTGATATTGTTAATTATTTGGTTACATCTGTTGTACCTCCTCATGCATCTAGATCACAAATTGAGAAATTAAAAAGTGATGCAAAATATTATGTCTGGGATGACCCTTATTTGTGGAGGTTTTGCAGTGATAGAGTTATCCGTAGGTGTATTCCAAATCATGAAATTCAATCAGTCCTTCAATTTTGTCATGCTTCACCAGTAGGAGGACACTATGGACCTCAGAGAACAGCTAGGAAAGTGTTGGACAGTGGGTTTTATTGGCCTACTATTTTCAAGGATGCATATAAACTTTTCAGCACCTGTGAGCAATGCCAGAGAGCTGGGATGGCCATTAACCGAAGACATGAGATGCCCCAACAACCTATTATTTTTTGTGAAGTATTTGACGTTTGGGGCATTGATTTCATAGGTCCTTTTCCTGTCTCTTCTGGTTATTCATATATTCTGTTAGCTGTTGATTATGTATCAAAATGGGTTGAGGCTAAGGCCACCAGGACTAATGATTCTAAAGTTGTTGTGGATTTTGTTAGATCCAATATTTTCTGCAGGTTTGGTGTGCCTAAAGCCATTATTAGTGACAGAGGGAGCCATTTTTGTAATGTCAGCATGCGGTCTCTGCTCCATAAGTATGGGGTTGTGCATAGAGTGTCCACAGCCTATCATCCCCAAACTAATGGTCAAGCCGAAGTGTTCAATAGAGATATTAAGCTCATGTTACAAAAGATGGTCCACCCTAACAGAAAGGACTGGAGTAGGTAAATGGTCATCAACTCAAGGAATTTCATGAGAGTCCGAAAGTGGAAGAAGCTGAGGCAGAGTTGTCCTTGGCTGAACCTAGCTGGCCGGACGTACAGATATATGGCCCTTGAGAGAGTTTTTCTATCCCCCTTTTGATGTTAATTACAATTGAATCCATTGATGCATTTTATGTTTCATTGAGTACAATGTCAATTTTAAGTGTGGGGGGGATTCTGTGATTTAGGAATCATTTTGTTTCGACCCTTAGTTTTGTTTTCTGTTTTTTTGCTGTTTTCTGTTTTCTGTTTTCTGTTTTTGAAAACAAAAAGAGAAATTCAAGTATATGACACAAAAATTTATATGTGAATCATACCTTCTCTCTGGATTTATAGGTGTATGAACTGTGGAAGTTACAAACATTTTTAGTTGATAGATTTTTCAATTTTTTTTATGACCTATTTGTGCATCCTTGAATTGCAATTGACTTGAAATTAAAGTTTGAATAATTAGTGATAGAAAAATAAACCTTGTGAGATTTTGAGCCTTATATGGTGGAATCATTCTTTTCCATCCAATTTCTTTCTTGTGTGATTACACTCATCTTGTTAGTTGCTCTAGATTTTTCCTTGACTCTTGCTGATATTTCTTGTTCACATGCATCATTGATATGATTTAGGCATTCCTTCTTGAGCTACTAACCAAATTGGCCTACCTTACATACCCTTCCCTTTGTATTTCCCCTTTTGAGCCGTTATATCCCTTTCTTCAATTTTAAGCTCATTTCAAACCGAAAAGTGGAAAACAATGATGTCCCCTAACCTTAGGGATTAAAGGAGCTTTGGAATTGTTTTGGGAATAGGTTCTAAATAAGTGTGGGGGTATAACCTCTCAGGATAAGTCTGGTATGTGAGTTAGTGAATGGATTGGCATTAGCTATGCAAAAGAAAACAAATATATAGAAAAAGATACAAAGAAGAAAATACCAAAAGCTATAAGGAAGGAAATATAGAAAAGAACAAGAAGCAAAAGAAAGAAGAAAAGAAAATACCAAAAGTTATAAGAAAGCAAAAGAACGAAAAAGAAAAAGAAACAGAAGAAAATAAAAATTCGAGATAGAAATAAGTGGGAAACCAAAAGAGGTAAATGTTAGGAGGGTAATCTTCATGCTTATTGAATTTATTCCCCATTGCTCCTCTTTTCGCTTGTTATTAGCCTAAATAATCTTTCTCTTATCCCACCTTCACCTTGGCCACATTACAAGCTTATTAAAGTCCTTTTGATCTTTGATTGCATGTGTTTCAAGTTATTGAAATTAGAGGCTTGTAAAAATCTGGTAGTGCTAGCTTGCATGATGTGTTTGAGTGCAAAGACAATCCTAAACACTTGAGAGTTAAGAGGAAACACTTACCGGTGAGGTTCTATCACTTTGAACTCATTCTTTATTCCAACCTGTCAATTTGTCTATTTTGGATGTGCAGTAGACACATGGATTGTTGTTAATCTTGATGCTTTAAATTTTGTCCCTTGCCCCTTTTCATGCATCTGTGGTTCAATTGAAATTGGTTCAGTTCACATATCATCAATTCTTTTTTTAGTAAATTTTGCCCCGGAGTGCAAAAGAATAAGTGTGGGGGTATTTGATAATCCATTTTATATACATTTTCTTTACTCTGTTTTTGGTTCAATTAGCTTTTATATGTGTCATATTTTGGTAGTTTATCTTAGATATTGAGATAGAGGTATAGTTTAGTACTAAAAGTAAATAATAGTTAAATTTCCATAAGTTCTTATGTTTCTATACTGATGCTTGTGCAGTTACATCTAGAGCTCTGAGGAATGGAGAAGAGATAGGAGCATGGAAGGATTGAATGCTAGAATGGAAGCTTGGAATGAAAGACCCAAGACCTGAGATAAGAACTTGGAGTGCAAGTCAGCAAGAAGGAGAGAAATTAAAGCTCAAGACAAGGAAGCACTCCCATTTGCGCCAAGGCATGAAAGAGCGCGCAATTTGACCCTTCTCCTCTAGTAAAACGCGCCTAGGCGCAATTGTGAAGGAGCTGGGGCGCAAAACTTGCGCCTAGGCGCAGCACAGAACAAGGTGTGGTGCAAATTGGAGCTTCCTCTCTGGAGAAACGAGCCTAGGCGCAAATAGGAAGCATGTGGGAGCGCAAAATCGCGCCAAGGCGCAACTTCCCCCTCCTCTCTGTCCAAATGCGCCGGGGCGCGAATCAACTTACATGGAGGCGCAAATCTTCACCAATATAAGGGCTTTTGGGCGCGAAATGAGACAAATTTTTCATAACTGTCACTTCTAGCTTCTCCTGTACACTTCAATTGCGCGATTGCGCAATTCTCTCTTCTCTCTTCTCTGTTTCCTCTTCTTCTTTCTCTCGTCTTCTTAGCTCTCGATGTTCATGTATTCAACTTCTCTTTGCAACCTTGGATATTGCACAAGAGAATTCGATTCTTGATTTTGATCCTCTAGTTTCCAATTCTGCAACAGATCTCTGGTTCAATTTACATTTGCACTCTATTATTCTGTTCTTAATTTTTCTAGGTTTCTCTTCGCATTTTGCATTATTGCACTTTACTCCTTCCTGCATTTGTCTTCTGCTTAATTCACTGTCTCAATTTACATTTCTCAGTTCTATTCTCAATTTCTAGTCATCTTCTCGTTTTATGCTAAAGTGTTCATCGTTTTCTTTCTGCTCTTATCTTTTGCTCAAATTACTACTTCAAATTACATCTCTTTGCTTCCGTCTTTAGCTTTTCATTTCATAATTTCAGTTTTGTTTAGTTTTATTGAATTGTTCAATGAAAATCCCCCTCCTAATTGTGTATAATTCCGAATTGAATGTATGTATGTTTTCTGAGAGATGACCTAGGTTGAATCCTCTATATTACAAGTTTAATTGGGGATAAACTTAGTTTTTGATATTCATTCGACAGTGAATTATCAATAAGATTCAAGGTTCTATGAAGAAACCCTAGGAGAGCACTCTCCCTTTCTCAAGACACAAGTCTTAGAAAAATTCTATTTCATTCAATTCAAAAGTGTCTTACAATGAGAATTTGCCTAAGTTATATGGATGCCTTGGTGCCTTGGCCATGAGTCCTTCTTAGCCTTAGGATCCTTGATGGATTGATCAAGTGATGCTAGGCTCCCTTCACTTGATCAATTCAAGAAGGATCTAGAGTTAATGAGATTAAGAGGCTCAAAACTCTCCTAAGCATGTGATGATCATGGATTAATCAAGATGGAATTCTATGCCTTGGATTAGAAGTAAATCCAAAGGCTAGAATACCTTCTTAGATGAGAGTCAACATTTAAAAAAAACTTGACTTGAATTTGCACCTTTGATTATGGAATAATCAAGTGGTGGAAATTCAAGTTAAGTTAGTGGTAATTCCGCTAATTCTCTCTCCTAATCCACTCACTCTCTTTTAAGAGAGTGTATTACACTTGCTTAGTGGTCATAAGACTTTTGAGCCCAATTCTAAGAGGCTTTGACCAATTAACCAAAAGTCAACATGTCCAAATGCAATTAGCAATGCTTGGCCGAAAATCACAATTCAAATGTAGGTCCAAGCTTACACAAAATTAAGCCTAAACTAATTACAAACTAATAAGAAGATTACAAGGCTTCTTTTGCCCAAATTGTTGACTTGGAGGAGTTGACCATTGACTTTGACTTTGACCATGACTTGTTGACTTTGACTTGGTCAACTCTTCCTCAACTTGAGCTTCTAGTCTTCTTTGCATAACCCTTGTTATCCTCATGTTTGGAGATGGTCCTCCATCAATACCTTATAAACTTCTTATTCATATGAACACTTATATCATCACATTTATTACAAGGTTATTGCAGCATATTGTGTTTTTCTTTTAACTTTGAAATCTTAGAATTTAATTCACAAACTTTTTCTTCTAAAGCAGATATATTCTTTTTCAGAACTTTGTTTTCCTTCTCTAATTTTCCAGCTTCTTTATACAAATCATAAAAGGCATTACAAAGCTCTTCATAGTCGTAACTTAATAAGTTTGAATCACTACCTCATCAGTTGAAGATGATTAGACCATGAGACATATGTTGGCTTCCTCGGTTTCACTTTCAGTAAAGGTGGAAGAATCATTCTCCTCTTAAGCTATATATGCTCTTTTCTTTCTAGCTATATATGTGTGGCTATCATCAAACTCATGCTTCTTTGGTTCTGTATTGCTCACTTTTTTCAAATTGAGACATTCAGATTTGTAGTGACCAATCTTACCACACTCGTAGCATGTGACATTGGAGGATGAGATGTCATGCTTTTTGGAACCTTTCTTCATTTGATTGAATCTTCTCTTGGTGTTATTCTTCTTCATAAACTTCCTAAAATTATTCACCATCAGATTCATGTGATCTTTATCAAATTCACTTTCATTACTAGATGTATCAGTTTCAGTCGTTGTATCTTCCATTTCCAATGTAAGACCTTTGGCTTTCTTGTCCTTTAACTCTTCATCAGTCATCCGGGACATGTCCATCTCATATTCCCATAATTTTCCAAATAGCTTTACACTTGACATTAATGCAAGATTTTTGGATTTAGTGATAGCTGTAACAGTAGGTTGCCATTTCCTACTTAGAGACTTCAACACTTTCACATCTACTTCCTCTTCAACAAAGGTTTTACCAAGACTTTTCAAGTGATAGATAATGTGTGTGAACCTCTTTTGCATGTCCATTTTGGATTCTCTCTGTGTCATTCGAAATGTCTCATATTCTTGTATAAAAGTGTTCTTTCTAGCTCTTCTAACCTCAGTTGTACCCTTATGTGTAACCTTGATAAGCTCCCAAGCTTCCTTCGCTGTAGTACAAGCTGATATCCTAAAAATTTCATCCAAATTCAAGGCAGAATGTATAATGTTTAAAGCCTTAGCATCATTTTCAACCCCTCTAATCTCATATACATCTCAGCTCTCAATGGGTTTTTCAATCTCACTCCCATTAACCATGTATGTTGGGACTTTGAAATCTGTCACCACTGCTTGCCAGATGCTTCTATGTATAGATTCCATAAAGATTTTCATGCAAACTTTCCATAACGGATAGTTATCACGTTAAAATAATGGAAGTTTATTTATTGATGCTCCTTCAGTAAATGGTAAAAGATTGCTAGTCATGGCAGGAACCTGTGGATCAGCTTTAGGTTAGCCTACTAGATTTAGCTCTTGATACCGATTATTGGTCCCTATACGAATCTAGAGGGGGTGAATAGATTCGAGTTCCTTTTAAAAATTTCTTCAAATTTGTTTCCATCTTCTTTTAGAATGAAATATGTTCCTATCTTGTTTAGTCTAATCACAATTATTACAAGATGTGATATAGAGATTAAAATAAAATAGAATTCATAGTATAACAGCTGAATATCAAGAAGATTACCGAAACAATGTATTAATATAATCTTGTTCAAATTATATATAGATATTGATCTTTCTATATTTTAGAGTTATTCTTCAAATGAATTTTATACTTTGCATTAACAATCATTTGATTGAAATGTAAATGATTTATACTGGTTTAACATTCAGCCTACATCCAGTCCCAATTCAACAATTGTTGCAATTGGTATTCCACTATGATCCCTTTGTGTTCTTTACATTCACTCTACACAAGCAACACAAAACAAAATCAAACCAATCAATACAATCTAATTCTTCAACACAAAGAACTCTCCTATTCTATTCTTGATCCTTCAAAAAATTATAAACCTTTGAGACACCTTCTCATAGTTCCTTAATCTTCCTTAGAGAAATCTTTCTATATGAGTAATCAACTTTAAAAACGAAAAGAACTAAAGTAATCAAATAGAATACACCTGAATTGTGTAGATTCTGATCAAGATAACCTCAAACTTCAGTCAATCATCAGTCTTCAATCTAAATTTCCATTTGCAAAAACTTTTCAAAAAAATCTTTAAAGCTTTTCTTGGAAAAAATGTAAACTCAGTTTTCCAGAGATTTTGAAAGTGTTAGAACTCTTCTTTCGTTCTTCCAAAATTCTCTTAAAACAAATTTTGGCAATTAAAATGACTTTCTGATAAGGATAATCGATTACTACCATGGGATAATCGATTATCCTAGTGAATCAAAGTCTTTTTTGGTGATTTTTCCACATGGTAATTGATTATCTCGTGTGGTAATCGATTACAACAGAGGCAAAATGCTTTTCTCACATAGTTACTTACTGTTGGTAATTGATTACGCTTCCCAGGTAATCTATTACTTCCATTAGTTACAAAAATCCTTATTTAATCTATTACCTTATTGGTAATTGATTACCTCAGTTTTTATTTTCCAAAAAGAAAGGGAATCACAAGCAATTTGAATCCTCAAGCAAATCACTAAGACAAGCCTAAGAAATCACATAGACAAGTCTAAGCTAAACATACAATACATGAAAACACTTAATACAATTCATCTAAGAAAATCCAAATTTACATCAACATCAAAATCAAAACAACTAAGGAGACTATATCCATGCGTCTTCAAGCTTCAAGTCCAACACCACTAAACATCTAGAGTGAAAGATATTCTCCCTTTGTGAGTCATCAAACTCTTTGAGAGCACTCCCAAGCATCCTCCTCATCATGAGGAGATCTCCATCTTCGGGTTGCTCATCATCACCACTAGTACTCTCCCTTCAATAGTATCAAACAGTAATTACAAATGTCAAATAGGAATTAAAAACGTTAGACAGTAAAATTTACACTATGTTCTAGATTTATTAGAATGTAGTAGCAAAAATATTTTTCATCTTACCACAAACAGGCTATAACTGCAAACAACATACAATTGTATAGAAACTACAATAAACATTTTAACTATGTTTCTAATGTAAATAGTTTTCACAATTACGAAATTTAATTTTGAAAGTGTTATAGGATGGACCTTCATCATCTAGTAAGGTCTGATGCCTAAGACTTCCCTCTAAAGCGTACTTGTACAAAAATCAAATCACCTGATCATCAACGAAAAAATAGAAAACTAAAATATAGTTTAGTTGTATTTATGCTACTAGCAAATTGACAACTATAGATAATGTAGAAATAGGAAAAATATGTACTTAACTACACTACTCTCACTAGTGGAAAAGAGACCTTCAACGTCACCCTTATGTCTTCAGTTATAAGGTTAACCGACGTTGTTAATATATAGAACCAACGTCGTTTGTGCATTAACGCTGGGTTATGGTACAACTGTCGTTAACCTGTTGTTTTAATCCCTAATTTTTCTAGACACACTTCTCTCTTCCCCTCGTTCTCACTTCTCTTTTCCCAAATTTTCACTCTCTTCCCATTTCACATCTCTTTCGTAAATCTCTTCTATTAAGTTTAACCACTTATTTTCTTTTGATCTTCCCCTTCTTTTATCGTTCACGGATCAACTTCGTTCATCATATCATTGGTGTTCACCATTCATCTTTCATCGTTGGTGCCACCGTAGCTCCTCTTCCACTGTAGCTCTTAGTGCTTTTCCACGTGCTTAACACGTAATGTCTTTGATTTCTGCTTTCTGGTTTCTTCTTAACAGATTTGGAATGTGATGCAAATCCATGTAGCTCAAAGATGCTCCACGGATCTAACACCCTTTATTTGCCCAATCTTCAATTCACCAAGTGATCTTCACTCAAGACCAAGAAAAGCTTACGGAATATAGGCTAAAGTATGTAATGGTTTCGGTTTGTGACCAAGAAGAAGAAGCAAAATGGAAAGAGACTAGGAAGGAGATAGTGCCATGATCCAAGGAGATCAATAAGCTAAGTGATGAATCGCCACTTGAGTCATGGATCAAGATAAGATTCAAGGTTCTATGAAGAAACCCTAGGAGAGCACTCTCCCTTTCTCAAGACACAAGTCTTAGAAAAATTCTATTTCATTCAATTCAAAAGTGATTCCAAAATAGAAATTTCCTAAGTTATAAGACCCCTTGTGTGTGGTTGGCCTTGAGTCATCCTAGCCACTTGATCCTTGATGGATTGATCAAGTGATGCTAAGCACCCCTCACTTGATCAATTCAAGAAGGATCTAGAGTTAATGAGATCAAGAGGCTCACAACTCATCTAAGTTTGTGATGATCATGGATTAATTAAGATGGAATTCTATGCCTTGGATTAGAAGTAAATCCTAAGGCTAGAATCCCTTCTTAGATGGGAGTCAACAATTTAGAACTTGACTTAAATTTACGCCTTTGATTATGGGATAATCGAGTGGTGGAAATTTAAATGAAGTTAGTGGCAATTCCACTAATTCTCTCTCTTAATCCATGCACTCTCTTTTAAGAGAGTGTATTACACTTGCTTAGTTGGGTCGTAAGACACTTAAGCCCATCTTAAGAGGCTTTGACCAACACAAATAGAAGTCAACATGTCCAAAAAAGGAGCTTGGCCTAAATTCACCAACAAACATAGGTCCAAGCTTTACACAAATTAAAGCTAAACTAATTACAAAATACTTGGAAAATTACAAGGCTTCATTTGCCCACTTTGTTGACTTTCAAGAGTTGACCGTTGACTTTGACTTTGACTTGTTGACTTTGACTTGGTCAACTTTTCTTCAACTTGGGCTTCAATTCTTCTTTGCATTGCCCTTGTAATCCTCATGCTTGGGAGATGGTCCTCCATCAGAATGTTTGGAATGGAATGAAAGTAGGAAATTAGAAAGGAGCCCAATTTTTTATTAAGTCATGAGTCTTCATTCTGTCCAGAGCATTTTTTTGAACTGATAATTAATTTGGTTGCAGATGTAATTGGTCTGGTTGGTTTTGGTACAAACCCTGCAAAGTTTATGCACAATCTGTCTTCAGATGTTTTAATTTTTATGGTTTCTAGTAGAGGATCTGACTCAAGGGATACAAAGTTGTTTAAATAAATTAATAATTCATCTGAAGTTATGGGGAGGTGTAGAATGAAAATCTAGTTGGATTCATTTGATTGATTATTTGTTTAAAGCTGGATATGCATTGAATTTGTGCTATGCAAATTGTTTCTCCAGTCTCTTTCTACGTATACATATATTTATTGTTCTTTCTATAATTCACCCCTTATATATTGTTTTTGCCTCTTTCAATGTATCTTCTTAGCCCGCCACATAGATTACTTTTGATATAATTATATAATCTGTATGTCTATTTGTACATGTATCATATGGAAGAGATCGTATCCGTCAGAATAGCACCTCAAAAGAAAACGATTTTTTTTAATCGTACCCTTACCTTAGGTGTGAGATCCTGATGCAAACTCATGAAGCTGTGATGATGACTCCACGATTTAACACCTTGAATGCCCCATCTTCAATTCACCAAGTGATCCTCACTCACAAATCAAGATAAGCTTGCGGAATAGGCTAAGTATGTATGATAGTTTCGATAGGTGACCAAAAGAAGAAGAAATCAAAAATGGAATGAGATTAGAAGCATGGTAGCGCCATGATCCAAAGGAATCAATAAGCTAAGTGATGAATCGCCACTTGAGTCATGGATCAAGATAAGATTCAAGGTTTTCTTGAGAAACCCTAGGAGAGCACTCCCTTCTAAAGACACAAGTCTTAGAATTCTATTTCATTCAATATTCAAAAGTGATTCCAAAATGGAAATTGCCTAAGTTATAAGACCCCTTGTGTGTGGTTGGTCTTGAGTCATCCTAGCCACTTGATCCTTGATGGATTGATCAAGTGATGCTAAGCACCCCTCACTTGATCAATTCAAGAAGGATTTAGAGTTAATGAGATCAAGAGGCTCATAACTCATCTAAGTTTGTGATGATCATGGATTAATTAAGGTGGAATTCTATGCCTTGGATTAGAAGTAAATCCAAAGGCTAAAATCCCTTCTTAGATGAGAGTCAACAATTTAGAACTTGACTTAAATTTACACCTTTGATTATGGGATAATCAAGTGGTGGAAATTTAAATGAAGTTAGTGGAAATTCCACTAATTCTCTCTCCTAATCCATCCACTCTCTTTTAAAATAGTGTATTACACTTGCTTAGTTGGGTCATAAGACACTTAAGCCCATCTTAAGAGGCTTTGACCAACACAAATAGAAGTCAACATTTCCATAAAAGGATCTTGGCCTAAATTCACCAACAAACATAGGTCCAAGCTTTACACAAATTAAAGCTAAACTAATTACAAAAGACTTAGGTTCTCACCTACAAAAAATTCCACCCGGATCAAAGGTTAAACATGGTTCATTAAATTTGTTGTTAGATGATGCAAAATATAAGCAAACTTGTTTCTTATAGTCATGGCATAGGTGGTCCTTTAATTTTCTACACCTACTAAAGTTACTAGTTTGCAAATCATATGAATTAAATTGTTTTCTATCATCAACAACATCAACTAATGAAGTGCAAGTAGAATTTATTTGATCCTTCAAAACATATCCCAAACTCTTTTGTTTAAACCCATGCAATTGTGGGGTACCCTCCTTCTTAAACTCTTTGATCAGCATAGAAGGAAATTCAACATTATGAAAACTAAATGCATTAGGTACAGCCAACAATTCCATTTCAAGATCATGGGAATCTAATATAAAGCAAGTGTAACCATGCAATTTGAAATCAGTAAGAGTTAAGGAATTCTTCCCCAAAGTTAGCTTATAACTCTTAACCACTTCCTCTCCTTTATGATGTTTGTTCCATGGTTTCATGACACTTAACTTCTTGTTTGTACCTATAGCACAAGCAACCTCAAAACAAGAGTTAGGGTAAAAAGGAATTCCAAACTTAATAGCAAAATCATACTTCCCATTCAAGTGTCTTTCCCACCATAGGCTCTCTTTTCTTCCAAGATTACCTACAAGAGAAGAACTCAAAGAAGTAGATGTGGGTAAGCATAAGAATATGGATTTCCTAGCTAAAAAGTCTCTCTTGAGTTCACTCCTTTCCATCAAGAAGTTATCTTTCTTATCATTCTTTTTACTTTTCATTTTATCAAGTTTATGGACCTTAGGGTTAGATAACTTCCCTTTCAATTTTCCTCCCTTGGAGCTCTCGGCCATGGATTTGTCTCCATGCTTGGGTGTGCCTTTGGAGCTCTCGGCCAAGGTAAACTTCTTCTCTTGGTCCCTTTTAAACTTCATTTTTATTTGGTCTTCACAAACCTCTTTAGGTGATAATGGCTTTAGTGTGACCTTCTTACCTACATGAGAGAAAATGTAAGTATTGGCAACTCCATCATGTATAGCTTTTCTATCAAATTGCCAAGGTCTACCAAGGAGTAAGTGTGTGGCCTCCATAGGAACAACATCACAAAGTACTTCATCATTAAATCTTCCAATAGTAAAAGAAATAAGTACTTGTTTGTCTACCACTAACTCTCCTTTCTCACTCAACCATTGTAGCTTATATGGTTTCACATGTGAAGATGTTTTCAAATTTAATTTATCCACTAATCTAGTACTTACTACATTAGTGCAACTTCCACTATCAATAATTAAAGAGCATACCTTCCCTTCAATAGTGCACCTACTATGGAAGATATTCTCCCTTTGGGAGTCATCAAGTTCTTTACTTACATTGCCAAGCATACTCCTCACCATCAAGAGATCTCCCTCCTCGGCTTGCTCATGGTTGGAATGCTCACTTGCACTTGATGCCTCACTTTCACTGGATGATGAGCTTGAATCTTCACTTGTAACCGTTCCATTCTTCATCATCATAGCTTTCTTGTTTGGGCAATGAGAGGCTATGTGGCCATGACCTAAACATTTGAAACATTTAATAGAACTAGGTTTGGAAGAGTTAGAATGTACCTCCTTTACCTTAGTGTTGTCTCGGTCATGTGGCTTTCTCATGTTGGAGTAGTCTTCTCTCTTGCCTTTGTCTCTCCAAGAGTTAGAGGATGAAGTAGAGGATCTCTTGAAGGTGCCTCTTCTCTTTATTTGTTGCTCCACCTTCTCGGCCTTGTGGATGGCCTCCTCTATAGTCACATAGCTTTGGAGCTCAAGAATGTCTTGGATCTCTCTATTAAGTCCATGAGTGAACCTAGCTAGTGTGGCCTCTCTAGCCTCTTGGTAGTTACATCTTAGCATAGTCAACTCAAGCTCCTTATAGTACTCTTGCACACTCTTGGTCCCTTGAGTCAACCTTTGGAGTTTTATGTGTTGGTCTCTCTCATAGGTGGGTGGCACAAACCTAGCTCTCATAGCTTCTTTTAGTTGGGTCCATGAGATGATTTGTGGTCTCCTCCTCCTCTCACCCTCTACTAACATTTGGTTCCACCACACTAATGCATATCCCTCAAACTCCAAGATGGCTAAGTTCAACTTTTTCTCCTCATTTAGAATGGGATAGCATGAGAAAACTTGATCTAACTTCATGATCCACTCTAGATATGTCTCGGCACTTCCCTCACCATTAAACTTAGGTAGGTTTAGCTTAAGGTTCCTCTCATCTATCCTACCCTCTCCATCATAGAATTGGTTGCCTCGGCCATACCCTCCAAAATGACCATAATCTTCTCTTCTAGCTTCCCTTCTACCTCTCCTATGACCCCTATACTCATGGTCATCTTCATCATTGCTTCCACCTTCACTACTTCTAGGTGTATGTTGACTTCCTCTACTAACACTCTCTCGGTGGCTAGAACTTCTAGCACCTCTATGTTCATGGTTAGCTTGGTTTCCACTTGTCTCACCAAGGATCTTCTTCTCTAGTTCCTTCCTAATCTTCCTCTCTTCTTTAGCTCTCCTTTCTAGATCAAACCTCTCCTCTAAACTAGTTTGTAGCATGTTTTTCATTAGATCCATCATTTTTCTAGTTTTAGGTGAAAGGTCATTTCCTACACTAGGGGAACTATCCATAGCTGCACAACAAAGATTAGTACACAAAAATATAGAGAAAATAGGATCCTTTCCACTCACTAAGTGTATGCACTCAAGCCACTCGTATTTCACACTTCAAGACTTTTTCTCTAATGTTCTCTCTTGTCTTTTTCCACTCAACCTCTCTTTAAACTCTTGTTGAAACCTCTAATCAATTATCAAGGTCTTTGTTTCCAAAGTGAAAGAGGAACGATTCTAGAGTTGAGCTTAAGAAGTCCAAAGGATACAAACTCAAGACAAAACCTTAAGAATCCAATAGAAGACAAGCAATAAAGAACAATTGAAGGAATTAAGCTACTCAAATCAATGAATGAAGCAATGTGACAAAGGCACAATCAATGGAAACAACTATGATGTAGTTATAGAAAGCAATGAGACAATTTGGAAGCAAATTTTGACAAAAAAACAGAGTGGTAATCGATTACCTAGGTTTGGTAATCGATTATTCCCGAAGCTTGAATGTCCAGAACAACAATTGGAACTGTGGTAATCGATTACCTGGTCGTGGTAATCGATTACTCCAGTGGCTATGTCTTTCTGCACCTTGTTCACAAATGCAGTTCACCACTACCAAGCACAATGCACACCTCAAGTTCAAGAATCAAAATTATTAGCACTTTAAACTCAAGTTTTAGGTGTAATGCTTAGTCCTAAGTGTCTTTATAATCCAGAGCTCATTGAACCACTAATTTGATGATGAATAGAGGCTCATTCAGTCATGGTACTGCACTTGCATAATGTTTCTTTCTTACTTCACTTGATTTTCACTTCAATTTCACTTTTCTAATTTTCTCTTCTTTGAATTTTCTTGCTATTCTTTTCTTGTAATCTTTTCTTTTGTTTTCTTTCTTTTTTTCTTTTGACTTGTATAATCTTTTCTTGATTTTTCTTTGCTGTACTAGACTTAGGAACCTAAGACTAAAGCAAATTTGAGTCCAAAATTGCTAATAACAAAGATTATGCAGAAGAAAGCTACTTGACTTGTAGTGTACAACACACAAGCAATGTGAACAACACTCACAAAACAGGGGAATACATGAATTCAACAATTTTGTAGATCTGGAATTTTTTTCAAAAGGAGAACTCAAATATAAGATGAAGACAACTCAAGGAACATGTGAATTACTCAAACAATTCAAGCAATCACAGATCTATAACAGAATTTCAAGAAAACGAAAATTCAAAGTAGAACTCAAGAACACACAAAAAAACAGGGACTGCACTAAGCAAAAAGATGAAAAACGAAAATTCAAAATTCAAGACTCAAACCAGATTGAAAGAAGCTCCAGTTGAAGTAGAACAAGCTCTAGATACCAAATTTGATGTGGTATCAAGAGAAACAAGCTCTGATTACCAAATTTGATGCAAGCCTCGTGAGAATTGCAAGATTTGAACGGACCTTCATGCTTCAATGGAGTTTCTAGGTTTTCAGATTGGGGGAAAACGAAGATGTAAACAGAAAATGAAGAGAACAAACGGTTTAGAAGAGAAATGAAAGCGCCATGGCAAGTGCCAATAAGCTCAAGGTGGAATCGCCACAATGGATCAAGAAGCCATTGATAAGATTCAAGGTTCTTCACAAGAACTTTAGAGAGAAAATGCTCTCACACAAATTCTGAATTCTATATTCAATTTCCAAAAGTTCCTTACAATTCAGAGTGTTAAGTATTTATACTAGTTGGAGAAGTGTTAGCTTGCTGTCCAAGCTTCTAATCTATATACATCTTCTTCCTTAAAGGGAGAAACAGCTCAAGCTTAGAAAAACTGAGAAGTGCACGTGGTAATTGATTACTTAGTCATGGTAATCGATTACCACGGGTCTTTGGGGTCCAGAAATGAAAGTGTCTCTGTGGTAATCGATTACTTAGTCATGGTAATCGATTACCACTGGTCTTTGGGGTCCAGAAATGAAAGTGTCTCTGTTGTAATCGATTACCTGGTTGTGGTAATCGATTACCACAGTGCCAACCTCTCATGTAATCGATTACCTATAGTTGGTAATCGATTACCATCCTGGAAGTATTCTAACTCTAACTTTAAGCTCGTTTTCTGCCTTGATGAAGGCCGAACTGGACTTTGGTGTCTTCATAGCTTTTGTAGCCCTTGAAGTCTTCTTTAATTTGACACCAAGAACGTCTCAATTGGAGTTGTGTAGCTCGAGTTATGGTCAGAATACTGAAACTGGTCACTTCAGTCAATTACCCAACTCTCTCACAAAACACTCCTAAACTTTGGTTCAATTACAAACGTAAGGCCGTGCACTTATTCACCAAGCAAGGCCCAAATAAATTGCTCCTAATCTAATTACAACTTTACAACATGTTTAGAAGGTTACAAGTCCTATTACAAAGTAAGGAGAAGTCTTGAGTTGAATCTTGGCTTTGACTTTTGAGTTGACTCTCAACTTCTTCTTGAATTCTTTTGTGCATGGCTCTTGTAACTCTTCTTGTCAAGGATGGTCCTCCATCAGGAAATTTAAATGAAGTTAGTGGCAATTCCACTAATTCTCTCTCCTAATCCATCCACTCTCTTTTAAAATAGTGTATTACACTTGCTTAGTTAGGTCATAAGACACTTAAGCCCATCTTAAGAGGCTTTGACCAACACAAATAGAAGTCAACATGTCCATAAAAGGAGCTTGGCCTAAATTCACCAACAAACATAGGTCCAAGCTTTTCACAAATTAAAGCTAAACTAATTACAAAATACTTGGAAAATTACAAGGCTTCATTTGCCCACTTTTTTGACTTCCAAGAGTTGACCGTTGACTTTGACTTTGACTTGTTCAACTCTTCTTCAACTTGGGCTTCAATTCTTCTTTGCATTGCCCTTGTAATCCTCATGCTTGGGAGATGGTCCTCCATCAGAATGTTTGGAATGGAATGAAAGTAGGAAATTGGAAAGAAGACCTATTTTTTATTAAGTCATGAGTCTTCATTCTGTCCATAGCATTTTTTTTAACAGATAATTAATTTGGTTGCTGATGTAATTGGTCTGGTTGGTTTTGGTACAAACCCTGCAAAGTTTATGCACAATCTGTCTTCAGATGTTTTAATTTTTATGGTTTCTAGTAGAGGATCTGACTCAAGGGATACAAAGTTGTTTAAATAAATTAATAATTCATCTGAAGTTATGGGAGGTGTAGAATGAAAATCTAGTATGGATTCATTTGATTGATTATTTGTTTAAAGCTGGATATGCATTGAATTTGTGCTATGCAAATTGTTTCTCTAGTCTCTTTCTACGTATACATATATTTATTGTTCTTTCTATAATTCACCCCTTATATATTGTTTTTGCCTCTTTCCATGTATCTTCTTAGCCCGCCACATAGATTACTTTTGATATAATTATATAATCTGTATGTCTATTTGTACATGTATCATATGGAAGAGATCGTATCCATCAGAATAGCACCTCAAAAGAAAACGATTTTTTTTAATCGTACCCTTACCTTAGGTGTGAGATCTTGATGCAAACTCATGAAGTTTTGATGATGACTCCACGGTTTAACACCTTGAATGCCCCATCTTCAATTCACCAAGTGATCCTCACTCACAAATCAAGATAAGCTTGCGGAATAGGCTAAGTATGTATGATAGTTTCGGTAGGTGACCAAAAGAAGAAGAAATCAAAAATGGAATGAGATTAGAAGCATGGTAGCGCCATGATCCAAAGGAATCAATAAGCTAAGTGATGAATCGCCACTTGAGTCATGGATCAAGATAAGATTCAAGGTTTTCTTGAGAAACCCTAGGAGAGCACTCCCTTCTAAAGACACAAGTCTTAGAATTCTATTTCATTCAATATTCAAAAGTGATTCCAAAATGGAAATTGCCTAAGTTATAAGACCCCTTGTGTGTGGTTGGCCTTGAGTCATCCTAGCCACTTGATCCTTGATGGATTGATCAAGTGATGCTAAGCACCCCTCACTTGATCAATTCAAGAAGGATTTAGAGTTAATGAGATCAAGAGGCTCATAACTCATCTAAGTTTGTGATGATCATGGATTAATTAAGGTGGAATTCTATGCCTTGGATTAGAAGTAAATCCAAAGGCTAGAATCCTTTCTTAGATGAGAGTCAACAATTTAGAACTTGACTTAAATTTACACCTTTGATTATGGGATAATCAAGTGGTGGAAATTTAAATGAAGTTAGTGGCAATTCCACTAATTCTCTCTCCTAATCCATCCACTCTCTTTTAAAATAGTGTATTACACTTGCTTAGTTGGGTCATAAGACACTTAAGCCCATCTTAAGAGGCTTTGACCAACACAAATAGAAGTCAACATGTCCATAAAAGGAGCTTGGCCAAAATTCACCAACAAACATAGGTCCAAGCTTTACACAAATTAAAGCTAAACTAATTACAAAATACTTGGAAAATTACAAGGCTTCATTTGCCCACTTTTTTGACTTCCAAGAGTTGACCGTTGACTTTGACTTTGACTTGGTCAACTCTTCTTCAACTTGGGCTTCAATTCTTCTTTGCATTGCCCTTGTAATTCTCATGCTTGGGAGATGGTCCTCCATCAGAATGTTTGGAATGGAATGAAAGTAGGAAATTGGAAAGGAGCCCTATTTTTTATTAACTCATGAGTCTTCATTCTCTCCATAGCATTTTTTTGAACCGATAATTAATTTGGTTGCTTGATGTAATTGGTCTGGTTGGTTTTGGTACAAACCCCCGCAAAAGTTTATGCACAATCAAACTTGATGTTTTAATTTTTATGGTTTCTAGTAGAGGATCTGACTCAAGGGATACAAAGTTGTTTAAATAAATTAATAATTCATCTGAAGTTATGGGGAGGTGTAGAATGAAAATCTAGTATGGATTCATTTGATTGATTATTTGTTTAAAGCTGGATATGCATTGAATTTGTGCTATGCAAATTGTTTCTCCAGTCTCTTTCTACGTATACATATATTTATTGTTCTTTCTATAACTCACCCCTTATATATTGTTTTTGCCTCTTTCCATGTATCTTCTTAGCCCGCCACATAGATTACTTTTGATATAATTATATAATCTGTATGTCTATTTGTACATGTATCATATGGAAGAGATCGTATCCGTCAGAATAGCACCTCAAAAGAAAACGATTTTTTTTAATCGTACCCTTACCTTAGGTGTGAGATCCTGATGCAAACTCATGAAGCTGTGATGATGACTCCACGGTTTAACACCTTGAATGCCCCATCTTCAATTCACCAAGTGATCCTCACTCACAAATCAAGATAAGCTTGCGGAATAGGCTAAGTATGTATGATAGTTTCGGTAGGTGACCAAAAGAAGAAGAAATAAAAAATGGAATGAGATTAGAAGCATGGTAGCGCCATGATCCAAAGGAATCAATAAGCTAAGTGATGAATCGCCACTTGAGTCATGGATCAAGATAAGATTCAAGGTTTTCTTGAGAAACCCTAGGAGAGCACTCCCTTCTAAAGACACAAGTCTTAGAATTCTATTTCATTCAATATTCAAAAGTGATTCCAAAATGGAAATTGCCTAAGTTATAAGACCCCTTGTGTGTGGTTGGCCTTGAGTCATCCTAGCCACTTGATCCTTGATGGATTGATCAAGTGATGCTAAGCACCCCTCACTTGATCAATTCAAGAAGGATTTAGAGTTAATGAGATCAAGAGGCTCATAACTCATCTAAGTTTGTGATGATCATGGATTAATTAAGGTGGAATTCTATGCCTTGGATTAGAAGTAAATCCAAAGGCTAGAATCCTTTCTTAGATGAGAGTCAACAATTTAGAACTTGACTTAAATTTACACCTTTGATTATGGGATAATCAAGTGGTGGAAATTTAAATGAAGTTAGTGGCAATTCCACTAATTCTCTCTCCTAATCCATCCACTCTCTTTTAAAATAGTGTATTACACTTGCTTAGTTGGGTCATAAGACACTTAAGCCCATCTTAAGAGGCTTTGACCAACACAAATAGAAGTCAACATGTCCATAAAAGGAGCTTGGCCAAAATTCACCAACAAACATAGGTCCAAGCTTTACACAAATTAAAGCTAAACTAATTACAAAATACTTGGAAAATTACAAGGCTTCATTTGCCCACTTTTTTGACTTCCAAGAGTTGACCGTTGACTTTGACTTTGACTTGGTCAACTCTTCTTCAACTTGGGCTTCAATTCTTCTTTGCATTGCCCTTGTAATTCTCATGCTTGGGAGATGGTCCTCCATCAGAATGTTTGGAATGGAATGAAAGTAGGAAATTGGAAAGGAGCCCTATTTTTTATTAACTCATGAGTCTTCATTCTGTCCATAGCATTTTTTTGAACTGATAATTAATTTGGTTGCTGATGTAATTGGTCTGGTTGGTTTTGGTACAAACCCTGCAAAGTTTATGCACAATCTGGCTTCAGATGTTTTAATTTTTATGGTTTCTAGTAGAGGATCTGACTCAAGGGATACAAAGTTGTTTAAATAAATTAATAATTCATCTGAAGTTATGGGGAGGTGTAGAATGAAAATCTAGTATGGATTCATTTGATTGATTATTTGTTTAAAGCTGGATATGCATTGAATTTGTGCTATGCAAATTGTTTCTCCGATCTTTTCTACGTATACATATATTTATTGTTCTTTCTATAACTCACCCCTTATATATTGTTTTTGCCTCTTTCCATGTATCTTCTTAGCCCGCCACATAGATTACTTTTGATATAATTATATAATCTGTATGTCTATTTGTACATGTATCATATGGAAGAGATCGTATCCGTCAGAATAGCACCTCAAAAGAAAACGATTTTTTTTAATCGTACCTTACCTTAGGTGTGAGATCCCGATGCAAACTCATGAAGTCCGTGATGATGACTCCACGGTTTAACACCTTGAATGCCCCATCTTCAATTCACCAAGTGATCCTCACTCACAAATCAAGATAAGCTTGCGGAATAGGCTAAGTATGTATGATAGTTTCGGTAGGTGACCAAAAGAAGAAGAAATAAAAAATGGAATGAGATTAGAAGCATGGTAGCGCCATGATCCAAAGGAATCAATAAGCTAAGTGATGAATCGCCACTTGAGTCATGGATCAAGATAAGATTCAAGGTTTTCTTGAGAAACCCTAGGAGAGCACTCCCTTCTAAAGACACAAGTCTTAGAATTCTATTTCATTCAATATTCAAAAGTGATTCCAAAATGGAAATTGCCTAAGTTATAAGACCCCTTGTGTGTGGTTGGCCTTGAGTCATCCTAGCCACTTGATCCTTGATGGATTGATCAAGTGATGCTAAGCACCCCTCACTTGATCAATTCAAGAAGGATTTAGAGTTAATGAGATCAAGAGGTTCATAACTCATCTAAGTTTGTGATGATCATGGATTAATTAAGGTGGAATTCTATGCCTTGGATTAGAAGTAAATCCAAAGGCTAGAATCCCTTCTTAGATGAGAGTCAACAATTTAGAACTTGACTTAAATTTACACCTTTGATTATGGGATAATCAAGTGGTGGAAATTTAAATGAAGTTAGTGGCAATTCCACTAATTCTCTCTCCTAATCCATCCACTCTCTTTTAAAATAGTGTATTACACTTGCTTAGTTGGGTCATAAGACACTTAAGCCCATCTTAAGAGGCTTTGACCAACACAAATAGAAGTCAACATGTCCACAAAAGGAGCTTGGCCTAAATTCACCAACAAACATAGGTCCAAGCTTTACACAAATTAAAGCCAAACTAATTACAAAATACTTGGAAAATTACAAGGCTTCATTTGCCCACTTTTTTGACTTCCAAGAGTTCACCGTTGACTTTGACTTTGACTTGTTCAACTCTTCTTCAACTTGGGCTTCAATTCTTCTTTGCATTGCCCTTGTAATCCTCATGCTTGGGAGATGGTCCTCCATCAGAATGTTTGGAATGGAATGAAAGTAGGATATTGGAAAGGAGCCCTATTTTTTATTAACTCATGAGTCTTCATTCTGTCCATAGCATTTTTTTGAACTGATAATTAATTTGGTTGCTGATGTAATTGGTCTGGTTGGTTTTGGTACAAACCCTGCAAAGTTTATGCACAATCTGGCTTCAGATGTTTTAATTTTTATGGTTTCTAGTAGAGGATCTGACTCAAGGGATACAAAGTTGTTTAAATAAATTAATAATTCATCTGAAGTTATGGGGAGGTGTAGAATGAAAATCTAGTATGGATTCATTTGATTGATTATTTGTTTAAAGCTGGATATGCATTGAATTTGTGCTATGCAAATTGTTTCTCCAGTCTCTTTCTACGTATACATATATTTATTGTTCTTTCTATAACTCACCCCTTATATATTGTTTTTGCCTCTTTCCATGTATCTTCTTAGCCCGCCACATAGATTACTTTTGATATAATTATATAATCTGTATGTCTATTTGTACATGTATCATATGGAAGAGATCGTATCCGTCAGAATAGCACCTCAAAAGAAAACGATTTTTTTTAATCGTACCCTTACCTTAGGTGTGAGATCCTGATGCAAACTCATGAAGCTGTGATGATGACTCCACGGTTTAACACCTTGAATGCCCCATCTTCAATTCACCAAGTGATCCTCACTCACAAATCAAGATAAGCTTGCGGAATAGGCTAAGTATGTATGATAGTTTCGGTAGGTGACCAAAAGAAGAAGAAATAAAAAATGGAATGAGATTAGAAGCATGGTAGCGCCATGATCCAAAGGAATCAATAAGCTAAGTGATGAATCGCCACTTGAGTCATGGATCAAGATAAGATTCAAGGTTTTCTTGAGAAACCCTAGGAGAGCACTCCCTTCTAAAGACACAAGTCTTAGAATTCTATTTCATTCAATATTCAAAAGTGATTCCAAAATGGAAATTGCCTAAGTTATAAGACCCTTGTGTGTGGTTGGCCTTGAGTCATCCTAGCCACTTGATCCTTGATGGATTGATCAAGTGATGCTAAGCACCCCTCACTTGATCAATTCAAGAAGGATTTAGAGTTAATGAGATCAAGAGGCTCATAACTCATCTAAGTTTGTGATGATCATGGATTAATTAAGGTGGAATTCTATGCCTTGGATTAGAAGTAAATCCAAAGGCTAGAATCCCTTCTTAGATGAGAGTCAACAATTTAGAACTTGACTTAAATTTACACCTTTGATTATGGGATAATCAAGTGGTGGAAATTTAAATGAAGTTAGTGGCAATTCCACTAATTCTCTCTCCTAATCCATCCACTCTCTTTTAAAATAGTGTATTACACTTGCTTAGTTGGGTCATAAGACACTTAAGCCCATCTTAAGAGGCTTTGACCAACACAAATAGAAGTCAACATGTCCACAAAAGGAGCTTGGCCTAAATTCACCAACAAACATAGGTCCAAGCTTTACACAAATTAAAGCCAAACTAATTACAAAATACTTGGAAAATTACAAGGCTTCATTTGCCCACTTTTTTGACTTCCAAGAGTTCACCGTTGACTTTGACTTTGACTTGTTCAACTCTTCTTCAACTTGGGCTTCAATTCTTCTTTGCATTGCCCTTGTAATCCTCATGCTTGGGAGATGGTCCTCCATCAGAATGTTTGGAATGGAATGAAAGTAGGATATTGGAAAGGAGCCCTATTTTTTATTAAGTCATGAGTCTTCATTATGTCCATAGCATTTTTTTGAACTGATAATTAATTTGGTTGCTGATGTAATTGGTCTGGTTGGTTTTGGTACAAACCCTGCAAAGTTTATGCACAATCTGTCTTCAGATGTTTTAATTTTTATGGTTTCTAGTAGAGGATCTGACTCAAGGGATACAAAGTTGTTTAAATAAATTAATAATTCATCTGAAGTTATGGGGAGGTGTAGAATGAAAATCTAGTATGGATTCATTTGATTGATTATTTGTTTAAAGCTGGATATGCATTGAATTTGTGCTATGCAAATTGTTTCTCCAGTCTCTTTCTACGTATACATATATTTATTGTTCTTTCTATAACTCACCCCTTATATATTGTTTTTGCCTCTTTCCATGTATCTTCTTAGCCCGCCACATAGATTACTTTTGATATAATTATATAATCTGTATGTCTATTTGTACATGTATCATATGGAAGAGATCGTATCCGTCAGAATAGCACCTCAAAAGAAAACGATTTTTTTTAATCGTACCCTTACCTTAGGTGTGAGATCCTGATGCAAACTCATGAAGCTGTGATGATGACTCCACGGTTTAACACCTTGAATGCCCCATCTTCAATTCACCAAGTGATCCTCACTCACAAATCAAGATAAGCTTGCGGAATAGGCTAAGTATGTATGATAGTTTCGGTAGGTGACCAAAAGAAGAAGAAATAAAAAATGGAATGAGATTAGAAGCATGGTAGCGCCATGATCCAAAGGAATCAATAAGCTAAGTGATGAATCGCCACTTGAGTCATGGATCAAGATAAGATTCAAGGTTTTCTTGAGAAACCCTAGGAGAGCACTCCCTTCTAAAGACACAAGTCTTAGAATTCTATTTCATTCAATATTCAAAAGTGATTCCAAAATGGAAATTGCCTAAGTTATAAGACCCCTTGTGTGTGGTTGGCCTTGAGTCATCCTAGCCACTTGATCCTTGATGGATTGATCAAGTGATGCTAAGCACCCCTCACTTCATCAATTCAAGAAGGATTTAGAGTTAATGAGATCAAGAGGCTCATAACTCATCTAAGTTTGTGATGATCATGGATTAATTAAGGTGGAATTCTATGCCTTGGATTAGAAGTAAATCCAAAGGCTAGAATCCCTTCTTAGATGAGAGTCAACAATTTAGAACTTGACTTAAATTTACACCTTTGATTATGGGATAATCAAGTGGTGGAAATTTAAATGAAGTTAGTGGCAATTCCACTAATTCTCTCTCCTAATCCATCCACTCTCTTTTAAAATAGTGTATTACACTTGCTTAGTTGGGTCATAAGACACTTAAGCCCATCTTAAGAGGCTTTGACCAACACAAATAGAAGTCAACATGTCCACAAAAGGAGCTTGGCCTAAATTCACCAACAAACATAGGTCCAAGCTTTACACAAATTAAAGCTAAACTAATTACAAAATACTTGGAAAATTACAAGGCTTCATTTGCCCACTTTGTTGACTTCCAAGAGTTGACCGTTGACTTTGACTTGGTCAACTCTTCTTCATCTTGGGCTTCAATTCTTCTTTGCATTGCCCTTGTAATCCTCATGCTTGGGAGATGGTCCTCCATCAGAATGTTTGGAATGGAATGAAAGTAGGAAATTGGAAAGGAGCCCTATTTTTTATTAAGTCATGAGTCTTCATTCTGTCCATAGCATTTTTTTGAACTGATAATTAATTTGGTTGCTAATGTAATTGGTCTGGTTGGTTTTGGTACAAACCCTGTAAAGTTTATGCACAATCTGTCTTCAGATGTTTTAATTTTTATGGTTTCTAGTAGAGGATCTGACTCAAGGGATACAAAGTTGTTTAAATAAATTAATAATTCATCTGAAGTTATGGGGAGGTGTAGAATGAAAATCTAGTTGGATTCATTTGATTGATTATTTGTTTAAAGTTGGATATGCATTGAATTTGTGCTATGCAAATTGTTTCTTCAGTCTCTTTCTACGTATACATATATTTATTGTTCTTTCTATAATTCACCCCTTATATATTGTTTTTGCCTCTTTCCATGTATCTTCTTAGCCCGCCACATACATTACTTTTGATATAATTAAATATCACTTTTACTTATCTATATTCGTTGGTGATTTTCTGGTTGATTTTCTGATAGCACTTTTACTTATGTATGTTCAAGAGTTCCATTGTATGATAACTGCTAAAGTTTAGGGAGAGAATCAGGCACTCATGAAATTGCATGAGCCATTTGTGTTTTTCTATTCTATTTATCTTTCACACATTATCCCAACCTTATCTGTCATTTTTTTTGACATCAGTACAGTAAAATAGACATATTCAACTTGTTTTCTGTTTGCTTTTACTTTTGGTCCTCTAGCCTTGTTATCTATCACATTTAAACTCAAACTAGGCAAGCAACTTTAAAACTAAATCCTGTCTCCAAGTAATCATTGAAGAAAGAGCCAGTGCCTCCCAACCAATTTTCAAAAAACTAAATAACAAACATGATATAATCTAATATGCCATTAATAAAAATGAACAATTGTTGCAATAGAAAGTTGGAATGCCTTAATACATACATGGTTGCATCAGTTATTGTATCCAAAAGTGTGTTAGTAGTGTAACTATTACATTGCAATCTTTTAAAGTTATTTTCACTTCACATTGGCACCAACCCCTTAAGAAACATATGCATCTTATTTATTTATTGCTAAATTTTGTTGAAAACTTAGGCCTTTTATTCATTTATTAAATTTTGTTGAAATGATGTTTACTATTGACTTTTGGGTTATTAAAAAATTAAGGTGATTGGAATGGTGTTGGTGCTCACACAAACTATAGGTAATAATCTTTGTTACTTAAACTAAATGACTAAGATGTTTGTTTTCATTGCAAGTGCATGATAATTGATTATAATAATGATGTTATAACACTAAGAGCATGAGAAAGCAAGGAGTTGATTATTCTTAATCACAATTTGTTACATTTTTTTCACGTTAATTTATCTTACATTTTTATAATTAAAAAAGTGAAAGCATGAATTGTCATCAATTTTCCATTATTTAGACCAATTTATAATAAGATTTTTATCTTTATATTATTTTATTTTATTATTGTTCAGTGAGTTGCAAACTGGTGAGCTTCTATTAGAATTGGAAGGGACATAGAGAAAGCCAGGAAGGGATATTTTGAAGATAGAAGGCCTGCTTTAGGTTCCCAACAATTTTTAGGATTTTTATTGGTTTGATTCATTAATTAATCAACATTGCATCATTGGGTGTAAACATGCATTGTTTTAAAGTAAATTGAAGTTCTAAGTTGTGGTCACTGTTACAATTTTATGGCGATCGATGATATTACAGAAATTTGTGGCCAAAAATCGTAGATGTGGCTTTGATTACACAACTAAAATTATGATGTCTTATTGAGATTTAGTGTATTTAATAATTGTGATAGTCATGCCTGTAAAAGTTTAATATGCTCAAATTTATGTATAGTCAACTTTTGGGTGCATTTTGGTCAACTTTTGGTCTGAGTCGTGATTATAAAAAGCATTTAATTTTTTATCAACGTTAGTTAATAAAAGAAATCGACATCTAAAAAATAATTTTTTTAATTCTAAATGATTTTTAACATCGGTTATTTTATCTAACCGACATGAAAAGCTACTATTAACGTTAAAAATAAAGACTTTTAACGTCGGGTACATAATCATTGTTAAAAGTCTTGACTTTTAACGTTGCACCCCGTTAATATCGGGCTTTAACCCACATTGTAGTCTTATTTTAACTAACATTATATCACCTTTTTATCACTAATGTTTACAATGAGACTACATTGAACTAAGGTAAACTAAGCTATATTTTTAGATACAAGGATAGTTGTAGATATATGGATAGCCTAAGATAAACTAAACCGCTAATGGTAGATACAAGGATAGTCTAGCTATCAAAAAATAATATACATACCACTACATTTTTAGTTGCATGTTGACAACTCAAAAAACCACCAAAATTCAAGAACAAAAAGTATAGTTTATCCTCTAGGGGAAAGGGGACAAGGGTAATGCCTTCCCACTCCCCTCCCAAATTTTTTTCTTTATTTAATAATAATAATAATAATAATAATAATAATAAGTTTTAATCTCTCTTAAATTTTTTTTATACTCTTAACCTAAGAAAATATTATTCAATGGTCACTACACTAGTGCAAATTATGCTTTTAACGTCGTTTAAAACTGACATTTAAAAATCAACGTTAAAAAGGTCCGACGTTAAAAGTTTTAACTTTTAATGTCGGTTTTACAACGGATGTTAAAACTGGAATTTTAACGTCGGTTTTAAATTTTAACCGACGTTAAATGTGTTATACTAATAATATTTTTAACGTCAATTTTGTTAACAACTGATGTCATTTTTTTTAATTTATATACAGAAACAGAATACCTAATGCAGCTTATAACAACCATTGATGATACATACAAAACTACCATAAAAGTAAATATTGATACAATCAAAACATCAATATCATTTCACATTCCATCATAGAAATTAGCTCTCGATACTACTATAAAATTTAAATATAAATTAATAGAAATGAAAAAAAATCTGGCTTAAAGATCAACCTCAAACAATCATGAATGAAAAGAACTACAGTTTAGTAAGTTATGCTATTATTAAGAAAATTACTTACAAATTCACATGTATAGGCTTGCCATGACAACTTAATCCAAAAAAAAAGAAGTGCTATAATATTTAAATGAACCATAATGGACATGTATGCATGATGACTAAAAGAACTACTTCATATGACTATCTCAAGTGTTCTGACTAGTTAATAACCTACATTAAACAGAAAACAGTAAAAAGAGAAAGCCATTAAAATAACCTACACTAAGCCAACAAGTACATCCAGTGACACCATTAGAGTAATGAAAGTCTAAAAACTCCATTGACACCTTTTAAAAGATTTGGTAGAACCTATAATAAGAAAATATATTCATATATCAGATTGATTATATGACAAGGAAAATATAAAAATAAACATAAAGATTGGTTTAAAACTTATATGTTTCCATTGCTTCCAAGGAGCTCATTATTTACCATGACATTTTGTCCATATACATTAAAGGTGATATCTAAAAGCCCCATAGCCACTAGTTCTTTATATTGTCTGAAGGCATAAATGAAACAAGTTAAAATAGCATGTTAATGTAGAATATATAATGGAAGAAAATATAGGATTGTTTTGTTTTTATTCCTATCACCTTTCGAAAGGACAAAACCACTTGAACCATAAACGATGTATTTTATTAAGAATTAAAATAATCGTGAATATTTTGCTATAGGCAATCATTATTATTATATTATATCCATGAATTATTTTAATTCTTAAATTATATAATTTTAGTCCCTAAATTTAAATACTTAATTTTATTTTTATTTTTAAATTAAAAAACAAAATAACAATAAATGATGTAATTTAAGAAAAAAAATTAATAAATATATTTTACAAACTCTAATAATATCTATATTCCAATTTTCAATAACTATCTATTATTATTCTCATGTGCTATTATTTTTCTTAGTCGTAGTCACGTTAACTCTCCTAACAAGGTAAGGCTTGTTATATCAATGCTAAAGCCAAAGGACCAAAGACCAAAAGATGCAGAATGTAGAAGCGAAAGAAATTTGATCCAATTCCTTAATAAAATATTCAAGATTATTTTAATTCTTGTTACCTATAATTGCTCCTGATCCTTCTCTAATGTTACCCATAACATATAATAATGATTGCTCAAAATTAAATGTATAAAACTCTGTCTCACTCAAGAAGAAAGATTAAATTATTGAGACAAAACATAAGGACACTTACTTTTTGCAAAAAGTCTGCCACACCTTTTCTCTCAAGACACTGAAAACCCATTAATTCAAAAAATTCAAGCACATAATTCAAAAAATTTGAAAAGTTATTGAGCTATCCAAACCAGTAGATATTTCATCCATGAACAAAGCTTTAGAAGGTCTAACAAGCATCTCTGCTGCATTGATACGTTTATAATTATTGAAGGTGATCAGACATACATAATCAATTTATTGAGTTGAATGAACATGGGATTTTTACCTGTTGTAAGGCGTTTCTTTTGTCCACCAGAGATCCCTCTTAATATTGAATTTCCCACTATAGTATCAGCACAGAACTCTAGTCCCAAAATCTGCAGAGGTATATATAACAAGAAAAGCAGAGACTTTAAAACAAAAGAATATAATGGTGGCTTAGAAAGAATAGATCTTACCTCATACCCTTAGGACATAATCTGTTATCAAGTTTTCCTTCTAGCCTTTAGTTGCTACAGCTTGAGTGTTATGAGTCAATATGTGGATTAGACTTGATACTTGCCTCTTTTTCTCTTCTGGACAATTCAGCAAGTAAATCTGCAGAAAACAAACAATACTACATAGTCAAAACTTAAATTTCATCTAAAATGTTAGCCTGATATTTCAACATTGAATTTAATATTGAATGTAAGAGAAAGGCATTATTGTGGACCAACCGTAACTAGTTCCAGCTCCTTGGACTCTTGCTAAGAAGACCAATGTTTCTGTGACTATCAATTCTGCAACATGAAGATCATTCTGATTGACATAAGCAGCAATTGATTTAAATACATAACAAAAAGAAAGATGGTAGATAATTATCCTAAAAAACAGAAAATTCCATTTGCATTGTTACCTGCCAAGCTTTATTATTCCACTAACACCCTGCAAAATATTTATAGGTTGTCTTCTACTTGGAAGTATATGAAGACAGTTTAACAAGTCCTTTAAAATAACCAAATTGTCAAGTTAAAACCTCTTTCGGTAACATAGTGCATCATCTTCTACTGTTAACAAAAATTGCTACTAATACTTACCTCCACCATATTAACCATGAAGTTAGTGAAAGTAGCCAAAGCTCTTGTTCCTACACGAGCATCTACTTCAATGTTCAAGTTCTGAAACCGAACATCTATAGTAGGAAGATCAATTCCAACTCTGATATTAAAATATCATTCATCTCAAACAAAAAGATGAGAGGGCAATTAGTTAATTTGGAGATGATAGACATCTTTACAATCTGGAATGAAAAAGAAGAGAGAGTGGAATTCTCACTGATCAATTTGATCCCTTAACTTGAGCAAAAACTTCTCATTGTCATCTTCAACAGTTCTCAGCAGTTGTTGGACTTGAAGCTGAAGAAGTCGTCTCTTGTTTTTAGTTTTGATCTACTTATAATCTTGATTTTAATGATAGATTGTAAATAGGAGTTTAATTGTATTGATTGTTTTAGAATAGGCTTTTAGTGTGGTTTTTATTCAATCTCACTTCACAAAGAAGTTGAATCTACTTTGAGAATCATGCTAGAGCAAGTTTGGGAACCCTATTTTGATTTGAAAAGTTGAAAACTGTTGTTTAAAATGTTTTTAAGCTGAAGTAATCGATTACCATATATCAGTAATCGACTACCAACAGTTTGAGAAATCATGGAAGCCCAAAACACTCTAGAGTAATCGATTACCACATCCTAGTAATCGATTACTTCGTGCTTGATATTATATACGCTGTATGTTTATGTGCTAGATTTCAATCTACACCTAAGAAATCTCATTGGCTAACAGTAAAGAAGATTCTTAAATACCTAAAAGGAACTATAAGTTGTGGGTTGTGGTATCCAAAAGGAACCTCACCATTACTTGTTGGTTTCAGTGACTCTGATTTTGCAGGTAGCTGATAAGTCAATATTTTGATTACTTTCTCTGCATCATTTGTATCCTAAAATAGCATTATTAGTGGTCAATTAGTATGATTTAATGTATTTATGAGTTTAGACTCATTTTGGCTTTAAATGATAAATTTGGTCTAATTCGTTATTTTTATCCAGATTTGACAAGGTTTACGAAACTGAGCATAACTTTCACTACAGATCTCTGATTGAGCTGCATTTTATGTCAAATTAAAGAGGACTTAAAGATCTACAACTTCTATGAAGACATAAAATTCCCCGTCGGAGTGCATCTAGTGTGAAAATGTCTTTGAATGCAGCACACGAACTGTTCTGGAAATTCCAGCATTTAACGATTTGACATGTCTCGGTAAAATAGGCATAACTCCCTTCACAGATGTCCAATTGATGAGCGATTAAATTCCTATTAAACAAGAGAGATAGAGCTACAAAAGTCATGAAGACATGAAGATCCAATTCGGATTTAATCTGGGGTGAATTTAGCCTTGAAAGTAGACCATGTTCCAGTGACAGAATTCTATGCGAGTTGGACCAATTTTTAGTTGCATTTAATTGATCCACTTTGTAACGTTTTGCTTAGGAATTGAGCCCTGGACCTCTCACCCAATTTGATATGTGCAAAGGGGCTGTCAAGTGAAGAAAAAATGGATAAAAATGGATTCCCAATCACATGCACATTGGATTTAGTAGGGGACATACCAGATTTGGGAGAAATTTTGGGCAGATTTTGATGATTTTTCTCCCCACTTTCTTTGACTTTTTCTCCCCACTTCTCTTGATGTATTGGCTATATATTCAGATGTTGGGGGAGCTCTCTGGAGACACTACATTCTGCACTTCACACATTACACACATTATAGCATTTCCATTTCCTTTTGGCTCCATTTTCTTTTCTTCTTCCCTTCTCTGCTAGGGTTTCGTTTTGGCCATTTCCATTTCAGTTTTTTCTTGCTATTGTTGTGTTTGAATTCTTCCATTAATGCAATTCCATTCTTCTACACTTTCAATTTGAATTTCGTTCTTGATTCGTAGTTGAAATTTCTGCATTTTCTAGTTTTTGCTCCATTCATTTCTTCTTGCTCTGCTAGGGTTTGCCAATGGCCCCTTCTCATTTTCTTTTAATTCTTACAGTTTATAGAAGATTATAAAATTCTAACTTAGGAGGCTCTGCCACCTTCACTTGAATTTTATAAAGTTCTATAGTTTAATTTCCAGCAATTTAATTGTTCTTCATTAAGTTTAGCATCTTAATTTTGTTGTTGTTCTTTTCTGTTTTGTTTTGATTTATATTATGCAATTCCAATTTGTGTTAAGTTTAAATTCAATTATGTATAACTAATTTCATCAACCAATTCGATCTCAAAAGGATCCCAAATTTCCTTAGGTTCTCCGTTTCTAGTTAAATAAGCATTTGTTTTAGATTTCATAATTTCGGATTCAATACGTTGATTTATGTGTTGGATTCGGATTTTGAACTCTTTCGTTGTTGATCAATAACGAATGCAGCAAACTAATTTTGGGATTTGAAACCAAGTTGTGTGCTCTCATGCGATTGTGTGAGTTTAAAGGCCACCGAGTGTTTGATGAAAACTCTCTGAGATTTCAGAGCGCTAGTTTGGTGTTGGAATGCAGAGATTTCAGTTCCAACACACTGCATAAATGGTTGCTTTTATTTTGTTGAACCAATGAGGGAAATTTGGATCCAACATGAGATCGGATTGGTGTCTTTTATTCATACATTAACTGCATTTTTTTAAATTGTTGTTGTGACTGTTTTAAACTCCTCCCCCCCCACTTCGTGTCTTGTCTTTGATAAAAATCAATTGATGGTCCTTGAGAGACGACCTAGGAATCACTTCCTAGTATACTGCATTTAATTGTTTTAATTTGCACGAGTACGACCTCGTGTCAGTAGCAAAACAGATAGGAAAAGCACTAGTGGCACATGTCACATTTTTGGAGAATGCTTAATATCTTGGCATAGCAGGAAACAAGCCTGTGTAGCACTGTCAACTGCAGAAGATGAATATGTAGCTGCGGGAAGCTGTTGTGCTCAAGCAATTTGGTTGAAGCACCAACTAGAAGATTTCGGGCTAAAGATATATCACATTCCCTTGAAATGCGACAACACAAGTGCTATAAGTATTACAAGAAATCATGTACTGCACTCAAGAACAAAACACATTGAAGTCAGACATCATTTCATCAGAGACCACGTCGAAAAAGGAGATTGTGACATCGAATTCATAGATACAGAAAATCAGTTAGCAGATATTTTTACCAAGGCATTACCAAAAGAAAGGTTTTACAAACTTAGGTCAAACCTCGACATTTTGAAAGTGCAGCAACCATGGAAGAACAAGGAAAGGGAAAAAGAATCAAGATGAGAGCCAATAGATACTCTCAAGAAGAGATAAAAGGCAAGAAGAAGGTAGGAGAATCCTCCAAAAGGAAGAAACCTACATCACCGGCTCAACCGGAAAGAGCTCAACCTCCTCCACCTGAATTTGCGGTCAACCGTTGGTTCACTACCAAAGGACAAGAAACAAGATTCAATCTGGATTTCGCAAATAAAGGTCTTCTTCCGCCAAAGATTCTAGACCTACAATGGCTAAATAGCCAGAGTTTTACTTTCCAAACCTACCTGAGGCAACAACATTTGGAGAGATTTGTGGGAATGAAAGGCTTTATCTACCCGGATTTGGTTCGAGTCTTCTATTCAAATCTCAAACCAAACATGGAACGAATGACTATAAGTTCTGAAATTAAGGGTATTAAAATAACCTTAACCCCTGCACATTTTCTACAAATTACTGGTATCAGGAAAGAAGGAATCGTGGCACATGTAGACAAACTCTGAGAGAAAGGATTTGATCTGCAAAAGGACACCTTCTACATGAGCATGCTGAGGAACCCACAGAATTGGGAAGACGAAAGGAATTCAAGAAGATAACAAGGCAAAAAGGTGACATACAACATAGGAGGCCTAAATGCTGATGATAGGCTACTACATTACACAATTTGCTGGATCTTAGCCGCAAGAGGAGCAAATCATGCACAAATCAGTGAAGATGACATGATACTCATGGCAGCACTGAAGAATGGAATTCAAGTGGATTGGACTCACATCATAATGGACAACATGCTAAAGACTAGAAGACTTTTAGATAATAAATGTCCATATTCTCTGTTTATTTCTAGACTAATTGAAATTTTTCAGATTGATACAACTGATGAATCCAGAGAATTAGTCAAAGATGTCCACATGATCAGTGACAGAGCCTTGAAGATGATGAGGCTGATCAAAACTGATGCAGGATGGATCATCAGAGAAGAACAACAAGCAAATCCACAAGAAGATCCAGAAGGAGCACAAAATGAAGATGAAGATGAAGAAACCTTGCATCTGGAGAGTACATTCCAAAATCTCGATTTGAATCCATCATGATTGACAGATTGGATGAATTAGAAGAAACTGTCAACAAAAGGATAGATGATCTAGGAAAGCGTCAAGACTTACACTTCCTAAAGATGAAGGATCTGATGGAGACAATTATGGAAAGACTCAACCAAGATGTGATGGTCCCTACGGGTGAATCTAGAGGGGGGGTGAATAGATTCTAGTTCCACTATAGCCCAATTTCGCGAGTTTCTAATTCCTTTTAATTCAAACAAAACTATTCTTAATTACCTATCAATAGATGAGACAGATAAACAGGAAATATCAAAGATACACAGCGGAAATACCAAAAGGAATAATCAGAAACACGTTAGTAATCAATATACAGCGTAATCAATGTCAGTATCTAACTGTTCCAGTTTTAGTTGATTACCGAGTCAATTACTGAGTTAATTACCGAACAAATTGCAGAAATTAAACAATGATAACAACAATGTAAGGTAAACGGTAAAGAGTATAAGGAAGAAGAAGAGGGCACAGTGATTTATACTGGTTCGGCCCTGTTGACTTATTTTAGTCACACTACGGCAAGTGTACCGGTCGTTACAAGTTTAGAAAAAATGAGTAAAGGTTGTTGAACCACAGAAACTAATTGATGAACTACCGAATACTTAACATGCTTTGCTATTAGGATAAATCAATGAATGAATCATTTGTGTGAAGCTAAGCAATTATGTAAAATGAAGTAATACACTGTAAAACAAATAAGAAGAGCAAGTAAATGTTTAGGTTTTGGTTTCCAAACAAGATAGTGAAGAGAGTTAGGGTAATGGTTCATTTAATCCTTCCCTCAAGTAACCACATCCTATGTCAATTCAACAAAAATCAATCAATTGGAGATAGAATTCGTGATACCGAAGACTAATCCTATTCCTGGGTCTTTAGTCCCTTTGAATGACTACTATAATCCCTAATCCCTTAGGTGAAAATAGAAAGTAATTCAAGAAGCGAAACAGATGAATTCACAACACCTCATAGCATACAAGTTCTATTCCTAGAATCAAGCATGATTATAGTGATCTACTTCCTCTCCTAATTCAACTATCAATCTTCCAATTGTATAATTGAAATGAGAAATAAATCCTTAAGGAACAGTTCAATCCAATCCAAACACCAATATTCCTATCATCTATTTGAATTTCATGAATTAACCTCAAGAATTAGCAATAAGCAAGAAGAGATCAATCAATTGAAAGAAATTACACTTGAATTAACATGAGGAAGTCATTACAAGAGTTCCAGAATCAAAATCCCCATCCCTTACCTATAGATCTAGCCTGACATGGAATTAAGAGAAGAAAGAAGATAAAAGAAATTCAAACACAAGATTAACTCCATGAATGCTTGGTTCTTGCTTCCACAAGCTCACAAGCTTCAGAAATCTTCTCGGCTTGATGGAGGAGGAGAGGAGCGAGATAGGAAAGGAGCGAATCGCGAGAGAAAGCGTGCAGAAGAAGATAGATTTCCCCCCCTCTTTTCGCGCCCAAAGATCCCTATATATACTGCAGCAATTGTGCCTCCCATAAGCATGTTTTGCGCCTAGGCGCATCTTGGCAGAGGAGAACCATGCATTTGCGCCCTGGTTGAACCTCATTTGCACCCTGGCGCACCTTGACAGCAAGAGAAGAGTGATTTGCGCCCTGGTTGAGCCTGATTTGCGCCCTGGCGCGCCTTGACAGCAAGGGAAGAGTGATTTGCGCCTCAATAACATCATGGTTTGCGCCCTGGCGCAAAATTCCAGTAAAGGCAGTGGAATTACGCCTCAGTTTGCGCCCCTGGCTTGTCCTGTGTTGCGCCCTGGCGCAAATGCTAGTCTTGTTTCCTTGACTTGAGCTTCCATTTCTCTTCTTCTTGATGGCTTGCACTCCAAGTCTTTATCTTAGGTCCACGGGCTTTCATTCCAAGCTTCAATTTTTGTCTTCAATCCACTCCTTGCTCCTATCTCTTCTTCATTCCATCAATGAACCTAGAAAATAACAAGAAAGAGATTAAAATGGCTTAAAAACACAAGAAAGACCTATAAAACTAATGAAACACCAAATCAAGGACTAATATTAAACAAACTTGATATTTTCACTGTTTTCTTGTCTAAACTATAACTAAACCTAGTAAAAATGGATGAAAATGGACTGAAAACACCTAGGAAAACATGTATAATCTAGCACTTATCACAACCCCAAACTTAAAGCTTTGCTTGTCCTCAAGCAAACCTAGAGTTATGGTATAACATTAGCTCAAAAGCTGTTCAAAATTCAATATACAACTTCTGACTCCTTAAGTCAACTCAAATCATCAATGAAAGTTGAACATGTGCTCACAATAATGTCAAGTAACTACACAATTCATCAAGCATAAGCAAGTAACCATAGATTGGCACTAAGAATGTAATTTAGCAATATCAAGCAGTTCTCACAAGTCAAGTGTTTACACTCAATCTCTCAAGTGTTTGGGCTTGTGTTTTCTCTCAGGGTTACCAATCAAAGGTCATGTTACCATAAGCTTGCAATGGCTCTCAAAATCTCCACCACCTTCAAGTATGAATTGGACAATCAAAAGGTCTTTTCATGGTTGTAATGGGGCTTAGGTAAAGGTGGGATAAAAGAGAAGGGAACTAGGTAAAAATCCAAAGGAACTCAAAGAGTAAAAGTTCAAACCTATATGGTATGCATGAAATAATGATGAAAAGAAGGAAAATTATAGATAAGAACAAAGATAAAAATAAGGCAACAAAAATAACTAATGAGACCAACCTTGTTCTCTTTTCTTCTTGATTTCTTTTCTTTTTGCTTTGAATTGACATTTTCTTCTTAACTTGTTTTCTTTTGCTTTCTCTAGAATTCTTTTCTTGTAACTTTTGCATTTTATTTTTCTTCCCTTTTTCTTTCTTTTCCTTTTTCTGGAATTCTTTCCTTGTAAATTTTTGGGATTTTCTTCTTCCCTTTTTTCTTTCTTTTTATACTCCTGTTTTTTTCTTTATTTTTTGCACTTTGTTTTTCTTAAGTGGGTCTCACTAATTACTAAAACAAGAAGGGAAAGAAGATAAAAAAAAAAAAAATTGTATGGTATGAATGAAAAAGGAGAATGCAACTAGAATGCAATTATCTACTATTTACACAAATGCACTAGTACCCAGGATAAACACCTAATACAAGGTGACCCAACCCCAAACTTAGAAAATTGACTTGTCCTCAAGTCACAAGCCACACATAAACCCCAAAATATAACCCCAAACTTAAAATCAAAACCTATCATCTAAGTAAATAAACCAATACTCTTAAAAGTTCCAATGGCAGGACAATTGGTTTTCCACTTATATAGGTTTGTAATGAGCTTAAATTCCAAGAAAGAAAAGGGTAATTAAGGCACAAAGTGGCTAGCAAAGGATAATTTCAAGGATAAGGCTCATTTGGCTCAAGGGTACAAGAAAGAATGATGCCTTTATCATTTGTGTCCAATCATACAAGTATGCAATTTTGATCAAGAGCAAAAGCAAGTTCTAGAACAAAACACTTCAAATGGTAACAAGCACTCAAGAATCGAATCAGTTGGAAGCTCAATATGCCTTTCTAGAATTGATGCATAATATTGCTAAATCACATTGGTCATGTCAAAATCTAGAGACAATTTCATGCTAAAATTCTCATACAATTCCCCTCCAAACATTGAGAACTCATGCAACTTTGTCACCAAACATCAAGCTGAACCTAAGTGCCAAAATTTTGCATATATTATCCTTACTTAAGCCACATAGATAATGTTATTCCAGGAAAACACTAGACAATTCAACAAGATGGGGGATATCTCTTAAACACAAAATTAATCAGCAATTAGAACTACAGAGGGTAAGAGTACTCCCCTTTGAAGACTAGCACTGATGAATAAGGAGCTTGCAGCAAGTGCCACCTTTCCATGACTTTCCAAAAGTGCCAAGTATCTAAAATTTCAAATTGACAAAACACAAACTAACAGAACAGTAAAATCTAATAGTATCTAGAATATCAAAATGACAATAAGGAAACTAACGAATAGGAACCAGAAGCTAATTATTCTACATCAGCAATGTATATATTTAAAAACCAGATCATTCATCATCATCATCAGATTCCTCATCATTGTCCTGCGCCTCTTCATCTTCAGAAAACTCTTCAAACTTCATCAAGTCTTCTATGAATTCAGCATTGAAGGCTTCTAAAGGCACCAAATTGTCCACTGGTAGATTCAGTTGAGAAGCAACAGTTCTTAAGCGGGGTTCCATTGTAACACATGCTTTTGTGCCGTCATGAACCCGACGAATGTTCTCTTGAACCACTCTCAAGTGGCGCAATATCTTCTCTTGTTTAGCATCCGAAGTATTGGAAAAACTAGAAGGAATGAAAGCATTGGGATCATGTGAGGTGCTAGCTATCTTAGCCTTACCCTTTGAAACCCTTGTGGTGGTAGGATCTTGAGACGCACCTGCTGCTGATATGGGTCTTGCTTTGGGTACTCCTAGAGTAACATTTAAGTCCAAGGTTGATCCAGCCCTCATAGGAGTTAAGCCTTCACTTGACACTCCGGCATCAATAAAAGTTGTGTAATGATGCCTGCATATGACAAGGACCCCTTGTTCTGCTTGTGAAGTGCACAAATCTCCTTAGCAATGGTTAGACCAACATTAAGATACTCTCCATTCATCAGAGTATAAAGACACCAAATTCGCTTCTTTGTTATAGAAGATTTGTGCTGAGTTGGCAACAAAATTCCATAAACAAATACCCACCAAATCTTAGCTTGAAGTCTTCAAATGTCTAACACCATTGTTACGCCATTCACTTTCTTTCCTATCCCCTTTTCCTTCACATAACACCTCCTCTACAATGCTTGGATCAGCCTTACACGGAGCTCGATGTTCAAAAGCACAACGTCTTGAATCAGAGAACGGAATCAAGAGCAATGAATTAATGGCCTGCGGTGAGAATGATACATGCTTCCCACAGACATATGATGTGTAGAGTTCCTCATCATCCCCCATGGTCAAATTAGCATAGAACTCTAAAACAATGTCTTGATATGCCAGGAACGTCAAATTGGCCATTCTATTCCATTTCCTACTCGCAATCTCCTTGCATACATCTTTACAAATGGAACGATTAGATGACTGATCATTCCCTTCATTCATGAATTGGCTTGGACTGAGATTGAATTTCCGCTCCACCAAAATTGTGCATGTAGCAAACCGGGCAACAAAAGCCTCCGCATGTGTTAAAGACCGAAACCTGTGTGTATCAAATGTGGGAATTTATGGTTCTTGTGTTGTGTTAGTTTTGCCCCTCTTTGTGGCTTTTTTCTTCTCTTGGCCTTGCGACTTAGAGGCCCTATGTTTAATCCTAGGTGATTTTGAAGAGGATGCATCTTGCTTATCTTGAGTTGACATGGTTGCCTCTTTGAAAGTGAACCTTCACACCCAAAGTTAATAGAGAAAATTATAAGTGCATCAAGATAACAGTGAACACCACAAAGAGCATGTATTGTTATCAAGAGATTGTAATGACAAGAGAAATCAATCTGGAATTGCTGAGGGAAATACATAAGCAAATATACTATGGTCATGCTCACTAGGAATTTTATCATTGAGGAATTCATTGAGGAATTTTATCAAACACCATGTAAGCATGAATGGGCATAGAACAACTCTTTCTCATTGCTTTGCAACATGAACTCCCAAAGGCAATTACCAATATTTCCTTACAAACAATCAATCATATTTCTCTAAAAACATCAAACAAGGCCATGCAACATCATTGAAATAAGCAATTCAAAGTTTGTACCTAGCATTTTAGGGTTCTCACAAAAATATTGAACCCCCATTCCAATGATTCATATCACACATGCAATTGGAGATTAAAGAATGAAGGAAACAATTAATAATCAATGGATAGATGAACGTACCTTGTATGAGCTCAAGAGATTTGAATGCACAAAGTGAAAAGAGCTTGTAACTTTGAACAATGGAGAATGAGATGAATAATAGAGATGATGGAGATGAAGAAATTATTTAAGAGTTATTTGTGATGTGAGATGGTGAGAGTGAGAATTGATGAAGAGTGGGATTTCTCTCTTGAGAGTTTGCAAGCACTAAGTGAGTGAAGATGGTTCAATGTGAATTGAAATAGCTGCGTCCCCCCTTTTGTGCCTTGGCGCAAGTTTTGCGCCTCACCTTTAGGAGCTTTGCGCCGCGGCGCGTTTTGGCAGTAAAGGCCAAGGTTTTTGCGCCTCGCCCCTTAACAAGATTGCGCCTGGGCGCGTCTTGGCAGAGGGGAACCCTATTTTGCTGATGGAGGACCATCCTTGACAAGAAGAGTTACAAGAGCCATGCATAAGAGAATTCAAGAAGAAGTTGAGAATCAACTCAAAACTCAAAGCCAAGATTCTTCTTTAGTTTGTAATAGGACTTGTAACCTTCTAAACATGTTGTAAAGCTGTAATTAGATTAGGAGAAAGTCATTTGAACATTGCTTAGTGAATAATTGAACCAAAGCAAGGTAAAGCCTCCAGTTTCAGGGTGGTAATCGATTACACGGCTATGGTAATCGATTACATGATGAGTACTCACTGGTGTAATCGATTACATTGACATTGTAATCGATTACATGATGAGCAGTCACTGGTGTAATCGATTACATTGGCAATGTAATCGATTACATGATGAGCAGAGCACTGGTGTAATCGATTACATTGCCAATGTAATCGATTACATGAGGAGACACCTTCAAATCTGGACCCTAAGACCATGGTAATCGATTACCATGCTTATGTAATCGATTACCACGTGGTTTTTCACAGTTTTTCTGACTTTGGGCTCTTTCTCATAGGTTAGAAGCTTGGAATGCAAGCTATTACTTCTCCCCCTAGTATAAATACTTGGCAAACTGAATTGTAAAGAACTTTTGTGAAATTGAATATAGAATTCAGAATTTTTCTGAGTGAGAGCATTTTCTCTCTAGAGTTCTTGTGAAGAACCTTGAATCTTATCAATGGCTTCTTGATCCATTGTGGCGATTCCACCTTGAGCTTATTGGCATTTGCCATGGCGCTTCCATCTCTATTCTAAACCGTTTGGATTCTTCTTTTTCTGTTTCAATTCTCGTTTTTCCCCAAATCCTAGACCTAGAAACTCCATTGAAGCATGAAGGTCCTTCAATTCATGCAATTCTCTCCAGGCTTTAGGAGCTTTGCGCCGCGGCGCGTTTTGGCAGTAAAGGCCAAGGTTTTTGCGCCTCGCCCCTTAACAAGATTGCGCCTGGGCGGCGTCTTGGCGAGGGGAACCCTATTTTGCGCCCCACACTTCAATGATTTTGCGCCGGGGCACATCTTGACAGAGAGTGTCAATGAATTGCGCCCCACCTCTCCTCTCAGTTGCGCCTTAGCGTGGTTTATCAGCATGGGAAGCTTGCACCTTCCTCTCATCCTCACTCAAACTTGTGCACATACTCTAAGTCATGCATTGAAGCCTGAAAATTCCCAACAATATTACTACATCTCTCAACCTTTTCTTATTTCTTGTCAATTCCACCATTGCATTTCTATCTAACTTCAAATTTTATTTTTATTATTGACAAATATGCAATTAAACTACAAACTTTAAAGAATTGACAATACTATCAATAACAAGAAGACTATCTACAGTTTTTCCTAATCGCATGGGTTACCTCCCATCAAGCGCTTCTTTAACGTCATTAGCTTGACGTGTAACTTGACCCTGTCAAGGAGGGTCCTGAAGATCCATAGAGACCTTCTCTTTCTCAATCTTGTCTCCCAAGTAAGGTTTTACCCTTTGGCAATTCACCTTAAATTCCCGAGACTTATCAAGGTCTTCCAAAGTAATGGCACCATGGGAAAATACTTCTTTTTACAAAGAAAGGGACCAGACCATCTAGATTTGAGTTTTCCTAAAACAACCTTAGCCTAGAATTGTAAAGCAAAACTAGTTGTCCCGGGTGAAACTCTCTTCTTTTAAGCTTACGATCATGCCATAATTTTGTTCTTTCTTTGTAAATTTTGGCATTCTCATATGCTTGAAGTCTCAATTCCTCCAACTCATGTAGCTGATAAAGTCTCTTCTCACTGCCTGAGTGAGAGTCAGAATTAAGATACTTTAAGGCCCAGTATGCCCTGTGTTCTTGCTCAACAGGCAAGTGACATGCCTTTCCATACACCAACTGGAATGGTGTCATGCCAATGGGAGTTTTATATGCTGTCCTATATGCCCAAAGAGCATCATTTAGTCGTTTCGACCAATCCTTGCGGGACAGATTCACAGTTCGCTCTAAGATTTTCTTAATCTCCCTATTAACTATCTCTGTTTGCCCACTAATTTGAGGGTGATATGGTGTTGCAATTTTGTGCTTCACCCCAAGCCTCTTAAGAACTCTTTCCAAATTTTTATTGCAGAAATGGCTTCCACCGTCAGTGATGAAAGCTCTAGGTACCCCAAACCTAGAAAAAATATTTCTATGAATAAAGGCATCTACTATCCTAGAGTCATTAGTTGGGGCGGAAATGGCTTCCACCCACTTAGACACATAATCTACAGCAACTATGATGTAAGTGTGGCAGAACGAGGGAGGAAATGGTGCCATGAAATCCATCCCCCACACATCAAAAACCTCTATCTCTAAAATGTTGTTCAAGGGTCCCTCATCTCTCTTAGAAATATTTCCACTCCTTTGGTACCTGTCACAGGTTTTCACAAAAGTTTTTGCATCTCTGAAAACGGATGGCCAATACAAACCACTTTGCAAAACCTTTTTAGCTGTTCTTTCCCCATTAAAATGGCCTCCACTAGGGGAAGTATGACAATGCCAAAGAACAGAAGTGACCTCTTCCTCGAGAATACACCTCCTAAGGAGTCCATCTATACCCCATTTGAAAAGAAATGACTCATCCCATACATAGTATTTTGCATCAGAAAACAGTTTTTTCCTTTCTTGATGAGACCAGCCAGGGGGAATATAGTTAGACACCTTAAAGTTCGCAATATCGCTGAACCAAGGAGTATCAGAAATACAAAAGAGAGTTTCGTCTGGAAATGTTTCAGAAATTGGGATATTACAACCTTCTATTTCATCATGAGGTAACCTTGATAAGTGATCCGCCACCAGGTTCTCTCTTCCTTTTTTATCTCTTTTTTCAATGTCAAATTCTTGTAGAAGAAGAACCCAGCAGATCAATCTTGGTTTACTCTCATGTTTCATTAGAAGGTATTTCAAGGCCGCATGATCAGTGTATACTACAATCTTTGAGCCAATGAGATAAGGACGAAACTTGTTAAGAGCAAACACTATGGCTAGCAATTCTTTTTCTATTGTTGAATAATTAACTTGAGCATTGTCAAGAACTCAGCTAGCATAATATATAACTCTTACAAGTTTTTCCTTTCTTTGTCCTAATACAGCTCCTATAGCATAATCACACGCATCACACATGATTTCAAAAGGTAAACTCCAATCTGGAGCAGTTATGATAGGAGCTGATGTTAACTTTTCTTTCAAAGTCTCAAAGGCTTTTAGGCAGGCCTTATCAAAATTAAAAGTCACTTCCTTAACCAGCAATTCACACAATGGTTTTGCAATCTTTGAAAAATCTTGGATAAACCTTCGGTAAAAACCGGCGTGACCTAAGAAACTACGCACTCCTTTCACATTAATTAGTGGGGGAAGTTTCTCAATCACTTTGATTTTCGCTCTATCCACTTCTATGCCATTAAAAGAAATTTTGTGTCCCAAAACGATCCCTTCTTTAACCATGAAATGACATTTTTCCCAGTTCAAAACAAGATTGGTTTCTTGACATCGTTTTAGCACACAAGCCAAATTTTCCAAACAGTTTTCAAAAGTGGAACCAAACACCGAAAAATCATCCATGAAAATTTCAATAAATTTTTCTACCATATCACCAAAAATGGCCATCATACAAAAAAAGGTTCTTGGTGCATTACATAACCCAAATGGCATCCTCCGGTATGCAAAGATCCCATAAGGACAAGTGAAAGCAGTTTTTTCTTGATCCTTAGGGTCTACAACAATTTGATTGTAACCAGAGTATCCATTTAGAAAACAGTAATAAGCGTGACCAGCTAACCTCTCAAGCATTTGGTCCATAAAAGGCAAAGGAAAGTGATCTTTTCTTGTGGACTCATTCAACCTCCTATAATCTATACACATTCTCCATCCAGTCACTGTCCTGGTGGGAATTAACTCATTCCTCTCATTTGCAACTACAAATATGCCCCCTTTTTGGAACTACTTGAACTGGACTTACCCAAGAACTATCCGAAATGGGATAGATAATTCCAGCATCAAGTAGTTTGAGGACTTCCTTGTGTACAACCTCCTTCATAGTAGGATTTAAATGTCTTTGAGGTTGTATCACAGATTTAAAATTGTCCTCGAGCAGAATTTTGTGGATGCAAAATGAGGGACTAATACCCTTCAAATTTGAAATCTTCCACCCAATCGCAGATTTATGCTCTTTGAGAATCTTAAGCAACTTGTCCTCTTCTCTTTTATCTAAAGAATTGCTTATGATCACCGGGAAGGTGTCATTTTTTTCAAGAAAAGCATATCGAAGATGAGGGGGAAGCTGCTTAAGTTCACACTTGGGTTCAATTTCAATTTTTTCATCCACCTTAAGTTTTTCCTCTGGTGGTTCAATACATGATGGTAGTGAAGTGTTGGTCTCTACAAGAGCTACGAAATTCTTAACTTCTTGTTTTTTGTTTTCAAAACTTGACGTACTAAAACCTTCTTCATCCAAACTGAAGTCAAGATTTTCGCTTTTAAAAACACTCCCCATTATGGGATCCAACACGTCAACCATCATGCATTGAGACTTTTCAGCAGGGAATTTCATTGCATCAAATATATTAAATGATACCTTTTCTTCATCTACCCTTAAAATTAGCTCGCCTTGTGCCACATCAATGAGTACTCTTCCTGTGGCTAGGAATGGTCGCCCTAGGATAATCAGGACTTCTTCATCAGCTTCCATTTCTAGAACCACAAAATCTGCTAGGAAAACGAACTTATCCACCTTCACTAGGAGGTCTTCCACTACTCCGTAAGGACGTTTGGTGGAACGATCCGCTAGTTGCAGTGTCATCATTGTGGGCTGAATGTCCTGTATGTTAAGCTTCTGCAAAACAGAAAGAGGCATCAAATTGATACTAGCTCCCAAGTCAATCAAAGCCTTACCTATTTGCACTTCGCCTATGGAACAAGGAATGGTGAAGGGTCCTCTATCCCTCCGTTTCTAAGGTAGCTTTCGCTGAATGATAGCACTGCATTCTTCTGTCATTGCCACTGTTTCATCATCCAGAAGCATCCTCTTGTTGGATAGGATCTCCTTCATAAATTTGGTATAAAAAGGCATCTTTTACAGCACTTCAGAAAATGGGATGTTGATTCTCAAACTCTTCAATATGTCAAAGAATTTAGAGAACTGCTTGTCATCATTGGCCTTCTTCACCCTTTGTGGATAGGGAAGCTTGCAATAGGGGGAAATGTGATCATGTTGACCAGCCTCTTCTATGATTTGCTTCTTTGTTTTTCTAGGTGAGTCTCCCACTTCAGTAAGAACTGCAGGCAAAGGTGGTTGCCTTTCATTCTTTGAATTATTTTCTTCTTCCACTGCATCTTCTTTCAACTCTTCATCCTCTTTCCCCAACACCTTACCACTTTTGGTAGTAATTGCTTTGCATTGCTCCTTCGGGTTCACTATGGTGTCACTTGGAAGATTTCCTTGACTTCTTTCAGACAATTACTTAGAGAGCTGACCAATTTGTGATTCCAGGTTCCTAATGGAAGCTCTTGATTTGTAAATATTGATTCAGTCCTTTACATTAAAGACATGAACATGTTTTCTAAATTTAAAGAGCCTTCTCGAGGAACAGGGTTCACATTGGAACTTGCTGGAGCATTTCTAGGTTGTTTGGGTGGAAATTTAGGATGGTTTGAGTTGAAAGGTAGATTGGGTGATTGGCTTTAGGTATAATGTTGGTTAGATGGAAAGGTTTAGTTTTGATGCTGGTTGAAATTCTGGTTGTATGGCAAGTTTGGGTTGAATGATGATTTAGGATTGAAGGTTGGTTTGAAATTCTGGTCATATGAGGAAGAGTTAGGTTGGAGAAAATTATTGTTCCTATATGACAGATTTGGATGGTTTCTTTGGTGAGGGTTATAGCTGTTTGTGTTGGAATAGGTGTTACCTTGGGGATTACCCATGTAATTCACTTGGGCTGGCTCCTCCACATTAGTCCCTTAGCCTTCACAAAATTCCACTTGATGTCCTCCTCCACAATAATCACAGATGACTGGAGGTGCTTGAATAGAGTTAAGCTAGACTACTTGAAGCTGCTTCATGAGTTGGTCCATCTTTTGGGTCATCAGCTTGTTTTAAGCTAATAGAGCATCATTAGCTCTAAGCTCAATTACTCCTCTTCTCTTGCCATAAAAGTCACTAGGAGCATCATACCGGTTTGAGGCCATAGTCTCAATGATCAATCTTGTTTCATTCGCATCTTTCTTTCTTAGTGAACCTCCAGCAGAAGCGTCCACTAACAATCTTGTATGTGACCTAAGCCCATTGTAAAAAATATGGACTTGTTGAAGATCAGAAAATCCGTGGTGAGGGCACCTTCTCAACAAGGACTTGAATCTCCTCCATGCCTCACTAATAGACTCTCCATCCTTCTGTTTGAAGCAAGAAATTTCTGCTCTAAAGTAATTATACTTTTCTGGTGGAAAGTACTGAGCAAGGAAGGTGTTCACCAAGTCTTCCCATGCAGTAAAATATCCGTGAGGAAAACTCTGGAGCCACATCTTTGCCTCACCCTTGAGAGAAAATTCGAACAACCTCAACCTAATTGCATCATCCGGCACTCCATTCATCTTGATTGTACCGCAAATCTGTTGGAAATTATGTACATGTTGATTTGGATCTTCCTCTTCCAGACCTCCAAATTGTTCCTGCCTTACTAGTTGAGTGAGAGAAGGTTTGATCTCAAAATTGTTGGCTGTGACACTAGGTGGTGCAATGCTTGATCCACAACCCATAGCATTCGGAGTATACAACTCCTCAAGTGTCATGCATCTTTGGTTCTCCATGTTTTCTGCAGAATTTTCTGCTATATTCCTTTTATTCTCTTTATTGGCCTTCATATTCCTCCTACAAAGCCTTTCAATTTCTAGTTCAAACAAAAGGTTAATTTCCTTGTCTCTTCGCATAAACTAAAATACAGCGAAGCAGAAAACACCAAAAAAAAAACAGAGTGAAAAATATACAAGTATTCAAAAAGAAAAAGAAAATAGAACTAAACAAATCAAGTATGGTTATGAACAGATGAGTATAGTAAAAAAATTAAAATGTCCTAAGTAGTGAGCATGTTAAGACTATCGATATTTATTCAATAGTCCCTGGCAACGGCGCCATAAAACTTGTTGACTTATTTTAGTCACACTACGACAAGTGTACCGGTCGTTACAAGTTTAGAAAAAATGAGTAAAGGTTGTTGAACCACAGAGACTAATTGACGAACTACCGAATAATAACATGCTTTGCTATTAGGATAAATCAATGAATGAATCATTTGTGTGAAGCTAAGCAATTATGTAAAATGAAGTAATACACTGTAAAACAAATAAGAAAAGCAAGTAAATGTTTAGGTTTTGGTTTCCAAACAAGATAGTGAAGAGAGTTAGGGTAATGGTTCATTTAATCCTTCCCTCAAGTAACCACATTCTATGTCAATTCAACAAAAATCAGTCAATTGGAGATAGAATTCGTGATACCGAAGACTAATCCTATTCCTAGGTCTTTAGTCCCTTTGAATGACTACTATAATCCCTAATCCCTTAGGTGAAAATAGAAAGTAATTCAAGAAGCGAAACAGATGAATTCACAGCACCTCATAGCATACAAGTTCTATTCCTAGAATCAAGCATGATTATAGTGATCTACTTCCTCTCCTAATTCAACTATCAATCTTCCAATTGTATAATTGAAATGAGAAACAAATCCTTAAGAAACAACTCAATCCAATCCAAACACCAATATTCCTATCATCTATTTGAATTTCATGAATTAACCTCAAGAATTAGCAATAAGCAAGAAGAGATCAATCAATTGAAAGAAATTACACTTGAATTAACATGAGGAAGTCATTACAAGAGTTCCAGAATCAAAATCCCAATCCTTAACCTATAGATCTAGCCTGACATAGAATTAAGAGAAGAAAGAAGATAAAAGAAATTCAAACACAAGATTGACTCCATGAATGCTTGGTTCTTGCTTCCACAAGCTCATAAGCTTCAGAAATCTTCTCGGCTTGATGGAGGAAGAGAGGAGCGAGATAGGAAAGGAGCGAATCGCGAGAGAAAGCGTGCAGAAGAAGATAGATTTCCCCCCCCCTCTTTTCGCGCCCAAAGATCCCTATATATACTGCAGCAATTGTGCCTCCAATAAGCATGTCTTGCGCCTGGGCGCATCTTGGCAGAGGAGAACCATGCATTTGCGCCCTAGTTGAACCTCATTTGCGCCCTGGCGCACCTTGACAGCAAGAGAAGAGTGATTTGCGCCCTAGCTGAGCCTGATTTGCACCCTGGCGCGCCTTGACAGCAAGGGAAGAGTGATTTGCGCCTCAATAACATCATGGTTTGCGCCCTGGCGCAAAATTCCAGTAAAGGCAGTGAAATTACGCCTCAGTTTGCACCCCTGGCTTGTCTTGTGTTGCGCCCTGGCGCAAATGCTGGTCTTGTTTCCTTGACTTGAGCTTCCATTTCTCTTCTTCTTGATGGCTTGCACTCCAAGTCTTTATCTTAGGTCCATGGGCTTTCATTCCAAGCTTCAATTTTTGTCTTCAATCCACTCCTTGCTCCTATCTCTTCTTCATTCCTTCAATGAACCTAGAAAATAACAAGAAAGAGATTAAAACGACTTAAAAACACAAGAAAGACCTATAAAACTAATGAAACACCAAATCAAGGACTAATATTAAACAAACATGATATTTTCACTGTTTTCTTATCTAAACTATAACTAAACCTAGTAAAAATGGATGAAAATGGACTGAAAACACCTAGGAAAACATGTATAATCTAGCACTTATCAGTCCCACTGCCTACATCCAGTCCCAACCCAACAACTGTTGCGATCGGTCTTCCACTATCAAATGATCCCTTTTGTGTTCTTTTACATTCACTCTGCAACAAACAACACAAAAACGAAATCAAAACACCCAAAAACCTATCCTTTGACCCAAGGAACAGTTCTTCCCTGACCTTGGCATACCCAAGATCAAACCTTTGAGAAAACACTTCTCAAAAAACCTTACTCTATCCAGAGAGACCTCTCTCCTAGAGTAATAACCCAAAAATTAAAAAGGGTAAACAAAAGATCAGTTTAGAGAACACCTGGAGTGTAGATCTGATAACAAATAACAACTCTATGAATGTCACCCAGTCAGAAATAAGAATCAAGTTTGCCTTTTTATGAAAACTTGTTGATGAACTCTTGAAGTTCTTTATGGGTTTCTTTGAGAAGATGATGAACTCAATTTTGGGAGGATATGAAAGTGTATGAACTTTTCTAAAACTTGTATTCCAAGAAGTGTTATTGATTTTCGAAATAAGAGTATTTATAGGTTCAATTAAAAACTCAATTTAGGCAACTTAATGACTTTCTGATAGGGGTAATCGACTGTCAGAAGCTGGTAATCGATTAAACCAGTGAGCAAGGATTTCCTAGGTGATTTTGGCCCATGATAATCGATTAACCCGAGGAGGTAATCGATTACTCCAGTGGCAAATGCATTCCCACACTCTGTTACCTACTGTTGGTAGTTGATTACCTGCTGTTGGTAGTTAACTACCTTCTATTGGTAATCTATTACCTCTGTTGGTTATAAACGATATTTTTAAAATAATTTAGAGAGGGAAATCAAACATTTGACACATGAAAAATCACACAAGATTGCCAAGCTCTCCAGGGCATTCAAACAAAGAACAACCACATACATGCCTAAACTAAACAATCAATACATAGGAAACTCCTAATTACATTTCATCTAAGAAAACCAAAATTACATAGCATCAAAAACAAAACACCAAGAGAGACACCAAAGCACCTTCAAGCTTTAAGTCCAACAAGATGACTCAGATTAGTAACTTCAACTCTACCTCTCATAATCTTATTTGATATACCAAATAGGGGGAGTAGCAGAAGTGTAGTTATTATTATATGTTTTCATTTGATGTTATTTGAATTATCTTTGAACTGTTTGAATCTATAATTTCTTAAGTATTTTACTTAGGGGGAGCAGATCATTAAAATTTGAACAATTATGTATTACTGTAATAGTGCTAGATTTAATTTCTTTGCAATTGATTACTTAGATGCCATAATATTTCTGTAAATTGAAAAGTGATATGTATTGTATATTATCTATAAGCTGTATAAAAAAAAAAGAGATACTAACATTGCAGGACACATCAAAGTCGTTTTCCTTTATTAGATTCTCGACTACACTATGATTTGGTACATCAAAACCATAAAGGGGGAGATTATTGGACTTGAAGTTGAAGAAGTTGTCTCTTGTTTTTAGTTTTGATCTACTTGTAATCTTGATTTTAATGATAGATTGTAAATAGGAGCTTAATTGTATTGATTGTTTTAGAATAGGCTTTGAGTGTGGTTTTTATTTAATCTCACTGCACAGAGAAGTTGAATCTACTCTGAGAATCAAGCTAGAGCAAGTTTGGGAACCCTATTTTGATTTGAAAAGTTGAAAACTGTTGTTTAAAATGTTTTTAAGCTGAAGTAATTGATTACCATATATCAGTAATCGACTACCAACAGTTTGAGAAATCAGGGAAGCCCAAAACACTCTGGAGTAATTGATTACCACATCCTAGTAATCGATTACTTCATGCTTGAGATAACAGAGAAGGCAAAATCTCTCTAGAGTAATTGATTACCACATTCTAGTAATCGATTACCACACCAGAATTCATCTCAAAAAGTTTTTGAACTGCTTTAAATTGAAACCTCTTTGAATTGATTTTCAACAAGAGAAATCTTTGAGTTTTTTCAAGAAGAAAGGAAGAGCGAAAAATTGTTTTTACAAAGAACACAAGTTCTAAGAATTCTCTTCAAGATTTCAAAAGATTTTCTCTAGAGATGAAGAGTGTGTGAAGGATTGAATACATTGGTTATAATCTTGATCAGATCATACACAACAGGTGTAATCTTTACTGATCTTTATCTTGTTTTGGTAATTCATTTTTGTTCAAGACTCTTAAGAGAAAATTGTTTTCTAGAAGAAGAGTTAAGGAATTTGAGAGAGGTGCTCTCAAAGGTGATTCTTGAAGGATTCATGAATTAGAAAGATATGTTCTTAGGAGAAGAACATATGTTTTGGTTATTTTGATTTTGTTTGTGTTTGTGCAGTGTGTTTGTATTAGACACAAGGAATCATTATAGTGGAAAAATCGATCGCAACAGTTGTTGGGTTGGGACTGGATGTAGGCCGAACGCCGAACCAGGATAAATCTCTGTCCAAGCCTTCTCTCTACCTTATCTCTTATCTTTCTCTGTATTTCTCGCTTTATAATTTCTTTCTATGTCCGCTGCTAAATCTCTGAACTGTTATTTGTAACATAGATAAAATTGAATCGGGAAAGAAAGTGAGAAAAGATAAAATTCAACATAGGGAACTAGAATCTATTCACCCCCCTCTAGATTCAACATAGGGACCAACAACAGTCTTTCAAGTAAAGCTCTCTTTTCCTGAAACCCAAGGTTGTGCACATCAACCTCATTGACTTCCCTTTCCAATGAAGTGAGCAAAGCCTTCCTTAATAAACATATGCATTTACACTAAATAATACACTACTGTCAAAGTGAATAAAGAAACCAAAATGACCATTTTAAAATTATTTTTTTAACTTAAAAAAAATACAAAAAAAAAACTCAATTTGGTACATACAAACACATACTGCACAAGAGATACCCTTAAAAGCTGAGAAACACAATTGTGGGCAGAAGAGAAGCTCATTGTGCAGATCCAAAATTCAAACACAACAAGCAAGTCATTATAAGCACCATTGTAAGAAATATACAATGCAGAGACCAGAAAACAACCTAAAACTAAACAAAAAAAATGAACAATTTCAAATCCAGCACAGTATCCCTATCACACAGGATTCAAATTGAGCCTTGAAATTGATTTTGCAAGGAAAAGAAACTCTAAACGAAAAGAAACAGAGGATTCGAATTGAGCTTCGAAATTGATTTTGCGAGAAAAAGAAACCCTAAACAAAAAGAAACAAGGATTCAAATTGAGCTTCGAAATTGATTTTGCAAGGAAAAGAAGCCTACTCTTAAACCAAAAATATTAAAGACGTTACCTGTTAAGCAAGTGGAAGAGCACGAAGACCGTGAGGTGCGGTGAAGAGGAGCTACAGTGCCATTGAGGTTCTCCAATGGCAAAGGCGAGAACGCAAACGGGAAGAGGAAGTGAAGGGGAAGATTGAAAGAGAATGGGGAAGATTGAAAAGTACAGTGCGAAGGGGATGATTGAACAAATGTGCCATGAATAGAAGGTACAGGGAACAGAAAGAAGAGAGAAATGAGCCAACGTGAGAAGTTCGCATGAGGGGATTGGGAAATTGGGATTAAAATCGATATTTTAACGGCAGTCGTCACTTCACCCGACGTCAATTCGCGCTAAATGAGAAACAACTTCGGTTATATGTTTAATTGAAGTCAATTGGGTGACATTATAGCCTAACTTTACACTAGTGCTGGAATTATTCCCAGTTGGCTCCTACCTAGTGGCGGAGCCACATGAAGCAAATGGGTGTAGTGACCCCTATTAAAAATAAATTTTATCTCCAATTGGCTCTTACTAAAAAAAATGAAAAAAAAAAATGAAAATTGAAATAAAAAAAAGGAAAAAACTAAAATTGAAATGAAAAAAATAAATCACTCCTTTCAACCCTAAAATCTTGCTTTGCCCCTTGTTGCTCTAAAACTTATTATTCTATAATAAAGAGGGAAAGAAAGCTACTATATTTTAATGATCATCACATGTTAGCCAGGTATATTTAAATGAACCTGGAATGGAATTTATTTTAGCAAAAATATTTTAGCTCACACTAATATTTGTTTTATCATCCAAATGAAAATGTAATATGACTGGTAAGGGGCTACCTCCCATGCACATAGATTGTAAAACATTGACAAAAATAGAATTCAGTACTCCCAGCTACAAGCTACATTATATCACTGGTGCAAATGCAATATATTACAACACATTTTTAACGGCGGGTAAAGAAACATCCGTCATTGTACCATTTTTAACGACGGTTAAAATAAGAACCGCCGTCATAAATCATTTTAGCGACAGTTTACACAAGAATTGCCGTCATAAATCATTTTTAACGTCAGGTGTTTAAACACACGCTATAAAAAATGAGGATCACTTGGTGAATTGAAGATTGGGCATTCAAGGTGTTGAATCCGTGGAGCACACATCATAGCTTCATGGGTTTACACATACACCTATTCTTGCTTTACCTAACTTTGCTTGTTCTTTTGAAGTAGAGTGTGATGCTTCTAACCTAGGTGTTGGAGCCATGTTAATGCAAGAGGGGCACCCCATTGCCTACTTTAGTGAGAAGCTCAAGGGTGCTCAACTCAACTACTCCACCTATGATGGAGGTCCATCTACCACAAACATGGAAGTCAATGATTCTAGGAGAATCACAAGGTCAATGCTCAAGAGGATGCAAGAAGAAGAAGAGTTGAAGTTGACCCAAAGTCAAAGTCAGCATGAAAGTCAACAAGTCTTCTTGGTCAACAAGCCTTGTAATAGTCTTAGGATCATTTGAACTTATAATTAGTAATTAGGGCTCAATAATTTTGGTTAGCTTGACAAGTGTATGCCACGGTTTGTAATAGCTAAAGAATACCGAAATTATATGCTAAAGTGGGAGAGAGTGGTGCACACTCTCCCTAGAGAGAGTGGGAAAGATTTGAAGGGAAGTTAGTGGCAATTCCACTAACTCACTTTCAAACTAGGCCGTGCGATCATTTCTCCATCAAGGGAGGAGAGTGAGCCGTGTGGGAAGCATGCTCAAGGCACTAATGCAAGAATGAATTAGCATCACTTGATCTTGATTCAATCAAGAGGCCAAAATTCAAAATTGAGTCACATTTCTCATGCCACTCAAGTTTGAATTTAAGCCACATGATCTAGATCCAATCAAGAGGTGGAAATTCAAACTTGGAAACACAAGTTTCGTGCCTTCCTTGGTCTCATTGTGGCCTTGTGATCACTAATTGATCCAAGGGTTATGAGTCTTGATCCATGTGAGGTGTTTCACAAAGCTTGCCATGCGTTGATCAACCTCATAATCCAAGGGATAAGATGTAATCCTTGTTTAGCAAGTTTAGGCGCCAACTCCTTAGGTATAAATAGGAAAATTTCATATTTGTAATCACTTTTGATGAATTTTAGAAAGAAGCATATTGCTTGAGAGAGAAAGTTTCTCTTCTAGGTTTCTTGAGTAAACCTCTTATGAGTCTTATCATGGTGCATTCTCCATGTGGCGATTCTACCTAGAGCTTATTGCTTAGGCATGGCGCTCCTCATCTTCTTCTCTACTCCATTTTATGCTTTTCTTCTTCTTGAGTTTATGTTCCGTAATTCTACTCCATTGAGCCGTGAAGTTCAAGCTTGTTGAGGTGAAGATTGGGCAAACTAGTGAGACTTCCATGGAAGGCTTACATCAGTTTACACATGCACCTATTCTTGCTTTACCTAACTTTGCTTGTTCTTTTGAAGTAGAGTGTGATGCTTCTAACCTAGGTGTTGGAGCCATGTTGATGCAAGAGGGGCACCCCATTGCCTACTTTAGTGAGAAGCTCAAGGGTGCTCAACTCAACTACTCCACCTATGATAAGGAGATGTATGCACTTGTGAGGGCCTTCCAAGTGTGGCAACACTACCTTCTTCCCAAGGAATTTGTGGTGCACACCGATCATGAGGCACTCAAACATATCAAGGGCCAAGGCAAGCTAAGCAAGAGGCATGCAAGATGGGTAGAATTCCTTGAAACCTTTCCTTACATGATTAAATATAAGAAATGTAGCACTAATGTGGTAGCCGATGCTCTTAGTAGGAGATTTTCATTGATATGTATGCTAGAAACTAAGATGCTAGGTTTTGATCACATTAAAGAATTGTATGAACATGATCATGATTTCGGCCAAGTGTTCATGATGTGTGCTCAAAGTGCTCATAAGGATTTCTTTAGGATGGATGGTTATCTTTTCAAAGGAAAATGTTTGTGCATTCCTAGGACATCCTTAGGAGAACTTTTAGTTTGTGAAGCACATGAAGGAGGCATCATGGGACACTTTGGGATTGATAAGACATTAGCCATATTACATGAACATTTTCATTGGCCACACATGAAGAAGGATGTGGACCGATTTGTGCATAAGTGCATAACATGTCATAATGCTAAATCTAGGAGCATGAATCATGGATTATATATTCCTTTACCTATCCCCATTTCTCCTTGGATTGATATCTCCATGGATTTTGTGCTTGGATTGCCGAGAACCTAGAGAGGAATGGATTCCATTTTTGTAGTTGTGTGTAGGTTTTCTAAAATGGCTCATTTTATTCCTTGTCATAAGGTTGATGATGCTACACACAAGTGGTTAGATTGCATGGTTTGCCTAAAACAATTGTTAGAGATAGAGACTCAAAATTTTTGAATCACTTTTGGAGAACCTTATGGGGTAAGTTAGGCACCAAGCTTTTATTTTCAACCACTTGCCATCCATAAAATGGCCAAACCGAAGTGGTTAATAGAACATTGGGTCAATTGTTGAGATGCTTTGTTAAAAGGAATACTAGGACATGGGAGGAACATTTACCTTTTGTTGAATTTGCATATAATAGAGTTGTGAATGCTTCTACTTCCCATTCCCCATTTGAAGTTGTGTATGGTTTTAACCCTCTAACACCTCTTGACCTTGTGCCTTTGCCACTTGAGTTTGCTTTAAATGTAGATGGAGTTGCCAAGGCCGATCTTGTGAAATCCCTTCATGCTAAAATCAAAGAGCACCTTGAGAGGAGGTACTCCAAGGTGGCAGCCCAAGTGAACAAGCATAAGAAAAATGTGGAGTTCAAAGAAGGAGACTTGGTGTGGCTTCATCTCAAGAAGGAGAGATTTCCTAGCCTTAGGAAATCTAAGCTTTTGCCAAGAGGGGATGGACCCTTCAAAGTCTTAAAGAGACTTAGACCTAATGCTTACTCTCTTGATCTTCCTACTTCTTATATAGGTAGTAATTCATTTAATGTAAGTGACTTATCTATTTGTGATGTAGGTGGTGATGGAAGCAACTTGGGGACAAGTTTGCCTTAAGAAGGAGGGATTGATGGAGGACCATCTACAAGCATGAGGATTACAAGGGCAATGCAAAGAAGAATTGAAGCCCAAGTTGAAGAAGAGTTGACCAAGTCAAAGTCAACAAGTCAAAGTCAAATTCAATAGTCAACTCTTGATAGTCAACATAATGAGCTTATGAAGCCTTGTAATTTTCTATGCATTTTGTAATTAGTTTAGCTTAGTTTTTGTGAAGCTTGGACCTTATGTTTGACTTGTAATTTTCGGCCAAGCTTCCCCTTTTGGACATGTTGACCTTATTTGTGTTGGTCAAAGCCTCTTAAGATGGGCTTAAGAGTCTTATGACCCAACTAACTTTCCTAAAAGAGAGTGGATGGATTAGGAGAGAGAATTAGTGGAATTGTCACTAACTTCATTTAAATTTCCACCACTTGATTATACTATAATCAAAGGTGTAAATTTAAGTCAAGTTTATAAATGTTGACTCTCATCTAAGAAGGTATTCTAGCCTTTGGATTTGCTTCTAATCCAAGGCATATAATTTAATCTTAATTAATCCATGATCATCACAAGCTTAGATGAATTTTGAGCCTCTTGATCTCATTTAGTCTAGATCCTTCTTGAATTGATCAAGTGAGGGGTGCCTAGCATTACTTGATCAATCCATCAAGGATCAAATGGTTAGGGAGCCTCACGGTCATCACACTAGGCCATATAACTTAGGCAAATTCTCATTGTAAGACTCACTTTGAATATTGAATGAAATAGAATTTCTAAGACTTGTGTCTTGAGAAAAGGGAGTGTTCTCCTAGGGTTTCTTCAAAGAACCTTGAATCTTATCTTGGTTTATGACTCAAGTGGCGATTCCTCTACCTAGCTTATTGATTCAACGAATCATGGCGCTACCACCGTCTAGTTCTCCATTTTTTATTTCTTCTTCCTTTGATTCCAAACCGAAATACTAGCTTAACACCTAGTCTATTCCGTAAGCTTCTCTTAATCTTGGGTGAGGATCACTTGGTGAATTGAAGATTGGTCATTCAAGGTGTTGAATCCGTGGAGCACACATCATAGCTTCATGGGTTTGCATCAACGTGCGAACCTCCATTTTAGTGAGAGCTTCCATTTTTGCATTCTGAAAGGGGTTTAGGGGTTGTTGGGTTGTTTAGTCGTGGTCGTCGTGTCGTTGTCATTGTCGCCACGAGCTTGTTTGTCGTTTGGAGCTTGGAAATGTTTCGTGAGGTTGGAAGGGTTCCGTGAGCCAGTTGGGGGTTTTCGTGTTCATCTTACAATAAGCTCAAATCACATCCTCTCTTTCATCCGTGTTCATCTCTGATACATTGATTTTGAGTTGTTGAGGATTTATATTGAGGTCTTGTGTGTTCTCTTGTATCTTCAATATAGAAAAATTTAGGTCCTGTGGTCAAATTCTGGTTTTGTAAATTAAATTGAAATTGAATTGAATATATGCTCAATTATTCATTGTGGAGGAGGAATTGAACCGAATTTGTTTGTATTATTAGTGGTTGGGTCTTTCTTCATCATGGCCTGGGTCTGATCGAGGAAAGGGACTGTTGAAATTAATGTTTTATTTTATTGTCTGCGAGTTATATGAAGAAGTTTGATTACTAGTATTTGTTATCTTCTCTTTTATGTTGGGGATGAGAATTTGGAAGACTCAAATCCGGATGTGGGGTAAAATATTCATGTTGAAGAAATAATTAAAGTTTGATTGATTTTTCTCCCCTTTTCCTTCCAAATTATATCCTTGTTTTGACCAAGTTTTCCTTTCTATTAAGTTTGCACCCATGCTATAACCATATATAAAATTAGTATTAAATTAGTGACACGAGTTACACGAATTTTTTTTTTTTTTTGCTGCAGCTCTCCAACTAATTCTTCATACTATAGGGGTTGTGATGTTTCAATTAGTGTAGCAGGATAATATGCTTTTATGGACAACTTTCTGCTTAAGTAGTCCAAAGCCTTGCCCATTACCAATACACATTTAAGATGTTTTGCTTGTTTCGGGGGGTCTTGAGCATTGGTTAAAGTTGCGTGCTTCAATTTTGGACCACACAATATAATGTAACAAGTTAAATCCTTTGGTGCAAGTTTTGGGTAGATGAGTCAGATACATAGTCCTACATACCCGTATTTTTTTCTCCTCCAAACATGTGCATGACTTGATGGATATTGTTTATATGCTCCCGAAATCATTCATTTGTTAAAGAGAAAAAAGAATAAATTAAAAACATATATGATTTTGATTTCTAGATCGATCTCTTTCAATAGCCTGCAACCGTGTCAAATCACCACTGGAACTCTCAGGAGAAGCCATGCTTTTTCAGTTGCATACATGTTCAAGTACCATAAATTCATGCAATATTTCTTTGTCCTCCCCTCAATCTCTATCACCATATTTGATGCAAACCCATGAGGAAATTGGAAGTGATCTTCATGGATAAGCAAGTAGTTGTCCTAATCTTCATTCACCAATCTTCAATCACTCACAAACACTCTTGATAGTCATGAAATCCAGCTCAAACACAGAGGCCAAGATAGAACAACCTCATGGAACTAAGAGCAAAGGAAGAAGAAATATAAAATGGATTAGAAAAGAGATGGGAGCGCCATGAATTAGAAATTCAATAAGCTCTTAGGAAGAATTGCCACTTGGATGCAAGGATTCATGATAAGATTCAAGGTTTCAAGAAGAAAACCTTAGGAGAGCTCTACTCCTTTCAAGAGAAACAATTCTCAATTTTCATTCATTTTGACTAAAAGTGTGTACAATAGAAATGTTGACCAATTTAATGAAAGTGCAATGGGCCTAAGGTTAGAAATCTGAAATGTTCTCCACCTTAGGATGAAATGAGTGATCAATGGTGAGATGAGAGACACCTTAGGCTGAGCACACTTTACAATGGAAAAGGCCCAAATTCAAGTCTTAAAACAAATACAAAATTGAAAGAAACTAATGGCCGAAACAATTAAACAACTAGCTGGAAAATTCTGGTAGCATTCCAACGTTAACTTGAAGCTCCATTTCCTTCTAAATTCAGTTCGAACTGGGCTTTGGTGTCGTCATAGCTTTTGTATCCCTTTAAGTCATCTTTAAAATGCCACCAAGACGAACTTAATTAGAGTTTTGTTTGGTGAATTTCACATCCACTGTCGTACCCGGCCTCATAGGGATTAAATCCTCACATGAAACTCCAGCCTCAATACACAGCTGAGTGATGATGCTTGCATAAGACAAGGATCCTTGTCTTTGCAAATGCAGTGTGTGAATCTCATTGGCTATAGTCAGGCCAACATTTAGATACTCACCCTTCAATATTGTGTATAGGCACCAAACCCTCTTCTTTGTGATGGAAGACTTGTGCTGGATTGGCAATAGGATACCATGAATAAAAGCCCACCAGAGTTTTGCCTTGGGACATAGTGATGAAGATTTAACATGTGTAACTCCATTGTTGTACCATTCGCTTTCCTTCCAAGCCCCCTTGCCTTCACATAGCAAATCATCCACTTTGCTTGGATTGGCTTTGCGATCGGTTCTATACTGGAAGATACAATCCCTTGCTTTAGAAAAAGGAATTGATAGCAAGCGGTTGATGGCTTGAGGTGAGAAGGATATTTGCTTTCCCCGGACAAAAGATGCATAGCGTTCCTCTTTATCTCCACTTGTTAAATTCGCATAAAACTCTAGCACCAACTCTTGATATGCCGGGAATGCGATGTTGGCCAACCTATTCCACTTCCTTCCCATTATTTCCTTGCATACTTCTCTGTAGATGGCACGTTGAGACATATCACCATTGCCTTTATTCACAAATTGGCTTGGACTTGTGTTGAATTTCCGCTCTACTAGCACTGTGCGTGCTGTAAAACGGGATGCAAAGGCTTTCAAAGATGCTCAGGTGATCTAAATTTGTGAGTATCATACTCTGGAATTTCTGGAGTGGCCTTGGCTTTGGCTTTCTTTGAAGTCCTTTTCGGCTCTTGGGTTTGTCCCTTGGAAGCTCTGTGTTTGGTCCTTGGTTCCCTTGATGATGATCCAGCTAGTTGCTGATCCATTGTTATGATATTTTCTCTAAAATTGAACCTTCACAACCAAAGTTATGTGAGAAAAATATGTATGCACTTTAGATAACAATCATCACCACAAAGAACATACATTGTCATCAAAAAATGGTGTGGTTTAAAGAGAAATCAATTTGGAAATTGCCTAAGGAATTACATAAGCAACTATAATATGGACATGCTCACTATGATTGTGCACATAAAACACATTAAACTTCATTGAAGCATTTCCACAAACACTATGTAAGCATGAATGAGCATGGCATAATTCTTCCTAATTGCTTTGTACCATACATTCCCACGACAATATTCACCATACATTCACAAGCAATCCATGACATTTATCAACAATCAACAAAACAAGGCCATGCAACAACATTAAAATAAGCCAATTCCAATTCGCACAAAAGGGGATCTAGGGTTCGAACTAAGAACTTTTGAACCCTTAATTCAATGGATCATGTGAATTATGCAATTGAAGCTTAAAGATTGAAGGAAACAATTAAAAATCAATAGATTGGGTAAACATACCTTGTTTGAGACGAAGAGAATTGAGTACCCCAAATGAGAATTCTTGAAAATTAGGAACGAAAATGAAAATCTAGGATGAAGTGAATGGAGAATTCAACTCAAAATTACTTGTAAAGTGAAGTGGTGGAGATGAGAATTGATTGAGAGTGGGATTGCTCTCTTGGGAAGTCACAAGCACTAGGTTGGAAGAACAATGGAATGAACGCGCCTCTCTTTGTGCCAAGGCGCGAGCTCGCGCCCCTCTTTAGGCCAAGGCGCAGTGAAACGCGCCCTTCTTCTTAAGCAATTTGCGCCAAGGCGCGTTTCATCCGAGACAAGGGTCTCAACGCGCCCCCACTTGCATGATTCGCGCGCGTTGCGATTTTCGGACAGAGCAAGGGTCCAAACGCGCCTTTCTCCTTACTCCAATGCGCCAAGGCGCGTTTTACTGCACAATCAAGGTTCAAACGCGCCACCCAAATGCGCCAGGGCGCAATTTACTGGATGTGGAAATCCATTTGCATGCTTCCAATGCAGTTTTGATTCAACTTGTGCAAATACTCTAGCCATTCTATGTTGAGGTTGTGTATCTTATGCACAAGGAGCATATCTAAATTGTACATGCATTAAAACTTCAGAACTTTCCCATTAATGTCATTTCACCTCACCACTTCTCTTATTTCTCATCAACTCAATTGTACTGTAATTTCACTATTTATTCCTATAACTACTGTTTATCAACATACAAGGATCAAACTTATTATACTGTATCATGTATTTACATTTCTATCTAGCTTCAAATTCTATTTTATTTAATTTTGCTTTTCCAAATTTTTAAAATACTAACGAATATATCACAGCAAAAAGACTAAAGAAAGCTTTATTGCATGGGTTGCCTCCCATCAAGCGCTTCTTTAATGTCATTAGCTTGACATGTGACTTGACCCTATCAAGGAGGGTCTTGAAGTTCAATAGAGACCTTATCCTTTTAAAAATTATCTCCCAAATAAGGTTTGACTCTTTGACAATTCATTTTGAATTCTCTGGATTTATCAAGGTCTTCTAAGGTAATTACACCATGTGGAAATACCACTTTTACAGCAAATGGACCAGACCATCTAGATTTGAGTTTCCCCGAGAACAACCTCAACCTAGAATTGTAAAGTAAAACCAGTTGTCCAGGATGAAACTCTCTTCTTCTAAGCCTACGATCATGCCACACTTTTGTTCTTTCTTTGTATATCTTGGCATTTTCATATGCTTGAAGTCTAAGTTCATCCAACTCATGGAGTTGGTATAGTCTCTTTTCACTGCTTGAATGAGAGTCAGAATTGAGGTATTTTAAGGCCCAGTATGCCTTATGCTCTTGTTCTACAGGCAAGTGGCATGCCTTTCCATAGACCATCTGGAGTGGTGTCATGCCAATGGGAGTCTTATATGCTGTCCTATATGCCCAAAGAGCATCATTTAGTCTTTTTGACCAATCTTTTCTGACAGATTCACGGTTCTTCTAAAATCTTCTTGATCTCCCTATTAACTAGTTCAGCTTGCCCACTGGTTTGGGGGTGATATGGTGTTGCAATTTTGTGCTTCACCCCTAACCTCTTAAGGACTCTCTCCATATGCTTATTGCAGAAATGGCTTCCACCATCAGTAATGAAAGCTCTAGGGACACCAAATCTAGTAAAGATATTTCTATGAATAAAGGTATCTACAATCCTAGAGTCATTGGTTGGGGCAGAAATGGCTTCCACCCACTTGGACACATAGTCTACAGCTACTAGGATGTAGGTGTGGGAGAAAGAGGGAGGAAATGGTCCCATGAAGTCCATCCCCCACACATCAAATACCTCTATCTCTAATATGTTGTTTAATGGTCCCTCATCTCTCTTTGAAATATTTCCACTTCTTTGGCATCTGTCACAGGACTGCACAAAAGCTTTTGCATCTTTAAAAATAGATGGCCAATACAATCCACATTGCAAAACCTTTTTGGCTGTCCTTTCCCCATTAAAATGACCTCCACTAGGAGAATTATGATAGTGCCAAAGGACAGAGTTGACCTCTTCCTCAGGTATACATCTCCTAAGGAGTCCATCTATACCCCACTTAAACAGAAATGGCTCATCCCACACATAATATTTTGCATCAGAAAACAGTTTTTTTCTTTGTTGATGAGACAAGCCAGGGGGGATATAATTGGAGACCTTAAAGTTCGCGATATCACTGAACCAAGGAGCATCATAAACAGCAAAGAGTGTCTCATCAGCTATAGGGATATCACTACCTTCTATTTCAGCATGAGGCAACCTTGAAAGGTGATCTGCCACTAGGTTCTCTCTGCCTTTTTTATCTCTTATTTCAATGTCAAACTCTTGCAGAAGGAGAACCCAACGGATCAACCTTGGTTTACTCTCATGCTTCATTAGAAGGTATTTCAAGGCAGCATGGTCAGTGTACACTACGATTTTTGAGCCAATGAGATAAGGCCTAAACTTGTTGAGAGCAAATACTATGGCTAGCAATTCTTTTTCTGTAGTTGATAATTGATTTGAGCACTATCAAGCACTCTGCTAGCATAGTATATTACTCTTACAAGTTTGTCCTTCCTTTGTCCTGACACTGCCCCTATTGCATAATCACTAGCATCACACATTAATTCAAAAGGCAGACTCCAATCTGGAGCAGTGATGATAGGGGCTATTATTAGCTTCTCTTTTAGAGTCTCAAAGGCTTTCAAACAGTTTTCATCAAAATTAAAGATCACTTCCTTTACAAGCAAGTCACACAATGGTTTAGAAATTTTTGAAAAGTCTTGGATGAATCTTCTGTAAAAACCAGCATGACCTAAGAAACTCCTCACTCCTTTCACATTCACTAGTGGAGGCAGTTTCTCTGTCACTTCTATTTTTGCCTTGTCCACTTCTATACCATTCATAGATATTTTGTGTCCTAAAACAATGCCTTCTTTAACCATAAAATGGCACTTTTCCCAGTTCAAAACCAGATTTGTTTCTTGGCATCGTTTCAGTACATAAGCTAAATTTTCTAAACAGTTTTCGAAAGTGGAACCAAAGACAGAAAAATCATCCATAAATATTTCAATGAATTTCTCAACCTGATGTAGGAACATCTCAAAGGATTACTAGAAGCATTGAAAGGAAGAAGTGGGAAAGCTCCAAGACATGGCACAACCTCAATCAAGCCATAGTTTAGGACTTACTTTTTGCAATATGCTTGTAAACTTGTTTGAATAATTCTTCTAAGTGTGTACTTGTGTAAGGCCTTGTTAGTGAGCCAAAAGAGCTCACGGCCAAGCTTGTTCTTTTAGTTTGAATGCTTTAAATTTGTGTTTAAGATGCCTAGCTTAAGGATGCAAGTAAGGAATTAATGAGGCACTAAAATTCACCTAAGAATTTCAAGTTAAATTTGAGTTTAATTAGAAATTCTTTTGTGAATCCAAGAGCTTTGGTTTAAGTAGAGTTCTTGCTTAAGTGTTGATCCATGTCTCCACTTAAGAAAGAATCTCCACCCTAGATCTCCCAAAGCCCTTCAAGGGTTTAGATCAAAGATGGGTGACATGTCACTTGAAAGTGACATGTAACTTAATCTAGTTACTCATTAATTAGTTAGTTGTTTACCTTAAGCCTAGGTTAGTTTTGGTTAGTTAGTTTAGGTATGGTTAGGATTAGTTTAGCTTGTTTTCCAAGTAGCCTAGGGTCTATAAATACATGTAAAAATGAAATTGTAGGGAACTTTTGATAATTTTGATAATTGAATAACCTTTGAGCTTTTCTTGAGAGAGGTTTTCTCTTGTCTTGCTTAGCAAGGTTTCTTGAATCTTATCAATGGATTCCATCCTCCATTGTGGCGGTTCCTCCTAGGCTTATTGGCTTGCCATGGCGCCACCCTCTTCCATTCCTCACCCCCTTCACCTTTTCCTTTCCTCGGTTTTCCTCCCCTATTGAAGCTTGACCGAAGCTTCCTTTGATTTTGGGTTGAAGTTGCTTGTTTGAAGAAGCTAGAGAGGGCAACACAAGGACTCTTTGGAAAATCTCTAAGGAGGCCTATATCACAACCATATCACCAAAAATGGCCATCATGCATCTTTGAAAGGTTGCTGGTGCATTACATAGTCCAAATAGCATTCTCCGGTATGCAAAAACTCCATAAGGACACGTAAAAGCAGTTTTCTCTTGGTTCTTAGGATCTACCACAATCTGGTTATAACCAGAGTAGCCATCCAGAAAACAGTAATAGGCATGACTAGCTAGCCTTTCAAGCCTTTGATCCATAAAAGGTAAAGGGAAGTGGTCTTTCCTTGTAGAATCATTTAACCTTCTATAATCAATACACATCCTCCACCTAGTCACTGTCCTGGTGGGGATCAACTCATTCTTCTCATTTGCGATCACAGTCATGCCCCCTTTTTGGGAACTACTTGTACTGGACTTACCCAAGAGCTATCCGAAATAGGATAAATAATGCCAGCATCAAGTAGTTTGAGGACTTCCTTGTGTACAACCTCCTTCATAGTAGGATTTAAACGTCTTTGAGGTTGTATCACAGGTTTGAAATTATCCTCAACCAAGATTTTGTGCATGCAAAATGAGGGACTTATACCTTTCAAATCAGAAATCTGCCACCCAATAGCAGATTTATGCTCTTTCAGAACTTTAAGCAAATTGTCCTCTTCCTTTTTATCCAAAGAATTGCTAATGATCACCGGGAAGGTGTCATTTTTTTCAAGAAAAGCATATCTAAGATGAAAGGGCAGTTGCTTAAGTTCACTCTTAGGTGCAGTTTCTTTTTATCAACCATTTCAATTTGTTTCATCCACTCGCTTCAATACATGATGGTGGTGATGTGTTGGTTTCCATAGCAAAGAACGAATTTTTCAACTTCATGTTGTTCATTTTCAAAACTGAGGTATCAAAATCTTCCTCCTCTTTTTATGAAGTCAAAAATCTCATTTTCATGAACATTTTCTGCTATAGGATCCAACATATCAACCATCATGCATTGGGACTTATCAGCTGGAAATTTCATAGCATCAAATATATTAAAAGATACCTTTTCTTCATCTACTCTCAAGATGAGTTCACCTTGTGCTACATCAATTAGGACTCTGCCGGTGGCTATGAATGGTCTTCTTAGGATGATTGGCACTTCTTCATCATCAGCTTATCCATATCCAAGACTACTAAATCGAGGGAATATGAATTTATCCACCTTCACCAAGAGATCTTCTACTACTCCATAGGGGCATTTGGTGGATCTGTCCGCTAATTGCGTTGTCATCATTGTGGACTCAATGTCTTGTATGTTCAATTTATGCAGCACCAGAGAGAGGCATCGTTTATCTTGGCTCCCAAGTCAATCAATGCATTACCCACTCGGTACTTCCCCTATGGAACAAGGGATAGTGAAGGGGCCTCTATCTCTCAATTTTTGAGGCGGTTTCCTCTGATGATGGCAATCGCATTCCTCTGTCATAGCTACTGTCTCATCATCCAAAAGCATCCTCTTATTAGATAGGATCTCCTTCATGAATTTAGCATATGAAGGCATCTTCTCAGTGCTTCGAAAAATGGAATATTAATCCTCAAATTCTTCAAGATGTCGAAGAATTTGGCAAACTGCTTATCATCATTTGCCTTCTTCAACCTTTGAGGGTATGGAAGCTTGCAGTAAGGTGAGATGTGTTCATGCTGGCCAGCTTCTTGTAGGATTTGCCTCTTTGTTTTTCTTGGTGACTCTTTCTTTTCAATGAGAACTGAGTATAGGTGGCTCGCCTCCTCCTTCTCTCGCAGTATCTTCTTCTTCCTCCACCGCATCACCCTTCAATTCTCAGCTTTCCTTTCCCAACACTTTACCACTCCTTGTGGTAATGGCTTTACACTCCTTTGGATTTACCACAAAGATCACTTGGCAGATTCCCTTGGTTTCTTTCGTATAATTGCTTGGAAAGTCCGCCAATCTGTGATTCAAGGTTCCTAATTGAGGCTTCTTGATTGGTAAACATGGATTGATCTCTGCATAAAGGACATAAAGATGTTTTCTAGATTTGAGGATCCTTCTCTAGGAACATTCATGTTAGAGCTTCATTGAGGAGCATTCCTTGGCTGGTTGGGTTGGAGTTTGACCTGGTTTGGGTTGAAAGGTGTATTTTGTGGTTGGTTTTGGTTATAAGTACTGATTAGATGAAGATGGTTGATTGTGATGCGAATTGAAGTTCTGGTTATATGGCATATTTGGATTGAAAGGTGGTCTAGGATTAGGATTGAAGGTTTGTTTGAAGTTTTGGTCATAAGAGGAAGGGTTGGGTTGCAGGTAATTGTTGTTCCTATATGACAGATTTGGATGGTTTCTATTGTGAGGATTATAGTTGTTTGTGTTAGCATAGGTATTACCTTGAGGATTTCCCATATAGTTCACTTGAGCTTGATCCTCGTGGTAGCTCTGGTCGTCACAAAGACTCAATTGATGTCCTCCCCCACAATATTCACAACTTACTGGAGGTGTCTGGACTGCATTGAGCTGGACCACTTGCAGTTGCTTCATTATTTGGTCCATTTTCTGAGTCATCAACTTATTCTGAGCCAGCAGTGCATCATTAGCTCCAAGCTCGACTACTCCTCTTCTTTCACCATAGAAATCACTGGGAGCATCGTAGCGATTTGAAGCCATCGTCTCAATTATTGCTCTTGCTTCTTGTGCATCCTTTTTCCTCAATGAACCTCCAGCAGAGGCATCCACTAGCAGTCTTGTATGTGATCTAAGTCCATTATAGAAGATTTGGACTTGCTGCAGGTCAGAGAAACCATGGTGAGGGCATCTTCTCAGCAAGGCTTTGTGATGGAGGACCATCCTTGACAAGAAGAGTTACAAGAGCCATGCATAAGAGAATTCAAGAAGAAGTTGAGAATCAACTCAAAACTCAAAGCCAAGATTCTTCTTTAGTTTGTAATAGGACTTGTAACCTTCTAAACATGTTGTAAAGCTGTAATTAGATTAGGAGAAAGTCATTTGAACATTGCTTAGTGAATAATTGAACCAAAGCAAGGTAAAGCCTCCAGTTTCAGGGTGGTAATCGATTACACGGCTATGGTAATCGATTACATGATGAGTACTCACTGGTGTAATCGATTACATTGACATTGTAATCGATTACATGATGAGATCGGTGTAATCGATTACATTGGCAATGTAATCGATTACATGATGAGCAGGCACTGGTGTAATCGATTACATTGCCAATGTAATCGATTACATGAGGAGACACCTTCAAATCTGAACCCTAAGACCATGGTAATCGATTACCATGCTTATGTAATCGATTACCACGTGGTTTTTCACGCTTTTTCTGACTTTGGGCTCTTTCTCATAGGTTAGAAGCTTGACTGCAAGCTATTACTTCTCCCCCTAGTATAAATACTTGCAAACCAATTGTAAAGAACTTTTGTGAAATTGAATATAGAATTCAGAATTTTTCTGAGTGAGAGCATTTTCTCTCTAGAGTTCTTGTGAAGAACCTTGAATCTTATCAATGGCTTCTTGATCCATTGTGGCGATTCCACCTTGAGCTTATTGGCATTTGCCATGGCGCTTCCATCTCTATTCTAAACCGTTTGGATTCTTCTTTTTCCTCGTTTCAATTCTCGTTTTTCCCCAAATCCTAGACCTAGAAACTCCATTGAAGCATGAAGGTCCTTCAATTCATGCAATTCTCTCCAGGCTTGCATCAAATGTGGTAATCAGAGCTTGTTCTACTTCAATTGGAGCTTCCTTCAATCTGGTTTGGAGTCTTGAACTTTGAATTTTCGTTTTTCATCTTTTTACTCAGTGCAGTCTCTGTTTTTTGTGTTTTCTTGAAATTCTGTCATAGATATGTGATTGCTTGAATTGTTTGAGTAATTCACATGTTCCTTGAGTTGTCTTCATCTTATAATTGAGTTTTCCTTTTGAAAAAATAATTCCAGATCTACAAAATTGTTGAATTCATGTATTCCTCTGTTTTTGAGTGTTGTTCACATTGCTTGTGCTGTACACTACAAGTCAAGTAGCTTTCTTCTGCATAATCTTGGTTATTAGCAATTTTAGACTTAATTGTGCTTTAGTCTTAGGTTCCTAATTCTAGTTACAGAAAAGGAAAACAAAAGAAAAGGAAAACAAAAAAGAAAAAGATTACAAGAAAAAGAATAGCAAGAAAATTCAAAGAAGAGAAAACAAGAAAAGTGAAATTGAGTGAAAATCAAGTGAAGAAAAAGAGAAACATCATGCAAGTGCAGTACCATAACTGAATGAGCCTCTATTCATCATCAAATTGATAGTTCAATGAATTTTGGATTATAGAAACACTTAGGACTAAGCATTACACATAAATTTGAGTTTAAAGTGCTAATAATCTTGATTCTTGAACTTGAGGTGTGCATTGTGCTTGGTTTTGGTGAATTGCATTTGTGAACAAGGTGCAGAACATTCAAGTTACAATAGAGTAATCGATTACATATACTAAGTAATCGATTACAACTGTTCCACTTTGTGTGCTGAAACATTCAAAAACCTGAAGTAATCGATTACCAAACTCCTGTAATCGATTACCACTGTTCAAGCCTCTGGTGTAATCGATTACATCCTCTCGTAATCGATTACAACTCTTTTTTCTTGGCCAAAATTTGCTTCCAAATTGTCTCCTTGTTTCTATAACTACATCATAGTATTTCCATTGTTTGTGCCTCCGTCACATTGCTTCATTCTTCGATTTGAGTAGCTTAATTCTTTCAATTGTTCTTTATTGCTTGTCTTCTATTGGATTCTTAAGTTTTGTCATGAGTTTGTATCCTTTGACTTCTTAAGCTCAACTCTAGAATCGTTCCTCTTTCACCTTGGAAACAAAGACCTTGATAATTGATTAGAGGTTTCAACAAGAGTTTAAAGAGAGGTTGAGTGGAAAAAGACAAGAGAGAACATTATAGAAAGAGTCTTGAAAGTGTGATACACGAGTGCTACTTGAGTGCATACAATTAGAGAGTGGCAAGGATCTTTTATATACTGTTATCTGTTTATCTAACATTTCTTTTGCAGCCATGGATAGTTCTCCTAGCATAGGAAATGATCTTTCACCTAAAACTAAGAAGATGGTGGACTTGATGAAAACCATGATGCAAGCTAGTTTAGATGAGAGATTTGACCAAGAGAGGAGAGCTAAGGAGGAAAGGAGATTAAGGAAGGAACTTGAGAAAAGAAACAATGGAGAGACGAGTGATAACCGAGACAACCATGACCCTAGAAGGACTAGGAGGGAAAGAAATCATAGAGGAAGTCATTCTTCATCTAGGGGTAGTGAAGGAGGGAGCAACTATGAGGATGACCATGATTATAGAGAATATGAGGAAGAAAGAAGGAGAGGGAGAAGAGAAAATCATGGAGGATATGGAGGGTATGGTCGTGGCAATCACTTCTTTGAGGGAGAAGGTAGGATAGATGAGAGGAACCTAAAGCTTAATCTACCCAAGTTTAATGGTGAAGGAGTGCTTAAAACATACCTAGAGTGGGTGATGAAATTAGACCAAGTGTTCTCATGTTACCCTATGCTTAATGAGAGAAAAGCTCAACTTAGCTATCTTGAGTTTGAAGGCTATGCACTAGTGTGGTGGAACCAAATCCTTGTTGATGCTGAAAGAAGGAGAAGACCACAAGTGACATCATGGACTCAACTAAAGGATGCATTGAAAGGGAGATTTGTACCACCTACTTATGTGAGAGATCTCCACATCAAACTTCAAAGATTGAACCAAGGCTCTAGGAGTGTACAAGAATATTATAAAGACCTAGAGTTGACTATGCTAAGGTGTGATTATCAAGAAGATAGGGAAGCTACACTTGCAAGGTTCACTCATGGACTCAATAGAGAGATCCAAGATATTCTTGAACTTCAAAACTATGTGACACTTGAGGATGCCATTCACAAGGCTGAAAAGATTGAACAACAATTGAAGAGGAAAGCCACCTTTAAGAGATCCTCTACTTCACATACTTCATCATGGAGAGACAAAGGCAAGAGAGAAGGCTACTCCAACATGAGAAAACCACATGACCAAGACAAACCTAAGGTAAAAGAGGTAGTTCCTAACAATTCTAAACCTAGTTCTATTAAATGTTTCAAATGTTTAGGTCATGGCCACATAGCCTCAAATTGTCCAAACAAGAAGACTATGGTGGTGAGAGTTGATGGAGCCATCACAAGTGAGGAATCTAACTCATCATCAAGTGATAGTGAAGCTTCCAACACAAGTGGACCTTCTACCTATGAGCAACCCGAAGAAGGTGACCTTTTGATGGTAAGAAGGATGCTTAGTAATGTATGTAAGGAGCTTGATGAATCACAAAGAGAGAATATCTTCCATAATAGATGCACAATTGAAGGGAAGGTATGCTCTTTAATTATAGATAGTGGTAGTTGTACTAATGTAGTTAGTACTAGATTAGTAGATAAATTAAAATTGAAAACTTCTTCACATGCCAAACCTTACAAATTACAATGGTTAAGTGAGAAAGGAGAGTTAGTGGTAGATAGGCAAGTTCTTATTTCTTTCACCATAGGAAGGTATAGTGATGAGGTACTTTGTGATGTTGTTCCTATGGAAGCCACACATCTCTTACTTGGTAGGCCTTGGCAATTTGATAAACATGCTTTACATGATGGTGTTACCAATACTTACATTTTCTCTCATGTAGGAAAGAAGATCACACTAAAGCCATTATCACCTAAAGAGGTTTGTGAAGACCAAATTAAAATGAAAATTAAAAGAGATCAAGAGAAGGAACTCTCCTTGGCCGAAAGCTCCAAGGATGACAAAGTGAAAGGAAAATCTCACAAGCTTAAAGCCAAGAAGCATGGAAAAGTGAAACATGATAAGAGTGATAAAAAAGAGAGTTTCTTGATTGAAAGAAAAGAGTTAAAGAGAGATTACCTAGCTAGGAAAGTGATGCTTCTTTGTGTTCCTAACCCTTTGATTTTGAGCACTAATTTTGTAGGTGATCAAGGAAGATTGGAGGCCTTATTAGAGCAGTTCCAAGATGTGTTCCCTAAGGACATACCTCATGGCCTACCACCAATTAGAGGAATTGAGCACCAAATTGATTTGATTCCGGTGCACCTCTACCGAACCGGCCAAGCTATAGGAGCTCCCCCAAGAAAGTCATGAAATTCAAAGGCAAGTGCAAGAGCTCATGGATAAAGGTTGGGTGAAGGAAGAGAGCCTCTCCCTCAGTGCTTCACCTATGATCTTAGTGCCTAAGAAGGAGGGAACATGGCGTATGTGCACGGATTGTCGAGCAATAAATAACATCACTATAAGGTATCGCCACCCTATTCCTAGACTAGATGACTTGTTGGATGAACTGCATGGTGCTTGTGTATTCTCTAAGATAGATCTTAAAAGTGGTTATCACCAAATTAGGATGAAACAAGGTGATGAATGGAAAACTGCATTTAAGACTAAATTTGGTTTGTATGAATGGCTTGTTATGCCCTTTGGCTTATCTAATGCACCTAGTACTTTTATGAGACTCATGAACCATGTGTTAAGAGAATTTTTAGGAAAGTTTGTTGTTGTCTATTTTGATGATATCTTGATCTATAGTAAAACTTTCCTTGAACATTTAACACATTTGAAGTTTGTTTTAGAAGTACTTAGGAAGGAGCAACTCTATGCCAACAAGGACAAGTGCACCTTTTCAACCAACAAGGTAGTATTTCTTGGATATGTAGTGAGCTCTCAAGGAGTTCAAGTGGATGAGAGTAAGGTAAAAGCTATACAAGATTGGCCCACTCCTACTTGTGTTAAGGATGTTAGAGTTTTCATGGATTAGCTAGTTTTTATAGGAGGTTTATTAAAGATTTTAGCACCATTGCATCTCCTTTAAATGAACTAGTTAAGAAAGAAATTTCATTTGCATGGGGGCCTAAACAAGAACATGCCTTTCAAACTCTCAAAGAAAAATTGACTAATGCACCTATTCTTGCTTTGCCTAATTTTGATATGTCTTTTGAATTGGAGTGTGATGCTTCTAATATAGGCATTGGAGCTGTGTTGATCCAAGGAGGGCATCCTATAGCTTTCTATAGTGAAAAACTCAAAGGAGCACAAGTGAACTACTCAACATATGACAAGGAGATGTATGCCTTAGTAAGAGCATTCCAAGTGTGGCAACACTATCTCCTTCCCAAGGAATTCATAGTGCATACGGATCATGAAGCTTTGAAGCACTTGAAAGGACAAGGAAAGTTGGGTAAGAGGCATGCAAGATGGGTTGAGTATATTGAGAAATTTCCTTATGTCATTAAATACAAGAAAGGTGTAAATAATGTGGTAGCCGATGCACTTAGTAGAGATATACTTTGATTGCCATGTTAGAAACTAAGATGCTTGGTTTTGAACATATTAAATGCTTGTATGAGAATGACATAGATTTTAGTCAAGTGTACTTGATGTGTGTGCAAGGAGCTCATAAAGAATTCTTTAGGCATGAAGGATATCTTTTTAAAGGGAAAACTTTATGTGTGCCTAGGACTTCTTTAAGAGACCTACTCATTTGTGAAGCACATGAAGGGGGCATCATGGGACACTTTGGTAATGATAAGACTCTTGCTATATTACATGAACATTTTTATTGGCCTCATATGAAAAAGGATGTTAACCGGTTTGTGAGCAAATGCATAACATGTCATAGAGCAAAGTCTAGAGTGCTAAATCATGGATTATACACCCCTTTACCTATTCCTAACTCCCCTTGGATTGATATCTCTATGGATTTTGTACTTGGATTGCCTAGGACCAAGAAGGGTATGGATGCCTTGTTTGTTGTAGTGTGTAGGTTCTCTAAAATGGCTCATTTTATTGCTTGCCATAAGGTTGATGATGCCACACACATAGCAAATTTATTCTTTAAAGAAGTGGTAAGGTTGCATGGTATGCCAAAGAGTATAGTGAGTGATAAGGACTCCAAATTTCTTAGCCATTTTTGGAGGACCCTTTGGAGCAAGCTTGGCACCAAGCTCTTGTTCTCTACCACTTGTCATCCACAAACGGATGGCCAAACCGAAGTGGTTAATAGGACACTAGGTCAACTTTTGAGGTGTTTTGTTAAGAGTAATGTGAAATCTTGGGAGGAACATTTACCTTATATAGAATTTGCATATAATAGGGTAGTAAATGCTTCTACTAAGTGTTCACCGTTTGAAATTGTGTATGGTTTTAATCCACTAACACCCCTTGATCTTGTGCCTATTCCACTTGAGTTTGCTTTGGATGTAGATGGAGCAAGTAAAGCTGAGAGAGTGAAGTCTCTTCATGCTAAGATTAGAGAACAAATTCAGAAGAGGTACTCCAAAGTGGCGCTAAAGCAAACCAACACAAGAAGGATGTTCAATTCAAGGAAGGAGACTTGGTTTGGCTTCATCTAAGAAAAGAGAGATTTCCTAATCTTAGGAAATCCAAGTTGATGCCTAGAGGAGATGGACCATTCAAAATCCTCAAGAAACTTGGACCTAATGCTTACAAACTTGATCTCCCTAACACTTTCATTGGTAGTAACTCTTTCAATGTTAGTGACTTATCTCTTTGTGTTGTAGGTGAAGATGAACTAAACTTGGGGACAAGTTTGAATCAAGAAGGAGGGTTTGATGGAGGACCATCCTTGACAAGAAGAGTTACAAGAGCCATGCATAAGAGAATTCAAGAAGAAGTTGAGAATCAACTCAAAACTCAAAGCCAAGATTCTTCTTTAGTTTGTAATAGGACTTGTAACCTTCTAAACATGTTGTAAAGCTGTAATTAGATTAGGAGAAAGTCATTTGAACATTGCTTAGTGAATAATTGAACCAAAGCAAGGTAAAGCCTCCATTTCAGGTGGTAATCGATTACACGGCTATGGTAATCGATTACATGATGAGTACTCATCGGTGTAATCGATTACATTGACATTGTAATCGATTACATGATGAGCGTCATCGGTGTAATCGATTACATTGGCAATGTAATCGATTACATGATGAGCAGTATCGGTGTAATCGATTACATTGCCAATGTAATCGATTACATGAGGAGACACCTTCAAATCTGGACCCTAAGACCATGGTAATCGATTACCATGCTTATGTAATCGATTACCACGTGGTTTTTCACAGTTTTTCTGACTTTGGGCTCTTTCTCATAGGTTAGAAGCTTGGACTGCAAGCTATTACTTCTCCCCCTAGTATAAATACTTGGCAAACTGAATTGTAAAGAACTTTTGTGAAATTGAATATAGAATTCAGAATTTTTCTGAGTGAGAGCATTTTCTCTCTAGAGTTCTTGTGAAGAACCTTGAATCTTATCAATGGCTTCTTGATCCATTGTGGCGATTCCACCTTGAGCTTATTGGCATTTGCCATGGCGCTTCCATCTCTATTCTAAACCGTTTGGATTCTTCTTTTTCTGTTTCAATTCTCGTTTTTCCCCAAATCCTAGACCTAGAAACTCCATTGAAGCATGAAGGTCCTTCAATTCATGCAATTCTCTCCAGGCTTGCATCACTTTGAATCTCCTCCATGCCTCACTAATGGACTCTCCATCTTTTTGCTTGAAACAATAGATCTCAGCTCTGAAGTAGTTGTATTTCTCAGGTGGAAAGTATTGTGCCAAAAATGTGTTCACCAAGTCCTCCCATGCAGTGAAGTATCCATGCGGAAAACTCTGCAACCACATCTTTGCTTCTCCTTTCAGTGAAAACTCAAATAGTCTCAGCCGAATCGCATCATCCGGCACTCCATTCATATTTATAGTTCCACAAATCTGCAAGAAATTATGAACGTGCTGATTTGGATCTTCCTCCTCTAGACCTCCAAACTGCTCTTGCTTGACCAACTGTGTAAGAGCAGGTTTGATTTCAAAATTATTGGCTGCCACAACTGGTGGTGCAATACTGGAACCGCAGCCCATTGCATTCGGCGTGTACAGCTCTTCCAATGTCATCCACCTGGTGTTATCCATAGTTGCTGTTGAATTTTCTGGTATAGCTGAATTTTCTGGTATGGTCTCTTCTTTATTGTTTTTATTCTCTTTCAGATTTCTCCTGAAAAATCTCTCAATTTCTGGTTCAAACAAGAAGTTAGTTTCCTTAATTCTTCGCATAAACCACAAATCCGAAAGATACAGGGAATCCCAAACAGTTCAAAAGAATGAAAGAATTCAATGAAAAGCAAAAACGGAATAGGTATACAAAACAAAAACAGAACAAGTATGAATCAACAAATAAAAACAAATGTCCTAATTAGCAAACACGTTAAGACTATCGATATTCAACCAATAGTCCCCGAAGAACGCCATAAACTTGTTGACTTTAAAATATTCGTGTGTGTCAATCTTGCGGCAAGTGTACCTGGCCACACAAGTTTAGAAATAGTGAGAAAGGGATGTCGAACCACGAGACTAATTGTGAAGTATCGAATGCTCAACGTGTGTTGCTATTAGAACTAATCATGAAGTAAACATTGATATAGGAAACTAAGTAATTATGCAAAACTGAATTAATCTACTCAGTAAAGCAAGTAATGAGATGCAAAATGTTTAAGTTTTAAATGATAAAATGAGTTAGGGAATAGGTTCATTCAATTCCTTCTTTCAAGTAACTAATTCCTATAGCAATTCAACAGAACTTCAATCGATTGGAGACTAGAATTTGTGATACATTAGACTAAGCCTATTCCTAGGTCATTAGTCACTTTGAATGACTTCTATAATCTCTAATCCCTTAGGTGAAAATAGAAATGCATTCAAGAAGTTTAAACAGATAAATTCACAATGTCTCATAACATGCAAGTTCTATTCCTAGACTCATGCACTCGTTATAATGATGCAATTCCTCTCCTAATTCAACTATCAATCTTCCAATTGCATAATTGAAATGAGAAACAAAAACTCAAGGCATAGTTCAGTCCAATTCAAGCGGTTAATATTCCTATTACTATTTGAACTTCATGAAGTAAACCTCAAGAAATTGCAATTAAGTAGGAAAAGCTCAATCAATTAATTCGAAATTACAATTGAATTCACATAGAAGGCATTACAAGAATTCTAGAATTGAAATCCCCTTCCCTAACCTAAAACCTAGCCTGACATGGAAAGATGAAAAGAAAGAACAGAAAAGGAAATCAAAACCGAGAGACACTCCATGAATACTTAGGTCTTGCTTGCACAAGATCCAAAACTTCAAGAATCTTCAAGGCTTTGATGGAGGAGGATGAAACCAAAGGTAGAGAGAAGAGAGAAAATGAAAAGCGTGCACGAGAAGCCAACTGAAAAGCTGAATTATGAAGTCCCTCCTCCTGAATTCGCGCCCAAACATGCTTATATATGTGAAGAAATGCGCCCCCCATTAAGTTTATTCGCGTCGCGGCGCGTTTCAACAGAGAAGAAGGCATGAGACGCGCCCTGGTCCGCGCCCTGGCGCGTGCGCGCCCTGGATGGTCCCTTACTCGTGCCTTGGCGCGTTTGGGCAGAGAGGGGGAGGGTGAAATGCGCCCCTGTGTGCGCCCTGGCGCGTGCGCGCCCTCTGGTTGGCTTGCATTCGCGCCTTGGCGTGCTTGAACAGCATGAGAGGATCCTCTTGCGCCCTGGCTTGCTCTAAGTTGTGTTATGGCGCGTTTACTTGCTCTGGTCTCTTGGTTGAGCTTCCATTCAAGCCTTGGCTCCACTCCTTGCTGCTTATCTCTTCTTCATTCCTTCAATGACCTAAAAATTAACCAAAAAGAAGATTACAATGACTTGAAATCACAATAAAAACCTATAACACTAACAAAACACTGAATCAAGAACTAACACTAAACAAATATGATATTTTCATTGTTTTCTTATCTAAACTATAACTAATCCTAGTAAAAATGAATGGAATTGAGCTTAAAACACCTAAGAAAACATGTATAATCCAGCACTTATCACCCACATTATGCTCGAAATACTGAACCTGGTCAACACCCCGCTGGAATATCCTGACAGTGTCCAAACGTTACTTTCAAGCTTAAAAAGACACCAAGAACAACTAAATTGGAGTTCTGTAGCCCAAGTTATGCTTCGAATACTAAACCTGGTCAGACAATCAAAAACATAACGAGCTCAATTTATTAAAAAGTAAGGTTGAAGAGTTTGTTGAGCTTTTGGAGATGGTCCTCCATCAAACCCTCCTTCTTGTGGCCAACTTGTCCTCAAGTGGCCTTAGGTTCTTACTTACAACAAAAACCCACCCGGATCAAAGATCAAGCACACCCTATCAAATTTTATATTTAATAACAAAGTGTATATCCTATTCATATCAACAACACTATTTAAAAAAGGAAAGAAGGAATTGAAATGTTCATTTATGGTATAACCAAAACTCTTAAGAGTTTCTCCTCCTTTCTCAATTTGTTTTGATATTTGTTCCTTGATCCATATTTCTTCACTAGGTGTGGAACTTTATGGTATGCCCTCCTTCTTAGGTTCTTCCAATAACCTAAAAAAAAATTTAACATCATGAAAATAATGGTCAATAGGCATAACCAAAAATTGTAAATTCTCAAGGCTTAAAGCTATAAGACTCTAGTGCAATCTCATCTTTATTAGAAGTAAAAGGAGTAGTAGATGATAAAGAAATTTTCTCAAAAGGTAGTTCAAAATCTAAAGGTGTTTTCTTTTCTTGATCATAAATGTTCAAAGGCTCCTTTGTGCACATCTCTTTATTAGGAATCAAATCAAAAGGAAATTTGTAAAGATGATCACAAGCATCTTTAATTAAAACATTAAGTTCATTCCTTTCAACATCTTCACACAAGAGATGATCAATCTGCTCTTTGAACTCCTCTTTTGGCATAACACCTACAACTTCATCAAAGAAAAAATCAAAAGTGTCAAATGAAGGGTTAGTAGAAACAAGTAATGAATCACTTTTCTCCCTCATTTGTTTTTCCAACAACTCTAACTCTTTAATTTCTTTTTCTCTCAATTCTTTCTCTTTTATCTCCTTTTCCCTCAACTCTTTTTCCTTTAACTCCTTTTCTTTTAACTCTTTTTCTCTTCTCTTATACTTAGTTTCTCTTCTCTCATACTCTTCTCTAATCCTTCTCTCTTTGCTATCTCTATATTCCTTCCTAGATTCATAGTAATTTCTATCACTTTTTTTATATGAACTATGATACCTCTCTTGTTTTCCTCTTCTCTCATTTTTTCTCTAACGCTCTTCCCTTAGTCTTCTCTCAAGGTCCTCCATCTTACTCTCATCTTCCCTTAACCGCCTAACAGTTTCCCTTCTCAACTCATTCAAATTGTTTTTTTTAATTGTTTCAAATTTGTATATTGTCTCCATAAAGCATTTAAAAAATCTAACATCACTAAGACGTATTTGGTCTTCAATATTTGGGGAAATATCTCCCATGGATGCAAAGAAAAAGGATTAGTGTACAAGAAAAATATAAAGCAAATAAACCTCACCACTCAACTAAGTGTTTCACTAAACACTCTTGTTTATACTCTTAGAGACTTTTTCTATGATGTGTACTCTCTAGCCTTTTTCCTCTCACTCTCACTTAAGGTTTCTTGAGAAACCCTTATCAATTATCAATTTCAAAATAATCCAAGTGAAAGAGGAACAATTCAGCCACAAAGCTTAGGATATCAAAGAAGACAAAACTCAAGACAAAACTAGTAGGAAACAAGGAAGACAAGCAATAAAAAGGACAACTCAATGAACAAAAATTGCTACTCAAAGGGGAAATCAAATAATGAGACAAAGGCTAATATATTTACTGCACTAGAAATGAAGGAAAACCAATATTTAGAACTGGAAAAATTTTAAAAATAAGAACTCAAAAGATGGAAGAAAACAAGTGTAATTTGCTGGAATTTTGACAGAACTGTCACCAAATTTTCCTAAACTTTTGAAAATTCAAAAGCGTATGAAATGAGCTTGGAAAATTATGAAACCTTCCAGTTGAGCTTTATATAAGTAAAATAAATAACCAAATGCCCAGAAGTCATCAAATCAATGATTAACACAAGGAACAAGCCAAAACCCGAAATTGTCACAAAATTTACCAAACCGTCGCCAAACTGCAACTTAAGGCTTGAAAATTTGCACAATTGTCACAAAATTTTGGGAAATGGTTTGGATGATCTTAAGGAACTAAATAAGCTCAATTTTAGGTGCAGGGAAGCCACAAATATGGGTCCAAAAATAGGGTAAAAATAGGGCATATATATTTAGGCACATGCAAATCACACCACAAGTTCAATTATTATGCTATTAGCAAATTTGATCCAAATTGTGAATATGATGCTTGAGCCTAATGAACAATAACGCCTAAATGAGCTTTGACAATAAATTTGTGGGTGTTTAAGGAACCCAAATCACCAAGGTACTGCACTTAATTTTCCCAATATTTTCAACTAACAAGAGCTACTATTTTTTCACTCAATTTTCTTCAAACTCTCTTTTCTTGTATTTTTCTTTTCTTGAATTTTCTTTTGACTCTTTCTTTTGAGTATTTTCTTTTGCTATTTTCCTTTCTTTTGTTTTTCTATAATTTTCTTTTGGCTTTTCTTTATTTTTCTTTTGGCTATACTTTGCTGGACAGTCCAATTAAAGGCTTAAAACTCAAGCAAGTCAAGTCAAACTTTGCTAACAAACAAGATAATGCATGGTAGTGGTAACTTGAACTTATAATGAGCAATGCACATAGTAATGAAACATATAAGCACTAATTAAGTCTAAAATATTGCAAGGCAATAAAATTCCAGCAAATAGGACACAAAATACACATTGAGAAAATTCATCAAACACGTGGGGACTATGAACTAGAATGTGTCTAGCACGTAAATTAGGCCATGTATGATCTACCACAAGTGTCAGAACATATTCTCAATGCATTGGACAACCAAGACACACAAAATAAACTCAACAAAATTTCAATTGAATCAAAAATTGAAATAAAAAAGATAGGAGCTAGACTCAATACCATAAGTGAAGAACAACTAGGTGAAGAACAAGCTTTTAATACCAAATTTGATGCAAACTCATGAGGAAATTGGAAGGGATCTTCATGGATAAGCAAGTAGTTGTCCCAATCTTCATTCACCAACCTCCAGTCATTCACAAACACTCTTGATAGTCATGGAATCCAACTCAAACACAAAGGCCAAGATAGAACATCCTCATGGAACCAAGAACAAAGGAAGAAGAAAATAGTAAATGGATTAGAAAAGAGATGGGAGCACCATGAATTAGAAATTCAATAAACTCTTAGGAAGAATCGCCACTTGGATGCAAGGATCCATGATAAGTGATGAGTTATTATTTTCATCACTTTCTCTACACATTTTATATCCTAATAAAGCATGATTAATGGTCAATTAGCATGATTTAATGCATTTATGGGCTTTAAGTGTTTAATTTGTTCCAATTTGCTATATTTTTTCAGATTTGATCATTTTCACTAAAATAGGCATATCTCCCTCCACAGACCTCCGTTTGAGATCAGGATTTTTTTTTTAAAGAGGATTGACAGAGAGCTACAAAAGTCATGAGACATGAAGAGCCAATTCGGACTTCATATTGGGTGAATATGGCCTTGAAGTTAACGCACAGACCAGTGACGAGAATTTGATGCATTTTGGGCTCTTTTTAAATCATGTAATTGCAATCTTATGTTTTGCTGTGATGGAGATTTGAACCTGGGACCTTTCTAACTTAGAATGGCATGTTCCTTGTGTAACATCCCAAAAATTTAAATATAGTTTAAGAGAGGTTTTTTTGTAACATCCCATACTGTAGCTGACCGCCACACTGTAGCTGACCGCCATACTGTAGCTGCCCGAAATTACTGTAGCTGCCCGAAATTACTGTAGCTGTCCGAAATTACTGTAGCTGCCCGAAATTACTGTTGCACCGCCTTAGAAAGGTTATAAATAGGGCTTAGAGGCTTCAAATGAAGATACAACCCAAAGAATACTCTTACATTCTCTCAAACTATCTTCTCTACAAAAAAACCTTTCTATACATTCTCCACCTTAGGAAGAAATCTCTCCAACCAAGGAAGGAGCACGTAAGTAGAGGAAGAATATAGGAAGCTAGGAGAAATCAGTAAGGGGACCTTTCCTTATCCTTCTTTTGTTTTGTTGGTATTTTCATTATCTTTCTTTAGTTTCTTGCAGTAAGGGGATCTTTCCTTATCCTTCTTTTGTTTTGTTGGTATTTTCATTATCTTTCTTTAGTTTCTTGCAGTAAGGGGACCTTTCCTTATCCTTCTTTTCTATCCTTTGTTTTGTTGGTACTTTCATTATCTTTCTTTAGTTTCTTGCAGTAAGGGGATCTTTCCTTATCCTTCTTTTCTAAGGTAGTAGAAAGGTTCTAAGGTAGTAGAAAGGTAGATGTTCTAAGGTAGTAGAAAGGTAGTTATGTAAAATAATAAAAGGACAAAGTTATGAAATCTATTTGTAATGAACTTTAAATCTTATGTAATGAAAGTGTTGTTTCCTAAATCTCTCTTTTATTTACTACATCATTAACCACTTTAAATTACTAATTAAAAAATAAGATAAGTAAGTAAATAAGAGGGGATGTTACAAGGGGGTGTTACACCTTGCACATGGGGCTGCCAATGGGTGTGGAGAAAAAGGGAATCATATTGGATAACAAGGTAGGCAAGCATTTCACGTTCTAGCACTCATTTTTCAGCAATTGGGACACAATTTCTCTCATAGGGTTTTAGGTTCTCTTTAGGAATTTTGGCTTTGCTGTTGATTTTCTAGCTTCTCTTCTCCTTCAATTAGTTTCTGCAACTTTCATTCCTTTATTCAAGTTGTTCACATTCCAAAATTGGGGTTGCTTTCTCTCATTCATTGTTACTATTTTGACTATTATTCAATTTAAATTCCAGATTTGGGGTTTGCTTCTTCTTTAATTGAGTTCCAGGTTTTCAATTGCATTTTGATTATTCTAATTTACTGCAATTTGATTTTCTATTTAGTTTTATTTTAATTAGGTAATGTTAGGTTTTGTTTGATTTGTTTTTGAATTTAAATGGAAAGCTAAGTTTAGGATTATCCTCTTGAATTAGATTGCAGTAGCTTTGAGGTTTTGTTCATAAATTTTGCTTGCTCAATCTATTATTGACACTTAATCATTTATTCCAATTGCTGATTCATGCTTAATGATCTAGTTTAATAGCAATTTATATCTTGGTTTCATGCTTAATGGAGGGAAGTATAAGTTGATATACTTGGAGTGAATGATGTATGTGATTTCTTAATTTGCATAATAAAAATCATAATTAATTTCTGCTTAGTTAATTGATCTGGGTTTGATTGAGAGGTTAGTAATTTGAGCATGAGTTTCAGTAATCAAGGATAACTAATTCGTAATCTAATCAAAAGGTTAATCTGTTTTCGTTTATTATTTCAACTTGGGTTAAATGTCTTGTTTAGTAATTTTGTTCTACTAATCAAACAATCCCCCCTTCATGTTCTGTAATTGATGGAAATCAAATGATGGTCCTAGGAGTCACTTCCTAGTACTGCACTTTAAGTGTATTATTTTGATCGGGTACGACCTTGATCAATAAGATTCAAGGTTTCAAGAAGAAAACCCTAGGAGAGCTCTACTTCTTTCAAGAGAAACAATTCTCAATTTTCATTCATTTTGATTAAAAGTGTGTACAATAGAAATGTTGACCAATTTAATGAAAGTGCAATGGGTCTAAGGTTAGAAATCTGAAATGTTCTCCACCCTAAGATGAAATGAGTGATCAATGGTGAGATGAGAGGCACCCTAGGCTGAGCACACTTTACAATTACAAGGCCCAAATTTAAGTCTTAAAACAAATACATAATTGAAAGAAACTAATGGAACTAAACAATTAAACAACTCGCTGGAAAATCTTGTTAGCATTCCAACGTTAACTTGAAGCTCCATTTCCTCCTAGATTCAGTCCGAATTGGGCTTTGGTGTTTTCATATCTTTTGTATCCCTTTAAGTCAGCTTTAAAATGTCAGCAAGACGAACTTAATTGGAATTTTGTAGCCCACATTATGCTCGATATACTGAACATGGTTAGCACCCCGCTAGAACATCCTGACAGTATCTAAACGTTACTTTTAAGCTCAATTTCCTTCTAGATTCAGTTAGAACTGGGCTTTTGTGTCTTCATATATTTTGTAGTCCTTTAAGTTATATTTAAAAAGACACCAAGAACAGATGAATTGGAGTTGTGTAGCCCAAGTTATGCTCCGAATACTAAACCTAGTCAGATAGTCAAAAACATAGCGAATTTTATTAGAAGCTCAATTTATTAAAAAGTAAGGTTGAAGAATTTGTTAAGCTTTTGGAGATGGCCCTCCATCAATATTTCTTGTGATATGTTTAACTACTGAGAAGACTTAGTGTAAATATGTTTTCATGCGTGGAAACATAATGATCATGTTCGTTAATAATAACCATAATTTAAGAGATGGGTTATAGGACATATTATTTAGATATGATTTATTTATGATTCAATAATGAGATAAATTTGGGCTAATCTAGTTTGTTAACATGATATATCAATTTTAATATTATGTATAGACAACAAACATCTTTCTCAATCTAAGTTTTTCATTTGGCTATCTATTATGTTGAATCTTGTTAGTTCATGCCTATAGGTCCAATGAAGCTTGCAGTAGTAGGGGTGTCCATAACACTCTTCAATCAAATATCAAGGATAGCAATATTTCCACTTGTCAGTGTCACTACCTCTTTTGTGCCTGAGGAAGAAACCCTTTCTTTTAGGATAACAATATTTATTTCTCTTGTAAGCTTGTCTTGACCTTAAATAATTTTCTTGAAATGTCAACAACCTAGATATAGACCAAAATTGATTTTTTTTAAGGAATTAAAGTTTAAAAATAGTTGGAAAAAAAGTTCCTTTCTAACATCTCTTTTGTTATTTAACTTGTCTAATTATAGGATATATAGTTTTTCTTCACAGTTTGGATTTGAACACTGTGTGCTGTAGAAATACAACAAGTCATTCTTTAAAGGTTAGTTTATGCCCATATTTGTATATTCTTGTTCATTGGGTGATTGAATAGTATTGATCATATGATTGTGGATTATAGTTGATTAATTTGAGTATGTTTTTTAATTTGTTGGAAGTATCAAATTATAAAAGAGACTCTGCCCAATTTTTGTTAATTTGGTTAAGTTAGAGTATTTCACTCTTCTAATAATGCTAGTTTTAGATTGTTGTTGTTGTCATCTAAATTGGTTTATCGACTTTTTTTAATTCAGAATAGGAGTTCATAAAACATGGATCGAACTTGGGTGAATAAAATTCAAATTAGTGAAGATTACGTTAATGGAGTTGAGGAATTCCTAAGATTTTCTTAACTACATGTGAATGCGATGAATGGGAAATATATTTGCCCATGTGTTCGTTGTTTGAATCAGATCAAACAACAAACCACTGAGATACGTGAGCACCTTATCATGTATGGGATTTGTACAACTTACACATTATGGACATGGCATGGAGAAATATTAAACAATCCTACAAGTCAATCACAGATTGATGATGATGAAGATGTTGGATTTGATGATCCATTGGATGAAATGATTTGTCACCTTCGAGAAGATGTTTTGAGGTCACATGTCTATGAGGCTTTGAACAGTGATTCAGAACAACCATTATATCCGGGATGCATGAATTTTACTCGATTGTCAGCCGTGTTAAGATTGTTGAATTTGAAGGCGAGAAATGGTTGGACAGATAAAAGCTTCACTGAATTGTTGGAGTTGTTAAAGGAGATTCTTCTAGAAGGAAATACTTTGCCTTCTCATAATTATGAAGCAAAAAAGATTCTTTGTCCAATGGGTATGGAGTACAAGAAGATACATGCTTGCCCAAATGATTACATATTATATAGAAATAAGTATGCAACCTTCAATGTGTGTCCTAAATGTGGGGTTTCACGCTATAAGAAGAAAGATGAAGAGAGTAATAGTGAAGAAGACTCTAAACATGAGCTCCTTGCTAAGGTGTTATGGTACTTACCAGTCATTCCAAGATTGAAGCATTTGTTTGCCAATTCAAAGGATGATAATAACTTGACATGGCATACAAATGATAGAAAATGTGATGGACAACTTCATGATGTTGTTGATTTTTTTACAATGGAAGAAAGTTGATGAGTTATATCCAAATTTTGCAAGTGAGCCAAGGAACTTGAGATTTAGGTTTGCTACAGATGGAATGAATCCTTATGGAAACATGAGTAATAATCATAGTTCATGGCCAGTCATGCTAGTCATTTATAATCTCTCTCGCTGGTTATGTATGAAGAGAAAATATGTTATGTTGTCTCTATTGATATCAAGACTGAAACAGTCAGGGAATGACATAGATGTGTATCTTGCACCCTTGAAGCTTTTGTGGGAGATAGAAGCTGATGTGTTTGATGCTCATAAACAAAACAATTTTATGTTGCGTGCAATGTTGTTTTGTACAATTAGTAACTTTTCTGCATATGGTAACTTAAGTGGGTATAATGTAAAGGGACATTATGTTTGCCCAATTTGTGATGAAAATACAAGTTTTACACAACTTAAACATGGCCAAAAAATAGTTTACACTAGACATCGGAAGTTTCTTCCTCGCCATCACCCATATCGTTAATTAAAGAAGCCATTCAATAGTTGTCAAGAACATGACATTGCATCTAGTCCTAAAACAGGTGAACAGTTGTATGATCGTGTAAAGAACATCACTAATGTATTTGGGAAAAAGCAGAAGAAACTCACTGCAAACAACTTATGGAAGAAGCGATCGGTGTTTTTTTTATCTTCCTTATTGGTCAAAATTAGATTTTAGACACTACATAGAAGAAATGCATGTGGAGAAAAATGTGTGTGACAGTGTTGTTGGCACATTACTGAATATTAAAGGCAAGACTAAAGATGGAGTAAAAGCTCGTCAGGATTTAGTTGAGATGGGCATTGATGAACCATTATTTTGATCACTTTCTTTGCATCTTTTATATCCAAATACAACATGATTATGGGTCAATTAGCATGATTTAATTCATTTACGAGTTTGATGTCATTTGGGCTTTAAGTGCTTAATTTGTTCTAATTCACTATATTTTTCCAGATTTGAGCAGTTCCTTTAAAACATGCATAACTCCTTTTACAGATCTCTGTTTTAGCTCTAGTTTTTTTCAAATTAAAGAGGATTGACAAAGCTACAAAAGTCATTAAGATATGAAGAACCAATTCGGACTGCATTTGAGGTGAAATTAGCCCTGAAAGTGGACCATGAAGCTCATGCGGGAATTTCCAGCTAATTGGGCTCATTTACTGTATATGGGATTCGAATTGGGGACCTTTCTCACTTAAAAATAGCATGTGCCTTGCACATGAGGGGGTGCCCATTTACATTGCAAATCTGAAACATCAAGGGACACATTTTAACAATTGCATATTTACTTTTTAGTTTAGGTTATGTTTAGGTTCTTCTCTTCTCTTCTCTTCTATTCTCTTCTCTTCTTTTTCTTCTTCTTCGTTTTGCTTCCTTTTTGTTCTAGCCATCAATTAAATGTTCTAGCACTTGTGTTTTAGTTTCAGTTCATCAATCAATTTGGGTTTGTCTTCTTCTTCCTTATTCTAATTCAATTCCATTTTCGTTTTGTTGTTATTACAGTTTCCTTTCCTCATTGTTGTTGTTGTTTCATCTTCTTCAACTTTGTTTTACTACAATTTCGGTTTTTCCATCTTCTTTTACTGTAATTTCGATTCCATTTAAGTTCATTTCTTTGCTGTTTCGTTTTTTGCACTTTCATCTACAATTGTATTTAATGGAAAGTTAATTTTAAGGGTTATCCTCTTGAATTGGGTTGTAGTAACTTTGAGGTTTCTGTTATGTATTGTTGTGCTCTGTTTGTTCTTAATTCTTCATTAATTATTCCAATGTTTAATGCCCCAATTGTTGTTCATGCTTAATGTTTTAGTTAATAGGCAAATTATTTCTCTATTCATGCTTAATGGGTTGATTTATAATTTGCTAGAATTAAGATGGATTGATGAATTGTTGAGTTGTATTGTATAGTGTTATGTGTTGGGTTGTTATGATCTGTCATGTGTTCTGTTAGTGTGTTGTGTTAATGAGTATTTGTTCTGTTTTAGTGCTCTATTACAGTGTCCTGTGTTATTTAGTATTAGTGTTAGTGTTGTTAATGTTATTTTTAGTGTTAGTTTGAATAATTCATATTGCTTAAAGTAGATTAGGATCAATAAATCTTGCTTGCGGTGTTGTTCTATTCGGTGTATCTCTTGGTGTATTTTCATTGTTGGCAAGTACATTTTGGTTAGGCTAACATGGATAATAGGACTATTAGGGAACTATTGCAGCAAGAGGCATGTTTCACTGATCCAACTGTTGTAGAAGCAGTAGTTTTTAGAAACATACCACAGCAGCAGTATGACCCATATTCCTATAATCATGGATGGAAAAGATTAGATTTATCAAAGTTCACAAGATTATTCTACTTTCCATCCAAGACAGAAGTGGCCTCCAACTATATCACCTTTTCAGCATGCTGCACCACCAATAGCCCAACCACAACCTTCTTTGGAAGAATTGATCAAGCAGATGGCTGCCAACAACTTTCAATTTTAACAGATAACTAAAGCTAGTATTCAGACTCTTCAAACTCATATGGACCAGTTATCTAATGCAATTAATCAGAGCCAACCTCAAGCATCAATCAGTCTACCCTCACAAGCACACTCTGATCTGAATACTAATGGTAAGATTGTGAGTGATATTAATTTGGGGTCTGGTAAGCAAACGGTGGAAGCTGCACAATCAGGAAAGACATGTTCCATGGAGGTTGTGGCTTAAGAGAAAGAGTTGCAAGAATAAGAGGAGGAAACATTTGATGATTTAATTGTTTATCATAATCCTTCCTTTGTTTATGCTGATTTTGATTTGAAAGGTGATGTAGGAGAACTCAAGGCCCAAGGTGAAGTTGTTTGTGACCCTCCTTACAGAAATCCTCATGTCTTGGTCCCTAGTGGAGAATTGTCCATAGAGTTTTCTAGAGCACACACCATGAAAAGAATGAAGTATCCAAGAAATCAGAGCAACCACTAGGGAAGAATTCTTTATCATTTGATACTCTTTCTAACTACAAATTGAACAATAGTAAATGTTTCACTTTAGATTCTTATGGAATTAAAGCTTGAACTATCATTGAGTTTGTTGATTTGAACCTCTTAGTTGTTCCTAATAACTTTTGCTCTTATGATGTTACATTTTCTTGTAGGTCGTTAGAGAAGTTAACAACGGAGGATCAAGTGCAAGCTTCTACATTTAGTGGTGAATCAATGTCTAAACACATTATGAATGGAGTAGAGAATAACCATGCTACCTTGAAACACTCTAATTCTTTACTCTCTCTTTTAAATTGTGTTATTGATATTGATGTTGATGTTCAATATTCCATGTTCTTTGATTTGACAATGAGTGAAACATGTGAACTTTTCAATTTAAATGTCAAGATTAAAATGAACAAATGAAGGATATTGATTATGGCATTCAACTTATTCCTACCACCACCATGCACTGACTATAGAATATATCTCAGATCCTAAATCATTTGACTGATAAAGAATAACTTACATATTGTTGTAGGTGATTGCATGATATTTGATCTAGGTGGTGTTTGTTTCTTGTAGGTACCACGGTGATGGAGGACCATCCATCTCCAAAAGCCCAACCAAACTCTCCAACCTTAATCTTTAATAAATTAGGTTTCTAATAAATTCGCAATGATTTTACTGTCTGACGAGGTTCAGTATTTCGACCATAACTCACGCTAAACAAATCCAATTGAGGTAATCTTGGTTCCAAATTAAATAAGACTTCAAGGGCTACAAAAGCTATGAAGACACCAAAGTCCAGTTCGGACTGCAACTAGTTTCAAAATGAGCTTGAAGTTAGCGTTGTAATGCTTCCAGGAATTTTCAGCGAAATGTTTTAATGTTTAGGCTTATTAGTACTTTTCCTTCAATCATGTAATTGTTTTAAGGATTTAATTTGGGTCTAAACCTGTAATAAACAAAGAATTAGTGACACTTAGATAGGATTCTAATCCAAGGGCTAAGCTTAGAAGTTTGGAGTGCAAGCTTGGCGCCGTGACCATTGGATGAGGATCTACATCCAAGAGTGGAGGATTGATCCTTGTTCTCCAAGTTAATCAAACTTTCACCACAAGCTTCCTACCGTGGCCATTAGATTAGAATCTAATCCAATGGTGGACATTAATTCCTTGCATAGCAAGCTAGCTCCACACCTTAGTAGTATAAATAGGATTTCCTTTGTAATTCAAACATTTTTGATAAAATTTCTGAATATTGAATTAAGCTAAGAGCTTATTCTTTGAGAGTATTCTCTCTTGTGTTCTTGTGAAGAACCTTGAATCTCATCAATGGCTTCCTTGTCCATTATGGCGGTTCCACCTCTAGCTTATTGGCACTTGCCATGACACTTCCATCTCTAAACTCAATTCGTTTTCTATTTCTTTTTCTCCTTGAGGCCATGAGCTTCTTCCTCATTTGTCCAAGCCTCCATTGAAGCATGAAGATCCGCAACTTATATGCTCTTCTCCTTGAGGATTGCATTTTGAGGAAAGAACCATTGAACAGTCGTAGAGCAAGAGTTGGTACCGCTTGCACCCACTTTGCCGCTTTGAGCGGCCGACGTAGTTTTCTTTTCTCCTTCCACTCTTTTTCATTCTTTTTTCATTCATTTATGATCTATTCACCTTCTATAATTAGGAAGTAATTAGGAGTAAATAAATAGGATTTTCATACTTGTTTATAGTTGATTTTTGATACTTGGAAATTTTATGATTCTGGTTTGATTATTAGTATATCTACATTTTGTCTTATATGTTGAGAATCTAAACTGAAATTTGAGTTGAGTTAATTTTTGGATTATTTTATGGTGTTGATACATTCCACTATTAGATTATGGATTAGTCTGTATGAATTGGTTATGCGTTATTTCTGATAAGTAATTAGCAATTTGAACATATGAGTTGTAGGGCATGTTTTGAATGGATTCATCTGTATGTCATTCTCTTTCTTTCAGTGTGATATATGCCATTAGTGAATATTTTTTTTAGAAATTGATTTTATTCTTTTCAAAGCTGCATTTTATCACATATTACATGATTGAAGCATTCATTTCTATTTCTCCACTTGACCAGATGGCCCACCTTGCATTGTATCCCTTGCTAACCCCTTTGAGCCTGAAACATTACAAGACTTAAGAGTAAAACAATGTTGTCCTGATTTTACAGATATTGATTGGATTTTTTATCTTTTGGTATTGTGAAGCAGATAAGTGGGGGGTATCTACTCGGGACTTGCAGAAAATTAAGTGTGGGGACTAGAGTAGAATACTACAATTATATGATTTAGGTTTGAATTGTGGAGTTGGTATAATTTGGTTAAATTTTTTATGATCACACTTATGCTTTGAATGATATTTGATTCTGACACAATTGAAAAATAAAAAAAATGGGAAAAAAAAGAAAAGAAAATGAGAAAAATAGCAAAATTTTGATCTGAATAAGTGTGGAAAATAAGTTGATACCTTAGCAGTGGTTGAATTGGAGACCTTACAGGTTTATTCTGTAAGTTTGATATCTTTTGTAATCTGTTGATGCTCTGTTCAATATCTGTGAAATAGTAGTCACTGAACCAGATTTATCAAAACCCTCATCCTTTGCCCCGTTGCACCTTTGCAAGTCCTCTAGAACCATGCATGATTGTGATTGTTAGTGATAGAGAGTTAGAATAATTGCAAGCCTATGGTAAAATGATGTTCATTTTCATGGTCTGAGAGTAATCATTTGTCTTATACACTTGAGAGTTTAGTGATACACTTCTGGTGCGGTCATTGCTTATGAGTGACTTGCATGATTGATTGAATATCCGATTGATCCTATCTGAAGCAGGAATTGTTTAACACTATGATATGTAATCTCTAGATTGATTGTGCTCTGATTGTTGTTTAATTCTGATACATTGATGGTTGTTTTGAAGAATATGAATAGTTTAGACTAGATGAATTTTTGTATCCAAGTTCATGCTTTCATTAGGATTTAGGACTTAGAACTTAGTTTTGCCCAGAAGTACAAAAGAATAGACACTGCATAGATGTCGTGCATGTGGAGAAAAATGTTTGTGACAGTGTTGTTGACACATTACTGAACATTAAAGGCAAGACTAAATAAAAGCTTGTCAGGATTTAGTTGAGATGGGGATACGCACAAAGTTATATCCTCAATTGATAAGGAAACGCACTTATTTGCCTCCAGCTTGTCATACATTACCGAAGAAAAGTTTTTGTTGGACTTAAAGCTTGAAGATGCTTAGAGTCGGTCCTTGGAATTTTGCTTTTGATATTTGTACCTTCTAGTTTTCACAGACAAATTTATTAGGTGTTTTTCATTTTATTGTTCGTTTAAACTAAGCATGTGTGTGATTGATCTTGATGACATACCAATTGCTTAAGTAGAATTCTTTATAAGTGATAGGAATCTTAGATTTGACTCAGTAATCAACTATCATGCATTGGTAATTATTGGACTTGAAGCTGAAGAAGTTGCCTCTTGTTTTCGTTTTGATATACTTGTAATTTTGATCTTTATGATAGATTGTAAATAGGAGCTTAATTGTATTGATTGTTTTTAGAATAGGCTTTGAGTGTGGTTTTTATTCAATCTTTTCCATAGAGAATTTGAATCTACTCTGATGATTTGAGCTAGAGAAGTTTTGGAACCCCATGTTGTTTTTGAAAAGTCAAAAACTTTGGTTTAAAAAGGTTTTAAGCTGAAGTAATCGATTACCATATAAGTGTAATCGATTACCAACAGTATCAGAAAACAGGGGAATCCAAATTGCTCTGGAGTAATCGATTACCACTCCATAGTAATCGATTACTTCGTGCTTGAAGAAAAAGAGAAGGCAAATTTTCTCTAGAGTAATCGATTACCTCTATCCAGTAATCGATTACCATACCAGAATTCATCTCAAAGAGCTTTTGAAACTGTTTTAAATAGAAACCTCTTTGAATTGTTTCAAAGAGAGAGATCTTTTGAGTTTTTCAGAAAGAAAGGAAGAGTGAAAAAAAACCAGTTTTACACAAGAATTCTCTTCAAAGTTTTTAAAAGATTTTCTCTTGAGATGAAGGTTGTGTGAATGATTGAATTCATTGGATGCTATCTTGATTAGTGCATACACAACATGTGTACTCTTATCTGATCTTTATCTTTTTGTATTCGGTTTTTGGTTTAGGACTCTAAAGAGAAAGGTGTTCTCTAGAAGAGTTGAAGAGTTTTTTTTGAGAGAGGTACTCTCAAGGTTGGTTCTTGAAGGGATAAAGAATCAAGATATGTTCTTAGGTGAAGAACATATGTTTTGAGTATTTTGATTTGTTTTGTGTTTGTGCAACGTGATTGTATTGGACACAAAGAATCATTATAGTGGAAAAACCGATCGCAACAGATTGTTGGGTTGGGACTGGATGTAGGCCGAAAGCCGAATCAGGATAACTCTCTGTCTAAACTCTTTTCTCTACCTTATCTCTTATACTTCATTGTTTTTCTCTCTTTACATTCTCGTTGTTATCCGCTGTAATATCTCTGATACGTTACTTGTAACAAAGATTTTTATGGAATCTATTCACAGAAGCATCTGGCAGGTTGTGGTAAATGACTACAAAGTTCCAATGAAAATAGAAAATGGAAATGAGATAGAAAAACCATTTGAGGATTAGGACATAGATGAGATTAAGAGGGCTAAAAATGATACTAAGGCCTTGAACATTATACACTCTGCCTTGAATTCTGATGAGTTTTTCAGGATATCTGCATGCACAACAGCAAAAGAAGCATGGGAGCTCATCATGGTAACCCATGAAGGTACTGCTGAAGTCAGAAGAGCTAGAAAGAACACACTCATTCAAGAATGTTGCAAGGAGAATCAATAATGGAAATGCAAAAGAGATTCACACACATTATCAATCATCTCAAAGGACTTGGCAAGAACTTCATTGAAGAAGAAGTAAATGTTAAGATTCTGAAATCGTTGAACAGAAAGTGGCAACCTACAGTGACAGCCATAACTAAATCAAAGAACCTTGCTGTTATGACCAGTGCTGAACTGTTTGGGAAACTTAGATAATACAAAATGGATATGACTCGAATGGAAGATGAGGAACAGAAGGACAAAAGAGCCAAAGGAATTGCTCTCAAAATAGACCATACTGAAACAGAATCTGAATCCTCTGAAGACGGAAATGATTCACAAGAAGACCAAGTGAACCTGATGGTAAAGAAGTTCAGAAAATTCATAAAGAACAATACTAAGAAGAAATTTGGTCAACCAAGAAAAGGAGTCAAGAAGCAAGACAACACTTCGGTCAAAGTGACATGCTACGAATGTGGAAAGATTGGGCACTACAGATCAGATTGTCCAACCCTGAAAAGAAGCAACAACACTGAAGTAAGAAAATCTGAAAATGAAAGAAACGTCAGAAAAGAAAAGAAGAAAAAGAAAGCATACATAGCTTGGGACGAAGGCTACACATCCTCAACATCTGAAAGTGAAAATGAGGAAGCGAATCTATGCTTAATGGCCAAATCATCCAGTGAGGTGAGTGATACAAACTCAACTATGGATGAATATGAAGAACTGCATTCTGCTTTTTGTGAGCTTTACAATCAAGCTGAAACATTTGAAAGAGAAAACATAGTTTTGAAAAAGCAAGTATCCATGTTAAAACAGAAAGTATGTGAGTTAGAGACTGATGTTTCAAATTTAAGAAAGGAACTCAACACTTCTACAAACTATGTTCACATGAAATCTGGAAACACTAAACATGCTAAATTCACTTGTACTTACTGTATGAAATCTGGACATAAATCGTTTAACTACATGATTAAAAAGAAAGGGATTTCCAGTGGTAAATATAAATGGATTAAGAAAGAAACCTGTAGCACTAACATGCATGGACCCAAGAGGAACTGGGTACCAACCGCAAAATAAGTTCGGTTTCTCTTGCAGGAAAGCCTGAACAGCAGAAGCTCAATTTGGTACTTAGACAGTGGCTGCTCAAGGCATATGACAGGTGATAGAAGGAACCTGAGCACCTTCACACCAAGAGAAACTAGATCAGTTGTATATGGAGACAACAACAAAGGGAAAATTCTAGGCTACGGTACTATTGGATATAAAGCTAATACAGTGATAGAAGATGTTTTGCTGGTCGATGGATTAAAGTTCAACCTACTGAGTATCAGTCAACTATGTGACAAGAATTACAGAATTGCGTTTGATGATGAACATTGTCTTATCAACAACAAACACTCAGATGAACTTCTCATGATTGACAAAAGATCAAACAACATCTACATATTGGAAGTAGATCACTCATCCCTTTACTCTACATGTTTAACTTCTAATGATAATTTGTCTTGGCTATGGCATAAGAGAATATCACATATTGACATACTGCATTTAAATAAACTTATATCTAAAGAGCTAGTTTTTTGTTTCCCCAAACTAAAGTTTTCCAAAGAAGGACTATGTAAGGCTCGTCAAAAGTCCAAGCAGGCAAGAATATCTTTCAAAAACATTAACCATGTTTCTACATCTCAGCCGCTTGAACTCTTGCATTTAGACTTATTTGGTCCATCTAGGATAGCTAGTTTCGGTGGAAATCTGTATGGGCTAGTCATTGTAGATGACTACTCACGATTTACTTGGGTTTTGTTTATCAAGAAAAAGGATCAGGCCTTTGAAGTTTTCAAAGTACTTGCCAAGAAAATTCAAAACAAAAAGGATTTGAAAATTAAAGCTTTAAGAAGTGATAATGGAACTGAATTCAAGAATAGCTTTTTTGAAAGTTTTTGTGAAAAACATGGGATATCACACTGCTTTTCAGCTCCTAGAACTCCTCAGCAAAATGGAGTAGTGGAGAGGAAAAACAAGTCTCTTATAGAACTTGGAAGAACCATGTTGAATGAGCACATGATGCCTAAACACTTTTGGGCAGATGTTGTGAACACTGCATGTTATGTTCTCAATAGAGTCTCTATATATAGACCCTTTTTGAAGAAAACCCCTTATGAGCTTTTCTATGGCAGAAAACCAAACATTTCTTACTTTAAAGTTTTTGGATGCAAATGCTTTGTCTTAAACAATGGCAAGGACCCTATTGGAAAGTTTGATACAAAGGCTGATGAAGCCATTTTCCTTGGTTATTCAAATACAAGTAAACCATATAGGATCTTTAATAAAAGAACAATGTGCATTGAAGAATCTGTCCATATTAGATTTGATGAAACTAACACTTCCTAAAAGGAAAGCTTGTTGCGTAATGATGATGAAACAGGTGAAGAAAGCATAGAAGTTGATCATATGCATCAGCAACCAAACCCAGTGTCAGATCAAGCAAAAGAATGGAGGACACCTAGGAACCTATCTCTTGACAATGTCATTGGTGACATTCACAAGGGGGTAACTACCAGATCCTCATAGAATTTGTTTAGCTATAATACTGCTTTTGTATCACAGGTTGAACCCTCCAGCATAGAAGAAGCCTTGAATAATGAATTTTAGATCATGGCTATGCAAGAAGAACTCAACCAGTTCAGAAGAAATGGAGTTTGGGAACTTGTTCCAGACAAAGGAAACATGAATATAATTGGCACGAAATGGGTATTCAAGAATAAACTGAGTTAAGAAGGAGTTGTGGTCAGAAACAAAGCAAGACTTGTGGCAAAAGGCTACAATCAACAGGAAGGAATTGACTTTGAGGAAACCTTTGCCCTTGTTGCAAGACTTGAAGCTGTTAGACTACTCCTAGCTTATGCTTGCATCAACAACTTCAAATTATTCCAAATGGATGTAAAGAGTGCATTCTTAAATGGATATATAAATGAAGAAGTCTATGTAGCACAACCACCTGGATTCACAGACGCTACTTGGCCTACACATGTTTACAAACTTCATAAAGCCTTATACGGGTTAAAACAAGCCCCCAGGCAATGGTATGACAGATTGAGTAAGTTTCTCATATCAAAAGGATTCCACAGAGGTAAAGTAGACAAGACCTTGTTTATTAAGAACAAGTCTAACTACATTCTATTGGTTCAAATTTATGTTGATGACATTATCTTTGGATCATCTAACCAACAACTTTGTGAAGAGTTTGTGAGCAATATGCAGGAAGAATTTGACATGTCCATGATAGGAGAACTAAGTTTCTTTTTAGGACTCCAGATCAAACAAATGGAAGGTAGCACATTCATTCACCAGGCTAAGTATACTAAAGAACTACTCAGAAAATATGATATGGTTAACTATAAAGTGTCAAATATACCTATTTCTACTAACACTTATCTTGAGATTGATGAAGCAGGTGATGAAGTTGATACTACCTTATACAGAGGTGTTATAGGATCTTTACTTTATCTTACAGCCAGTAGACCTGATATTATGTACTCTGTATGTTTATGTGCGAGATTTCAATCTGCACCTAAGCAATCTCATTGGCTAACAGTAAAGAAGATTCTCAAATACCTAAAAGGAACTATAAGTTGTGGATTGTGGTATCCAAAAGGAACCTCACCATTACTTGTTGGTTTCAGTGACTCTGATTTTGCAGGTAGCAAAACAGACAGGAAAAGCACCAGTGGAACATGTCACATCTTTGGAGAATGTTTGATATCTTGGAATAGCAGAAAACAAGCTTGCGTAGCACTATCAACTGCAGAAGCTGTATATATAGCTGCGGGAAGCTGCTGTGCTCAAGCAATTTGGTTGAAGCACCAACTAGAAGACTTTGGGCTAAAGATAGATCACATTCCCCTGAAATGCGACAACACAAGCACTATAAGTATCACAAGAAATCCTGTACTGCACTCAAGAACAAAACACATTGAAGTCAGACACCACTTCATTAGAGATCACATTGAAAAAGGAGATTGTGACATCGAATTCATAGACACAGAAAATCAACTAGCGGATATTTTTACAAAGGCATTACCAAAAGAAAGGTTTTACAAACTTAGATCAAACCTTGGCATTTTGAGTGAGGAACATCTAAATTAAACCCTTTTACTTGATTACACTCATCCACAAAATTGTTTTTGTGAAATTTTTTCAATAAAAACCTTCTTCTGATAGAAATAATCGATTACCAAAGAAGGATAATCGATTACTTCGCGTGACTTTCACTCTGGGAAGGATTTTGGTACTGAGATAATCGATTACCACGATCTGAAATCGATTACCACAGAACCAGTTTTCAATGGTTTTAGAAAAACCCTCTGGAGTAATCGATTACCACGACTATTTTTCTTGTTTTTCATCTTCTCTTTATATAAGGAACAGAGATAATCGATTTCCAACTGCTGGTAATCTATTACCTCGTTCTTGGGCTAATATCTTGGGCTTTGTTTTCTCTTATAAGAAGTGCAGGTGAAACCCTACGACTCACCATTCATCTTCTTCCTCCAAAACCCTAGATATCTCTCTCTATATCTCTCTCTCTCTCTGCAACCATGGAAGAACAAGGGAAAGGCAAAAGAATCAAGATGAGAGCAAACAGATTCCCTCAAGAAGAAATCAAAGGAAAGAAGAAAGTAGGAGAATCCTCCAAGAGGAAGAAACCTACATCACCAACTCAACAAGAAACTCAACCTCCTCCACAAGAATCTGCGGTCAACTGTTGGTTCACCTCCAAGGGACAAGAAACAAGATTCAATTTGGATTTTGCAAACAAAAGTCTTGTTCCACCAAAGATTCTAGACCTCCAATGGCTAGACAGTCAGAGTTTCACATTTCAGACATACCTGAGGCAACAACACTTAGAGAGATTTGTAGGCATGAAAGGTTTTATCTACCCGGATTTGGTTCGAGTCTTCTATTCAAACCTTAAAACAAATATGGAGAGAATGACAGTAAGTTCTGAAATTAAAGGTATAAAGATAACCCTAACCCCTGCACATTTTCTTCAAATTGCTGGTATCAGGAAGGAAGGAATCATAGGGCATGTATGATGGTCCCTATGTGTGAATCTAGAGGGGGGTGAATAGATTCTAGTTCCACTATAGCCCAATTTTGCGATTTTCTAATTCCTATTAATTCAAACAACACTATTCTTGATTACCTATCAATAGATGAGACAGATAAACAGGAAATATCAAAGATACACAGCGGAAATACCAAAAGGAATAAATAGAAACACGATAGTAATCAATATGCGTCGTAATCAATATCAGTATCTAACTGTTCCAGTTTTAGTTGATTACCGAGTCAATTACCGAGTCAGTTACCAAAAAAATTGCAGAAGATAAAACGTGATAACAGCAATGTAAGGTAAACGGTAAAGAGAATAAGGAAGAAGAAGAGTGCACAGTGATTTATACTGGTTCGGTCCACTGCCTACATCCAGTCCCAACCCAACAACTGTTGCGATCGGTCTTCCACTATCAAATGATCCCTTTTGTTTTCTTTAACATTCACTTTGCAACATGCAACACAAAAACGAAATCAAAACACCCAAAACCTGTCCTTTAACCCAAAGAACAGTTCTTCCCTTGACCTTGGAACACCCAAGATCAAACCTTTGAGAACACACTTCTCAAAGACCTTTACTCTATCCAGAGAGACCTCTCTCCTAGAGTAATAACCCAGAGACCAAAAAGGTAAACAAAAGACCAGTTTAGAAAACACCTGGAGTGTAGATCTGATCACAAAAGAAAACACTATGAATGCCACCCAGTCAGAGAAAAGATCAAGATTGCCTTTTCTTTATGAAAACTTGATGAACTCTTGAAGTTCTTTATGGGTTTCTTGGAAAAGATGATAAACTCAGTTTTTAGAGAATATGAAAGTGTATGAACTTTTCTAAAATTTATGTTCCAAGATCTCACTCTGTTACCTACTGTTGGTAGTTGATTACCTGCTGTTGGTAGTTAACTACCTTCTGTTGGTAATCTATTACCTCAGTTGGTTACCAAAGATATTTTCAAAACATTTTAGAGAGGGAAAACAAAACATTTGACACATGAGAAATCACACAAGATTGTCAAGCTCTCTAGGGCATTCAAACAAAGAACAACCACATACATGCCTAAACTAAACAATCAATACATAGGAAACTCCTAATTACATTTCATCTAAGAAAACCAAAATTACATATCATCACAAGCAAAACACCAAGAGAGACACCAAAGCATCTTCAAGCTTTAAGTCTAACAATCTCCCCCTTTTTGGTTTTGATGTACCAAATCTCAACCAAGATTTTCCTAGAGGTTTAGGATGTGTGTTGATCTTCTAAGAATCCTGCAATTGTTAGAGATATCCAAATACGCAATATAGGCATTGCAGATTCACTGTACAAACTATCTTAAACAGAGCATTATACTATCAATCATCAAGTTAAAATCATCCATTCAGAAATATAAAACATGATTCAATTCACAATCATAAACCAAAACCAGAAAAAAATTTAAAAAAGAGAATCGGAATATAAAACATAACATGATTAACAAAACAAAATATTACAACCATATCGAATTGTTCAATTTCAAATATCCAAAAAGGTAAATTGTTCAGAGCTAAAGAGAAATCAATAGTTCAAACATAAAGCACAAAACAAAACAAAATGCTACTCAGCTCTACTCAAAACTCCAAAATGCTACTCAAATGCTACTCAACTCTACTCCCCCTATCTAGGACAACCTATAACCATCTCCCCCTATTTGGTATATCAACAAGCAAAAGAGAGAGAAGTGATAAGAAGGGAATACTAGAGTGCATCAAAGCGAGTATGAAGGGACTCCAGCAGCTCCTTGAGATCAAAGAAGCGGGCATTGTTCGCAGCCTCCATCTCGTCCAACCTTTTGGCTGTTGTAGCTTCCAGTTCATCCATCCGATCAATGACAATTGACTCAAAACGGGATTTAGGGATGTACTCCCCAACCGCCGAATCATCATCATCATCAGAAGGTGGATTTGTTGCAGCTTCTGTTTGTTGTTGTTGGGGTGCTTCTTCCCTTGGCACCCATCCAGCATCAGTCTTTGTCAATCGCATCATTTTCAACGCTTTGTCTCCAATGATGTGAATGTCCTTCACCAAGTCTCTGCTTTCATTTGTAGTATCAACCTGAAAATGCTCAAGCAAACGTGAAATAAATAGTGAATAGGGGCATTTGTTATCAAATAGCCTTCTTGTCTTGAGCATGTTGTCCATCACAACATGTGCCCAGTCAACTTGAATGCCATTTTTCAACGCTGCCATCATCACCATATCCTCCTCATTGATCTGAGCATGATTGGCTCCTCTTGGAGCTAGGATCCAGCAAATTGTGTAGTGGAGAAGACGATCATTGGTGTTCAGCCCGCCAGTGTTGTAGGTTATCTTCTTCCCACGCTCCTTCCTTGCAGCCTTTTCAGCTTCCCACATTTCGGGATTTTTGAGCAGGCTCATGAAGAAAGAGTCCTTTTGAAGCTCGATTCCTTGTGCTTGCAAGTTCTCAATCGTAGGACGTATAACTTCATTCTTAAATCCAGCAAAACAAAAGAATATATCACGAGTCAAAATCATAGGTTGGCCTTTTACCTCGGAGATTACCGTTCCGGTAGCTTGGTGTGGTCGGAGGTTGGAGTAGAAAACTCTCACCAGATCGGGGTATATGAAACCCTTCAGACCAACAAACTTCTCAAGGTTCTGATCTCGGAGCAAAGAGTGAAATGTGAACCCTTGTGCATCCAGCCATCAGAGGTCCAAAATCTTTGCCGGAACGAGTTCCTTGTTGGCAAAATCTCCATACAAACGTGATTCTTGTGCAGTAGAGGTGAACCACGGGTTGATTGTGCGTGCCACGGCCTCTCCCAGAGATGTGGGTTCCTTCCTCTTGGAGGAGGATTCACCCTTCTTTGATCGGGGCGAAACTCTTGGCTTAGGTTTGTGACCCACGTGCTTGACCCGCTTGCCTCGTCCTTGCTCTTCCATTGATGGTGGTGGTGGAGAAGATGAAGAAGATGAAAAGGGGGTTTTAGGGTTAGAGAGAGAAATAGATTTTTAGGGTTTGTGAGATGTGTAGAATGAAACCCAAAACCTGAAAATCACTTATAAAAACTCCACAATTGAGGTTAGATTCAATGAACAAAGTATTGGACTCTAAGAAATTGTAATCGATTAGGCCCAAATCCATGAAAAACATTTCCAGCAACGAAGGTAATCGATTACCCTTACGTGGTAATCGATTACTCCCACGAGTAACCAAAAAACTTTGAAAACAGGGGACATGGTAATTGATTAACCAGGCATGGTAATCGATTACTCCAGAGGCCCACAAACTGGAAAACCCATTTTTGAAATCGTGGTAATCGATTACCAAGTGGGGTAATCGATTACTCAAGAGAGTAATTCACCAAAAACTTTGAAATCAAGCTAGGTAATCGATTGAAATGAAATGGTAATCGATTATCTATATCAGAAAGATTGAAAACACTTGATTTTACATGTTTTGAAAGAGAATTGGTCATGGCTATGTAATGTAATGAACTCATACCTTGTTGGGGCACCATGAATGATCCAACTTACCATACTTAGAGAAATTATGAGAGATGTTCCTCACTTAGTATACCAAGGTTGGTTCTAAGTTTGAAGAATCTCTCCTTAGGTAGGGGCTTTGTGAAGATATCCCAAGTTGGTTCTCCGTTTCAATGAACTCCACTTCACAGTCACCTTTCTCAACATGATCCCTTATGAAATGATGACACACCTCAATATGCTTCGTTCTTGAGTGCAAAACCGGGTTCTTCGTGATACTGATTGCACTTTTATTGTCACACTTGATAGGAATGTGATTAAGCTTTAGTCCAAAATCCTCAAGTTGTTGCTTCAACCAAATGGTTTGAGCACAACAGCTGCCCGCAGCCACATACTCTGCTTCTGCTGTTGATAGAGCAACACATGCTTGTTTCTTGCTGTACCATGAGACTAAGCTTCCTCCAAATAAGTGACATACACCACTCGTGCTCTTTCTATCTGTTTTGCAACCTGCAAAATCTGAATCACTAAAACTGACTAGAGTAGGGAATGTACCTTTGGGATACCACAAACCACAGTTCGTTGTTCCTTTGAGGTACTTCAGAATTTTCTTTACAGCAGTCATGTGTGATTGTTTTGGTGCAGATTGAAATCAAGCACAAACACAAACACTGAGCATTATATCTGGTCTGCTCGCTGTGAGATACAAGAGTGATCCAATGATCCCTCTGTACTTTGTTTGGTCTACTCCTAGTCCTGTAGCATCATTATCTAAAGAGAGATTAGTTGACATAGGTATATTAGAGATCTTACAAGTCTCCATGTCGAATTTCTTCAGCAATTCTTTAGTGTACTTCGCTTGATGTATAAAGATTCCTTCTTTCAGTTGCTTGACTTGCAGTCCTAGGAAGAATTTGAGTTCTCCCATCATAGACATGTCAAACTCTCCCTGCATGCTAGCCACAAATTCTTCACACAGAGATTGATTAGTTGATCCAAAAATGATATCATCAACATACACTTGGACCAATAACATACTGTTAGACTTCCTCCTAACAAAAAGAGTTTTGTCAACATTACCTCTGTTGAACCCTTTTGACAAAAGGAAATTACTTAACCTTTCATACCATTGTCTGGGGGCTTGCTTCAGACCATAGAGGGCCTTCTTTAGCTTGTACACATGCTCAGGGTAACTGAAATCAGTGAAACCAGGAGGTTGTGAAACAAAGACTTCCTCGTTGATGTAGCCATTTAAGAACGCACTTTTAACATCCATCTGAAATAGCTTAAAATCATGAATGCAGGCAAAAGCAAGTAATACTCTTACAGCTTCTAATCTAGCAACAGGGGCATATGTTTCATCAAAATCTATTCCTTCTTGTTGATTATAACCCTTAGCTACTAGTCTTGCCTTATTCCTAACCACAATTCCATTCTCATCTAGCTTATTCTTAAACACCCATTTTGTTCCAATTAGATTCATATCTCTATTAAAAGGTACTAACTCCCAAACGTCATTCCTTTTAAATTGATTTAACTCCTCATGCATAGCATTTATCCAAAATTCATCATTTATAGCATCATCAACACAAGAGGGTTCAAATTGAGATACAAAGGCATAATCATCACAGAACATATTATAGGAGGATCTAGTGGATACTCCCTTGTGGATGTCACCAATGATGTTGTCAAGAGAGAGATTCCTTGGTTTCCTCCATTCTCTTGGCAGATCATGAGAAATGGTTGGTGGATCTTGTTGTACTTGTGGTTTGCTACTACTGTCTTCACCTGTATTCTCATCATCATCAACAAAAACACTTCCCTTTTGGGGATTATTAGATTCATCAAACTTTACATGCGCAGATTCCTCAATGCACATTCTCCTTTTATTGAAAACTCTATATGCTTTACCAGTTGATGAATACCCAATAAACACACCCTCATCCGCCTTAGCGTCAAACTTACCAAGAGTCTCTTTGCCATTATTCAGTACAAAACACTTGCACCCGAATACCCTAAAATGAGAGATATTGGGCTTCTTGTCCTTATAGAGTTCATAGGGGGTTTTCTTTAAAAAGGGACGAATCACAGTTCTGTTTAGAACATAGCAAGATGGAAACGCATCACCCAAAAGTGTTTAGGCAGTGCACTCTCACTTAACATAGCTCTAGCTAGTTCTATTAAAGATCTGTTTTTCCTCTCAACAACCCCGTTTTGTTGCGGAGTTCTTGGAGCGGAAAAGTTGTGATCGATTCCATATTTTTCAAAAAACTTTTCAAAAGGTTCATTTTCAAATTCACCTCCATGATCACTCCTAAGGGACTTGATTTTCAAATCTTTTTCGTTTTGTATCCTTTTGGCAAGAATTTTAAAAACTTTGAATGTGTTGTCTTTATTTGGTATATATGCAACCCAAGCAAAACGAGAGTAGTCATCTACTAAAACTAGTCAATATAGGTTTCCACCCAAACTAGTAGTTCTAGATGGACCAAAGAGATCCATGTGCAGTAGTTCAAGTGGTCTAGAAGTTGAAACAACATTTTTGGTTTTAAAGGAGCTTCTAGACTGCTTGCCCTTCTAGCATGCAACACATAGGCCTTCTCTTTTGAACCTCAAGTCAGGTAACCCTTGTACTAGGTTCTTAGATGAAAGCTTATTCAGCTGATGAACATCAATATGAGCTATACGTCTATGCCAAAGCCATGATAAATCATCGTTTGACGTAAGACATGCATGATATGATGATGAATGATCAAGTTCAAGGATGTAGATGTTACCATGTCTCTTACCGACCATTAATACCTCACTCGAATCATTGCTATTGATCTTGCAGCAACCATTATCGAATGATACTTGATAACCTTTGTCGCATAGTTGGCTAATACTCAGAAGATTGAATTTCAAACCTTCCACAAGCAGTACATCTTCAATCACAGTGTTGGATTTGTCTCCAACAGCACCTATACCCAGTATTTTTCCTTTGTTGTTATCTCCATACACTACTGAACCAGATTCTTTTAATTTGAAGGAGATAAAATTGCTCTTGTCGACAGTCATATGTCTTGAGCAGCCGCTATCCAAGTACCAAGTTGAGTGTTTGGCTCTCAAGCATACCTACACAGAAAAAGATATTACTTTGTTTTTGGTACCCAAGTCTTGTTGGGTCCATTAGTGTTAGAGCTGAGAACTATCTTTCCTAATCCATTTAAACAATCCACTAGTTATACCTTCCTTCCTAATCATGCAATTATAAGAATTATGTCCAGGTTTCATACAATAACTACATGAGAAAGTTCTGTTTTTGATGGTTTGTTTAAATGCAAAGAACTTCATGTTATTCTTTTTCAAAGAGGCATCAAAAGACTTACACTTTGAACATGGTAGTTTCAAGGCATCATTTTCCTTTTTCAAACTTTGAGCATCAGTTTTCAAAACAGAAATCTCATTTTCCAAATCAGTAATTTCGTTTTTCAAAACGTGATAACAACAATGTAAGGTAAACAGTAAAGAGAATAAGGAAGAAGAAGAGTGCACAGTGATTTATACTGGTTCGGCCCACTGCCTACATCCAGTCCCAACCCAACAACTGTTGCGATCGGTCTTCCACTATCAAATGATCCCTTTTGTGTTCTTTAACATTCACTCTGCAACATGCAACACAAAAACGAAATCAAAACACCCAAAACCTGTCCTTTAACCCAAAGAACAGTTCTTCCCTTGACCTTGGAACACCCAAGATCAAACCTTTGAGAACACACTTCTCAAAGACCTTTACTCTATCCAGAGAGACCTCTCTCCTAGAGTAATAACCTAGAGACCAAAAAGGTAAAAAAAAGATCAGTTTAGAAAACACCTGGAGTGTAGATCTGATCACAAAAGAAAACACTATGAATGCCACCCAGTCAGAGAAAAGATCAAGATTGCCTTTTCTTTATGAAAACTTGATGAACTCTTAAAGTTCTTTATGGGTTTCTTGGAAAAGATGATAAACTCAGTTTTTAGAGAATATGAAAGTGTATGAACTTTTCTAAAATTTATGTTCCAAGATCTTATGTTAATTTTTGAGAAAAGAGTATTTATATGTTCATTTAAAAACTCAATTTAGGCAACTTAATGATTTTCTGATAAGGGTAATCGATCGCGTAAGTTTGTAATCGATTAAACCAGTGAGCAATGGTTTCCAGGGTGATTTTGGCTCATGGTAATCGATTAACTCGAGGGGGTAATCGATTACTCCAGTGACAAATGAATTCCCACACTCTGTTACCTACTGTTAGTAGTTGATTACCTGTTGTTGGTAGTTAACTACCTTCTGTTGGTAATCTATTACCTCAGTTGGTTACCAAAGATATTTTCAAAACATTTTAGAGAGGGAAAACAAAACATTTGACACATGAGAAATCACACAAGATTGCCAAGCTCTCCAGGGCATTCAAACAAAGAACAACCACATACATGCCTAAACTAAACAATCAATACATAGGAAACTCCTAATTACATTTCATCTAAGAAAACCAAAATTACATATCATCAAAAGCAAAACACCAAGAGAGACACCAAAGCATCTTCAAGCTTTAAGTCCAACAATGTAGACAAACTCCGAGAGAAAGGATTTGATCTACAAAAAGATACTTTCTATATGAGCCTACTGAGGAACCCACAGAACTGGGAAGAGGAAAGGAATTCTAGAAGAGCACAAGGCAAAAAGGTGACTTACAACATTGGTGGCCTGACAGCTGATGATAGGCTACTGCATTACACCGTTTGCTGGATCTTGGCTGCTAGAGGAGCAAATCATGCACGAATCAGTGAAGATGACATGATCCTCACGGCTGCTCTGAAGAATGGAATTCAAGTAGATTGGTCGCACATCATTGTGGACAATATGCTGAAGACTAGAAGACTTCTAGACAATAAGTGTCCATACTCTCTGTTTATATCTAGACTAATTGAAATTTTTCAGATAGATACTACTGATGAAGCAAGAGAATTAGTCAAAGATGTCCACATGATCAGTGATAGAGCCTTGAAGATGATGAGGCTGATCAAAACTAATGCGGGCTGGATAACCAGAGAAAAACAACAAGCTAATCTACAAGAAGAACAAGGAGAAGCACAACCTGAAGATGAGGATGAAGACGACCTGGCATCTGGAGAGTACATTCCGAGATCGCGCTTTGAATCAATCATGATTGACAGATTGGATGAATTGGAAAGCGTCAAGATTTGCACTTCCTAGAGATGGAAGACTTAATGGAAACGATCATGGAGAGACTCTACCAAGATGATTCAGATTAGTAACTTCAACTCTACCTCTCACCTTCTTATTTGATATACCAAATAGGGGGAGTAGTAGTGTGCAGTTATTAGTTGTTATTTTTAACTGTTTTTGAATTGTTTTTGAATCTGTTTTTTCTTAAGTACTTTACTTAGGGGGAGTAGTAGAGTGTAGTTATTAGTTGTTATTTTTAACTGTTTTTGAATTTTTTTTGAATCTGTTTTTTCCTAAGTACTTTACTTAGGGGGAGCAGATTAGAAATATTTGAACAATATGGATAACTATAATAGCTAGATTTAATTTTCTTTACAAATGATTGCCTTTATATATTTCTGTGAATTGAAAATGTGATATGATTTGAATCATCTATAAAGCTGTATGGAAAAATGAAAAAAAAAGGAGGAAAAGGAAAAATACTAATATTGCAGGACACATCAAAGTCGTCATCTACATTAAGATCTCAACTACACGCTGATTTGGTACATCAAAACCAAAAAAGGGGAGATTGTTGGACTTGAAGCTGAAGAAGTCGCCTCTTGTTTTCGTTTTGATATACTTGTAATTTTGATCTTTATGATAGATTGTAAATAGGAGCTTAATTGTATTGATTGTTTTTAGAATAGGCTTTGAGTGTGGTTTTTATTCAATCTTTTCCATAGAGAATTTGAATCTACTCTGATGATTTGAGCTAGAGAAGTTTTACAACCCCATTTTGTTTTTGAAAAGTCAAAAACTTTGGTTTAAAAAGGTTTTAAGCTGAAGTAATCGATTACCATATAAGTGTAATCGATTACCAACAGTCTCAGAAAATAGGGGAATCCAAATTGCTCTGGAGTAATCGATTACCACTCCATAGTAATCGATTACTTCGTGCTTGAAGAAACAGAGAAGGCAAATTTTCTCTAGAGTAATCGATTACCTCTATCCAGTAATCGATTACCATACCAGAATTCATCTCAAAGAGCTTTTGAAACTGCTTTAAATAGAAACCTCTTTGAATTGTTTCAAAGAGAGAGATCTTTTGAGTTTTTTAGAAAGAAAGGAAGAGCGAAAAAAAACAGTTTTACACAAGAATTCTCTTCAAAGTTTTTAAAAGATTTTCTCTTGAGATGAAGGTTGTGTGAATGATTGAATTCATTGGATGCTATCTTGATCAGTGCATACACAACAGGTGTACTCTTATCTGATCTTTATCTTTGTGTATTCGGTTTTTGGTTTTGGACTCTAAAGAGAAAGGTGTTCTCTAGAAGAGTTGAAGAGTTTTTTTTTAGAGAGGTACTCTCAAGGTTGGTTCTTGAAGGGATCAAGAATCAAGATATGTTCTTAGGTGAAGAACATATGTTTTGAGTATTTTGATTTGTTTTGTGTTTGTGCAGCGTGATTGTATTGGACACAAAGAATCATTATAGTGGAAAAACCGATCGCAACAGATTGTTGGGTTGGGACTGGATATAGGCCGAAAGCCGAACCAGGATAACTCTCTGTCTAAACTCTTTTCTCTACCTTATCTCTTATACTTCATTGTTTTTCTCTCTTTACATTCTCGTTGTTATCCGCTGTAATATCTCTGATACGTTACTTGTAACAAAGAGTTTTATGGAATCTATTCACAGAAGCATCTGGCAGGCTGTGGTAAATGACTACAAAGTTCCAATGAAAATAGAAAATGGAAATGAGATAGAAAAACCATTTGAGGATTAGGACATAGATGAGATTAAGTGGGCTGAAAATGATGCTAAGGCCTTGAACATTATACACTCTGCCTTGAATTCTGACGAGTTTTTCAGGATATCTGCATGCACAACAGCAAAAGAAGCATGGGAGCTCATCATGGTAACCCATGAAGGTACTGCTGAAGTCAGAAGAGCTAGAAAGAACTTTAACGCAATCATGACTGAAGAATGATGGTTGGTAATATCTTTTTGATTTCTTTGTGATCAGAACTACACAAATTAGGTGTTATCTTAAATAATCCTTTTGTTATTTCATTTTTGGTTGAGTCTGTTACTCTAAGATAGAGGTCTCTCTAGGAAAGAGTAAGGGTATCCTTAAGAAAGGTTTCTCAAAGGGTGTTGGTTTTCTGAAAGGTGTTCAGAAACAGTGGTGTTCTTGGAGTTACCAAGAATAGGGAAAAGTGTTCTTTGGGTTAAATCGAAGAACCTAAGAAGGATGGCACACCACAAAGTTCCACATCTAGTGAAGAAATATGGATCAAGAGGAAAATAACAACACAAATAGAGAAAGGAGAAAAATCTCTTAAGTGTTTTGGTTACACCAAAAATGAACATTTCAATTCCTTATTTCCTTCTTTAATTGAAGTTATTGATATAAATAATAAATACATTTTGTTGATACATGATTTGAATATAAATCCGTCATGTAAATTGTTGAACCTAGATTCTAGGAATAAGATGAAATATATGGAACAAGAATTACATATCATTATAGATGGTTTTGTAGTATTAAGTATCTTGTAAATTTGTAATTAGATTAAGAACAATTATTTTGGGCTTTGCTTGATGATTGAAAGCACATGCCTTATGTTCGTAATTGAACCAAAATTTATGAGTGTTTTGTGAGAGTTTGGTATTGACTAAGGTAATAGATTACCAGAGTCAGGCAATGGATTACCTACTTCCAGTAATCGATTACCAACTTCTCGTAGTCGATTACCATATTGTCTGATCAGGTTCAATATTCTGAGCATAACTTAGGCTACAAAAGTTATGAAGACACCAAAGCCCAGTTCGGCCTCCATCAAGAAGAAAAACAAGCTTGAAGTTAGCGTAAGAATGCTTCCAAGATAGTAATCGATTACCAACTTCTGGTAATCGATTACCACGACCAAGTAATCGATTACCACAGAGCCACTTTCATTTTCATACATCCAAAGACCCCGGTAATCAATTAGTACGACTAAGTAATCGATTATCATTTGCATTTTTTTAGTTTTTCCACCCTTTGGTTGTTTCTCCATCTAAGGAAAAAGATGTGTAGGAAGTAGAAGCTTGGAGTGCAAGCTAGCGCCCACTCCAACTAGTATAAATACTTAACACTTTGATTTGTAAGGAACTTTTGACAAATTGAATATAGAATTCAGAAATTTGAGTGAGAGCATTTCTCTCTTGATTTCTTGTGAAGAACCTTGAATCTTATCAATAGCTTCTTGATCAATTATGGCAATTCCACCTTGAGCTTATTGGCACTTGCCATGGCGCTTCCATTTCAAATCTTAATTTGTTTTTCCCTTTCATTTTCTATTTACATTTTCGAATTTCCCCAAATTCAAACCCTAGAACTCCATTGAAGCATGAATTTTTGTTTTTGAATATTCGTTTTTGCTGAGTGTAGTCCCTGTTTTTGTGTGTTCTTGAGTTTCTACTTCGAATTTTCGTTTTCATGAAATTCCTGTTATTGATTTGTGATTGCTTGAGTTTTTTTGAGTAATTCACTTGTTCATTGAGTTGTCTTCATCTTATAATTGAGTTTTCCTTTTGAAAAATTTCCAAATCTACAAAAATTGTATGAATTCATGTATTCCCCTGTTTTTGACATGTTCCAAGAGCTGTTCACATTGCTTTGAGTGTTATACATCACAAGTTCCAGTAGCTTTCTTTGGCATAATCTTTTTTATTAGAAATTTTAGACTCAATTTTGCTTTAGTCTTAGGTTCCTAAGTCTAGTTACAGTAGAGAAAAGAAAAGTCAAAAAAAAAAATATACAAGTTAAAAGAAAAGATTACAAGAAAAAGAATAGCAAGAAAATTCAAAAAAAAAAGAGAAAACAAGAAAACTGAAAATCAAGTGAAGTAAGAAATAAACAAGTGAAAAAAAAATGAATTTAGTGGATTGAAAAACAAATATGCAAGTCCAAGACATGACTGAATGAGCCTCTATTCATAATCAGATTAGTGGTTTAATGAGCTTTGGACTATAGAGACACTTAGGACTAAGCATTACACCTAAAATTTGTGTTTGAAGTGATAATAATTTGATTCTTGAATTTGAGGTGTGCATGATGCTTGGAAGTTTATGCGAACTACATTTGTACTGATAAATTGTTCAGAAAATCCTTTGGAATAATTGATTACCATGACTATTAATCGATTATCACATTCACAATTTGTGTTCTGGAAATCCAAATTTCTGGAGTAATCGATTACCACCGTATTTTGTCAACTTTGTACTTTAAATTGTCTCATTCTTCTTCCACAGATACTTCATAGCTTGCTTCCATTGATTGTACCTTCTTCACATTATCTTATTCATTGATTTGAGTAGCTTAATTCCTTCATTTGTTCTTTTATTGCTTGTCTTCTATTGGACTCCTAAGTTTTGTCTTGAGTTTGTATTTCTTGGAATTCTTAAGTTCAACTCTAGAATTGTTCCTCTTTCACTTTGGAAACAATGACCTCGATAATTGATTAGAGGTTGCAACAAGAGTTTAAAGAGACATTGAGTGGAAAAAGACAAGAGAGAACATTCGAGAAAGTGTCTTGAAAGTGTTAAATACGAGTGCTACTAGAGTGATACACTTAAAGAGTGGAAATGATCTTTTATATACTTGTTTTTGTTACTAACCTTTCTTTGTGCAGTCATGTAAAGTTCTCCTAGTGTAAGTAATGATCTCTCACCTAAAGAAAAGAATTTGGTTGAATTGATGAGTACCATAATTCACACAACTTTGGAAGAGAGATTCGGCCAAAGAAGGAGAGAAAAGGAGGAAAGGAGGTTGAGAAAGGAGAATGATAAGAGGATATTTGAGGAGGCTAGTAGGAACCATGAACATCATGGGAGAAAAGAGCAATATGAGATAAGAGAAAGAGAAGAGCATGAAAAGAGAAGAGAAGCTTATAGGGGAAGTGGAAGTGAAAGAAAATATCAAAGAACATACTATAGTCTAAATGATAAATTTGATAGGCTAGAGAAATAAAACCATGCAAGGAGAAGAAGAAAAGAGTGTGAGTTGAGATATGACGATGAAAGGGTTGATAAAAGAGAAAAACAAGAGAGGTACCATCAATCACATCAAATAAGTGATAAATATTATTATGACTTGAAGAAAGAATATAGAGAGAGAAAAGAAAGAAGATTAATAGAACAAAATGAAAGGATTTATGTCGAGCTTAAGAGGAAAAAAAAGAGTTAAGAGAAAAAAAAGTTAAGGAAATAGAATTGATGGAAACATAAATAAAAGAAAAATGTGATTCTTTACTTGATTCTACTAACCTTTCATTTGACATTTTTTTATTCTTTCTTTGAGGATGTTGTAGGTGTTGTGCCCAAAGAGGAATTCAAATAGCAAATTGATCATCTCTTGTGTGAGGATGTTGAAAGGAATGAAATTCTTGTTTTAATTAAAGATGATTGTGATCATCTTTACAAACTTCCTTATGATTTGATTCCTAATAAAGAGATGTGAACAATTAAGCCTTTGAACAATTATGAACAAGAAAAGGAAATACCTTTAGAATTTGAACTACCTTTTGAGAAAATTTCCTTATCACCTATTACTCTTTTTACTTCTAATAAAAATGAGATTGCATTAGAGTGTTGTGGCTTTCAGCCTTGGACAACCCTTGAGATTGAGAATTTACAATTGTTGGTTGTGCCTATCAACAATTGTTATCATGATGATAAAATATTTTTTAGGTTATTCGAAGAACCTAAGAAGGAGGGCACACTACAAAGTTCCACATTTAGTGAAGAAATATGAATCAAGGACAAAATAGCAACACAAATGATGTAAGCCTTCCTTGGAAGGATTACTAGTTGCCCAATCTTCAACTTCTTCAGCTCAAACTTCACGGTTAGCCATGGAGGAACAAGGGATACACGGTCCAAAAGAAGAAAGAAAATAGAAAATAGAAGTAGGATAAGAAGATGGAGACGCCATGCTAGAAGCAATAAGTCTAGTGAAGAATCGCCACATGGATGATCACCATGATAAGACTCACAAAGGTTCAATGAAGAAACCTTAAAGAGAAACCTCTCTCTCTAGCAAATGCTTAATTCTTTAATTGACTCAAAAGTGATTACAAATCTGAAAATTCATAAGTATATACTAGAGACTAGTTGGCACTAAGGGAGGAAAACCGTGAAGCATGAGGATCCTTGGATTACAAGTTGATCTAACGTGTGGCAAGCCATGAGCACATCACACGGATCAAAACCAGCAACCCAAGGATTAATGAACAATCACAAGGCCACGGTTTGCTAGCTAGCAAAAGGCATGAGACATGTGACTTCAAGAATAAGTCTCCACCTCTTGATGAAATGAGATCATAAGGCTGAGATTCTCTCTTGAGTTGGCATGTAAAATGTGACCTGAAGTTTAAATCTTTACCTTATAATTAAATCTAGATCAAGAGGTCTTGATTTAATCTTGAAGGTGGTGCCTTAAGCATGCAAGCCTAAGTGGAACGTCCAAGGGTAGAAAAGGAAAGGGGTGAGTAGAATTTCCACTCACCTTTCTCTCCCATATCCCTACTCTCTCTAGAGAGAGTGTATGCCACTTTCTCTCCCAATTTAAGTTAGAATTATTCTCTCCTAATCCTAAGTATTCGGCCGTGACATGTATCCACATTACAAGGTCCACATTCAAGTTCAAATTCAATTACAAATACTTCAAATAACACTAAGACTATTACAAGGCTTGTTGACCAAGAAAAGTCCTTGAGGAGTTGATTGTTGACTTTGACTTTTGGTTAACTCTCTCTCTTCCTCTTCTTGTAATCTCCTAAGCATGGACCTTGTAATTCTTCTAGTGTCATTTCCTTCTAATGTTGGAGTGGATGGACCTCCATCAACAAATAAAGAAAGGAGAAAATTCTCTTAAGAGTTTTGTTTACACCAAAAATGAACATTTTAATTCCTTATTTCCTTCTATAATTGATGTTATTGATATAAATAATAAATACATTTTGTTGATACATGATTTGAATATAAATACATCATGTAAATTGTTGAACCTAGATTCTAGGAATAAGATGAAATATATGAAACATGAATTACATATCACTATAGATGTTTTGTAGTATTTGACCCGAGACGTCATTTGTCTTGTAGGTAAGGAGGACTCTATTTGGGAGCAAGATTCCATTTGAGAAAATTTCCTAAAAGAGATGGACTTTTTTGTAGCATTGAGAAAATCGGACCCATTAATCATAACTTGATATTCTTATTGATTTTATTGAAAGATATAATCTCAATATAAATGACTTGTTTTTTTTTTTTATGTAGGTGAATATCAAGCCAACTTGGGGACAAGTTGGAAACAAGAAGGAAGGTTTCATGGAGGTCCATCCCAAGCTCCTATAAATAGGAAGAATAAACAAGTCATGCATAAAAGAATTCAAGAAGAAGTTGAGAGTCAACTCAAAAGTCAAAGCCAAGAGTCAACTCCATACTTCTCCTTACTTTGTAATAGGACTTGTAACCTTCTAAGTATCTTGTAAATTTGTAATTAGATTAGGAAAAATTATTTTGGACTTTGCTTAAAGCACAGGCCTTATGTTTGTAATTGAACCAAAATTTAGGAGTGTTTTGTGAGAGAGTGTGGTAATTGACTGAGGTAATAGATTATCAGAGTCAGGCAATCGTTACCAACTTCCAGTAATCGATTACCAATTTCTCGTAGTCGATTACCATACTATCTGATCAGGTTCAATATTCTATGTATAACTTGGGCTACAAAACTCCAAATGCGTTGTTCTTAGCATCAAATTAAAGAAGACTTCAAGGTCTACAAAAGTTATGAAGACATCAAAGCCTAGTTCGGCCTCCATCAAGAAGGAAAATGAACTTAAATTTAGCGTAGGAATGCTTCCAGGATAGTAATCGATTACCAACTTCTGGTAATTGATTACCACATAGCCATCCTCTCATTTTAGACATCCAAAGACTTGGTAATCGATTACCATGACCAAGTAATCGATTACCACAGAGTCATTTTCATTTTTGGACATCCAAAGACCCCGGTAATCGATTAGTACGACTAAGTAATCGATTACCACTTGCATTTTTCTAGTTTTTCCAGCCTTTGGTTGTTTCTCCATCTAAGGAAGAAGATGTATAGGAAGTAGAAGCTTGGAGTGCAAGCTAGCGCCCACTCCAGCTAGTATAAATACTTAACACTCTGATTGGTAAGGAACTTTTGACAAATTGAATATAGAATTCAGAAATTTGAGTGAGAGCATTTCTCTCTTGAGTTCTTGTCAAGAACCTTGAATCTTATCAATGACTTCTTGATCCATTGTGGCGATTCCACCTTGAGCTTATTGGAACTTGCCACAGCGCTTCCATTTCAAATCTTAATCCGTTTTTCCCTTTCATTTTCTGTTTACACTGTCAAATTTCCCCAAATTCAAACCCTAGAACTCCATTGAAGCATGAATGTCTGTTCAATCCTTGCAATTCTCTCAAGGCTTGCATCAAAGACAGAGGTTTCTCTAGGAAAGAGTAAGGGTATCCTTGAGAAAGGTTTCTCAAAGGGTTTTGGTTTTATGAAAGGTGTTCAGAAATAGTGGTGTTCTTGGAGTTACCAAGAATAGGGAAGAGTGTTCTTTGGGTTAAAGAACATAGTGTGCATGTGTTTTGATTTCATTTTTGAGTTGCTTGTGTAGTGTGTATGTAAGAACACAAAAGGGATCATAGTGGAAACCAATTGCAGAAGTTACTTTGTTGTGATTGGATGTAGGACGAACGCCGAACCAGGATAAAATCTCTTATGCAATTCTTCTCTACCCTTTATCTCTTTTACTATATGCCAATACGTTTATGAAAGAATTTGAATTCAACTTAAATTGACTTAATAACAGGTTTGGTACTAGAATTGGTAATCAACATAGGATTGATTTACTTGAGCATTGATTGTATGATATTAAGTAAAAACAAATTGCTAACCAATTTCTTAATCCTTCTTAAAGTTTCACTATTATTCTCTGAGTTCTATCTTCCTTTAAGTGCTAATTCATACAAACTGTTTACTATCTTATTTGTGATTAACTTAAACAAGATTAGGATATATTTGATATTAAAATAAGGTAGAAACAAAGAAAAATCGGGAGCTAAAGGAACCAAAACCTATTCACCCCTCCCCCCTCTAGATTCGTATAGGAACCAACAATTTTTGTTTGTGTCTATGGGATATAAAAGTGCCACAAGGATACTCTTCAAATTTTCACAGTCTTGTGTCAATGCAAGATTTGAAGCTAGTAGGTTTAAAATCTCATGATTGTCATATGTTGATGCAACAATTATTACCTGTGGCCATTTGTAATATCTTGCCTTCTGATGTGCGAGTTCTTATAACTCGCTTATGTCGCTTGCTTAATGTTATTTGCTCTAAAGTCATTGACCCACAGACCTTAGATGCACTTAAACATGAATCTATCATCATTTTGTGCCAATTTGAAATGTTTTTTCCTCCTTCATTCTTTGACTTCATGGTTCACTTGGTGGTGCATCTGGTTTGAGAGATAAAGTTATGTGGGTCAGTTTACTTGAGGTGGATGTATCCGATTGAGCGATACATGAAGATATTGAAAGGTTATGTGAAGAATCAATATCATCCTAAAGCCTCTATTATAGAAAGATACACTACAAAGGAAGCTATTGAGTTTTGTACTGATTATTCGTCTAGGACTGATTCAGTAGCGATTCCTAAATCACGCCATGATTGATGGAAGACCATCTCCATTATAAGCTCAAGTACAAGAAGAAGGTCAAAGAAGAATCACAAGGTCAATGTTTAAAAAGATACAAGAGCAAATTGAAGGAGAGTTGACCAAGGGTCAAAGTCAACAGTCAACTCTTGATGGAGGACCATCTCCAAGCATGAAGATTACAAGAGCAGTGCAAAGAAGAATAGAAGCTCAAGTTGAAGAAGAGTTGACCAAGTCAAAGTCAACAATTAAAAGTCAAAGTCAAAGGTCAACTCTTGGAAGTCAACAAATTGGGCTAATTAAGCCTTGTAATTTTCTAAGTATCTTGTAATTAATTTTAGCTTATTTGGTTGTAAAGCTTGGACCTTTGTTTGCATACAGTTTTTGGCCAAGCTTAGTTGGACCTTAAGTTGACTTATTAATTTTGGTCAAAGCCTCTTATGATGGGCTTAAGTGATGCAATCCTCAAGGAGAAGAGCATATAAGTTGTGGATCTTCATGCTTCAATGGAGGCCTGGACAAATGAAGAAGAAGCTCAAGGCCTCAAGGAGAAAAAGAAATAGAAAACGGAAGGAGTTTAGAGATGGAAGCACCATGGCAAGTGCCAATAAGCTAGAGGTGGAACCGCCACAATGGACAAGGAAGCCATTGATGAGATTCAAGGTTCTTCACAAGAACACAAGAGAGAACACTCTCAAAGAATAAGCTCTTAGCTTAATTCAATATTCAGAAATTTTATCAAAAGTGTTTGAATTACAAAGGAAATCCTATTTATACTACTAAGGTGTGGAGCTAGTTTGCTATGCAAGGAACTAATGTCCACCATTGGATTAAATTCTAATCTAATAGCCACGGAAGGAAGCTTGTGGTGCAAGTTTGGTTAACTTGGAGAACAAGGATCAATCCTCCACCCTTGGATGTAGATCCTCATCCAATGGTCACGGCGTCAAGCTTGCACTCCAAGCTTCTAAGCTTAGCCCTTGGATTAGTATCCTTATCTAATGGTCATGGTGCCAAGCTTGCACTCCAAGCTTCTAAGCTTAACCCTTGGATTAGAATCCTATCTAAGGGTCACCAATTATTTGTTTATTACAAGTTTAGGCCCAAATTAAATCCTTAAAACAATTACATAATTGAAAGAAAACTACTAATAAGCCTAAACATTAAAATATTTCGCTGAAAATTCCTGGAAGCATTCCAACGCTAACTTCAAGCTCATTTTCCAACTAGTTGCAGTTCGAACTGGGTTTTGGTGTCTTCATAGCTTTTGTAGCCCTTGAAGTCTTCTTTAATTTGGAACCAAGATCACACCTCAATTGGATTTTTTTAGCTCGAGTTATGATCGAAATACTGAAACAGGTCAGACAGTAAAAATCAGCAACGAATTTTATTAGAAACCCAAAATTGAAAACTAAGGTTGGAGAGTTTGGTTGGGCTTTTGGAGATGGTCCTCCATCATTAAGTGTCTTATGATCCAATTAAGCAAGTGTATTACACTCTCTTAAAAGAGAATGGATGGAAAAGGAGAGAGAATGAGTGGAATTTCCACTAACTTAATTTAAATTTCCACCACTTGATCAACTCAAAATCAAGGGTGTAAATTTAAGTCAAGTTTCTAATAGCTGACCTCTCATCAAAGAAAGAATTCTAGCCTTAAGATTTCTTCTAATCCAAGGCATAGAATTCCATCTTACTTCTTCCATGATCATTACACTTAAGTGGATTATGAGCCTTTTGATCACTCTAATTCTATATCCTTCTTGAATTGATCAAGTGAGGGGTGTCTTGCATCACTTGATCAATCTATCAAGGATCCAAGGGTGACGATGCTTCACGACCAAGAGAGAGGTTTGGGTCATATAAGTGAGTCAACATTTCCTTTGTATTCACTTTGGTCAAATTTATGAAATAGAATTTTTAAGACTTGTGTCTTGAGAAAAGGAGAGAGCTCTCCTAGGGTTTCTTCCAAGAACCTTGAATATTATCATAGATCCATGATCCATGTGGCGATTCTCCATCAAGCTTATTGAATTTCTTGAGTTCATGGCGCTTCCAGCCTTCTAATCTACTCCATTTTTCATTTCTCCTTCTTTCTTTCCAAATTCGTGAGTTAATCACCTTATCACTGTGAGTTTGTTCATTCTTCCGCAAACCTAAACAAATATTTGAGTGTTTGAATGATGGGTGAATGAAGATGGGGCAACCCTTGTGCTAATCTGTGGAGATCACATCACTTTCCTCATGGGTTTGCATCAACTCTAGATGACTTTTCTCTTGTAATTTGGCATTGTAATATTTTAAGTGTTTTGTAAGCTTTTAATTAGTCTTGTAATAATTAAATTTGGGCCTTCAAGAACACTAGAATGTCATGACCTTGTAAAGCATGCAAAACAATTTAAATTCTAACTCTAGAATGGAAGGGAGTGGTGCACACTCTCCTTGGATAGAGTGGAGAGAATTTTGGAGGGATTCCACTAAATCAATTTGAATTTCAACCCTTAGATGGGATCTAACATCCAAGGGTTGTATTCAAATTGGTGCACACATGTTTAGCACTTATTCAAGTCTAAATTACAACCTTAAGATTAAGATCTAATCCTAAGAGTGGAATTTAAACTTGAATCACATTTTCCATGCCTCTCTTAAGTGAATTAAGGCCTCTAGATTAAAACTTTATCCTAGGGTGAAGTGGGATGATGATGGAGGACCATCTCTATTAAAAGATCAAGTCCAAGAAGAAGGTCAAAGAAGAATTACAAGGTCCATGCTTAAAAGGATACAAGAGCAAATTGAAGGAGAGTTGACCAAGGTCAAAGTCAACAGTCAACTCAAATTGACTTTTCTCTTGTAATTAAACCTTGTAATATTTTAAGTGTTTTGTAAGTTTTATTTTTAGCCTTAAATATTTGAATTTGGGCCGCATGAGAACTCTAGCATGGCACGGCCTTGTAAGCATGTAAAATAATTCAAATTCTAATTGTAGAATGGGAGAGAGTGGCACACACTCTCCTTGGAGAGAGTGGAAAGAATTTTGGAGGGGAGTTAGTGGAAATTCCACTAACTCCAATTAAAATTCTAATCCTTATATTAGATCTAAATCTTAGGGCTAAGTTTGAATCCGTCTAAGGCATGTTTGACACCATTTCAAAAGTGATTCTAGGCTCTTGATCAAGATCTCATCAAAGGGTTAATATTCAAACTTGAGTCACAAGTTTCTTGTCACTCAAGAGTGAATTTCAATCACATGATATAGATCTAATCAAGAAGTGGAGAATCAAACTTGAATCACAAGATACATGTTTCTCCTGGGCAATTCGTGACCTTAGATTATTTTCCTAATCCAAGGGTTAAGGTTATGATCCGTGTGAGGTGCCTAATGAGGGCTTGCCATGCCTTGATCTTTCCTTGATCCAAGGGTTAGCAAGCTATCTGGATTTTTCTTCTTAGATTGCGCCAACATCTAGTATAAATAGGAGAAATTTTGAATTGTAAGGACTTTTATCAAATTTTCAAAATTTTGAATATAGCAAGAGTTATTTCATTGAGAGTGTTCTCTCTTAAGGTTTCTCTTAAAACCTTGAATCTCATCAATGGATGTTAATCATTGTGGCGATTCCTCCTTTGGCTTTTTTCATGTGCATGGTGCCATCCTCTCCTAAATCTCTTCCACTCTTCCCTAAATTTTTTCTAGTTCTTGAGTTTTTGAGCCATTATGCTTCCTCCATTAACATCAATCTGTGGAGTTTCTAATTGAAGAATGAAGAAAGGGCCAAATTCAAACTTCTTCTTAAGCAAGCTCATATGAGATGATCCATGCCTTGGCTTCTTGGAGCTTTGAAGGACGTTGATTAGCATCTTCATCCAAGGATTAAGCTTCCAACTTAATTTAGGAACTTAAGTCACCTTTGCCGCCACTTTAGCTAGTATAAATAGGAGAAAATTTGAATTGTGAGGACTTTTGGTCAAAATTTCAAATTATTGAATATAGCAAGAGCTAATTCATTGTTCTTTCTTAGGGTTTCTCTTAGAACCTTAGAAGCTTATCGATGAATGCTAATCCTTGTGGTGATTCCTCACTTGGCTTATTGCAATGCATGGCGTCTTCTCATCTCTAATCTCTATTCCATTTTATCTTTTAAATTATTATTCTTACTTTGAGGTCATGTTCCGCGATCTATCTCACTTTATCCGTGGAGATCCAATTGGAGAATGAAGATTGAGACAAATTCAAGCATGTTCTCAAACTTGCTTGTAACAAGTGGTATCTAGAGCTAGTTCTTCTTTAAGATTGGAACTCTACACGTTTGGTTAGTTCATTCATTTGGTCATCTTTAAATTTTTCTTGTTCTTCATCTAATTCTCTTAGTGTGTTTGGGATTCATCATTAGATTTCCTTAATTGTCTAGTAGTTGTGTCAATTTCTTGTTTAGGACATTTTGTTCGGTGAAAATGCTTCAAATCATATTGTTCATGCTTTGATCCATTTAGTTTGTGTTCTTGTGTGTCAAATCTGGAAAATCATTTCAAAAATATGTTCATATGCAATGGATTCAAATTTTGCACCGTTAAGCTAATAAGCATGCCATATATCTCACATGTGTGCTATCCTACATGCTAGCCTATACATATGCTACTTGTGATATATGTGCCTTGTGAGTTCACTATAGGTTTTGATCTATAACCTCTGTTTTGTTGTGTTATCCTCTGTTTTGGTACATGCTAATGGTTTTTCACATGTTATATGTTAAGTACCTTGTGCAAATTTCAGTTCAAGTAGCTATTATCTTGCTTATCTTTGTTTTTTTTTAGTAATTTTAGACTTAGAAAATTGCTTAGGACTAGTAGTGTAGTTATTGTCCAGTAGTGGGATTGAAAGAAAAGAACATAGAAAAGTCAAGTAAAGTCAAGAAAAGAAAGAAAAGAACCAAAAGATTGAAAGAAAAATTCAAAAGAAAGAAGTATAGAAAAATGCTTGAATAAAAAAAAATTGTGAAGAAAGTGACTCAAGTGAATTTTGTGGAAAATTTGAAGTGCAAGACCATGAGTTAGAGAAGCTAGAAACACTCATAAAATTGTGTTACAAGTCACCTTAGACCGTAGAGACACCTAGGACTAAGAAATCCCCACTAGAATAGAGTTAAAAGTGTTAATAACTTGGATTCTTGAACTTGAGGTGTGCTTGGTACTTGAAAATTTTGTGAACTGCACTTGATTGGAAATTATATAAGTGTGTTTAACTGGTTGTACCTTTCATTTTACTGCACTTGAGTAGCTTATTTTAATCACAAATTACTTGCCTAAATAGCCTACTAAAATCGGTCTCTTAATTGATCACTAATCAACCTTGAGTTTTGTGTGTCTTGTTAAATTGTTTTAGTTAGTGATTGATCCAGCAAGCTTTGCATCCCTTGCTGACTAGTTTGGTACCTTTTTCACATTGTATCCATTCCTTTATTTGAGTAGCTTAATCACTTCTATTTTGTGCCTTTTATTGCTAGTCATTTTAATTGGAATCCTTGGTTTTGGCCTTGAGTGTTTCCTTGGAATTCTTAAGTCAACTTTGGAATTGTGCCTCTTTCACAAGGATATAATCCTAGGTAATTGATTGTAGGTTCAATTAGAAACTTTAAGTGAGACTTGAGAGGGAAAAGGCAAGAGAGACACATTAGAGAAAAAGCCTTCTAAGAGTGATACACGAGTTCTACTAGAGTGTGTAAAGTACAAAAACACATAAGAAGGGGGGTTGAATTGTGTAGACTGTTTTTAAAACTTTTTCTCTAAGACGATGCGTTTGCGTCTGCTGTTTTCAAAACTTGATCAGACGCAAGATTATTTTCTTCTTTAAGATTGATTTTATTACCAGACTGTTCAAGTTATTATCCCCAGTTAGTTAACAGATAAAATAATACAGAAGACAATAGTATTTTTATACTGGTTCGTCTGATCAAGACTACATCCAGTTCTCCAGCAACAAGCTAAGGTTCCACTAAGAGTATTCTTTGAACCTAGCCACTCCTGGCTAAATACAGATATTATTTGAACACAACCTTCTCAGGCTAACCCAGTATTCTTTGAACCCAGCCTCTGTAGGCTAAACAGGGTATTCTTTGAACACAACCTCCTTAGGCTAAGAGCACCACAACAGTGGATTTAGGAAGATGAAAGAATAAGTTTATCCTCTACGCAGAGAGGGGTTTTACAATCAAATCTATTCTAAGTTCAGGGCGAGTGAACTTTGCTTGAGAGCTTGAAGCTTGAATATAATTTCTTTGTTATGCAGTTCGCCAGCCTTCTCATGAAATAATGAAGTCCTTTTATAGAGAGCTCCTTGAAGTATCCGTTAGACTGAAGATTTGAACGTTAGTCCTCTGTCTTGGGGTCTTCAAACGTGTGACAGAGATCAATAAAAATAATTAATGTTTGTACAGGCTTTTTCTGACTTGATCAGAGACATCAACAAAAAGCATGGTTGTCTTTTGTGTTGCAGGGGTTTTGCACAGATCTCTGTTCTATCTTTGGAAGCTTTTTGAGTAACGGCTAGATCTGAATTGGGGCGCGAGTTACTCCATCTAAGCTTCATTTAACGAGGTAGACGAATGAATAAATAAATGAGTTGTGTGTTGAATTCATTCGTCTGTCTCCTTCCGTCTGTTCCTTCAGTCTGCTCTCTTCAGTCTGATGCTTCAGTCTGTTCCTTCCATCTGATGCTTCAGTCTGTTCCTTCCGTTTGATGTTTCTTCAGTCTGATGCTTCAGTCTGATCATTCCGTCTGACGCTTCAGTCTAATGCTTCTTCAGTCTAATGCCTTTAGTCTGATGCCTCAGTCTGTGCTCTTCAGTCTGATCATTCAATTTGCTATTTCTTCCGTCTACAGGCACAACAGAATGTTCTGTAATTATCAAAACTATGATGCTAAATCATCTTGACTTAACAATCTCCCCCTTTTTTATGATTACAAACCACACTAGCAAATTCTTGATCTTATACTCGAGACAGAGCAAAGGGATGTATCAGAGCTAGAGATATGATCTTTATCAGACTGAACTTGAAATAGTAACAGATCAAAATTTATTCTTCATCCTCTTTTCTTCTTCTGCATCTGAACTTCCTTTCAAACTGAGCACTTGTATTATGCTCCCCCTCAGCTTCTAATCTTTTCTTTTCATTTTTTTTTATTTTTTATTTTGTTCCCCCTCAGCTTTTGCATCTTTCTTTTTCTCCATCCCCTTGGGTTGTACACATTTTTTTATTTCTTTAATCCTTTTATCTTCCATTCTTATTTCTCTCCCATCCTTATTTCTCATTTCTCTCCCCCTTGGGCTGCAATAATCAAAAACATCTTTTTTTAAATCTGTTGCATCCTCTAGGTTTTCCACGGAGGCTTCCAATGCCTCCTTATCTCTCATTACCTTCTTCCGTCTGATGCGGTGTATCTAAGGATAGTGTGCCTCTTGCTTTAAAAAGCTAGACATATGTAAAGCATTAAAGAGTTTTGTCATGTACACTCAACAGAGATGTTAGAAGATAACATGACGTTGTGTCTTTTGAAGAGTCAGATAGATGATTTCAACTAAAGATCAGACGCAGTGTTTCGTCTATAGACAATAAGGATAGACGAAAGAAATTTAAACAGATAAGAAAACTTATTCAGATGAGACAATTATTTCTAAGTTTTCAAAAAAGATTTGTTTAAATTCTTTGTAAGAGAGTATTGACTCATTGAAAAGCATTTTGAATAAATTAATATCAAGATCCCTTTTGTTTTTTTTTTTTTTGGATGAACACATGAGCAACTCACCTTGCTTAAAACATTATTTCCAGCTCCATTCAATTGATGTTCGAATGCACTTATTCAATGCACTTGGGTTTAATTTTTCTTGACACCAAAGCATGTTCAGAAAGGTCTCTAAAATTCAACCTATTTGAATTCTTTGAAAATTTTGCTTCTTCCGTCTGAATTGGTAATATGTCTTCTAAAGACCCATAGATGGTAGATCTCTTACATGATCTGTTGTTTTGGAACAAGGACATGTTGATGATCACATATTGCATGTATTCATTGTTCAGATTGTACCATCTTTATATATTCTCTCTTTCTATCTGCAACAAAAATTATTTTTGATCTTGGTACCCAAAATTTCTTGGGTCCAACTTTGTTAGTTGTAAGGTTCCGTCTGTCAAAGGTTATTAAATGACCTTTAAACTATTTCGGAGACCTCAGATGAAAATCATGCATGCTTCTATATACAGACGAATTAATATTTGGCTTTCTTTCGTCTATCACAAGATTGTAACCAAGTTCACTTTTGTTAAGAGGAGATCTTCCATATTTTAAAGTATTTTCGAGCTTGGAAGAACTCAAGGTGAACTTGTTTAAATCTTTCTTTAAGAGTTCATTTTCTTCTTTTAAATTTTCAAGACTAAGAAGAAGATGACTCTTTTCAGTATCAGACGAAGAATATGATTCATCTGATATATTTTTCTCAGATAACTGGACATTTATAGCTTTCAGATTTTCAATTTCTTCTAAAGCATTTTTGAGCTTAGATTTGCAATTTATATTTTCTTGAGCTATAAAATGTGAGTTAGCAAGAAGAACATCATATGACATGTCCTCATAGTCTGAATCTGAATCTGAATCTAAAGAAGATGAGGATGAACTAGATATATTTAAAAGATTTACCTCAGGTGATAGAATATCTTTTGCCATGAGATAGATATTTGCATTCTTTTCTTCAGATGATTCGTCTGAGCTTTCATCATCGAGATCATCCCAAGTGACTTGTTTCTTCTTTCTTCTAATCTTTTTGGAATCCCTCTTCTTCAACATCAATCTTTTTAATCTTCTTGCCATCAAGGAGATTTCTTCTTTAGAGGAATCTTCTGAGTCTGTTGATTCTGCTTTCTTCATACTTGACTCTTCTCCATCAAGCTCATCAATGTTGGATAGAGTAATAAGCTCTTGAATTTTCAGCTTCCCCCTTTTACATAAATGAACTTCATGCACTCTCAGTGCTCCAATGAGTTCAACCAGAGTAAGGGTCTTCATATTTCTCCCAACAGATATAGTAGTGGACATAGCTTCCCATGGTGCAGGTAAGCTTTCCAAAATCTTCATATTATTTTGGACTCTTGAAAAAGTAATTTCCAATGCAGCTAGCCCATTCAGAATAGTTTGGAACCTTCCAAACATTTTGTCTATAGATTCTTCTCTCTCCATAGAGAACATTTCATACTCTCTTTGAAGGGTGGTAGCTTTCCTAAGTCTGACATCTTCAGTTCCTTCATAAGAGATTTTCAACGCATCCTAAAGCTCTTTGGTTGTTTTGTAGGCACAGAATCTGTTATATTCTGTCCTAGAAAAAGCACACGTTATGGCATAACGTGCCTTGTTGTTGAGCTCTGCGACTGTATATTCTTCATTTCCCCACTCTGATTCAGGCTTGGTCAGGGAAAAGTCTCCTTCTGTAATGATCTTCCAAAGTCTATATTTTGTAGACTTGATGTACATCTCCATCCGGTCTGCCCAGTAAGGATAATCATTTCCAGAGAAAGCTTGAGGAGTGTTCATGGAGGAGCCTTCTACAATGAGCATCGTTTGAGAGTTCGCAATCCTGGATCTTTTCCTCTAGCAGCTGTTAAGCGCTCAACCCTTAGAGGTTGAGCTCTGATACCAAACTGTAAAGTACAAAAACACACAAGAAGGGGGGTTGAATTGTGTAGACTGTTTTTAAAACTTTTCTCTAAGACGATGCGTTTGCGTCTGCTGTTTTCAAAGCTTGATCAGACACAAGATTATTTTCTTCTTTAAGATTGATTTTATCATCAGACTATTCAAGTTATTATCCCCAGTTAGTTATCAGATAAAATAATACAGAAGACAACAGTATTTTTATACTGGTTCATCTGATCAAGACTACATCCAGTTCCCCAGCAACACGCTAAGGTTCCACTATGAGTATTCTTTGAACTCAGTCACTCTTAGCTAAATACAGATATTATTTGAACACAACCTTCTCAGGCTAACCCAATATTTTTTGAACCCAGACTCTGCAGGTTAAATAGGGTATTCTTTGAACACAGCCTCCACAAGCTAAAAAAGAGGTATTCTTTGAAACACAACCTCCTCAGGCTAAGAGCACCACAATAGTGGATTTAGGAAGATGAAATAATAAGTTTATCCTCTACGCAGAGAGGGGTTTTACAATCAGATCTATTCTAAGTTCAGGGCGAGTAAACTTTGCTTGAGAGCTTGAAGCTTGAATATAATTTCTTTGTTATGCAGTTTGCCAGCCTTCTCATGAAGTAATGAAGTCCTTTTATAGAGAGCTCCTTGAAGTATCCGTTAGACTGAAGATTTGAACGTTAGTCCTCTATCTTGGGGTCTTCAAACGTGTGACAGAGATCAATCAGAATATATAATGTTTGCACAGGCTTTTTCTGACTTGATCAGAGACATCAACAAAAAGCATGGTTGTTTTTTGTGTTGCAGGGGTTTTGCACAGATCTCTATTCTATCTTTGGAAGCTTCTTGAGTAACGGCTAGATTTGAATTGGGGCGCGAGTTACTCCGTCTGAACTTCATTTAACGAGGTAGCGAATGAATAAATAAATGAGTTGTGTGTTGAATTCATTCGTCTGTCTCCTTCCGTTTGTTCCTTCAGTTTGCTCTCTTCAGTCTGATTATTCAGTCTGATGCTTTAGTCTGTTCCTTCCATCTGATGCTTCTTCAGTCTGATGCTTTATTCTGATCATTCCGTCTGATGCTTCAGTCTAATGCTTCTTTAGTCTGATGCCTTCAGACTGATGCCTCTTCAGTCTGATGCTTCAGTCTGATCATTTAGTCTGCTCTTTCTTTCGTCTATAGGCACAATAGACTGTTCTGTAATTATCAAAACTAAGATGCTAAATCATCTTGACTTAACAGAGTGACACACTTAGAGAGTGGAAAAGATCTTGTATATACTTGTATTTGTTATCTAACCTTTCTTTGTGCAGCCATGGAAAGTTCTCCTAGTGTAGGAAATGATCTCTCACCTAAATCCAAGGAGATGGTGGACTTAATGAAGTCTATGCTTCAAGCTAGCTTGGATGAGAAGTTTGACAAAGAAAGGAGAGCTAAGGAGGATAAGGAAGGAACTTGAGAAAAGGATCCTTGGAGAAACTAGTGGGAACCGTGGGAATCATAATGTTGGAGGGGCTGGAACTAGGGGAAACCGAGAGGGAGAAGGGAATGAAGGGCCTAGAAATAAGAGAGGAAGTCATAAAGGAAGTGGTAGAGAGAGGGGAGATCCTAGAGGAGATTATACCACACCTAGGGAAAGTGATTGGGGAAGTAACTATGATGAGGATGAAGCCTTTAGAACCTTTTCAAATGAAAGGAGGGAAAGAAGAGGTCCTGATAGAGGCCTCCTTAGAGAGATTCCAAAGAGTCCTTGAAGTTGCCCAATCTAACTTCTTCAACAATCTCCAAACCAAGGCTTAAGGAAGCTTTCGGTCAAAGCTTCAATGGAGGAAAGAAACCGAAAAGGAAAAAGAATGGAAGGGGTGAGGAATGGTGTGGGTTGGCACCATGGCAAGCCAATAAGCCTAGGGAGAACCGCCACAATGGAGGGTGGAATCCATTGATAAGATCCAAGAAACCTTGCTAAGCAAGACAAGAGAATCCTCTCTTAAGAAAAACTCAAAGCTGTTTCATTTATCAAAATATCAAAAGTTCCTTTACAATTTTGTTTTTGGCTTTATATAGGCTTAGGAAGACTTGAAGAGGAAGCTAAACAACTTTAGAGTACTCTACAAGTCAATGAATAAGAGCCACAAGTTCAAAGGTTCAAGTACATGTCACTTTCCGCTTGATTATCATCTATTGGATGAGTGCATCTAATCAAGGGTTAAGATTTGCTCTTGGATTAGGCATGGATCCTAATCCAAGTGAAAATCTTCATAAACCAAAACCACTTAGATTCACAATTTGAAATTTAAACTTAAACCAAATTAAATTTAAATTTCAAATGAGAATTTAATATGAACTTGAACTTAAATTCATTCACCCTATTAAGCTTCACTCTTTAAGCTTACTAGCCTTTTAAGCACAATGTTAAGCAAGCACTTAAAAGAAAAGACACTTTTGGCCGAAAACTTACAAGGCCATCAAAATCATTCACAAGTACATTACAAAAAAATGAAATTCTAACTAAGGTAGCTTGATTGAGTGTGTGCTTGGTCTTGGAGCTTCTAGTAACTCTTCTAGTAATGGATGTTCCTACATCAAACCCTCCTTCTTTGCTTGAACTTGTCCTCAAGTTATTATATTCATTTGTACCTACATTAAACAAAGAAAGATCATTAATATTAAAAGAATTAGTATCTCCATGATCCATGGGAAGCTCCAAGTAACATTGGTCTTTACCAACCAACACAATCAACCGGGATCAAAGACCAAACAAGGTTCCGCAAATTGGTTATTATATGATGCAACATATAGGTAAATTTGTTTCTTAAAGTGATTGCATAGTTGTAAAAGTAAATGAGACTTCCTATTCAAACACTCTTTAAATTTGCTAGATTTACCTAAGTTATTTATTTTCCAATCATATAACAACAAGATAATTTGTTTGCTAATATCAACATCACAATCTAATAAAGTAAAAGAAGAACTTAGTTGATCTTTCATAGCATAACCAAAGCTCTTTGGAGTTTCAACTTCAAGTTGTGTAGATACTAACACTTCCTCAAGTGTGGACATGTCAAGATTGGAACTCTTAGTTAAGATTCTTCTTCTAGGTGTAGAAATTTGCAATGTACCCTCCTTCTTAAACTCTTCCATCAACCTAGAAGGACATTCAACACGATTAAGATAAAAATCATTAGGAACAATTAAGAATTCCAAATTGCCAAATTCAAGAATTGTCCAAGGTCTAATTCCATAATACTCAAGGTTATAACATGCAAAATCATTTTTATTAGAAGTAAAAGGAAAAGTAAGTGGTAAGGAATTTTTCTCAAAGGGAAGTTCAAACTTTATAGGTATTTCCTTTTCTTCACAATGTTTGTTCCAAGGCTCCATTATGAACAACTCTTCACTAGGCACCAAAACAAAAGGTTGTTTGTAAAGATGGTCACAAGTGATAGAGGCCTCTTTACAGAGATTCCAAAGAGTCCTTGATGTTGCCCAATCTAGCTTCTTCAATGCACTCCAACACAAGCTAAAGGAAGCTTTCGGTCAAAGCTTCAATGGTGGAAGGGAAGACCGAAAAAGAAAAGGTGAAGGGGGTGAGAAATGGTGAGGGTAGGCGCCATGGCTAGCCAATAAGCCTAGGGAAAACCGCCACAATGGAGGATGGAATCCATTGATAAGATCCAAGAAACCTTGCTAAGCAAGACAAGAGAATCCTCTCTTAAGAAAAGCTCAAAGCTATTTCATTTATCAAAAATATCAAAAGTTCCTTTACAATTTCGTTTTTGGCTTTATATAGGCTTAGAAAGAATTGAAAAGGAAGCTAAACAACTTTAGAGTACTCTATAAGTTAATGAATAAGAGCCAGAAGTTCAAAGATTCAATTACATGTCACTTTCAAGAGTGTTTCATGTCACTTTCAAAGGTTACATGTCACTTTCCACTTGATTATCATCCATTGGATGAGTGCATCTAATCAAGGGTTAAGATTTGCTCTTGGATTAGACATGGATCCTAATCCAAGTGAAAATCTTCTTAAACCAAAACCACTTAGATTCACAATTTGAAATTCAAACTTAAACCAAATTAAATTTAAATTTCAAATGAGAATTTAATATGAACTTGAACTTAAATTCATTCACCCTATTAAGCTTCACTCTTTAAGCTTACTAGCCTTTTAAGCACAATGGTAAGCAAACACTTAAAAGAAAATACACTTTTGGCCGAAAACTTACAAGGCCATCAAAATTATTTATGCTTCAATTACAAAAATCAAATCCTAAGCTAAGGTAATTTGGAGCTTCTAGTAATTCTTCTAGTTGAGTGATTTTCCTTAGATGTGCCTACATCAAACCCTCCTTCTTAGTTGCAACTTGTCCCCAAGTTGGCTTGATCTTCACCTACATTAAAAATGACAAGTCAATAACATTGAAAGTTTTCATCCAACAAATCACTAGGTAGATCAAGTTAAAAAAGTTTTGAGTCCTTTTAAACTCATGTCCTCTAAGGAATTTCCTCAATGGACTCTTGCTCCTAAATAGAGTCCTCTTTACCTACAAACAAATAATCACCCGGATCAAATATCACAATGTCATCATTAATAAAGGATAAGTCATTCTTGGTAATATTCAATGCAAGCGATTTATTGTGTTTGTATGATTGCTTTCTATGTTGAGTACTTTGTAGTAAAAGTAATTGAATCTCTATAATACGCCACTTACTCAACTCAATCCTAGAATCTAGAGTCAAAAATTGATATGATGTATTCATATTCAAAGCATGTAACGACAAATTGTATTTATTACTCATACCAACAACATCATTCAAAGAATGAGAGTAAAATTTTGAATACTCATTTGGAATAAAACCGAAACTTTTAGGAGTTTCTAATCCTTTCCCCACTTGTGTAGACACTTGCCCCTCAATCAACATTCCTTCCCTAAGTGTGGAAATTTGTGGTGTGCCCTCCTTCTTAACCTCTTCCAACAACCTAGGAAAATATTCATCATCATGAAAACAAAGGTTAATAGGCACAATTAAAAGCTATTTCATTTATCAAAAATATCAAAAGTTCCTTTACAATTTCGTTTTTGGCTTTATATAGGCTTAGGAAGACTTGAAGAGGAAGCTAAACAACTTTAGATTACTCTACAAGTCAATGAATAAGAGCCACAAGTTCAAAGGTTCAAATACATGTCACTTTCAAAAGTGTTTTATGTCACTTTCAAAGGTTACATGTCACTTTCCGCTTGATTATCATCCATTGGATGAGTGCATCTAATCAAGGGTTAAGATTTGCTCTTGGATTAGGCATGGATCCTAATCCAAGTGAAAATCTTCTTAAACCAAAACCACTTAGATTCACAATTTGAAATTTAAACTTAAACCAAATTAAATTTAAATTTCAAATGAGAATTTAATATGAACTTGAACTTAAATTCATTCACCCTATTAAGCTTCACTCTTTAAGCTTACAAGCCTTTTAAGCACAATGTTAAGCAAGCACTTAAAAGAAAATACACTTTTGGCCGAAAACTTACAAGGCCATCAAAATCATTCACAAGTACATTACAAAAAAATGAAATTCTAACTAAGGTAGCTTGATTGAGTGTGTGCTTGGTCTTGGAGCTTCTAGTAACTCTTCTAGTAATGGATGTTCCTACATCAGGTCCTAACCGAAACATTCACCATACGAGACAACCTCGCACACATAGAAGAACCTTTGGGGATGATGAGCCTAGAGCATGGGAAGGAAACACCAAAATTCGTTGGAGATGGTGATGGCGAGACACTTGGAGATGGTGATGGCGAGACATACTTGGATTGGGTGATGAAAGTAGACCAAGTATTCTCTTGTTACTCCACTTTGAGTGAAGAGAAAAGACTCAACCTAGATATATTAGAGTTTGAAGGATATGCATTGGTTTGGTGGAACCAAGTACTTGTAGATGTCAAAAGGAGAAGGAGGCCTCATATCACTTTTTGGACACTATTGAAGGATGCTATGAAAGGGAGATTTGTGCCTACCTCTTACACAAGGGATTTACATGTAAACTTCCAAAGGTTTAATCAAGGAGGAAGGAGTGTACAACAGTATTACAAGGATCTTGAGCTCACCTTATTAAGGGTGGATTACCAAGAGGACAAGGAAGCAACCCTAGCAAGGTTCACCAATGGTTTGCATAGGGAGATTCCAGACATCTTGGAGCTCCAAAATTATATAACTTCGGAGGATGCCATACACAAGGCCGAAAGGATTGAGGGCCAAATGAAGAGGAAAGGCCCCTTTAGGAACTCCTACACTAGTTGTTCTTCAAGTTGAAAGGAAAGGAAAAAGGAAGGAAAATCCAAGACTTCATACAAGTCTAACCGAAAAGACTCCAAGGGTAAGGAAATTTCTAAGCCTAACTCTAAGCATTCTAATATCAAGTGTTTTAAGTGTCTGGGTCATGGACACATTGCCTCACAATTCCCCAACAAGAAGACCATGGTGATTAGCGTGGATGGAGAAGTAACAAGTGAAGAATCCACTTGATACAAGCACACTTCTACGCTTGAGAGAATTTCCCGATCTTCAATTCTTCAAGGAGTTTTTCACGAATCTCTTGTGCAATTTAGTAGCCAAACATCAACAATAGATAAAGGAAATGGTGTTAGTGTAAAAACATATCAATCACGAAAGAAATGTAAAAAGCGAAAAAGATTAGAAATTGAATGACGCCATGGTGAAACATCAATAAGCCAAGATGAGGAATCGCCAAAAAGAAGGATCTTTGATAAGATTCAATGGTTCAAGACACCATGGACTAGTCCAATAAGCCTTGAGGAATCGCTACCATAGAAAACTATGGATAAGATTCAATGGTTCAAGACACCATGGACTAGTCCAATAAGCCTTGAGGAATCGCTACCATAGAAAACTATGGATAAGATTCAACTCTTTCACAAGAAGGAGATAAGAGAACTCCTTTTCTTTAGGCAAAAGCATAAAGCTTCAATTTTATTTCATCAAATATTATCTACAATGAAAGGCATGAGGTCCTTTTATAGATGAGGAGACTATGAGAGAAGGTTTTCTAAGGTGGAGATTGAAGGGAAATGGGCGTTGGACCCTTGGGCCTAAGGGTATAGGTCATGAAGCCCACACTCACCTTTAAGGCCTTACCTTCTTGGATCCATAATTTCAACTTAACTAAGGTTAAGTCCAAATTATGGATTTAAGTAGGTTCAAGGTCTATTTCCTTTCCTCTTCACTTGAATTTCTTCTCTTAATGTCTCTTCTAAGAAAGTATTCAACCAAGAAAAGGAATCATACAATAATGATTACATATGAGCTATTTCTAGAAGATTACAAAGCTTTCTAACTAAGGGCATGTCTTTGAGAACTCCTTCAATATTCAAGAGCTCCCTCTCCATTCCCTCTTCTATCTTCTTCATCACGCTTCTTGTAATCCTTCTTGTAGAGTTCCCTTCCTTGGATGGTTGATGGAGGACCATCTCCAAAAGCTCAACAAACTCTTCAACCTTACTTTTTAATAAATTGAGCATCTAATTAAATTCGTTATGTTTTTGACACTTTGACCAGGTTTACTATTCGGATCATAACTTGGGCTACACAACTCCCATTTATTTGTTCTTGGTGTCTTTTTAAAGCTGACTTAAAGGGCTACAAAATCTATGAGACACCAAAGCCCAATTATAACTGCATCTAGGAGGAAATTGGGCTTGAAAGTAACATTTGGATACTCGCAGGATGTTCCAGCAGGGTGCTGACCAGGTTCAGTATTTTGAGCATAATGTGGGCTAAAAAACTCCAATTAATTTAGTCTTGGTTGCATTTGAAATCTTACTTAAAGGGTTAAAAAATCTATGAAGACACCAAAGACCAGTTCGGACTGCATCAAGGGGGAAATGGAGCTTGAAGTTAACGTTGGAATGCTACCAGGATTTTCCAGCGAGTTGTTTAATTGTTTAGGCCTATTAGTTTCTTTCAATTATGTATTTGTTTTAAGACTTGGATTTGGGTCTTGTAATTATGAAGTGTGCTCATTCTATGGTGTCTCTCATCTCACCATTGATCACTCATTTCAACCTAGGGTGGGGAACATTTCAGATTTCTAACTTTAGGCCTATTGCACTTTCATTTAAGTTGGTCAACATTTCTATTGTACTCACTTTTGGTCAAAATTTATGAAATAGAATTTCTAAGACTTGTGTCCTGAGAAAGGAGAGAGCTCTCCTAGGGTTTCTTCCAAGAACCTTGAATCTTATCATGGATCCATGATCCAAGTGGCGATTCTCCATTCAAGCTTATTGGGTGCTTCATTCATGGCGCTTTCCACACTCATTACCTTCTTCCATTTTTATTCTTCTTCTTCTTTGTTATAAACTGAGAGGTTGAGTGCTTATTCTGCAAGCTTCTTCATAATCAATTGAGTGTTTAATGATGGGTGAATGAAGAATGGGGCAATAACTTGCTTATCCATGAAGATCGCTTCCAAGTTCCTCATGGGTTTGCATCAATGGTCCTCCATCAAACTCTCCTTTTTGCAAGTAACTTGCCCTCAGGTTGGTTTGACCTATACCATCTTCATGCCACAAGTTAATCAAAAATATAAAAAAATTTCATAATACTATTTTGAGAAAGATTAAGTTATAGAGGATTTGAGGCCCTTTAGATTCATGTCTTGTAAGGAAATTTTCTCAATGGACTTTTGCCCCTAAATGAGTCCTCCTTACCTACAAGAAAAAACCAATTAGCCACCTGGATCAAATATAACCATGTCATCATTATTGATAGCATTTAATGCAAGTGATTTGTTGTGTTGGTATGATTGCAAGTTATAGAACAAGAACATGTATTTCTCCTCAATACCAACAACATCAATTAAAGAATTAAAGGAAAATTTTAAATACTCATTTGGGATAGAACCGAAACTCTTAGTAGTTTCTACCCTTTTTTCCACTTGTGTAGACCCTTGATTCTTATTCATCATTCCTTCTTTAGGTGTGGAACTTTGTGGTGTGCCCTCCTTCTTAACCTCTACCATCAACATAGGAAAACTCTCAACATCATGAAAAGAAAGGTTAATAGGCACAATTAAGAATTCCAAATCACCAAACTCAAGAATTTTCCAAGGCTCAATGCCATAAGATTCTAGTTTATGGTATGAAATATCATTCTTATTAAAAGTAAAAGGAGTAGTAATTGGTAAGGAAATTTTTTCAAAAGGTAGTTCAAATTCGAAAGGTACTTCTTTCTCTTGAACATAATTATTCCAAGGTTCCTTTATGCACAACTCTTGATTAGGAATCAAATCAAAAGGAAGTTTGTAAAGATGATCACAAGCATCTTTATAAGAAACTTGAAGTTCATTCCTTTCAAAATCTTCACACAAGAGATGATCAATTTGTTCTTCGAAATCCTCCTTTGTAACAACACCTACAACATCATCCTCAAAATAAGAATCAAAAGTGTCAAATGAAGGTTTAATACAAACAAGTAAAGTATCACTTTTCTCCCTTATTTGTTTTTCCATCAACCCTAATTCTTTAATTTCTTTTTCCTTCAATTCTTTTTCTTTCAACTCTTTTTTCTTTCTATCATTCTCAGCTTCCTTCCTCTATTTTTCTTCTCTCAACCTCCTTTCTTTTCTTTCTCTCAATTCCCTTCTAGATTCATAACAATCTCTATCACTTCTTTGAGGTGAATGATGGTACCTCCCTTGTTTTTCTTTTCTATCAACCCTTTCATGGTCATATCTCAACTCATATTCTTTTCTCCTCCTCCTTTCGCACCTCTCATTTTCTTCCATAGCTCTTCTTTCCTCCTTCTTCCTTCTATCACGCTCCTCCAAGCAATAGGTGAACTTCCCCATAAGCTTTATAAACTTCTTAGTCTTGGAAGATAAATCATCACCATCACTAGGTGGTCTATCCATGGCTGCAAAGGAAGGTAAGTCCAACAAAAACAAGAAACTCAAGGAAAAGGTTAGTCCATAAGAGTTAGTAAAATTTTAAAGAGACAATATGAACTCTAAATCAAGAGATTAGCTACTCTAACTAAGAGAGATGTATAGAAGCAAGATATAACCAAGATACTCAAACAAATGGGTGGAGATACAGCCACTAAACAAGGCCAAACCGAGACAAAAATCCAAAGGCAAAGATAGCAAAATTAGCAAGAGATACTAAAAGCGATTACTCAGAAACTGAAAACTATGAGCAAGATAATATCTGTTTGAGTTAAAATAAAGCATGAATTGCACTTTGGTGCAGCAAGCAAACCGGATTGAAAGTCCAAAGTCCAATTACAATTAAGAAAAGAAAATTACAAGTATAATATGCTAACAAGTAGGAACTTCTAAGGCAAAAATGTATGTAAACCGTGTAGCCTCCTTTGTTCCTTCCTTTTTTCACACTTGAATTCTTCCTTTTCTTCCTTAAACCTCAAGGTTCAAATCTGTAAAGAAAATTCCAGAATTATTTATGGGCCAAGTGATACACAATTGGATGCTAAAGTGTTAAAAACAAGTTAGAAATTCCAATGCGTTCTTCACTTGATCTCCCTCCTTCTTATTTCCTTTGTTCTTCCTCTTTGTGGCCTATTTGGAAACTAAAACTGCACCACAAAGTATGTTAGTGGTAGAAAATTATGCAGCAAAAATTCAACCCAAGGTGTGGCACATATGCGGGCTATAGGCTAGCATGCATGTCACATATGCAGGCTATAGGCTAGCATGCATGTCACATATGCGGGCTATGGGCTCTCCTATATGTGAGCTATGGATGCAAGGCACAAAATGCACTATATGTTGCAGCAACTAGACAACAATACACATAGCATATGCAGTAAGTAAAACCAAGTAAAAACTGAACACAAAGATCCTAATCGGTCAAGTCACCCTAAATGTCAATTTCATGAATTTAGTACATGTGGTCATGTGATTTTCTCACCAATACAACAATGAGGCACAATGCAGCAAAATGTTTCAGCAAAATGAACGAAGAATAGAACAAAAGATGTCACACTTGCAGCAGAAAAATTCAATCTAACAGAAAATTAAAATGCAGCAGAACAGAACTGAAATGCAGTAATTGATGTTCCAAAACGCATGCAGTTAATGAATTTTAAAAATGCAGTAGATGATTCTAACGCACGCTGCAGAGAAAAACAAGATAAAGACTTGATGCAGCAGCAAATTGACTATGCAGAAAATTGCAGCAGGAAAGAAAATGCAGCAAGGCAAGAATGATGCAGTACTTAACGTAACAGCAGAGAAAAGAAACTATTGCAGCTGACATGAAACTGAAACTGCGGTAAATTGCTTGTTCAATCGCATGCAGCAGAGAGAAGGAAAGATAAAGACTTGATGCAGCAGTAAATTGACTATGTGTTAAGATGCATGTAGTAGTTTTCAGTATGTAAGAACCAAAGCAAGGAAGATCAAGAAGTGTGTAACAACCAAAGCAAGAAAGATCAAGAAGTGTGTGCAGCAGATTTATAATTCCAGCAAGAGGCTTGTAGCAGAAAAATGAATTTACCCTTAGCAGCAAGGAAATTGGGATGGCGGTGCAGCAAGAACAAATGAATGCAGATTCAAGAAGTGAGTGCAGAAATGAAATTGGACATCAAGAACAATGTAAGAACAATGTGCAGCAATGAGAAGGATGCAAGAAATGGCATGCCGATTCAAGGTGCAGCAAATTAAATGGCATGCGGATAGGCACCATGCAGCAGAAATATGAAATGATGCAGCAGAAAATTCACAAAGTTCAAGAAGAAAAATTATTCACAAGTGCAGCAAGAAGTTCAACAAGATTCAATTTCCAGCACCAAGATTCAATCTGTAGTAATGGAATGGCATGCGGAACTCCAATGCAGAAACAAAAATTGGCAAACAATGCAAGGCACAATCAAGGCAAGGGTGTGGTAGCATGCAGCAGATTTTTTAAACTCAATGCTCTTACGTGAAACAGTTGCTGGAACTTCACAAATCATGCAAAAGAAGAAACAATTGCAGCAGTTTTGGGATATGATCATGCGGCAAATTTATCCTTCACATTGGCATGCAGAACAGAATTTACAATCATGAATCAAGGCTACCACTTGAGAGAAATTAAAGAGAACTTACGGTTAACATGCAAGATCATGGAATTTGTCACTGATTTTGAAGTAAAAAGGTGTTTCCAAAGTAAGGTCTTATATTGTGAATTTCTTCAAGATCACACATGGCCAGCCAAGAATTGACAATGTAAAATGCAGCAAAACACATAATTTTATGATTCTCTCCAAGAAGCCTCACGTACAGCAAGCATGGAATATCAAAAACAAAATGCAGCAAAGCCATACTAGTTCATGTGGGGTTAAAACTATGATTTTAAATGGCATGCAAAGGCAAAGAATGAAATTTAGAGCCAAAACTCAATTGCAAAACACCAAACACAAGTATTGAAATGATCCTAATCTAAAGAAAGGTAGAAGTAGAATGTCAAAATTTAAAATGCAAGGAAACAAGAAAAAATTTTCTAACCAATATGGAGAATCTTTGAAGAAGAAAAGGCTCTTGATACCAAATCACACTTCTATTGATACAAGCACACTTCTATGCTTGAGAGAATTTCCCGATCTTCAATTCTTCAAGGAGTTCTTCACGGATCTCTTGTGCAATTTAGTAGCCAAACATCAACAAGAGATAAAGGAAATGGTGTTAGTGTAAAAACATATCAACCAAGAAAGAAATGTAAAGAGCGGAAAAGATTAGAAATGGAATGGCACTATAGTGAAACACCAATAAGCCAAGATGAGGAATCGCCACAAAGAAGGATCTTTGATAAGATTCAATGGTTCAAGGCACCATGGACTAGTCCAATAAGCCTTGAGGAATCTCCACCATAGAAAATCATGGATAAGATTCAACTCCTTCACAAGAAGAAGATAAGAGAACTCTTCTCTTTAGGCAAAAGCATAAAGCTTCAATTTTATTTCATCAAAAGTTATCTACAATGAAAGGGCATGAGGTCCTTTTATAGATGAGGAGACTATGAGAGAAGGTTTCCTAAGGTGGAGAGTGAAGGAAAATGGGCCTTGGACCTTTGGGCCTAAGGGTATGGGTCATGAAGCCCACACTCACCTTTAAGGCCCTACCTTCTTGGATCCATAATTTCATCTTAACTAAGGTTAAGTCCAAATTATGGATTTAATTAGGTTCAAGGTCTATTTCCTTTCCTCTTCACTTGACCTTCTTTTCTTAATCTCTCTTCTAAGAAAATCCTCAACCAAGAAAAAGAAACATACAATAACGATTACATATGACCTATTTCTAGAAGATTACGGACATGTCTTCAAGAACTCCTTCAATCTTCAAGAGCTCCCTCTTCTCTCTTCTTCATCACGCTTCTTGTAATCCTTCTTGTAAAGTGGCCTTCCTTGGATGGTCCTCCATCACCACTCAACCTTCAAGTGAAGAAGAAGAAGCTAGTGCTAGTGATCATTCAAGCATGGAGCAACTAGAAGATGGAAACTTGTTGATGGTTAAGAGAATGCTAGGAGGTGCATGTATGGACCTTGATGACACTCAAAGAGAAAACATATTCTACACAAGATGCACCATTGGAGGAAAGGTATACTCCCTAATCATTGATAGTGGTAGTTGCACCAATGTGGTTAGCACTAGGCTTGTAGAAAAACTTGATCTTAAGACAACTCCACATGCTAAACCCTATAAATGCAATGGCTAAGTGAAAAAGGGGAATTTGTAGTTAACAAACAAGTATTGATTGCCTTCACTATTGGTAGATATAATGATGAAGTGTTGTTTGATATTGTACCTATGGAAGCATCTCATATATTGTTAGGTAGGCCATGGCAATATGACAAGCATGCATTACATGACGGGTTGTCCAATACTTATGTATTTTCTCATGGTGGTAGGAAAATTAGTTTGAAACCTTTGACACCTAGGGAGGTATGTGAGGATCAATTTAAAATGAAAATCAAAACAAAGAATGAGAGGAAAGCTTGTGAAGCCAAAAAGCATCCAAAATCACCTAATTCTAGCCTAAAACCCACCTTGGCTGAGAGTTCCAAAATAATTACAGAAAATGCCGCTGCAGAAAATCAAGTGAAACTTAGGCTAGAAAAGTCCAATTAGGGAGATTCCAAAAATGCTAGAAAGCTTAAGAAGAAAGCTACTGAACCTAAATAGAGTTTACTTGTAAGTAGGAGTGAAATTAGAAGGGAATTCTTAACTAGAAAGTCTATGTTTCTATGCTTATCTTCACCCATGTTTTTTAGTTCAAATTTTGTGGGTGATCAAGTGAGTTTAGATGCCTTACTTGAAGAGTTTAAGGATGTGTTTCCTAGTGATATTCCCCACGGCCTACCTCCCTTGAGAGGCATAGAGCGCCAAATAGATTTAATTTCGGGTGCTCCCCTTCCCAATAGGCCAACTTATAAGACTGCTCCACAAGAAACTCTTGAAATTGAAATTCAAGTTCAAGACCTAGTAAGTAAGGGTTGGGTCAAGGAAAGCCTATCCCCTTGTGCATCCCCAGTTATATTGGTTCCTAAGAAGGAGGGCACATGGAGAATGTGCACCGATTGTAGGGTCAATAATAACATCACCATTAGGTATAGGCACCCAATCCCAAGATTAGATGACATGCTAGATGAACTTCATAGCTCAACCATCTTCACTAAAGTTGATCTTAAAAGTGGTTACCACCAAATTAAAATGAAAAATGGTGATAAGTGGAAAATTGCCTTTAAGACCAAGTTTGGTCTTTATGAATGGTTAGTCATGACATTTGGGCTCTCCAATGCCCCAAGTACTTTTATGAGGCTCATGAATCATGTGCTTAGGGAATTCATAGGGAAGTTTGTTGTGGTTTATTTTGATGATATTCTTATCTATAGTAAATCTTTCTTTGATCACTTAACACGTTTGAGATTTTTTTTAGAAGTACTTAGAAAGGAGAAGCTCTATGCAAACAAAGAGAAGTGCACATTTGCCATGGACCAAGTGGTGTTCCTCGGTTTTGTGGTATGTTTCAAGGATGTGCAAGTTGATGGAAGCAAGGTGAAAGCAATCCTTGAATGGTCGAGACCTACTAGTGTGAAGGAAGTGAGAAGCTTCCATGGGTTAGCAAGCTTCTATAGGAGATTTGTGAAGGACTTTAGCACTGTTGCATCTCCTCTCAATGAGTTTGTGAAGAAGGAAGTACCAGTACCATTTTTGTGGGGACCAAAGCAAGAGGAAGCTTTTACTCTCTTGAAAGAAAAACTTACCAATGCTCCTATTTTATCTATGCCTAATTTTGAATTATCTTTTGAACTTGAATGTGATGTTTCTAATCTTGGTATAGGTGCTACTTTGAAACAAGAGAATCATCCAATTGCTTATTTTAGTGAGAAACTAAAAGGAGCACAATTGAACTACTCCACCTATGACAAAGAGCTATATGCTTTGGTGAGGGCCTTGCATACTTGGCAACGCTACCTCCTTCCCAAGGAGTTCATAGTCCACATTGGTCATGAGGCCTTGAAGCACTTGAGATCGCTCAACAAAAGGCATGCAAGGTGGACGGATTTTGTGGAAACATTTCCCTAGATCATCAAGCATAAGAAAGGAATAGCAAACATTATGGTCGACGCCCTTAGTAGAAGGTATACACTCTTATCCTTGCTTGAGTCTAAGTTGTTGGGATTTGAACACATTAAGGCCTTGTATAGTGATGATGATGACTTTGGTCGTGAGTTTGAAGCATGTTCCAAAGGTGCTCACAATGAATTTTATAGGCATAATGGTTACCTCTTATAAAGGAAAATGTTTGTGTGTGCCTAGAACTTCATTAAGAGAACTTTTAATATGTGAAGCTCATGAGGGAGGAATCATGGGTCACTTTGGGGTAGGGAAGACTTTAGCTATTTTACATGAACACTTCTTTTGGCCAAAAATGAAAGCTCAAGAGGATAAATTTTTAAGTAAATGTGTTACATGTCATAAAGCTAAATCAAAACTCTCTAATCACAGCCTATACATGTCTTTACCTTCACCCACCTCTCCTTGGTTGGATATTTCCATGGACTTTGTCCCAGGTTTACCCAAGACAAAGAGAGGTGTATATTTCATTTTTGTTGTTGTGTGTAAGTTCTCAAAGATGGCACACTTCATTCCTTGCCATAAGAGTGATGATGCATCTCATGTGACCAAACTCTTCTTCAATGAAATAGTGAGATTGCATGGAATTCCCCAAAGCATAGTAAGTGATAGGGACTCTAAGTTCCTTAGCCATTTTTGGAGGTCCTTATGGGGAAAGCTTGGCACCAAGCTCCTTTTCTCCACCACTTGCCAACCCAAATCAATGGACAAACGGAAGTGGTGAATAGGACCTTTGGACAAGTAATTAGAAGCTTTGTGAAGGGAAAAATGAAATCTTGGGAAGATTGCTTGCCTCATGTAGAGTTTTCCTACAATAGAGTGGTGAATTCTACTACATTACTTTCTCCATTTCACGTTGTGTACGATTTCAATCCTGTAACCCCTCTTGATTTGTGTGCTTTACCTTTTGATGATGTGTTGAACAAGGAGGGAATGGATAGGGCCGAGAAGATCAAAGCTATGCATGCCAAGATAAAAGCTAGGATTGAGCAAATGAATCAACAAGTGGCCAAGCAAGCTAATAAGCACCGCAAGCACATTAAGTTAAAAGTTGCAGACTTTGTTTGGGTTCATCTTAGATAGGAGAGGTTCCCCACCTTGAGAAGCTCCATATTGCTTCCAAAGAGGGATGGACCGTTTATAATTATTGAAAAGCTTGGACCCAATGCTTTTAAATTAGACTTTCCTAATCATTATGGTGGTAGCAACTCTTTTAATGTGTGTGATCTTACTTTGTGTGATATAGGATTTGAAGATGAAGATCATTCCAACTTGAGGACAAGTTGCCATCAAGAAGGAGGGTTTGATGGAGGACTATCTCCATTAGAAGCTCAAGCACAAGGAGAAAGTCAAAGAAGAATAATAAGGTCAATGCTCAAGAGGATACAAGAGCAAGTGCAAAAAGAGTTGACAAAGTCAAAGTCAACTCAAGAAGACTTGACTCTTATTTTAAAGCCTTGTAATATAATTTGTATTTTGTAATTTCCTTTTAAATACTTAGACAATAAAATAAGTGTAAATTGGTCATTGCATGGAGCTTGAAACTCACGGCCTAGAGTAGGGAGAGTGGACCAAAAATTCACAAGTAAATGGGAGAGAGTGAACTACACTTGCTTGGGAGAGAGTGGACCATGTGAATGTGCAAGTGAGTGGAATTTCCACTAACTAGTTTGAATTAAAGCCTTTAGATTGGATCTAAATCTCAAGGGCTGGAATTTAAACTAGTTTCCCACTAATTAATTTATATCTCTACCATTAGATTATATCTAATCATATGGCTGAAATTTAAATCAATTAGTTACACTTTTAGCACTCCTTGGATCCAAATTGCCACCTTTGGAAAATATATTGAATAAGATGGGATATAAGGATGAATCATTCATCATGGCTGATGAGTCATTATTTTGATCACTTTCTTTGCATCTTTTATATCCTAATAGAACATGATTAATGGTCAATTAACATGATTTTATGCATTTATCAGTTTGGGCTCATTTGGGCTTTAAGTGTTTAATTTGTTCTAATTCGCTATATTTTTCCAAATTTGAGTAGTTTCACTAAAACAGGCATAACTCCCTCTACAGATCTCCGTTTGAGCTTTGATTTTTCTCGAATTAAAGAAGATTAACAGAGCTACAAAAGTCATGAGACATGAAGAGCCAATTCGGACCGCATCTAGGGTGAAAATTGTTGGTCCCTATGTATGAATCTAGAGGGGGGGTGAATAGATTCTTGTTCAATTTTAGCCGAAACTCGCAAGACTCTAATTCCTTTTGAATTCAAACAAATCGGTTCTAGATTCACCTATTAATTACCGTATCAATTACCGATTCAATTACCTATTCTATTACTGATTCAATTACCGTATCAATTACTGAGTTGATTATCAATACAGTTACCAAATATACTGCAGAATTTAAACAATGATAATAGCAATATAAGGAAAACTGTAAAGAAGATAAGGAAGAGAAGAGTGCACAGCAATATATACTGGTTCGGCCAACTGCCTACGTCCAGTCCCAACCCAACAACTGTTGCGATTGGCTTTCCACTATCAAATGATCCCTTTTGTGTTCTATTACATTCACTCTGCAACAAGCAACACAAAAATGAAATCAAAACACCCAAAACCTGTTCTTCAACCCAAAGAACAGTTCTTCCCCGACCTTGCACACCCAAGATCAAACCTTTGAGAAAACACTTCTCAAATACACTTACTCTATCCAGAGAGACCTCTCTCCTAGAGTAACAACTCAGTAAATAAAGAAACAAGTAAAGATCAGTTTAGAATACACCTGATGTGTTGATCTGATCATAAAGAATGCACAAAGAATGCCACCCAAACAGAAATACAACAGTTTGCCTTTCCTTTGGAAAACAAAATCAGCTCTTTCAAGTTCTCTTTGAGTTTCTTGGAAAGAAATGATAATCTCTGATTTCAGAGTATATGAAAGTGTAAGAATATGTTCAAAAGATGTAGTTCCAAGAGTTCTACCAAGATTCTCATCAAAGAGCCTTTTAAAGATGAAGTTTAAAGCTTGTTTTAGGCAAACTGAGGGCTCAACGGTCAAGATAATTGATTACAAGAAGTGGGTAATCGATTAAAATAGCCGTTGCAGCAGTTTTGGGTGCATTTTTGAACGTGGTAATCGATTACCAGGGGAGGGTAATCGATTACCCTGAGAGTGCAACACGTAATCGATTACCGGATGAGGGTAATCGATTACCCCATGGGAAAAAAAGTAATCGATTACCAGGGAGGGTAATCGATTACTTGAGAAGGAGGACTTGGTAATCGATTACCTAGGGAGGGTAATCGATTACCTCGAAAAGAATGCAATCTTGAGTGATTTTTTAGCATGGTAATCGATTACCTATTGTTGGTAATCGATTACTTCAGTGAACAAATGGATTTCCACACTTTGTTACCTATTGTTTGGTAGTTGATTACCTCTTGTTGGCAATCTATTACCTCAATTGGTTCCCAAAGGTTTTTCAAGACTTGTTTTAAGAAAAGGAAATCAACCATTTGTCAAATGAGTAATCACACACAAGATAGCAAAAACTCCCTGAGTTATCCAAACAAGGAATCAAACACAAACATGCCTAAGTTCAACACACAATACATAGAAAGAACTTAATTACATTTCATCTAAGAGAAACCACAATTCCATAACATCAAAATCAAAACACTAAGAGAAGAACAAACGCATCTTCAAACTTTAAGTCCAACAATCTCCCCCTTTTTGATTTTGATGTACCAAATCTTCAATCAAGGTTTTCCTAGAGGCTTAGGATGTGTGTTGATTTTCTTGAGAATCCTGCAATTGTTAATAATATCCAAAAATAGAGTATATGCATTGCAGATTCATCATACATACTATCTTTATCAGAGCATCAAATTTTTAATCATTCATTCATAGATAAGGATATGATTCAATTGCCATAATTATAGATCAAGACCAGAGAGATAGAATAAACCAGAATTCAAATTATCATTTAAAATAAAGATTACAATTTAGTTAAGTCTCAAAAGCTAATGCTAAACCATAAAGCTATACTATGCTCCCCAAAGCTATTCTATGCTCCCCCTATCTAGGATAACCTATTCTCTATTCTCCCCCTATTTGGTATATCAATAAGCAAAAAGGGAGAAGAGATACAAAGGGAAGTCTACATCGTGTCAAACCTAGCATGAAGAGACTCCATCATCTCTTTCAGCTCCTCAAAACGTTCTTCATTCGCTTCATCCGTCTCTTGAATGCGTTTTTCAATCTCATCCAACCTATCAATGATAATGGACTCAAATCGGGACTTAGGAATATATTCCCCAGCCCTTGAATCATCATCATCATCAGCAGGAGGGTTAGCCTCTGGTTGATGTTGTTGTGAGACTTCATCTCTTGAAACCCAACCAGCTTCCGTTTTCACCAAACGCATCTTCTTTAATGCCATATCTCTAATTATGTGAATATCTTTCACCAGCTCTTTGTTCTCATTAGAGACATCTACTTGAAAGTGCTCAAGCAAACGGGAGACAAATAAAGCATAAGGGCATTTGTAGTCAAGCAACCTTCTTGCCTTAACCATATTATCCATTACAACTTCAAATTTCAATCAACTTGAAGACCATTCTTCAAAGCTGCCATTAAAACCATGTCTTCCTCTGTTATTTGAGCATGGTTAGTACCCCTAGCAGCCAAAATCCACACAATGGTGTAATGAAGGAGACGGTCATCGGCGTTCAGACCACCGATATTGTAGGTCACCTTCCTTCCTTGACCTCTTCGTGCTGCCTTCTCAGCTTCCCATCCTTCAGGATTCTTTAGCAGACTCATATAGAAAGAATCCCTTTGAAGGTCAAATCCTTCATATCTCAGATTCTCAACAGAAGGGGTCATGCCCTCATTTGTAAATCCAGCAAATTGAAAGAAGATATTAGAATCTATGACTATGGATTTACCTTTTACCTCAGAGGATATTGTTCCATTGATTTGATCCTTTGTGAGATTTGAGTAAAAGACCCTCACCAAGTCAGGGTAGATATGACCCTTTAAGCCAACAAACTTCTCCAAATTCTGATCTCGGAGAAGAGTCTGAAAAGTGAATCCTTGATTCCCCAACCAGTTAAAATCCAATATCTTTGAGGGAACAAGTTCCCTGTTTGCAAAATCTCTAAAGAAGCGAGATTCTTGCTCAGAAGAAGTGAACCATGGATTGTGAGGACGAGGCATGCCTCCTCCCGAGGTAGCAGGTGCCTTCCTCTTGGAAGAGGATTCTCCTTTCTTTGGAATGTTTGGGCGTGAATTGTGACCGATTGATTTAACTCTCTTTCCTCGGCCTTGCTCTTCCATTGTTGTTGGTGGTGAAGGTGAGAATGAGGGTTGAGGATGAAGAAGGGGGTTCTTGAGTTTTAGAGAGAGGATGGGTTTTCAGATCTAGGTTTTGTGAGAATGAACCCTAATCCTAAAAATAGCTTCTAATAAGTTCACAATAGGGACTAGATACATTGAATCTAGGTATTGGGCTCAAGGGAAACTCAAAAGATTAAGCCCAGAGCCAAGATTTTGCAGAGAAAATCTATCCAGGGACGAAGGTAATCGATTACCCTGTCGTGGTAATCGATTACTGCTTATAGCAAAAACCCAAAATGTGAACTTTGAACCCATGGTAATCGATTACCCTGTCGTGGTAATCGATTACATCAGAGACCCCAACCTTGGTAATCGATTACCCATGAATGGTAATCGATTACATCAGAGGACCTCACACTGGTAATCGATTACCTATGTATGGTAATCGATTACATCAGAGACTTCACTTATGGTAATCGATTACCCAAAGCTGGTAATCGATTACACTACATAAAAATTCACAAAAACTTGAAATTTCACATGTTTTGGCACAGAAATGGTCATGATCTTGTTAAGTAATGAACACATACCTAGTTTAAACATAATGAATGATATAATCTTATCAAACTTAGGGAATTCAAGAGAGATGTTCTTCACTTAGTATATCAAGATTGGTTCTAAGTTTGAAAAATCTCTCCTTTGGTAGAGGTTTTGTGAAGATATCCGCGAGTTGATTCTCTGTATCAATGAACTCTACTACACAATCTCCTTTCTCAACATGATCTCTTATGAAATAATGACGCACTTCTATATGCTTTGTTCTTGAGTGTAAGACTGGGTTCTTAGTGATACTAACTGCACTTGTGTTGTCACACTTGATAGGAATGTGATCAAGCTTTAGTCCAAAATCCTCAAGTTGTTGTTTCAACCAAATGGTTTGAGCACAGCAGCTGCCAGCAGCTACGTACTCTGCCTCAGCTGTTGATAGAGCAACACATGCTTGTTTCTTGCTATACCAAGAGACTAAGCATTTTCCAAACAAGTGACATACTCCACTTGTGCTTTTTCTATCAGTCTTGCATCCAGCAAAATTTGCATCACTAAAACCTACCAAACTAGGGGATGTTCCCTTAGGATACCACAAACCACAGTTTGTAGTTCCTTTAAGGTATTTCAAAATTTTCTTTACAGCATTCATGTGTGATTGTTTAGGTGCAGATTGAAATCTTGCACAAACACAAACACCGAACATTATGTCGTCTCGCTTCTCAGTAAGATATAGAAGTGATCCAATGATCCCTCTATATTTGGTTTGGTCTACTCCTAATCCAGCGGCATCATTATCTAAATAGAGATTAGTTGACATAGGGATATTAGAGATTTTACAACTATCCATGTCAAATTTCTTCAGTAATTCCTTAGTGTATTTTGCTTGATGAATGAAGATTCCTTCCTTTAGTTGTTTGACTTGTAGTCCTAGGAAGAATTTGAGTTCTCCCATCATGGACATATCAAACTCATCCTTCATGCTTGCCACAAATTCTTTACACAGAGATTTATTGGTTGATCCAAAAATGATATCATCAACATATACTTGAACCAATAAAATGCAGTTAGACTTTTTTCTAATAAAGAGAGTCTTGTCAACATTTCCTCTGTGATACCCTTTTGACAAAAGAAATGTACTTAATCTTTCATACCATTGTCTAGGGGCTTGCTTAAGACCATAGAGGGCCTTCTTAAGTTTATATACATGTTCAGGGTAACTAAAGTCAGTAAATCCAGGAGGTTGTGAAACAAAAACTTCCTCATTGATATAGCCATTTAGAAATGCACTTTTAACATCCATTTGATACAACTTAAAATTATGAATGTAGGCAAAAGCAAGTAAAACTCTCACAGCTTCTAATCTAGCAACAGGGGCATAAGTTTCACCAAAATCTATTCCTTCTTGTTGGTTATAACCCTTTGCTACTAGTCTAGCCTTATTCCTAACCACAATTCCATTCTCATCTAACTTATTCTTAAACACCCATTTTGTTCCAATTACATTCATATCTCTATTAAAGGGAACTAATTCCCAAACATCATTCCTCTTAAATTGATTCAACTCCTCATGCATAGCATTCATCCAAAATTCATCATTAATAGCATCATCAACACAAGAGGGTTCAAATTGAGATACAAATACATAATCATCACAGAACATATTATAAGAGGATCTAGTAGATACTCCCTTATGGATGTCACCAATGATGTTGTCAAGAGATAAGTCTCTTGGTTTCCTCCATTCTTTTGGCTGTTCATGAGAAATGGTTGGTGGATCTTGCTGTTCTTGAGGTTTGCTACTGCTGTCTTCACCTGTACTTTCATCATCATCAACAAGAGCACTTCCCTTTTGGGGATTGTTAGATTCATCAAACTTTACATGCACAGATTCCTCAATGCACATTCTTCTTTTATTATAAACTCTATATGATTTACTAGTTGATGAATACCCAATAAAAACTGCCTCATCCGCCTTGGCATCAAACTTACTAAGGGGTTCTTTGCCATTATTCAGAACAAAACATTTGCAGCCAAATACTTTAAAATGAGAAATATTAGGCTTTTTGTCCTTATAGAGTTCATAGGGGGTTTTCTTTAAAATAGGACGAATCACAATTCTATTTAGAACATAGCAGTGCAATGAAATCGTCACCCAAAAATATTTAGGCAAATCATTTTCATTTAACATAGTTCTAGCTAGTTCTACTAAAGATCTATTTTTCCTCTCAACAACTCCATTTTGTTGTGGAGTTCTTGGTGCAGAAAAGTTGTGATTAATTCCATATTTTTCACAAAATTTTTCAAAAGATTCATTTTCAAATTCACCTCCATGATCACTCCTAAGGGACTTAATTTTCAAATCTTTTTCGTTTTGTATCCTTTTGGCAATAACTTTGAAAACTTTGAAGGCATTGTCTTTACTTGGTATAAATGCAACCCAAGTAAATCTAGAGTAGTCATCTACTAAAACTAGTCCATATAGATTTCCACCTAAACTAGCAGTTCTAGAGGGTCCAAACAAATCCATGTGCAATAGCTCAAGTGGTCTAGAAGTTGAAACAATATTTTTAGATTTAAAAGAGTTTCTAGACTGCTTGCCCTTTTGACATGCATCACATAGACCTTCTCTATTGAACTTTAAGTCAGGTAACCCTTCCACTAAGTTTTTAGATGACAGTCTATTAAGTTGATGAACATCAATATGTGCTATGCGTCTATGCCAAAGCCAAGATATATCATCATTTGATGCAAGGCATGCATGATATGATGATGAATGATTAAGTTCAAGGATGTATATGTTACCATGTCTCTTACCAATCATTAGTACCTCATTTGATTTACTGCTACTAATTTTCAAAGCTTCCTTGATCAAATGACACATGATAACCTTTGTCACAAAGTTGGCTAATACTCAGAAGATTGTATCTCAATCCTTCCACAAGCAGTACATCTTCAATGACAGGATTGGATTTGTCTCCAACAACACCAATACCCAGAATTTTCCCTTTGTTATTATCTCCATATACTACTGAACCAGATTCTTTGGATTTGAAGGAGATAAAATTGCTCTTGTCTCCGGTCATATGTCTTGAGCAGCCACTATCCAAATACCAAGTTGAGTGTTTGGCTCTCAAGCACACCTACACAGAATAAGATATCACTTTGATTTTGGTACCCAAACTTTGTTGGGTCCATGCATGTTAGAACTGTGATAATCTTTCCTAATCCATTTAAACAATCCACTATGTATACCTTTCTTTCTAATCATGCAATTGTAAGAGTTATGTCCAGGTTTCATACAATAACTACATGAGAAAGTTCTATTATTTCTGGTTTGTTTAAATGCAGAGAACTTCACATTATTCTTTTTCAAAGAGGCATTAAAAGACTTACACTTTGAACAAGGTAGTTTCAAGGCATTATTTTCTTTTTTCAAGATTTTGAACATTAGTTTTTAAAACAAAATATCATTTTCTAAATCGAAATATTGTTTTTCAAAACTTTGTTCAATTTTTCTATTCTTTCAGCTTCCTTGAAGAGTTCACAAAAAGCATTATATAGCTCATCATAATCTTGTACAGATGAATCAGAATCACTTACCTCATCATCTGAAGTTGGTTTTGTCATGAGACATAGATTTGCTTCTTCGTTGTCATTCTCACTAGAGGATGAGGAGTCATTTTCTTCCCAAGCAATGTAGGCCTTTTTCTTTCTATATTTATCCTTCTTGGGCCTTTCCTCATGTTCTACTCTTCTTGGTTCACTGCTGTTGCTTTTCTTGATATTGGGACACTCAGATTTGTAATGTCCCATCTTTCCACACTCATAACATGTGACCTTTGAAGATGAACCTTCATTCCTCTTGAAGCCTTTTCTTGAATTGTTGAATCTCTTTTTGTCATTGTTCTTCCTCATGAACTTTTTGAATTTTCTTACCATGAGATTCATGTTTTCTAGCTCAGACTCATTACCACAGCTTGATGATGCATCACTCTCACTAGCTGTGTCTTCCATTTTTAGTGCTAGACCTTTGGCTTTCTTATCTTTTTGTTCTTCATCAGCAATACGGGACATATCCATTTCGTATTCCCTTAACTTACCAAATAACTCTGCACTGGTCATCAATGCTAAGTTCTTTGATTCGGTGATTGTTGTGACAGTTGGTTGCCATTTTCTGCTCAAGGATTTCAGCACCTTTACGTTGACTTCTTCTTCAACGAATATCTTACCAAGTCCTTTAAGATTATTCACAATGTGTGTGAATCGTTTCTGCATATCCATTATGGACTCGCCTTGTGCCATTCTGAATGTTCCGTACTCTTGGATCAAGGTATTCTTCCTTGCCTTTCGTACTTCAGCAGTTCCTTCATGTGTGACCCTTATTAGATCCCACGCTTCTTTGGCTGTGTTGCAAGCTGAAATTCTAAAAAATTCGTCAGAGTTTAACGCAGAATGTATAATGTTTAAAGCCTTAGCATCATTTTCAGCTCTCCTAATTTCTTCTGGTTCCCACTTTTCAAATGGTTTTTCTAATTCATTTCCATCAACTATATAAGTGGGGATTTTGAAATCAGTTACTACCGCTTGCCAAATGCTTCTATGAATAGACTCCATAAATATTTTCATCCTAACTTTCCAAAAAGGATAGTTATCACCACAAAATAGAGGAGGTCTATTTATAGAGGCACCTTCAGCAAATGGTAATTGATTACTGGCCATTATGGATCAAATTCTAGAGCAACTTACTAGAAGTAGCTCTGATACCAATTGTTGGTCCCTATGTATGAATCTAGAGGGGGGGTGAATAGATTCTTGTTCAATTTTAGCCGAAACTCGCAAGACTCTAATTCCTTTTGAATTCAAACAAATCAGTTCTAGATTCACCTATTAATTACCGTATCAATTACCGATTCAATTACCTATTCTATTACTGATTCAATTACCGTATCAATTATTGAGTTGATTATCAATACAGTTACCAAATATACTGCAGAATTTAAACAATGATAATAGCAATATAAGGAAAACTGTAAAGAAGATAAGGAAGAGAAGAGTGCACAGCAATATATACTAGTTCGGCCAACTGCCTACGTCCAGTCCCAACCCAACAACTGTTGCGATTGGCTTTCCACTATCAAATGATCCCTTTTGTGTTCTATTACATTCACTCTGCAACAAGCAACACAAAAATGAAATCAAAACACCCAAAACCTGTTCTTCAACCCAAAGAACAGTTCTTCCCTGACCTTGGCACACCCAAGATCAAACCTTTGAGAAAACACTTCTCAAATACACTTACTCTATCCAGAGAGACCTCTCTCCTAGAGTAACAACTCAGTAAATAAAGAAACAAGTAAAGATCAGTTTAGAATACACCTGATGTGTTGATCTGATCACAAAGAATGCACAAAGAATGCCACCCAAACAGAGAAATACAACAGGTTTGCCTTTCCTTTGCAAAACAAAATCAGCTCTTCAAGTTCTCTTTGAGTTTCTTGGAAAGAAATGATAATCTCTGATTTCAGAGTATATGAAAGTGTAAGAATATGTTCAAAAGATGTAGTTCCAAGAGTTCTACCAAGATTCTCATCAAAGAGCCTTTTAAAGATGAAGTTTAAAGCTTGTTTTAGGCAAACTGAGGGCTCAACGGTCAAGATAATCGATTACAAGAAGTGGGTAATCGATTAAAATAGCCGTTGCAGCAGTTTTTGGTGCATTTTTGAACGTGGTAATCGATTACCAGGGGAGGGTAATCGATTACCCCAAAGAGCACAACACAGGTAATCGATTACCAGATGAGGGTAATCGATTACCCCAGTGGGAAAACTCAGGTAATCGATTACCAGGGGAGGGTAATCGATTACTTCAGAGAAGGGGGACTTGGTAATCGATTACCTAGGGAGGGTAATCGATTACCTCAGTGAAGAATGCAATCTTGAGTGATTTTTAAGCATGGTAACCGATTACCTATTGTTGGTAATCGATTACTTCAGTGAACAAATGGATTTCCACACTTTGTTACCTATTGTTTGGTAGTTGATTACCTCTTGTTGGCAATCTATTACCTCAATTGGTTCCCAAAGGTTTTTCAAGACTTGTTTTAAGAAAAGGAAATCAACCATTTGTCAAATGAGTAATCACACACAAGATAGCAAAAACTCCCTGAGTTATCCAAACAAGGAATCAAACACAAACATGCCTAAGCTCAACACACAATACATAGAAAGAACTTAATTACATTTCATCTAAGAGAAACCACAATTCCATAACATCAAAATCAAAACACTAAGAGAAGAACAAACGCATCTTCAAGCTTTAAGTCCAACAAAAATTGTCTTGAAAGTGACGCACGAAACTGATGCGCGAATTCCAGCATGAAGAATTAGTGTAGGCCCATTTCAAATCATGTAATTGGACCATTTAAATATGGGCATTGGGTGGGTTTCAAACCCTGCACCCTGGACCACTTAAAAGTCATGTGACTAGCACATGACTTGACCCCTTTATATACTCCAAAACCCAAATCTGAATACACTTCTCACATTGCAATTTTAATTTCATTTTTGAAAGCATTTTGGTTTTTCCTTCTTCTCTTCTCTACTAGGGTTTTGGGTTTCAATTACAATTTTCGTTTTCCTCTCCTTCTTGCAATTTAATTGTTATGTTATGCAATTCCGATTTATGCTTAGTCTAATTTCAATTATGCGCAACTAATTCGATCTCAATAGGATCTTTAATTTCCTTGGGTTCTCCGTTTTTAATTGCATGAGTAGTCGTTTTAGATTCTATAATTTTGATTTCCTTATGTTGATTAATATTTTGGATTGAGATTGTTGATTTTTTCATTGTTGATTGATAATGAATGAAGAGAACTAATTATATAATTCGAAACCAAGTTGTGTGTTCTCATGCGATCGTGTGAGTTTAAACACCACCAAGTGTTCGATGATAATTATCTAAGATCTTAGAGTGTTAGTTCAGCGTTGACATGCAGAGATCTCGGTTCTAATGCACTGCATAGATGAGTGCCTTTATTTTGTTGAACCGATGAGGGAAATTAGGATCTGACAGAGATTGGATTGTTGCCTTTTAATTATCTATTAATTTCTTTTTAATTGTTGTTTAGTTACTGTCATTGGTTAATTGTTACTATTTAATTGCCTTTAATTTCCCTCTGCACAAAATCCCCAAAATTTTGTTTAATTTTTGGCTATAGAGAAGGAACAAAGTAATCCTTATGGAAACGATCCGAGTCACTATTACTGCAAAGTAGTAGCTAAATTTGATTTTATTTTACGCATGTTCGGCCCGCGTGTCAATGGCCTATCAAGCAAGACAAGTATTCTATGTCACTGACCCTTGTAATGAGCATTGGTTTGTGGTTCTCCATACAAGGAGCATGCATAGGACATATGAAGATCCATATAATGATATTTGTCACACGCTTCCATCTGTATCGGACAATGTAGTGGATGATGTACATGCCATTCGAGATGATCATAATGAAAGGATATGGGAAACTTAAGTACTTACAATATGTATGTATGTTGTAATTATGTATTTAGTTCTAGATAATATATGTTTGTATTTTTCTAATTATATTACTTAATAACTATTCTTATGTTTGAATTTTCTTCTCTTAACAGATATGTCAGAATCATCAAAGTCTACTGTTGGAGAGGGGCAGAGATCTGTGACTCGACTACCTCACATTACATCTGGACGCATCACTAAAGATAAAACTCATGTAGAAATTGATCCTTTTTCAAGCAAGATGAAGGGATCTAATGTTGCTCACTTTCAGGGTTATTTAGGCCTTGTTGCTAGGATGCATGTTTCCATCACCATCCCTAGTTGGGATCATGTTAGGTTGGTAGAGAAAGACCTAATATGGCAAGATATTAAGGTATTCTATTGTTTCGCACCTTTCCTATCAAATTCACTTACTAATGTATAAGTTTTATCATAAATTAATCACTAACAATATATTTGTTTTTAGCATAATTTTGAATTTGAAGATAATGAAAAAATCAAGAAGAAGAATTTAACCTTGGTTGGCGTCCGATGGAGAGATTTTAAGAGCTCACAAACTAAAAACTATGTTTTTGGAGCAAACTCTGACATATCACCATGTGAAAAATATAACATATATGAAAAAGATTGGACATTGTTTCCCAATAGCCATTTGGACCCTAGTTGGCAGGTGAGTATTGTTATTATCATCATTATTATTATAATTAAATGTTATTATTTCCTATCTACACTAATAATATTTATTTGTGTTACTAATCAGAACACAAGGAAATCAACATTGACCGAGGTTATACTCGGTCAAAATAAAACAATTAAAATGTAATACTAGGAAGTGACTCCTAGGTCATCTCTTAAAGGAACATCATTTGATTTCCATCAAATACAGAACACGAAGAAGGGGGGACTGTTTGATTATCAGAACAAAATTACTAAACAAGACACTTGACACAAGTTGAAATAATAAATGAAAACATATTAACCACTTCATTAGATTGCAAATTACTTATCCTTGATTACTGAAACTCATGCTCAAATGACTAACCTCTCAAACCCGAATCAATTAACTAAGCGAAAATTAATTAAGGTTTTTCTTATGCGAATTAAGTAATCACATACATCATTCACTCCAATTATAGCTACTTATACTTCTCTCCATTAAGCATGAAACCAAGATATAAATTGCTATTAAACTAGATCATTAAGCATGAACAGCAATTGGAATAAATGATTAAGAGTCAATAACAGATTGAGCAAGCAAAAATTACGAACAAAAAGCTACTGCAATCTAATTCAAGAGGATAATCCTAAACTTAGCCTTCCATTTAAATTCAAAAACAAATTAAACAAAACCTAACATTACCTAATTAAACTAAGACTAAACAGAAAATCAAATTACAGTAAATCACGAATGTAAGGGAACTTAAGTGCAATTAGAATAATCAAAATGCAAATGAAAAGCTGAAACTCAATTGATGAAGAAGCAAACCCCAAATCTGGAATTTAAATTGAATAATAGTCAAAACCGCAACAATGAATGAGAGAAGGCAACCACAATTTTGGAATGTGAACAACTTGAACAAAGGAATGAAAGTGGCAGAAGCTAATTGAAGGAGAAGAAGAAGCTGGAAAATCAAGAGCAAAGCCAAAACCCCTAAAACCTTATGAGAGAAAACGTGTCAAAATGCTAAAAATGTATGTTGTCCCGTAAAGCCCCATTCACAATCAGATTTTTTCATTACAATTAGTTGTTCCCATGTGCCTTGCATATGCCACTTATGTGCCAAGGGTCCCCATTTCAAATCCTACCTACAACATTTTTATAAAATGGAAATTACATGATTTAAAAAGAGCCCAAAATGCATCAAATTCCCGTCACTGGTCCGTGCATCAGCTTCAAGGAAACATTCACCCCAGATAATGCAAGATATGCTTATTTTAGTGAAAGTATTCAAATCTAGAAAAATATAGCAAATTGGAACAAATTAAACACTTAAAGCCCAAATGAGCCCAAACTCATAAATGTATTAAATCATGCTAATTGATCCTTAATTATGTTATATTAGGATATAAAGATGCAGAGAAAATGATCAAAATAATGACTCATCAAGCACGGGAGCGGGCAAAACTGAATAATGCACCTCACTTACTATCTCGGGGCGAATATGCTAAATTGAAGGACAAGATGATGGCGGATAAGATCAAGGCGAGGCAGGAAAAATTGGGGGTGATGGACATTACTGTTGACCCACCATCTCCTCCAAGACGTTATGAATTATGGACGGCTACTCGCACAAAGATTTCGGGAGAAATGACTTCATCTGAGGCACAGAGTGATGTAGGAACATCTGGAAGGATCACTAGAATCATGCAAAGGAAGCTTGAAGAGGAAGTGGAGAAGCTCCAAGACAAAGAAGACCATAGTAGTGTAGGGCTTAAAGCTTGTAATACTATTGTAAACTTGTATGAACAAGAATAAGTCATATTGTAATAGCTCTAGGGTATGACTTAAGGGTCCAAAGCCCACAGTTTTCATTGGTTTAGGCAAGCCATAAAATCCCTAAGCATCAAGGGTCACACAAGGTTTTCAAAATAAACTAAGTTTTCAAAAATCCCTTGTATGAAGTCTTGAAAAACTTAGGATTAAGGAGGAACTCTTAATTAAGTCAAGGATCCATGCCTTCATTTAATTAAGAAGATCTCACCCTTAATCACTACTTGGCAAGGATTGATGACTTGGCTAATCACATGGACACGGTTTGGAGACAAACTCATGTGCACCCATGTGAAGGCCATGTGAGATATGTGCTAGCCTAACTAACTTAACTACCATAGTTACTTGGTAGCCATGTTAGGTTACAATTAGGCTTAGACTCTTAACTAGGATTAATTTAGTTTAATCATGGTTAGGATTACTTGTTAACCAAGCAAGGGTCATTATATAAGCCTTGGTTGTGACTCTTGTTAGAACCTTTTTTATGAATTTTAAATGAAACCAAATGTTTTGTGAGAGAATTGTTCTCTTAGTTCCCTTAGGGAAATACCTTGAATCTTATCAATGGCATCATACTACCATTGTGGTGGTTCCTCCTAGGCTTGTGGGAGCTTCTCCTTGGCGCCACCCATCCATTCCTTACCTTTCCACTATTACTTTCAATTTCTTAACACTAAAACACCTAAAAACCTCCATGGCCGAGACACTTTGTGATGGAGGACCATCTCCAAAAGCACAAAAAACTCTCCAAGTCAAAGCTAGAGGAGGAGGTCAATGCTCAAATCAAAGTCAAAGAAGAAGGAGGACCTTACTCTTCTAAATTGCGCTTGAAATAAATTCGTTGTTATTTTTTTATGTCTGACAAAGTTCAGTATTTCAGGCATAACTTGGGCTACACAACTCCAATTAAGTTCATCTTTGTAGTGTTTTAAAGCTGACTTAAAGGGATACAAAAGCTATGAATACACCAAAGCCCAATTCGGACTACATCTAAGAGGAAATAGGCCTTGAAGTTAACGTTAGGAAATTGTCAGGATTTTCCAACGAGTTGTTTAATTATTTTAGCCTTATTAGTTTCTTTCAATTATGTAATTGCATTTAAGACCTGATTTTGAGCCTTGTATTTGTAAGTGTACTGAGCCTATTTGACATTAAGTGGACTTAGTCTTAGATGTTTCAAATTAGAGAGAGTGAGCACCACTCTCCTTAAAGAGAGTGAAAGAGGAATAGGAGAAGTGTAGTGCTCTCTCCACTAACTTGATTTGAATTTGGGCCACTTGATTAATTTAAAATCAATGGAGCAAATTCAAATCAGCCCTCTTATGATTCGATCATCAACTTAAGATTAAATCATGGCCTTAAGATTCTTTCTAATCCAAGGTTCAAGATTCAATCTTAAGTCACATGACTCACACCTCCCTAACTTGAATCCTTACCTTTTAATTAAATTCTAGAACCTATTTTGCTTGATTATTCGTGGAGGGTGCATGCTCCATGTGATGATAAATCAAAATAATCAAATGGTGCAGGTTTCATCTTGGTTAGACAATAGGTTTGGGTCTCACTCATTAAATAGGTCAACACTTTCAATTATACTCACTTTGGTCAATATTTTGGAAATAGAATTGAGACTTGTTCTCTTTCGAAAGGAGAGTGCTCTCCTACAGTTTTCTTCATAGAAATCTTGAATCTTATCATGGATCCATGCATCCAAGTGGCGGTTCATCATTGAGCTTATTGAATTCATCATTCATGACGCTCCCATCTTTTTAATCTTCTTCATTATATCTTTTCTTCTACCTTTGAGTCAAACTGTGAGCTTCATCATTTATTTCGCAAGCTTTCATGCTTAATTCCTTGTTTTCCAAGTTGATTAAAGAGTGATTGAAGTTGGTGAATGAAGATTGGGGCACACTTTGCATAATCCGTGAAGATCACTCCATTTGCTTCATGGGCTTGCATCACTTTGTCCTGGGTTCCTTTGATGATCTTTGGTTGAAGCTAGATTGGGACAACGTTAAAGCCCCTTTGGATCTTCCCCCAAGGTGGCCTCTATCATAGAGCGTTGCACATAGCATTGTAAGTTAAATTGTTATCATTGTATTCCTTTATTCTAGTTAAATTAAAAGGAAAATTGAATTTTGAACTTTTGATGTTAAACAAGATTCACTAGTTGAACAGACTAGTCAGGGTTCATTTATTTCCTATTGGTATCAGGATATTTTGACTGCAATCATAGGAAAACCTGAACACCCAGGACGTGTCCATACTGCTGGAGTTGGAGTTGGTATTTGTGACTATTTTGGTTCATAACCAAAAAAGACCAGTACTTCCAATATGTCTCAAGAGAACATTAAGGAGTTGAAACAACAAATGTATGAGCAACTGAGACAAGATTTGTTCAAATACTTTTATGAGAAGGTGGACGAAAGGGTTGAAGAAAAGTTGAAATCCATGCATGAAGTGTCTCCAACACATGAGGTTCTTCAAGTTAGTAGTAAAGCTAGCTGTAATGTTTTAAAACCTGCATTTAATGGAAGGTGATAATTTTATTTGTTTTAAATTTGTATGTCTAATAATTCCAATAACATAAACATCATCTTACTACAGGTGTGAGTTGTATGTGGAGGGTGATCCTCCACGCATTGTAGCTCATGGTACTGTGTTTGGTGGGGGCATAACCATTCATGGGGTCCCTATACAGCAAGATTGGGTTATAGTGACTGTGGAGAATGTCTGACCCTGATGCCGCAGTGCCAGTACCTAATGAAGAAGTAAAATTTGTGAGGCAAGCTCTTAACACCTTCATTGCATGGCCTAGAAATTTGTTGAGGGAAATTTCATCACAACTTAAGGTACAATTTCATTAATTCACATTTTTATATATTATTAGTTGTATTACTAAATGGTACAAAATGTGCCTTTTCATTTTTAGGACAACATAAATCATGGAAAACAGCCAATGGACAACATAAATCTTGGAAAACAGCCAAGAGTTGATGATTTAGATGATGATGCAGAACAAAATCCATTGATTGATCTATTGAAGATATCATCATCATTGTTTAATGCACCTATACAGGTGTTGTTTACTAAAGAGATTTTTGGTGTTGATAACTCAGTTATTCCAATATACATATCATTGGCTGATGTTCTTGAGATTATTTCGGGGACTACCATGTTAAACATCTCTTTCATACAAGCTTGGCAAAGGTCAGTAAAATTAATAATTATTTTTATTTATTAAAACCTAATGACTTGTACTAAATATGTTTTCGGTTTGATACAGTTATTTGTATGGGTTGAGCATGAACCAAGACACGTCGCATGTATATGGATTTCTTAATCCTCTGTCAATACAGAAAGTTGGTAATAACAAAGCCTTAGTTCAAGAATACATGCAAACATGGATGACTGAATCAAGAAAACAAATATATTTATTTCCATTCATATCTAGGTTAGTTGATTAATGAATTTGTGGATTTTTTAACTTCATTTTTGTTGAAACATATGATAGTAATTCATTTATTGTTGATTTAGGTCCCATTGGCAGCTTATAGTCCTTATTCCTAAGAACTATATAGTAGTTTGGTTTTGTTCATTACACCCTAAACCTATTGTTGACATGATACATTTATTGAATGGGTAACTTTATAATGTTTTTAGATATATTTGATATTAGTGGAACATATGTTTTAATGTTATAACAGTGTTTAATTTAATTAGGGTCATTGGGGGTACAAATGTTGTTGTCTGTTAATCAAGGAAGGAATATCAACATTATCATCCCTAAGGTATAATGAATCAGATTCAATTTTCTTAGTTAATATTGTAATCAAACTATGAATCTTATTAATGTAGAGCTACAAATAACTTGGCTCCTTTGAACGTGGTTATTATGTAATGTATTGGATGAAGGTCATTATTATTACAAAAATTGAGGATTCTTGGCTTCAGGTAACTTCAGATACAATTTATATTAATTTCAGAAGTTCAAACTGCAATCAATAACAATTAATAGTTTATACATATTTCAGATTTTCCAAGATGTTGACTCATTACTTACTAAAAACATTGATATTATTCGGAAAGAATGGGCAGTATATGTAGTTGGAATGAAGAAAGGTTTGTAGCATAGACACCTCTATATAAAGAGGTAGTCAAAAGATTTACTGTAAAGATTATATTGTTATTGTATAATTAAGGTTTTAGATTGATTGAATGTGATTCTAGGCTGAATTGAGTTAATTGTTGAAAGGTTTGATTTTGGTAATAATCCAAATTATATGGGAAATTCTACCCAAATTTTCTTAAAATTTTTGTTTTAGGTTAATTTATCTTCAAATTCTTTTAACTTATGTATGATACAATCTTATTTAAATTCTTTGTTTTATTTTCAGGTAACATTCACACACTATGAGTTGATGGTACTCCTTAATTGCATATGCTTTACTTTTAAATATTTTCATGTAATCTATGAACAATGTTTATTATATATACACTTATTAAGGAAATGATTGACTATGCTAATAGTTTTGACTTATATTTTTTTAATAAATAAAATTTTATATTATTTGATTTTAATTTATTGAAGAGTTTTGGAATGAGGAGACAATGTCCTTGATTTTTATTATATAAATTTATAATTTCTATTGAAAATATTAAATTGTTTCATATGAAATACATATTATACAGATTATAATAATAAAAAAAAATAAAATGAAATTTTTTAAAAAAAAAACTTATTTTTAATGTCAATTATTCAATTTAACCGATAATAATTAAAAAATATTTATAAAAAATAGGAAAAAAATTAAAAAAATAGTTTAAATATATATATATATAACGATAATACTTTATTTTTAATCGCCTGGAAAATTATTTTTATCGACAGATTTTATAACTAACGTGAAAAATATTTTTTTAATCATCATTAAAGACTTTTTACACTAGTATATGATTATAAATATCGAATATATCCCATCTGACATTGCTAGTACCTTCCCCGGACGTTCAATTCTAATCCTTGTTAACAAGCAACCCATGTTTACCACATTCTTCTGTATAAATTGTTGTTTATGTAAAAAGTTGACGATGTTAGTCACATCATAATAGCAGCTCTCCGTGACTTACACATTTGCTCTTGAAAAATTCCTTTCATCAATTCCACAACCATTTTAGTTGGCTTTACTCAACCCGTCAACACAAAATCTGTTTCATTTGAGCATTTGCAAACACCCTAAAGGCTCCTAGTTCCAATCATGTGTTGAGAAAGAGGCTCCCTTGATGATAAGAATTTGATCCTATCCAACGGTTCTTCCTTGTTAACTTTCACAATATTAAAATTTAAACACCACCCTTCAAATTGTCCAAACTTTTGCCATCAAAACCTTTTGTTATAACTTCTTTTGTTTGTTTTTCTTTTCTTCAAAAAACTTTTGTGTTGCCAAAATTGATCCCAATCTTCTTGTAACATCGTATGCTCCCAAGAATAGCAATGATCCCATAATTCATAGGCATGCATGTATGATAAAAAGGACCAAACAACATGTTATTATCAATAATGTGTCTTACAATCATAACATACAAATAAATATATATTCACACCAAACAACAGTTAATGTTCGAAGCCTCTAAACGTATCATTTTTAATCGAATACATTGATGTTCATTTGAAACTACAGAAAAATGATTCAAAATAAAATAAAAATAAAAAAGTATCTTACAAGATTGTCCACATGATTTAATAATAATAATAATAATAATTATTATTATTATTATTATTATAACATTTATTATTCTTATACTGATAATATACTATAAAAGATACATAAATTGATAATCTTTAAAATAGCATTAGTTCTGGCTATTATTTTATTTGAAGCTCATCTACCTTTTTTTACCATATGTTGCATTCTATTTCAGTTTAACTGAACGATCCACGTGGCAATCCCCGTGTGGTTGCTAACCTCTATTGATAATGATGTGGCAATCACGGTGGAAAAGGATATTTTGTAGAAAAAAAATGTACAGAGTGATCTTTAAAATTGGAAAAATTGAAAAATTTAGGAAGAAATCTTTCAGTTGCTTTTCTTCCTTTTACACACATTTCATTGGGCATTTTCCCTTCTTTATTTCCAAAGGCTGAACCACTAGTCTCACGCACTGTTCCGTCAAAGAGAATGTTCAAATAGGTGTGGATTGGACAAGAAGTGTTACGTAGTGGACCATTTTAAATGGAGAAAAACAGCTTAGTGGGAAAGATCTTGACGATGACAAAAATAGTTTATTAAAGCAGAAACTTTATTGATACATTACATTTAAATTCTAAATCCTAATCATCTTCTAGTGAGAGCTTATCTCCCTACTAGGTTTGATTATAAGAATTTCAAAGATTTTTTCTTATGATAATTGACGAAGGAGGGCTGTGCACAAAATTTGGATTTTTCCTAACAATCAGATCAATTTATTTCTTATGCATTTTATAGAAACAATTTAGTTGATGCAGCAGTGTTCATGAAAAAGTGATCTAATGGTTGACGTATCTTTTTCTCACAAAAATCTGAGACCATTTTCTGAGTATTGATTAAGTAATTGTTTTAATTTTATTTAAAAATTATTATTCTGCTTAGAAATTAAATAGCTTAGATATTTAAAAAAAATGTATTTTTTCTACACCATTTGAATTTTTATACATTAGAATCGTAGTCAGTTTGATCTTGTTTAATTTAATAACAACTTAATTATAAATTCTTTTACCCTTCATAGATGTATTATTATGCAACAATCAAACCAAAATCCTTTCATAAATTCAATCGATAACCAAGTTATATATTTGATTTAATTTCTAAGTTCTACTAGTTTTCGTACAGAGTTCTCCTTCCTAATTGGATTGACCAAAACTTTTTGGATGATAATTGAGGCAGGATAAGCAAGCAAGCACCTTATTCAACTTAACAAAATATAATTTTATTTAATTTATTTTTTTTTGCCAGCCTAACCCATATAATAGTGCAAGTCTCAATCAGACAGCGATGCCAATTAAATTGGCATTTACATTTAGCATACGGATCAATTTTTTCTTGCCAACAACAAAGTTAGCCGCCACCACCGAATCCCCTGTCCAATAAGACATGAAACAAGGATATAGCTTGGTCCTTCCTAAGTCACGGAAATTTCTCACACAATAATGGAGAGAGGGTGGGAGACACAATCACACAAAAAAATTATTATTATTATTATTATATAATATCTAACTTTGCTCAACTCTGACGTAATTCAAGGTGTGTTTCACTGTAATTTCCCATGTGACGACCATTTTTCATTAATTTTTTAAATTCAAATTGTATTAAGATATCTTTCAAAGATTACCGTCAAACCCAATCTTGCACAGCAAATAGGACCAATAGGTATAAAGGATGATGATCATATTTGAATCTTTTTCTAATCAAAACTAGTGCATAAAAATTTTGCCCGAGACTAAAAGCATTCTACCGTACAAACCGTAGGGAGATTAGCACCACCACATCCAATGATGCATAGTTATATCTCTTGTGAAGTGCTGGTCTTGTTAAAATAAGATTAGCAAAATTACTATAAGCATGTTTCTTTAGTATAAAATCATGAATAAATTGAGTTCATTATCACTATTAAATTTGAAAATTTATCTGTAATCAGAATATTTTATTCGCTGTACTCTTTTTTATATTTATTTCATTCAAATATTATTTAGTAAAGTGTTAAATTACATTTCTTTTATCATGATTGAAATTTTCATTCTCTATATTGAAAGTTATTTTTATTTTGAATAATTTTTATATTTTCCTTATTTTTTAACATCCTGTATTACTTTTCTATTTTATTTTACTAATAATCTTAATATATGTTATGATAATATTTTAAAATAATAAAAATATATTTATCATTAACCTAAGTTTAATAAAACGTAAAAGATAATCAAAATTTGAGTGAAAATGTTACTCTTTTCTGCATTTTTATTCAAAGTAAAAACATTACTCTTTTCTTTATTTTTAGTTTTTGCTTCACAATATTCATTTATTTTAATTATATAAATTATACAATATAGAAATAACTTATATACTAGAGGGATAAATAGTTATATTTTATTGCACAGCTACTTCGTAGCAAATAATTTATTAAGAAAAATATTTAAATGTCGAGGTGGTTTGGTCTTTTATATAAATTTCAATATAAAATTACATCAATTACTTTGTCAATAAAAATATTTTTAATTAAAATCATTTCTTTTTATTCAACAATTAGATTGCAGAATATAACTAAGGATGACAAATTGATAATAGATTTACAATGAATCGAGGCGGACATGGGTAATAACTACCCATTACCTACTGTGTCCGAGAAACACGAGTGTCCACTCCACTCTATTATTCATCGATTATCCATTTAAAAAATATATGGATTTATTTTATATACACAAGTGTCCATAGATACTAGCAGCCTGCACAAAATTAATAAAATTTAAAAAATAACAAATTTAATCATGAGATATAAAAAATTATTCTATAAATTCTAAATAAAATTATTCAAAAGTGGATTTATAAATATAAATTCAATTCATTTCAAAAATATAAATTCAAATAAAATTACAATCTAAAATTTTAGTTACTTTTATTAAATATAAGTGTTTGCGTAAATTAATGTTAGCAACCTCGGGAGCCGATACCTATTTGTAATACCATTTCCACTTATCTATAAGTACCAATTCTTTTGCCAATCTCTAAGTATTATAGAATAACATGATAACAAAATACTAATAGGTTTTATTGATGCGTATAATTTTGAAAAAAAAAATTAAGATAAATTTAATGCATACAACTAAGTTAATTAATTTTTTTATTGTTTATGAAATGATTAATTAGATCTTATGCCGGAGGAGTAATATTAATCAAACTTAAACGATGACATAACATTAATAAGGGCCAATCGCAAAGCAGACACTATACAACAAAAGCAAAAGATAGAGAAGATAAGAAGATTATAACTGCTGCTAGAAAATGAATGAGTATATATACAAATGATTTCTCTTTGCTTTTCATCACTCAACCTAGTGATTGGATTCCATCGTGGAAAAACCAAGCTATAAAGCAGAAGGGATAGAGAATTTACATGCCACTTTTTCCCTACCGTTTTGTGATAAGATGGGTGTTTCCTATTACTACTTCCCTAAACTAAAGTCACACTTCCTAGTAAGGCCCTTTGCATCTTTCACCTCTATTTTACTGTACAAGAAAAGATAGCATCATGTGTAATGGCCTTTCTCAAGAATAAGACTTAACCAAGCCGAAGTTTACAAAAGATCTGGACTTGAAAAGACCACTAAAGAGGGATCTGGTAGGGGAATCCTGAGGAACAGATTTCATCTCATCAGGGGTACCCTTTACTTTAAGGATTGTGTTGCCAATTGTTTGCCTAATGGATTCTATGGTCTTGGAATCAACAGGGAAACCAGAAGCACCACGAACATAAAAAGTGTTAACAGCTTTGCCACCTTTTGTGGCCACTTCTGCTCTTGTAACTGTGAGGCTATTCTCTCTGAAGATACGGGTGACATCAGATAGAAGTCCAACTCTGTCGGTGGTGCAGAGTTCTAGCTTCAAACCCTGAATCAAGAAGAAATAAACAAAAATAAAAAAACAAATTATTAGTCATAGAGAACAATAAAAGACCAACCAAAAAGAGGGTAGATGGAGAAACAAACCAAAAATACCTAACTGGCAATTGTGTATAGAATAAATAAGAAAAAGACTATTTGCGGTCCAGAAGATTTCTTGACTAAAGAATACAAATTTAGCAGAATTGAAGAGTAAAGGTCACCGATCACTAATATAAAATACAAGAAATGATACTGTTGTTTACTTAATTTTTGTTTAGGTTCTGTATAGCCAACAAAATTGTGACTAATCTACAAAGTAGACTAAATGTTAACCAAACGAAAACGAAATCTAGTTGAATCAGTCTATTTCAGCCCTCAATAAGAAAATCAACCCGGAAGTGGGACATAACAGCAGTCAAAGTCCACCAACTGCAATTCAACTAATCTTGGACCACATTATTACTCACATGATATAAAAAATACACTAGGGTTACGTTCAACTCAAAGTTTTATTGAAGATAAAGAATAAATCACCGCATAGAAAAAATAAAGCTTCACAGACAAGCATAATAATGAAAAGCATGGTTGCTTGGATTCCACATGCATATCTTAAGCAAGAAATCACAAATTCAGTAACATTAAGTTACTCACCTCAGAAACTCTTCTCTGAATTGCAGCTGCAAGACATTGGATCACTCTTTGCCTTTCTGCATCTGATTTAACAGGGGACCCATCTATATGCTTGATGTAATATTCCTGCACAAGCAACCATAAATATTTAGCCAATGTCCTTAAACGACCAAAAGCTTGCACCAAGCAACGAAAGGAATCATATCCCTCATCTGTGTGTCCATGTGTGTTTGTTCAGAACAAAGTGGTAAATCTGATTTACCTGATATGCTTGTGGCCCCTCAGCATCGATATTTGCATGAAAAACCACATACTGCATGTCCGTTAAAGTACAAACTGTGTCAAAGAGAAGCTTTGACCGATCCTTACACTGAATAGTAACTACAGAATAATCTTTGTCCGACCAATTCACAACATTCACATTTGGCCTTTCCTTCTCATCAAAGTCATCATCATTAGCCCTTTCATAGTCCCTATCAGCAAACATCATTTGGTGAAGCCTTCTATCAGTGTGTGTGGCTTCATCTGTGACAACAGTCTTGGCCCCCCTCTTCTTGTTGCCACCACCAAGCACATTGCATAGAAGTTCCTTGATACTAGAGAGTCTCTGAGGGTCAGTGATAGCAGACCCGGATTCCTCATCGGTCACATGCATTACGGCTGCAGCTCGAGTGTTGTGAGTCCACACCTCTGCATTCACTATATTGCATTTGAGGTTGGTCAGAACAGCACTCACTTCTGAAAGAAGTCCTGGCCTATCACTCCCCATAAGCTCAATTGCAGTGTGGTCCATTGTTTGCTTAACCCCAACAGATCTCATTGGAGATGTAAAACAAGATTCGGGACCAAGAGACTAAGAACACAAATGAAACCAAACACATGGTCAGTGATTGTTCATAAAAGCATACAAGTTAAAGAACGCCAAATGAGACACCAACCTTTCTAATGTAATCCAAAATTGCTTCATCTGTAACCTTGTTTCCATCTTGGCCAGTAACATTAAAAACTGGTGGAACAGAATACAATATTCAATTTTTCAACCCCACAAAATTTATGATTATCAATGTATTTTGCAAAAGTTAGTCACTATCAAAGAAAATTGATACCATCCATGAACCATCCACCATCAGAAGATATGTAAGCCTTGGTTATAATAAGGTTTAGATCAGTCAGGATTTGTACAACTTCAAGAAGTATTCCATGCTTGTTTGCACTATCAACCTGCAAAATTCAATTCAATTTCGAAACCCCATTAACACGAATAGCAGTCCACAAATTAAAGAAAATAAAACATTTAAAATTAGGGGGGAAAAGCATACATACCCGTATAACAGTGGCATTCTTGCAGGCTTCATTATCGATTACTACCCTGACAAGACAAGACAACAAGTGGACAAATATGTGAGAATGGAATCATTGAAATACTCTTTTCTTTTCAATTTTTTCCCCTAAAAAGTGATCTATTATTTTTCTTTCATCAAATGGGAAGAAAAGAATAATTGGTACCTGGGAGGATTCATTCTCCGGAAGAGTTTCTCATATTCATCATCCATGTAGTAAGAGAAGCTCATGTTGACCTCCGACATAAAAGCTATTATGAGAGACAAAACAAACCAATCAGAACAAAACATTGCAACAGAACCCCCATAGCCAATGAGAATCAAAAGCTATAACAACTCAATAAATATATACATACACATAGAAAGAGAGAGAAGACAATTATGAAAAAACGCTCTTCTTGCACAATAAATCAGAGAGAGAGAGAGAGAGTATAAGAGCCGGGGACAAGAGGCTGAGGTGTGTAAAAGATAGTGGCCAATGGGCAATGGTAAATAGATGAATAAACACAAAAGAATAACCAAGTAATGAAGAAATCCATAATCCAAAAAAGTTGTTTGGTACGAATAAGGCTCGTGCTCTATGCTTAGCGTTTAATATGCTAAAAGAAGGAATCACAGAACAGAACCCATTTAGCCAATGAAACCAAATGAATGAACCAACACACCTCATAGCCAAAGAGAGAGAAAACAAACAAGTGAAACAATGAAAAGAAGAACAAAACCAACTTAGTCTTCTTAGCAAAAGGAACTAGTACTCTAACAACTTAACAAATCAATGTTTGAAACTCCACCAAAAGATGTGTTCAAATTCAATAATAAAATCCGTAGGAAGATACATGTCAAAAACCAAATAACAAAGAAGAAGAAGCAAGAGCAAATATATGAAAACCCCAAATGAACTGAGTGGAACAAATTAACTCTTAAGAAAGAAAAGGCTTAAATTTCACACAAAGAAGAAAAACCATCATTTGGCCACCCAATTGCAGACACAAATCCTCACCCAAAACAAATACTCTGCGAGATTCACAAAACCCAGAAACCAAAGGACAAAAGCAAAAATAGAAGGGTAAACAAAAGACACAACATTTCGGAATGCCCAAAACCAAGGAACAAGATTCTAGAACAGAACAAGAGAAAAAAGAAAAACCCAATAACAAAAAATCAAAAAAAAAAAAAAAAAGAAACACGACCTACCCATAGCAGTTACTGAAGAGTCGTGATCTGCCACACCAAAAAAATTTGCAGGTTCTTTCTTAAACAAACAAAGACGCTCTGAGAATGTGGTGGTGGTGTTGTTGTTGTTGTTACGAAGCAACAACAGTGCATATATATAATAACACACAAAACTTTGAGCGTGGTTTGATGTATATAAATATAAATATATAAGTAAATTTAATAATATAATAATAATATGAACACCCTACAGGGATCTCACGCTCACAACCTTTGATCTTCTCTCTGTGTCTATAACTAAGAAAAGCAATTGTAAATTGTTACAATAAAAATTAAATTAAATAATATTTAAAGAAAAACAAAATCTCTTAATGAAATCAAAACCTCCCCGACACGATGCTCCAAAACCTGCAACTCCGAAAAGTACCCAAAAAACGCAGACTCTCTTTTTATTTTCTTTCTTTCTTTCTCTCTGTCTGTCACTACTTTCTCTCTCTTTTCTCTTACCCGTTTCTGTTACTATTCAAAAACAGTGTTTGTTGTTATTTTTATTTTTATTTTAATTAATAATTAATTTCCGGAAAATGGTAGAGGGAAAGTTGGGACTCTAGGGCGCACATTAGCAAGACAGGGTTCGTGGAGTGGGGAAAGGAGTGTCAGATATAGAGACGTGCTAAAGTACGCGTGAGGTTAATGAACATGTGCAAACACAATGGCGAATTTACAGGACTGTTCGATTGGGATCTAGATTTTTAAAATTTTGTGAAAAATGAATAAATTCTATTTCATGATACTTATTTGGGAAATATTTGATAAATCATATTTGATTTTTCATTATGTTTAAAAAATTCGTATTTTCTCTAATTTAAAATATATTATTTTTGTGATTAAAGTGATTTAATAATATTTTATAATTATTATAAAATGTTATCTAAATAAAAGATGATACATTTTTAAATTAGAAAGACTTAAATAAAATAAAAAATTTAGAAAAAAAACATTTATTTTGAATTTTATAGGAGAAAAAAATATATTTTACCTTATTTATTCTGAAAGAGAAATAACTTTTATGTATTATTATAAATTTTTTTATAATAAACACGATATTGATTTAAATAGAAGTTCTTTAAATAAAATCTATATCTATATTTTGTAAATAAAAAGAATTACAGTCGATAAATCACTAGCTATTAACAATATGCTACAACTTTATCACATACCTAAGAGTATGAAGAGTCTAAATAATAAGATACTAAATTGTTTGTGACCTGTTTCGTAAATAAATCAGTTTAGAATCATTCTAATTATTTAGTACATGTTATTACAGATTTAATCTAAATTTTTAATTTTTATTTAGTTGCCATGTCTAATCAGCATGTTAAAATCATAAATAAAAATAAAATTTAAATTTATGTATCAAAATTTAAATTGAAAATTATTAATCACTATATTATAATATTTTTTTTTATAAACCTCCACGAGAATGATTTAACACATAATATAATTAGATCTTGTAAATAAAATTTAAAAATAAATCTCATTTATAAATTTTATAAACAAACTTTTATAAATAAATTTTAAAAAATAAATAAATTTATTATATTACAGAACAAGCTAAACTTTTTAAAGATTATCTTAATTTATTTCCCTCTCATCGACAATGTAAAAGTTTCTAAAATAATATTTATATATAAAGAAACATGTACTTTTTCATTTTTAAGATATTAAATAAAAATACTAATTAAACAATTTGCTTATATTAGTTTTTCAATACTTAGTATATCTAATAGATAGTCTTAAATTACTAGGGTCTGCCAGCTCTGAGAGTTTGATATACACACAGTTCTAGAATTGAATTTTATCATTGTCATGTACACTAAAATATCTAACAGTTTATTTTAAATACTCATTAATTTTATGATTTGAAAAATGAAATAAAGTTATAAATATTTTATTATTAACATTAGAAATTTATCCATAATTTTTCATTTATCTTTTCCAAATTAGTTTAGAAGCTTGTAACAAGATGTAGTCCATGATGCTGAGTAAAAGAAAATTATCTCAATAATATCTACTTTTATTTTTAGGTGAAATATCATATCGATTTTATTGAGATTATTGAATGAAAATTTTGGTGGGTTATATAATATACTAGTAATAAACCGGTGCATTTAAAATGTGTAAAATAATGTGTTGTGGTCTGGGACCGCTGGCAATGAATATAGCAGTAGTTGGCGTTGTAACTTGTAGCCTCCAAAGTTTAAGGAATTAAAGCATTGATGAACGATAACCCAGTCATTGTCTGTTTCTCAGGATTTGTCACCGTATCGCCGTCGGTTAGGTATGCACTTTTTAACCATCACTCACCCTGGTTTAACCCTTCATTTTGGAATTTCCTTAACTATTTAATATAAATATCAAATGATGATGTGGGAAGGCATAATTGCATAAATAATCTTAGAGAAAGGGTTGTAGCATATTTGTACGTCACCTTATTTTTATAAGTAAATTATAAATATATGGAGATTGGATTGACCATATTTGGACATCACTAAACATATCATCGAGAGATGTATAATTGTTTTAGTTTAATTAATTGATAATTTAGAGCTAAAATAACTATTAAAAATCTGGAGATAAGATTTATAATTTATATTAATTTTATTTATTTCAAATAAGATTGTCTTGAGTGAAGAATACATAATTTATATGATATATGTTTAATTGTTTTTATTCTAGTAACAAGTTAAAAATGAAACTCATCTAAAAATCAAGTATAAATCTAGAATGAGGTTTTCAAATGAAAAATCAAACATATGAAAATTAACGTGATTATGGGTAATTATTGGTGAAACAAAACGCATGTTACATAATAGATGATGTGATTTAGTTACATTTGTTTTTAACATATAAAAGTAATGGAATTATACTAGAATTTAGTACATCTATATTGTTATTAAGTATTTATATGATTAAATTAATTCATATTTCCTTGAACTAATTTGTTTTTAATAGTCCTTGAACACATATTTTTATTTTTTAGAAAATAAAAATTACGTCATTTCATCTTATTGGCATTTAAAAAATAACTGAGTCAATCATGAGTGTCTACAAATAATAAAGTTTGAAAAGATTAAGAAAGAATATCTAGGATAGATTGATTTGCAAAGGGTAGAATATTTGATACACTGAAATATTTCTTTCAATTTAATTATATTTATATCAGTATATCTGAAAGATATTTGTTAGCTCTATTTATGGTAATTAAGTATTTGAATCTATCAATATCCTTGACAGATTATATTAGACAATTGGTTAGTATGATATTAAGATGATTAAGTGCACTCTTTGTGTATATATTTAAATTGTGGCATGAAATAGAAATCAACACCGATTAGTTCTTTTATCATGGCATCAGAGCTTGAAGGTAGAATTTTGCTGCTACAATGACAGGAGGAGCAGAAGGGAAACTTCATATTGAGGAACTGGAGAAAATTAGAGAGGATGGAACCAAGAAGGTTCCTTCACCTTATGACCTAAACACAAGTGACAACCCCGGGAGTGTAATCACCTAGGTGCAACTGCGAGGAGAGAATTATGAAAAATAGGCACGTGTTGTGAAAGTATCTTTACGTGCTCGGAGAAAATTGGGTTTTGTTGATGGAACCCACAAGGAACTGAAGGAAGGGACGTTGGAGACAAAGGATTGGTGGACAGTCCAATCCATGCTTATCTCTTGGATACTGAACACTGTTGAGCCCAACTTACGCTCCACCATTACATACTCAAACACCGTGAAGGAATTGTGGGACGATATCAAGGAACGTTTTTCGGTTGTGAATGGACCGAGAATCCAGCAACTAAAGGCAGAACTGGCAGAGTGTAAGCAGGGGATGACCATGGTTGCATACTATGGCAAGTTAAAGAAGTTGTGGGATGAGTTAGTCAACTATGAACAAATCCCAAGATGCACATGTGGAGGGTACAGGTGCAATATTGGATTGCAACTTGAGAAAAGAAGGGAGGAAGAGAGAGTTCATCAATTCTTGATGGGGCTGGAAGATGTGAGTTACGGAATGGTTCGCTCTAATATCTTGGCAACTGATCCCTTACCCAGACTATATCAAGTCTATGTAATCATGGTACAGGAGGAGAGGATAGACTATCTCCAAGTCTAAGGAAGAAAGATGAATGATACAAACAGGATACAGGGGCAAGGGATGAGGTGAGACGAAGGATAAGTCAGTAACTTGCTCTCATTGTGGCAAGACAAGTCATGATGCTAAAGGATGTTTTCAACTCATTGGATATCCAGAATGGTGGGGAGATCGTATGCAAAATAAAAGACAAGGTACAACTCATGGAAGAGGTGGCCATGTTCGTTCGAATGTGGCACAAGTGGGTGAAGACAACAGTGAAACTGAACCAAGACATGCGATGGCGGGGCTAAACAATGAACAGTGGCAGACCCTAGTGGAAATGCTGAACTCACGCAACGCAAATAAAACTAAAAAAATGATCGGTAAGAAAGCTTCGAAATTATGGATAATAGACAGTGGAGCATCTAATCATATGACAGGAACCTTAAAGAATTTAAGTGAAGAACACACCATAGAAGGTTGTCCGGTGGGGCTACCAGACGAAGAACATATAGTTGCAAGCAAAGAAGGAACAATGGTCCTTGAGGGAGGACTAATGTTGAAAAATGTTTTATATGTACCATAATTAAAATGCAATTTGATTTTTGTGTCACAATTAATCAATGAAGAAAATTGTCAAGTATTATTTACTAAAATGTTGTATGTAATGTAGGACCTATCTTCGAGGATGCTGATTGGAGCGGGTGAATGGAAAAATGGGCTTTATGTGTATCGTGGCATGCATGGTGTGACAACTTGTCAGATTGGTGTGGATAAACAACTTGACCTTTGGCACAAGCAAATGGGACATCCGTCTTTGAAAGTTATTCAAATGATTCCTAGTCTGAGAAATAGTTATAAAAGTGAAAGCTTGAATAAAGTTTGTGAGGTGTGTGAAAGATCCAAACAAATAAGAGAAAAATTTCCTTTAAGTGATTGTCGTGCTTCAAATATTTTTTATTTAATACATTGTGACTTATGGGGACCTTATAGAACTCCTTCATCTTGCAGTGCATCATATTTTCTTACTTTAGTTGATGATTGTTCACGAGCTATATGGATATACTTGTTGTGTGAAAAGAGAGAAGTGGCACAAATAATGATTGATTTCTTTTCTCTAGTTGAGAGGCAGTATAATCGACAAGTTAAAATGGTACGTAGTGATAATGACACTGAATTTATGTGCTTAAAGCAATATTTTCTGGAAACATGGCATAATTCATCAAACTTCCTGCACTGGGACTCATCAACAAAATGGAAGGTAGGAAGGAAGCATCGACACATCTTGAATGTTGCACGTGCATTGCGGTTTCAAGGAAAATTGCCTTTTAAATTCTGGGGAGAATACATCTTGGCTCTAGGATATTTGATTAATTTGACACCCTCTTCAGTTCTTAAAGGGAAGACACCGTATGAAATGGTGCATGGTAAACCACCCACTTATGGCCACTTGCGGGTGTTTGGTTCCCTGTGCTATGCACAACACTGAACGTCTGATAAATTTGATAGTCGAAGTCTACCGTGTGTTTTTGTTGGGTATCCATATGGACAAAAAGGATGGAAATTTTTGATTTAGAAAGGGAAATTATCTTTATATCTCGTGATGTGAAGTTTGTGGAGGAAGAATTCCCTTTTGCTTCTCGTCCTACTACTGATGATGCATCCACTCTTCTTACATTTGACGAGGAAGGCCTCACTTGGAATCATGACCAAGATGCTACACCAGAAGAGCCCACTTCAGGTGATGATTTAATTGAGCCCATTGCTCCTGCAAACACCACTAACGAAGATAGGGGGGCCATACCACAACCGTCGATGAAGCCCCATTAACATCAGTCACCGAAACCCCATCAGTTGACTCTGCCATTCCACTGGGTAAAGGACAGCGAATCAAACACCCATCTGTGAGACAATGACCTTCGCCTGTATGCTTGGTGTGATTCTGATTGGGCTAGCTGCCCCCTCACTCGCAGGTCTCTCACTAGGTGGTTCATTCTTCTTGGACAATCCCCCGTGTCTTGGAAAACTAAGAAACAACACATAGTCTCTCGATCCTCTACAAAAGCGGAATATCGCTCCATGGCTCATGCCACTTGTGAGTTGAAGTGGTTACACGACCTTCTCAATTGTCTCGGTATTTCTCACCCTGAACCAATGCGCCTCTATTGTGATAGTCAAGCTGCCCTTCATATTACCAAAAACCTCGTCTTCCATGAACGGACTGCCACTTTGTTCGAAATGAAATGCTTTAGAATCGTATACATCCTTGTCATGTTCCTACACACACTCAACTTGCTGACATCTTTCTAAAGTCTCTTGACACCACATAGTTTGACTCATTGTTGTACAAGTTGGGCATCTACAATTTGCATGCTCCAACTTGAAGGGGTGATACGCTGAAATATTCCTTTCAATCTAATTATATTTATATCAATATATCTAGAAGATATTTATTAACTCTATTTACAATAATTAAGTATCTGAATCTGTCAATATCCTTAATAAATAATATTAGATAATTAGTTACTATAGTATCTAGATATTTAAATTGTGAAATGAAATAAAAATCAACACATATAGCTCTTTTATCAATATTATACTTAATTAAGAATATTAGGTTTAAAACTTGTAAAGGTGATAGTATTGACTTGGATGGTTGTAAATACTAAGCTAGAGATATGAAAATACTCAATATAGACCTGCAGAGGTGACAAAATTAAATTTAAGGACTACTTAGATTCATATTGTTAATTTTTCATAAGGACCAGATAAAAAAATAATAACAATAATTCGAGGACTCACAAACTAATTGGAGACCAAAGTTGGAGACAACACATACCCCTAGATAAGTGCTTTGGATAACCAATTGGTGATTGCACCCTCTTTGGATGAAGTGATAAAAGCAGTTGGAGATTATGGAAGCTCAAAAATGCAGGACCTAGTATTAATTTTATTTTGGTCAAGAGCTCCAATCATTCTTATATAACTTTATTCCTTAAAAGCAAAATCCACACGAGTCGGGGGAGCAAAAAACCAATATCTTTTATTAGTGTTTGAATGAAGTGTTACAGAGTATCATGGCAAATAGACTGAAAAGTGTTGCTAAAAAGGAGGGACAAATATTGGCAAGGAGAACGTCGGAGAATGTTTATAGGGGTGAAGAGTTTATATTCACATATGTCTCTACAATTTAAGACCTTGTGAAGTTATTTTTTATCATTACTCAAAAAATTTCTTTTTAACAGAGATACTGTGTTGATTATAAACTTATGTATTAATTTTTTATTCTTTCGACGTGAGATTTTAATTATTTTAACAAAATATTTATAATAAATTAAGGTAATGAAAAGTAAAAAATAAACAGATCAAGAGTTGACATGCATTAAGGTCGATGTTGAAAAAGCCTCATAATTTGTTTTAGAAATATTTTATTGTATTAGATGGAATGCGTATATTTTTTAACAAAAGTACTCATTAATAATCCAACTAAGAATTTTCTATATATTCTAAACCTAGGCAATAATATTTTTTCTCCTTCTAACAGGTTTTAATATTTTGTTTAGAGAAGTTAATAAGCGTGGTCTCTATACCGAATTTAATATTATAGTCAATATATTGTACTTAGATTTTGTTTCAACTAAGGAAGTTAAATCATGTAACAGCTATCTACTTAGACATGTACTACTTATGCTACTTTTTGCAAAAATAAAAATATCGCGTCAATCAAATTTAATATAACTAACTAAAATTAAATTAAAAATATGAATCTTAAATAAATAAATATATCAATGAATATAAAATTAATGTATTTATCTCATGAATCAGGCTGTGTTTCGATAAGTGGGAAAGAAATTCAATTATTACAATTCATTTATTTAGTCTCATTAAAGGGAAACTATTGGAATCTTTTTCCAATAAGATAATCAGCAAGATTATCATAGTTATTTTAATGATTAGTAACAAGTGGTAAGCAAAAAGAAAGATAATCATAAATCATTAAAAAGCATTAAGAATACAAAATTAAATGGAAAATTAGAAGTAAAGATTCATCATGTCTAATTTTTACTATCATTGAAACTATAATTTTCTGCTTGTTTTCCATAAATAATTAACCAATTTAAGTATAGAAATGAACAAATTCCAAACTATCACTAAGATGAAAAAATGAGACAATTAAAATTGGGGATTAGAGTTCATAAGTTATTAATTATGTTGCAATCTTAAAAAGAAGAAATTAGCCACACATATTTAAGGAAGATGATATATTTTACATAAATGAAGTGCAATCATTTCCTCTAATCTAACACCTGATTCCTTTTTGTGTTCTCAAGTCAAAAAACACGTAGTAGAAAGAAGAGGAAATTCAAATTATAACTAAAACAAGAGATATCTAAATGGATACACAAATGGCCTCGTACACAAAGGGCCTCTTTAAAGGTGTGAGGTTTAGTACGTTCATGAGTTAGCACAGTCGTGTCACACAGCTGAGGGAAAAGCAATTCAAAATTTTAAAAAATGCTACAAAGTCACGCTACATTGTGTAAAAACAAAAATATAAGAACAAGCATTGAATTGTTATTTAACACACTTTTTGCAAACCTTTTATAAGTTTTATTAAAGTCAGTATGAGAAAAGGATATCGGTAAATCCTGTAAAGTCATTTTGTAAAGTTTTATTAATATTTTGGAAAAATTATGCTATATTAATATTTTGTAAAGTCAATAAAAAAAAAGGATATTGGTAAATCCTGCAATATTAAAGATGTATGTCTTTCAGTGTGGAATAAAATGTTGATCAAAATATGTCTAATATACTCTTTTTCTCTTTTTTTTTTATCTTTTTTATTTTCTTTCTTTGCTCGTAATCCCTCATTCTTTTTTATTTCACTTTCGCCCTGTTCTTTTATTTTTCTCTCTTTTCTTCCACAACCGTACTCCCTTGTAAGTAAATAAAAAAACACAAGAAAAGATGTTAAATTGTTTTTAAAATAATTTTCCTTAATTAAAAAATTTTGTAAGCCTATTTTTTTCTTATAAAAAAACTAAAGTTCACGCTTCGTCTAATGGTATCAGACACAAATAAAAAGAAGTTTTGAACAGATGATAAAAATTCTGTAAAAAGATTAAGTTGAATTTAATCCCTGTTAGTTGTTATTTAAATTAATGTGAGCTAAATTTATAAAGCAATGACAAAAGGTGAGAAAGGATAGAAAAGAGACACCATGATTCTTATACTTATTTATCTTTGTGAGACTACGTCTAGTTCTTAAGTAACTTGCTAAAATTTCATTATTATTGAGTTAAAAACAAATGAGTATTTTTCTAACTAGCCACTCCACGTTAAACCTATGTATTTTTTGACAACAACCTCTCTAGGCTAGACCCAAGTATTCTTTGACAATATCTTCTTTAGGCTAAACCCAGATATTCTTTAACAACAACCTCTCTAGACTAAACACCTCCAAAGGTAAAGAAAAGAGAATTTGATTCTCTTATGAGATAAACTTGTATGCAGAGAAAAATTTATAAGTTTATCTCACTCAATGATCAAACTCTACATAGAGAGGGATTTAATAGATAAGTCTCACTCAAAGTTCAACCTCTATCCAAAGAGGGATTTACAAGTAAAGCTCATAAGAGTAGATTACAAGACGATTTTGTTCAAAGAACTAGAAGTTCTTCTTATTGATTCAGCGTGTTCGCCAACTTGTAATCTTTAAGCTTGAGTCCTTTTATAGAAGACGATTTTGATGTAACCTTTAGGCATAGTGAAGTGTAGATCCTCCCTTAACAAAAATCTTGAGCGTGCAATGTTCATTTGCATTAAATGTAAGTATGGACATGTCAACATCAGTGTCGAAAAGTTTTTGAATACTAGGTACAGAGATTCTAAAAAGTTGATCTTCTTTATACTACAAATCTCTATGTCAGAAATATCTCTTTTACTTCTCGTACTTTTCCCTTCATGAGTACTAGGTTGATTTCTAATTTTGAATGTGGGCACTTATAAAAACTTCTTAGTCTGCACATAAATATCAAAGTAATCAGAGTCTAAGTGTATAAATTTAATCAATAGAACTAATACTTAGTTTTTAGTTTGATGTGCGTCTAATGATCATTAATTTGTCTTTTGCTTCATTTGCTTATGTGCTGACTCCGTCTGTTATGAAACTAACTTTGTATGTGGGTACTTTTCATATGGTCAGTTCATTAGTTTGTTCTTAACACCATCTGCTAATTTATAGGATCGACAGTTAACAAACGTCTATCTTTGGTTATCATCTGATAACTTTCCTTTGCGTCTATTGAAGGATTTCATTTGGTTGCTTACGCGAAGACTCTGTGTGATCTCTCTTCAACTTTTTATGTGATTGTTTATTGGTGAGCTTTCTTTGTTTGATCCTACATCTAATAAGTCTAATGAATCTATCTGTCATATAAGTATGGTATTGTTAAGTCAAGATAATTAATTATCTAAGTATTTTGATGATCACAGTACAGACGAAACTCGAATCAGACAAAGGATAATTAGAGCAAGCCTAAGATGAAGATACTTAGAAGAAGCATCTCTCGTACAGACACGTAAGTCTGAGAATAACAAGACGAAGAGAAGATACAAGTCATCAAGATGAGACACACAAAATCAGATGAAGACTACAACGAAGTTCAGACAAAAATTCAAGTGCAAGAAGTGAAGAACAGACTCAAGTTCAAAATAATAAAAAATAGATGCAAGCTTCAGTTGAAGAGGTAAAGCTAAGATGCAAAGTTCAAGTTGAAGAAAGAAAGAAGAGACGAAGTTATCAGAGAAGACAAGCTTAAGCCATTCGTCTACTAAACTTTAAGAAAGTCCTTTCAAACAACAGAGTAACTCGCGTCAAAACCAAAATCAAGTCGTTACTCAGAAGCTTCTAAAGGACGAAACCTTTTTCTGACTCAAATCTCTGCAACACGAAAGTAAAATATTCTTTTTGGTGTCAAATCTGATCAAGTCAGGAAAAACCCCAAAACACGTTGACTTCCACTGTCAAACATTAATTATTCTGATTGCTCTACTCTACCATCTCTGAAGTACCAAGAAAAAGGATAATGTTCAAATCTTCTCAATCTAACGGATACTTCAAGAAGCTCAACTATAAAAGGACTTCAACTTCAACATTTCAAAGTTGGCGAAACTTACGCTATTCAAGCTATCTACTTAAGTTTTGCTCTCCAATCTGAAAGCACTCCGTTCTTCATCTATAAAACCCTCTCTGCGAAGAGGATAATCCTTATTATTTTAAAACCCCTTTAAAATCTACTATTGTGGTGTTTAGCCTGTGGAGGTTGTGTTCAAAGAATACATTGTCTTAGCCTGTGGAGGCTGTGCTAAAAAATTACCATTTGTATTAGCTTCAGGAGGCTGGGTCCAAAGAATAACTTTGTTTAGCCAGATAAAAGGGTGTTTCACTAAGATAGTGAAATCTTTGTTGGTCCCTATGTATGAATCTAGAAGGGGGGGGAGTGAATAGATTCTTGTTAAACTTTACCCCAAATTTGCGTGTTTCTAATTCCTTTTAATTCAACAGAATGCTAATCTTGATTACCTATCAATTACCTTTCAATTACAGATTCAAATACAAGTTCAATTACTGATTCTATTTCTAAACCAATTAATGAGTTGATTATCAATACAGTTTCCCAAAACAGAGCAGAATATAATCAATATCAATATAGTGAAAACTGTAAAGAGAGTAAGGAAGAGAATGAGTGCACAGCGATGTATACTGGTTCGCCCATCGCTTACGTCCCATCCCAACCCAACAACTCAAGTTGCGATTGGCTTTCCACTATCAAATGATTTCTTTCGTATCCTTTTACATTCACTCGCAACAAGCAATACAAACAAAATCAAAACACCCAAAACTGTTCTTCAACCTCAAGAACAACTTCCTGCACCTTGGCACCTCCAAGATCAAACTTTGAGAATCACTTCAAATACAAAGGTTTCTATCTAGAGAGACCTCTCTCCTAGAGCAACAACCCAAAATTGGAAATACAAAAGATCAGTAAAGAATACACCTTAAGTGCAGAATCTGATCACAAACAAGCTCTATGAAATTCACCCAACAAGGATATGGATCAAGTTTCCCCTTGTCTTTGAAAACCTTGATGAACTCTAAGTTTAGAGCATATGAAAGTGTAGGAGCAGTTGCAAATAGTTTGGTTTTCAGCAATCTCATATGCTTCATCAAGGATATACTTATAGAATCAATTTGGAGGGAGAAAACGTGCAAATCTGAGCTATAACGGTCCATGTAATTGATCCCAAATGCATGTAATCGATTACACTAGCCGTTAGAACCCTCCAATTTGATTTTTCCAGGCATGTAATCGATTACCACGATCATGTAATCGATTACATTGAAGAGGGAAACCCAGAAAGGTGAATTTCAAACCATGTAATCGATTACACTAGGGATGTAATCGATTACACCAGAGAGTTCTCAGCATGTAATCGATTACATCAACCATGTAATCGATTACACAGAGAGAATGATCAATGTAATCGATTACACCAAGCCTGTAATCGATTACATCAGTGAAAAATAGATTTCCAAGGTTTTTCAAACTGTTTTTCTCAAATGGAAATCAAACATTCTTCACATGATCAATCATACACTAGTTTTACATATCTCTGGGGTCTTAAGCAAAGAATACAACACATATATGCCTATACACAACACACAATACATAGTTATATCCTAGTTACATTCAACTATGGAAAACCGAAAGATACATTCATCAAAACCAAAACACATAAGAGAGACACAATCAGCATTCTTCAAGCTTCAAGTCCAACAATCTCCCCCTTTTTGGTTTTGATGTACCAAATCACATAAGAGGTTTTCCTAGAGTTTTAGGATATGTGTTGTTCTTTGACATACCTGCATATGTTAGAATTTTCCAGAAAATACAATATGCATATGCACTAATAATCAACCATTCATTCAAGTATGTATGACATGATTCAAATACAAATATAGATCAAGACCAATGAATCATAAAACAAACCAAAATTTATTTAATATCAAAAGCAAACACTTAACATAGTTCAGAAATCAATAAAACAGTAAAAACTTCAAAACATAAGATCTCCTAAACAATATTAGCTAAAACAACCTATCAAAGCTACTCTCAACTCAATTCTCAACTCCCCCTATCTAGGATATCCTAACTATTCTCCCCCTATTTGGTATATCAAACCAAAAAGAGAGATACAAAGAGAGAGTCACCGATCATCACCATCATCATCATCTTGGTTGAGGCGCTCCATGATGGTTTCCATCAAAGACCTCATGTCAAGGAAGTGCAAATTTTGATTCCTTTCCAAGTCTTTGATTTGCTTTCCTAGATCCTCTTGGCGCTTGTCCATCTCTTCCAACCTATCTAGAACAATGGACTCAAAACGAGACTTAGGGGTGTACTCCCCAGCCGCTGAATCTCCATCATCATCAGAAGGAGGATGTTGTGGTTGTTCTTGTTGTTGTGGTTGGTCTTGTTCTTGTTGTTGTTGTATTTCCTCTCTAGATACCCACCCTCGATGTCTTGGTCAATCTCATCTTTTTCAAGCATCATGTCACCAAGCACATGGATATCCTTTGCCAATTCTCTCGTGCTCATTGGAGACATCCACTTGACATCTCTCAAGAACACGTGAGATGAACAGACCATAAGGGCACTTAAAGTCATGGAATTTCCTTACCTTGGTCATGTTGTCTATGACAACTTGACCCCAATCAATCTGAATTCCATTCTTCAGGGCAGCCATCAAGAGCATATCTTCTTCCATAAGTTGAGCATGATTTGTACCTCTAGCAGCCAATACCCAGCAAATAGTATAATGAAGAAGACGGTCGTCAGTGTTGAGACCACCTATGCCAAAGGTCTTCCTCATACCTCTTTCTTTCCTTGCAGTCATATCAGCTTCCCAAGACTCAGGATTCCTCAACATGCTCATGTAAAAAGCATCCTTTTGAAGTTCAAATCCTTCCTCACCATTTTCCAAAGTAGGACTATCCCCTCATTCGTTATTCCACCCAAAAAAAACAAATCGTGAGTCGAACAATACTCACTCCTTTAACTTCGAGATAAAATCCTTCCAGGGTGATATTTCAAATTAGAATAGAATACTCTTACCAAATCGGGGTAAATGTGACCCCTTAGCCCAACGAATTTCTCCAAGTTCGATCTCGAGCATGGATTGAAAGGTAAACCCTTCACCGTCTAACCATCCGGTTAACAATCTTTGGGGGTACGAGTTCCCGGTTTGCAAAATCAGTGAAGAAACGAGTTTCTTGTTCCTTCGAGGTGAACCAAGGGTTGTGACGCACGAATTCTTCAGAAGCCTTCCTTTTGGAGGAGGTTTCTTGTCTCTTCTTAGTACGTCTTTCTTCTTGAATATCACGCTTAGCCCTAGCTTTCATCCTTTTCTCGCTTCCTTGTCCGTCCATGGTTTGAAGGTTGAAGATGAGTGTGGGATAGAGAGAATGAAGGCCGTGAGAGATTTAGGGTTTAGAAGAGAATGTGAGTGTGAAGGAAAAACCCTAACTCAAAGACTAATAAAGATCACAAGAGACTAGGTTCAATGAATGTGTGCAAATGGGCTTCCAAAATATGGAATACAAAGCCCGAAACGAAGAACAAAGCTCGAAAACAATTCCGAGCGCATGTAATCGATTACATTCGTGATGTAATCGATTACATCGTAACTAAAACACCTCGTAATCGATTACATTGGGCTGTAATCGATTACATCGAACCTTCACACATGTAATCGATTACATTGTTGTTGTAATCGATTACATCAGAACCAAAACCTATTGTAATTGATTACATGCATGCTGTAATCGATTACATCCTATAGAAAATCAAAAACAAGTTGAAATAAGGCTATGAACTGCAATGTTAAAGATTTTCACATATAGAATGATTGAAAAACATTTGATTCATCATATAAAAGGTCAAGATCATGTTATGCAATGAATTCATATCAAGTTTAAGCACAAATGAATGATTAACCTAACATACTTACAACACTTTATGTGAGATGTTCTTCACTTAGAATACCAAGATTGGTTCTAAGTTTGAAGAACCTCTCCTTGGGTAGAGGTTTTGTGAAGATATCCGCGAGTTGATTTTCTGTGTCAATGAATTCCACCTCACAATCTCCTTTCTCAACATGATCTCTAATGAAGTGATGACGCACCTCGATGTGCTTTGTCCTTGAGTGTAAAACCGGATTCTTCGTGATACTGATGACACTTGTGTTGTCACACTTGATTGGAATATGATCAAGCTTAAGTCCAAAATCCTCCAGTTGTTGCTTCAGCCAAATGGTCTGAGCACAACAGCTACCTGCAGCTACATACTTTGCCTCTGCAGTTGAAAGAGCTACACAGGCTTGCTTCTTGCTATACCATGAGACCAAGCTTCCTCCAAACAAATGACATACTCCACTAGTACTTTTCCTATCGCTTTACAACCAAAGAAAAGTCAAGATCACTAAAACCAACCAATGTGGGATACGTACCTTTTGGATACCACAAACCACAGTTCGTAGTTCCTTTGAGATATACTTCAAGATTTTCTTCACAGCTGCCATGTGTGACTCCTTTGGTGCAGATTGGAATCTTGCACAAACACACACACTGAACATGATGTCTGGCCTACTTGCTGTGAGATACAAGAGTGATCCAATGATCCCTCTATATCTTGATTGGTCTACACTTTGTCCAGCTGCATCATTATCCAAGTAGAGATTAGTTGACATAGGAATGTTTGAGATCTTACAACTCTCCATGTCGAATTTCTTCAAAGAATTCCTTAGTGTACTTTGCTTGATGTATGAAGATTCCATCTTTCAGTTGTTTGACTTGCAATCCTAGGAAGAATTTGAGTTCTCCCATCATAGACATGTCAAACTCCCCTTGCATGCTATTCACAAACTCTTCACACAGAGATTTATTAGTTGATCCAAAAATAATATCATCAACATAAACTTGAACCAACAAAATACAGTTTGACTTCCTCCTTATGAAAAGAGTTTTGTCAACATTACCTCTCGTAGAACCCTTTTGACAAAGAAATTTACTTAGCCTTTCATACCATTGTCTAGGGGCTTGTTTAAGACCATATAGGGCCTTTTTGAGTTTGTACACATGTTCAGAAATCAAATCAGCGAATCCAGGAGGTTGTGAAACAAAAACTTCTTCATTTATATAGCCATTCAAGAAAGCACTTTTAACATCCATTTGAAACAACTTGAAATCATGTATGCAGGCAAAAGCAAGTAAAACTCTAACAGCTTCTAGTCTAGCAACAGGGCATATGTTTCACCAAAATCTATTCCTTCTTGTTGATTATATCCCTTAGCTACTAGTCTAGCCTTATTCCTAACCACAACTCCATTCTCATCTAACTTATTTTTAAACACCCATTTTGTTCCAATCACATTCATATCTCTTTTAAAAGGTACTAACTCCCATACGTTATTCCTTTTAAACTGATTCAATTCTTCTTGCATAGCATTCATCCAATATTCATCATTTATAGCATCATCAACACAAGAAGGTTCAAATTGAGACACAAATGCATAATCATCACAAAACATGTTATGAGTAGATCTAGTAGATACTCCCTTATGGATGTCACCAATGATGTTATCAAGAGATAAATCTCTTGGTTTCCTCCATTCTTTAGGAAGCTCATGAGAAGTAGTTGGTGGTTCTTGTCGTTCTTTCTTTGCTTATGCTTTCTTCACCTACATGCTCATCATCATCAACAAACACACTTCCCTTTTGGGGATTGTTAGTTTCATCAAACTTAACATGCACAGATTCCTCTATGCACATTCTCCTTTTATTAAAGACTCTATATGCTTTACTTGATGATGAATACCCAATAAACACACCCTCATCAGCCTTGGCATCAAACTTACCAATAGGCTCTTTGCTATTATTCAAAACAAAACACTTACACCCAAATACCCGAAAATGAGAGATATTGGGTTTCTTGCCTTTATAGAGTTCATAGGGGGTTTTCTTTAAAATAGGTCGAATCACAATTCTATTTAGAACATAGCATGCAAGGAAACGATCACCCCAAAAATATTTAGGCAAATCACTTTCATTCAACATAGTTCTTGCTAGTTCTACTAAAGATCTGTTTTTCCTCTCAACAACCCCATTTTGTTGTGGAGTTCTTGGAGCGGAAAAGTTGTGATCGATTCCATATTTTTCACAAAACTTTTCAAAAGACTCATTTTCAAATTCCCCTCCATGATCACTTCTAATGGACTTGATTTTCAAATCTTTTACGTTTTGAATCTTTTTAGCAAGTATTTTGAAAACTTTAAAAGTGGTGTCTTTACTTGGTATAAAAGCAACCCAAGCAAAACGAGAGTAGTCATCTACAACAACTAATCCATATAGATTTCCACCTAAACTAGCAGTTCTAGATGGACCAAAGAGATCCATGTGCAGCAATTCAAGCGGTCTAGAAGTTGAAACAACATTTTTAGATTTGAAAGAGTTTCTAGATTGCTTGCCTTTCTGACATGCATCACATAGGCCTTCTCTTTTGAACTTTAATTCAGGTAGTCCTTCTACTAAGCTCTTAGATGACAGTTTATTAAGTTGATGAACATCAATATGTGCTATACGTCTATGCCAAAGCCATGATAGATCATCATTAGACGTAAGACATGCATGATATGATGATGAATGATCAAGTTCAAGTATATAGATGTTACCTCTTCTCTTACCTACCATCAATGCCTCATTCGATTCGCTGTTCTTGATCTTGCAGCAGCCTCTGTCGAATGAAACTTGATAGCCTTTGTCGCACAATTGGCTAATACTCAGAAGATTGAACTTCAAACCTTCTACAAGCAAGACATCTTCAATCACGGAGTTGGATTTGTCTCCAACATCACCAATACCCAATTTTGCCTTTGTTATTATCTCCATATACTATCAACCAGATTCTTTGGATTTGAAGGAGATAAAGTTACTCTTGTCACCCGTCATATGTCTTGAGCAGCCACTATCCAAATACCATGTTGAGTGTTTGGCTCTCAAGCACACCTACACAAAGAAAGATATCATTTGGTTTTTGGTACCCAAATCTTGTTGGGTCCTTTCATGTTAGAGTAATGACTATCCTTCTTAATCCATTTAAACAATCCATTATCTAAGCATTTCTTTCTAATCATGCGCTTATAATGATTATGTCCAGATTGCATACAATAACTACATGAGAAGTTTCTATACTTGCCGTTTGTTTAAATGTGTAGAACTTCTTGTTATTCTTTTTCAAAGGGGCAGTAAAAGATTTACACTTTGAACAGGGCAATTTCAATTTATCATTTTGATCTTTCAATTCTTGAATATTGGTTTTCAAAACAGAATTTTCATTTTCTAAATCAGCAACTCTGTTTTTCAAAACTTTACTTAGTTTCTCAAATTTTTCTACTTCTTTAAATAACTCACAAAAAGCAGTATATAGTTCATCATAATCATTACCATTTTTAGAGGAGTCAGAATCACTTACCTCATCATCCGATTCTGGTTTAGCCATAAGACATAAGTTGGCTTCCTCATTTTCGCTTTCACTAGAGGATGAGCAGTCATTTTCTTCCCAAGCAATGTAGGCCTTTTTCTTCCGATACCGGTCCTTCTTGGGTTTTTCTTCTTGCTCCACTCTTCTAGACTCACTGCTGTTTGATTTCTTCAAGTTTGGACACTCCGATCTATAGTGTCCAGCTTTGCCACATTCATAGCATGTGACCTTCGAAGATGAACCTTTTCTAGCATTGTTGAATCTCTTTTTGTTGTTGTTCTTCCTCATGAACCTTTTGAACTTTCTGACCATGAGATTCATTTCTTGCTCGGATCTGCTTTCCACACTTGATGATGCATCACTATCACTAGCCGTGTCCTCCATTTTTAGTGCCAAACTCTTAGCTTTCTTGTCCTTTGACTCTTCATCACCATACGTGACATATCCATCTCGTATTCTCTCGCCTTACCAAACAACTCAGCACTTGTCATTAAGGCCAAGTCCTTTGATTCTGTGATGGCTGTGACTGTTGGTTGCCATTTTCTGCTTAGAGACTTCAGCACCTTTATGTTTACCTCTTCCTCAACAAAGACCTTACCAAGTCCTTTGAGGTGATTCACAATGTGTGTGAATCGTTTCTGCATGTCCATGATAGACTCACCTTGTGCCATTCTGAACATTTCATACTCTTAGATGAGTGTGTTCTTTCTAGCTCTTCTCACCTCGGAGTACCTTCATGAGTCACCATGATGAGATCCCATGCTTCCTTTGTTGTTGTACAAGCTTCGAAATTCTAAAAAATTCATCGAGTTTAATGCGAATGTATTATATTCAAAGCTTTAGCATCATTTTCAGCTCTCCTAATTTCTTCATGTTCCCAACTCTCAAATGGTTTTTCAACCTCAATCCCACTTTCTATGTATGTTGGAACTTTGTACTTAGTTACAACAGCTTGCCAAATGTTTCTATTTATAGACTCCATAAAGATTTTCATTCTAACTTTCCGTAATGGATAGTTATCTCCACAAAACAGAGGAGGTCTATTAATAGAGGCACCTTCAGCAAATGGTAATTGATTACTTGCCATTATGGATCAAATTCTAGAGCAACTTACTAGAAGTAGCTCTGATACCAATTGTTGGTCCCTATGTATGAATCTAGAGGGGGGGTGAATAGATTCTTGTTAAACTTTACCCCAAATTTGCGTGTTTCTAATTCCTTTTAATTCAACAGAATGCTAATCTTGATTACCTATCAATTACCTTTCAATTAAAGATTCAAATACAAGTTCAATTACTGATTCTATTTCTAAACCAATTAATGAGTTGATTATCAATACAGTTTCCCAAAACAGAGCAGAATATAATCAATATCAATATAGTGAAAACTGTAAAAAGAGAGTAAGGAAGAGAATGAGTGCACAATGATGTATACTTGTTCGCCAATCGCCTACGTCCGGTCCCAACCTAACAACCGTTGTGATTGGCTTTCCACTATCAAATGATTTCTTTCGTATCCTTTTACATTCACTCGCAACAAGCAATACAAACAAATCAAAACACCCAAAACTGTTCTTCAACCTCAAGAACAACTTCCTGCACCTTGCACCTCCAAGATCAAACTTTGAGAATCACTTCTCAAATACAAGCTCTATCTAGAGAGACCTCTCTCCTAGAGCAACAACCCAAAATTGGAAATACAAAAGATCAGTAAAGAATACACCTTAAGTGCGAGAATCGATCACAAACAAGCTCTATGAAATTCACCCAACAAGGATATGGATCAAGTTTCCCCTTGTCTTTGAAAACCTTGATGAACTCTAAGTTTAGAGCATATGAAAGTGTAGGAGCAGTTGCAAATAGTTTGGTTTTCAAGAATCTCATATGCTTCATCAAGGATATACTTATAGAATCAATTTGGAGGGAGAAAACGTGCAAATCTGAGCTATAACGGTCCATGTAATTGATCCCAAATGCATGTAATCGATTACACTAGCCGTTAGAACCCTCCAATTTGATTTTTCCAGGCATGTAATCGATTACCACGATCATGTAATCGATTACATTGAAGAGGGAAACCCAGAAAGGTGAATTTCAAACCATGTAATCGATTACACTGGGGATGTAATCGATTACACCAGAGAGTTCTCAGCATGTAATCGATTACATCAACCATGTAATCGATTACACCAGAGAGAATGATCAATGTAATCGATTACACCAAGCCTGTAATCGATTACATCAGTGAAAAATAGATTTCCAAGGTTTTTCAAACTGTTTTTCTCAAATGGAAATCAAACATTCTTCACATGATCAATCATACACTAGTTTTACATATCTCTGGGGTCTTAAGCAAAGAATACAACACATATATGCCTATACACAACACACAATACATAGTTATATCCTAGTTACATTCAACTATGGAAAACCGAAAGATACATTCATCAAAACCAAAACACATAAGAGAGACACAATCAGCATTCTTCAAGCTTCAAGTCCAACAATCTTGACACATTGGTAAGAAACTGGACGTAGTCTTTAAGTCAAACCAGTATGAAAATATTTCGTCTTATCAACTTTGATTTTTGACTAATAAGGATTAACAATCTTAAGTAATCTTTTTATAAAATAAATTTTTCAATTGAAAACATCTTGCGTCTATCTATGATTAAAAATATTAGACGCAAACACGAATCATCTGCTCAAATATTTTTTAAATAACACAATTTAAACCCCCTTCTTGTATTTTATCTTTTAGAGGAACTTTTATCTTAACACGATAATTATCAATATCCAAGAGTTATATTTTGCTTTTAAGAAATCTTGATTTAACAATCTCTCTCTTTTTAATAATTACAAATCATATAGATAAAATTTTATTTCTTTAACCTTTGTCATGTATCAGATGCAATGATTTGTTCTTAAGAATTTTATCAGCATATTAGGATCTTTAGATGAGAGAGATGGTGAAAGAACTTTTTAATAAGTAATGTTTTCTCCCTTTAATTGAAAATTTCAAGTCATTTTAATATAGAAGGTTGAAATTTATTTTATCTATTAACTACTATTTCAATATTTGATGTATTAATTGTTCAAAGAAGTTGGCTTCCATAGATGGAGGATTAGAAGAAAATACAATGAGATATAAAATGATATATAATAAAAGTTTGAATTACAAATTATGAAGTTGGTAACATTTATATATTTAATTTTGAATAGAGAATTATGTATAATCATTGTTTCCTTTTCTTTTAAAATTAACATATCTTCACAAGAGTTAAATATATATTTAAATTAGTTTATGTTTAATTAAAAATAATTTCTTTTTAAAATCTTGTTAAGAAAACTTTGGGGAAATGTATTTTTTTCTCCCAAAATAATCAAAACCTGAAACATGTGTGTTCTTACCAAGAACATGATAGTTGACAACGAAGTGGGTGGTGTTGGTGATATTCGACAAAACAACTCTTTTTAACAATCACAAGTGGATTTCTACGGTAGGCGAGGAGGTGTTGTGCCTACAAAAGGTACTTTAAAACTCAAGTTAGTGTTTTACTGAGATGATTGATTGATCAAAGATATGAGAATAGTTATTAGTATAGGGAGGATGATGGAGGACCATCTCCCAAACATGAGAATCACAAGAGAAATGTAAAGATAAATAGAAGCTCAAATTGAAGAAAAGAGTTGACTTAATCAAAGTCAAAGTCAAAGGTCAACTCTCGGAAGTCAACAAATTGGGCAAATGAAGTCTTGTAATTTTCTAAGTATTTTGTAATTAGTTTAGCTTTAATTTTGTAAAGCTTGGAACCTTATAGCTTGCATGCAATTTGGCTAAGCTAGCTTTTGGACTTAAGTTGACCTCTAATTATTGGTCAAAACCTTTTATGATGGGCTTAAGTGCTCTTATGATCCATTTGAGCAAGTGAATTACACTCTCTTAAAAGAGAGTGAATGGAAGAGGAGAGAAAGTTAGTGAAATTTACACTAACTTGATTTAAGTCTCCACCACTTGATCAACTTATAATCAAGGGTGTAAATTTAAGTCAAGTTTCTAATATTTGACCTCTCCTTCAAGAAGGAATTCTAGCCTTTAGATTACTCCAAATCCAAGGCCTAGAATTCCATCTTGCTTCTTCCATGATCATCACAACTTAAGATGGATCATGAGCCTTATGATCACTCTAGTATAGATCCTTCTTGATTAATCAAATGTGAAGGGTGCCTTGCTTCACTTGATTGATCAATCAAGGATCAAGTGGTCTACATTGCTTCACGGTCATGTGCTAGAGAAAGGGGCATATAAGTTGGTCAACATTTCATTTTGTAGTCACTTTTGAATTAATGAAATTATAGAATTTCTAAGACTTGTGTCTTGAGAAAATGAGAGGTCTCTCCTAGGGTTTCTTCCAAGAACCTTGAATCTTATCATGGATTCATGATCCGAGTGGCGACTCTCCATCAAACTTATTGAATTCCCTTGAATTCATGACGCTTCATCATTCCTATCTTGCTTCCATTTTCATTTTCTTCTTCTTTGTTGCTATTTGTGAGTGTTACCATTAAACCGTGACACTTTGCTTCATATATTCCGCAAGCTACACACAATCTTGAGTGAGGAATCACTTGGTGAATGAAGATTGGGCATCACTTGTGAATTCTGTGAAGATCACCTCTATAGCTTCATGGGTTTGCATCAGAGGAAAAAGGTCTTAGTTAGAGGAAAAAGGTCTTAGTTAGAGATACTTCCTAAAAGTATTTATAAGTTGACGAACACTTTTAGGAATCTCACTTCTCAATGACGAGGAGTATTTTATATAAGACCGTCGACTACGGAGGATAACAGACCGACCTATCTTTCATGATAGTCTCTCTAATATTGACTTCTTGCGCCATTTGAGATACGTGTTCCCTTCTCTGAGGGACTAGCTTAAGCTAAGAAGAAAATGATATGACTAATTGTCATGAGATAATTAATATAGCATTGAATGTCGCATTAATTACACTCTATACAATACAATGTAGAAGTATTTTGTGCATTATTTGAATTGATAATAAAACAATAAAAAAGAGTGAAATTAATAGGATCAATATATGGAGTATTTGGAATAGGATGAGAAAAGAAATGAAAAACTACCCAAAAACCCCTTTTATTTTCTCCCAAATTGAAGATATCAGATAAAACTATTTTATTATTATTATTATTTAAATTAATTTCTTTTCATTATAAAATATTGAAATAATGGATTAGTAACTATGTGTTGTTCCACTCTATTTTATTTATTTAATTTTTTTCACTCATTATTAATTATTAATTAAATATCTACACATAGCATTTGTATTTATCTTTTTGTTTTATTTTAATATAAAGCTACCGCATTTATATAAAGTAAAATTCATTTCACTTCTATTAATATAAAATAATTCATATGTAAAATGAAGCTCCGGTGTAAAATAAAGATTAGATTTTTAAGAAAAGTAATACTTGGTATAATTTTATCTAATGTTATTCTCCAACTTTTAAGTTTCTAATACACGCACTATATATATCCAACTTTTTTTCCTTTTATTTTATATTTGTATGAAAATGTTTAATATTAAATTAGTAAGTACAAATATTTGAAGAAAATATAATTAAAATTGCAAATAAACTAAAGTAATATGGAACTCAAATTTAATATTTTCAAATTGGTTAATTAATCTCAAATTTTATATTCAACTTATTAAATAAATGAATGGAAATCAAGCATTATATTATTTCATTAACCAAATTTAAATTTCAAGTACTCTAAACTAAATCCTTCAATGAAACCTTACAAGTAAACAATCACCTCAGCTAAGTGAAACGAGCTCTCAGGACCGAAATATGATTTTAATATTATGAGGGAAAGCCAAATGCCACCATGTTTAACAAAAATAATGAAACATATATATACTTGGTAGTTTCTAATATAATTATAGAATTGTGTGAGCACATGGTTTAAGCAAATATTTTGGGCAGTTTGGTTTAAGATGTTACGATGCGATAACACAGCGTGTCTTGCGCTCACGTGCCGCCCTAATGTCCCTCCCCACGTGCCTCCATTTGTGATTTGTAGCTTTTGCCTCACACTCCCTGTTCTTTCTTCTTGTAATAACACTTCCTTTTTCTGCTGCTCCATGTACTTTATTGTTCCTCATAGATAAAGGCTCGGTTGTTTTTTTTTCTTCCTGTTTTAAGATGATGAGTGAGAAATGTTTTTTATTTAAAGATAATGGGTGAGTAATGATTATTTTTTTTTGGCGTCATGTTACTTGAGTAACAATATTATTATATAAAAACTACGTTTTTCTCCTTTAGTCTAGCACCGTCAGATCCATTACCTTGCCATACTCCGTCTGTATACAAAGGGAGCATTTAAGTTTCATCCTCGTGATAATGACAACTTGATTTGTTTATATCCCTAATGCATGTATGAGGGCAAGAAAATCTATTAAAGAAATGTAATAGTTTACTAACGGCTTTGAAAAGCCACACGCATTTGACCCTTGTTTGTTAATTACATATATGGGCAGATTTATATCATACCAGTTACCTCTGGTTTTACATATAAAATAAATAAGAGTATTTTTTATCCTAATTATAAGAAATAGAGCTATTAGTGATGCAATCTTCACACTTAAGCTTTCAAGGAAGTGCAAATCTTCATTTTTCAACAAGGATCCTCAATGATGCTCAGAGTTTACATGGAATTAGGGGCTAGAACAAGAGTAGAAGAAAAGATAAAGCGGAGTAAGACAAGAGATCAGGAATGTCATGGAGATTTCTAAAAAGTTCAAGGTAGAATCGACATAATAGATCAAGATATTATTGATAAGATTTAAGATTCACTTAAGAAAATCTTAGAAAGAAATACTCTCAAGAAAATTATGATTCATTTATAAAATTGCTAAAAGTCCTTACAATTCAAAAACTAGTCTATTTATAGTTATGTGTAAAGCCAACTTAAGCTAAGGTATTTGAGTCTTGGAGTCAACATTGGATCGCTTTCCTAACTCTTAGATTAGGAGTAAGATCAACATCTAACATGCTTCTTCAAGTAATGCACACATATCACTCTACAAGCCTTAGGATTTAGATTCAATCTAGCGGTCAAGATTCAAATTGGAGAGGTGTTAGAAGTGTGACTTAAGTTTGAATTTCATCCTTAGGATTAGATCTAATTTAAATGGTTGAAATTCAATCTTAAATTAGTGCCAAATATGTGACTACTTAATTTGAACTCAACCCTTAGATCTAGATTCAATCCTAAGGTTACAATTCAAATCAAGTTAGTGTAGAGAGCATTAACTTCCTTCCAAACTCTCTCATTCTCTCTCCAAGGGAGATCGTGTGCCACTCTCTCTAATACTCTTATATAATTCGGTCTACATGTGATAGGTCTAGGCAGTACACTTTAGTGCTTCAACAAGACCCAATTTATGTTTTACAAACTTATGAAAAACATTACAAAATAGAAAGAAAATTACAACGCCTAATTATAAAAGAAGAGTCTTCTAGAATTTACTTTTGACTTTGACTCTTGGTCAACTCTCTCTCAACTTCTTCTTGTATCCTTTTGTGCATGGCTCTTGTAACTCTCATAGATGGTCCTCCATCAAACCCTCCTTCTTGAGGCATACTTGTCCCCAAGTTGCTTTCATCTCTACCTACATTACAAAGAGTCAGGTCACTAACATTAAAAGAATTACTATCAATGAAAGTATTAGGTAGGTCAAGTTTATAAGCATTAGGTCCAAGTCTCTTGAGAATTTTGAAGGGACCATCTCCTCTAGGCATCAACTTAGATTTCCTAAGATTAGGAAATCTTTCCTTTCTCAAATGGAGTCAAAACAAGTCTCCTTCTTTAAATTGTACATCTTTCTTATGTTGGTTTGCCTTAGCCACCACCTTGGTGTATCTCTTCTCAATTTATTCTCTAATTTTGGCGTGAAGTGCCTTCACCTTCTTTGCCTTGGATGCTCCATCTACATTCAATGCAAACTCAAAGGGTAAAGGTATAAGATCAAGAAGGGTTAAAGGGTTAAAGCCATATACAATCTCAAAAGTAGAGTATGAAGTAGATGCATTTACAACTCTATTATGTGTAAATTCAATGTAAGGTAAATGATATTCCCATGACTTCACATTACCTCTAATAAAACACCTTAACAATTGTCTTAGAGTCATATTTACCACCTCAGTTTGACCATTCGTTTGTGGGTGGCAAGTGGTGGAAAACAAAAGCTTGGTGCCGAGCTTACTCCAAAGGGTTCTTCAAAAGTGACTTAGGAACTTGGAGTTCCTATCACTCATTATATTTTTTGAAACACCATGAAATCTCACCACCTCCTTAAAGAATAATTTTTCTATGTGTGTAGCATCATCCACTTTATGGCAAGTGATGAAGTGAGCCATCTTTTAGAACCTACACAACATAACAAAAATTGCATCCATACCTTTCTTGGTTATAGGTAAACCAAGGACAAAATCTATAGATATGTCTATCCAAGGAAAGGTAGGAATGGGTCAGGGAGTATATAATCTATGATTCATCACTCTAGACTTTGCCCTATGACATGTTATACATTTATGCACAAACTGATTAACATCCTTTTTTATGTGTGGCCAATAAAAATGTTCATGCAATATGTCTAAAGTCTTATCTAACCCAAAGTGTCCCATGATGCCTCCCTCATGTGCTTCACAAATCAAAAGTTCTCTTAAGGATGTCTTAGGCACACACAAGAATTTCCTTTGAAAAGATAACCATCTTGTCTATAAAAATCCTTATGAGAACTTTGAACACACATAATGTACACTTGGCCGAAATCCACATCACTCATTGTATTTGTCTTTGAATTCCATGGGTCTCTTGGGGAGAACTTCTATAGGTTAGATGATTTGGTAATGGTGCACCCTGAATCAAGTCTATTGGGTGCTCAATAACTTTAATTGTAGGAAGGCTGTGAGGTATCTCCTTTTGGAACAAATCCTTAGACTCTTCCATCAAGGGCTTCAAGCTTCTTTGATCACCTACAATAATAGAACTCAAAGCCAATGGATTAGGTAAATGATGTGTTATTATTTTGATCAATTTCTTGCATTTATCACATCATATTAGAGCATAATCAATTGTCAATTAACATGTTTAAGTGCATTTATGACTTAGGAGTCAATTGGGACTAAAGTGCAAATATTGTAATTAATTTGCTACAGTTTTTGGTTTTGATCAGGTTTAGTAATTAAAGAATAACTTTGGCTACAAAACTCCGTTTAAGCTCTATTTGGTGTTGTTTTAAAGAAGACTAAAAGAGCTACAAAAAATATGAAGACACTAAGAGCTAATTCGGATCACATCTAGGGTGAAATTAAGAATGAAGTTAACATTTGGTTGCTGCTAGAAAAATTTCCAGTGAAATACTTTAGCGTAGGCTCATTTAATTACATGTAATATTGAACCATTTTATTTTTGCTGTGAATGGGATTCGAAGGGTGGACTTCAGCTCATTAAAAGGTCACGTGACTAGCACATGACCTGAACCCTTTAAATAAGCCAAAAACACATTCAAAACACACTTTTACACTTCCTTAAATTTTGCAATCACATTTCGTCTTTTGCATTTTTCCTTGTTCTTGCTCTACTAGGGTTTGACATTTCAATTTCGTTTTATTCTTTTTCTTTTATGTTTTCAATTTATATTTTCAATTTCATTTAATTCTTGTTTTAATTACAATTATGAATAACTAATTTCGTCAATCATTTCGATGTCAATAAGTTCCTTAATTTCCTTAGGTTCTCTGTTTTCAATTTCAAGAATACTTCGATTTAGTTGTTGGATTTTCCATTTGATTTAATCGATTGATGAATTGAATTAATTTTCTGGTTGTTCTAGTGTTGTTGATTAATAACGGATACAAAGAATTAACTAAATGATTTGAAACTGAGTTGTGTGCTCTCATGCGATTGTGTAAGTTTAAAGGCCACCAAGTGTTCGATGAAAATACTTTAAGATTTTGGAGCACTTGTTCGGTGTTGAAAAGCAAGGATTCCGGTTTCAATACACTGCATAGACAATTAATCCTATTTTGTTGAATAAGTGAGGGAAATTAGGAACCGAAAGAGATCAGATTGATGTTCGTTTGATTGATTGATTATGCAATTGTATCCAATTCTGCAATTCTGTTTTCTTATTGCTTTTATTGCCTTAATTGAATTCTGTTTCATATTTGATGTAGGAACATCTAAGTAAAATCACTCAATTAGAAGAATTATTAGAAGCTCCAAATCACCTTAACTTAGGATTTGATTTTGGTAATTGAAGTGTAAATAATTTTGATGGCCCTGCAAGTTTTCGGCCAAAAGTTTATTTTTTTTAAGTGTTTTTTGAATGTTGTGCTTAAAAGGATAGTAAGCTTAAAGAGGGCAGCTTAATAGGAGTGAATGAATTTAAGTTCAAGTTCACATTAAATTCACATTTGAAATTTAAATTTAATTTGATATAAGTTTGAATTTCAAATTGTGAATCTAAGTGGATTTGCTTCAAATAGATTTTCACTTAGATTAGGATCCATGCCTAATCCAAGAGCAAATCTCAACTTTTGATTAGATGTACTCATCCAATGGATGGGAATCAAGTGGAAAGTGACATGTAACCTTTGAGAGTGACATGTAACATTTGAAAGTGACATGAAATACTCTTGAAAGTGACATGTACTTGAACCATTGAACTTGTGGCTCTTATTCATTGACTTGTAGAGTACTCTAATGTGGTTTACCTTTCTCTTCAAGTTTTACTAAGCCTATAAGAAGCCAAAAACGAAATTGTATGAAAACTTTTGATGAATTGAATAAAACTTTGAATTTTTAAGAGATAAGTCTCTTGTCTTCCTTAGGAAGGTTTCATGAATCTTATCAATGGACTCTTGTCTCTATTGTGATGGTTCCTCCTAGGCTTATTGGGTCTCCCATGACACCATTCCTTTCCATTCCTTACCTTCTCCACGTTTTCCTTTTGGTTCACTTGAATTCTTGAAACTTGGACTGAAAACCCATTTGGGTTTTCTCTTTGGAGTTGCATTGAAGAAGCTAGATTGAGAATTTCAAGGGCTCTTTGGAATCTCTCTAAGAAGGCCTTTATCAATATTTAATTTTCCTAAGTACAAAAACCCCCAAATTACATTTTATAATTTTGACTTATGAAAAATAATAGAGTAATCCGTAGAAAATGATCCAGATCCACTATTACTACAAAGTAATAACCGATTTGGTATTATTTAACGCACGTTTGACGCATGTGTCAATAAACAAAGAAACATATTTTCTAGCTAGATAGTCTCTCTATAACTCTTTTCTTTCAAGAAATAAATTCCTTTTCTTTTCACTCTTATCATATTTCATCTCTCTTGTTTTCTAAAAGAAGCCTATGGGCCAAGTCCAAAACAAACGACGTAGCACCTCCATTGGGCTTATCCTATGTACACCCCTAGCCGTATCAGTATTCTACAATTTTAGAATATGATAAGGACCACAAACATGGTAACTATTTACTATGTGGAACTCACCTTTGAGGACCAGTCCCTGTTCAGTATTAAGACGCATATCATTCAACAGTTGAATTTTGCACTTTATTTTTATACAAATTACAACTCCCTCTTTGTCAAAAGAGTATTATTCATAACCCTTGTGTAATAAAGATGGGTAATTGATTTTTTTCCATTTCTTAAATTTATTTTGCAAAAAATTTATTCAAACATGCTCATGTTCTATTTATAATACCAGACAACACCGTAAATTTGCGGGAGAGGATTTATGTTTGATCCTCGACGAAGGGATACGAGCATTAATATGTTTAGTTTTTATTATTTAAAATGTTTGTTTGACTACTTAGTAAATAAATTTTTATTAAGATTTTTTATATAATTATAACATCTTTTGAGATACTATTTTTTTAAAAACACTAACTTTTAACCTTTTCTATAGTTTATTCCCGTTCAAACTTAAAATATTTTTTGATTTCTCTATTATCATTTTACATAAAATAGGATTTTTTATTATAAAAGAAGAATTTTATTAAACTTCACTAAGTTATAAGAAAATATAATATAAGATCAATGGTAAATAATATGAAATGGATATAATAATTAAAATTGAACAATGTAATTAAAATAATTAATATAAAAATAAAATTACAAGAATATAATAACAAAATATAATTATAAATACTTCTGATTAACAACCACGTTACGGTTGCTTGAATTACGTAGGATCGTGTTCTTGAATGATCTGTATAAAGTCATATCTCTAACCTTTGTGATCACAACAACAACAATGAGTACATGAAATCCACCACCTTTATGAGTTGAACTTTAGAAAGATTTATGAGAATTTCTCAAGATGTCCCACCGTAACTAATTGAATTGAACAATAATAGGTATATTAAACTTACCACCTCCACAATGTTGGAATTAGAAGGAATAGAAAGTCGTTACCCAAACTCTAAGCCAAGGAACCCAAGAACAACAAGTATATCAAGCATGTCACCTTTGGATGTCACAAATGGACTCTAAGAGTCTAAGCCAAGATGCCACTACTAAAGGGAGACACTCTAGTAGATAATTTTGTTAAGTGTTGCAAAGGAAATTGCAAGACTCCTAACTAGTCAAAGAAACTAGCAAAATAAGGAATAATCCTCAAAGGGTATTTTTTCATTGATCCAAAAGTTTTTGACACATGAAGCCTTTATTTATAGAGTTAAGTGGATGATTGTTCATATGTTTTTTTCAGTCACTAAACAATCCACTAAGCATTTAGATTCCATTAACATTAAGACACCCACTAAGTATTTAATGCTCAACTATCACTGAAAACACAAACCATCATGATTCAGATTTTTTTGTAAGTCACTAAATGATCCACTAAGCATTAATTACTCCACTAGGAAAACTAAAAGTCTCTAGAAAAGGTGCACCCAAAGGTTGCACGAAAATTAGATAAAAAACTACATAATTAAAATAATTATTTCAGTCCCATCTTGATCAGATTGGGTTGGGCTTAAGTATACTTCGTGTGATCCTCCTTGGCCCAACTTGTATAGATCAAATTTGTTAAGACCCCTTGCATTTTTAAACACCTTGACCTTTTCATTGGGCTAACCATGCCTTTCAAAGAGTCTTCAACGTCACTTGGACCAAATTTGGGTTGGTTTGAATCACTTGAGCTTGAAAATTCAGATTGATCCTTTTGATTGTTATCAACTCCCTCTCCCTTGAAAGGATTCGTCCTCGAATCAAAACCTACATCCTTGATGTAGGAACATCAAGGAGGATCACACGAAGTATACAAAGGAGGCTAGAAGTGGAAGTGGAGAGACTCCAAGAGCAAAAGACTAGTATAGGCCTTAATACTTATAACCTGCTTGTAAACTTGTTTAAGGAAGATTAGGTCCTATGTTGTAATAGCTCTAGGGTAAGACATAGGTCTAAAGCCCACAAGTATTCATAAGGCTTAGGCAAGCCATAAATCCCTAAGTATCAAGGGTCACACAAGGTCTTTCAAAATACACTACTTTTCAGCAAAACTCTTGTGTGAAGCCTTGAATCACTTGGAATTATGGAGGAAGCCTTGATTAAGCTTGGATCCGTGCCAACACTTAATCAAGAGATCTTCACCCATAATTAACAAGTGTTTAGGATTGATGACTTGGCTAATCACATAGGTGAGAGTGGGAGACTAGCCTATGTGCACCCATGTGAAGGCCATGTGATGACATGTGCAAGCCTAACTAACCTTAACTACCAACTAACTAGCCTAGTTACTTGGGGGTCAAGGGATTACGAGTAGGCTTAGGAACTAACTAGGATTAGGATAACTTAGTCATGGTTTAGGTGACTTGGAGGCCAAGCTAAGTAGTCTATATATGACTTGGCCGAAACACATGTAAGGATCTTTTGGCAAATTTGAATGAAATAACTAAGGCTTTTTATTAATGACTTCTTATTACCATTGTGGCGGTTCCTCCTAGGCTTATAGGTTTCTACCTTGACGCCACCATCTTCTTATCTTCATCCACTTTTCCCTTTTCTACTAAACACCTTAAACAATTGGTTTCCTTGCTTTGGCCGAGACACTTGTTTTGGAGCACTTGGTGAAGGCTTGGTTTGAAGACTAGATTGGGACAATTTTGAAGCCTCTTGGAGCATCCCCTAGGAGGCCTCTATCAAAACATCTAAGGAAAATCACTCAACTAGAAGAATTACTAGAAAGTCCAAGTCACCTTAGCTTAGGAATTGATTTTTGTAATTGAAGTGTAGATAATTTGGATGGTCTTATAAGTTTTCGGCCAAAAGTTTATTTTTCTTTTAAGTGTTTGCTTAACGTTGTGCTTAAAAGGCTAGTAAGCTTAAAGAGGGAACCTTAATAGGAATGAATGAATTTAAGTTCAAGTTCATATTAAATTCACATTTGAAATTTAAATTTAATTTGATTTAAGTTTGAATTTAAAATTGTGAATCTAAGTGAATTTGGTTTAAATAGATTTTCACTTGGATTAGGATCTATGCCTAATCTAAGAGCAAATCTCAACTCTTTATTGGATGCACTCATCCAATGGATGAGAATCAAGTGGAAAGTGACATGTAACCTTTGAGAGTGACATGTTACCTTTGAAAGTGACATGAAACACTCTTGAAAGTAACATGTATGATACAGAAAATATGCGCGTAATAACTACATCAAACGCATATACTTGCTATGACAAGTATACCACAACTGTCAAGTAGTAAGTATTTATAGATCAGGGATGTTGTACCCACAAGGATAAGCAATTCAGAAACATTATTTTTATTTAATGATTTTATTAATTTCCCAATGGGTGTGAAAAGAGTAATTGTTTGAGAGAGTAATTACTGTAGAAGAATAAAGGAATAATAATTTAAAGTAAAAAGAAATAAGAAAAAGAAAGTGATTGGGATCCCGATTTCACCACTAATCCCCCCCTTATATTCCCCTCTTTTGGTATTCAAATATAATCATGGTCGGATTGGATTTCTATTCCCGTGACGGTTCCTTTCAGAATCGCTCTCGTCTCCTATGTTAACCTGAATTAATTCAATTTCTTAAGTTAATGCCAAATTACTTAGGAATTTAGTTCCATGAATCCAATTGTGATTTAGTGCAGTTCACATTACTATCTATCCCTAATTCTAGGATCTTAGAATAATAATGATCTCATTCTCATGTTTTCTCTAGAAGTTTACCTTGTTAGAAGGTCTCTAGATTACCTTATCAATTTATCAAGTTGTCAGTTTAATAAATAACATTAAGAATGAAGAATAAAACACTCAAACATATACTGAATAACATCAAGAATCATATAAAGGGGATAATTAAGGCTACATCGTTCTCCCAATCAAAGAGAGATTAGTTCATGGTAGTAAAAATCACAACACAAAGAATAGTAAAAGAGAAAGAATACATAGACAAGACTTCCCAAGGGATCCAAGTCGTGGTGTACTCTCCTCCTTCTCCTATGCTTGTTGTTGCTCTCTCTCTTTCCCAATCCCCAATTCCGCAGAGGGGGAATGGCGAAGGCTAGGGTTTCTCTGCTAGTGTGTATTTGGTCGGCCCAGAACTGCCTGCTTTGCTGATAGTAACTTGTTATATTTATAGCCTTTAGAATTGGACTTGGGCTTCCTTTGATAAGATCTTAAAAGATAATATGAGATCTTTATTTTTGAAATAAGATAATATCTTCGGCTTCCTTTGAAAAAGATAAGATAAGATAAGATCTTGGAAGATAAGATTGTTGGTCCCTATGTAGAATCTAGATGGGAGTGAATAGATTCTAGTTCCCTCTTATGGATTTCTTTCAGCTGATTTTAATTTCCTCCTATTCAATATTGATCTTGTATTTATTACTTAACCAAAGTTTGTATCAATATATGTTCAGAGTTATCACAACAGAATGATAAAGGAAGATAGAAATCTTTTTCTTTCACAAACTCTTTCGAATCAAGATATACTAAAAACATTCAAAATATGATTCAAGAAAATAAAAGAGTATAAGGAAAAGAGAAATTGCACAGTGAGTTTATACTGGTTCGACTTTTGGCCTATATCCAATCCCAATACAACAACTATTGCTATTGGTGTTCCACTATCAACAATTTTGATCCCTTGTGTCAATTACAATCACACTGCACATACACGAAACGAAATCAAAATAAACCAATACAACAAGTTCTTTTTCAAGAACCTTTCTCCCTAACTCTTGATGCCTTCAAGAATTAGTCTTGAGAACCCTTTCTCAAGTTCCACAAATCTTTTTTAAAGAATACCTTTCTCAAAGAGTTTAAACCAATCTCAATTAATACAAAGATAGAAGATCAGAATGAGTACACCTGTTGTACATGAACTGATCAACATGTTGAACAATATAGATGCTTCATTCCATCAAAGACTACTCATCTCTAGAGAAAGCTTTTTGGATCTTTTTGAAATCTTGGATAAAAATGTTAAGAACTCAAGTGTTCTCAGAAAACTTCATATTAGCTCTTCTTTCTCTTTTCAAAATCAAAGATTAATTCTTTTTTGAAATCTTTCCAAGTGGTATTTATATAAAAACATTTGAAAACAAGTTGAGATGAATTTCTGATGGGGATAATCGATTACTATGGAGTGGTAATCGATTACTCTAGACTCTTTTCCCTTTCAAGCTCGTGGTAGTCGATTACTGATATACGATAATCGATTACTACAGAGGTGTTTTGGATTCCCTAATTTCAATTACTGTTAGTAATCGATTACAACATTTTGGTAATCAATTACTTCATTTGTAAAACTTTTAAAACTCTCAAACAAAGTGTTTTATCACCTTAGTTTGGTTTTCTCCTTTCAAAACAAAAAAACAAAAAAACAAGGGGTTCCAAATCAATTAGCTTGATGTCAAAATAGATTCAAATTCTCTTTGAAGCAAAAATCAATCAAATCACAAACTCAAAGCCTAGTCTAAAACAATCAATACACTTAAGATCCTATATACATTTACTCTGAAATTCAAGATTACAAATACATCAAAATCAAAATCCAAGAGTAAGACTTCTTCATGCTTCAAGTCTAACAAAGATAGAATCTTGGGCTTGCTATGAGTCCAACTCGTGTGAGATCAGTTTCAGAGAGCAAACTTGTTGTGCAAGTTAAGTTATCTTATGCGAGATGGGTTGATGAGCGCGAGATGAACCTCTAGAGAGTTCTGGTTCTTCACTGAAGCTCCAATTCACGTGAGTTCAATTCAACTCGCGAGAGATGCATGAAAATGCACGTTTTTCTTCTATTTTTGGCTATTTTTACCCTGAAACACTTAAACACACCATCAATAAGCTCTAACACAAATTATTGTGAATTAAGAACAATTAGAGTTATTTTAAGTGGCTTAAGAGTATAAAAGGGACAATTTATTATATAAAAAGTGTACAAAAATAACTCACTTTTGTGAGTTATTAATGTACTTGATTGAACCATTGAACTTGTGACTCTTATTCATTGACTTGTAGAGTTATCTAATGTGGTTTAACTTCCTCTTCATGTTTTTCTAAGCCTATAAGAAGCCAAAAATGAAACTGTATGAAAACTTTTGATGAATTGAATAAAACTTTGAGTTTTTGAGAGATAAGTCTCTAGTCTTCCTTAGGAAGGTTTCTTGAATCTTATCATTGAACTCTTGTCTCTATTGTGGCAGTTCCTCCTAGACTTATTGGGTCTCCCATGAGGTCATTCCTTTCCATTCCTTACCTTCTCCACATTTTCCTTTTGGTTCACTTAAATTCTTGAAGCTTGGATCAAAAACCCACTTGGGTTTTCTCTTTGGAGTTGCATTGAAGAAGCTAGATTGGGAACTTCAAGGGCTCTTTGGAATCTCTTTAAGGAGGCCTTTATTAATATTTAATTTTCCTAAGCACAAAAACCCCCAAATTACATTTTATAATTTTGTCTTCTAAGAAATAATAGAGTAATCCGTGGGAAACGATCTAGGTCCACTATTACTACTAAGTAATAGTCGATTTGGTATTATTTGACGCACGTTTGACGCGTGTGTCAGTAAACAAAGAAACAAATTTCCTAGCTAGATAGTCTTTCTATAACTTTTCTTTCAAGAAGTAAGTTCATTTTCTTTTCACTCTTATCATATTTCATCTCTCCATACTTGTTTGCTTTCTTTTTATGAGATCTTTCCTTCACACTTTTAACCTTAGAACTCTCGACCAAAGGTTTAGAGTTTGTGCTCGACACCACTTTTGAGCTCTCAGCCAAGGCCTGGTTCCTCTCATTCTCCCTGTTAATTTTCATTTTAATTTAGTCTTCATAAACCTCCTTTGGAGTCAATGGCTTGAAAGTGATCTTCTTTTCTAGATGAGAGAAAATGTAAGTATTGGTAACACCATCATGTTGATACAAGTTCATGACAATTTTAGCAAGTGGTCATCTCGGTCTTGATGTATGTTACCCTAATCTTCATTCATCAAGCAACCATCAACACAAAACAAGCAAGAGATCACAATGATACTTGGATAACTCATTATTGAGGCACAAATGGTGAAAAAAAAAGCTAAAAATGGTGATGATAGAAGATGGAGAGTGCCATGAACAAGTCAATAAGCTCTAATTGAGGAATTGCCACTATGGATCAAGGTCTATTGATATGGTTCATAGGTCTCATAAGAAAACCCTAGGAGAGCACTCACTCCTTTCAAGAGAAATTCTTTATTTCATGAAAAGTTGACTAAAAGTGTTTACAATGGGAAATGTTGACTTATTTAATGACTAAGGCATGAATCCACTTCCTTGGATGAATGGAATCAACACCTTTGGATTCTTTGATTGATCAATCATTAATTGTCAAAGAATACAAGGATCTAGAATCCAATCATAAGGCTAGGATTGATTAAAGAAGAGTGTGAATCTTATGCCTTGTATCTTATGTCTTGTATCAACATTGAATCTTATGCCTTGTATCAAAAGTAATCTTAAGGCTAATATTCAATCTTAAGGTAATGCTAAAATGTGAGGTGGCTGATTTAAATCTCTTCTGTAAAATACAAATACACAAGAAAGGGGCTGAATTGTGTTTTTCAATTGAAATTATTTCAGACGATGCGATTTGCATCTGTGTTAAAACGTTGGATCAGACGCAAAATTAAACTTTTATTTCAAAGATTGATTTTAGTTAAGAATTCAGTTTAAGTTGTTATCCCCAGTTAGTAAGCAAATAAATACAATTAAAGCAATAAGATTTTTATATTGGTTCATCTTATAAAAGACTACGTCCAGTTACCCAACAACTTGCTGAGGTTCCACTAAGAGTATTCTTTGAACCCAACCACTCCTGGCTAACAATACATATATTCTTTGAACACAACCTTCTCAGGCTAAAGCGGTATTCTTTGACCCCAACCTCCGCAGGCTAAACCCAAATATTCTTTGAACACAACCTCCATCGGCTAACCAAGGTATTCTTTCAACACTTAGCCTCCTCAGGCTAGACTCACGGTATTCTTTGGACTACCAGCCTCCGCAGGCTTGATGCAAGGTATTCTTTAAACACTTAGCCTCCTCAGACTACAAGATTACCACAACAATGGCTTACAATAAGTTCAAATAGAAAATATCCTCTAAGCAAAGAAGGATTTTACAATGAAGTTTCTATTCTAAGTTTATGACGAGCAAACTTGTTTTCTTGAGAGCTTGAGCGAGTATGAATATGATCTTGATCAAAGTAGTTCGCCAATTTGAACTCGCAGGGATGAAATTCTTTTATAGGTGATTGAGTGAAGTAACCGTTAGACTGTAGATGTTAACGTTAGTCCTTGTCTTGGGTACTTTCGCATCTGACAGAGTGAGCAATCAGAACATTTAATGGAAAGTCAGCGGTTATCAGCGTGAGATCTGCCTTTTACTTGATCCGCTCATAGATTTCACTAAAACGTACAACTACTTTTTGTATTACAGAGGTTTATTTTGAAATCCTTTTCCACCTATAGAACATTCTGAGTAACGGTTGAATTGAAATGAGTGCATAGGTTACTCCAAGTCTTGGACTTCATAAAAGGTAGACGAATGAATAATTATAAGGAGTTGTGTGTTGAATTCATTCGTCTGTCTTCAACCTTCGTCTTCAAATTTAGTCTTCAAATCTTCACACTTGAGCTTATGATTTGAAGTTGAGACGCACTCTCCATCTAATCTTGAAAGTTCTTCGTCTGATGAAAATACTTGGAGGAATGACGACTTGAACTTTGCGTTTGGAACTTCTAATGTTTTGAGGGTGCATCTTTTGTCTATGCGAGTAATGATCCGTGTGATCATTGTTCCCTCTGCATTTGTAGATGTTTCTGTCTGTCTTGTAATTATCAAAATTATGATGCTAAGTCAATTTGACTTAAAATCTTCAATTGATTTAGAATAAATCAAGTGGTGGAGAATTAAATCAAGTTAGTGGCGAGAGCGTTACTTCTCTCCAAAATCTCTTCCACTCTCTTTAAGGAGAGTGGTGCACACTCTCTCTAATTTGAAGCACCTAAAATTAGGTCCACTTAATGCTAACTAGGCTGATCACACTTTACAAAGATAAGACCCAAATTTAAGTCTTAGAAACAATTACATAATTGGAAGAAACTGTTGGACTTGAAGCTTGAAGACGCTTGGTGTAGTCACCTTAAGTGTTTTGATTTTGATGTTTACATGTAATTTTGTATTTTCTTAGATGAATTGTATTTATAGTTTTCATGTATTGTATGTTTTAGCTTAGGCTTGTCTATGTGATTGTTTTGGATGTAAGTCTTTCATGGAAGTGTCGCTAACTTTGCCCAATCTTCACTTCTTTAAGCCTAAACTTCACGGATAGATACATGCATTTGCGGAATAGGAATTCAAAAGAAGAATTGAAATAGAAAATGGAGAAGGTTAGAGATGAAGGAGCGGTATTGATGGAGGACCATCTCCAAAAGCTCAACAAACTCTTCAACCTTACTTTTTAATAAATTAAGCTTCTAATAAAATTCGCTATGTTTTTTACTGTTTGACCAGTTTTAGTATTCAGAGCATAACTTGGGATACACAACTCAAATTTAGCTGTTCTTGGTGTCTTTTTAAAGCTGACTTAAAGGGCTACAAAAGCTATGAAGACACAAAAGCCCAGTTCTAACTGAATCTAGGAGTAAATTGGGCTTGAAAGTAACGTTTGGATATTGCCAGGATGTTCCAGCAGGGTGCTGACCAGGTTAAGTATTTCGAGCATAATGTGGGCTACAAAACTCCAATTAATTTCTTCTTGGTTGAAATTGAAATCTGACTTAAAGGAATACAAAAGCTATGAAGACACCAAAGCCCAGTTCAGACTGCATCTAGGAGGAAATAGAGCTGGAAGTTAACGTTGGAATGCTACTTGGATTTTCCAGCGAGTTGTTTAATTGTTTAGGCCTATTAGTTTCTTTCAATTATGTATTTGTTTTAAGACTTGGATTTAGGCCTTGTAATTGTGAAGTGTGCTCAGCCTAGGGTGTTTATCATCTCACCATTGATCACTCATTTCATCTTAGGGTGGAAAACATTTCAGATTTCTAACCTTAGGCCCATTGCACTTTCATTTAAGTTGGTCAACATTTCTATTGTACTCACTTTTTAGTCAAAATGAATGAAAATTGAGAATTGTTTCTCTTGAAAGGAGTGGAGCTCTCCTAGGGTTTTCTTCTTGAAACATTAAATCTTATCATGGATCCTTGTATCCATGTGGTGATTCTTCCTAAGAGCTTATTGAATTTCTAATTCATGGCGCTCCCACCATTCTTGTCTTCTCCATTTTATCTTTTCTTCTCCCTTTGATTTAGTTCCATTAATTAGCACCTTGAACATATGCTTCTTGCTGCATTTTTGTGAGATCAAGAGTGTTTAAGAGTGATTAAAGGATGGTGAATGAAGATTGGGGCAACTACTTGCTTATCCATGAAGATCTCTTCCAAGTTCCTCATGGGTTTGCATCAAATTTGGTATCAAGAGCTTGTTCTTTACCTAGTTGTTCTTCACTTGTGGTATTGAGTCTAGCTCTTATCTTTTTGATTTCAATTTTTGATTCAATTTAAATTATTTTAAGTTTATTTTGTGTGTCTTGGCTGTCCAATGCATTGAGAAGATGTTCTGACACTTGTGGTAAATCATACATGGCCTATTTTACATGCTAGATACATTTTAGTTCATAACCCCCATGTGTTTGATGAATTTTCTCAATGTGTATTTTGTGTCCTCTTTGCTGGAAATTGATTGCCCTGCATTATTTAAGGCTTAATTAGTGCTTATACGTTACATCACTACATGCTTAGCTCATTATAAGTTCAAGTTACCATTACCATGCATTATGTTGCTTGTTAGCAATATTTGACTTGATTACTTGAGTTTTTGAGCCTTATACTTGGACTGTCCAGCAAAGAAAAGCCATGAGAAAAATATAGAAAAACAAAAAGAAAGGAAAAGAGCAAGGGAAAACACTCAAAAGAAAGAGTAAAAGAAAATTCAAGAAAAGAAAATTTGAAGAAAAATTGAGTGAAAAAATAGTAGCTCTTGTGAGTGAAAATTTTTGGGAAAATTAAATGCAGTACTTTGGTGAACTGGGTTCATTAAACACCCACAAATTTAGTGTCCAAGATAATTTAGGCATCATTGCTCATTAGGCTCAAGCATCATATTCACAAATGGGATCAAAATTGCTAATAGCATGATAATTAAACTTGTGGTGTGCTTTACATGTGCCTAAACATATATGCCCTGTTTTTGCCTTGTTTTTGGACCCATATTTGTGTTTTCCCTGCAACTAAAATTGATATTATTTAGTACCTAAAGATCATCCAAACCAATCCCCAAAATTTCGTGACATTTTGAGCCAATTTCAAGCCTTAAGTTGTAGTTTGGCGACGGTTGGGTGGAAATCCGTGACAGTTTCGGGTTGGAGTTGGTTCCTTGTGTTAACCTTTGTTTTAATGACTTCTGGGAATTTTGTTATTCATTTTACATATATATAAGCTCAAATGGAAGGTTTCATAATTTTCCAAGCTCATTTCATATGCTTTTGAATTTTCACAAGTTTGGGAAGTTTTGGTGACAGTTCTGTCAAATTTTCCAGCAAATTGCACTTGTTTTTCTCCCATTCTTTGAGTTCTTATTTTTAAAATTTTTGCAGTTTTAAATATTAGTTTTCCTTCATTTTTAGTGTAGTAAATACATTAACCTTTGTCTTGATCATTAATTTCCATTTGAGTAACCATTTTTATTTATTGAGTTATCCTTTTTATTGCTTGTTTTCCTTGTTTCCTACTAGTTTTGTCTAGAGTTTGTCTTCTTTGATCTCCTTAACCTTTGTGGCTGAATTGTTCCTCTTTCACTTGGATTAATTGGACTTGATGATTGATAGAGGTTTCTCAAGAAGCTCTAAAGAGAGTTAAGAGGAAAAAGGCTAGAGTACACATCATAAAAAAAACCTCTAAGAGTGTAAATAAGAGTGTTGAGTGAAACACTTAGTTGAGTGGTGAGGTTTATTGCTTTGTAATTTTCTTGTATACTAATCCTTTTTCTTTGCAGCCATGGGATATATTTCCCAAATATCGAAGACCAAATACGTCCTAGTGATGTTAGATTTTTGAAATGCTTTATGGAGACAATGGGCAAATTTGAAACAATTATAAAAAACGATTTGAATGAGTCGAGAAGGGAAAATGTTAGGCGGTTAAGGGAAGAGAAGAGTAAGATGGAGGACCTTGAGAGGAGACTAAGGGAAGAGCATGAGAGAAAAAATGAGAGAAGAGGAAAACAAGAGAGGTATCATAGTTCATATAAAAGAAGTGATAGAGATTACTATGAATCTAGAAGGAATAAAGAGATAGCAAAGAGAGAAGGATTAGAGAAGAGTATGAGAGAAAAGAAACTAAGTATAAGAGGAGAGAAAAATAGTTGAAAGAAAAAAAGTTGAGAGAAAATAAGCTAAAAGAGAAAGAATTGAGAGAAAAAGAATTGAGGGAAAAAGAAATTAAGGAAATAGAGTTGATGGAAAAACAAATGAAGGAGAAAAATGATTCTTTACTTGTTTATGCTAACCCTTCATTTGAAACTCTTGATTATTATTTTGACAATATTGTAGGTATGGTTTCAAAGGATGAATATCAAGAGGAAATTGACAATCTCTTGTATGAAGATGTAGAAAGAAAGGCACTTGAAGACCTTTGTGAAGTTGCTTGTGACCATCTTTACAAACAACCTTGTGTTTTGGTGTCTACTGAAGAGTTATTCATAATGGAGCCTTGGAACAAACATTGTGAAGTGAAGGACATACCCATAGAATTTGAACTTCCCTTTGAGAAAATTTCCTTTCCACTTACTACTCCTTTTACTTCTAGTAAATATGATTTTGCATGTCATACACTAGAGTACTATGACATTAGACCTTGGACAATTCTTGAATTTGGTAATTTGGAATTCTTAATTGTACATAATGATTTATATCTTAATCATGTTGAATGTCCTTCTAGGTGGATGGAAGAGTTTAAGAAGGAGGGTACATTGGAAATTTCTACACCTAGAAGAAGAATCTTTACTAAGAGTTTCAACCAAGATATGTCCACACTTGAGGAAGAGCTAGTATCTAAACAACATCAAGAAGAACCTCCAAAGAGCTTCGGTTATGCTATGAAAGATCAACTAAGTTCTTTTTTTACTTCATTAGATTGTGATGTTGATATTAGCCAACAGATTATTTTGTTATATGATTGGCATATAAATAACCTAGGTAAATATAGAAAATTTAAAGAGTGTTTGAATAGGAAGTCTCATTTACTTCTACAACTATGCAATCATTATTAGAAACAAGTTTACTTATATGTTGCATCATTTAATAACCAATTTGAGGAACCTTGTTTGGTATTTAACCCGGATGGTCTTTTATTGTAGGTAAGAACCTAAGGCCACTTGAGGACAAGTTGGCCACAAGAAGGAGGGTTTGATGGAGGACCATCTCCAAAAGCTCAACAAACTCTTCAACCTTACTTTTTAATTAATTGAGCTTCTAATAAAGATCTCTTCCAAGTTTCTCATGTGTTTGCATCAGCTATGCACAAGCAATAAGCTCTAGGTAGAATCGCCACATGGAGAATGCACCATGATTAGACTCAAGAAGGTTTACACAAGAAACCTAGAAGAGAAACATCTCTCTCATGCAATAGCTTCTTTCTAAAATTTGTCAAAAGTGTTTTCAATTCAGAAAATTTCCTACTCATACTAAGAAAGGATGGCGCCAAGCTTGTCTTGCAAGATCACATGCTAACCCTTGGATTTGGAATTAGATCAACGTATGGAAAGCCTTGTTAGGCACTTCACACGGATTACAATTCAATCCATAGGATTAGAAGCTTAATCCATGGCCACGGTTCACTTTGGAGAGGCATGAAGCATTTGACTTTAAGTTTGAATTTTCACCTCTTGATTGGATCCAGATCATGAAGTCGAAATTCATCCTTGAGTGGCATGGAAAATGTGACTCAAGTTTGAATCTCTACCTCTTGATTAAATCTCGATCAAGTGATCTAAATTCACTCTTGCATTTGTGTTCAAGGCATGCTTCACACGGTCCAATCCTAACCTTTGATGATGATCCAATCTAAAGGCTAGCATTTGAATGAGTTAGTGGAATTTCCATTAACTTCCCTCCAAAATTCTCTCCACTCTCCCTAGGGAGAGTGTGCGCCACTCTTTCCCAATTTGCACTAAAAATATTCCTAAACTATTACATTTAGTTGTGCCATACACTTGTCTAGGCAAGGTCCAAAATAAAATTCAATTTCTAAATGCAATTACTCATAAAATTCTAATACTATTACAAGGCTTGTTGATCAAGAAAAGGTCTTCAAAGGTTGACTGTTGACTTTGGTGTTGATGGATGACCATCTTCAAGCATGAGAATTACAAGAGCAATTCAAAGAAGAATAAAAGCTCAAGTTGAAGAAGAGTTGACCAAGTTAAAGTCAACAAGTCAAAGTTAAAGTGAAAGGTTAACTCTTGAAAGTCAACAAAGTGGGCTAATGAAGCCTTGTAATTTTCTAAGTATTTTGTAATTAGTTTTAGCTTAAATTGTTGTAAAGCTTGGACCCTTGTTTGCATAAAATTTTCGGCCAAGCATTGTTTGGACTTAAGTGCTCTTATGATCCAATTAAGCAAGTGTATTACACTTTCTTAAAGGAGAGTGGATGGAAGAGGAAATAGAATGAGTGAAATTTTCACTAACTTAATTTAAATTTCCACCACTTGATCAACTCATAATCAAAGGTGTAAATTTAAGTCAAGTTCTTAATTGTTGACCTCTCATCTAAGAATGAATTCTAGCCTTAAGATTACTTCTAATCCAAGGCATAGAATTCCATCTCATGTCTTTCATGATCATCACAACTTAAGTTGGATTTTGAGCCTTATGATGCAAACCCATGAGGAAATGATGATGGATCTTCATGGATAAGCAAGTTGTTGCCCCAATCTTCATTTACCAACCTTCAATAATGATAAGTGCTAGATTATACATGTTTTCCTAGGTGTTTTCAGTCTGTTTCCATCCATTTTCAATAGGTTTAGTTGTAGTTTAGACAAGAAAACATTGAAAATACCATGTTTGTTTAGTGTTAGTTATTGATGTAGTGTTTTGTTAGTTTTATAAGTGTTTCTTGTGTTTCTAAGTCATTTTATCATCTTTCTTGTTAATTGTAGGTTGATTGAAGAGGAGATAGAAGTTTGGAATGAAAGCCATGGACCTAAGAGAAAGACTTGGAGCGCAAGCCATCAAGAAGAAGAGGAATTGAAGCTCAAATCAAGAAATCACTATTCATGTGCTGTCAAATCACTATTCACGTGCTGTCAAAACGCGCCTAGGCGCGAAATCACTGTTCATGAGGCGCAAAAGTGCGCCCAGGCGCGAATGGGGGCGCGTTTCACTGCTCTTTGCGGCACAAGTGCGCCCAGGCGCGAATGTGGGCGCATTTCAACCCCTCTTTGCTGGAAAAATGCGCTTAGGCGCGAATCAACTTAATGGGAGGCGCGTTTCTTCACATATATAAGCATGTTTGGGCGCGAATTCAGAGGAGGACCATTCATAATTCAATTTCTTTTTCTGCACGCTTGGGTCTCGCGATTCTCTCTTCTCCATTTTTCGTTTTCCTTCCTCCTCAATCAAACCTAGGAGATTTCTTGAAGATTTGGAGCTTGTGGAAGCAAGATCTAAGGCTTCATGGAGTGCTTCTTGTGTGTGATTTCTATTTTCCTTCTTTCTTTTCTCATTTCCATGTTAGGTTAGACTTTAGGATAGGGATTGGGGATTTCGATTCAGAATTCTTGTAATGAATTTCTTATGTTAATTCAAGTGTAATTTCACCGAATTGATTGATCTCTTCCTTGCTTAATGCTTATTCTTGAGATTTAATTCATGAAATTCAAATAGAGATAGGAATATTAATGTTTGACTGAATTGAACTATTTCTTAAGGATTTGTATCTTGTGTCAGCTATGCCTTCGGAAGATTGATAGTTGAATTAGGAGAGGAAGTGCATCACTATAGTAATGCATGAGTCTAGGGATAGAACTTGCATGTTATGAGATGTTGTAACGAATTTATCTGTTTCACTTCTTGAATGAATTTCTGTTTTCACCTAAGGGATTAGGGATTATAGAAGTCATTCAAAGGGACTAAAGACCTAGGAATAGGATTAGTTTATGGTATCACAAATTCTAGTCTCCAATTGAGTGATATTTGCTGAATTGACATAAGAAGTAGTTACTTGAGAGAAGAATCAATTGAACCAATTCCCTAACTGTTTTCATCATCTTTGAAACTTAAACATTTACAGTTCTCCTTACTTTACTGTGCATTGTTTAATTTTACACAATAGCTTAGTTTTACATACATGATTCATTCCTTTATTCGTCCTAATAGCAAGCATGCTAAACATTCGATAATTCACAACTAGTCTCTGTGGTTCGACAACTCTTACTCACTATTTCTAAACTTGTAAACGATCGGTACACTTGCCGAAAGATTGACACACGTATATTTTAAAGTCAACAAATAACTCACAAACACTCTTGATAGTCATGGAATTCAGCTCAAACACAAGGCCAAGATAGAACAAGCTCATGGAACCAAGATTAAAGGAAGAAGAAAATAGAAAATGAATTAGAAAAGAGATGGGAGCGCCATGAATTATAAATTCAATAAGCTTTTAGGAAAAATCGCCACTTGGATGCAAGGATCCATGATAAGATTCAAGGTTTCAAGAAGAAAACCCTAGGAGATCTCTACTCTTTTCAAGAGAAATAATTCTCAACTTTCATTCATGTTGCCTAAAAGTGAGTACAAATGAAAGTGTTGACCAATATAAATGGCAAGGCCTATTCCCAAGCACTAGGCTGTGAATAATCCAGCCCCTTAGATCATTGATTGATCATTCAAGTGAAGCAAGGCACCCTTCACAATTAATCAATCAAGAAAGATCTAGAAAAGTGTGATTAAAAGGCTTATAATTCAAGTTAGGAGTGATGATCATGGGAGAAGTAAGATGAAATTCTATGCCTTGGATTAGAATTAATCTTAAGGCTAGAATTTAATCTTGAATGAGAGATTTAATCCTAGATGATTGATTTAAATTTACACCCTTGATCATGAATTAATAAGTGGTGGAGATTTAAATCAAGTTAGTGGAAATTCCACTAACTCTCTCTCTTTTCCCATCCACTCTCCTTTAAGAGAGTGTACTGCATTTGCTTAACTTGGATCATAAGACAAAGTCCACTTAATGTCATCTAGGCTGAGTACACTTACAAATACAAGGCCCACAGTCAAGTCTTAAAAGTAATTACAAAAATGAAAGAAACTAATAAGGCTTAAACAATTAAGCAACTCGCTAGAAAATCCTGCCAGCTTCCAAACGTTAACTCCAAGCTCCATTTTCTCCTAGAATTGGTCTGAACTGGGCTTTGGTGTCTTCATAGCTTTTATATCCCTCTAAGTCAGCTTTAAAATTCCACCAAGGCAAATGTAATTGGAGTTGTGTAGCCCAAGTTATGCTTGAAATATTGAACCTTGTCAGGCACCAAAAATATCAACGAATTTATTTCAAGCTCAATTTAAAAAGTAAGGTTGGAGAGTTTGATGAGCTTTTGGAGATGGTCCTCCATCAAACCCTCCTTTTGGTGGCCAAGTTTTCCTCAAGTGGCCTTAGGTTGTTACCTACAATAAAAATTACCACCCAGATCGAATACCACAAAATCATGTAAAATAAGATGTAAATTATTCCATATAGCATTCAATGCAAATGATTTTATGTGTAGGTATGCTTGCATTCTCTAGTTAATACAAGGTGGTAAAAATAATTGATGCTTCCAAATCAACAACCTATGTAATTTGTAAAATTTTCCTACTTTACTTGAATCCCAATCATACAACATGTTTTGGTTACTAATATCGTTGGCACAATGTAATGCAGTAAAGGAAAAATTTAAATGGTTCATCAATGCATAACCAAGACCATCTACTTCAACTCCAAATTGTGTAAATATTAGTCCTTTATCATGTATGGAAGCTTGTATTTGGCCCTCCTTCTTTAACTCTTCCAACAATCTAGATAGATATTGAACATCAAGAGAATAATGGTCATTAGGAACAATTAAAAGGTTCAAATTAGCAAACTCAATCATGACCCAAGGTTTAATGCCAAAAGAGTTTAGTGTGAAATGCTTAATGTTATTCAAATTACAAGTAGAAAGAGTATCAAGTGACAAACAAATCTTCTCTAGTGGTTGCTCCAATTCCATGGGTGCTTCATTTTGTTCAAGATGTGTGCTTGTTGACTTTTAAAATATTCGTGTGTGTCAATCTTGCGGCAAGTGTACCAGTCGTCACAAGTTTAGAAATAGTGAGAAAGAGATGTCGAACCACAAAGACTAATTGTGAAGTATCGAATGCTCAACGTGTGTTGCTATTAGAACGAATCAGTGAAGTAAACATTGATATAGGAAACTAAGTAATTATGCAAGACTGAAGTAATCTACTGTAAACCAAGTAATGGGATGCAGTAAATGTTTAAGTTTCAGAAATGATAAAATGAATTAGGGAATAGGTTCATTCAATTCCTTCTTTCAAGTAACTAATTCCTATAGCAATTCAACAGAACTTCAATCGATTGGAGACTAGAATTTGTGATACTTTAGACTAATCCTATTCCTAGGTCATTAGTCACTTTGAATGACTTCTATACTCTCTAATCCCTTAGGTGAAAATAGAAATGCATTCAAGAAGCGAAACAGATAAATTCACAATGTCTCATAACATGGAAGTTCTATTCCTAGACTCGTGCACTGTTATAATGATGCAATTCCTCTCCTAATTCAACTATCAATCTTCCAATTGCATAATTGAAATGAGAAACAAAAACTCAAGGCATAGTTCAGTCCAATTCAAGTAGTTAATATTCCTATTACTATTTGAACTTCATGAAGTAAACCTCAAGAAATTGCAATTAAGTAGGAAAAGCTCAATCAATTAATCCGAAATTACAATTGAATTCACATAGAAGGCATTACAAGAATTCTAGAATTGAAATCCCCTTCCCTAACCTAAAACCTAGCCTGACATGGAAAGATGAAAAGAAAGAACAGAAAAGGAAATCAAAACCGAGAGACACTCCATGAATACTTAGGTCTTGCTTCCACAAGATCCAAAACTTCAAGAATCTTCAAGGCTTTGATGGAGGAGGATGAAACCAAAGGTGGAGAGAAAAGAGAAAATGAAAAGTGTGCACGAGAAGCTAACTGAAAAACTGAATTATGAAGTCCTCTCCCTTGATTTCGCGCCCAAGGATTCCTTTTATAGCAGAGAAACACGCCCCCACTTAAGAGAATCGCGCCTAGGCGCGTTTGGACAGAGAGGAGGTGTTGACTTGCGCCCTAGCTCGCGCCTAGGCGCGTTTTGATAGCAAAGAAGTCCAATTTGCGCCTCAGCTCACGCCTAGGCGCGTTTTGACAGCACATGAATAGTGATTTCTTGATTTGAGCTTCAATTCCACTTCTTCTTGATGGCTATCACCCCCAAGTCTTCATCTTAAGTTCATGGGCTTTCCTTCCAAGCTTCTTTCTTCAATCAACCTACAATGAACCTAGAAATTAACCAAAGACGGATTAAAATGACTTAAAAACACAAGAAAAACTTATAAAACTAACAAAACACTAAATCAAGAACTAACACTAAACAAACATGGTATTTTCATTGTTTTATTGTCTAAACTATAACTAAACCTATTAAAATTGGATGAAAATGGACTTAAAACACCTAGGAAAACATGTATAATCTAACACTTATCAGTGCTCCATGGAAACTTTGTAGACAATTCACCACTAGGTACTAAGGTAAAAGGATTTTTGTAAGGAATGTCACAAATAACTTCACTTTGTGCTTTGAGTTCTATCTCTTCCACATATTCACACAAGATGTTATTTTCTTGTATTTCTTCCTTTGATGTCATTTCTACATCATCCTTCAAATGAGAATCATCAAAAACAAAGAAAGGATTAGTACAAACAATTAATTTATCAATTATTTCCTTCTTTTGTTCTTTCAACTCTTTCTCTTTTAGCTCTTTTTCTCTCATCTCTTTATCTTTTAGCTCTTTTTCTCTCAACTCTTTCTCTTTTAGCTATTTTACTCTCAACTCTTTCTTCTCTCTCAAAATTCTCTCTTTAAACTCACATTCAAGTCTCTTATCTTCCCTTCTATCTCTCGGTTCATTATCACCAAAGACCTTTCTAGGTCTGTGTGGGTTTCTACTATGGTATGTGTTTCGGTCAAGCCTTTCCTTTCCTCTCCTCTCTTCATCAAAGGCTCCAAAGGCATACTCCTCATCATATTTACTTCCCCCACCACTTTTCCTAGGTGAATAAGGGTTTCCTTTTTGCCTTTCCCTTTCACTTTCACTCCCTCTATTCACTCCTCTTCTTCTTTCATGCTTTTCTCTTTCTCTTCTCTTATGATTTTCTCTCAAGGTTCTCTCTCTTTTCTCATGATACTCCTTTCTCACCCTTCTTTCAAACTCAATCCTCTTATTTTGTTCTTCCCTAAACGTTCTATTACACTCCTCCCTAACCTCATTCACATTCTCCTTGAGATCATGTTACAAATGGGTGAATTTCTCCATCATTACATCCATCAATCTCTTTGTCATAGGAGACATATCATTTCCAACACTTGGAGAGCTATCCATGGCTGCAAGAAAGATTTTAGAAGCAATAAAAATATAAGAGAATAGATTCTTTTCCACTCATTAAGTGTTTACACTCTATAACTCGTGTTTACACTCTTGGAGGCTTTCTCTATGATGTGCACTCTAGCCTTTTTCCTCTCAACTCTTCGAAGAGATTTCTTAAGAAACCTATATCAATCACCAAGTCCAATTTATCCAAGTGAAAGAGGAAAAATCCAGCCAAAGAGCTTAGGGAAATCCAAGAAGACAAAAACTCTTGACAAAACTACTAGGAAGCATAAAAAAGACAAGTAATAAAAGGATACTCAATGAAGAAAAATTAGCTACTCAAAAAGAGAATTAATATGAGACAATGGTTACTCTAGCTACTGTAACTAAAATGAAGGAAAGCACACTTTAAAAACTAGAAAAATTTTCAAGACACATAACTCAAAAATTGGACACAAAACAAGTACCAATGCTGGAAAAATTTCAGAAAAACTATCACTAATATCCCAACTTGTGAGCACTCAAAAGCATATGAAATGGTGTGGGAAAATTATGGAACCTTCCAGTTGAGCTTATATATGTATATAATATCAAATCAAGTGCTCATCAGCCACCAAAACCCTGATTAACACGTTGAACAAAGAGCAAACCAAAACTGTCACAGAAATCCAGAAAATCGTCACTAACAACTAGAATTTGCAATGGAATTTGTCCAATTTGTCACGAATTTGTGGGTGTTTTTTTTTGGTGATTTTAAGGCACAAAGTAAGCTCAAAATAGGTGCAGGGAAACCACAAAACAGAGGTCCAAAAATAGAGCAAAACAGGGCTTATATATATATAGGCACATACAAAGCTCACCACAAGTTCAAATATCAAGCTATTAGCAAAATTGACCCAATTTATGATGATAATGATGCTTGAGCCTAATGAGAAATAAATCCAAATTGAACTTGAATACTAATTTTGTGGGTGTTTAAGGAGCCCAAACAGCTAAGGTACTGCACTCAAATTTTCAAAAATTTCTACTCACAAGAACTACTACTTTTGACACTTTATTTTCATCAAACTCTCTTTTCTTGTATTTTTCTTTTCTTGTATTTTCTTTTGTTATTCTCTTTTGAATATTTTCTCTTGCTTTTTTTTTGTTTTTCTATACTTTTCTCTTGGCTATACTTTGCTGGACAGTCCAAGTAAAGGCTCAAAAACTCAAGCAAGTCAAGTCAAACTTTGCTAACAAGCAAAATAATGCATGGTAGTGGTAACTTGAACTTATAATGAGCAATGCACATAATAATGAAACATATAAGCACTAATTAAGCTAAGTATAATGCAGAGAAATCAATTTCCAGCAAAGGGGACACATATTACACATTGAGAAATTTTATCAAACATATGGGGGATATGGACTAGTATGTATCTAACATGTGAAATAGGCCATATGTGACATACCTAATTGATGTGTACTATCCAGAAATGATATGGAAAGACAACCAAGACTCAATCAAGCATTCCAATGAAGCAAAATTGAAATGAAAAGATAAGCACAAGACTCAATACAACAAGTGATGTACAAGAAGGTGAAGAACAAGCTCTTGATACCAAATTTGATGCAAACCCATTGGTAAATGATGAGGGATCTTCATGGATAAGCAAGTTGTTGCCCCAATCTTCATCCACTAACCTTCAATCACTCACAAAAACTCTTGATTGTCATGGAATCCAGCTCAAAGACATGGCCAAGATAGAACAAGATCATGGAACCAAGAATAAAGGAATAAAAAAATAGAAAATGGATTAGAAAAGAGATGGGAGCGCCATGAATTATAAATTCAATAAGCTCTTAGGGAGAATTTCCACTTGGATGCAAGGATCCATGATAAGATTCAAGGTTTCGAGAAGAAAATCCCAAGAGATCTGATACTAGTTCGCTAGAGACGAAGCTCAAATTTGGACCGATCGTCGTCTGCAATTGAAATCTCCACGAATGCGTTAATGACGGAAGCTCAAAATTGAGTCAAGACTCAAGGACTTAGAAGAAAGAATGAAAGCGGGGTAGATTTAGAAGATGATGGCGCCATGCATAAGCAATAAGTCTAAGGGAGAATCGCCACAAGGAAGAGTTTCCGTGATAAGATTCAAGGTTCTAGAAGAAACCTTAGAGAGAAATCCACTCTCAAAGAATTAGCTCTTGCTAAATTCAATTCATTCAAAATTTCATCAAAAGGTCCTTTACAATTCAAAGTGTTATGTATTTATACTAGCGGAAGTTGGGATAACTTGTGACGGAACAGACGGAACCCGCTTCAGACGGAAGAGCTCAGTATGTAAAGGCTCAGACGGACAAGCTTCAGACGAAAGAGTTCAACATGTGAAGCATCAGACGAAAGAGCGTCTTTGGTATCGTCTGTGGCAATTGTCTGTCGTGTCTACAGGCGGAAGCATCAGACTGAAGACTCAGGTGCGGTATCGTTTGTCTGTGATATCATCTGTCGGTCGGTGTGGTATCGTGCATGCGTGTGGTATCGTCGTCGTGTCTACGAGACGGAAGCATCGACTAAAGACTCGGGCGCGGTATCGTCTGTACCTGTGATATCGCCTCGGTTATCGCTCATCTGTGGTATCGTCATCGTGCCGTGTCTACGACGGAGATCATTCGTCTGTGATATCGTCTGTCTCCAACTTTCTCACAAAACACTCTAAACTTTGGTTCAATTACAAACATAAGGCCGTGCACTTATTCACCAAGCAAGGCCCCAATTAAATGTTCCTAATCTAATTATAACTTTACAATCTTTCTAGAAGGTTACAAGTCCTATTACAAAGTAAAGAGAAGTCTTGAGAATCTTGGCTTTGACTTTTGAGCTGACTCTCAATTTCTTCTTGAATTCTTTTGTGCATGACTCTTGTAACTCTTCTTGTCAAGGATGGTCCTCCATCAAACCCTCTTTCTTGACGGAAACTTGTCCTCAAGTTGATGTGATCATCATCTTTATCACCTACACACAAAGTAAGATCACAAACATTAAAAGAGTTGCTACCACCATAATCATTAGGAAGATCTAACTTAAAAGCATTGGGACCAAGTTTTTCTATAATAGTGAAAGGTCCATCTCCTTTGGGAAACAATTTGGAGCTTCTCAAATTAGGGAACCTCTCCTTTCTAAGGTGTATCCAAACTTTATCCCCCACTTTCAATTCCAAATGCTTGCGGTGCTTGTTGGCATGTTGAGCCACTTGTGCATTTCTTTGTTCAATTCGCTCCCTTATCTTGGCATGCATGGATTTGACTCTCTCGGCCCTATCGATTCCACCTTGATTAGCAAGTTCATTAAAAGGCAACGCACATAAATCAAGGGGGGTTAAGGGATTAAAGTCATAGACAACTTGAAAAGGAGAAAGAAGAGTAGTAGAATTCATCACTCTATTGTAGGCAAATTCAACATGTGGCAAACAATCTTCCCAACTTCTCAAGTTGCTCTTTACAAAGCTTCTAAGCAATTGACCAAGAGTCCTATTCACCACCTCAGTTTGGCCATCAGTTTGAGGGTGGCAAGTAGTAGAAAATAGGAGCTTGGTGCCAAGCCTACCCCATAGGGATCTCCAAAAGTGACTAAGGAACTTAGAGTCCCTATCACTCACTATGCTTTGGGGAATACCATGTAGACGCACTACTTCTTTGAAGAACAAGTTGGCAACATGTGAAGCATCATCACTTTTGTGACACGGAATGAAGTGTGCCATCTTGGAGAACCTACACACCACCACAAAAATAGAGTCCATACCTCTCTTTGTCTTGGGTAATCCGAGAACAAAGTCCATGGATATATCCAACCAAGGAGAGGTAGGTGGAGGTAAAGGCAAATAAAAGCCATGGTTGGAGAGCTTAGACTTAGCCTTATGACATGTGAGACATTTGCTTATAAATTTAGCTACTTGAGCTTTCATTTTTGGCCAAAAGAAGTGTTCATGTAATATGGCTAAGGTCTTCTCAATACCAAAATGACCCATGATGCCTCCTTCATGAGCTTCACATATTAGAAGATCTCTCAATGATGTCTTAGGCACACACAAACATTTTCCTTTAAAAAGGTAACCATTGTGCCTATAGAAATCATTGTGAGAACCCTTGTCACATGCTAAGAACTCACGGCTAAAGTCATCATCATCATTGTACAAGGCCTTTATGTGTTCAAATCCCAACAATTTAGATTCAAGAAGAGAAAGAAGTGTATACCTCCTACTAAGGGCATCCGCTACTATGTTAGTCACTCCTTTCTTATGTTTAATGATGTAGGGAAATGTCTCCACAAACTCCATCCACCTTGCATGTCTTTTGTTGAGCTTGCCTTGAGATCTCAAATGCTTCAAGGCTTCATGATCGGTGTGGACTATGAACTCCTTAGGAAGGAGATAATGCTGCCATGTTTGTAAAGCCCTCACCAAAGCATATAGCTCTTTATCATATGTGGAGTAATTGAGTTGTGCTCCTTTTAGCTTCTCACTAAAGTAGGCTATGGGATGATTCTCTTGTTTCAAAACAGCACCTACACCAAGGTTAGAAGCATCACATTCAAGCTCAAAAGATAATTAAAATTAGGCATAGATAAAATAGGAGCATTGGTAAGTTTTTCTTTCAAAAGAGTAAAAGCCTCCTCTTGTTTTGGCCCCCATGTGAAGGGTACTTCCTTCTTCACAAGCTCATTGAGAGGAGATGCAATGGTGCTAAAGTCCTTCACAAATCTCCTATAGAAGCTTGCTAGTCCATGGAAGCTCCTTACTTCTTTCACATTGGTAGGTCTCGGCCACTCAAGGATTGCTCTCACCTTGCTCTCATCAACTTGCACACCCTTGGAACTTACCACAAAACCGAGGAACACCACTTGGTCCATGGCAAATGTGCATTTCTCCTTGTTAGCATAGAGCTTCTCCTTTCTAAGTACTTCCAAAACAAATCTCAAATGTGTTAAGTGGTCAAGGAAAGAAGTGCTATAGATAAGAATATCATCAAAGTACACTACAACAAATTTTCCTAAGAACTCCCTAAGCACATGATTCATAAGTCTCATGAAAGTACTTGGGGTATTTGATAGCCCAAAGGGCATGACTAACCATTCATACAAACCAAATTTGGTCTTAAATGCGGTTTTCCACTCATCTCCATGTTTCATTCTTATTTGGTGGTAACCACTTTTAAGATCAATTTTAGTGAATATGGTTGAGCCATGAAGTTCATCAAGCAAGTCATCCAATCTAGGAATGGGGTGTCTATATCTAATGGTTATGTTATTGATAGCCCTACAATCGTTGCACATCCTCCATGTGCCCTCCTTCTTAGGGACTAAGATAATCGGTGATGCACATGGTGATAGACTCTCTTTCACCTACCCTTTGCTCACTAACTCTTGGACTTGCTTCTCAATCTCATGAGTTTCTTGTGGAGTAGTCCTATAAGTTGGCCTATTAGGTAGAGGAGCACCGGGTATCAAATCAATTTGGTGCTCAATGCCTCTCAAAGGAGGTAGGCCGTGGGGTATCTCACTAGGAAACACATCCTTAAACTCATCCAATAAAAGATCTATGCTTACTTGATCTCCCACAAAATTTGAATATAGAAAACAAGGAGATGGTATGCATAAGAACATGGATTTCCTAGCTAAGAACTCCCTCTTAATTTCACTCTTACTCACAAGCAACCCTTCCTTAGACTTGGCAGCCCTTTGTTTTAGCTCTCCTACCCCTTTGAGATCACTCAAATCGGACTTGTCTAGCCTAAGTTTCACTTGTTTTTGTGCAGTGGCAGTTTTGGTAAATATCTTTGAAGTCTCGGCCAGAGCACTCAAATTCTTGGTTTTGGGTGATTTTTTCAGATTTTGGCCCTCCATGACCTTCCTCTCACCCTCTCTTTTGACCTTCATCCTAATTTGGTCCTCACATACTTCTCTAGGTGTCAAAGGCTTAAGAGTAATTTTCCTACCACCATGAGAAAATATATAAGTGTTAGACACTCCATCATGTATAGCATGTTTGTCAAATTGCCATGGCCTTCCTAACAAGATATGAGATGCTTCCATAGGTACTATATCACATAAGACTTCATCATTATATCGGCCTATTGTGAAAGCAATCAAAACTTGTTTATTAACCAATAATTCTCCTTTTTCACTTAGCCATTGCAATTTATAAGGTTTAGTGTGTGGAGTGGTCTTGAGACCAAGCTTATCAACAAGCCTAGTGCTAACAACATTGGTGCAAATACCACTATCAATGATTAGGGAACATACCTTGCTTTGGATGGTTCACCTTGTGTGGAATATGTTTTCTCTTTGGGTGTCATCAAGGTCCACACAAGCACTTCCTAGCATCCTTCTAACCATCAATAGATCTCCATCTTCCGGTTGCTCCATGCTTGAATGTTCACTAGCACTAGCTACCTCTTCCTCACTAGAAGAGTGAGTGGACTCCTCACTTGTTACTTCTCCATCCACTCTCATTATCATGGCCTTCTTGTTGGGACATTGGGAGGCTATGTGCCCATGACCTAAACACTTAAAACACTTAATGTTAGAAGGTTTAGAGATAGATTTAGCAACTTCTTTACCCTTAGACTCATCTCGGTTGGACTTGTAAAAAGGTTTGGAGGTTCCCTCCTTCTTTTGCTTGTCCTTCCAACTTGAAGACCCATACGTGTAAGGCTTCTTGAAGGTGCCCTTTCTCTTGAGTTGGCCTTCAATTCTCTCGACCTTATGTATGGCATCCTCCAAGGTCCTATAGTTTTGGAGCTCTAAGACATCTTGGATCTCCCTATTTAACCCATTGGTGAACCTAGCTATGGTGGCCTCTTTGTCCTCTTGGTAATCTGCCCTCAAGAGTGTGAGCTCCAAGTCCTTGTAGTATTCTTGTACACTCCTCCCTCCTTGAGTTAGTCTTTGAAGTCTCACATGTAGATCTCTTGTGAAGGAACTAGGCACAAACCTTCCTTTCATTGCATCCTTGAGTTGGGTCCAAGATGTTATATGTGGCCTCCTCCTCTTCTCGGCATCCACTAGCACTTGGTTCCACCAAACCAATGCATAGCCTTCAAACTCTAGAATGGCCATGTTAAGCCTCTTCTCCTCACTCAAGCTAGGATAACAAGAGTAGACTTGGTCTACCTTCATCACCCAATCTAAGTAGGTTTCGGCATCTCCATCTCCAAGGAATTTAGGTAAGGTTATTTTGGTGTTTCCCTCCCATGTTCTTGGTTCATCCTCTCCAAAGGGTCTCCTAGGTGTGTGAGGTTGTCTCCTATGGTGAGGGGTTCTCCTTCCTCTCCTTTCATTCTCAAAGGCTCTAAAGGCTTCATCCTCCTCATAGTTACTTCCCCAATCACTCTCTCTAGGAGTCTTTCTAGGGTGTCCCCTCTCACTTCCACTTTCCCTTTGATTATTCCTCCTACTTCTGTATTCCTCATCACTATCTTTCCCTCGGTTCCCACTATATCCAGCACCTCTACTATGGTGATCCCTACGGTTGCCACTAGTTTCTCCAAGGATTTTCCTTTCTAACTCCTTCCTTATCTTCCTTTCCTCCTTCAACCGCCTCTCTTGATCAAACCTCTCTTCCAAGCTAGTATTTAGCATGGATTTCATTAAGTCCACCATTCTCTTTGACCTTGGTGATAATTCATTTCCCACACTAGGAGAGGTGTCCATGGCTGCACAAGAAAAGGTTAGATAACAATTACAAGTATATAGAAGATCCTTGCCACTCACTAAGTGTGTCTCTCTAGTAGCACTCGTGTATCTCTCTTAGAAGGCTCTTTATATGATGTATCACTCTTGTCTTTTTCCCCTCAATTCCCTGCCAAAGTTTCTAATTAAACCTCTAATCAATTATATAGAAATTTCCTTGTGAAAGAGGCACAATTCTCGGGTAAGCTCAAGAATTCCAAGGGAACAAAACTTCTAAGACAAAACCAAGGATTTCAATTAAATGACAAGCAATAAAAGGCACAATTGAAATAACAGGCTACTCAAATCAAGGAATGGACGTGATATGACATAGGCATAAAACTGGACAACAAAGGAATCAAGTTTGCTGGTTCGATTACTAAGCCAAACAAATTGAACAAGGCACACAAACTCAACGTAGCATAGTAATCAAATTTTCAAGACCTCTTTTGTAGGTAAATTTATCAAGTAACTTATGAACAAACAATTCTCTCCAAACTGCAATAAAAATGGTTGGACAAGTATCAAATACAGCAAGTTTCACTTATGCATAAATTTGAGTCAAAAACAAGCTAGTCACAAGTACACACTACTAGACTAATTTCCAAGCTACTAGTAATTTTACTAGGTGAATGAGTGTGCTATGTCTTAGCTCTAAGTCCGATTTTTCTTGCTCAAATTCCTTAACACTTCTTTACCACTTTGATAGCTTGCTGGACAGAATTTACAAGTCCACTAAATTTACTTCAAGTACTCTTTAAGGCTCTTTTCTAGCTTTCTTTGAATTTTCTCACTTGTTTTCTTCTTGTTTCAATTTCCTTTCACTTGACTTCTTTTCTATCACTTTTGTTTAAGCTACTGGACTGAGATATATCTTGCCTAAAACAAGCACTCCAAGCTCAACTACTAGTGCTACTGCTACTACAAGGTGTAATAGGGATTTAGATCTATAGTAAGCACTTTACTAGCATGTAATGATGTTGATTTCTCAATTTTTTTTGCATGTATGAACTTGAATGTCCAGAATTATAGGCTCAAGTGCAGTACCAAAACAGAGGAAACAGGGCATACAATGACAGATAACTCCAGTACACCGAATTTCACCAGAATTAGAAACAAAATTGATACTAACACATGGAAACAATTACTACTGGACAAGTAATTCAAGGAATTGAAAATTATTACGAATTAACACAATTTGACCGAACAAATGGAAGAAACATATGATAATTTTCCGGATCTGGACTCAGACGCAAACATCGAATACGAGTCTATGCATAACGATACGGATCAAGTCATGAACAATATGATTTGCATGATTTTCACCGAACAAAAAGACTTAAATAAAAAATTGACAAAACTACTAGACAGTTAAGGAAACCTAAAGATGAATCCTCAACACACTAAAAGAATTAGACGAAGAACTCGAGAAAATTCAAAATGACCGAAGAACTTACTAGACTTGTGGAGTAGAGATCCAATCTTGAAGAGAATCAAAACAAGCTCTGATTATCACTTGATATGATAATCAAGAGAACAAGCTCTGAATACCACTTGATACGAGTTCGCTAGAGACGAAGCTCAAATTTGGACCGATCGTCGTCTGCAATTGAAATCTCCACGAATGCGTTAATGGCGGAAGCTCAAAATTGAGTCAAGACTCAAGGACTTAGAAGAAAGAATGAAAGCGGGGTAGATTTAGAAGATGATGGCGCCATGCATAAGCAATAAGCCTAAGGGAGAATCGCCACAAGGAAGAGTTTCCATGATAAGATTCAAGGTTCTAGAAGAAACATTAGAGAGAAATCCACTCTCAAAGAATTAGCTCTTGCTAAATTCAATTCATTTAAAATTTCATCAAAAGGTCCTTTACAATTCAAAGTGTTATGTATTTATACTAGCGGAAGTTGGGATAACTTGTGACGGAACAGACGGAACCCGCTTTCGTATCAAGAGCTCAGTATGTAAAGGCTCAGGCGGACAAGCTTCAGACGAAAGAGTTCAACATGTGAAGCATCAGACGAAAGAGCGTCTTTGGTATCGTCTGTGGTAGCGTCTGTGGCAATTGTCTATCGTGTCTACAGGCGGAAGCATCAGACTGAAGACTCAAGTGCGGTATCGTCTGTCTGTGATATCGTCTGTCGGTCGGTGTGGTATCGTTTGTCTGTGTGGTATCGTCTGTCGTGTCTACAGACGGAAGCATCAGACTGAAGACTCAGGCGCGGTATCGTCTGTCTGTGATATCGTCTGTCGGTCATCGTCTGTCTATGTGGTATCGTCTGTCGTATCTACAGACGGAGATCATTCGTCTGTGATATCGTTTGTCTCCAACTTTCTCACAAAAACACTCTAAACTTTGGTTCAATTACAAACATAAGGCCGTGCACTTATTCACCAAGCAAGGCTCCAATTAAATGTTCCTAATCTAATTATAACTTTACAATCTTTCTAGAAGGTTACAAGTCCTATTACAAAGTAAAGAGAAGTCTTGAGAATCTTGGCTTTAACTTTTGAGCTGACTCTCAATTTCTTCTTGAAATTTTTTGTGCATGGCTCTTGTAACTCTTCTTGTCAAGGATGGTCCTCCATCAAGATCTCTACTCCTTTCAAGAGAAACAATTCTCAATTTTCATTCATGTTGACTAAAAGTGAGTACAAATGAAAGTGTTGACCAACATAAATGGCAAGGCCTTTTCCCAAGCACTAGGTTGTGAATAATCCAGCCCCTTAAATCCTTGATTGATCAATAAAATGAATCAAGGCACCCTTCACAATTAATCAATGAAGAAGGATCTAGAAAAGTGTGATAAAAAGGCTTATAATTCAAGCCAAGACTGGTGATCATGGGAGTAGTAAGATGGAATTCTATGCCTTGGATTAGAATTAATCTTAAGGCTAGAATTTAATCTTGAATGAGAGATTGAATCTTAGATGATTGATTAAAATTTACACCCTTTATTATGAATTGATCAAGTGGTGGAGATTCAAATCAAGTTAGTGGAAATTCCATTAATTCTCTCTCTTTTCCCATCCACTCTCCTTTAAGAGAGTGTATTGCCCTTGCTTAACTCGGATCATAAGACTAAGTCCACATTATGTCAACTAGGCTGAGTAAACTTACAAATACAAGGCCCACAATTCAAGTCTTAAAAGCAATTACAAAATTGAAAGAAACTAATAAGGCTTAAACAATTAAGCAACTCGCTGGAAAGTACTGGCAGCTTCCAAGCGTTAAATTCAAGCTCCATTTTGTCCTAAAAGATGTCCGAACTGGGCTTTGGTATCTGCATAGATTTTTTAACCCTTTAAGTCAACTTTAAAATGCCACCAACGCAAACGTAATTGGAGTTGTATAGCCCAAGTTATGCTCGAAATACTAAACCTTGTTAGGCACCAAAAATATTAGCGAATTTATTTCAAACCCAATTTAAAAAGTAAGGTTGGAGAGTTTGTTGAGCTTTTGGAGATGGTCCTCCATCATTAAAGCCTAGTTTCTCAATTATGTTATATAAAAGATGAAAACACAAGAAGGGGGGTTGAATTGTGTTAATAAAAAATTTTGACCTTTTGTCTGTTGTTTTTCACACACGGTTAGACGAAACTTTAAGTTCTTTAACTGTTGATTTTAAGTATAAGACGTTTTAATAGTTATCCTCGTTAGTCAATAAAATAATTAAAGACAAAGGTATTTTTATACTGGTTCGTCTATTCCAGACTACGTCCAGTTACCCAACAACTTACTAAGTTTTCACTGCAAACTGTGAAATGGTTACAAGTATTTTTTCCACCCAACCACTTCTGGCTATATCGATATTCTTTACTGATGAAGGTGCTCTTGGAGGAAGATCCAAAGCCGCTTCGGAATGACCCAATCTAGCCTTCACCGTGAGCATCACCATGGAAGCCAAGCCAAAGATGCCTCGGCCATGGAAGTACTTAAGGCTTTGGTGTTTAGAAAACAAGGTAAAAATGGTGAAGATGAGGAGTGGTGGTGGCGCCAAGGAGGAGACTCCTATAAGCCTAGGAGGAACCGCCACAATGGTTGAAAGAGGCCATTGATAAGATTCAAGGAAATTCCCTAAGGAAACAAGAGAGATTCTCTCTACAAAGCTTAAAGCTATTTCATTCAATTTTCATCAAAAGTTCCTACACATGATTCGGCCATGGCTTATATAGAATAGCCTTGCTTGGCCTCCAAGCTATACTAACCGTAGTTGGGTCCTAGGCTTAACTCTAATTAGCTAGGTTAATCAAGGTTAGGCTAGGCTAATCGAAAATCCTAGGTAGTTAGAGTTAGTTGGCTTTGGACCAATAGGGTGCAAGTGTTCACATGGAGTTCACATGGTTGGCACATGGGCGCACATGGTGTTGTCCCTTGAGTCGTGCCATGTGATCTCCCATGTCACTAATCCGTGCCAACTTGGTTTAAGGGAGGAGATTACCTTAATCAAGTGAAAGGTGTGGATCCTTAACTTGATTTAGGAATTCCTTCCTTAAGCCTAGTTTCTAAGATTTCACATAAGGTTTTGAAAACATAGTTTTTAGCTAGAAGACTTGTGTGAAATCTTTGGATTTGCTTTGCCTATTAGCCTAAAGGAAACCGAGGGCTTTGGACCCCTAATCCCTACACCTACAAATGCTATATAGGACTATTATCTTGTTTACACAAGTTTACAAGTAGGTTACAATCCTTAAGTCCTATACTACCCTCTTGTTCTTGTTCTTGAAGCTCCTTTGCTTCCTCCTCTAGCCTCCTTTGCATGCTTCTAGTGATTCTCCTTGATGTTCCTACATCATTTACACACAACCTTCTCAGGATAAACAACCTGGTATTCTTTGGAATGCAGCCTCCCCAGGCTAATACAAGAGGTATTCTTTGAAACGCAGCCTCCTCAGGCTACGGTACCACAAACATGGATTTAAGAAACTAAGTGATCCTTTTCGTAGAAAGGGTTTTACAGATGAAGCACAGAGCTTAAAAAACAAGAGAGCGAAATCACAGAAGATAGCTTTTTGCAGCGTGTTCGCCAACTTGAATTAGAGCTGGTAAAGTCCTTTATATAGGCAACGATTTCATAGATCCGTTAGACTCAGAAATCTTTTCGTTGTCCATTCCACCTTGAAGTCTTCAACTTGTGTCAGAGTATAATCATGGATTTGAAAATTTTGCATAGTGGAGTCAGAGCCTTTTTCTGACTTCATCAGAGATATCAATGAAAAGTAGATTTACTTTTCATGTTGCAGAGGTTAAGCGCGAGTCTCTTTTATGAATTTGGAAGCTTCTTGAGTAACGTAAACATTTGAAATCTGGCGCGAGTTACTCAAATGAAAGACTTGGACTTCACTTGACTTCATAGACGATGGGTCTTCATATTCTTTAGTCTGAGGATTTGTCTTGAAAAGACTTCATTAAGTTTGGTCTAAAGACTTCGTCTTGAGCATATCGTCATATGCTTTCGTCTTGAGGCATGCTTTTGGATAGACAAATGACTTGATCAGTAGCAGAGTTTGAGGGGTCGACTTTTGTCTGTTCTTGTTCTGTCTGACTTTGACTTGCAATGCTTCTGTCTGATAAGTTTCATCTGTTCTATAATTAATTAAAACTTGAGACGTTAATCATCTTGATCTAACATTTTAAATGGTCTATCTTCTCTTGGGAGCAATTTATACTTCCTCAAGTTTGAAAATCTTTCTTTTCTTAGGTGTAGCCAGACCAAATCTCCCACTTTAAAATCTATGGCCTTGCGGCCTTTGTTGTGTGTCTTAGCAACTTGCTCATTCTTCTTCTCAATCCTTGCTTTAATCTTTGCATGCAACGCCTTGATCTTGTCCACATGATCTATTCCCTTCCTATCACAATCAAACTCAAATGGCAAACAAGCAAGGTCAAGTGGAGTTAATGTGGTAAACATTCCTCCCAAGACTTAATATTACCCTTAACAAAACACCTAATCAATTGACCTAATGTTCTATTTACTACTTCCGTTTGACCACCCGTTTGGGGGTGGCAAGTAGTAGAGAAGAGAAGTTTGGTGTCAAGCCTTTCCCATAGTGATCTCCAAAAGTGGCTAAGAAACTTTGCATCTCTATCTGATGTAGGAACATCAAGGAGGATCACATGGCTAGTAGAAGGCTAGAAGAGCAAGTAGGAAGGCTCCAAGAACAAGAGACTAGTATAAGGCTTAATACTTGTAACCTACTTGTAAACTTGTTTAAGCAAGATTAGAGATTAGGTCCTATATTGTAATAGCTCTAGGGTAAGACATGGGTCCAAAGCCACGGGTAACAAGAGAATACACCCATGCATATATAAGAAGTCGGTACAATAATGCGGATGCTTGAGTATGTTTAAGGAAACAGAAAAATGATAAAAAGAAAACATAAAAATGATAAAAAGAAAAAATTACGCAGAAAAATATAAATAACAAAAAAATAAAGGATAGAATGAGTAGCTATCCCTAACTTAAAAAATTTGTCGTCCTCGGCACCGAAGTAAGAAGAAGATAGACTACTCTACCTAATGGGAAGGACTGGCTGGTGGGAAACCCCACTGTAAGGTGAAGAACTCCTCAGGGGTCTCGAGCGCGGGCGGAGGTGGAGGAAGGGTGCTCTGTTCGGATTGTAGTGGTCTGATGGAATCGAACAGAGCCTGCTGCTACTGAGCAATCCTAGTCAAGTACTGGCCTTGATGGAGGACCATCTCCCAAGCAATAGAATTACAAGAGAAATGCAAAGTTAAATAGAAGCTCAAGTTGAAGAAGTGTTGACCAAGTCAAAGTCAACAAGTCAAAGTCAAAGGTCAACTCTTGGAAGTCAACAAATTGGGCAAATGAAGCCTTGTAATTTTCTAAGTATTTTGTAATTAGTTTAGCTTTAATTTGTGTAAAGCTTGGACCTATGTTTGTTTGTGAATTTCGGGCAAGCTACTTTTATGGACATGTTTACTTCTATTTGTGTTGGTCTAAGCCTCTTAAGATGGGCTTAAGTGTCTTATGACCCAACTAAGCAAGTGTAATACACTCTCTTAAAAGAGAGTGGATGGATTAGGAGAGAGAATTAGTGGAATTGCCACTAACTTCATTTAAATTTCCACCACTTGATTATCCTATAATCAAAGGTGTAAATTTAAGTCAAGTTCTAAATTGTTGACTCTCATCTAAGAAGGGATTCTAGCCTTAGGATTTACTTCTAATCCAAGGCATAGAATTCCATCTTAATTAATCTATGATCATCACAAACTTAGATGAGTTATGAGCCTCTTGATCTCATTAACTCTAGATCCTTCTTGAATTGATCAAGTGAGGGGTGCTTAGCATCACTTGATCAATCCATCAAGGATCAAGTGGCTAGGATGACTCAAGGCCAATCACACACAAGGGGTCTTATAACTTAGGCAATTTCCATTTTGTAATCACTTTGGTCATTTATGAAAAGAGAATTTCTAAGACTAAAGTCTTGAGAAAAAGAGAGAGCTCTCCTAGGGTTTCTTCCAAGAACCTTGAATCTTATCATGGATCCATGATCCAAGTGGCGATTCTCCAACCAAGCTTATTGGGTGCTTCATCCATGGCGCTTACCACACTTCTTCCTTCTTCCATTTTTGATTTCTTTCTTTCCCCTTTTGTGTTGACCATGAGCTATCATTGCTATATATTGAGTTATTCCGCTGTTTAAGAGTGATTGAACATTGGTGAATGAAGATTGGGGCACCCCTTTGCTTATTCATGAAGATCCCTTACAAGTTCCTCACGGGTTTGCATCAGGCCCTAACTATATAGGTGCTGTCCCTGGAACTCCGCCTAAGTTCTAGTGATAGCCAACAACTGCTGGATGTGTGCGGAGGAAGCTGTCGGCTCGGTGGAAGGAGATGTTGATGCTGGACTAGATGGAGCGGAGGGTGTCGGTGGTGGTGATGATGATGGAGTGACCATCGACTCATCAGTGTCTACCTCTGATGTTGCTCTGGGCTGTGGCTGTACCTCCTCATAAAGTTTGGCTATGTCGGTGAGTGTGAATGGGTGAGGATCCAGTAAAACGACCTCACCGACATAGTGGGTAACTCTAGCAGCTATGGCCATATCAGTGATCATCGAGGCCAATCCAAAACTGCTGGATGTGACGACGCTAATGGCCATCCTAATCTCGTCTCCCAGACGAATCTCTGCCTTTGTCATCAGCTTCCAGATCAAGAGTGCTCTAGAATAGGGGACTTCTTTAGGCCTATCCACTGGACTCACCCTGTTCTCTATCAGCTTCAGCCACACATTGGCTGTAAGAATAAGATCTCCTCGGGCTAGCCGAGGTGGTGCGGCTCTCTGATGTACAAATCTGGCCCTCGGTACACAAGTGGTGGCCAGAATCTCTGATAATTCCAGAGTCGCACTCCGGAAGTGTGGTATTTGTGGAATACCAAAGTAAGTGTGAATGGCTTGGGTTGAGAAGTCTACCTACACTCCGCAGAGAAGTACTGTGTCGTGCTCCTCATGTCTGAAGTTCGCGTAGAATTTGCGAACTAGTGCCGGTCGAACCGGCACAAGTGGCTTAGCTAGCCACGAAGTCCAATGTCTTGCCTCCAAGACAACTGCTATAGGTGCCCACCTCGTTGAGGCGGTGCAATGGAAGAGTCTCTCCGGTATGACAGCCCGACTGATGGTGTGCTGGTAGCACTCTTTTACGTCCTCGTGCGTGAACCGTTGTTCGTCAATGAGGCTCCGCTCACTGACCTCTACAATATGTGCAACTGAAGGGCCTGCACCATCCGATCGTTTGCTCCTCTTTGGTCTATGCATCTGGACACAGAGAAGCCACGTAAATAAAGGGAGAGGTGTAGTAAGAAGAATCACTAACAGACATCATGTAATCAATCAATTCAAAAATTTGCTCATGTTAGGATTCACAATATAACAAGGCACAATCAATCAATAATGGGTACACAACAGTGAATAACAAGCATGGGATAGTTAACCTCAGGATTTGGATGTAAAATGCATGATAGGAATAATTAAAGCATCATCCAAATTTTAATTTTTCTGAAAAACGTGGGTATCTTACGCGAAGAAAGCTTAACTCATGCGAGATTTAACTTCAGAGGAAAGATTTTCAAGTTTAAAGGTTCATCTCGCGCGAAGTTGCCGAGATGATCGTGCGCGAGATTGTCTCTCTAAGCTGGAGAATATGAAGCGTCATCCATCTCGCGCGAAGTTGCTGATAGCACCCTGCAACTCGCGTGACGTGGGCTCGAAAATCATAAAAGTTGCATTTGAAAACTCTTTCTCACAATGTAGCATGATTTTTAACTTAGATCTATCAATACAATCATGCAATAATCACTTTCAACCGAACAAAATCATCCTAAGCAGTCATTTTATACAGATTCCCTTCAAACTCCTACAAAACTAAAAATAAGCATATTAAGGTACCAAACAAGGATCCTAATCTGAATATTAAAGCATGAAAGTTGTGTTACGTACCTTGTAGGATTGAGTAGTGAAGGTAGAACTTAGTTTCAGTGCTTAAGGAATGAAGTCGAGTTAGAGAAAAAGAGTGCGGGAAGGGGTTTTCTTGAAAAATGAAACTGAAGTAACTGTAACTTCCCTTTCCCACTATTTATAGAATTTCAAATTCCTTCCTTTTATCGTGTTCATCTCGCGCGAAGTGGTGTTGGACATAACCCAACTCGCGCGAGATCGATACTCAGAAAAGAAAATTCTTCTCTGGAAGTCCATCTCACTAGAGATCTAGCGAGATCAACGTGAGATGGAGTGATAGAGAAAACTAGAAGGTTGATCCCACGTGAAGTAATGGTAACTCGCGCGAGATTGTCTCGTAGAGAGCAATTTTTTCAAAATTTTAAGAGCTAACTCACGCGAGGTAGTTAGAATCCTGCGCGAGTTACTCTCTGTGAGTCTCAATTTGAAGAAATTTTTGAGGTTTGATGTGTACCTTGTATTTTGTGCTCCTCCTCTTGATGATTATATCTTGTGCAGTAACTCTATGACTCAGTTAGTATAAACACAAATACAAAGAAAAGAAAAACTAATAATTCAAAAATGAAAAGGGAAAAGAGTTAGAATACTTGGGTGATGTGTGCTCCACAGATTCAACACCTTGAATGCCCAATCTTCAATTCACCAAGTGATCCTCACCCTAGATTAAGAGAAGCTTGCGAAATAGACTAGGTGTTAAGCTAGTATTTCGGTTTGGAACTAAAGGAAAAAGAAATCAAAAATGGAAGGAGAACTAGAAGGTGGTAGCGCCATGATTCATTGAATCAATAAGCTAGGTAGAGGAATCGCCACTTGAGTCATGGACTAAGATAAGGTTCAAGGTTCTTTGAAGAAACCCTAGGAGAGCACTCCCTTTTCTCAAGACATAAGTCTTAGAAATTCTATTTCATTCAATATCCAAAGTGAGTCTTACAATGAGAATTTGCCTAAGTTATATGGACTAGTGTGATGACCGTGAGGCTCCCTAGCCATTTGATCATTGATGGATTGATCAAGTGATGCTTGGCACCCCTCACTTGATCAATTCAAGAAGGATCTAGACTAAATGAGATCAAGAGGCTCAAAACTCATCTAAGCTTGTGATGATCATGGATTAATTAAGATTGAATTCTATGCCTTGGATTAGAAGCAAATCCAAAGGCTAGAATACCTTCTTAGATGAGAGTCAACATTTATAAACTTGACTTAAATTTACATCTTTGATTATAGCATAATCAAGTGGTGGAAATTTAAATGAAGTTAGTGGCCATTCCACTAATTCTCTCTCCTAATCCATCCACTCTCTTTTAAGAGAGTGTACCACACTTGCTTAGTTGGGTCATAAGACTCTTAAGCCCATCTTAAGATGCTTTAAGCAACACAAATAAGTCAACATGTCCAAAAGGAGAAGCTTGGCCGAAAATTACAAGTTAAACATAAAGTCCAAGCTTCTCAAAAACTAAGCTAAACTAATTACAAAATGCATAGAAAATTACAAGGCTTCATAAGCCCATTATGTTGACTATCAAGAGTTGACCATTGACTTTGACTTTGACTTGTTGACTTTGACTTGGTCAACTCTTCTTCAACTTGGGCTTCAATTCTTCTTTGCATTGCCCTTGTAATCATCATGCTTGTAGATGGTCCTCCATCAGGTTGTCTCCCGTTAGCACTTTGCTTTCAAGTCCCTAAGTTGGACTGAGCTGCGTCTCATGTTGGACTACAATTCGGGATGGAGCTCTTGTGCTCAATAGGATCTCCATCAACACTTGTGTTCAGCAATAGTCCAATGACAATAGCTTGCTCCAAGTTAGGAGCTAATTTTGGTTGCACTTGCAAATCATGGTCATCCTTAATCGAATTTACACATTTTAGAGAAGAAGGATGCATACCTTTATAACAGCAGTGGTGCAACTCTTGTCTGGGTTCTTCGTTTCACGTTACCTCCGCTGGTTCATTGGATTTTTCAGGATTTACCTCCGGGTTTGGTTTGTGGTCCTTTAGTGAGGAAGGGGGTTGAACAAGTGACTCCTTCTTCTCAAGAGTGACTGAACCTGCAATGTTAGTGTCATAATTTAAATGAGGAGCAGGTTTCAGTTCATTACCTAGGTCTTTGCATGCAGGTGTGATGTGGTCCAAGGTATTTGTTGCTTTGTAAGAGTTGTGTTCCATGGATCGCTTGGCTTCTTCAAGCACATTGAAGGTGACATGCTGCCCAAGATCTCTTAGCGTTAGCTCTCCTTTGTCCACATCAATTAGAGCTCCTACAGTTGCTAAGAATGGTCTTCCCAAGATTAGAGGTATTTCCCGGTCTTCCTCCATGTCAAGCACAATGAAATCTCTCGGGATTAACAATTTGTTTACTTGTACCAGCGCATTCTCTAGTACACCCTTTGAAAATGCCAGCGATCGGTCTGCCAACTGCAGTGAAACCTTCATGGGTTTCAATTCTCCTACCCCTAACTTTTGGAATATTGATAGGGGAATTAAGTTGATGCTTGCACCAAGATCCAGCAATGATTTCCGGAAGTAAGTCTCCCCTATGTAGCATGGGATCGTGAAGCTTCCCAGATCCTTCTTTTTAGGTGGTAGCTTGTTGGTCAAGATGACACTATACTCCTCATTCAAGACCCCTACCTCTTTTTCCAGTAGCTTTCGCTTTATGGTGCAAATCTCCAGTGAATACCTTTGATGATACGAAGAACCCATGTGCACCTATGTGAAGGTCATGTGAAGGCCATGTGAAGCCATGTGCTTCCTTAACCACTAAGTAACTCACATGGTTACTTGGTGATCAACGCAAGCTCACAGATTATCTTAGGGACTAACTAGGATTAGTGTAGCTTAACCTTAGTTTAGGATTACTTGGAGCCTAAGCCAAGGCCATTATAAAAGCCTAGGCTGTGGCACCTTGGAAGAACTTTTGATTGAATTTTGAATGAATAGCTAAAGGCTTTCTGAGAGAGGCTTCTTTTGTTCCCTTAGGAAAATTTCTTTGAATCTTATCAATGGGTTCTTACTACCATTGTGGCGGATCCTCCTAGGCTTATGGGTTCTACACCTTGGCACCACCACCATCTCTTCCTTATCCATTTTCTACTTTAATTTCTAAAACACCTAAAATTCCTTAAACACTTTATGACCTTTGTTGAAGACTAGATTTGGGCAACATTGGAGCTTCATTGGATCAACCTCCAAGGAGCACCCTATCAAGTGGTATCTAAAGCTTTGGATCTTCACCATTGGTTCATCATTTTGGTTAGTTTGGAGTTCTTTGAGTCTTTGTTTTTCTTTTGAGTTTTTCTTCATCTCTAGAGTGTTCTTTCATTGAGTAGCTAGTCTTTGATCTCCTTGAGTTGTCTTGTTAGATGGTTTTTGAGTTGGGCATGCTTTTCTTCTTTTGGTTATAACATTAGGTCGTGACTCATCTTGGCATTTCTACTATTGATTCTTGAATGCATGATTTTACTAGCTTGCAATTTTAATTCCATGAAATTTTAGTTTCTGTTCTTACAAGTTATGATTCATGTATGCCATTAGAATTTTTTTTTAGCCTTGTGTCTTTACTGTACTGTGAGGATTACTTGCTGGAATTTTATTGCACCTATAGACTACATACATGTATCACATGATCCTTAGGTGTTAGGAGCAATTTTGAATGTATACTTACATGATTTTTTATTTTTAGTAATTTTTAAATTACCATCTACTTTGTAATTTGGGTTAGTTTTTGTAATTGCTGTGATAGACTAGGATTTGAACCTAGAATTGGCACTTAGTTCCCTAAAGGTTTCGGTCCAGCCACTCAATTAGAAAAGAAAAAGAATCAAATCAAAAAAGAAAGAAAAAAGAAGAGAAAGAAAAACAAGTGAAAAAGAAAAACTAGTAGTGAAAATAGTTGGTTCTAAAAACAAAGTGAAATTAAAAGAACCATAGAAAGTGATAAGAAAAGGAAGTGTACATCAAGATAAGATCAACAGAAAGTGATGCAAGCCTGGAGAGAATTGCACGAATTGACGAACCTTCATGCTTCAATGGAGTTTCTAGGTCTAGGATTTGGGGAAGAACGAGAATTGAAACAGAAAATGAAGAATCAAACGATTTAGAAGAGAGATGGAAGCGCCATGGCAAATGCCAATAAGCTCAAGGTGGAATCGCCACAATGGATCGAGAAGCCATTGATAAGATTCAAGGTTCTTTACAAGAACACAAGAGAGAATACTCTCAAAGAATAAGCTCTTAGCTTAATTCAATATTCAGAAATTTTATCAAAAGTTTTTTTACAATTCAGTTTGCCAAGTATTTATACTAGTGGAAGAAGTAATAGCTTGCAGTACAAGCTTCTAACCTATGAGAAAGAGCCCAAAGTCAGAAAAACTGTGAAAAACCACGTGGTAATCGATTACATAAGCATGGTAATCGATTACCATGGTCTTTAGGGTCAAGATTTGAAGGTGTCTCCTCATGTAATCGGTTACATTGGCAATGTAATCGATTACACCAGTGCCTGCTCATCATGTAATCGATTACATTGGTAATGTAATCGATTACACCAGTGCCTGCTCATCATGTAATCGATTACAATGGCAATGTAATCGATTACACCAGTGAGTCCTCATCATGTAATCGATTACCTTAGCCATGTAATCGATTACCACCCTGAAACTGGAGGTTTTACCTTGCTTTGGTTCAATTATTCACTAAGCAATGTTCAAATGACTTTCTCCTAATCTAATTACAGCTTTACAACATGTTTAGAAGGTTACAAGTCCTATTACAAACTAAAGAAGAATCTTGGCTTTGAGTTTTGAGTTGATTCTCAACTTCTTCTTGAATTCTCTTATGCATGGCTCTTGTAACTCTTCTTGTTAAGGATGGTCCTCCATCAAACCCTCCTTCTTATGGTCAACTTGTCCCCAAGTTGACTTGAGCTTCACCTACAGTACAATTCCACCCGGATCAAATGTTAAACATGATTCATTAACTTTGTTGTTAGATGATGCAAAATATAAGCAAACTTGTTTCTTATAGTTATGGCATAGGTGGTCCTTTAATTTCCTACACCTACTAAAGTTACTAGTTTGCAAATCATATGAATTAAATTGTTTTCTATCATAAACAACATCAACTAATGAAGTGCAAGTAAAATTTATTTGATCCTTCAAAACATATCCCAAACTCTTTTGTTTAAACTCATGGAGTTGTGGGGTACCCTCCTTTTTGAACTCTTTGATCAGCCTAGAAGGAAATTTGTCATTATGAAAATTAAATGCATTAGGTACAGCCAACAATTCCATTTCAAGATCATGGGAATGTACTATAAAGCAAGTGTAACCATGCAATTTGAAATGAGTAAGAGTTAAGGAATTCTTCCCCAAAGTTAGCTTATAACTCTTAACCACTTCCTCTTCTTTATGATGTTTGTTCCATGGTTTCATGACACTTAACTTCTTGTTTGTACCTATAGCACAAGCAACCTCAAAACAAGAGTTATAGCAAAAAGGAATTCCAAACTTAATAGCAAAATCATACTTCCCATACAAGTGTCTTTCCCACCATAGGCTCTCTTTTCTTCCAAGATCACCTACAAGAGAAGAACTCAAAGAAGTAGATGTAGATAAGCATAAGAATATGGATTTCCTAACTAGAAAGTCTCTTTTGAGTTCACTCCTTTCCATCAAGAAGTTATCTTTCTTATCATTCTTTTTACTTTTCAATTTTTCAAGCTTATGAACCTTAGAATTAGACAACTTCCCTTTGGTTTTCCCTCCCTTGTAGCTCTCGGCTAAGGTGAGTTGTTTCTCATGGTCCCTCTTAAGCTTCATTTTAATTTGATCTTCACAAACCTCTTTAGGTGATAATGGCTTTAGTGTGACCTTCTTATCTACATAAGAGAAAATGTAAGTATTGGCAACTCCATCATGTATAGCTTTTCTATCAAATTGCCAAGGTCTACCAAGGAGTAAGTGTGTGGCCTCCATAGGCACAACATCACAAAGTACTTCATCATTATATTTGCCAATATTAAAAGATATGAGTACTTGTTTGTCTACCACTGATGCAAGCCTGGAGAGAATTGCATGAATTGAAGGACCTTCATGCTTCAATGGAGTTTCTAGGTCTAGGATTTGGGGAAAAACGAGAATTGAAACAGAAAAAGAAGAATCCAAACGGTTTAGAATAGAGATGGAAGCGCCATGGCAAATGCCAATAAGCTCAAGGTGGAATCGCCACAATGGATCAAGAAGCCATTGATAAGATTCAAGGTTCTTCACAAGAACTCTAGAGAGAAAATGCTCTCACTCAGAAAAATTCTGAATTCTATATTCAATTTCACAAAAGTTCTTTACAATTCAGTTTGCCAAGTATTTATACTAGGGGGAGAAGTAATAGCTTGCAGTCCAAGCTTCTAACCTATGAGAAAGAGCCCAAAGTCAGAAAAACTGTGAAAAACCACGTGGTAATCGATTACATAAGCATGGTAATCGATTACCATGGTCTTAGGGTCCAGATTTGAAGGTGTCTCCTCATGTAATCGATTACATTGGCAATGTAATCGATTACACCAGTGCCTGCTCATCATGTAATCGATTACATTGCCAATGTAATCGATTACACCAGTGACTGCTCATCATGTAATCGATTACAATGTCAATGTAATCGATTACACCAGTGAGTACTCATCATGTAATCGATTACCATAGCCGTAATCGATTACCACCCTAATCGAGGCTTTACCTTGCTTTGGTTCAATTATTCACTAAGCAATGTTCAAATGACTTTCTCCTAATCTAATTACAGCTTTACAACATGTTTAGAAGGTTACAAGTCCTATTACAAACTAAAGAAGAATCTTGGCTTTGAGTTTTGAGTTGATTCTCAACTTCTTCTTGAATTCTCTTATGCATGGCTCTTGTAACTCTTCTTGTCAAGGATGGTCCTCCATCAAACCCTCCTTCTTGATTCAAACTTGTCCCCAAGTTTAGTTCATCTTCACCTACAACACAAAGAGATAAGTCACTAACATTGAAAGAGTTACTACCAATGAAAGTGTTAGGGAGATCAAGTTTGTAAGCATTAGGTCCAAGTTTCTTGAGGATTTTGAATGGTCCATCTCCTCTAGGCATCAACTTGGATTTCCTAAGATTAGGAAATCTCTCTTTTCTTAGATGAAGCCAAACCAAGTCTCCTTCCTTGAATTGAACATCCTTCTTGTGTTGGTTTGCTTTAACTGCCACTTTGGAGTACCTCTTCTGAATTTGTTCTCTAATCTTAGCATGAAGAGTCTTCACTCTCTCAGCTTTACTTGCTCCATCCAACTTTCCTTGTCCTTTCAAGTGCTTCAAAGCTTCATGATCCGTATGCACTATGAATTCCTTGGGAAGGAGATAGTGTTGCCACACTTGGAATGCTCTTACTAAGGCATACATCTCCTTGTCATATGTTGAGTAGTTCACTTGTGCTCCTTTGAGTTTTTCACTATAGAAAGCTATAGGATGCCCTCCTTGGATCAACACAGCTCCAATGCCTATATTAGAAGCATCACACTCCAATTCAAAAGACATATCAAAATTAGGCAAAGCAAGAATAGGTGCATTAGTCAATTTTTCTTTGAGAGTTTGAAAGGCATGTTCTTGTTTAGGCCCCCATGCAAATGAAATTTCTTTCTTAACTAGTTCATTTAAAGGAGATGCAATGGTGCTAAAATCTTTAATAAACCTCCTATAAAAACTAGCTAATCCATGAAAACTCCTAACATCCTTAACACAAGTAGGAGTGGGCCAATCTTGTATAGCTTTTACCTTACTCTCATCCACTTGAACTCCTTGAGAGCTCACTACATATCCAAGAAATACTACCTTGTTGGTTGAAAAGGTGCACTTGTCCTTGTTGGCATAGAGTTGCTCCTTCCTAAGTACTTCTAAAACAAACTTCAAATGTGTTAAATGTTCAAGGAAAGTTTTACTATAGATCAAGATATCATCAAAATAGACAACAACAAACTTTCCTAAAAATTCTCTTAACACATGGTTCATGAGTCTCATAAAAGTACTAGGTGCATTAGATAAGCCAAAGGGCATAACAAGCCATTCATACAAACCAAATTTAGTCTTAAATGCAGTTTTCCATTCATCACCTTGTTTCATCCTAATTTGGTGATAACCACTTTTAAGATCTATCTTAGAGAATACACAAGCACCATGCAGTTCATCCAACAAGTCATCTAGTCTAGGAATAGGGTGGCGATACCTTATAGTGATGTTATTTATTGCTCGACAATCCGTGCACATACGCCATGTTCCCTCCTTCTTAGGCACTAAGATCACCGGTGAAGCACAAGGGGAGAGGCTCTCCTTCACCCAACCTTTATCCATGAGCTCTTGCACTTGCCTTTGAATTTCATGACTTTCTTGGGGGGAGCTCCTATAGCTTGGCCGGTTCGGTAGAGGTGCACCCGGAATCAAATCAATTTGGTGCTCAATTCCTCTAATTGGTGGTAGGCCATGAGGTATGTCCTTAGGGAACACATCTTGGAACTGCTCTAATAAGGCCTCCAATCTTCCTTGATCACCTACAAAATTAGTGCTCAAAATCAAAGGGTTAGGAACACAAAGAAGCATCACTTTCCTAGCTAGGTAATCTTTCTTTAACTCTTTTCTTTCAATCAAGAAACTCTCTTTTTTATCACTCTTATCATGTTTCACTTTTCCATGCTTCTTGGCTTTAAGCTTGTGAGATTTTCCTTTCACTTTGTCATCCTTGGAGCTTTCGCCAAGGAGAGTTCCTTCTCTTGATCTCTTTTAATTTTCATTTTAATTTGGTCTTCACAAACCTCTTTAGGTGATAATGGCTTTAGTGTGATCTTCTTTCCTACATGAGAGAAAATGTAAGTATTGGTAACACCATCATGTAAAGCATGTTTATCAAATTGCCAAGGCCTACCAAGTAAGAGATGTGTGGCTTCCATAGGAACAACATCACAAAGTACCTCATCACTATACCTTCCTATGGTGAAAGAAATAAGAACTTGCCTATCTACCACTAACTCTCCTTTCTCACTTAACCATTGTAATTTGTAAGGTTTGGCATGTGAAGAAGTTTTCAATTTTAATTTATCTACTAATCTAGTACTAACTACATTAGTACAACTACCACTATCTATAATTAAAGAGCATACCTTCCCTTCAATTGTGCATCTAGTATGGAAGATATTCTCTCTTTGTGATTCATCAAGCTCCTTACATACATTACTAAGCATCCTTCTTACCATCAAAAGGTCACCTTCTTCGGGTTGCTCATAGGTAGAAGGTCCACTTGTGTTGGAAGCTTCACTATCACTTGATGATGAGTTAGATTCCTCACTTGTGATGGCTCCATCAACTCTCACCACCATATTCTTCTTGTTTGGACAATTTGAGGCTATGTGGCCATGACCTAAACATTTGAAACATTTAATAGAACTAGGTTTAGAATTGTTAGGAACTACCTCTTTTACCTTAGGTTTGTCTTGGTCATGTGGTTTTCTCATGTTGGAGTAGCCTTCTCTCTTGCCTTTGTCTCTCCATGATGAAGTATGTGAAGTAGAGGATCTCTTAAAGGTTGCTTTCCTCTTCAATTGTTGTTCAATCTTTTCAGCCTTGTGAATGGCATCCTCAAGTGTCACATAGTTTTGAAGTTCAAGAATATCTTGGATCTCTCTATTGAGTCCATGAGTGAACCTTGCAAGTGTAGCTTCCCTATCTTCTTGATAATCACACCTTAGCATAGTCAACTCTAGGTCTTTATAATATTCTTGTACACTCCTAGAGCCTTGGTTCAATCTTTGAAGTTTGATGTGGAGATCTCTCACATAAGTAGGTGGTACAAATCTCCCTTTCAATGCATCCTTTAGTTGAGTCCATGATGTCACTTGTGGTCTTCTCCTTCTTTCAGCATCAACAAGGATTTGGTTCCACCACACTAGTGCATAGCCTTCAAACTCCAAGATAGCTAAGTTGAGCTTTTTCTCCTCATTAAGCATAGGGTAACATGAGAACACTTGGTCTAATTTCATCACCCACTCTAGGTATGTTTCGGCACTCCCTTCACCATTAAACTTGGGTAGATTAAGCTTTAGGTTCCTCTCATCTATCCTACCTTCTCCCTCAACGAAGTGATTGCCACGACCATACCCTCCATATCCTCCATATCCTCCATGATTTTCTCTTCTCCCTCTCCTTCTTTCTTCCTCATATTCTCTATAATCATGGTCATCCTCATAGTTGCTCCCTCCTTCACTACCCCTAGATGAAGAATGACTTCCTCTATGATTTCTTTCCCTCCTAGTCCTTCTAGGGTCATGGTTGTCTCGGTTATCACTCGTCTCTCCATTGTTTCTTTTCTCAAGTTCCTTCCTTAATCTCCTTTCCTCCTTAGCTCTCCTCTCTTGGTCAAATCTCTCATCTAAACTAGCTTGCATCATGGTTTTCATCAAGTCCACCATCTTCTTAGTTTTAGGTGAAAGATCATTTCCTATGCTAGGAGAACTATCCATGGCTGCAAAAGAAATGTTAGATAAACAGATAACAGTATATAAAAGATCCTTGCCACTCTCTAATTGTATGCACTCAAGTAGCACTCGTGTATCACACTTTCAAGACTCTTTCTATAATGTTCTCTCTTGTCTTTTTCCACTCAACCTCTCTTTAAACTCTTGTTGAAACCTCTAATCAATTATCAAGGTCTTTGTTTCCAAGGTGAAAGAGGAACGATTCTAGAGTTGAGCTTAAGAAGTCCAAAGGATACAAACTCAAGACAAAACTTAAGAATCCAATAGAAGACAAGCAATAAAGAACAATTGAAAGAATTAAGCTACTCAAATCGAAGAATGAAGCAATGTGACAGAGGCACAAACAATGGAAATACTATGATGTAGTTATAGAAACAAGGAGACAATTTGGAAGCAAATTTTGGCCAAGAAAAAGCAGAGTTGTAATCGATTACAGAGGGATGTAATCGATTACACCAGAGGCTTGAACAGTGGTAATCGATTACAGGAGTTTGGTAATCGATTACTTCAGGTTTTTGAATGTTTCAGCACACAAAGTGGAACAGTTGTAATCGATTACTTAGTATATGTAATCGATTACTACTGTAGCTTGAATGTTCTGCACCTTGTTCACAAATGCAATTCACCAAAACCAAGCACAATGCACACCTCAAGTTCAAGAATCAAGATTATTAGCACTTTAAACTCAAATTTATGTGTAATGCTTAGTCCTAAGTGTTTCTATAATCCAAAATTCATTGAACTATCAATTTGATGATGAATAGAGGCTCATTCAGTTATGGTACTGCACTTGCATGATGTTTCTCTTTTTCTCCACTTGATTTTCACTCAATTTCACTTTTCTTGTTTTCTCTTCTTTGAATTTTCTTGCTATTCTTTTTCTTGTAATCTTTTTCTTTTGTTTTCCTTTTCTTTTGTTTTCCTTTTCTTTTGTTTTCCTTTTCTGTAACTAGAATTAGGAACCTAAGACTAAAGTACAATTAAGTCTAAAATTGCTAATAACCAAGATTATGCGAGAAGAAAGCTACTTGACTTGTAGTGTACAAAGACAAGCAATGTGAACAACACTCAAAAACAGAGGAATACATGAATTCAACAATTTTGTAGATCTGGAATTATTTTTTCAAAAGGAAAACTCAATTATAAGATGAAGACAACTCAAGGAACATGTGAATTACTCAAACAATTCAAGCAATCACATATCTATGACAATTTCAAGAAAACACAAAAAACGAGACGCACCGAGTAAAAAGATGAAAAACGAAAATTCAAAGTTCAAGACTCCAAACCAGATTGAAGGAAGCTCCAATTGAAGTAGAACAAGCTCTGATTACCACATTTGATGCAAGCCTGGAGAGAATTGCATGAATTGAAAGGACCTTCATGCTTCAATGGAGTTTCTAGGTCTAGGATTTGGGGAAAAATGAGAATTGAAACAGAAAAAGAAGAATCCAAACGGTTTAGAATAGAGATGGAAGCGCCATGGCAAATGCCAATAAGCTCAAGGTGGAATCGCCACAATGGATCAAGAAGCCATTGATAAGATTCAAGGTTCTTCACAAGAACTCTAGAGAGAAAATGCTCTCACTCAGAAAAATTCTGAATTCTATATTCAATTTCACAAAAGTTCTTTACAATTCAGTTTGCAAGTATTTATACTAGGGGGAGAAGTAATAGCTTGCAGCCCAAGCTTCTAACCTATGAGAAAGAGCCCAAAGTCAGAAAAACTGTGAAAAACCACGTGGTAATCGATTACATAAGCATGGTAATCGATTACCATGGTCTTAGGGTCCAGATTTGAAGGTGTCTCCTCATGTAATCGATTACATTGGCAATGTAATCGATTACACCAGTGCCTGCTCATCATGTAATCGATTACATTGCCAATGTAATCGATTACACCAGTGACTGCTCATCATGTAATCGATTACAATGTCAATGTAATCGATTACACCAGTGAGTACTCATCATGTAATCGATTACCATAGCCGTGTAATCGATTACCACCCTGAAACTGGAGGCTTTACCTTGCTTTGGTTCAATTATTCACTAAGCAATGTTCAAATGACTTTCTCCTAATCTAATTACAGCTTTACAACATGTTTAGAAGGTTACAAGTCCTATTACAAACTAAAGAAGAATCTTGGCTTTGAGTTTTGAGTTGATTCTCAACTTCTTCTTGAATTCTCTTATGCATGGCTCTTGTAACTCTTCTTGTCAAGGATGGTCCTCCATCAACCACTAATTCTCCTTTTTCACTCAACCATTGTAGCTTATATGGTTTTGCATGTGAAGATGTTTTCAATTTTAATTTATCCACTAATCTAGTGCTTGCTACATTAGTGCAACTACCACTATCAATAATTAAAGAGCATACCTTCCCTTCAATAGTACATCTACTATGGAAGATATTCTCTCTTTGGGAGTCATCAAGTTCTTTACTTACATTGCCAAGCATCCTTCTCACCATCAAGAGATCTCCCTCCTCGGCTTGCTCTTGGGTGGAATGCTCACTTGCACTTGATGCCTCTCTTTCACTAGATGATGAACTTGAATCTTCACTTGTGATTACTCCATTCTTCATCATCATAGCTTTCTTGTTTGGGCAATGAGAAGCTATGTGGCCATGACCTAAACATTTGAAACATTTAATAGAACTAGGTTTAGGAGAGTTAGGATGTACCTCCTTTGCCTTAGTGTTGTCTCGGTCATGTGACTTTCTCATTTTGGAGTAGCCTTCTCTCTTGCCATTGTTTCTCCAAGAGTTAGAGGGTGAAGTAGAGGATCTCTTGAAGGTGCCTCTTCTCTTTATTTGTTGCTCCACCTTCTCGGCCTTATGGATGGCCTCCTCTATAGTCACATAGCTTTGGAGCTCAAGAACATCTTGGATCTCCCTATTAAGTCCATGGGTGAATCTAGCTAGTGTGGCCTCTCTAGCCTCTTGGTAGTTACATCTTAGCATAGTCAACTCAAGCTCCTTATAATACTCTTGTACACTCTTGGTCCCTTGAGTCAACCTTTGGAGTTTTATGTGTTGGTCTCTCTCATAGGTGGGTGGTACAAACCTAGCTCTCATAGCTTCTTTTAGTTGGGTCCATGAGATGATTTGTGGTCTCCTCCTCCTCTCACCCTCTACTAGTATTTGGTTCCACCACACTAATGCATACCCCTCAAACTCCAATATAGCTAAGTTCAACTTTTTCTCCTCATTTAGAATGGGATAGCATGAGAAAACTTGGTCTAGTTTCATGATCCACTCTAGGTAGGTTTCGACACTTCCGTCACCATTAAACTTAGGTAGGTTTAGTTTAAGGTTCCTCTCATCTATCCTACCTTCTCCCTCATAGTAATAGTTGCCTCGGCCATACCCTCCAAAATTACCATAGTCTTCTCTCCTAGCTTCCCTTCTACCTCTCCTATGACCCCTATACTCATGGTCATCTTCATCATTGCTTCCACCTTCACTACTCCTAGGTGTATGTTGGCTCCCTCTACTAGCACTTTCTTGGTGGCTAGAATTTCCAGCACCTCTATGATTTCTTTCCCTCCTAGCCCTTCTAGGGTCATGGTTGTCTCGGTTATCACTCGTCTCTCCATTGTTTCTTTTCTCAAGTTCCTTCCTTAATCTCCTTTCCTCCTTAGCTCTCCTCTCTTGGTCAAATCTCTCATCTAAACTAGCTTGCATCATGGTTTTCATCAAGTCCACCATCTTCTTAGTTTTAGGTGAAAGATCATTTCCTATGCTAGGAGAACTATCCATGGCTGCACAAGAAAGGTTAGATAAAAACAGATAACAGTATAATAAAGATCCTTGCCACTCTCTAATTGTATGCACTCAAGTAGCACTCGTGTATCACACTTTCAAGACTCTTTCTATAATGTTCTCTCTTGTCTTTTTCCACTCAACCTCTCTTTAAACTCTTGTTGAAACCTCTAATCAATTATCAAGGTCTTTGTTTCCAAGGTGAAAGAGGAACGATTCTAGAGGTGAGCTTAAGAAGTCCAAAGGATACAAACTCAAGACAAAACCTTAAGAATCCAATAGAAGACAAGCAATAAAGAACAATTGAAAGAATTAAGCTACTCAAATCAAAGAATGAAACAATGTGACAGAGGCACAAACAATGGAAATACTATGATGTAGTTATAGAAACAAGGAGACAATTTGGAAGCAAATTTTTGGCAAGAAAAACAGAGTTGTAATCGATTACAGAGGTATGTAATCGATTACACCAGAGGCTTAAACAGTGGTAATCGATTACAGGAGTTTGGTAATCGATTACTTCAGGTTTTTGAATGTTTCAGCACACAAAGTGGAACAGTTGTAATCGATTACTTAGTATATGTAATCGGTTACTACTGTAGCTTGAATGTTCTGCACCTTGTTCACAAATGCAATTCACCAAAACCAAGCACAATGCACACCTCAAGTTCAAGAATCAAGATTATTAGCACTTTAAACTCAAATTTATGTGTAATGCTTAGTCCTAAGTGTTTCTATAATCCAAAATTCATTGAACTATCAATTTGATGATGAATAGAGGCTCATTCAGTTATGGTACTGCACTTGCATGATGTTTCTCTTTTTCTTCACTTGATTTTCACTCAATTTCACTTTTCTTGTTTTCTCTTCTTTGAATTTTCTTGCTATTCTTTTTCTTGTAATCTTTTTTTCTTTTGTTTTCCTTTTCTTTTGTTTTCCTTTTCTTTTGTTTTCCTTTTCTTGATTTTTCTTTTCTGTAATTAGAATTAGGAACCTAAGACTAAAGCACAATTAAGTCTAAAATTGCTAATAACCAAGATTATGCAGAAGAAAGCTACTTGACTTGTAGTGTACAGCACAAGCAATGTGAACAACATTCAACAATTTTGTAGATCTGGAATTATTTTTCAAAAGGAAAACTCAATTATAAGATGAAGACAACTCAAGGAACATGTGAATTACTCAAACAATTCAAGCAAACACAGTTCTATGACAGAATTTCAAGAAAACACAAAAAAAAAAAAAGAGACTGCACTGAACAAAAAAATTGAAAAACGAAAATTCAAAGTTCAAGACTCCAAACCAGATTGAAGGAAGCTCCAATTGAAGTAGAACAAGCTCTGATTACCACATTTGATGCAAGCCTGGAGAGAATTGCACGAATTGACGAACCTTCATGCTTCAATGGAGTTTCTAGGTCTAGGATTTGGGGAAGAACGAGAATTGAAACAGAAAAAGAAGAATCAAACGGTTTAGAAGAGAGATGGAAGCGCCATGGCAAATGCCAATAAGCTCAAGGTGGAATCGCCACAATGGATCGAGAAGCCATGAATAAGATTCAAGGTTCTTCACAAGAACACAAGAGAGAATACTCTCAAAGAATAAGCTCTTAGCTTAATTCAATATTCAGAAATTTTATCAAAAGTTTTTTTACAATTCAGTTTGCCAAGTATTTATACTAGTGGAAGAAGTAATAGCTTGCAGTACAAGCTTCTAACCTATGAGAAAGAGCCCAAAGTCAGAAAAACTGTGAAAAACCACGTGGTAATCGATTACATAAGCATGGTAATCGATTACCATGGTCTTTAGGGTCCAGATTTGAAGGTGTCTCCTCATGTAATCGGTTACATTGGCAATGTAATCGATTACACCAGTGCCTGCTCATCATGTAATCGATTATATTGGTAATGTAATCGATTACACCAGTGCCTGCTCATCATGTAATCGATTACAATGGCAATGTAATCGATTACACCAGTGAGTCCTCATCATGTAATCGATTACCTTAGCCATGTAATCGATTACCACCCTGAAACTGGAGGTTTTACCTTGCTTTGGTTCAATTATTCACTAAGCAATGTTCAAATGACTTTCTCCTAATCTAATTACAGCTTTACAACATGTTTAGAAGGTTACAAGTCCTATTACAAACTAAAGAAGAATCTTGGCTTTGAGTTTTGAGTTGATTCTCAACTTCTTCTTGAATTCTCTTATGCATGGCTCTTGTAACTCTTCTTGTTAAGGATGGTCCTCCATCAGAAAGTGAAAAAGAAAAGAGTTACACAAATAAAACACCATTGGATCTAGGAAAGAGTTTACCCCATTCTAGTTAAAATTCTAGTTTTGAACTTCCTAGTAATTTGTGTATCTTTTGATGCTTCTTTGTAAACTTTTCATTTTTACACTGTACTACACCTTGATGGACATGTTAATGTACTGCACATATGAATCGTGTATTGATTTTAACATGAGAAGCATGATAGTTAGCCATTAGTAGAAACTAGGAAAATTCGTTCGCTAAAAATTTGCTAATTTTTTGGATCCGTCGCTAATTTCGGTTTCTAATTGATTTTTGGCTTGCTGTCCAGTTTTGTATGCTATGCTATATGACTCTGTTTTGATGTGTTTCCTTGGGCATTTACATGATATTTTGCTGCCCTAGTGTGAGCCATTGTCTCATTGAATTTTCTCCATAATTTGAGTAGCCTATCATTTCAAATCTGAGTTTTTATTGCTTGTCTCCTTTAGAATTCTTGGTTTTGTGATGTAGGCCTCCTTGGGGGTGATCCAAAGAAGCTTCAATGTTGCCCAAATCTAGTCTTCAAACCGTGCTCATCAAGAAGAACCAAGACAAATGCCTCGGTTATGAAGCTTTTTAGGGGTTTAGTGTTTAAGAAATCAAAGCAAAGCGGAATAGGTAAGAGATGGAAGGGTGGCGCCATGGAGATACTTCAATAAGCCTAGGAGGAACCGCCACAATGAAAGCAAGATGCCATTAATAAGATTCAAGGATTTTCCCTAAGGGAATAAGAGAACTCTCTCCAAAAAGCTTAAAGCTCATTCATTCAAAATTTCATCAAAGATCTCTACAATTTCGTTTTTGGCCTATTTATATACAAATCCTTGCTTATCCTAATTAAGCTAAATTAATCCTAATTAACTAAGCTAATCAAAATTAAGCCCATGTGCTAGCCTAACCAAAATTAACTACCTAGGATAGTTAGTTTTAGTTAGTTAGCTTTGGACCAATAGGAAACAAGTGATCACATGGGCTTCACATGGGTGGCACATGGGAGCACATGGCTTTGTCCTTTGATCCATGCCATGTGATGCTCCATGTCACTAATCCATGCCAACTTGGATTAAGGGAGGAGATTTACTAATCATGTGAAGGCATGGATCCTTAACTTGATTAGAAACCCTTCCTTAATCCTAGTTTCTAAGACTTCACACAAGATATTTTGAAAACTTAGTTTTTAGCTAAAAGACTTGTGTAAATTCTTTAGGATTACTCTTGCCTATTAGCCTAAAGAAACTGAGGGCTTTGGACCCTTAACCCATGCACCTACAACTATTACATAGGACTACCATCTTGTTCATACAAATTTACAAGATATTACAAGTTTTGAGTCCTATACTAGGGTACATTTCTTGGAGCTTTTCCACTTCCTCTTCAAGTTTCCTTCTCTTGCTTCTAGTAATCCTTCTTGTCCTAGATGTTCCTACATCATTTTGTCTTTGACTATTTGTCTTTCTTGGCTTCTTAAGCCTATCTTGGTTGATGTTCCTCTTTCATAATGGATTGATAAGACCTTGATAATTGATTAGAGGAAAGATTTCTAAGAGAGCATAAGAGAAAAGAGTGGAAAAAGGCAAGAGAGCACATTAGAGAAAAAGCCCGATTTTTGTGTGATACACGAGTTGATTGAGTGGATACACTTAGTGAGCTTGTGAGGTTTATTTCCATTATATTTTTCTGTGTACTAACCTTTCTTTGCAGCTATGGCAAGTTCTCCAAGTGTGGGTAATGATTACTCACCAAGAACCTAAGCTTTGATGGATAGAATGATTGAGAGAATGAATGAGATTCAAATAAGCTTGAGAGAAAGTGTACAAGAGGGAGTGAGGGAGATAAAAGAGACACATGAGAGAGAGAGACAAAATAATGAAGAGGGAGAAAGGAAACGTAGAAGAGGAAATGAGGGGGAAAGTGGTAGAGAAAGTGAGAGAAGAGGTAGTCGAAGAGGAGAACACATGTTTTCCATGGGTAGTGATGGTGGGAACTTCTTTGGACATGGAGCACATGGAGGGAACCCTTTTGTGAATAATAGGAGGGGTGGAAGAGGTGTTGGATATGTTGGATATGTTGGAGGGAGAGGTACCCGTGGCTATGGAAGAACACATTGGGAGGAGGATAATTAGTTTGATGAAAGAAGTGTGAAGTTCTTCATTCCCAAATTCAATAGAAATGGTGGCGCGAATGCCTACTTGGAATGGGCCATGAAGGTGGACAAAATTCTTGGAAGTTACCCTATGCTAAGTGAGGAAAGAAAACTGCATTTGGTTACCTTAGAGTCTGAAGAGTATGCACTTGTTTGGTGGCATCAACAAGAAAGAGGTAATGGGTACTTGAGGCCTAGAATCACCACTTGGGATGAGTTGAAATAAGCACTTAAAGAGAGGTTTGTGCCTCCAATTTACATGAGAGAATTGCATCACAAACTACAAAGACTTGTACAAGGTAGTAAGAGTGTACAAGACTACTACAAAGATCTTGAGGTTACCATGCTTAGAGCCCAAATTGAAGAGAACCTAGAAGCTACAATGGCAAGATTTTTCCATGGTCTCAATAGGGAGATCCAAGATGTCCTTGAATTGCAAAGGTACTCCAACCTTGAAGAAGCAATCCAGTTGGCCGAAAGGATTGAGTCCCAATTGAGAAGGAGAACTAGCTTCAAAAGAGTCTCCAACTAGACATGACAAAGAGCTCACCAAAGGTAAAGAGGTATTTCCTTCATCTCAATCCTTTAAGTCTAGTAATATCAAATGCTTCAAGTGTTTAGGGAAGGGCCATATTGCATCCCAATGCCTAAACTAAAAAGGTGATGGTGCTAAGACAAGATGGAGAGATCACAAGTGAGGGTTCAAGTGATTCTTCAAGTGAGAAGAAAGACCAAGGTGAAGCACACTCCACATTTAGTGAAGAGGCCGAGGAAGAGGATTTACTAATGGTAAGAAGATTGCTTAAAATGAACCAGGATTTGGATGAAAGCTAAAGGGAAAATATTTTTCATATAAGGTGTAAGGTAAAGGACAACGTGATGGATGACAATCCCCACTAGAAGTTCAAGCACAACAAGAAGGTCAAAGAAGAGTTACAAGGTCAATGCTTAAGAAGATACAAGAGCAAATTGAAGGAGAGTTGACCAAAAGTCAAAGTCAACAGTCAACTCTAGAAGACTTATCTCTTGTAATTAAGCCTTGTAATATTCTTTGTATTTTGTAATTTCCTTTTTAAAACACTTAAACATTTAAATAAGTGAATTTCGACCATTGAATGGAGCTTGAAGCTCACGACCTTGACTTGTGTAGGTTGACCGAAATTCATTAGTGTAGAGTGGGAGAGAGTGGTGCACACTCTCCTTGGGAAGGAGAGAGTGGAGAGAAATCGGATGAAAGTTAATGGCAATTCCACTAACTCTAATTCAAACTTAACCCTTAGATTAGATCCAAATCCAAGGGATAAGCTTGAATTTGTCCAAGGCTGGATGAAGCATAATTCAAGAGTGATTCTTAACTTTTAATCAAGATCCCATCAAAGGGTTAACATTTATACTTGAGTCACATGTTTCTCACCACTCAAGAGTGAATTTCAACCCCATGATCTAGATCTAATCAAGAGGTAAAGAATCAACCTTGAATCACAAGACTCATGCCTCATCTAAGCTAAACCGTGGCCTTAGATTACTTTTCTAATCCAAGGGACAAGGTTATGATCCGTGTGAGGTGCCTAATGAAGGCTTGCCATGCGTTGATCAAGCATTGATCCAAGGGTTAGCAAGCTACCCAGTTTTAATTGGCGCCATCTCTAGTATAATTAGGAGAATTCTCGTAGTGTAGGGACTTTTGGTCATTTTTCTAAAAATTGAATATTGCAAGAGCTATTTCTTTGGAGAGTGTTCTCTCTTGAGGTATCTGTTAGAACCTTGGATCTTATCAATGGATGCTCATCCTTGTGGTGATTCTCCTTTTGGCTTATTGCTTAAGCATGGCAACATCATCTTCTAGTCTCCTTCCATTTTCTTATTTCTTCTTGTTCTTTAGTCTTGAGTGTGTCTTCCGCAACCTATCCATTCCATTTCGTAGAGAAGCTAATTGAAGAATGAAGATCGGGCCAGTTTCAAGCTTCTCCTTAAGCAAGCTTGTATCACAATGTTAGCTCCCTTATAATTGATGGTAGTTCATGTGCAAACGTAGTTAGTGAATGATGGAGGACCATCTCCAAACATGAGGATATCAAGGGCTATGCAAAGAAGACTAGAAGCTCAAGTTGAGGAAGAGTTGACCAAGTCAAAGTCAACAAGTCATGGTCAAAGTCAAAGTCAATGGTCAACTCCTCCAAGTCAACAATTTGGGCAAAAGAAGCCTTGTAATCTTCTTATTAGGTTGTAATTAGTTTATGCTTAATTTTGTGTAAGCTTGGACCTACATTTGAATTGTGATTTTTTGGCCAAGCATTGCTAATTGCATTTGGACATGTTGACTTTTGGTTAATTGGTCAAAGCCTCTTAGAATTGGGCTCAAAAGTCTTATGACCAACTAAGCAAGTGTAATACACTCTCTTAAAAGAGAGTGAGTGAATTTGGAGAGAGAATTAGTGGAATTACCACTAACTTAACTTGAATTTCTACCACTTTATTATTCCATAATCAAAGGTGCAAATTCAAGTCAAGCTTATAATTGTTGACTCTCATCTAAGAAGGCCTTCTAGCTTTTGGATTTACTTCTAATCCAAGGCATAGAATTCCATCTTAAAATAATCCATGATCATCACTACTTAGATGAGTCTTGGACCTTATGATCTCATTTATTCTAGATTCTTCTTGAATTGATCAAGTGAGGGGTGCCTTACATCACATGATCAATCCATCAAAGATCCAATGGCCATCATTAGTCCCATGGTCAACACTAGGCATTATAACTTAGGCAATTCTCATTGTAAGACACACTTTTGAATTGAATGAAATAAAATTTTTCTAAGACTTGTGTCTTGAGAAAGGGAGAGTGCTCTCCTAGGGTTTCTTCATAGAACCTTGAATCTTATCTTGATCCATGACTCAAGTGGCGATTCATCACCTAGCTTATTGATCTCCTTGGATCATGGCGCTATCTCCTTCCTAGTCTCATTCCATTTTGCTTCTTCTTCTTCTTGGTCACAAACCGAAACCATTACATACCTTAGCCTATATTCCGCAAGCTTTTCTTGGTCTTGAGTGAAGATCACTTGGTGAATTGAAGATTGGGTAAACAAAGGGTGTTAGATCTGTGGAGCATCTTCTAGCTACATGGATTTGCATCAATGAAAGACTTGTATCTAAACTTAACTTGCCAACTTTAGTTCATGCTAAACCTTATAAGTTGCAATGGTTAAGTAAAAACAGAGAAGTAAAGGTAGATAAACAATGCATGATAACCTTTTCTATTGGGAAATATTGTGATAGTATTCTATGTGATGTTGTTCCTATGGAAGCTACACATATGCTTTTAGGTAGACCATGACAATATGATAGAAATGTTATTCATGATGGTCTTGCTAACACCTATTTGTTTTCCTTTGAGAGTAGAAAAGTGCTCCTAAAGCATTTATCTCCAAGAGAAGTATGTGAGAATCAAGTCAAAATGAAGATTAAGAGGTCCCAAGAGGAAAAACTTAGCTTGGCCGAGAGCTCCAAGCCTTCCAAGGTTTTGGCAGAGAGCCATGCTAAAGGGAAAAGTTTGAAAAATGTTGTACATAATTCTAAGTGTAAAGTAGATAGTAAAAAGACTTGTAAAGAGACTTTGCTTATTACATGTAAAGAAATTAAGAGGGAATACTTAGCTAGAAAATCAATGTTTTTGTGTTTTCCAAACACATTTATTTTAAGTAATACTTGTGTAGGTGAAACAAAAGCTATAGAAGAAGTTCTAGAAGAGTATAGTGATGTCTTCCCTTTGGAGTTGCCCCAAGGCTTGCCTGCTTTAAGAGGGATAGAGTATCAAATTGACTTCATTCCGGGTTCACAATAGCCTAACAAGCCATCCTATAGGAGCTCACCACAATAAGCAAATGAGATTGAAAGGCAAGTTCAAGACTTCCTAAAAAAAGGGTGGGTCAATGATGCAAACCCATGAGGAACTTGTAAGGGATCTTCATGGATAAGCAAAGGGGTGTCCAATCTTCACTCACCCATCATTCAACACTCAATTGATTTGAAGTAGCTTGCGAAATTAACACTAGAACTCACGGTTTAGGACAAAGAAGAAGAACAATAAAAATGGAAGAAGGTAAGGAGTGTGGGAAGCGCCATGGATGAAACATCTAATAAGCTTTAATGGAGAATCGCCACTTGGATCATGGATCCATGATAAGATTCAAGGTTCTTGGAAGAAACCATAAGAGAGCTCTCTCCTTTTCTGAAGACACAATTCTTAGAAATTTTATTTCATAAAATTGACCAAAAGTGAGTACAATGAGAAAGTTGACAAACTTAAATGAAATTGCAATGGGCCTAAAGTTAGAAATCTGAAATGTTCTTCACCCTAGAATGAAATGAGTGATCAATGGTGAGATGCAAGGCTGAGCACACTTTATAGTTACAAGGAACAAATTCAAGTCTTAAAACAAATAGATAATTGAAAGAAACTAATAGGCCTAAACAATTAAACAACTCGCTGGAAAATCCTGGTAGCATTCCAACGTTAACTTCAAGCTCCATTTCCTCCTAGATGCAGTCCGAACTTGATGTAGGCACATCTAAGGAAAATCACTCACCTAGAAGAAATACTAGAAGCTCCAAGTTACCTTAGCTTAGGATTTGATTTTTTGTAATTGAAGTGTAAATAATTTTGATGGCTTTGTAAGTTTTCGGCCAAAAGTGTATTTTCTTTTAAGTGTTTGCTTAACTTTGTGCTTAAAAGGATAGTAAGCTTAAAGAGTGAAGCTTAATAGGGTGAATGAATTTAAGTTCAAGTTCATATTAAATTCTCATTTGAAATTTAAATTTAATTTGGTTTAAGTTTGAATTTCAAATTGTGAATCTAAGTGGTTTTGGTTCAAGAAGATTTTCACTTGGATTAGGATCCATGCCTAATCCAAGAGCAAATCTTAACCCTTGATTACATGCACTCATCCAATGGATGATAATCAAGTGGAAAGTGACATGTAACCTTTGAAAGTGACGTGAAACACTCTTGAAAGTGCATGTACTTGAACCTTTGAACTTGTGGCTTTTATTCATTGACTTGTAGAGTACTCTAAAGTTGTTTAGCTTCCTCTTCAAGTCTTCCTAAGCCTATATAAAGCAAAAAACGAAATTGTAAAGAAACTTTTGATATTTTGATAAATGAAAGAGCTTTGAGCTTTTCTTAAGAGAGGATTCTCTTGTCTTGCTTAGCAAGGTTTCTTGGATCTTATCAATGGATTCCATCCTCCATTGTGGCGATTCTCCCTAGGCTTATTGGCTTGCCATGGCGCCTACCCTCACCATTCCTCACCCCCTTCACCTTTTCTTTTTCGGTTTCTCTTCCACCATTGAAGCATTGACCGAAAGCTTCCATTAGAGCTTGGTTTGGAGTGCATTGAAGAAGCTAGATTGGGCAACATCAAGGACTCTTTGGAGAATCTCCAAGGAGGCATCTATCAGAACTGGGCTTTAGTTTCTTCATAACATTTGTAGCCCTTTAAGTCAGCTTTAAAATGCCACTAAGATGAACTTAATTGGAGTTTTGTAGCCCACATTACGCTCGAAATACTGGCAGTATCCAAACGTTACTTTCAAGCCCAATTTCTTCCTAGATGCAGTTAGAACTGGGCTTGTGTGTCTTCATAGCTTTTGTAGACCTTTAAGTCAGATTTAAAAAGACACCAAGAACAGCTCAATTGGAGTTGTGTAGCCCCAGTTATGCTCAAAACACTAAACCTTGTCAGACACCAAAAATAACAGCGAATTTATTTCTAACCTAATTTAAAAGAGTAAGAACCTCCTTCTTCTTTAACTTTGATTTGGAGAGTTGTTGGGCTTTTAGAGATGGTCCTCCATCAAAACCTACTTCTTGTGGCCAACTTGTCCTCAAGTTGCCTTAGTTTCATACCTACAAAATAAATTCCACCTGGATCAAAGATCAAGCAAACCTTATTAAATTTATCATTGAATATCAAGATGTTGTGCCCACTAATATCAATATCAAAATGTAGAGAAGTGAAGAAGGAAATCAAGTGATTTTCTATGAATAAACCAAAACTCCAAGGAGTTTCTAATTCCTCCTTTAGATATGTTGATACTAGTCCTTCATTCCATGGTGAATCTACTTGGTTGAAACTCTTGTTTAATATACATCTTTTAGGTAAGGAAGTTAGTGATGTTCCCTCCTTCTTAAACTCAATCTTCCACCTAATAGGATACTTAACATCAAAAACATATTCATTAGTGGGATTAAATAAGGAATGCAACTTATCATTATCAAGCATTGTCCAAGGCCTAATGCCTTGAGATTCTATTGTGTCATAAAAAGTGTTATGCAAATTAGAAATAAGAGGATAAGTTAGAGTTAAAGAAGTCTCCCTCTTTGGTAATAAAAAATTCCCAAATACTTCCTTTCCTCTATCTAAGTGCCTCCATGGTTCTTCTATGCACAATTTCTCACTTGGTCCTAGAACAAAATACTTCTTGAAAGTGATTCCTTTAGACACCTCACAAGGTATCCTTAGCCTTGTATCCTTCATGGCCTTGCACACAAGCATATTCATTTGGTTAAGCCATGCTCTACTAAATAACACCCTAACATCATTTTTAAGGAAAAAGTTAGCATAAGCAAAAACAAGGGCATCATATAAAGAACTAAGCTCAAACTTCTCTATAGTTGATCTCCCAATCATAAGTCCTCATTTGTCTTATGATTACTTATACATTGCAAGCTCAAAGAAATGGGGTTAGGTAAGCATAAAAATATAGATTTCCTAATGAGGATCTCTCTCTTTAACTCATGGGTAGCTATACACAAATTAGCTCCTTTTCCTTTCAACTTTTCACACTTGTTTTTACCTTTAGAATGTGTAGTGGCATTTGTTGTAATTAGTTTACAACTCTCGGCCAAGGCATTTAGTCTCTAATTCTCCCTCTTTAACTTCATCTTTATTTGATCTTCACATACCTCCTTAGGTGAAAAAGGTTTTAGGGTGACCTTCTTGCTCATATGAGAGAAAATGTAGGTGTTAGAAACACCATCATGAATGGCATGTTTATCATATTGCCAAGGTCTCCCAAGTAAACGGTGAGTGGCTTCCATAGGCACTACATCACAAAATACATCATCTCTATATTTGCCTATGGAAAAGCTAATAAGAATTTGCTTATTAACTACCATTTCACCCTTATCACTCAACCATTGCAACTTATAAGGTTTAGGGTGTGAAGATGTCCTAAGTCCTAACTTATCTACTAATCTAGTACTAACTACATTAGTACAACTACCACTATCTATGATGAGAGAGCATACCTTCCCTTCTACCAAGCATCTAAAGTGGAAGATGTTCTCCCTTTGTGAGTCATCCAACTCCTTGAGAGCACTCCCAAACATCTTCCTCACCATGAGGAGATCTCCATCTTCGGGTGCTAAGCTTGATTCACTTTCTTCTCCTCTTGAATCCTCACTACCACTTGAAGAAACTTGTGAATCCTCACTAGTAATATCTCCCAAAGTCTCACAACCTTAGTTTTCTTATTGGGACATTAAGAAGCAATATGACCATGACCCAAACATTTAAAACATTTAATTGAACTAGGTTTAGACTTTACCTCCTTACCCTTTGGATCCTCTCGGTCTTGCTTGGTTTTGGATGAAGAAGTGTACTCTTTCTTCCCTTTGTCCTTCCAAGATGATTTGTATGGTGTGAAAGACCTCTTGAAAGTTGCTTTCCTCTTCAATTGACCCTAAATCTTCATGGCCTTATGCAAAACATCTTTAAGAGTGACATAGTGTTGGAGCTCTAGGATGTCTTGAATGTCATGGTTCAAACTATGGATGAATCTAGCAATGATGGCCTCTCTTGCCTCTTGTTAGTCCGCCCTAAGCATAGTCAATTCAAGGTCCTTGTAGTATTCTTGAAGACTCTTTGACCCTTGTGTTAGTCTTTGCAATTTAACATGTAAATCTCTAGTGTAAGAGTGAGGAACAAAACTTTCTTTCATGACATCCTTCAATTGAATCCACGAAGTGATTTGTGGCCTCCTCCTAGCAAAAGCATCCACTAACACTTGATTCCACCATATTAGAGCACACCCTTCAAACTCTAGAATGGTAAGGTTCAACCTCTCTTCATCCCTCAAATAGTTGTGGCAAGAGAACACTTGGTCCACCTTCATCACCCAATCATAGTAGGAATTGGCTCCACCTTCTCCCAAGAATAAAGGTAGCTTAATCTTGGTGTTGATTCCACCTTGCCTTGCTCCTCCACCATAAGGTAAAGCTTGGGGTTGTCAGCCATGCCCTTGGGGAGTCTCTCTTCCTCTAGTCCTCCTTTCATCCTCATATGCATGAAAGGCATAATCCTCATCAAAATTACTCTCTCCCACACTCTCTCTAGGTGAGGCATACTCTCTCCTACTACTTCTCCCTCTTCTCTCCCCTCTTCTTCTATTAGATGCCTCTCTTTCTCTTCTCTCAATTTCTTTTCTCAAAGCTCTTTCCATTTCCCTCCTTCTATCCTCTTCCTCCCTCATTTTCCTATGGCTCTCCACCCTCACCTCATTGACACTCTCTTTAAGCTCATTTTTGAGGTCATGTTGCAAATGGATGAACTTCTCCATCATGGCATCCATCACCCTTTGGGTTCTAGGAGACAATTCATTTCCAATACTTGGGGAACTACCCTGATGCAAACCCATGAGGAACTTATGATGGATCTTCAAGGATTAGCAAAGGGGTGTCCCAATCTTCATTCACCAATGTTCAATCACTCTTAAACAGCGGAATAACTCAATATATAACAATGATAGCTCATGGTCAACACAAAAGGGGGAAGAAAGAAATAAAAATGGAAGAAGGAAGAAGTGTGGTAAGCGCCATGGATGAAACACCCAATAAGCTTGGTTGGAGAATCGCCATTTGGATCATGGATCAATGATAAGATTCAAGGTTCTTGGAAGAAACCCTAGGAGTCCTCTCTCCTTTTCTCAAGACTTTTGATGCAATCCTCAAGGAGAAGAGCATAGAAGTCACGGATCTTCATGCTTCAATGGAGACTTAGGTGTTTAGGAAGAAAAAGCTTGCGCCTCAAGGAGAAAAGAAATGGAGAAAACGGATTAGAAGAGAAATGGAAGCGCCATGGCAAGTGCCAATAAGCTTGAGGTGGAACCGCCACAATGGAGCAAGGATGTCATTGATGAGATTCAAGGTTCTTCACAAGAACACAAGAGAGAAAACACTCTCAATTTTCTGAATTCAATTCTCAATTAATCAAAAAGTGTATGAATTACAAAGGAAATCCTATTTATACTACTAAGGTGTGGTGCTTAGCTTGCTATGGAAGGAACTAATGTCCACCCTTGGATTAGATTCTAATCTAATGGCTATGAAGGGAAGCTTGTGGTGGAAGTTTGATTAGCTTGGAGGACAAGGATCAATCCTCCACCCTTGGATGTAGATCCTCATCCAACGGTTATGGCACCAAGCTTGCACTCCAAGCTTTTAAGCTTAGCCCTTGGATTAGTATCCTCATCTAATGGTCATGGTGCCAAGCTTGCACTCCAAGTTTCTAAGCTTAACCCTTGGATTAGAATCCTATCTAAGGGTCACTAATTATTTATTTATTACAAGTTTAGGCTCAAATTAAATCCTTAAAACAATTACATAATTAAAAGAAAACTACTAATAAGCCTAAACATTAAAACATTTCGCTAAAAATTCCTGGAAGCATTCCAACGCTAACTTCAAGCTCATTTTCCAACTAGTTGCAGTTCGAACTGGGTTTTGGTGTCTTCATAGCTTTTGTAGACCTTGAAGTACTCTTTAATTTGGCACCAAGATCACCTCAATTGGATTTGTGTAGCTCGAGTTATGATTGAAATACTGAAACAGGTCAGACAGTAAAAATCAGCAGCGAATTTTATTAGAAGCCCAAAATTGAAAAGTAAGGTTGGAGAGTTTCGTTGGGCTTTTGGAGATGGTCCTCCATCAAACCCTCCTTCTTATGGTCAACTTGTCCCCAAGTTGACTTGAGCTCCACCTACAATAAAATTCCACCCGGATCAAAGATTAAACATGGTTCATTAACTTTGTTGTTAGATGATGCAAAATATAAGCAAACTTGTTTCTTATAGTTATGGCATAGGTGTAAAATTAAAACAACATTATTAATTAAGTGGTCCTTTAATTTCCTACACCTACTAAAATTACTAGTTTGCAAATCATATGAATTAAATTGTTTTCTATCATCAACAACACCAACTAATGAAGTGTGAGTAGAAGTTATCTGATCCTTCAAAATATTTCCCAAGCTCTTTTGTTTAAACCCATGGAGTTGTGGGGTACCCTCCTTCTTGAACTCTTTGATCATCCTAGAAGGAAATTCAACATTATGAAAACTGAATGCATTAGGTACAGCCAACAATTCCATATCAAAATCATGGGAATCTAACATAAAGCAAGGGTAACCATGCAAGTTGAAATAAGTAAGAGTTAAGGAATTTTTTTCCAAGGTTAGTTTATAACTCTTAACCACTTCCTCTCCTCTATAATGTTTATTCCATGGTTTCATCACACTTAACTTCTTGTTTGTACCTATAGCACAATCAACCTCAAAACAAGAGTTAGGGTAAAAAGGAATTCCAAACTTAATAGCAAAATCACACTTCCCATTCAAGTGTCTTTCCCACCATAGGCTCTCTTTTCTTCCAAGATTACCTACAAGAGAAGAACTCAAAGAAGTAGATGTGGGTAAGCATAAGAATATGGATTTCCTAGCTAAAAAGTCTCTCTTGAGTTCACTCCTTTCCATCAAGAAGTTATCTTTCTTATCATTCTTTTTACTTTTCATTTTATCAAGTTTATGGACCTTAGGGTTAGATAACTTCCCTTTCAATTTTCCTCCCTTGGAGCTCTTGGCCATGGACTTGTCTCCATGCTTGGGTGTGCCTTTGGAGCTCTCGGCCAAGGTAAACTTCTTCTCTTGGTCCCTTTTAAACTTCATTTTTATTTGGTCTTCACAAACCTCTTTAGGTGATAATGGCTTTAGTGTGACCTTCTTACCTACATGAGAGAAAATGTAAGTATTGGCAACTCCATCATGTATAGCTTTTCTATCAAATTGCCAAGGTCTACCAAGGAGTAAGTGTGTGGCCTCCATAGGAACAACATCACAAAGTACTTCATCATTAAATCTTCCAATAGTAAAAGAAATAAGTACTTGTTTGTCTACCACTAACTCTCCTTTCTCACTCAACCATTGTAGCTTATATGGTTTCACATGTGAAGATGTTTTCAAATTTAATTTATCTACTAATCTAGTACTTACTACATTAGTGCAACTTCCACTATCAATAATTAAAGAGCATACCTTCCCTTCAATAGTGCACCTACTATGGAAGATATTCTCCCTTTGGGAGTCATCAAGTTCTTTACTTACATTGCCAAGCATCCTCCTCACCATCAAGAGATCTCCCTCCTCGGCTTGCTCATGGTTGGAATGCTCACTTGCACTTGATGCCTCACTTTCACTAGATGATGAGCTTGAATCTTCACTTGTAACCGCTCCATTCTTCATCATCATAGCTTTCTTGTTTGGGCAATGAGAGGCTGTGTGTCCATGACCTAGACATTTGAAACACTTAATAGAACTAGGTTTAGAAGAGTTAGAATGTACCTCCTTTACCTTAGTAGTCTCTCGGTCATGCTTATTCCTTTGGTTGGAGTAGCCCTCCTTCTTGCCTTTGTCCCTCCAAGAGGTAGTATATGAAGTAGAGGATCTTTTGAAGGTGCTTTTCCTCTTGATTTGTTGCTCCACCTTCTCGGCCTTGTGTATGGCCTCCTCAATGCTCACATAGCTTTGGAGTTCAAGAACATCTTGGATCTCTCTATTGAGTCCATGAGTAAATCTAGCTAATGTGGCCTCTTTCTCTCTTGGTATTCACACCTTAGCATGGTCAACTCAAGCTCCCTATAATATTCTTGCACACTCATGGTACCTTGAGTCAACCTTTGGAGTTTAACATGTTGGTATTTCACATATGTGTGTGGTACAAACCTAAGTCTCATAGCTTCCTTAAGTCGGGTCCAAAGGATAATTCGGTCCATCTCCCTCCTCTCGGCTTCTCCTAGAATTTGGTACCACCAAACTAAGGCATATCCTTCAAACTCCATAATAGCTAAGCTTAATCTCTCTTCATCATTGAGCATGGGGTAGCATGAGAAAATTTGGTCTAGTTTCATGGTCCACTCTAGGTATGCTTCGGCACCTCCTTCACCATTGAACTTAGGTAGGTTAAGCTTTAGGTTTCTCTCATCTATCCTACCACATTCATTATATACTTGGTGTACTCGGCCACATCCCCTATGGTGTCCATAATCTCCCCTTCTTGCTCTCCTAGTATCACGCCTATTGCCTCTCAAGTTAGGGTCACCCTCACCATTGCTCCCATCTTGATGGAGGACCATCTCCAAAAGCTCAACCAAACTCTCTAACCTTACTTTTCAATTTTGGGCTTCTAATAAAATTCGTTGTTGATTTTTGCATCTGACCTGTTTCAGTATTTCGATCATAACTCGAGCTACACAAGTCCAATTGAGGCGTTCTTGGTGCCAAATTAAAGAAGACTTCAAGGGATACAAAAGCTATGAAGACACCAAAACCCAGTTCGAACTGAAACTAGTTGGAAAATGAGCTTGAAGTTAGCATTGGAATGCTTCCAGGAATTTTCAGCGAAATGTTTTAATGTTTAAGCTTATTAGTAGTTTTCTTTCAATTATGTAATTGTTTTAAGGATTTAATTTGAGCCTAAACTTGTAATAAACAAATAATTAGTGACCCTTAGATAGTATTCTAATCCAAGGGTTAAGCTTAGAAGCTTGGAGTGCAAGCTTGGTACCGTGACCATTAGATGAGGATACTAATCCAAGGGCTAAGCTTAAAAAAGCTTGGAGTGCAAGCTTGATGCCATAACCGTTGGATAAGGATCTACATCCAAGGGTGGAGGATTGATCCTTGTCCTCCAAGCTAATCAAGCTTCCACCACAAGCTTCCCTTCATAGCCATTAGATTAGAATCTAATCCAATGGTGGAAATTAGTTCCTTGCATAGCAAGCTAGCTCCACAACTTAGTAGTATAAATAGGATTTCTTTTGTAATTCAAACACTTTTGATAAAATTTCTGAATATTGAATTAAGCTAAGAGCTTATTCTTGTTGGACTTGAAGCTTGAAGAATGCAGTTTGTGTCTCTCTTATGTGTTTTGGTTTTGATGAATGTATTTTCGGTTTTCCATAGATGAATGTAACTAGGATATAACTATGTATTGTGTGTTGAATTCTTTGTTTAAAACCCCAGAGATGTGCATAACTTGTGTATGATTGATCATGTGAAGAATGATTGATTTCCATTTGAGAAAAACAGTTTGAAAAACCTTGGAAATTCATTTTTCACTGATGTAATCGATTACAGCCCTGGTGTAATCGATTACATTGATCATGCTCTCTGGTGTAATCGATTACATGGGTGATGTAATCGATTACATGCTGAGAGCTCTCTGGTGTAATCGATTACATCCCCTATGTAATCGATTACATGGTTTGAAAATCACCTTTTCTGGGTTTCCCTCTTCAATGTAATCGATTACATGCTCGTGGTAATCGATTACTTGCCTGGAAAAATCAAATTGGAGGGTTCTAACGGCTAGTGTAATCGATTACATGCATTTGGGATTAATTACATGGACCGTTATAGCTCAGATTTGCACGTTTTCTCCCTCCAAATTGGTTCTATAAGTACATCCTTGATGAAGCATATGAGATTGCTGAAAACCTAACTTCTTGAAACCATTCCTACACTTTCATATGCTCTAAACTTAGAGATTATCAAGGTTTTCAAAGACAAGGGGAAACTTGATCCATATCCTTGTTGGGTGATTTTCATAGAGCTTGTTTGTGATCAGATTCTGCACTTAAGGTGTATTCTTTACTGATCTTTTGTATTTCAATTTTGGGTTGTTGCTCTAGGAGAGAGGTCTCTCTAGATAGAGCATTGTATTTGAGAAGTGATTCTCAAAGTTTGGTCTTGGAGGTGCCAAGATCTTGGAAGTTCTGTTCTTCAGGTTGAAGAACAGTTTTTTTCAAGTGTTTTGATTTCTGTTTGTATTGCTTGTTGCAGAGTGAATGTAAAAGGATACAAAAGAAATCATTTAATAGTGGAAAGCCAATCGCAACAGTTGTTGGGTTGGGACTGGACGTAGGCAGTTGGCGAACCAGTATATATAGCTGTGCACTCATTCTCTTCCTTACTCTCTTTACAGTTTTCACTATATTGATATTGATTATATTCTGCTCTGTTTTGGGAAACTGTATTGATAATCAACTCATTAATTGGTTTAGAAATAGGATCAGTAATTGAACTTGTATTTGAATCTGTAATTGAAAGGTAATTGATAGGTAATTAAGATTAGCTTTCTGTTGAATCAAAAGGAATTAGAAACACGCAAATTTGGGTTAAAGTTTAACAAGAATCTATTCACCCCCCCTCTAGATTCATACATAGGGACCAACAATTGGTATCAGAGCTACTTCTAGTAAGTTGCTCTAGAATTTGATCCATAATGGCAAGTAATCAATTACCTTTTGCTGAAGGTGCCTCTATTAATAGACCTCCTCTGTTTTGTGGAGATAACTATCCATTTTGGAAAGTTAGAATGAAAATCTTTATGGAGTCTATAAATAGAAACATTTGGCAAGCTGTTGTAACTGATTTTAAAATCCCCACATATATAGTTGATGGAAATGAATTAGAAAAACCTTTTGATAAGTGGGAACCAAAGAAATTAGGAGAAAGCAGAAAATGATGCTAAAGCTTTAAATATTATACATTCAGCATTAAACTCTGATGAATTCTTTAGAATTTCAGCTTGTACAACAGCAAAGGAAGCATGGGATCTCATCATGGTGACTCATGAAGGTACTCCTGAGGTGAGAAGAGCTAGAAAGAACACACTCATCCAAGAGTATGAAATGTTCAGAATGGCACAAGGTGAGTCTATCATGGACATGCAGAAACGATTCACACACATTGTGAATCACCTCAAAGGACTCGGTAAGGTCTTTGTTGAGGAAGAGGTAAATATAAAGGTGCTGAAGTCTCTAAGCAGAAAATGGCAACCAACAGTCACAACCATTACGAAATCAAAGAACTTGGCCTTAATGACAAGTCTTGAGTTGTTTGGTAAGTTTGAGAGAATATGAGATGGATATGTCACATATGGTGATGAAGAGCAAAAAGACAAGAAGGCTAAAAGTTTAGCACTTAAAATGGAGGACACAGCTAGTGATAGTGATGCATCATCAAGTCAGTGAAAATGAATCGAGCAAGAAATGAATCTCATGGTCAGAAAGTTCAAAAGGTTCATGAGGAAGAACAACAACAAGAAGAGATTCAACAATGCTAGAAAAGGATCATCTTCGAAGGTCACATGCTATGAATGTGGCAAGGCTGGACACTATAGATCGGAGTGTCCAAACTTGAAGAAATCAAGCAAGAAGAGCCTAGAAGAGTGGAGCAAGAAGAAAAACCCAAGAAGGACCGATATCGGAAGAAAAAGGCCTACATTGCTTGGGAAGAAAATGACTGCTCATCATCTAGTGAAAGCGAAAATGAGGAAGCCAACTTATGTCTTATGGCTAAACCAGAATCGGATGATGAGGTAAGTGATTCTGACTCCTCCAAAAATGATAATGATTATGATGAATTATATACTTTGCTTTTTGTGAGTTATTTAAAGAAGCAAAAAAATTTGAAAAAGCGGTAGTAAGGTTTTGAAAAACGAGTTCTTGATTTAGAAAAAGAAATTTCTTTTTGAAAACCAATAATCAAGAATTAAAAGATGAAAATGATAAATTGAAATTGCCCTGTTCAAAGTGTAAATCCTTTACGCCTCCTTTAAAGAATAATAAAAAGAAGTTCCATACATTTAAACAAACCAGCAAGTATAGAAACTTCTCATGTAGTTATTGTATGCAATGCTGGACATAATCATTATAACTGCATGATTAGAAAGAAAGGCTTAGATAATGGATTGTTTAAATGGATAAAGAAAGATAGTCACAGTTCTAACATGAAAGGACCCAACAAGATTTGGGTACCAAAAACCAAATGATATCTTTCTTTGTGTAGGTGTGCTTGAGAGCCAAACACTCAACATGGTATTTGGATAGTGGTCGCTCAAGACATATGACGGGTGACAAGAGTAATTTTATCTCCTTCAAATCCAAAGAATCCGGTTCGCAGTTTATGGAGATAATAACAAAGGCAAAATTCTACGTATTGGTGATGTTGGAGACAAATCCAACTCCGTGATTGAAGATGTACTGCTTGTAGAAGGTTTGAAGTTTAATCTTCCGAGTATTAGCCAATTATGCGACAAAGGCTATCAAGTTTCATTCGACAAAGACTATCGCAAGATCAATAACAACGAATCGAATGAGGTATTGATGGTAGGTAAGAGAAGAGGTAACATCTATACACTTGAACTTGATCATTCATCATCATATCATGCATGTCTTACGTCTAATGATGATCTATCTTGGCTTTGGCATAGACGTATAGCACATATTGATGTTCATCAACTTAATAAACTGTCATCTAAGAGCTTAGTAGAAGGACTACCTGAATTAAAGTTCAAAAGAGAAGGCCTATGTGATGCATGTCGGAAAAGGCAAGCAATCTAGAAACTCTTTCAAATCTAAAAATGTTGTTTCAACTTCTAGACCGCTTGAATTGCTGCACATGGATCTCTTTGGTCCATCTAGAACTGCTAGTTTAGGTGGAAATCTATATGGATTAGTTGTTGTAGATGACTACTCTCGTTTTGCTTGGGTTACTTTTATACCAAGTAAAGACACCACTTTCAAAGTCTTCAAAATACTTGCTAAAAAGATTCAAAACGAAAAAAGATTTGAAAATTAAGTCCATTAGAAGTGATCATGGAGGGGAATTTGAAAATGAACATTTTGAAAAGTTTTGTGAAAAATATGGAATCGATCACAACTTTTCCGCTCCAAGAACTCCACAACAAAATGGGGTTGTTGAGAGGAAAAACAGATCTTTAGTAGAACTAGCAAGAACTATGTTGAATGAAAGTGATTTGCCTAAATATTTTTGGGTGATGCGTTTCCACTTGCATGCTATGTTCTAAATAGAATTGTGATTCGACCTATTTTAAAGAAAAACCCCTATGAACTCTATAAAGGCAAGAAACCCAATATATCTCATTTTCGGGTATTTGGGTGTAAGTGTTTTGTCTTGAATAATAGCAAAGAGCCTATTGGTAAGTTTGATGCCAAGGTGATGAGGGTGTGTTTATTGGGTATTCATCATCAAGTAAAGCATATAGAGTCTTTAATAAAAGGAGAATGTGCATTGAGGAATCTGTGCATGTTAAGTTTGATGAAACTAACAATCCCCCAAAAGGGAAGTGTATTTGTTGATGATGATGAGCATGTAGGTGAAGAAAGCATAAGCAAAGAAGAATGAACAGCAAGAACCACCAACTACTTCTCATGAGCTTCCAAAAGTATGGAGGAAACCAAGAGATTTATCTCTTGATAACATCATTGGTGACATCCATAAGGGAGTATCTACTAGATCTACTCATAACATGTTTTGTGATGATTATGCATTTGTGTCTCAATTTGAACCTTCTTGTGTTGATGATGCTATAAATGATGAATATTGGATGAATGCTATGCAAGAAGAATTAAATCAGTTTAAAAGAATAACGTTATGGGAGTTAGTACCTTTTAAAAGAGATATGAATGTAATTGGAACAAAATGGGTGTTTAAGAATAAGTTAGATGAGAATGGAGTTGTGGTTAGAAATAAGGCTAGACTAGTAGCTAAGGGATATAATCAACAAGAAGGAATAGATTTTGGTGAAACTTATGCCCCTGTTGCTAGACTAGAAGCTGTTAGAGTTTTACTTGCTTTTGCCTGTATACATGATTTCAAGTTGTTTCAAATGGATGTTAAAAGTGCTTTCTTGAATGGCTATATCAATGAAGAAGTTTTTGTTTCACAACCTCCTGGATTCACCGATTTGATTTCTGAACATGTGTACAAACTCAAGAAGGCCCTATATGGTCTTAAACAAGCCCCTAGACAATGGTATGAAAGGTTAAGTAAATTTCTTCTGTCAAAAGGGTTCTGCAGAGGTAATGTTGACAAAACTCTTTTCATAAGGAGGAAGTCAAACTGTATTTTGTTGGTTCAAGTTTATGTTGATGATATTATATTTGGATCAACTAATAAATCTCTGTGTGAAGAGTTTGTGGATAGCATGCGGGGGAGTTTGACATGTCTATGATGGGGAACTCAAATTCTTCCTAGGACTGCAAGTCAAACAACTGAAAGATGGAATCTTCATACATCAAGCAAAGTACACCAAGGAATTCTTGAAGAAATTCGACATGGAGAGTTGTAAGATCTCAAACATTCCTATGTCAACTAATCTCTACTTGGATAATGATGCAGCTGGACAAAGTGTAGACCAATCAAGATATAGAGGGATCATTGGATCACTCTTGTACCTCACAGCAAGTAGGCCAGACATTATGTTCAGTGTGTGTGTTTGTGCAAGATTCCAATCTGCACCAAAGGAGTCACACATGGCAATTTTGTGAAGAAAATATTGAAGTATCTCAAAGGAACTACTAATCGTGGTTTGTGGTATCCAAAAGGTACGTATCCCACATTGGTTGGTTTTAGTGATGCTTGACTTTCTTGGATGTAAAACGATAGGAAAAGTACTAGTGGAGTATGTCATTTGTTTGGAGGAAGCTTGGTCTCATGGTATAGCAAGAAACAAGCTTTGTGTAGCTCTTTCAATCGAAGCAGTATATATAGCTACAGGTAGCTGTTGTGCTCGTACCATTTGGTTGAAGCAACAACCGGAGGATTTTGGACTTAAGCTTGATCATATTCCAATCAAGTGTGACAACACAAGTGCCATTAGTATCACGAAGAATCCGGTTTACACTCAAGGACAAAGCACATTGAGGTGCGTCATCACTTCATTAGAGATCATGTTGAGAAGGGAGATGTTGAGGTGGAATTCATTGACACAGAAAATCAACTCGCGGATATCTTCACCAAACCTCTGCCCAAGGAGAGGTTCTTCAAACTTAGAACCAATCTTGGTATACTAAGTGAAGAACATCTCACATAAGTATTGTATGTTAGTTTAATCATTCATTTGTGCTTAAATTTGGTATGAATTCATTACATTACATGATCTTGACCATTAACATGAAGAATCAAATGTTTTTCAATCATTCTATATGTAAAATCCATGAACATTGCAAATACATAGCCTATTTTCAACTTGATTTGTGGTTTTCTATAGGATGTAATCGATTACAACATGAATGTAATCGATTACAAGAATGTTAGGCTCTGATGTAATCGATTACAGGTCCAATGTAATCGATTACAACAGATTGGGTTTCGGATGTAATCGATTACAATAGCTATGTAATCGATTACATGGCTTTGTGGTTCTGATGTAATCGATTACATCACGGTGTAATCGATTACATGAGCTCTGGAAGTGTTTTTCGAGCTTTGTTCTTCGTTCACAGGCTTTATGTTAAATGTGTTTTGGAAGCCCATTCTCTGAACCAACCCTTTGTGATCTTTATTAGAGCTTGTTAGGGTTTCATTCACATTTTCATTCTACTCCAAACCCTAATCTCTCACGGCCTCCAAACCCTATTCTCTCTATCCCACACTCATCTTCAACCTTCAAACCATGGACGGACAAGGAAACGGAAAAGAATGAAAGCTAGGGCTAACCGTGATATTCAAGAAGAAAGACGTACCAAAAGAGGCGGAAACCTCTTCCAAAAGGAAGGCTCTGAAGAATCCGTGCGTCACAACCCTTGGTTCACCTCGAAGGAACAAGAAACCCGTTTCTTCAACGATTTTGCAAACCGGAACTCGTAGCCCCAAAGATTGTCAACTTGGATGGTTAGATAATGAAGGATTTACCTTTCAATCCATGCTCCGAGATCAGAACTTGGAGAAATTCGTTGGGCTAAGGGGTCACATTTACCCTGATTTGGTAAGGGTATTTTATTCTAATCTGAAATATCAACCTGGAAAGATTTTATCTGAAGTTAAAGGAGTGAGCATTGTTCTGACTCACGATTTATTTTTCGAACTGGGTGGAATAACGAATGAGGGGATAGTCCCTACTTTGGAAAATTTGGCTGAGGAAGGCTTTGAACTTCAAAAGGATGCTTTTTACATGAGCATGTTGAGGAATCTGAGTCTTGGGAAGGCGATATGACTGCAAGGAAGGAAAAGAGGTATGAGGAAGACCTTTGGCATAGGTGGTCTCAACACCGACGACCGTCTTCTTCATTATACTATTTCTTTGGGTATTGGTCTTAGAGGTACGAATCATGCTCAACTCATGGAAGAAGATATGCTTTTGATGTCACTTACTGAAGAATGGAATTCAGGTTGATTGGGGTCAAGTTATCATGGACAACATGACCAAAGTAAGGAAATTCCATGACTTCAAGTGCCCTTATGGTCTGTTCATATCACGTGTTCTTGAGAGATGTCAAGTGGATGTCTCCAATGAGCACAGAGAATTGGCAAGGGATATCCATGTGCTTGGTGATATGATGCTGAAAAAGATGAGATTGACCAAGACATCTGAGGGCTGGGTATCTAGAGAGGAAATACAACAACAACAGAAGAACAAACAACCCACAACATCCTCCTTGATGATGATGGAGATTCCTACGGGGAGTACACCCCTAAGTCTCGCTTTGAGTCCATTGTGCTAGATAGGCTAGAGGAGATGGATAAACGACAAGAGGATCTAGGAAAGCAAATCAAAGACTTGGAAAGGAATCAGAATCTGCACTTCCTTGACATGAGGTCTTTGATGGAGACTATCATGGAGCGCCTCAACCAAGATGATGATGACGATGGCGATGATCGGTGATCTCTTTTTTTGGTTTGATATACCAAATAGGGGAGAATATTTAGGTTATCCTAGATAGGGAGAGTAACTAGATAGGGGGAGTTGAGAGTTGAAATTAGCTTTGATAGGTTTCTAATGTTTTTACTTGTTTTATTGAACTACGTTCTTGTTTTTGAATATTGAATAAAATTTGGTTTGTTTTATGATTCATTGGTCTTGATCTATATTTGTATTTGAATCATATCATACATACTTGAATGAATGGTTAAATAGTAGTGCATATGCATATGGTATTTTCTCGAAATTCTAACATATGCGGGTATAACAAAGAACAACACATATCCTAAAAACTCTAGGAAAACCTCTTATGTGATTTGGTACATCAAAACCAAAAAGGGGAGATTGTTGGACTTGAAGCTTGAAGAATGCAGTTTGTGTCTCTCTTATGTGTTTTGGTTTTGATGAATGTATTTTCGGTTTTCCATAGATGAATGTAACTAGGATATAACTATGTATTGTGTGTTGAATTCTTTGTTTAAAACCCCGAGAGATGTGCATAACTTGTGTATGATTGATCATGTGAAGAATGATTGATTTCCATTTGAGAAAAACAGTTTGAAAAACCTTGGAAATTCATTTTCATCGATGTAATCGATTACACCCTGTGTAATCGATTACATTGATCATGCTCTCTCTGGTGTAATCGATTACATGGGTGATGTAATCGATTACATCTTGAAAACTCTACGTGTAATCGATTACATCCCCTATGTAATCGATTACATGGTTTGAAAATCACCTTTTACTAAGGTTTCCCTCTTCAATGTAATCGATTACATGCTCGTGGTAATCGATTACTTGCCTGAAAAATCAAATTGGAGGGTTCTAACGGCTAGTGTAATCGATTACATGCATTTGGGATCAATTACATGGACCGTTATAGCTCAATTTGCATGTTTTCTCCCTCCAAATTGGTTCTATAAGTACATCCTTGATGAAGCATATGAGATTGCTGAAAACCTAACTTCTTGAAACCATTCCTACACTTTCATATGCTCTAAACTTAGAGATTATCAAGGTTTTCAAAGACAAGGGAAACTTGATCCATATCCTTGTTGGGTGATTTTCATAGAGCTTGTTTGTGATCGGATTCTCGCACTTAAGGTGTATTCTTTACTGATCTTTTGTATTTCAATTTTGGGTTGTTGCTCTAGGAGAGAGGTCTCTCTAGATAGAGCATTGTATTTGAGAAGTGATTCTCAAAGTTTGGTCTTGGAGGTGCCAAGATCTTGGAAGTTCGTTCTTGGGTTGAAGAACAGTTTTTGGTGTTTTGATTTGTTTGTATTGCTTGTTGCAGAGTGAATGTAAAAGGATACAAAAGAAATCATTTAATAGTGGAAAGCCAATCGCAACAGTTGTTGGGTTGGGACTGGACGTAGGCAGTTGGCCGAACCAGTATATATCGCTGTGCACTCATTCTCTTCCTTACTCTCTTTACAGTTTTCACTATATTGATATTGATTATATTCTGCTCTGTTTTGGGAAACTGTATTGATAATCAACTCATTAATTGGTTTAGAAATAGGATCAGTAATTGAACTTGTATTTGAATCTGTAATTGAAAGGTAATTGATAGGTAATTAAGATTAGCTTTCTGTTGAATCAAAAGGAATTAGAAACACGCAAATTTGGGTTAAAGTTTAACAAGAATCTATTCACCCCCCCTCTAGATTCATACATAGGGACCAACAATTCTTTGAGAGTATTCTCTCTTGTGTTCTTGTGAAGAACCTTGAATCTCATCAATGGCTTCCTTGTCCATTGTGGCGGTTCCACCTCTAGCTTATTGGCACTTGCCATGGCGCTTCCATCTCTAAACTCCTTCCGTTTTCTATTTCTTTTTCTCCTTGAGGCCTTGAGCTTCTTCTTCATTTGTCCAAGCCTCCATTGAAGCATGAAGATCCGCAACTTATATGCTATTCTCCTTGAGGATTGCATCAAATTTGGTATTTAGAGCTTGTTCTACTTCAATTGGAGCATCCTATCCGGTTTGAATTTTCCTTACTTTGAGTTTGCGTTTTCTCTTCAAATTTTTGTGTATTTTCGGGTTGTATGAACTTGCTTGAGTTCTTCACATGTTCCTTGAGTTGTCTTAATCTTGAATTTGAGTTTTCATGTTAAAAAATTCCTAGATCTATAATTCCTATCAATTCCTTGTGTTTTCACCGTTTAATTTTCTTTCTAAGCTTGTTCTAGTAATTTTCACATGTGTTCTTGATTTTGCTTCATATGAACCGTGCCAAATCCATGCTATTCCGTGAATTAATTGTTTGAATGTGTTTGAGGTTCTGTTCACATGTTTTAAGTGCTAAGAATTGTGCATTACAAGTTCAAGTAGCTTTCACCATGCTTAATCTTGCTTACTAGTAATTTTAGACTTAATTTTGCCTTAGTCTTAGGTTTTTCTCAATTCGGTCCAGGAAAAGAAAGTCAAGAAAAAGAAGTACAAAGTCAAAGGAAAAAAAGAAAATCAAAAGAAAGATTACAAGAAAAAGAATCATAAGAAAAATCAAAGAGAAGAGAAAACTAGAAAAGTGAAACTAGTGGAAATTCATGTGAATAGAAAAAGAGCAAATGAAAAGTTAATTTAGTGAAATTAAAGCCTAATTGTGCAGTGCAGTACCTTGACTAATTGAGCCTCTAAATACTCCCAAAATTAGTGGTTCAAAGGACTTAGAGTACTAGAGACACTTAGGACTAAGCATTATCACAAAAACTTGAGTTTAGATTGCTAGTAGCCTAGATTCTTGAACTTGTGGTGTGTGATGTGCTTGGTAACTTGAAACTCTGTTTTTCCCCTGTATTTTTTAGCATATTACTTGGCTGTACAGTGGTGAAAACTTCACCTAATCACTTAAAATCACTTCACAAAATTCACTTGCAAAATTGCCTAAATTCAGTTGCTAAATTGGTGCCAAAATTGCTTGAAATTTGGCTTGTTCATTGGATTCTTGATTCGCTGGAATTTTTCCAGTTTTGAACATTGTTTGTGGCTGTCCAAACTGCAGTAGTATTAGTGCCTTTGTCACATATACATTCCTATATTTGAGTAGCCAAAATTTTGTTCATTGAGTACCTTTATTGCTTGTCATTTTTGGACTCCTAAGTTTTGTCTTGAGTTTGTATTTCTTGGAATTCCTAAGCTTGACTCTAGAACCGTTCCTCTTTCACTTTGGATACTTGAACCTTGAATGATTGATTAAAGGTTTGAACAAGAGTATTAAGAGAGGTTGAGTGGAAAAAGACAAGAGAGAACATTAGAGAAAAAGTCTTGAAGTGTGAAATACGAGTGACTTGAGTGTATACACTTAGTGAGTGGAGAGGATCTCAAATTTCTTCTATATTTTGTGTACTAATCTTTCTTGTGCAGCTATGGATAGTTCCCCTAGTGTAGGAAATGATCTTTCACCTAAAACTAAGAGAATGCTAGATTTAATGAAAAGTATGTGGCAAATTAGTTTAGAGGAGAGGTTTGACCTAGAAAGGAGAGCTAAGGAAGAGAGAAAGATTAGGAAGGAACTAGAGAAGAAAATTCTTGAAGATACAAGTGGAAACCAACCAAAACATGGACTTAGAGGTGCTGGAAATTCTAGCCACCGAGGGAGTGATAGTAGAGGGAGCCAATCTACACCTAAGAGTAGTGAACATCATGGGAGGAAGGAGAAAACCTTGAGAGAAAAGCATGAGAGAAGGGAAAGAAAAAAAAGAAGGTTGTTAGAAGAAAATGAAAAGAATTATGACAAGTATTGGAGAAGAGAAAAAGAAAGAATGATAGAGGAATTGAGAGAAAAAGAATTGAGAGCAAAAGAAATTAAAGAATTGGAGTTAATGGAAAAACAAATGAAGGAGAAAAGTGATATTTTACTTGCTTATACTAACCCTTCATTTGATTGTTTTAATTCTTATTTGGAGAATATTGTAGGTATGGTTCCAAAGGATGAATACCAAGAGGAAATTGACAACCTCTTGTGTGAAGATGTAGAAATAAAGGCACTTGAAGACCACTGTGAAGTTGTTTGTGACCATCTTTACAAACAACCTTTTGTTTTGGTGCCTCGTGAAGAGTTGTTCATAATAGAGCCTTGGAACAAACATTGTGAAGAAAAGGAAATACCTGTAAAGTTTGAACTTCCCTTTGAGAAAAATTCCTTGCCACTTACTATTCCTTTTACTTCTAATAAAAAGGATTTTGCATGTTATAACCTTGAGTATTATGGAATTAGACCTTGGACAATTCTTGAATTTGGCAATTTGGAATTCTTAATCGTACCTAACGATTTTTATCTTAATCGTGTTGAATGTCCTTCTAGGTTGATGGAAGAGTTTAAGAAGGAGGGTACATTGCAAATTTCTACACCTAGAAGAAGAATCTTAACTAAGAGTTCCAATCTTGACATGTCAACACTTGAGGAAGTGCTAGTATCTACACAACTTGAAGTTGAAACTCCAAAGAGCTTTGGTTATGCTATGAAAGATCAACTAAGTTCTACTTTTACTTCATTAAATTGTGATGTTGATATTAGCAAACAAATTATCATGTTGTTATATGATTGGCAAATAAATAACTTAGGTAAATCTAGCAAATTTAAAGAGTGTTTGAATAGGAAGTCTTATTTACTTTTACAACTATGCAATCACTTTAAGAAACAAATTTACCTCTATGTTGCATCATATAATAACCAATTTGAGGAACCTTGTTTAATCTTTGATCCGGGTGGAAATTTATTGTAGGTGGAGCTCAAGTCAACTTGGGGACAAGTTGACCATAAGAAGGAGGGTTTGATGGAGGACCATCTCCAAAAGCTCAACCAAACTCTCTAACCTTACTTTTCAATTTTGGGCTTCTAATAAAATTCGCTGCTGATTTTTGCATCTGACCTGTTTCAGTATTTCGATCATAACTCGAGCTACACAAGTCCAATTGAGGCGTTCTTGGTGCCAAATTAAATAAGACTTCAAGGGATACAAAAGCTATGAAGACACCAAAACCCAGTTCGAACTGCAACTAGTTGGAAAATGAGCTTGAAGTTAGCGTTGGAATGCTTCCAGGAATTTTCAGCGAAATGTTTTAATGTTTAGGCTTATTAGTAGTTTTCTTTCAATTATGTAATTGTTTTAAGGATTTAATTTGAGCCTAAACTTGTAATAAACAAATAATTAGTGACCCTTAGATAGGATTCTAATCCAAGGGTTAAGCTTAGAAGCTTGGAGTGCAAGCTTGGTACCATGACCATTAGATGAGGATACTAATCCAAGGGCTAAGCTTAAAAGCTTGGAGTGCAAGCTTGATGTCATAACCGTTGGATGAGGATCTACATCCAAGGGTGGAGGATTGATCCTTGTCCTCCAAGTTAATCAAGCTTCCACCACAAGCTTCCCTTCATAGCCATTAGATTAGAATCTAATCCAATGGTGGAAATTAGTTCTTTGCATAGCAAGCTAGCTCCACAACTTAGTAGTATAAATAGGATTTCTTTTGTAATTCAAACACTTTTGATAAAATTTCTGAATATTGAATTAAGTTAAGAGCTTATTCTTTGAGAGTATTCTCTCTTATGTTCTTGTGAAGAACCTTGAATCTCATCAATGGCTTCCTTGTCCATTGTGGCGGTTCCACCTCTAGCTTATTGGCACTTGCCATGGCGCTTCCATCTCTAAACTCCTTCCGTTTTCTATTTCTTTTTCTCCTTGAGGCCTTGAGCTTCTTCTTCATTTGTCCAAGCCTCCATTGAAGCATGAAGATCCGCAACTTATATGCTATTCTCCTTGAGGATTGCATCACATCTTCACTACTCCTAGGTGAATATTGGCTTCCCCTACTTGTTTCTCTTATGGTGCTCACATGTCTATCACTCTTGGATTCAAAAGTTCCCTTAACTCCACTTGTCTCACCAAGGACCTTCTTCTTTAATTCCTTCCTATTCTTTCTCTCTTCCTTAGCTCTCCTCTCTAGGTCAAACCTCTCCTCTAAACTAGTTTGCAACATACTCTTCATTAGGTCCATCATTTTCTTAGTTTTAGGTGAAAGGTCATTTCCTACACTAGTAGAACTATCCATAGCTGCACAACAAGGATTAGTACACAAAAATATAGAGAAAATAGGATCCTTTCCACTCACTAAGTGTATGCACTCAAGTCACTCGTATTTCACACTTTAAGACTCTTTCTCAAATGTTCACTCTTGTCTTTTTCCACTCAACCTCTCTTAATACTCTTGTTCAAACCTCTAATCAATCATTCAATGTCCAAGTATCCAAAGTGAAAGAGGAACGGTTCTAGAATCAAGCCTAAGAGTTAAAGAAGTTTATATGTGACAAAGGCACTAAACTACTGCAATTTGGACAGCCACAAATAATGCTCAAAACTGGAAAATTACAGCAAAAACCGAAGACAAAATTTAGGCCAATTTAGAAGCCAAATGATTCCAATTTTGCAACCGGAACCTAGGCAATTTTCAAGTGAATTTTGTGAAATGTTTTTATGTGAATAAATGCAGTTTTCCACCACTGTATAGCCAAGTAATATGCTCAAAATACAGGGGAAAAACAGAATTTCAAGTTACCAAGCACTTCATACACCACAAGTTCAAGAATCTAGGCTACTAGCAAGCTAAACTCAAGTTTTGGTGATAATGCTTAATCCTAAGTGTCTCTAGTGTTCTAAGTCCTTTGAACCACTAATTTTGGGAGTGTTTAGAGGTTCAAATAGTCAAGGTACTGCACTGCACAATTAGGCTTTAATTTCACTAAATTCACTTTTCATTTGTTCTTTTTCTAGTCACTTGAATTTTCACTAGAATTTCACTTTTCTTGTTTTCTCTTCTCTTTAATTTTTCTTGTGATTCTTTTTCTTGTAATCTTTCTTTTGATTTTCTTTTTCCTTTGCCTTTTTATACTCTTTTTCTTGACTTTACTTGCTGGACCGAAATTAGAAAAACCTAAGACTAAGGCAAAATTAAGTCTAAAATTACTAGTAAGCAAGATTAAGCATGGTGATAGCTACTTGAACTTGTAGCGCACAAATCTTAGCACTTAATTCACGTGTACAGCACCTTGAACACATTCAAAACAGAGATTCATGGATTTGAGAAGATTTGGCATGGTTCATATGCAGCACATCAAGAACATATATGAAGAATTACTAAAACAAGCTAAAGAAGAAAATTAAACGGTGAATGTCACGAATTTTCTAGGAATTTTAGATCTAGGAATTTTTTAGCATGAAAACTCAAATTCAAAATGAAGACAACTCAATGAACATGTGACGAACTCAAGAAAGTTCATACAACATGGATCTACACAAGAAATTGAAGAGAAAACAAAAAATCAAAGTAAGAAAAATCAAACCGGATGGGATGCTCCAATTGAAGTAGAACAAGCTCTAGATACCAAATTTGATGCAATCCTCAAGGAGAAGAGCATAGAAGTCACGGATCTTCATGCTTCAATGGAGACTTAGGTGTTTAGGAAGAAGAAGCTTGCGCCTCAAGGAGAAAAGAAATGGAGAAAACGGATTAGAAGAGAAATGGAAGCGCCATGGCAAGTGCCAATAAGCTTGAGGTGGAACCGCCACAATGGAGCAAGGATGCCATTGATGAGATTCAAGGTTCTTCACAAGAACACAAGAGAGAAAACACTCTCAATTTTCTGAATTCAATTCTCAATTAATCAAAAAGTGTACGAATTACAAAGGAAATCCTATTTATACTACTAAGGTGTGGTGCTTAGCTTGCTATGGAAGGAACTAATGTCCACCCTTGGATTAGATTCTAATCTAATGGCTATGAAGGGAAGCTTGTGGTGGAAGCTTGATTAGCTTGGAGGACAAGGATCAATTCTCCACCCTTGGATGTAGATCCTCATCCAACGGTTATGGCATCAAGCTTGCACTCCAAGCTTCTAAGCTTAGCCCTTGGATTAGTATCCTCATCTAATGGTCATGGTGCCAAGCTTGCACTCCAAGTTTCTAAGCTTAACCCTTGGATTAGAATCCTATCTAAGGGTCACTAATTATTTGTTTATTACAAGTTTAGGCTCAAATTAAATCCTTAAAACAATTACATAATTGAAAGAAAACTACTAATAAGCCTAAACATTAAAACATTTCGCTGAAAATTCCTGGAAGCATTCCAACGCTAACTTCAAGCTCATTTTCCAACTAGTTGCAGTTCGAACTGGGTTTTGGTGTCTTCATAGCTTTTGTAGACCTTGAAGTCTTCTTTAATTTGGCACCAAGATCACCTCAATTGGATTTGTGTAGCTCGAGTTATGATCGAAATACTAAAACAGGTCAGACAGTAAAAATCAGCAGCGAATTTTATTAGAAGCCCAAAATTGAAAAGTAAGGTTGGAGAGTTTCGTTGGGCTTTTGGAGATGGTCCTCCATCAAACCCTCCTTCTTATGGTCAACTTGTCCCCAAGTTGACTTGAGCTCCACCTACAATAAAATTCCACCCGGATCAAAGATTAAACATGGTTCATTAACTTTGTTGTTAGATGATGCAAAATATAAGCAAACTTGTTTCTTATAGTTATGGCATAGGTGTAAAATTAAAACAACATTATTAATTAAGTGGTCCTTTAATTTCCTACACCTACTAAGCACCCCTCACTTGATCAATTCAAGAAGGATCTAGAGTTAATGAGATCAAGAGGCTCATAACTCATCTAAGTTTGTTATGATCATGGATTAATTAAGATGGAATTCTATGCCTTGGATTAGAAGTAAATCCTAAGGCTAGAATCCCTTCTTAGATGAGAGTCAACAATTTGGAACTTGACTTAAATTTACACCTTTGATTATGGGATAATCAAGTGGTGGAAATTTAAATGAAGTTAGTGACAATTTCACTAATTCTCTCTTCTAATCCATCCACTCTCTTTTAAGAGAGTGTATTACACTTGCTTAGTTGGGTCATAAGATATTTAAGCCTATCTTAAGAGGCTTTGACCAACACAAATAGAAGTCAACATGTCCATAAAAGGAGCTTGGCCGAAATTCACAATCAAACATAGGTCCAAGCTTTACACAAATTAAAGCTAAACTAATTACAAAATACTTAGAAAATTACAAGGCTTCATTTGCCCAATTTGTTGACTTCCAAGAGTTGACCTTTGACTTTGACTTTGACTTGTTGACTTTGACTTAGTCAACTCTTTTTCAACTTCAGCTTCTATTTAACTTTGCATTTCTCTTGTAATTCTCATGCTTGGGAGATGGTCCTCCATCATACCCATTGCTGCAAGTAAGATGTTAGAACAAGAATAATATAAGAGAATTAAAAGTCCTTTCTCACTCACTAAGTGTTTGCTCTCATACTCTTGTTTGCACACTTAAAAGGTTTTTTCTAGAAGTTACTCTCTAGCCTTTTCCCTCTTACTCTCACTTAGAATTTCTTGAGAAACCTCTATCAATTATCAATATCCAATTTATCCAAGTGAAAGAGGAACAATTCAGCTACAAAGCTTAGGAGATCAAAGAAGACAAACTCTAGACAAAACTACTAGGAATTCAAAGAAGACAAGTAACAAAACAAGACTCAATGAATAAATTGGCTACTCAAATGAAAATTAATGATGAAGACAAAAGCTATTGTATTTACTGCACTAAAAATGAAGGAAAAATAATATTTAAAAACTGGAAAAAATTTGAAAATAAAACTCCAAAAGAATCACACAAACAAGTACCAAATGCTGGAATTTTTCAGCACAACCGTCACCACAATTTTCCAAACTTTTGAGCACTCAAAAGCATATGAAATGGTATTGGAAAAATTATGAAACCTTCCAGTTGAGCTTATATATGTGTAAACATTCAAATCAAGTGCTCAAAAGCCATAAAAACCTAGAAAATGTCATTGAACAAGAAGCAAACATAAAATTGTCACGAAATTACTGGAAACCGTCACCAAGCTGGAAAATTGCTTGCAAACTTGTCCAATTTGTCACAGAAATTTGGGAAATGATTTTGATGAAATTAAGGCATGAATTAAGATCAATTTAAGGTTTAGGGCAGCCATAAATAGGGGTCCAAAAATAGGTCAATAAACAGGGCATATATGTCTAGGCACATGCAAAGCACACCACAAGTTCAATTATCATGTTATTAGCAAATCTGATCCCATTTGTGATGATTGATGCTTGAGCCTAGTGAACCAAATGCCAAATTGAGCTTGGACTCTAAATTTGTGGGGGTTTTATGATCCCAAACAACCAAGGTACTGACTTAATTTTTCCAATTTTTTTTTTCTACTCACAAGAGCTACTATTTTTGTCACTCTATTTCTTCAAACTTCTTTTCTTATATTTTTCTTTTCTTGAATTTTCTTTAACTCTTTCTTTTGAGTATTTTCTCTTGCTCTTTTATTTTCTTTTGTTTTTTTATATTTTCTTTTGGATATTCTTTTCATGGATAAGCAAAGGGGTGTCCAATCTTCATTCACCCATCATTCAACACTCAATTGATTTGAAGTAGCTTGCGGAATTAACACTAGAATTCACAGTTTAGGACAAAGAAGAAGAACAATAAAAATGTAAGAAGGTAAGGAGTGTGGGAAGCGCCATGGATGAAGCATCCAATAAGCTTTAATGGAGAATCGCCACTTGGATCATGGATCCATGATAAGATTCAAGGTTCTTGGAAGAAACCCTAGGAGAACTCTCTCCTTTTCTCAAGACACAAGTCTTAGAAATTCTATTTCATAAAATTGACCAAAAGTGAGGACAATGAGAAAGTTGACCAACTTAAATGAAAATGCAAAGAGAGTTTTTGGACTTTGAGAGATGGTCCTCCATCAGTCAAGGAGGGCCTATCACTCTTTGCATCTCCCATTATCTTGGTTCCTAAGAAGGAGGGTACTTGGCGCATGTATACAGATTGTAGGGTTGTAAATAATATTACTATTAGATATAGACATCCAATTCATAGATTAGATGATGCAAACCCATAAGGAACTTGTAAGGGATCTTCATGAATAAGCAAAGGGGTGTCCCAATCTTCATTCACCAATGTTCAATCACTCTTAAACAGCGGAATAACTCAATATATAGCAATGATAGCTCATGGTCAACACAAAAGGGGGAAGAAAGAAATCAAAAATGGAAGAAGGAAGAAGTGTGGTAAACGCCATGGACGAAACACCCAATAAACTTGGTTGGAGAATCGCCACTTCGATCATGGATCCATGATAAGATTCAAGGTTCTTTGAAGAAACCCTAGGAGAACTCTCTCCTTTTCTCAAGACTTTAGTCTTAGAAATTCTCTTTTCATAAATGACCAAAGTGAGTACAATAGAAATGTTGACCAACTTAAATGAAAGTGCAATGGGCCTAAGGTTAGAAATCTGAAATGTTCTCCACCCTAGGATGAAATGAGTGATCAATGGTGAGATGAGAGACACTCTAGGCTGAGCACACTTCACAATTACAAGGCCCAAATCCAAGTCTTAAAACAAATACATAATTGAAAGAAACTAATAGGCCTAAACAATTAAACAACTCGCTGGAAAATCCTGGTAGCATTCCAACGTTAACTTCAATCTCCATTTCCTCCTAGATTCAATCCGAACTGGGCTTTGGTGTCTTCATAGCTTTTGTAGTCCTTTAAGTCAGCAGCCCGCTGGAACATCCTGGCAGTATCCAAACGTTACTTTCAAGCCCAATTTCCTCCTAGATTCAGCTAGAACTGGGCTTTTGTGTCTTCATAGATTTTGTAGCCCTGTAAGTTAGCTTTACAAAGACATCAAGAACAGCTAAATTGGAGTTGTGTAGCCCAAGTTATGCTCCGAATACTAAACCTGGTCAGACAGTAAAAAACATAGCGAATTTTATTAGAAGCTCAATTTATTAAAAAGTAAGGTTGAAGAGTTTGTTGAGCTTTTGGAGATTGTCCTCCATCAAACCCTCCTTCTTGTGGCCAAATTTTCCTCAAGTGGCCTTAGGTTCTTACTTACAATAAAAATAATCCACCCGGATCAAAGATCAAGCAAACTCTATCAAGTTTAACATTTAATAACAACATGCTTTGTCTACTAATATCATTAACACAATGTAGAGAAGTAAAGGAAGAATGCAAATGATTTTCTATGATAAAACCCAAACTCCAAGGAGTCTCTAATTCCTCCTTTAAATGTATAGATACTAGTTCTTTAATCCATGTGTACTCCACTTTGTTGAAATTCTTCTTTAAGATACTTCTTTTAGGTGTAGAAGCTTGTGATGTTCCATCTTTCTTAAATTCATTCTTCCACCTAAAAGGATATTCAACATCAAAAAGAGAACCATTAGTAGGCTCAAGTAAGAATTCCAACTTAGTATTCTCAAATATTTTCCAAGGTATAATGCCATGAGATTCTATTGTGTCACAAAAAGTATTGTGCAAATTAGAATTAATATGAGAAGTAAAAGGCAAGGAAGTCTCCCTTTTTGATAATGCATAATCTTCAAGTACTCCTTTCCCTCTTCCCAAGTGACTCTATGGTTCCTTTATGCATAACTTCTCACTTGGTCCTAGAACACAATACTTCTTGAGAGTGAAACTCTTATCTCTCTCATAAGGTGCCTTTGGTCTTCCAAAAGATGTGGAAGTTTGTAATATTCCCTCCTTCTTAAATTCTTCCATCAACCTATATGAACAATCAATATCATGAAAATAATAGTTAGTAGGCACAATTAAAAATTCCACACTTCTAAATTCAAGAATTTTCCAAGGTTCAATGTCATAAGATTCTAGTGTAGGGTATGAAATATCGTTTTTATTACAAGAGAGAGGAATAGTGAGTGATAAAGATTTTTCCTCAAAGGGGAACTCAAACTCTATAGGTATTTCCTTCTCTTCATAGTGTTTGTCCCAAGGCTCACTTATGCACAACTCTTCACTAGGCACCAAAACAAAAGAATTTTTATCAAGATGGTCATAAGAAATTTCACAAAGGTCTTTAAGTGCCTTTCTTTCTACATCTTCATACAAGAGATTGTCAATATCCTCTTCATAGTCATCTTTTAGAACCATACCTACAATATTGTCAAAATAAGAATCAAGAGTTTCAAATGAAGGGTTAGCACAATCAAGTAAAGAATCATTTTTCTCCTTCATTTGTTTTTCCATCAACTCTATTTCCTTAATTTCTTTTTCCCTCAATTCTTTTTCTCTCAATTCTTTCTCTTTTAGCTTCTTTTCTCTCAATTATTTTTCTTTCAACTCTTTTTCTCTCCTCTTATACTTGGTTTCTTTTCTCCCATACTCTTCTCTAATCCTTCTCTCTTTGCTATCTTTATATTCCTTCCTAAATTCATAGTAATCTCTATCACTTCTTTTATATGAACTAGGATACCTCTCTTGATTTCCTCTTCTCTCTTTTTTTCTCTTATGTTCTTCCCTTAGTCTCCTCTCAAGGTCCTCCCTTTTACTCTCCTCTCAACCGCCTAACATTTTCCCTTCTCAACTCATTCAATGTCTCTATAAAGCATTTCAAAAATCTAACATCACTAGGAAGTATTTGGTCTTCTATATTTGGGGAAATATCTCCCATGGCTGCAAAGAAAAAGTATTAGTATACAAGAAAAATATAAAGCAAATAAACCTCACCACTCAACTAAGTGTTTCACTCAACACTCTTGTATCACTCTTTAGAAGGCTTTTTCTATAAGGTTCACACTTGCCTTTTTCCTCTCAATCTCCTTAGAGTTTCTTGAGAAACCTCTATCAATTATCAATGTCCAAATAGCCCAAGTGAAAGAGGAACAATTCAACTACAAGCTTAAGGAAATTCAAAGGAGACAAATACTCAAGACAAAACTACTAGGAATTCAAGAAGACAAGCAACAAAATAAGACTCAATGAACAAATTAGCTATTCAAAATGGAAATTAATGATCAAGACAATGGCTAATATATTTACTGCACTAATAATGAAGGAAAACTAGTATTTAAAAACTGCAAAAATCTTTTGAAACAAAAACTCAAAGAATGGAAGAAATCAAATGCAATTTTGTTGGAAAAATTGGTTGAACCGTCACCAATTCTGCCCAAACTTGTGAAATTTTTTTTAGCATAGCAAATGAGCTTAAAAAATTATGAAACTTTCCAGTTGATCTTATATATATGTATATTGAATGACCAAATGCCCAGAATTCAATAAATCAACGTTTAACCCCTTGAACCAACTGCAAACCCGAAACTGCCACAGCAACAGCAAATCCATCACTAAGCTGGAAGTTAGGCTTGAAAATTGGCTCAAAATGACTTGAAATTTTGGGGAATGGTTTGGGTGATCTTTATGCACGAAATAAGCTCAAATCAAGGTGCAGGGCAGCCACAAGTAGGGGTCCAAAAACAGGTCAAAAACAGGGCAATTATGTCTAGGCACATACAAAGCACACTACAAGTTCAAATATCATGCTATTAGCAAATTTGACACAATTTGTAATATGATGCTTGAGCCTAATGAGTAATGATGCCTAAATTGAGCTTGGAAACTAAATTTGTGGGTGTTTAATGACCCAATTCACCAAGGTACTGCACTCAATTTTTCCCAAAATTTTCTACTACAAGAGCTACTCAATTTTCACTCTAATTTTTCTTCAATCTTCTTTTCTTGTATTTTTCTTTTCTTGAATTTTTCTTTGACTCTTTTCTTTGAATATTTTCTCTTTCTCTTTTCTTTTCTTTTATTTTTCTATATTTTTCTTTTGGCTATTCTTTGCTGGACAGTCCAAGTATAGGCTCAAATACTCAAGCAAGTCAAGTTAAACTTTGCTAACAAGCAAGATAATGTATGGTAGTGGTAACTTGAACTTATAATGAGCAATGCACATAGTAATAACACATATAAGCACTAATCAAGCCACATAAGATGCAGGGGATTAAAATTCCAGCAAAGAGACTCAAAATACATATTGAGAAAATTCATCAAACACATGGGGGCTATCAACTAGAATGTGTCTAGCATGTAAAATAAGCCATGTATGATCAACCATGAGTGTCAGAACATCTCATCTATGCATTGGACAGCCAAAACACACAACAAAACTCAAATAAAAATTCAATTGAATCAAAAATTGAAATCAAAAAGATAGGAGCTAGACTCAATACCACAAGTGAAGAACAACTAGGTGAAGAACAAGCTCTTGATACTAAATTTTATGCAAACCCATGAAGCTATGGTGTGTGCTCCACGGATTCAACACCTTGAATGCCCAATCTTCAATTCACCAAGTGATCCTCACCCAAGATTAAGAGAAGCTTGCGGTCAAGACTAGGTGTTTAGGCTAGTATTTCGGTTTGGAACCAAATGAAGAAGAAATAAAAAATGGAAGGAAAATTAGAAGGTGGTAGCGCTATGATTCATGGAATCAATAAGCTAGGTAGAGGAATCACCACTTGAGTGATGAACCAAGATAAGATTCAAGGTTCTTTGAAGAAACCCTAGGAGAGCACTCCCTTTTCTCAAGACACAAGTCTTAGAAATTCTATTTCATTCAATATTCAAAAGTGATTACAATGTGCCAATTTGCCTAAGTTATAAGCAAATGGAGTGTGTTGGCCGTGAGTCTCTATTAGCCTTAGGATCCTTGATGGATTGATCAAGTGATGCTAGGCACCCTTCACTTGATCAATTCAAGAAGGATCTAGAGCTAATGAGATCAAGAGGCTAATAACTCTCTTAAGCATGTGATGATCATGGACTAATCAAGATGGAATTCTATGCCTTGGATTAGAAGTAAATCCAAAGGCTACAATACCTTCTTGGATGAGAGTCAACATTTATAAGCTTGACTTGAATTTGCACCATTGATTATGGAATAATCAAGTGGTGGAAATTCAAGTTAAGTTAGTGGCAATTCCACTAATTTTCTCTCCTAATCCATCCACTCTCTTTTAAGAGAGTGTATTACACTTGCTTAATTGGTCATAAGACTCTTGAGCCCATTTAAAGAGGCTTTGACCACTCAAAACAAAAGTCAATCATGTCCAATACTAAGCTTGGCCGCAACAGACAAAACAAATATGCTCCAAGCTTTATGCAAAATTAAGCCTAAACTAATTACAAACTAATAAGAAGATTACAAGGCTTCTTTTGCCCAATTTGTTGACTTTGAGGAGTTGACCATTGACTTTGACTTTGACCTTGACTTGTTGACTTTGACTTGGTCAACTCTTCCTCAACTTGAGCTTCTAGTATTCTTTGCATAGCCCTTGTGATCCTCATGCTTGGAGATGGTCCTCCATCACCTAATCCATTCATTCTCTTTTAAGAGAGTGTAATACACTTTCTTAGTTGGGTCATAAGACACTTAAGCCCATCATAAGAGGCTTTGACCAACACAAAAGAAGTTAACATGGTCCTTCATCAATCCCTCATTCTTTAGGAAAAATTGTCCCCAAGTTGCTTCCATCACCACCTACATCACAAAGAGATAAATCACTCGCATTAAATGAGTTACTACCTATAAAAGAAGTAGGAAGATCAAGAGAGTAAGCATTAGGTCCAAGTCTCTTTAAGATGTTGAAGGGTCCATCCCCTCTTGGTAAAAGTTTAAATTTCCTAAGGTTAGGAAATCTCTCTTTCTTGAGATGAAGCCACACCAAGTCTCCTTCTTTGAATTCCACATTCTTCTTGTGTTTATTAGCTTGGGCCGCCACCTTGCAGTATCTTTTCTTAAGTTGCTTCTTGATTTTGGCATGAAGGGACTTCAACAATTCGGCCTTAGCAACTCCATCTACATTCAAGGCAAACTCAAGTGGCAATGGCACAAGATCAAGAGGTGTTAGAGGGTTAAAGCCATAAATAATTTCAAATGGAGAATAAGAAGTAGAAGCATTCACAACTCTATTATATGTAAATTCAACATAAGGCAAATGCTCTTCCCAAGACCTAGTATTCCCTTTAATAAAACATCTCAACAATTGGCCTAAAGTCCTATTGACCACTAAGGTTTGGCCATCCGTTTGTGGATGAAAAATAGTTGAGAACAAAAGCTTGGTGCCTAACTTACCCTACAAGGTTCTCCAAAAGTGACTCAAAAATTTTGAGTCCCTATCACTAACAATGTTCTTAGCAAACCATGCAATCTAACCACTCCCTTAAAGAACAAATTTGCTATTTGTGTAGCATCATCAACCTTATGACAAGGAATAAAATGAACCATTTTATACAATCTACACACAACCACAAAAATGGAATCCATTCCTCTCTTGGTTCTCGGCAATCCAAGCACAAAATCCATTGAAATATCAATCCAAGGAGAAATGGGAATAGGTAAAAGGGTATACAATCCATGATTCATGCTACTAGACTTAGCCCTATGGCATGTAATACACTTATGCACAATTCGGTCCACATCTTTATTCATGTGAGGCCAATAAAAATGTTTATGCAATACAACTACAGTCTTATCAATCCCAAAGTGTCCCATGATGCCCCCTTCATGTGCTTCATAAACCAAAAGTTTTCTTAAGGATGTCTTAGGGATACACACACATTTTCCTTTGAAAAGATAACCATCAATCCTAAAGAAATCCTTATGAGCACTTTGAGCACACATCATAAACACTTGGCCGAAATCATGGTCATTCACATACAATTCCTTAATGTCATCAAATCCTAGCATCTTAGTTTCTAGCATGCATATCAATGTGAATCTTCTACTAAGAGCATCAGCTACCATATTAGTAACACCTTTCTTATATTTAATCATGTAAGGAAAGGTTTCAAGGAATTCTACCCATCTTGCATGCCTATTACATAGCTTGTCTTGGCCCTTGATATGCTTTAGTGCCTCATGATCCATGTGCACCACAAACTCCTTTGGAAGAAGGTAGTGTTGCCACACTTGGAAAGCCCTCACAAGTGCATACATCTCCTTATCATAGGTAGAGTAGTTGAGTTGAGTACCATTGAGCTTCTCACTAAAGTAGGCAATGGGGTGCCCTTCTTGCACTAACACAGCTCCAACACCTAAGTTAGAAGCATCACACTCTAATTTAAAAGAACAAGCAAAGTTAGGTAAAACAAGTATAGGTGCATGTGTAAGCTTCTTTTTAAGTAGATTGAAAGCATGCTCTTGAGTTTGACCCAAATAAAAGAAGAATCATTTTTAACAAGTTTGTTAAAAGGTGAAGCTATAACGCTAAAATCCATAACAAACCTCCTATAGAAACTAGCCAAACCATGAAAACTTCTTACTTCCCTTGCATTGGTGGGTCTCGGCCACTCTTGGATGGCTTTGATCTTGCTTTCATCTACTTGCACTCCTTTCTCACTCACCACAAAACTGATGAATATTACTTGATTGGTGGCAAAGGTACACTTCTCCTTGTTGGCATACAAATGTTGCTCCCTAAGTACTTTCAAAACAAGTTTCAAGTGTGTTAAATGTTCTAAGAAAGATTTGCTATAAATCAAGATATCATCAAAATAGACAACAACAAATTTTCCTAAGAACTCTCTTAACACATGGTTCATCAACCTCATAAAAGTGCTAAGGGCATTTGATAAGCCAAATGGCATAACAAGCCACTCATATAGTCCAAACTTGGTCTTAAAAGCGGTTTTCCATTCATCACTTTATTTCATCCTAATTTGATGATACCCACTTTTAAGATCAACTTTGGAGAATACCTTAGCTTCATGTAGCTCATCTAATAAGTCATCTAGCCTAGGGATTGGATGTCTATACCTTATAGTTATGTTGTTGATGACTTACAATCCGTACACACTCTCCAAGTCCCCTCCTTCTTTTGCACCAATATAACCAGTGAAGCACAAAGAGACAAGCTCTCCTTGACCCACCCCTTACTCATCAACTCTTCCACTTGCCTTTGCATTTCATGGGTCTCTTGTGGAGAACTCCTATATGTGGGCCGGTTTGGTAAGGGTGCTCCCAGGATGAGATCTATTTGGTGCTCAATGCCTGTAAGTGTTGGTAGACCTTAGGGAATCTGATTTGGGAAGACATCTTCAAACTCCATTAACAAAGACTCAAGGTCTTGTTGCTTGCCTATAAGGTTAGTGCTTAAAACAAGAGGATTAGGTAAACATAAGAACATACTTTTCCTAACTAAATATTCCCTCTTTAGCTCACACTTCTCTATAAGAAAACTCTCACTAAGTTTCCCTTTGGTTTTAGCCTCGGTTTTCTGTTGACTTATTTTCTAGTCACAATTCGGCAAGTGTACCGATCGTTTACAAGTTTAGAAATAGTGAGTAAGAGTGTCGAACCACAGAGACTAGTTGGCGAAATATCGAATGTTTAACGTGTTTTGCTATTAGGATGGATCAATGGATGAATCATGTGTGTAAAAATAGGCAATTATGTAAAATTAAGTGATAAACTGTAAGACAAATAATGAAAGACAGTAAATGTTTATGTTTCAAAAATGATGAAGAGAGTTAGGGAATTGGGTTCAATTGATCTTTCCTCAAGTAACTACTTCCTATGTCAATTCAGCAAATATCATTCAATTGGAGACTAGAATTCGTGATACTGTAGACTAATCCTATTCCTAGGTCTTTAGTCACTTTGAATGACTACTATAATCCCTAATTCCTTAGGTGAAAACAAAAAATCATTCAAGAAGTGAACAGATGAATTCACAATATCTCATAGCATACAAGTTCTATTCCTAGACTCATGCATAGCTATAATGATACACTTCCTCTCCTAATTCAACTATCAATCTTCCAATTGCATAATTGAAACGAGATACAAATCCTCAAGAAATAGTTCAATTCAGTTCAAACATTAATATCCCTATCACTATTTGAATTTCATGAATTAAACCTCAAGAATTAGCAGTAATTAGGAAGAGATCAATCAATTAGATGAAATTACACTTGAATTAACATAAGGAATTCGTTACAAAAGTTCTGGAATCAAAATCCCCAATCTCCCTAACCTAGAACCTAGCCTAACATGGAAATGAGAAAAGAAAGAAGATAAAAGGAATTCAAACACAAGATTGACTCCATGAATGCTTGGATCTTGCTTCCACAAGCTCCCAAGCTCAGAATCTTCAAGGTTTGATGGAGGAGGAGGAGAAACGAAAGTGGAGAAAGGAGAAAATCTCAGAAGCGTGTAGAGGAAGGAACTAACAAAACTGAAAAAATGAATTCCCTCTTGATTTTGCGCCCAAGGATTCCTTTTATAGCAGAAGAAACACGCCCCACTTAAGAGAATCGCGCCTAGGCGCGTTTGTCCAGAGAGAAGGGTTCAACTGCGCCTCTATTTGCGCCTAGGCGCGCCCTGGCGCCTCCATTGGGTCCTCTATTTGCGCCTTGGCGCGTTTTGGTCAGAGAAGGGGGGTTAAAACGCGCCCTTGCGCCCCAGCATGCGCCCCAGCTTGGCCCAGATTTGCGCCTGGGCGCGTTTTTGCGCCTCCCTTGGCCCAGATTTGCGCCTGGGCGCATCCTGACAGCAAGGAATGAAGGTTTGGGCCCTGGCTTGGCCCTGTGATGCGCCCTGGCGCAATTGCTGGTCTTGATGGCTTGACTTGAGCTTCCATTTCTCTTCTTCTTGATGGCTTGCACTCCAAGTCTTCATCTTAAGTTCATGGGCTTTCCTTCCAAGCTTCTATCTCTTCTTCAATCAACCTACAATTAATAGAAAAGAGGATAAAATGACTTGAAAACACAAGAAATACCTATAAAACTAACAAAACACTAAATCAAAGACTAACACTAAACAAACATGATATTTTCAGTGTTTTCTTGTTTAAACTACAACTAAACCTAGTGAAAATAGATGGAAATGGACTGAAAACACCTAGGAAAACATGTATAATTTAACACTTATCATTTTCCTAGCATCTTGGGTGGTTCCAGACTTGTTTTTCAACCTAGAAGCACTAGTGGCATGCTTGGTAATTTCTTTACAAGTCTCGGCCAAAACTAGGTTCTTAGGTGTTTTAGTTTCTTTTTGCTTTTTCTTGGAGGAGCTCTCGACCAAAGATGTTTTAGCACATGAACCCTCATTCTTTTTCTCACTTTCCCTCTTTAACTTTATCTTTATTTGATCTTCACATACCTCCTTAGGTGATAAAGGTTTTAGGGTGACCTTCTTGCTCACATGATGATGTAAGCCTTCCATGGAAGTCTCACTTGCTTTGCCCAATCTTCACTTCTCAAGTATAAGCTTCACGGTTTAATGGAGTAAATTGCGGAATCCAAACTCAAAGAAGAAGAAAGATATAAAATGGAGTAGAGAAGAAGATGAGGAGCGTCATGCCTAAGCAATAAGCTCTAGGTAGAATCGCCACATGGAGAATGCACCATGATAAGACTCAAACAAGGTTTTCTTAAGAAACCTAGAGGAGAACTTTCTCTCTCAAAAGCAATGTGCTTCTTTCTAAATTCATCAAAAGTGATTACAATTCAGAAAATTTTCCTATTTATACCTAAAGAGTTGGCGCCAAGCTTGGTTAGCAAGGATCACATGCTAACCCTTGGATTATAGACTTGATCAACGCATGGGAAGCCTTGAGAGGCACTTCACACGGATCAAGGTTCATAACCTTAGGATTATGAAGTGATCACATGGCTACGGTTGAGTTAAGAAGAGGCAAGAACCATGTGTCTTTAGTTTGAATTTCATCCTTTTGATTAGATCTAAATCAAAAGGTTGAAATTCACTCTCAAGTGGCAAGGAACATGTGACTCAAGTTTGAATTTCCACCACTTGATTGAATCTAGATCAAGAGGTTTAGATTCATTCTTGCACACATGTGTTAAGACATGCTTTTCACGAATTCATCCTAGCCTTTGGTGGAGATCTCATCTCACGACTAGGTTTGAATTAAAGTTAGTGGAATTGCCACTAACTTCCCTCCAAAAATCTCTCCACTCTCCCTAGGGAGAGTGTGCGCCACTCTCTCTCAAATATACACTAAAGTTTAGTCTTTTTTTAACCTATTACATGGTCGTGACATGTTTATGCAAATACATGTCCAAGTATTAAATCAAAAGGCCTAACTACAAGTTCAAATAATCCTAAGACTATTACAAGGTTTGTTGACCAAGAAAAGTCCATGAGAGGTTGACTGTTGACTTTCATGTTGACTTTAACTTTGAGTCAATTTCCTCTCTTCTTCTTCTTGTATTCTTCTAAGCATAGACCTTGTTAGTCTTCTTGAATTGTTGACTTCCATTGTTGGAGTAGATGGACCTCCATCAAACGCTACTTCTTGAACACAACTTGTCCCCAAGTTGTCATCTTTCTCAAGACCTACAAAAGGTGAAAGATCACATACATTAAAAGAGTTACTTCCACCAAAATCCAAAGGAAAGTCAAGTTTAAAAGCATTAAGGCCTAATTTCTCAATAATTCTAAAAGGTCCATCCCCTCTAGGAAGTAACTTAGTCTTCCTCAAATTTGGAAATCTTTCTTTCCTAAGATGCAACCACACCAAGTCTCCCACTTTAAAATCAAAGGCTTTGCGGTTCTTGTTGTGAGCCTTGGCATATTGTGCATTCTTCTTCTCAATTCTTGCTTTAACCTTTGTATGGAGCTCTTGAATCCTCTCGGCATGCTTCACTCCTTGCCTATCATCAATAATCTCAAAAGGTAAACAAGCAAGATCAAGGGGGGTTAGAGGATTAATACAATATACAACTTGAAAAGGAGATAGAGAGGTAGTAGAATGAGCTACTCTATTGTAAGCAAACTCTACATGTGGTAAGCATTCCTCCCAAGTTTTAATATTATCCTTTACAAAACTCCTAAGCAATTGTCCTAGTGTTCTAATGACTACCTCCGTTTGACCATCTGTTTGAGGGTGGCAAGTAGTGGAAAATAGGAGTTTTGTACCAAGCCTACCCCATAGCGATCTCCAAAAGTGGCTAAGGAACTTGGCATCCTTATCAGTCACAATGCTTTGCGGCACACCATGGATTCTTACTACTTCCTTGAAGAACAAAGGTAGGTAGTGTGGAGGCCATACCATCCAGATGGAGATGGAATTTACTCTTGATTTGAGCAGCCTTTAAGGACAGTCCATGTGGATATCACAACCAGGTGAAATTAGAGCAAAGATGGGGGGTGTATAAGGCCACTTGGATTAGATGATCAAGATTTTGCCTTATTATAAGTGTTGCTGCCCTTTAAGTTTGTGAAGCTTTTAAACATTTTAGACCAAGAAGTGCTACATGCAAGGTGGTAAAGTCATCTGTCTTAAATATCACATGATTTACCTCATCATGACTCCACATATCAAAGTTATATTAAAGAACATTTGAATTTACAATAAAAGGATATTTCAAAGAATTAATCTTCTTTGCAAAAGAAATCTTTAAAGCTGTATGTTGCCCTCTTGTTGCATGAGAGGCCAAATCACTATCATTTGCATGCAGGTCTTTTGTGTTGAAACCTATTAATTGAGACTCAAGCATAGAAGAAGGTGCCTTTTACTGAGCCATCAAGGCCTATATATTTGTGGTGACCTTTTTAATGCTTGATGATCTGTAGGAAAAGTTTTCATGGAATTCCACCTTTTTCCTAGCATGTCTCTTGTTGGGTTTCCTTGCTTTTCATGAGATGCCTTGAAATAAACTGAATCAGATGTTCTAGTAAATTCTTCAGGAAATAAAATGGCTATATTTGCCACAGTTTGGAAGCCACTACCAATGCATAAACATATTGTCATAGGTGGAGTAGTTTGATTGACAGCTTAATTCTCACTAAATAAACAATTGGACAGCCTTCATGATTTGAACTGCTTCTTTTAAATTTGAAGCTATCACTTTCAGCTCAAAGTTGAAAGAGCCAAGGTAGAAAGATGAGATGAGGAGCGTTAGAAAACTTATCTTACAGTAAGTCAGCAAGTTCTTGGGGATAACCAGAAAAAGGCACTTTTACCTCTTGACTAAACCTATTCAGTGGAGAAGCAATGGGTGCCCTAAATCTTTGACAAACTGCCTAT